>OY720174.1:11187500-13587500 GCA_963082885.1 Parascotia fuliginaria | reverse complement strand
AATAAAGTTAGTCTTGATTAAACTGGAGTTTGTTTATTTTGTAGATTCTATCACTTTCAAAATAATTCAATTAATTTTAAATAACATTAGGAGCATACCGTATTGTTAAATTCCTATCTTAGTTATAGGTACTTAATGGTTGGGACTAAGTCAAATTCAGTACCTAAAATTGTTTAATTCAAAAATGTATGAAATAATGAAATAACTTTTTTTTTTTTTTTTTATTTATTTAACAAAACAAAAAGGAATACATTATTTTTGGTACAAAGTGTCAACAAGCCTATGTTAGGTTTATCTAGACACTAAGTTCTCACATTAAATATAAAAGGTAAGTACATATTAAACAAACAAGCATTAGTGAACACAACAAGAGAATCTTAATAACTAGGTACAATATTAGACCCGTAGCGCTAGGTTTTGAGGTTTCAAAAATATTAAAGTTGTTTATTTTTCGCATATAGTTTCTTGACCGTTAGTCTAGCCTAAAACATTAGTTTGTGTCATCCTAGGTACTTGCATAGGTAGAAATTTAGGTATTTTGTCTTTTTGCTCAGTATTGGACGAAAAGAAAATTAAAGATAAAAATTTTACTTCCATGATAATAATAAAGTAGTAACTGATGTACTTAGGCTTTTTGTGTCATCTCTGTCCACGAGAATCGTGATATTTAACCAGTACCTAATACGTCGCCCAACTAGCTCTAAAAAAATATTAGAATTTGTTTTATAGGTGTTACGTGTTTCAGAGTTTGGTTTACTGTTGTTCAATATATTTTGTGTCGAATTTATTCACGGCATTTATAGATATTTTATTCTTTTATTACAACACCCTGTAAAAGCCACAAAAGAAAATGCAAGTTATTAGAGATTACGTGTTTTTGATTATTATGGTGTAACAAAACCCTATTCATAATTTGTGTTGTTTTTATCCACGAAATCTTAATATTTGTAAAAAAAATCGATTTCTTCGCACGAAGGGCGATCGCGGGGTAGAGCGCGGGCGCAGGCGGCGGGCGCTCCGGTTAGCCAGATGCGCAGTCGGGCGCGTGTAACGTGTTGTTTGTTTACATTCGGTATTCGGTGCAAGCTGCGACAAGTGCGTGCGTTATTCGATTTGATTGATTTATTAAGCACGATTTTCAGGGTTGGAAACCAACCTTATAACAAAGTTCACCTTGGCGGGTGCTTCAATCCGCGGTTTGTGTTCCGTCTAGTCTAAATAGATATAAACCACGAGCCAACACGCTCGCGAGTCAGTACCGAGCGATTCGTCTCCAACGTGAGATCACTAGGGTTGGCACCTTTTTCCGACGAAAATCTAAACTAATCTTATAGAGAAAAAGATTTGATTTTTCGTATGTTTGTTTGTATATTTGACTGGCCTGTTGGTCTAGTAGTTAGTGACCCTGACTGCTAAGCCGGAGGTCGTGGGTTCGATTCCCACCCAGGGCAAACCTTTGTGTGATGAGCATGATTGTTTGTTCTGTGTCTGGGTGTAATTTATCTATAATATGTATGTATTTACAAAAAAAAAAAATGTATATAAGTAGTATATCAGTTGTTTAGTACCCATACAACAAGCAAATATAATTGCTTAATTTGGGGCTAGATGGCGCTGTGTGAATGTGGTAGAATATTATTATATTATTATTATTATTATATTTGTTTGTTATTGATAAATTCAAAATCTACATAACGAATTTAAAAAAATACTATTTTTGTCGCTAATTCAAATGTTACGCCTTTTCATAGAGTCACTAAGAGAGCCGCTGCTAAAAAGCATCTCCCTCTCGCCGTCGTCGCTAAGACGTCAATGTTCCCTATATCATAGTTTCCCCAAAAATGCTATATTATTTGCTTTTTTTTAACCGACTTCAAAAAGAAGGAGGTATATGTTTTACTTTTGTTACCACAGAACTCTATCATTTCTGAACCAAATTGGAAAATATTTTTTTTTTTTTTGCAGGGTATACTCTAAAATTGGTCCTATATCTTTTTTTTTATAAAATAATGGCTTGTTAGTTTGGTTTAGTTTTATATTTTGTAATAAAAACTTATACAAGGAGTAACGAGGTGTAAAGCAATGAGTCGATGTCTTTTGTAATGAAATTTCTAACCTGGAGATGGACATGTTCATGCTACAATAATTGTGAACCGATTTGCAAAATCCTTTTTTTGTCAAATAGAACGTGTCCGTGGATGGGTGACCATTTCAAGCATTTCATTTTGAGCGTCTTCATGCTTTATAAGCAGTGAATACTGATTATCACTAAAATGTGGTAGTCGTTTAACCAAGTTGCAAGCCATAAATTCTTTTGAAAATCCAACAGCGGGCGACCATAAACTTGCCTTTACAGTAACACTGTTTATCAGCTAAATTATGATTTTTGATGTTTTTTTTTTGTTAGTAGGTCTTTACTTATTTGTTTTGGTTTGTGGTTTCCGAGATTCAGGGTTCAGCGATCAGCAAAAGTTTTGATAAGAACTTTCAATCTTTACGATCTTCCTCCTCGTCACTACTTTCTGCGCCAAATGGCGCTGTCTTATTTGCGCAGTACGTTTAGTACCCATATTAAATATATTAACAATATATATTTAATATTGGTAGGTTAGGTTAGGTTAATGACTGGCACCGGCTCCAAAATAACTGATTATAAATAGTAAAGTATTATATAGTTATCAATGATTTCGTTGATTCCCCTTTAATGTTCTTTGCTTTGAAGTAATTAAAATATTATTTTCTACTTTTAAGTTAAGGATTGAACATGTAGGTATAGTTTTGAAGTCGGTTTTCGTTTTATTATTATTTATTTTATTTTAAAACTTTTAGTGGGAAGTAATTCTGTATTGGTAATATATTTAATATGAAAAAGTAGTGACGAGAGGAAAGATTGTAAATAGAGATTTAAAGTCCGTATCAAAACTTTTGCTAATCTCTGAACCCTGAATCTCGGAAACCACAAACCTAAACAAAAAAGTGATGACCTACAAACAAAAAAGAGTCATCAAAAATCATAATTTCACTCACGGAGTAATCGCGTAACAAATATACAAGAAAATAAACAGTGTTGCTGTAAAGGCAAGTTTATAGCCACCCGCTGCTGTTGGGTTTTCTCACGATCATGAGACCAAGCCAAGTTAGAGGCTTATAGTGATAAGAGTCCCCGCTACTAAAGCATGAAGACGCTCAAAATGAAATGCCACAATTGGTCACCCATCCACGGACAAGTTGTTTCTAACAAAAAATAAAGAATTTTGGAAATGGGTTCACAATATAATTGTAACATGGACATGACTATGTTACAATTGTGAACCGATTATTCAAATCGGTGATAATTATAAATGACCAAGTTATGTGGTAACAAACATACAAAAAAAAACATACGACCCGAATTGATAAACTCCTTTTTTAAGTCGGTTAAAAGTTTAAAAATAAAATTCATTTTTAGAAAAAAAAAAACATAACTGACTTCAAAACTATAGCTACATGTACAATCTTAAACTAAAAAGAAGAAAATAATATTTTATTTACTTCAAAGCAAAGGGGAACATTAAAGGGGAATCAACGAAATTATTGATACTTATACAATATTACTATTTATATTATATTTATTACTATTTATAATTAGTTATTTTTAGAGTTGGTGCCAGCTGAAGCAAAAATGACATTAATAAATATAACCTACTAGCAAAAATAACCTTATTGATTAATCTATTAATTTATGAATGTAAAATAAAGATTTAATAAAAGACATCGAACGAAACCTAATCTGAACTGCGTATCAATTTTTTTATGTATTTAGACACAACTGTCAACGACGTCTTCTCTAATACGTCTGACCGCGTCCGACCGCGACTCAGGCACATCCCGCGCATCCCGTCCTGCGCGATGAAGCTTTCGCGATGTGTCCCCGCCCGTGCGTACTATTGCCGCCCCGTGCAGTTCAAGTTTGTTGCAAAGGCAAAATTAAAATCCTGTTGGCTAGCACCGATTCCAAAAATAACTGATTTCGCTATATATAATTTATATTATATTTATTATTTTATATTTATATTTCATACTGGCTGATGCAATTGTAAAGATTTTAATTTATGAATGTATTATGTAATGTCGATGGTGTATCTTATTAAATAAATAAGTAAATAAATAAATATAATATAGTTATTGCAAGCGGCTTTGTCCCCACAGGTATATGTACCAATTTTAACATATTAAATAATAGTTCAACACCACATAAACTTTAAAATAATGTAAACAGTTTATTTGGTCTCACAACAAACGCCTATATAAAATATAATTGCAACACTTCTTCAATGGTATTGCATCTCAGAGAAGATCGACGTAAGAGTATATGTATCCGTACTATTGCGTCTGCCTTTCCTTTTTCCTCACTTACCCCTCTCCCTTCACGGTAGGCAGCGGTTTCGCGTAGTCCCTGGCATAGCAGGAGCAATGCTAGGGACTCTGATTCATCCAGGAATGGCAGTTACCACTTACCATCACGTGGGCAGTTTGCTCGTCTGCCACTGTCAGCAATTAAAAAAAAAATATCCTAACTTACTCGCTATATTGTAATTTTTAGTTTAGATTTCCGTCGGCAGAAGGTGACAGCCCTAGTTGATCTCACTCCAGAAGAGAATACGACTCGCCTGGTACTGACTCGCGAGCGTGTTAGTAGGTACGTAGTTTATGCATGGTTGACATCCATCTAGACGCAACACAAACCGAGGATTGAAACCAAGCTCCCGCCAAGGTGACCTTTGTTGGAAGGCTGGTTTCCAACCGTGAAGAGACAAACAGTTTTGTGAATAAACACATACAGTTTGTTTCGAGTCTAGGAGTTTCTTAAATAATAATTTATTGTATGTACTTACTTATATTCTACTAATATTATAAATGCGAAAATTTGTATGTATGTAGTGTGTGTTTGTTTGTTACTACTCAGCATCTAAACATCTGAACCGATTTTGATGAAAATTGGTACGTACATAGGTGCCGCCGGAGACGGACATAGCCCATAGAATACTTTTTATTTTTCTCCCAAAAATTGGTCTGGTTTCCGAGTTACATAATTAAATATAATACCATATACCGCGCGGGCGAAGCCGCGGGTAGCAGCTAGTTCTTTATTTGTATTATGCCTTGCTTATTTTGGGACCAGATAGCGTAGTGTAAAAAAAAATATACGTTAATTTTAATATAATTTATTATGAACGCTTCGCTTAAAAGAAATCGTAGGTAACGAACGAATTTGGTGTGCGTGCGTAGGAGGAGGCGGCGCGGTGCCGCCGCGCGTTCACTCGCGAGCCTGCTTGGACCGCAACCATTATTTTTTTGTGTTGTGTTTAATTACCGTGCATGAAAATGACACAAATTTACAATGTCGATTTTTCATACATTTATGTTAATAAATATGTGAACTCTAATGATTGTAATATTTTTTTGAAGCGTTTGTAGCTTGGAAAAACAAAATAATTAAAAATCTTAAAATTGCATGGTCTGATTTGGCACAAATTTATTTAATGGATATATGTAAGTGATCTAAAATAGGAGATAGTTATTTAATCAATTATAATTTTTTTTTAGCACCGTTTTTAGTTCCTGACCCTATAGCAGATTGCACTGGACGAAGATGGCACAAACTAGGCTTCCACACTCCGTAGGCTATCCTAGACGTGATACCATAGTTACTTTTAACTTTAAATTAATTTTGCCAGTTTTGATTTAAATTAAAAGAATCAATCACAAATCATCGAATTGCTCAAAATGCAAATGGCAGATATGACACAAAACATAATATTAGGCTTCTTATGTATGACTGTATCCACAGGCAAAAAATAAGCAACTTTAAAATTTTTGTAACTTATGACCCCAAAATAGCCTAGCGCTATCGGTCTATATGTAGGTAGCTCGATTTTAACGAAACCGATCCGCGCGCCTCGGAATAAAAATCTACCTTACGATTTTACTTTATTCACCACACTTAGGAACACAACACACATACAATGCTGCGCGTACGTTCGGTTCGCTATACCGGCAGGTAACCAGCGTACTTGCTAGAGCATGCTCCATTTTATGCATATCCATTTTTTTTTTTTAGCAATTATTTTATATTATACTTTTTAAAATAATTTGGTGTGTACTTATAAGAAATAAATTATGTTTTGTTTATATTATATAGATAAATACGTGAGGTAATGGTTTTTTAGTATTTTTTTAATGTTTATGGGTGTAATTTTATTTTTAAGTTCGATGGGTAGATTATTAACAAGCTTGGGAATAATATATTGCGAGGTTCTTTTCCCATAGTCATTATCAAATTTAGGTATATTTAATTTTTTATTTATAATGCTTCTGGTAAGTTTTGAATGAGTTTTCACTATTTGGATTTCTTCACGAAAAAATTGTTCTGAAAGTAGATGGAATTCCACTTTTTTGTGAATGGGTAATACACCACAATGCTTAAAAAGTCCATTTGGATCATCTTTGTACTTGTTTTTAATTTTCAGGGGTACAATTATTTTAAGAATCCTGTGTTGGATATTATAAATCTGATCGAGGTATAACTGAGCAACACACATCGGATAATAACTATTATTTTTGATCACCTTTGTATCTCTTAAGTGAACAATGTTCATTTGAGAAATAAAGTACCTTTGAACCTAACTCCGATTAAATATACGAATAGGTACGAGAATAGTAATACACCTAACTGGCAGAGCGTTTCATCATTATCTTTTTCTTCAAACTTTGATCGAACATAGCTTGAAAAATGCCCCGATATTAATACTCTTATCGTTCGCCCATTGGCTATATTACTGTGTTTTCGTAATGGAAATCGATACGCTTACAATTTTGCGGAGAGGTTTTATAGAGGTCCAGTGTGAGCACTTGTGACGTGACCTCGCGAGTTACTGTGAATTGGTTAGTGAAACCGAAAAATACAGAATAAATGTATTTGTACTTACATATACAAACAATTATATTTCAAAAATAAATAAACAACGAATATAGTAAAGTATTAAAAGTAGGGGAAAATGGTTTCATGAAACGATAATTGAATTTAATTAAATCCAAACTGCAATTCTTTTATAAGTTACTAACGCATTTAACCGCCATACTCTGTGTACATAAAGTATCTACCTAAATATTCGTCTGCGTAGATACTTACTTAGGTACCAATATCATAATATCGTAATAGTATAATAATAAACAAAACCTCGGCCCCTTCTATAGTATTAAATGTATGCAAATACCTATTTAAGCTATAAGTATGTAGGTACAGGCTCGTCCTACATGTTTACAAATATTTATTCCGTTTCATACAGAAGCTTCAGTGACTGAAGAACTACCTTTAAGGGCGTTCCGTCACATATGACCTTGAGCGTTTCGCTTCCTCACCACCCCGCGCCTCACCCGAAAAAAACATTGCGTGCGAGTTCGCCCTGTAGCGGCAAGAAGCAGTAGCACAACTATAAGACAATGACCTTACTTGTCCGAAACCGCAGAGCTAAAATCTGATAGACGCGCCAATAATGAATTCTTTTTTTAGTATCTTTTATTATTTCGTTTAGTAAGTATGTATATTTTTTAGTATATATTATTTATATATTTATTATTTATATAGTAGCGAAAGCAAAGATAAATGTTTAGAATCATGACGTTTGTTAAATATGTAGTAGAAATAAAAATAACTACTGTGGGTTAAAACAATAAACTCAAAACCCAGCTGCTGTGAAATGTATTACCTGATCAAAAAAGCCGTTTAAAACGATTTTTGTGAATTATTGAATACAAAAACATATTTAATATAATAATATATATAATATTAATATTTTTTGAAGTCGCTTAAAAATTAAGTCCCAATGACAATACACCATTGTGATAAATTCCTATAATTGACATGATATGTATTCTTCAACTAATACTAGTGCACTTTAGTTTAGTAACCCTGCCGAGTTTATACTTATTTAGTTATAGTTCTATATATATATATAGGTTTTTTGTACATGAACAAACTAAAACATTTTGACTTAAAAAATGTATTAACATCCTATTAATATTATAAATGCGAAAGTTTGTGTGTGTGCACGTATAAAACGTTTGCGTACCTCATCTTCATTTATATTTTTACTATTTGCAATAGTGTCGCTAGTATCATGAAGCCGCTATGCTAGCAGTTTGAGACAATTTCTATTAAAATAGCAGAGGAGTGCGTTACCCCAGCAAAATGTTGATAAAAATGTGCTTATAAGAGGTGAGAGTATAACAGATAATTAGTGCGTCGTAAGGAGTAATTTGTTTGCCTATAGCAAAATTTGTTTGCATTATAGTTTTAAAGTTATTCGGAAAAAAACAGATTTTGCTGGGGTAACGTTTGAAACATTACCTCAGCAAAATGTCTTTTCTTTAAATTATCCAGGCAGAGTCACGTTGGTAGACCAGTATAAATAAAATAACTGTATCAATAGTACTAGTTCATGACTTTTTAAAACAATACTGAAAAATTCAATCTTTATTTATGCCCGTCTGATTGTTAAGTGCTCAAAATTAGCTCTTACAAAAGCCAAGAGTTTTCATAACTTTCTAACTCCACTGCGTCTTCATGGACTGATGATATGAGGTCCTGCATCAATAATAAAAAAGCATCTCATAAAGACCACCTAGCCAGCAGTTTGAAACAATAACCTTTGGAATGGCGGCTACCACTTAGTCTTTTGGATCCCACTGACTGTATCATAAAGCAGAGTGAAGTCACTTCGATAGGCAATTGTACGGCACGGTTATATTGATGTATGTAAAGTAAGGTTTTGTGCAAGACAACTTTTTCTTGGTTCTGTAGATACGTACCGCTACCAAACTCGAGTAACAAATCAGACTACACTTGTGCATTGTCTACTATACATTGTACTTGTATATTGTATTAAATGGCAAATCTTGCAGAGTGTATAGGCTTGGAGCCTATTAAATGCAAAACAATTTTGAAGTGCTACAGACTGTGGACCTCCTAAACACTATTTAATTTCATCAGCCTTAGTCCACGAGGTAGGAATAACAGGCACAGTCTGCCGAAAATGAACACAAAATAGTAGGACTGTGATAGCCACTCATGAGTTGGTGTTGTCTGATATCTGTTCCACTGCTTTTAGCGCTTTACAGTTTGCCATAGTAAATTCATCCTTTATAATAAGGCTTCTATCGCGCAGGCAAATCAGTAGAAGGATTATCTACTCTACGAACACGAATCTAATCGAAACAAAACGCTGTTCTGTCTCGAGCAAAGATGTATACAGAATATTATACTAAATGATTCATAATTTATTTCCATCCTGTAATCTCGCTTATTGATACATTTTGACATAAAATGTTTTTTTTTTTTGTATTATTTATATATGACATAATGCCCGAACCATAATTGTACAGTTAAGTACACATTTTGTATTGTTTTGTTAAAATTGTATACTTACTATTATTAAAATTATACATTGTGATTTGTGAAATAGAGGTGTTCACTCAACTCCTGTGGTAAATTAAGTTCATCTTACTTTATACTTATATCGAATATGAACAGTTTATATAATACTTACATAGAAACATTTATTACAGTTCACATGTTGCCTTTACCTTTTGAATTACCTTAGCAATATGAAAATTGAGGCAGCCTGTAAAGCACACATTTTACTTTTTATTTTTCTTTGCAACATAGAAAGCTGTAAGTATTTAATTACCTATAGAGTTAAGTGTATTGCCTGTGTCACTTTGCATGCTACTTGAAACTGTAACTTACAAAAATTGTAATAACCTGGCGATTAAAAAGAGTGGCCTGAGTTTCTTGCCAGTTCTTCAATTCTTATTCTTAAAATTCTTTTAAAATTGTTCTTCAGTTTGTCAGCGAACTGGTTGTAGGTTAATTTGCTGACATTTTGTAAATTTTGACGTTCATAAGTGTTACTTTAATTAACCTATATGAATTAACATATTTTCATTTTCCTTATTTATTTTCGGTTTATCTGGATATAACTTCAGTAAATCGTTCTGTATATTGTATAGCCAGCAAACATTTTACGGAAGTAGATCTTTTAGAATAAGCGGGACGGTTTGGCTGGAGATGTGCATTTAACATGTACATAACGACGTAAAATGTAAGTTTTGTCTGAAAATCAGTGGTCCGAAGGCATAGTTACCTCCTCGGTCCTCTTTATTTTCTTTTTTATCCCACAGTATCTTTACTCTGTATGGCCACCACTGCACTGAATTTGAAACAGCACCATACACCAGCAAAACTGAATTCAAATGATGGAGCTGATAAGGATTTTCAGTTACACATGCTTTAAACAAAGCGTCATCATTCCTATGTTGATTATCTTCTAGTAAGTGCCCGTACGTAAGGTACACAATATCATGTACCCTTAGCAAAATAAGTAACACGAACAATTTCCAAAGTAGATGCATTGTACCCACAGTTTGAGTGATTTGGATGAACCGTGAAAATTACCTCGCTAGAGATTCATTATAAGTATAGATTACTGCAATATGTACATACAAATATATGTGTACATACATATATATGTATGTACGTACATATTGCAGTATTGTAAATGTATAATATAATGCAAAATCGGTAAAGTAGAACTAATGTAATATTATCGCTAAGTAACGGATCCATGCGGACGACGTCACGGGGTAGTTTTACAGTACATACACTTATAATCAGAAATCAGAAATCAGAAATATTATTTGTTAACATAGGTACATAACAAAGGTCTTGAGATCATAAAAATAGTGCGCTATGTTTTGCCTACATACAAGGCATACAAACATTTTACAATAAGTTTATATATAATATAATATAATAAAGATACATACATACATACATAGAGTGCTTAAACATAATTCTTTTGCCTTTACCTAGTTAGGTAAAGACTGTACAAAAAAGAGTAGAATTCTTTATACTGTGCCACCGTGCCGGGTCTATTACTTTCTACATACACCTATCACTCGAAAAATACGGTATTAGTTTTGTTATGTCCAGTAGGCACTCAACAATATACTATTTAATTTTAGGATTAAAAATTCATATAGTACGATAATAAAGGAACAGAGAGTAGGATTTTGAATTTACCTAATTGTGATAATTTCAGTCTTCAAATATTTTAGTTTGGTTAGAGACTAAGACGTTTTGTAAAGACTTTTTGTTCTTCCTTTCTTGCAATCAAATAAATAAATTAAAATAAGATGCATTGAAAGTAAAAGGGTAGGTATTTACTTTAGCCTAGTATCTTATCACTGATTTTATCAGCACATGAAAAAAAATCTAACGAGGTAAATACTTGAATATTTTATCGGCATTACTTACCGGTAGAATATTCAAGTACACACCGTATGTATATATAGAATGTATAGGTATTTATGCTCGTGCAAGATAACGTAGATAGTTAGGTACCTAACAGCAGCGTGTATGGTTGTTTTGTGTAGGTACCTAACTAGGTCGCAAACCGACGCATGTCACGTATAATCATTGTAATTTGAGTTCTATGCTAGTTGTACGACCGACGCCGACGTTCGTGTTCCGACCGAAGCACCTCGTACCTACGCCGGCGCCGGCGTTGCCGTCGTCGCGTGCGTCGCGTCGGTCGGAATCGGAAAGCGCCCTTGCCACATGAGTAAATATCCAAGTTAGATATTTTACTCATGTGCCCACCTACCACACACCTAGTTCGAAATGATAGTAGACATAGACAATATTGTAGCAAGCTCATATTCATATCCCTAGGGTATAATATAACAGCAGAAATTTACTGATTCTTGAGGCCTGGTGTTGCCTTGATCTTATCACGAGCGACAATAGGCTCACCGCCTGCTACCTAGTTTACGTGGAACTAAACATAATTAAAGGATATCCTAGGTAAGTATCTCAAAGAAGGTATTTTACTAAAAATATGAAGGTAGGTATACACCTACTTACAGGATATTCATGTGTTGAATCTTTTGCATTTGTATTTGTTTCAGTCGTGAAATTTTAGTCATTTTGATGAAAAATATTTAATTTTTAAAAATTATTTAATACACTAAAAAAATCTAAATAACTATTTTAATTTATTTGCAACACTAAATCTATCCACACAATATTTTTTTTTTATATTATTTGTTTGCAATTATTGAATTACGTAAATAATTTTAAAAAAAACCGCATACGTCCGTCCGTCAGAAGGGCTTGCGCCGCTCTGCCGCTCTGCCTCCCGTCGCCCGCGCAGAGCCCCTGCGACGCTGATTCAGCCAAATTATCAATAACTATTGAAACATTATCCTAATAAATGAAATAAGTCTATAGAGTTGACATTTGGTTTATTCCGGTTGATTCAATATAACTTTTATATTTATAACTATAGTCATTACAAAGTAATATTTTGATATAAGTGAAATCACGTTGTTTTAATATCGTTAGTATAAGTTATATAATCAATTATTGTAAATAATTCTTCTACTATTCTAAAGTTCATGAATCAAAGTATATTGTAGGCAAAAAACAAAATAAATAAATAGCATTAAAATCTACTAAATAACGAGATGAAAGTCGCGGATTTCGGCGAAATTTCGTCGGAACCACCTTAAACAAAGTCAGTTATGCTACAATTTATACGACCCAGCATATTATAATAAACTGTATTTTCATCGATATAGAGTCTACGAATGAGACACGCGGTGTCTACTATAGTAGGGTGTTTCTATGAGCGAGCGTTGGAACATACCAAAACAAACAAATACCTACAGCTTTTGAATTTATGAATTTCCACTCTAAAAATACACTCACAAAATTTAGCTGACATATTTTATTTTCCTTTCCTTGTCGGCTAAGACTGTAGTCTTGTAATAATAATTACCTGCATTTTATCATGTATAGCTTCTCACACGCGGCTTTAGTTACTGCTCTGCTCCCGTCGCCAGTAGCGTGATGTAATAATGTTACATAGCCTATGGCCTATACCTTCCTCAAGAACTGAGCTATCATACGCCAATAAAAAATATTCCAATCCAACTGGTAGTTCTAGAAATTAGCGCGTTTAAACAAACAAACACACAAACTCTTCCGCTTTATATAAAAGTATAGATGGATAAAAAGTGGGTCACTGACTCACATGTCTCAAAACCTGCGCAAATTTTGTTGATTTTAAATTTTGATAGGTTAGAGTAAGTTTCAATACTTTTATCATCAATATTAGCCTGAAGCCTGACTGGACAAAGGCCTTTCACATAGGCCCAGGGACGGATTTACCATAATCCCCACGCTTGATGAAAGGGTTGGTAGCCGCCGTAAAGCTGCTGCCCGTTTCCTGGTATTTATTAGGCCATTGTTGGTAGATATGGTATGTATTTCTATGGGTACTCATTAGTACGCCGTAGGGAGACTACAAAAGATAACTCAAACATCCGATTACCTTCATGTAAAATAAACAATAAACGCGAATTGCTTAAACTGTTGACTCTTACATATTTAATGGTGTGAGTACCTGTATTTACGTTCATGACTCTATTTCCGAATGCATGGCAATTTACTCTTCTACTAAATACTTGTTATTTCTAATTTTACTCAGTAACATTTTTAAAGTTCGGTATTCTTAGGACAAGATGAAAATAAATTCCGTATATTTTATGTGATATTGTATTAAAACTGTATTAATGTTACTTTCATTCTACGTATAAATCAACCGAACGTGTTGTTATATGCTGAGCTGTGATATAAGCTTTAATTCCTGTAGTCCCTCTTGGATTTATTGTGCGCTATTTTAAGCTAAAGCTGCCACAGAAGGCGCTTAATTTCATATATCCGGTATCCTGATGTGCCGTATTAGAAATTGGGTCAAGGCATACAGGCAGGAGAGCGAAGGTCTGGGCAACTCGTCTCACATTATCTCTGCGTGTTGCCCATCTTTCCTCTAGAAGCGTGTGGTTTGCCTTTGCTTCATATGTCATGAGATGATATTAAGTCCCAAACATACCTACATACTGTACAACTCTAAAAATGATAATAAACGATGATCATTTACGACAAGAATATAATACGACAAAAGTCTTGGTGCAAATCCGAACAAACTTTACAGACGAAATCTGGATTAGTTACAAATGTTTATATATTGCGTCTTTGAAATTAAAGCAACCAATTGAAACAACACAGCCGAAGTTGAGCAACGAAACAATCTTCACTATCTTCAATCATGATTACGCCAGAACGCACACGTCGTCTTTGGTCAGTTTGCTAATTGAAACTTGACCGGGATTTATTAGTTTTTACACCTATTTTGTAGCCGTGATGTTGTATTCTCAGGTTTTATTAATCTAATGTCATTAAAATTCTTTTATATAACCTGCGTATCTACCAATATTAGTTGTCACAATAAACATTTCTACTGACAAAATTTTAGCTCATTTTTTTTTTATATAGATTTCTCAAGCATCCTCACTTTCACCGGGTCTGAGTCGCCCTCATTCACTGAATTTTCCAATCACTACCGAAACAAATAGGTTGAACCGGAACGTACAACACGACTAAAAATAAGCACCTTCAATAAATACTAGACATTCTGCAGTAAAGACATGTTCAAATTATTTTCTTTTTTTTACAAAGAAATCGAATGTTGGTTTACTTGGTGGCCAGCACTCAGCAGCCTCTTCTGTCTATTTACAGTTCAACATTATTATACGTTCTTCTGGTCCTATATTCACTTCTAGATATAATAAAATAGATACAGGCCCAGGGGAAGATGATTAAAATTCAAGGTGAATAAAACAACACAGCGTCAGTTGTTTTACATGTTTAATACTTAACTTTAAAGTCAAAAACGGCAATTATACAATAGCAGAGAATTCTCGTACACATTTCATTCTAACAAACTTAAATTAGTTTGCTAAGCTAAGAGCCAAAATAATTAAAAGTGTTTAGGTACTTAGATAAAAGAGTCAATAACGTCGATTGAATTTGTAATGAGCTCTTTATTATAATATTATGCAACTATATCTTGCAATCCTCTGAAGACGCAGAAGCCTTTTTATATAAAGTGTTAACAGTTTAATGGAAGACTTGGATCCCAGCATTTGTTTATGACTTGTTTATTGCGTTCCAAATGAATTATCTTAATGTATTAAGTGGGCAATAAAACTATTAAATGGTTTACGTATTAGTGGATACTTATTATACATCTACCTAAATCATTCTTGTGTCTACGAGATTTGTAATTTTACGAATGTGTGGGTAGTAATTCAGTCTTTTACAGGTGATAATGATAACTGTTTCATTGTAACTATATAATAATATGTACGAATAGTTTATAAAGGTTGTTGCCACTGCAATTTCACTTTGGAACATCGTGTGTACTCTTATTGTTGGATCTTCGTTTCTCTACGAAATATTCTCGCTCTTTAGTGCAGCATGTAACTATAAGCCTGATCGTGCTGAGACATTATTGAAGAATAAATCGATCGCAGCAGAGAATAAAAATAAATATGTTCTGAGTTTTTAGAATGTCTAAAGGAATCCAAAGTCATAAAGCCCTTTGTCAACACATTACATTTTGGTCCGCGTATGTTGCTACCTACTCACTTTCCCGGTCACTTCCGCTTCAAAAATCTATTTTAACGAAATCTACTTTTAGTCATTATTTCAACATGTCCAAACCACCTTAACATACATACTCCTTCAAATTTTAGTCACAATATTATCATTCAATTCACATTTTTTTCTTATCATGCTATTCCTTACTCTATCTGACAGATTAATTCCACACATGCTACTCAGTGCTCTCATCTCTACTGAATTTATTCTGCTTTTATGCTTTTTCTGCCGTACCCAAGATTCACTACCATACATAATTAGTGTCGGCGCTAGTACTGCTTGTAGGTACTATGACTGACGGCTTGGTATTATTTTGCTAGCCATTACCAAATTTAAGGTGCCTTTAAACCTATTACCCTCTTTCACTCTTCTTTCAATATCGCTTACACATTTTCCATCCCTTGAAGTGAGCAAGTGAAAGAGTTTGTTTATTTAGGTTCAATGTTTAATTGAACCTAAATAAACAAACTCTTTCACTTGCTCCACTCTTTCATCTGCAACCATTATCTGGCACTCTGACATAGTTTCATCCCTCTCGATTACCATCACTTTAGTTTTATTAACATTCACTTTCATGCCCTTTCGTTCCAAAGTATGACATTCACCATTTTTTGGATTCATATGCCGAAAACGCAAGGATACAAGTATAAATATAAGTACACGATCATCGGCATAAAAGGGGTTTTAAGCAACGACTCATTTAAATCAGACTCTTTTAAATCATTTAAACAACTATCTATTTATAAGTTGAACAAACCATTCCGTGCAGTGTTCGTTTAACCTTACACAAGCACTCAAATCCCTATATAATGATTTGAGTGCCCGTATCAAATTGCTATCCACCCCACACATCTAGATAAAGTTGACCATAATTAATCCCTCACTACTCTGTCATAAGCCGTTTCTAGGTCCAAACCTTAACCTATACTTAATAATAATACCAGCCTGTTTACTGTCCCACTGCAGAGCAAAGGCCTCTTCTCATATACAATACACATAACTACATTATATATACTTGCCTACACATATAAATATATACATTAAATATCTAATAATACACACAATTTATATACATATTAATAAAGTTAACATACAACTGTCATTTTAGTTGCTCAGAAGAAGCAAGTTTCGAAATTTCATTTTAAATGCACGTCCTGATTTCAAAAGAGGAAGGCGTTCCATAGAAGGATGGTTTGAATAGGGAAAGAGGAGAAATGTCCAAGGCAAACTTAGAAAGTACATAATAATATGATTTGAAAAATCACAATAGTACTTGCCCGGATATACGTAAACTACCTATGGATAAAATTTGAGAGATTTAATTTTTTGGACTAATTGTTGATTTTGTACTTTTTCAATAATATTAGTCTCCACATATTTTATTTTAAACATTTATTGAATAATACGAATTATTATCCACATATACCTGCCTAATGAATAAGCATATTCATAAGATACGAGTCGACTATGTAAGTATGTGTTTAATAAACTAGTATTTCACTAAAAACAAATTGAAGACTATTTTAGGTATCTACATAAGTTGATCCTCTAAAAGATTTAAAAAAATTACATACCTACATAAATAAAATTGTATCAGAAATTTTTTAATATTATTTAATTTGAATCAGCGAATCAAAACAAATCGGATTTAAAGCTTCCAAAAAGTAGCTTTGACTAGATTTTACTAAATAAGGAAAGGTGTACAAAAGAGCTTTTACAGGCAAAAAGCGACAACTTGTATGGAAACTTGTTGGTGTGCGATGCGGTGCCGCTTGCCATCTGAATCTGGTGCTGACTTCCGAAGACGATGATAATGAGGATGTAAATTGGCGTGTGCGGCGTGAGCGAGGAGTCGTGGAGGCTGGAGCGAGGGGGAGGGGGTAGCCGGGCCGCCCAACCTGTGGCGTATCTGTTGCGCCGCCCGCCCGACCGCGCGGCCCGGCTCGGCCTGGCCGCAGGCAGTCTGTGTCACCGCGCCGTCGCCGCCGCGCCGTTGTCCTCGCTACGGCACTCACTCGCGACAATCGCGCTTATACACTTTTCCGGTTCAAAACACGTGTAATCAATTTATCAGATCATCTTCGCGTTACTTGATCCGTCATAATGTTTATCGTACTTGAATAAAAAAAATATTTTGTTTTGTTATGTTCTTTAAATATTTTCACAAATAATTTTTAAAAGTGGTTTTCAAATTCGCTGCCTCTATTGGATTTTATTTTATGATTTGATTCTATTATAATCAGTATATGTAAGTATGAAAAATAAAATAAATTTAAAGTATGATTTTACAATGACCGCGTTGATTACAAATTGATTAAAACATATTTCAATTTCTTCCTGAAAAACGTATAATGAAATCTTATTTTGCAGTTTTAAAATTTATTTAGAGTTTGACCATTAAAAAAAATATTTAAGTAGTACTATTTAGACATACACGTTTTATAAAACTTTTTAAATTGTAAGTTTTTGCAATGCTTATGAAGCAAAAGAACTGAATGTTTTGTTAACAATCTGTTCATAATTTCTTTTACTCATTTACAAAACCTTTATTCTACAAATACAATACTACAATACAAATTTTACAATAAGCAATTGTACAGCATATTATATTTTTAACATCAATGGGGAGAGTTCAAAGCAGTATTTGTTTTTTAAATGTTTAGCATTTTCGTTAACATTGTTATTGAGCTTTTTAGAACCAATAAACTTGAAATACTTATCATTTCCGTTTATATTATCTTTATCTAAGTGCTTTTCATTTTGGCTGTTCAATTTATTGATAAAACTTCCGGCATAAGTATCGATAAGTAGGGATTTTGTTTCTTTGCAAAAGTTTTCTGCTGACGGACATTAGGGATGCTGCTATTTGGCTCAAGGTACGTATCGTAAGGAAATCATTATGTCCCCGAAAGTCCGGACAACGATTTGGGGCGCTGCAGGGGTCACTAGTTACAATAACACAATAGATCCTTACAATAAACCCAGTAGATATTCACAGATTTAATTGTGCTGTGGATTGAGCAAATTTCTTCTGAATAACTGTTTAAATAATACGGATTGAATGGAACAAGTGTGTCATTTGAGAATATCATTCTGAGTTTTATAGAATATAGCCAATACATTGATAATTTATGTATTGAAAAATGTATTGAGTAGTAATTGATGAAGTTGCACGCATCCTATCTCATGAATTAGTTTGTTACCTACAAGTTTGAAATTCGGTGGATAGAATATTCCTGTTGGGAGAATATTCATTAAAATGTCAATAAACAAATTCGATTTGTTTACTCAGTTTTGTGGCGATTAGATATGAATGGATGATGAATTACTATGACTTACAAATATGTTTGTTAACATGAGGTGCCACTGTTATGTTTTGAGCGAGTATTCACAACATTTTTTTATTGTTTATAAAAGAGCTATCTATCCTATCAGTTGTTACACAACATGAATGCACTTTCTGCTATCTAATCGCCACATCACCTATATCTGCAACTTGCTCTTTGCTGAGAATATTTGCAATATCATTATCCATCAGTGAATGGACAGCAAAATCACAAATCAGAGCAAAGTTAAGTGCTTTAAAAACACAATATACTATGGTTTAGTGATTGTTTACTTAACGGATATCTACTTCAAAGAAAAAGATTATCTAAATGAAAAAACTCTGTATATTTCTGGTATAATTTATAACAAGTAGGTACACACTTGACGCAATAGTCGGTCAAAAGGCCCTGAACTTATCATAGATACGCTCGTTATCTCCACTTACTATCTGGATCAATATTTGTAAGCATATTGGTTGTAATTCGGGGTGCAATCACATTCTAATATAATCGTTTGTAAATTTTGGTCTGTTCAATGAACATTCATAAAAAAACGATTTTGATTTTAAAGGTTTGATTTAATTGACTACAAGGAATAAAACTGCTATCCAGTATGTTGTAAATGTGTGAAAACTCAGTGTTTGACAGTCGAAATAAAGTATTGAAGAATAAAGTGCAGTGTAGTGGTATCAGCAAGTATTTGGTGCGGATCTCGATGGCCGGTGTGGTCCGGCCGCGCTAGATCGATCCCGCCTCAGCGGCGCGGCTCACGTCCGTAAGTGCATTCCAACTATTACATATAACTACACGTTTATGGGTCGTGCATACAATATCCACACGTTCTGCAATTTCACCCGCCTGTTCCAACAGAGCCAGTGTTTCCACTTTAATGATTTCCTTTCCCCACGCCTCAATTCAAATTTCACCTTCTCAGGGCTTTTTTCCCCTCAAAAATTTTTCTGCTGTAGCTTTTACTTTTGGCCCTAGTGTAGTAACTAAAAAATAAGGCCTTTATCGATTTTATCCTATAGCCTGCCCCCGCCTCTGATGATATTATACTATGATAATATTATTTACAATACATGCGTCAACAAAATCAAGGCCTTAAACAGAATGGAAATAAGAATAAGTATACGTTACCTGCACGTATTGTCACTGTTTCTTATAAACGGCAACACGCTAGCCTACGGTAGAGTCCATAAAAAAATAGTTCCGAAATTTACCGCAATATTTTAAGTTAGGTTTTACCCATGATTTCCCGGAATTTTCTCTTTTTCTCCCCCTATAGACCATAATTTTCCCTCAAACGGGGAATTTCCCCTCATTGTGGAAACACTGAACAGAGCAGAGCGATGAAAAATATCGCCACACTGCAGAATGTGCACTTACGAATTGTCTATTTTTAATCGCGCTTGCACGGCAGTCAGGACGACGACGTGTTGCAGGAAATAACATTTTATTGAAAGGATATTGAACTACAGAATGAAGTACGACTTTGTTCTTCACAATCTATTTTCAATCTACATGCGTTAAATTCAATTGCTGTTCGCTTTGTTACATTGTAGCATTACTTGGTGTTCTTGTAATCAGGTAACTAAAATGCACAATATGTATACCTACTGTAGGTATACATATTGTGCACTTTAGTTACACAGGATGCCAGTGTTTAATATTTTAGATTTTTTATTTAATCAAAAGCGTGACGTTTTTAACAATTAATTTGCTTGTGATCGTGGATAAACACAATAGGTACCTACTTAAAATGTAATGACATATAATATAACGATATATTGTTTATTTGTTTAAACAAGGCAACATAAGTTCCATTAAAATATCTACGGTTTTAATTATTTCATGTGTACATATACCTAACAAACGTGAATTTATGAGTAGCTTTACAGACCTATGAAAAGATATAATTGCTTTTGTATTTATAAAACCGGAAAATACCCTTTTTTACAAAAATATACGTACCGTAGCCGGTTTATAAATGGGAGTTGAAATTAAAAATTAATGGAAGGTCCTATGCATTGATTTCTTTTTGCTTATTTTTATATTTTTTAAGTGAAAACCTATTTAAATTGAGATTCCGGAGTGGTAGATGCGGATGTAGGTATTCATGGAGCCTTAATATAACCAACAGTTATGTACCTGTAATTTAGACATGATAATTGTTATATTTGGTGTAGGATTATATCGATTCTAATAACCTAAAAGATTAATATGATGATGATAACAGATTCGTTCCAAATTGCTAAATTACCCTAAATATATAATAAAAATTATTAAATGATAAAAGTATTACCAGTAGGAAAAATATTAAAAAAGAAGAAGTAAAAAAAGTAAAAGAAGTAAATACTACAAGAACGTTATTACAATAGCAAGTTATTTATTTAGCTAACGACATCGTTGGTGTTAGCTTATGTCAACTCCGTACATTTTTAATCTATTCTATGAATAGAATAGAAATCTATACCACTTGTCTAGAGCCTCTGACTAACTAAATCAAAATACGAATTACTTTGCGCTAAGTTAATTTATTTTTAACTTTTCAGTTTCCTTCCTGTTCGAGTGCGGTTTTTTTTTAAATATTTTATTAAACATGAACTAAAATACACCTCCTATTAAAATATGCTAGCTTTTAGTATTAAAAACAAAATAAAATTATAGGCTGGGCATAAGTAATATTTGTTTTAAAGTAGTAGGGATATACGAGCAGTAATAAAGGCTACTGTTGTTGTATCGGTCACAGGTGTAACCTAGTGAAATATAAAACAGTCTAAAAAACAAATTTTATATCATAGCTTATGATTTACATTGTGCTGGCACGTGCTGCCGCGTGTGCTGAAAATTTTGCATATTAACATTGTTGCATAAAATGTTATTCTAGAACAATGGTGATTTTGTTTTCGCTGAATAGAATTTTTCATACCTAACACCCACAAGGCGAAAATTGTGTAACTGCTAATTAAAAGCATTATTGTAGTTCTGCCACTTTTTGGCATTATGACGAGTAGGCGAAACTGTTGCTGAACCTTTGAAAATAACAAATAATAACATGTTTTTCAAAACAAATTTCTGTCACTTTATCGATAAATAAGAAAAAGTTTGCAAATTATTTATTTTGTATAAAATTAGTGGCATGTTTCAATAGGTAGTGTCAAAGAATCGTTTGATTTCAGAACTTTGTTTAACTGTGTAACACTTCAAATGTATTGATCTGGATAGGAAAGTAGATAATGGGATCTATTCAAAGAGTTCTTCAGAACACTCACTGCTATGAAGGCGATATAAGATTACCTTCAAGATGGCATCTTTAAGACTCAAATGTCTATAGGAACTAGAAGATACAACACGTAGCAGCATCCCATCAAATGCAAACGCAGCTGACCCAAAGATGAAAACAGCACTCTACTCAGGAATGAATTTCGGTTTTGTATACCAAAACAAAAGTTTTACTAACCGAAATGTGCATGAAAAGTGTGGAATTTCAGTTTTGTGTTATTCGCCGTTTCACACAAATACCTATTTCTTGAGTAGATAACGATGACATTAGTCTTCTGAAACTTAGTTGCATTTTACTATGTAAGCTTCGATCAAATAATGTAAGACAAGATTGCTATCTCTTTTACTTAAGCGGTAGCATCATAAATTGTGGCAGAATAATGAGGTCTCAAATTTCATAACGTCTTACGTTCATTTATGTATACGCAGGAAAAAAAAAGTTTTACAGCAATAGTGGGCATTCTGGGAGGGTCACTCAGGAAGATAAACTGAGTATGTAAGGATATATTATATTGTATAACTGTATTTAAGTGCATATTTCATAGAAATATTTTCATATTCTGGTAAAACGAAGAGAAATACGCAAACAATAGATAGACTTAGTACTTTAAACCTTAAAAACCGACAGCAGTAGGTAACCGTAAAATAAAACAGATAAAAACTAAATGCTAAAAAAATAAGAAGTTTATATATTGTACCTATTTACTTGAGGAAATGTAGTATTGTCAACAAGAAGGTGTCTGGAACAGGCGACTAAATACGGTAACGAGATGGAGCACTTGGTATACACAAAACATAATATATGTTTGTAATGTCAATAAACAGCGTGAATATGCTCTGTTTGCTCATGCCTGAATAAGTATTAACATTCACGATAATAAATAGAAAAGAAATATTATTTATAAAGCTGTGTATAATAATGTTTGACGAGACGTTATCGCATAGGTACAAACGTATGCAAAATAAACAGGTTTAGGTACGTACTTTTGAACTAGCTATCTTTCTATAAAGCTGTATCTATAGTTTATCTGTACTTTATTAATAACTAACGGCCCGCCTCGGCTTCGCACGGTTGGACATTTTTTAAACATTTAGGGATAAATAAAATACATATATTAGGAATATATATATATATATAATATATATATTAGGAATATAGAAAAATGTTTTTTTTTCAGGCATTTTTTTAAATTTTTCTCTCAGTAAGAACCATCCTCGTACTTCAAGGAATATTATAAAAAAAGAAATAGCGAAATCGGTTCAGCTGCTCTCGAGATTTACGTTAAGAAACACATTCAGCGATTCATTTTTATATTAAAGATAACTTTAAAATCTTATCTAATCTAAGACGAATTTGGAATTAAACATAAAACATCTATTTTATATTAAAGATTTTGAAATGACATGTCTGCAGATTTAAAATAAGAAAAGCACTGCTCTTAATTTTCTTTTACATACAACCGTACCACTGAAACACTCTACCTAACCGTGTAGTAACAGAACAGAACAAGCTCCCGAAAAGTGTGAAAAGGCATCCACTCTGTATCGTTTTAAGAACAGACTTGGTAAGTTTTCAAGTCCAGAGACACACATTTATCAGAATATTAAATCTCTAGTGTGGATACCAACCTATAATAATAATATTTTGTAACTGTAGATTAGATAACAAAAAAAAGAGTGTGTGTACTCATGTAAGTACGCACGTAAGAAGTTATACTTCTTTGGCGTAACAATCCAAAAATACCAAATAATAACACAACGCATACATACATAAATAGCATGCAACAATAATGAAAACTCATAAAATATAATTAAAATAAAAGAAAACAAAAAAAATATTTATTAGATAATGTAATAATTTATAATTTGCAATGTAAATAAATTATACATACCGACAGTTAACCTCAAATCTATAAATGCACTTAAAACAGTATATTAAAACCACTTTTAGCACTAATATTAAAAATAAATAATTTTACTGATAAATGATCAAATATCTATCACATCATAAATATAATTGAATTGATGTAAACGCTAATATATTTTTTATTTATTCACACTGATTATTTGTACTGATACGACACACAAAGGTTCGCAACTAACTTCAGGGTGTAAAAGGTTCGCAATTAACTTCAGGGTGTTGCTTTTTTCTGTCGGTGTGCGCGCGCATCGTAAAAATTCACTCTCATCATTTTTCCCAATCGAGCCAAAAGAAGTATAACTTCAAAAATCACATATACACTTAATATTACACTAATAACTATGCGAGAGTTTCCAAATTAAATAATCTTTTGAATCCATTGGCATTACCAACCAGTTTTAACGACAACAGCTTTGAATGGGTAATGTAAAGCTGGGTCCACACTAGTTAATCTTGCTTTGTACAATATAGTCCCTTTGTATCATCAGAATACTTGACACTAGGCTTTTGTGTGTCGAGTATATGTATGTAAAGTCATATGATAATGATGTTTAGACTGAAAGCAGGATCCGCTTCGCTTAGAGATTGGTAAAAGTAAACTATGTCATGAATTAATTTAATACAAAATTATTTTCAATGGTATTATATCGTATTAATCAAATTTATCGTTATGTGTCAAATACGATTTTATCTGTTTAATACTTATTTCACATTCGTAATATTATTGTAGTACACGTTATCGATCATGGGTGATCCTATTAATGGTGATGATAATAATGTAGGTAATTTGCACCTGTCGACACATCTATGAAAACAAATAACCTTTAATAGTTTTCCTTAGGTAGGTTGCTGTGCTTTCGTAGGTAAACGTAGATACTCTAAGACGTCTAAGTTCGGTGAAAATATGCTGACAAAGGTTGTACTATAAAATCGTGCTATAAAATTCGATTCAACGCGGCAACTAGAACTTTACTCAACGTTTTTTTTTTCATTATCCAGTAGATAGACCTATTTAACAAGTTTCTACGACCTAGATAGTTAAGTATCAATTACAGTTGCCCGTGTTTTGCAGTCTTTACCGTTTTTACGTGATCCTAAATAATAATAACTTGCCATTTTTTATAACAAAGTCCATTTAGCTGTGTGGAAAGTATGGATTATTTATTACCCATTTCCAAGAGACCCTCTCCTACATAATAATGCTTTATGCTAAATGTTTCACTAAAGGAATAAAAATAAATGGATAAGTTGTTAAGAATCGCTTAAAGAATGTAGTAAAGGATAATAACGTGAGCTCACTGAACATCATAAAATTGAAAGTAGCCCGCACCAGAAAATACACAAACATAACTTAAATTAAATGTTTAATTTAATAAATAAAATTTACCTAGTTCCTCTATTCGTGTATCGTGGCAACAGACTGAACAAATGGATCCAAAATTGTGTATGATGAGGATGTGGAATCGATGAGATAGTTAATATCTAAATTACAATTATTCATATTCCTATGTAAATACACCAGAATTTTTGAATCATCCATCTTTATTTAGCGTAAGTATCTACTGTATAAAGAAGCTTGACTCAGACCCAACATAAATCAAGCTTTAAGTTTTATATTTATTTACTCTGATAAAAGAGCTTCTTTAATGGCACTTCATATGAAACTTAGACTAAACTTGGTAAACAATATGAAGTTATGAAATGACTTGGGAATAAAGTGATGGGTCACCGACTATTTCAATATCAAACGTCCAAAAATCCACGAAATTTCTGAACAACTGGCAAGGAAAGTTTTGAATTACACTCAACAAACTCTTCTTAATAAAAACCGCACTATTCAAATTAACTTCTTCTGAACAAACTTGGTCTTAAGCATTGTGAAATCCTTATTTATGACGACTAACAAATATTTGCATATTCTACCGGGAATAAAATAGATTGGCTGTAGCTCTAATTAAAACACATCTTGAGGTTTAAAGTTCGTGCTTACCCGACCTTAAAAATTATTGTAGATCTTAATGACTATATTCTTTAGTTTAATAACAAGACAACATTTCGCTTAAAAAGTAAGCAACACTCATGTTTTGTTCGTCCTACGCAGTAGTTTGTAGAGAATTTTCGGAACCAACTTTTACTTGGAAACAAAAAGTCGATTATTGCAGAATTTCATATACAAACAGAGTGTAATTATTTTTACCATTATGAATAAAATATATAAGTATAATTTATTTATAATGGTAAAAAATAATTACACTCTAAGACACTTAAGCATTTCCAAGTGATTTTGGCCATCTGTGAATACTTGAAAAATAAATGAAGACTTGAAGCTTGTGGTTTTACTAGCACTTGCAGTTAGTATACGAGTAGTGTAGATAAATATTTTGTAAAGTAGGTATGAATAGTAGGATCTCCAAGCAATGAGTAGATGTGATATTTCTCTTTAAGGTGAAGCTAAATAAAGTTAATAAGCATGAAGTTTAATAAATAAATAAATAGTAATTTTGTAATAGACTAGCTACAATTTTATTGTTCAATGTCAGTTCCTGCATTGTAAACTCTAGCGAAACTAGTTTATCTAGTACCTACCTATTTATGCAATTAGATAGTAATAATATTTTTTGCCGATTCTTTTGCTAGTTCTCATTACAAATTTATTTTTCCGTTTATTAATTTAGGGCGTTTAACAGCCAGTGAAACAGCTGACGCAGCTGACGAGGGCCAAAAATTACTTTAAGCTTCATTGTAGCCTTTATTAATAAATTTTGTTTTTAGGGATTCGTACTCAAAAGAAAAAACGGAAACCTTATAGGGTCATTTCATTACTCGTCTATAAATACGTCTACCGAGGCTCATTTTCTTGAAACGTGTGTAGAAACGTGTGGAGGTATGGTGCTGAAATTAATATCAAATACTTATTTCCGCCTAACGCGAATATTGATATAAAAAAATTGCTAAGCTATAAAAAATTTGCTTGCAAAATATTCAGTCCAAAATCTGGATCCAAATCGGTCTAGTGTGTTAAGCCAATCTTTGGCTAAATATGAATGTCAATAGATGTGTATCCATTCAAGTGAAAGTTTGCTTATCAAACGTTATATTTCAATGAGCGACGACGTTAAAAGATTAGAATAGTGGCAATTATTATGCTTCAAACGCCCCAGTATCTAGTTCACTGGCCAGAACCATACCGTCTATAATAGCCCTCTTACCTCATCCACAGGTGTTTTGGATGACTTGATAATGTTTACAAGGCGTGAAGTACGGGCAAAAGCACACCACATTCTATTTTTACTCCCCAGTTGCAATCAAAATGACTCTGCAAAGTAACGAGATCAGATTTCTTTGAACGAAACGTTGCTGATATTTTCCGTTCCATTACTTCATCATCTGTTTTGGAATAGTTTATAAACACTTTTGTACAAATTTAAACCAATTTTTATTGCCTCCCAAAAAGTAAGCTAATTAACGTGAATGAGTCAAGGCTTGCATTGTTTTCAGAGTTTGGCTACGTTCCAAATCCCGCAAGCATCAACTTCTAATTAATAGAAATCTCTGCACAAAATATAGGTCAACTTCTTTATAATAATATAGCTACCATCCGGGTTACAAGGTAGCTTGCATTTTCTTTAATGTGAAGAGGTTAAGTTGAACAGTGATTAGTTAATTTATGAGTTTTCAATAGAAAGAGCATTTAGTTTTGTATATAAGAAGTGGATAAAGTAACGGGACACGATGTTATTTATAATTAAATCTATTTACATTTTAATTTATATGCTGATTTGGTTGTGTCTCCACATACTTTGGCCTGAGCTTCTTCTCGCGGCCCTAAACTTTTCAGAAAATTGAAAGTGCTTCCTGTGGCTAAGTTCAATACAAAAATTCAGAGTTATTATTATAAGTTTAATTTAAATCAAAGTTCGAGTAAAGTGTGACACACAATGCTGAAACATGGAACCCTAGTAGTTTGGATAAATAATCCTAATCACTAAAACACTCTAACGCGAAAGCATTCCCTAGCTATTTTATGGAAGAGGTGCCGTGTATAATAAGCTGGGGAAGCATCCAAAGAGAGAATTATGCATTTTCTTAATGTATCTCTTCTGTTGTACATTAGTGTTTATTAATAGACTTATGATAAAAAGTAATGATTGATACTCAAGTGCATTGAATAAGAAAAGGTAATCTGAGAAAATGTTGTTGCATTGCGTTTGTAGTGTATTGGCACGGTAATATTATCTTACTATGGTATTGGTTTGTAGTGTAGTTCGAGTAATAATTATTTCTGTAAACTACGATTGTGGTAGTATTCTTTTGTAATTTAGCTACTCGTAAATAGGCTGGTTTACTCATTCAGTATTACACACGAGTACCTAATTGAAATCCGGCTGTAATAAAAGCTACCAACTGTATCAAGGTTTCTCTAATAAGTTCGTGTAATTGAATTTATAATCTATTTATACAAATACTTCAATCTATTCATTAAGTTAACAAAAGGTTGAATTGCTTATTGAGAATCAACATAATCGCGAATTTTGTTAGGAAGGAATCGTAGACGTTGCTAAAGAAGTTCCCCTGACTAAGTTAGAGTAAAATCGATTTGAATTGCTTATTATAATTAATTGCTGTCAGAAGTGTATAAATTTTTAACATTAAGTTTTGTCAAGACGCGCGACGTTACTTAGTTGATAATGAAATATTACTTTCTGTAAAAGTGTTAAATATTATGTAAGGCTTAGTACTTAGTACTAAAGTACTTAGTAATTTTAAATATCTTTTCAAGTACACCTAGATAAGACCTACCTAACAACACAATACCTACATGCTTACTTGATTAACATTGCTATCGAATTGTTCGTTGTCTTACTTATGTACCTAGTTATGTATATAACGAAAAAAAATATTACTGCGCTGTCTAACCTGCAACTAAATAACCTACATATTTGCGCACAAAACTCAGGTAAATACGTACTCAGTACACCCATTATTGCACAAGCACTGACAAAGTAATAAATTTAATAATACATCAAATTCATTATGCCTAAGACGAGCAGTAAGTACCTACTTACATGCCCGTAATAAGTATTATGTATACAAGAAATTATTAGCACAAAGAATCTATCATGAACGGAATTGCATGTAGGTAAGTAAGAACAATAAAATAAGCTAATAATATATAGTAATATATATAGTAATACGTCCCTCCTGCCACCTCGGTCGCCTAGTCATCAATAACACTAAGTTAATGGAAGTAGATAGGTAGGTATCGAAATTGTCAGAGCAGTACGGCTGCTTATCACATTACTTATTCCGTGATTAATTCTTACTAGAAAAACAGTTGTTCACGTTGCACCGTAGGTATACACGTGCGTTCTGTGTAGAGATATTGATTAAACCCATGGCACGACACGGCTCAGTCGGTAGAGCATGAGACTCTTATTCTCGGAGTCGTGGGTTCGAGCCCACGTTGGGCACAAATCTCTTTTTGGATGGCGATTTAAAAATTCCAAAAAATGTGTACATTTTTATTACCATTTTATCATAAAAAAACATTTAAAATACCTACTATTTGGTGCATCTGCTGTTAAAATTGCCTTTATTATGTGCCTACGTCAAGAGTATTACATTATTTTAACAAATTTATTTAGACTGCATGACTTGCTATGTAACAATTTAAGAAAAGTGCGTTAAGTAGTTACGAATTACATTTGGTAAATAGGTAATTGGTATAAATAATATTGCGGGTGTGTTTAAATGGTGATGTGGGTACCGTAGGTACTGTAAAGCCAAGTGAATCATGGTCCACTTTGGCTCATTTTGGCTCATTTTGGCAATTCATCTAAATGCAAGTAGGTCGAAATTCGCCTGTTGACAGATTTCTTTTGCAACGTGCTTGTTACCATTTTATTAGACACTGACATTTTACTGAGTACACTGTTGTAACGTTAGTATTTAAAAAGTCCTAAGTGCATTAAAAACGATAGGTCTTACTAGTTCGACAGTTTTAAGCGAATTATCATCAAAATAGGTCTTGATTCAGCTGGTTTGTTCGATTGTACGGACATTGTAACGATAGGTAAGACGGCCGCGGCCGTTGACCGTACAGCGCCACTACATGGCAGTCAGCTGTAGCTGTCCCGATTCACTCCGGCCACAGAGTAATCTACTTTGTGCTCCGGCCGCCCTTGATAGTAAAATGCGTAAGTAATAATTTTAGCGCGTAAACGTCTCGATACTTTCCTTTATTTATTGTATTTTTAATGCGATTTTTTTTTATTTTGGAATTATTGGTTTTTCGATTTTGTTTGTTAATAATTTACTTAATTTACTTAGACATGATGTTTTCGACCAAATTTTGCATTAATTTTTTTATGTAGGTACGTAATACTGTATTTTATTAAAGAAATAGACATACATACTCACATACATACATTATATACATACTTACATACGCTCGAAAAACATTACCCTGCTTGAAGGCGGCAGTCGGGCAAAAATACAAATGTGTTGCCATCTAATTGTTGATGAAATGCTTAAAGAGTTATATAATTACAAGCAATCTATTTTTTTATTTAATTTCAAATCAATAAAAAAAATATAATAACAAATAATTTACGATTTTAATTAAAATTACAGGAATTAGAAGATCACTTCATACGAGTATGTTAGCAATAAAGCAGCCTTCATATAGAAAAAGTAACCTATGAAAGTTTATCAAAAGTCATAAGGTAACTTGAGGAGGTAGAAGCCCAAAGTTCGTGTAGTGCTCGAGAAAGCACATAAAAAAAATATCTACTGCTTAACTTTTTTGTCGCGTTATCAAAAGCGATGATGATAATAATAATTAATTTTTCTTCTTTTTTATTGCGTTTTAATAACTTTATCTTTTTATCGTATTATATATGTATATTTTTGGGTAGAACGAATGCAAAACCTTTAGCTAAACCTAGTTAGATATACTAAGAGCAAAATAGTCCAGTTTATAACTTCTTTTTTTTACTTTTGCTCCAAGTATGATAAAGATGATTATAATAAAATTTATTAAAAATATAAAAAATCTGACCCTAAGTATTTATTTAGTGAATCAGTTGTTTTTATTCTGTGAATATTTTTTTGAGATGCATCATCTAACTTTCTTTACATGTTTTGGGAAATGTTATAAACTAATAACATTTACTTTTAAACTTTCGCGATGCATGATATAAATTTATATCATTTATAATGATCGCGTATGATTCCCGTATGATTATAAATTTAAACTAATAACATTTGAAATATAGGTATATTGATTTAAAATATAATCATGTTGAAATTTAATTATTGAAACGTTTGGAACTTATTTAAAAGGTGTCGTGAGCTCATGTGTGAACGTTGATCGTATCGTATATGAGGCATTAGTGACTCTGTTGATATTTTTTAATTTTTATTTCTTCAGTGATATATTTCTATTCTTTTTAATAACAATATAAGTTTTGAGGATCCACTAACATCATAGTTATAATGTTGATACTTCTTTCTGTTGGTAAAATAAGTTTACGTTGGTAAAATTAGAACAGTTTAGATATTATTAGACGAAGAATTTATTAAATATGCTTAGAAGTATCTAACTAAAATTAACTATTTTAATTAGTGTAAAGATTCACTTTATCCGCATAAAACTTTTCCATGTTTCCTGAGAAATTATGAAAATACTTTGAGCCTACTTTATTTTAGGAGCTCTTTATATTTCGATCAATACATATTTTTTTCGTATTCAAATAAAATCCAATACTGTGTTCAATATGTACCAAAAATTAACAAATACTTAGGTTATATTAAATCATGTTTACTTAATGTACTAACTTGAGATTCTAACCAATGTGAAAGCCGTTTAAAATAAGAAAAAAATTGGTGTAGGTATTACCAAAATGTTGTTGTTCTCTTATATGTAGCGTCATCAGCAAAAAAATCCCTATAACTAACGCTAATAAAGAAACTAACGTATCAACAGGAATTCCTATAATTTATAGCCAATCATCTATTTTTGTGATCCTAATAAAAATATATAGCTACAATAAACAGGTCCATAAAGCAATAAATATGTGAGCTTCTGGTTAAAATTTTATACATCTGTTCGATTTTATACAAAGAACTTTACCTGTTATATTATGTAGGGAAAACTGGACGATTTTACACTTGTTTGCTTTAACATAAATCCACCTTTTATACTCTTATAAGTTCAGTTTTGCAAATATAGCATTTTTTATATATTTAAAATGTTAAATATAATTTGGTGGTTTAGCATTCAACCCTGAGGTTACACAATTACTCAAATGTGATTATTCAGTGACTGTGAAACTCATTTTTAAAATTAAGATTCGTAATTATTACGGTTCCTTCATTTGGAACATATCCAAATATGGCTGGTGTTAATATTATAAAAAAATAAAGATTCATTCGCTTCAACAATTATTGAAATATTATGTTTAGGTACTCAATATTATATATTTTTTTTATATTAGCCTACCAAAGTGACTCCTCTCTGCCCGGTGGTAAGCAGTCAGTGGAATCCACAAGTGGTGGCCACTATTTTAAGAGCCAAACTACTGGTATGGTAGTCTCCACTATGGCGTCTTAGTGAGATGCTTTTCACGCCCCCCTTAAAAGCCCCAGGATTTGAAATAGATGGGAACAGATGTGCTGGTAAAGAGTTCCAGGCTTTAATTGAGGGACAGAAGTATGAAGTGCTCATAGGCACACACAGGCTGTTCGAGACCCTTTAGATTCCACTGTGAACAGGTGGCTTCAGTCTCGCACGTGTCATTCTTGTCAAATGTGTGAAGATAATCTTTGAAACAGAGAATTACTACTTTAGTTTAAATATTCAGATTAATATTATATCAAATTATTATCTGATTAAAATCCTATGAATATTATAAATCGGCTGAACAGATTTCGATTAAAATTGCTATGTAGATCTAGATAGATTTGGTGTCGAAGACAGACATGGGCTACTTTTTATCCCGAAAATTGGTCTGGTTCCCGGGGGACACAAAACTCATTTTACGCGCGGGCGAAGCCACGAGGCGCAGCTAGTAGATAATAAGTTGCCAAGACAAAGTCACATTTGTGTTTACACTTAGGTGATTAATTGCAGATAAATACTACTACATAATAAGCGTTAAACGTAGAATAGAATAGAATAATGTTATATTAGGTTTACACCACATGTAACTTACATGTCATGATTAAAAGATAGACAATGTACAACCGTTCTTCGCAATATAAAACTTAAATGTCTTAGGTATAATTTAATAATAATTACATCTACGATTCATTCAATAGATAACAGATTTGTTTCGTCAGTTAGAAATGAAACATATTCCCGACTCATTTTTAACCCATTTTAAAATTACGAGTAACTGTCTATATTTAGAGTTTTTAGATGGTAAATATTATTACAGTGATTGTTTTGACACCGTCGTGAGTAGGTGGCACTTAATAAACCTCTTTATTCTTGAGGATCTGCAAATATATTTCATCTATTTATAGGTAGAGACAATTATATCCAAGGTTGGAATTACTATGTAGGTATGATTTATGTAAATACAATAAATTCATATTTTTATAACGTGGACATTGATGAACACTTCGGAATATATTTTATAGTCAAGTGCTTTTTTTTTTCAACCTACTATTTGCCCGACTGCCGAAGTCAAGGAGGATAATGTTTTTCAAGCATATGTATGTCTATTTCTTAGGCACGCTCTCCAGCCTTGGTATAATGGATTTTAACTTTAGAGGTGTGATTAGATTCGTATTGATTGTGCGTGTGGCATAGGTAATATTTCAATGTAGCGTCAGTATGAGAAAGAAAATAGATTTCTCTCTTTTCACTTTGTTTTAGGCAGGTGGGCTTTTTGTTTTTTAATAATATATAATGCTTCTTAGGATTGTCTATCATAGGAATAATCTCCATGCTACTTATTTCTTCCATCATCCCCTTTATTTATTACTATAGCTTTTCGCGGCGCGGGTTCAACCCGCGTCTTTGCTTACTGCTTTGCTCTCGTCGCCAGTTGCGTGATGTTACATAGCCTATAACCTTCCTCGAGAACTTGGCTAATATATGCAAGAAGTTTTATTATTCAAATCCGACTAATTTGTCCAGATATTAGTGCGTTTAAACAATCAAACAAACAAACAAACTATTCCGCTTTATATAACTATTTATTATAGAGCTGCGTATAAGAGAGGCAGATTGTTAGATAATGTTTGCAAAACAATAATTCACTATTTTGTTACCTCGAAATAATTTTCATGACCAAAATTGAACGAGTTACAGTTAAAGTTATAAATAGCAGTCGAATAAAAAGAATGAGCGAGTTTCTTGTCAGTTCTTCTCATGGCTCGATTCTAGAGCAAATTGGCTGTAGGCAAATTACTGGCGCCTTATTCTGCTTATTATGATTTGTGTATAATTAATATCATTAAATTTATAATGATATAAAATTAGTTTGACTTTGGTCTCGTAATTTTATTAACGTAGTTTAAAATTTATAAAGTACTCGTATAAGCTTGGGGTTTTTGTTTATGATTTGAAATACATATATATATATATGTAATATTATATTATACTTTGCTAGTATCTAATTCCAACAATTTTAACCTCTGGTTTTTACAAGCGTTGATATTTTTTGTTGCACATATCCATTGATGAAACTCTTCTGTGTATCATCACACGTTAAGTTGGTTTACCCCAGATCTGAGCGACTGATACCGGTGCAATATTATATTGTACAGACAATTTGGCGCTTTGCCAATAATAAGACCACACTTTGCCGTTAATAGTCTATCGTATATCTATCATCATTCTTAATTTTATTAGTTTATTCACCTGTGTTACAAATGTACCGTCAAAAAGACACATTGCTTTAAACGTACATATGTGATACAGTATGTTACCTATAATGAAGAGAAGGAACTTTGATGTGAATAGGACGTTGCACTATTCGAAATGACCCAGTGGATAAGGCATCTGCTTCGTAAACATGAGGTAGTGGGTTCGAATCCGGGCAAGTACCAATGTGAATTTTCAAATCATATGTACTCTCTATGTTAATCTTGGATATTTCTGACTGACGGCGAAGGAAAAAATCGTAAGAAAACCTGAACTTAAAAGTCTAAAATTGCCAATCCGTCTTGAGCAAGCGTGGTGATTAATGCTCATACCTTCTCTATATGAGAAGAGGCCTTTGCCCTGCTGTGGGGCAGTAAACAGGCTGGTATTATATGTTTTTCTGGTGGTAAGTAGTAACCGTTGGATGTCTGTGTGTATGCCGGATGGATCTATCGGACTCTGCACGTTTGTTTGGACACTAGAATTGCTATTTACCAGCAGAAATAGAATTGTATTTCGGTAGTGTTTCTATGGCTACGGTTTGGTGCAAGTATCGTATAGTGCCGTGAAAATTTTTATGAGAAATTTTGCTGTACATTGCTTTACAACTTCAAAATTTATATAAACCAGTTTTAATTAATTCTCCTATGCTATCTCCAGGTCAGGTTTTATATAAAGACGTGTCAAAAGAACAATTAAAATCAAACAATTATTAAAAAAATTAATAGTAATTTTAAAATTTTATATTAGATATATACATACAGCTTTATATTTGATTTTAGGTAACTATGTATGGAGAGACCAAAATAATTATAATCGATTGTTAAAATCTCTTTGTTCAGCTACATAGCTATATATTGTGTAGTGAGGTGAGGAGATACACTTCAAGTATGTCTGTCTGTTTAGCAACGAAACTGAATGATTTCCGACCTAAAATAAACGTGTTCTTGCGTATCTCGGATAGGTAGGTAACACTTGCTCGCTAAGCAGATAAAATCGGTTTCACAATTTTAAAAATAGATGATATTTGTAGCAAAGCCGATAATTACAACAACGTGTAAATGTCAGATACGCAGGCAACCGAACATTTCGACGAGCATAAAATCAACATCGAACGGCACACAGTGAAGCCGAGATAGTGGGTGAAAAATATGCAAATAGAGAGAAAAATATTTATACAAAGCTTTCGTTCTAGAACTGTGTGCGTTTCAATTAATTCGCATGAGATAAAGCTCAGGTTGGACTACGTTAGAAATAAATGTTATTTATTTGCCAACTAAAAATTTACTAAACTAAATATCTCTGCTAAACTTCAGTTGTTCAGTAATGAGTAGTTTAACCCGTGTGGCGCAAGGGTAAGATCATTTACAGATTAAGCATTTATTTTATCTTCTCTTGATAAGTATGCACGTTTCATTAAAATCATTTAAATACGTGATTTTTTTGAATTCAGACCGGGAATGTTAGTTCGAGTAGAAATTACCATCTAATAATGTATACTATTCAGAATAGTGATATTTCTTAGTTAGCTAAAGACAGAAGAATATTGCGATATTTACAAGTTGTAACGAAAACGAAGGTTGACATTTTCATATCGCTGTCAACAATTACGTGCTGAAGCGTTAAAATCTTCACTTTGTCGTTAGACGTGGACGCCTCTGGACGGGTGATGTAGGCCACACGGTAAATTTAGCATAATTGCCGCTTAAATACATGTTTGGGAGGGTTCCCGAGAGATATAAATTTACTGGCTGTATATAAAACAAACGCTTTAGTTTGGCGTGTACCATAACCGCTGAGTGCTCAATACTTATCTCGCATTTTAGTGGCAGTTTTTATGAGTCAAACAACGAGAATCAAAAAATTTTCAAAATTCATATTGTTAGTTTGACGAGTTTTGACTTTAATTAACTGTCATAAAAGTTTTAAGCCTGCATTTTGGTATCTATACGCTTTACAGCTGGAAATAGGGCTCTTCTCAAAATAAGAGTTGCGGTGATATTGCGTTAACGTTATCCCCATGTTTGACAAGCGTATTGTAGAGGCGGCAGGTTCATCATCTTCCCTTCTCTTTGTTCTGATTTTGAAAGTTTTTTTGCCATTTTATTATGACGATGTAAGTCGTCATTCAGTTGACTCATACTCACCGGGGTTTAAAAATATACCTATAAGAATGGCGGTATATATTTATCGATCATATAAGTATATTATATTATGTTTCGAACGAGTAGATATAATAATAATAATAATAATAATAATATGTGGACACTATCACACACTGTCGTCTAGTCCCAAGCTAGGCAGAGCTTGTGTTATGGGTACTAGATAACTGAAATATAATACATATACATACTTTTTTTTTTTTTGTAAATACATACTTATAATACATAGGAAACACCCAGACTAAAGACAAATACAAATGTTCATCACACAAATATTTGCCTACCTCGTTAGTGGTATCAGCACTCAATTTCTTTGTAACAGAAGGTTACAAGAGCTCACTAAAATTACCTAGCTTTCTCGGATTCTATTTTTCTTTGAAAAAAAGTAACATAAACATCAGTTGGCTATTATATTAAAGCATGTGACATCTCATCACTATCTAGTGGGATAGGCACTCCAACGTAGTCTAGTTTTATACCCAGATTTACTGTGATACCGAAATAAAAAAGGGTGACCAAAAAGGTTATTTTCTTTGTGATTTCTCGGAGATAAATGGAACAAATAAAAAACTTTACAAATATACAACAAAATCTTTTTAATTCACTGAAATGTTCAAGAGGACCTTTAGAAAGCACGATAAGCTAAATGTATATTAGAAATTCAACATATTGTTATTTTTACGGCAGAAGTTACACAAGAGTATGTGTGATGTCTATCTAGGTAGGGAATAAACCCCAAACCTTCTTATGTAGGAGATTGAGGATAATTACGGATATGTTTGCAAATACACGAATCCTTTGGGATTGTTTTTAGAATATGGTAATAGGTTCGCTTTCTATTTATAAGAAACCTAATATAGCTCGGAAAACGTGGGTGTGACATACTACCTATTCCTTCGGCGAAACGATGCCGTGATCTATACAATAACAATAATATATGTACGTATTTCTTAATAATTAATTTTTAACAAAGTTACTACAGAACATTGATTTCAAAAGTGTTCGTTAAGTTTCAATCTAGAATTTAATTTCTCCCACACGCATTCAAGAATTTCCCTCAACTGTTTAAATATTAATACTTCAAATGAGTGTCTGCCCAAAACAGGATCTATGGGAATATTCATCGAATATTCATATAATTTATAAGTAGCCGAATCCGAAACTAAAGTGGAATTAACTATTATAGAAATTACGTTAAAAATACTATAAGATTTATTTTCTGCAGAAAATAAATATAAATATCTACTGTAGTAGGTAAAAAAAATAATACTTAATAATATATTTATTTACCAAAAAGAATTACAGATAAAGTCTAACAAACATCAGGTGACATGAAAAACATAGATACAATTTCGTACTTAATATATTACAATAATTGTTACCGGAATCTGTGTGCACAGAAGATAAACCCTGCCTCTTAAACTAGGTTATCCTGTGTCTTAAGAGACAGTGTTCGGCTATGTATACATATATATTTTCTTTAAATGAGGTACAGTAAGTATGTGAAATCAGTTATTTTAGATATTATCAATTATTATGTTGAAGTAGATAGATAGGTATACCTAAAACTACCACTAACCCTTATTACGAAGTCTATCCAAAGGTTGTCTAGATTTAGCGATAAAACCTCTTATGGCTGCTTATAGTTCAAAGGTATATACAAAATATACTAAGTAATGATACTTCTAACAAAAGAACCTTAATAAAGTGTGACACTAGCTGTGACCCACGGCTTATATAAAATATGTTTTGTCGCTCTCGACAACCAGATCGAGTTTTGGGATAAAGTAGTCCGTCTTTGGCACCGAATCTATCCACATACCAATTTTCATTGAAATCGGTTTAGCCGTTTAGGCGCTGAGTGGTTACAAACACATACAAACTTTCGCATTTATAATATTAGTAGCATCTAATCAATTAAGATCCAATTTTGACTACTGGGTAACTTTTAGTTTGTCCAATAGTTTGTATATTTGTCTAGGTAGTGTAATTAACGCGTTACTCGTCCGTATTATGAACGCGAAGAACCTAACATAACAAACTTAACATTGAGTTGATGTAACTCTGATGAAAAAAACAGAATATTATTACTTAACATTTACCTAAATACGAGAGAATTGAAATTAAATAGAAAAGTTTCAGTTTCATAGCACAAACCAAAAATGTACCTATTGTGCGAAGCTACTCGGTTTCGGCAAAATCATGTTTCAGTCGGACATTACTTTTACAAAGAGCCGTAATCATAATAATTGGAATATATTCTTGAGAGTTGAGTGTTTACCGTTGACTTTTGGATGTTTTTGTAAAGCTCTTGAAGGAAAATTCGTCGGAGAAACGCGTTTTAATAATACAAACATCACAAACGTATACTGAGTAACTAGTACATTATATATTTATGATGTAAATCGTTTTTGAAATTTTATTTTCCTTCGTTTACGTACGTAAGATACTTGTGTTGGGGGTGATTTTAGCGTACAAAAAAAAATAATACTACTACGTACTTGTATGAATAACAGGTATATACTTATGTACCTACCTACTACCCTAATAAATACATAGGAGATAAGTACAACCTAAAATGCACATATGGCGTCTATATTCAGATACATATTTTTTTTTTAAACTTATTTATATAGCTCCGTCAGTCTTTTTTAAAAGCTTTTTCATAAAATATTGGATCGGCTTCCTGTTACTCCACTTGGGATTCTTTGGTTTCACGTTATCCGCAATGACTGACATAGATGTCAGGACTGATTTTAAAAAGCTTTTAAATATTCGCAGTTTATTATCTAGCGCAAATAATTCCATGGTCCACAATACAATAGTATCTACTTTTATACACTAGATAATAAAACTCAATAGCGGTCACGCGGATCAATAGATTGTCGAAAATTGTTGCAGTTATTCGGTAGGATACACACATTCAGACGCAGCTATTCCTTAGATGGATACACACATTCAGATAAAAGACATCTTAGTGACCGTGACAGTTTAAAATTTAGACATAGGTATCTAATAGGTATATCTACTTGTTTTCGTTTAATTTGCATACAAATTTATTTTTTACTTTTAAATATTTCGTAGTCTATTTATAGGTGAAATTGCTTTTAAAAACAAATAACCTCTAAGAAAAAAACGAATGCTTATGGTATATTTTACGTAATAAATAATCAAACTTCAAGATGATCCTGTGACTGTTTCAGAGTACCTACTACATACATTTTTATTTTGCCGAAAATGTACTGACTGCTTAAATTATGTTCGCATATTTTATAATGATTTAAATATGCTTAAAGGCTCTGTTGAATAAGTACTACCGTCGTCCGTTCTTAATATATAATGCTTTACTCCAAGATTGGGTCAGTAGGTTTTTGTCTGCAATTTTCATCTTAAAAGATACATATTTCTTAAGCAGGATCATCTTTAGTTTTCAAAAGAACGGCAATCAACTTGTTCCTGTTTTCTATTTGCAAGTATTGATAAATTTTTCTGTAGTCTAGCCTTTTTTGTATAGCTTTGCTTTATTTATTGCAATCTGTATAACGCCGGCAGCCCAAATACTCCCTCGGTTCTCTTCCGTTTTCAATTTTCTTCCTCACCCCCTTCTGCGTGGTCGGCAACGGTTTGGTTGTGTTTTATAAGCATTATTAATTCTGAGATGCTTGGGAAATACAGCCATCTCTATAGGTTAAGGTTACCACTTACTATCAGGTAGGCCGTATGCTTGTTTTCAGCTGAAGAGCGGAGACTGTACTGTGACTAGGTCACAGTACAGTCTCCGCTCTTCTCAAAGTGACTGGTGATGGGAGGGCAGGCATGGAGGACGCTAAAGTTACTATGCTAGCTTTAGTTGACTTTTCTAATGCTTTTAACAATGTCAGCCATAAAATCCTCTTATCTATCCTATCCTACTTAATGGTCTCTTCTTAAGCGCTAGCATGGTTTTCATCGTATCTTCAGGGACGTCAGCAGTCAGTTCGTCTTGATGAATCTTCATCAAAATGGCGAAACCTCTACTCTGGTGTTCCTCAAGGTGGTATTCTCTCTCCTTTGCTGTTTTCTATTTTTTTAAATCTCATCACTAAAAATCTTCAGTGTTCGTAACATCTTTACGCCGATGATTTGCAGCTTTATACACAAGAGAGCGTTGACAGTGTATTCACGGGAATCACAAGAATAAACATTTACGTAGATTACATTAAGAGCTGGTCTGACAGGGTCGGTCTGTCTGTAAATCCAAGTAAGTGTTACGCAGATTGGATACGTCAGTTCTTCCATCAGTAGTATTTGATGTTTCCGTCATTGATCTGAGTGCAACGGTTAAAGATCTTGACTTTTATATCGACTCTGCGCTGAACTGGCAAGCTCAAGTAATTAAAGTTAGTCAAAAAGTCACAAGTACCCTTCGTGCTCTTTATCGCCTGAAAAATTTTCTTCCATATAAGACCAAGGTAATGCTTGTGCAAACTTTAGTTCTCCCAATAATCGACTATGGTGATGTGTGCTACTTTGACCTGAATGCAGACCTTCTCAACAAATTCGATCGTCTTCTCAATAACTGCATTCGATACATTTTCAATCTTCGAAAGTATGATCATGTGTCTACTTACCGTTCCTAGTTGTCGTGGTTACCTATTCATCAGCGTCGAAGTTTGCGCTCTCTTACTACGCTTTTTTCCTTTCTTATATCTTCCACTTCTCCTTCCTACCTGAAGCACTATTTTCAATTACTATCCAGCAACCATGACAGAAACCTCCGCTCTTCCAATAATCTACTACTACTATGTCCTTCCCATAACTCTAACTTTGTTGGCTCTTCCTTCCCTGTCCAATCTATTCTTTTTTGGAATGCACTTTCTCTGGAGATCAGGATGTCCACTAACCGTTTTGCGTTTAAGGTAAAAGTAAAAGAACTGTATTTAAAAAAATTGGCAAAATCATCTCGATAATCGAGTATATGTATGTATTTATTTTATTACTATATATGTATGTTCATTTATGTGTATACGGACTATTCCATGTATGTATGTTTAAGTATTAGATATAAATATATAATTAATATGTTTTATTAGAATTTTACTATTATTTTTGATTAAAACTGTGAAACTTCTTGTACACCTACTTTGTTTCTCTGCACCACCTCAAAAGGTAGACTGGTAGAGAATGCCTTTGGCATTAAGTTCGCCTATATACTGTATGTATGTAAAGTTTTTAAAATAAAAATAAACAACCTATAAAAAACCTATACATCAAGGTCTAACTACATCGTATTATTATAATTATTTTAATCGTAAATGTATTCTCTAAGGCGACCTTCACACAGCATTGTCCAGCGGTTCTTTTCAAATTATATTACTTAAAGATATAAAGCGATTTCTTCTGTTAATAATTATTATTACGAAATGTCGTCACGATTTAACTACATCTGGCATTAATGCTGAGATTTTTTTGCACTGACAGTTATTTGATATTCTACAGAAAAGCTTACACTAGCGTGAAATTATTCAAAATGGACCGTGCCTATTTAGATAGAATTACAAGTGGGAACTCATGGGAAATGAGTAGCTTTTCGAAACCTACTTTACTATTTGTGACATTTTTCTCAGAGAGTTTTTGCAACTGAAAAATTATTTTTAGTTGCAAAAACTTTTATTATCTGAATAATTTATATCTGCGTAAGGTTATAAGCATAGGTATACGTATATGTATATATATGCTAACTGTTATTGTTTGAATGTGGCAATTGATTCAAACAATCTTCTTACTTCAGTGAACTTTTTGAATACGGTATTAATCCAAAAGCTACTGATATTATAAATGCGATAGTTTGCGTGTGTTTGTTACCACACCGCGCCTAAACGGCTGCACCGATTTTGATGAAAATCGGTATGTAGTAGCATGTACATAGATTCGGTGCCGGAGACGGACATAGGAAACTTTTTATCCCGGAAATCGGTCTGGCTCCTGAGTTACATTAATTAAACCATTTTCCGCGCGGGCGAAGCTGCAGGGCGCAGCTATTCTATAATCCAATTCTTAAATACGCAAAAGGTATGTAATAACAATATTTTAGGTTTAGAATGTTAATTGGTAAGAACGTCTACCTACTGGAAAACTTTTACTTGTGAACAGTTTTGCAAGAAGTAGGTAATTTGTCTCATGTTTCCTGGGATGACATCTTAGTTATACATCTGCAAAGAATTTCATCGTATAAATAAGTTTGGTTATTTTTTGGAGAGGTTGAAGAGGTCTTGGTAGCATTGCGACCTTTTTATATCTATTGTATTCGCCCGGTTCTACACTTCGCTGCTAATTCCTGTCAGTGACAGACATTGTAAGACGTCTTTGGCAGCAATATCCTTTATTCCCCTCGGAATAGAGAGTATGTTTATCTACCGAATGCAATATTTTGTAGCGCAAGGTTAGATTTTTGAGGGACAGATGTTGATACAGTTTCAAATAAAATATTTATACTTGCTTTACTTTATATATTTCACAGTGTTTATGCCTGCCTGTCGGTAAATACCAACAAAAGAGCGATAAGGATAATGTCTGATCTGACTTTTATATTATAACTTTAACGTAGAATATCATCAATGTATTTTTAAGATACTTATATCTAGGGCTTTCGTAGTATTGTAATGTAAAATGGCCTCTAGAAATAATTTTACATACATTTCAATTGTAAAAAGTCGTCGGTCTCATTTAATGGTATACGAACATATAAGTATTACTGGTAAGGTATCAAAACTAGGCGAGAGCACTTCGGCCCTTTTAAATCTGTTAAGCTCTACATCTTCGTTTTACTCTCATCACTTAGAAGTAAGTGAAAATATTCCTTTGTTATTTTAAGTATGCTTGAAATCATAAGATAATAGGTAATCTGGCTGTGTAATGTAGGTCCAGTCCCTTTTTGCAGTTTTCGCTTCACATTCGCATGACGAAATCCGAACGATTTGAAATAAAACAACTTACTGACTTTTGAGCTTAATATGCAAGGCTATTAATGTTAGCATAGTATTAAAATAAATTTATAAACCTATCGGCGGTAGGTGTATTCTCGAAGGACACTGTTAGGTGTTATATTTACTTGGGTTGGCAGCCAGGATTAATCAACGACGCAATCTGTTACGAGATTGAGTCTACGCCTCGGTGGCAATCCTATCAACAACTAACAAAATGTTGCCATTTAATTATTATCGTACTTTGGAAAGAGAGTTTCTAGAAGTCAACGGCTAATTGTTAATCTTTCGCAAAATGCTTTTCCACAGGAAATTCATTTTGCATATTTTATGACTGAAATATAAAGCTGGTGTCTGGATAAGTAAAGGTATTTAGAGTTTTTGAATCTAGTGACCATTTTGACAAAGCGTTGTAGTCGTGAATGTAAGAACCTAAGTAATATCATTTGCAGATTTCGCTTGTTATATTAAATAGTAAACTTTAACGAGACTACTTTTTAATTAAAGAAAATTCTGAATTACTGTCTTTTAAAGCACTTTCTTTTTTAAACTATCACGGTTGGTAGCAACTGCGCAAAGTTTCTTCATGTAGAAGTTTCGGCATTTAGAAGTCCATGGGCCATAGTTACCATTTTCCTACCATTAGGTGGGCTGTTGGTCCATCTGCCACTGTAGGCAATAAAAAAAATATTACGTAGGTATTTATATCAAAACACTAACTTAAAAATGCTGACTCGTTTCGGGCATCCAGGCCAAGTGTGCCAGTTTGGTAGTTGTTTCATCACATACATAGTTATACGCAGTATAACTATGTATGTGATGAAAACAAGTAGATAGTTACTGTAATTGGAGATTTGTTGTAACTGAACTTCGTAGTAAGAAAATATTCGCTACAATACTCGTTACATATCACTGTTTTTGTTGTTTTCGTATAACTATAGAATAAAAATCTTTGTGCGTAGACGGTTTCGTATCAACAAAAAATATTCCTTTTATAACACTGGTTACGTAGCAGAGGTACGTAGGCGGCCAAAAATACTTTTACAACTTTTAACTATTTTTTGGAAATTTCCAGTTATTTACCTTATGTAATAAATCTTTAGTGGACAACGTTTTCTTTCTATTTATCTGGGTCACTGGCATGAATTGTAATTAATTTTATTCTGTATACCTAATGTTGCTTATAATTCCGATAATACAAGTTTTCTAAACTACACTTTTTGCCTTTTGCTGTTCTTTCTTTTCTCACTGTCCTAGTGACACACCGCCTCTGGTATATAGTCTAAGAACTAAATTTTTCATAGAACTAGCTCTATTTGAAGAGGAATAAAATTTGTTAAAACAAATTCACATCAGCTTTTGTTAGAGCCACTGGTGGTATGGTAACTACCCCATAAGTTTCGATACAAGTAACAATAATAATAACAAGATTTATTTTCTCTTCACAAATGCTGGATCATTTACACTATCTACAAATACAAAAATACCCTAAAATAACGCTTAATATACTCTTTTGTTTAATCTTTGTTATAGGATAATTATTGTCATTAGAAATATTGACTAAGTATGTTGTTACAGTTTTTTTTGTTTCGTCTACTCTGTGAAATTACTATAATATAGCAATGCATATTTAATACAGTTTTCTTAGTCTGCTATAACTTGTAATAGTTTCGTTTAATTTCATCACAATTATTTCAATATAATTGCATCAGACAGGTATAATTAAAATAGCTATGGTATAGGTTTAAGGTACTCAAGGTATGCTAAAATAAACGTGCTGAACCGTTTGTAGACACCTACGGATCGATAGTCGCCAAGGATGACCCAGAAACCAGCAGTCGAACAATAAACAAATGAAAAATAGGTAGTAGATAGGAATTCCTATGTGCTGTATATAAGTGTTAATTTACACACTCCTCCTTCATACACTCCCAAGCACTCTTCATGAAAACTCTAAAACTTTCTCTCAAAAGTTGTAATATAAGTACGCTTATTTTTGTTGCTCTTTCTTTTTCACTTCCAACTTTCTTTGATATGGAATAAAAAAAACGAAACGGAAAATTTAATGTTGAACAAAGTGGCAGCATTCAGTGTAAATTCAACTGTAACGGTGCAGCAATAAAGTCCAATATTTTATTAATTAGAGCTACAAGCGTTCTAATGAATTGCTTTAAAATTCTACTGCACATAAAAAGGAACTTTTAATCATAAACTACGTGTAATAGATTTTCAGCTGCTCAGTACCCGTTAAGGTGGAGATGAATAGGGGCGCTTATATAGCTACAGCAGCTGGCAGCAGTAGACGTCTTTTGGCTGATATAATGATGATAGATTTTAAGCTGTAATATATACCAGAGGCCCGAGACAAGTGTCAAACATTTCTATTCTATTCATAGAATAGATAAAAAAATGTATTGGATTGACATAAGCTAACGCCAGAGCTTATGTCAATTTCATAAATTTTTTTATCTATTCTATGAATAGAATAGAAATGTTTGACACTTGTCTAGGGCCTCTGGTACTTTTAAAATACAGAGATTTGGTTTTGAGATCATTGTTCTTGTGGTAAACTGGACTTTTGAAACTTTACGTATTGGCGATAAAATTTTAACTTGCAATGAATAAGTAGTACATTGTAACAATTAAGAAGATAAAGCAACTGTGGTACGGAGTCAAAATATAACTACTTACTGATAAAATCTTTCGTTTGTTGCGTTTTACCTACAATAAAATCCTCATTTTTAATTTAAAATATAAGATATGCATACAAATTATTTTACGCAACTTTACATTTATAAATCAAATGAGCACTCAGATAGAATCGTCAGAGTACAATGTTTGCTCGAGGCTTACAAACAAATTACTCAACGATGACACGAGCAGCTGTAATAAAATTATACCATGGAACATCTAGCGTGTGAATTTGCCGTTTAACCCATCTACTGTATGCATATTTAGCAGCAAGGGAATGTAAACTACCACATTATTATTAAAAGACTGGCACTAATATTAACTTCTTGACGTTACAAATTCTTAGAACTGAGTACTCTAAACGTTTCTACGTAGGTACGCTGTGAGCGTATTATTTGAGCTTGATATCAATGCCCACAGCAAGAGCTAAATGCGTAGCAGTAAACATGTAAATTTCTTCTTGGCTAAATGACTTCTTCCCTTCATGACTTTTATGTTTCATAATATCTAAATAAGATCCAATTGAAAATTTGATCGATTGGTCTAAGTCTAAGTTTATTGAATTATTAAAGGTCTGTAATTGGTAATTGGTCAGAAGACAGACGTTTCGTAAACGATTAGTTAAGTACATTTTCATACAAACCTAAAATAAGTATTACTCTAATAAGATTTTAGCGAAGCCATCTTATAACGAAAAGGAAATAATTTTTGTCAGAAACACCAATGTTGACTTGAAGCCTTTATAATTAAACTCTTTAAAGGACCGAAATATTATAAATAAGGCTAACTAAAGCAACATTTTCTATACCTGTTGTTTTATAGTAGGTAAACAATAATTAAAAGTACAAGAATTCTGTTGTAAAGATAATTAATTATTATAAATTTAAAGAAAAAAGATAAGTTGTACCAAGTACCTATACCCAAGTATTGAAGTTAGTGTCTGACTGTTAAAATTGCATCTTTAATTATTTTTGTAAATATATCCAATAATTGTCACCAACATCTTTATCAATCTTAAAAAGTAATCAGAAATCTGAGAATTACATATAAAACTAAACTATACTAGGTCTAACTATACCTCGGTTTTTTTAGTAACATGGACTGTGGATACAGAAGCCAGTCAGATTTATTAGCCAATGCTATCATGTAAAAAAGAACTCTTTATACACATGCCAAAAGATTTTTATGTACAGCCAGTGCCAAGTCAGTGGTTTTGGAGTATTGGAAATGACTCCTCATCTATCTCGGCAGTATTTACTAAAATAGTTATATTTTGTAGGGTAAAGTTTCTTCATCAGCCATACTAATAAAAATAGGCGAATTTTTAAGGTCTTATCTCTCGATGATAAGTTTGTGGTAACTATAGCTTAAAAGTAAGCCTTGATTTTCGTTATCTAAAAATTAGAAAAGAGTAAAAAATCCTTAAAACATTTTCAAAAGTATATAAAACTGCTGAATATTATCGAACTATTATTACGAAATTATTTATTATCGAATATATTATTACGAGCCATCAAAAGTATAAGGACATAAAAATTGATAAACAGACTAATCTAATACTTGAGTATTATTAAACAAAATAAAAAACAAAACCTAAAACTTAAGTATTATTAAAATTATAAAAAATTATAAAAAATTACAACTCAACCTATCTACTTACTTTTGTCACAATGTCAGTCACGTCGTCATTCGTTTCCTATCACCTAGCTTGTGTCTTGAGTAAGTACTTTACTGCCGATTTATAGATATTTTATTGATCATTTCTTCCCCTTTACGGAGTTCTGGCCTTGCCATTAAGGTACTACTATCTATATAGAACTAAATATGTGAATACCACCACGTAAAAGTTATGTAAGTATCTTCGATTTTGTATAGTTTTATACTTCACCTCACTGTTAATAAATCTATGTAACCTTTGAAATGATTTTCTTCAAACGGCGACTTTGCAGTCTCTGGCATTGCAGAAGTCCGAAGTGGTGGCACTATGGTAATTATTGTTTATGTCGTTCTATTACACTGAACACGTATACTTCATGAAATCTCTAAAGATTTATTATGTCTTATTGTGCCAATATATCTTCTCGACAATACTTCATATACGTAACTTTAATTGTTATTGTACCCTTAACAAGCCGGGCCTTTCCTAGATCAAGATGTATTAGTAGCAATATATTGTCTCAAACTCAAATTTACTGGATCTCAGGATAATTAAATCACACAAATATGTACCTAATTGAAGTTGAAATTTATATCGTTAAATCTTATTGTTTAAGTAGTGTGTGTGATACGTAGATTGTGTATTTCACAGGCAAATTGTATTAATCCGCAGTTTACGTACTGCCTCGGCATATGTTACCAGCAGTGTGTATACCTAATAAGGGAAGTTTAAACTAGTTTGACAACAAATATAATTTGTATCTGGCTTGCTCGGCTCGTGCGCATAGGGTCACAGTTCTAACCTAACCTAACCCAATCTGCCTTCGGCATATTACTTATCGCCGATGACTGCAAGCGTTTACAATAGGTATGCCGAAGCGGTATGTAAACGGTGGATTAACACAATTTGCCTGCGATATGTATATAGCGAGTACGTGGTATTACCATCAAAATTATACACAAAATACAAGCACATACAGGATAATTTTCAATTCTTGTCATTTTTATCCTTTGGCCATAACGCCGGGCCCTATGTATGTGTATGTGATGTACATCGCACCCAGTCTATTCGATCTGCCTTCCATTATCTATCTTTGTAGTCCACATTGTCGCTCCCACTCTCCTTAAATTTGTCAAGTCACAGTTTTCATTTTAAGAACAGCTGTAAAAAAGATTCACTACTAGAAACCACCAGCTTATGCATACCATCTAAATTCTGTCAAAAAATATTTTCAAGGTATTGTGCTTTCATGTTTTTTGTATACATTTTATTATGTTATACAAAAAACAAATATTACAGCACAATACAATATACACATATTTATATATGTATATTGTATTTTGCTGTATTGTTTGTTTACAGTATAGGTACATAACCAAACACTTTTTGATGCAAATTAATGCATGGGTACGTTATATTGAACGCCAAACGTACGTTACACGTTCTAGCAGTACCATAATTACACTCATATAATCTTACAGGTAAATGGCCATTGTTGAGTTTTCGATGTAACTATTTACTCAGCCTGCTTGTTGTTTCAAGCTAATATAAAATTATTATGTTATGTCAGTCTATGTATTTGGAACAAGGCTTATATGAGTCGTAACAGCTGTTGTTTAATACGTATTTTGAATGTTATTTTAGCTCTAAATATAAACTTCGAGTATTGTACTCGAAGTTTCATTCATAGACTGAAATTATTTAGACTAGTGAACGAATTATCTACAAATTAAATAATTAAATATTTTTAATTTTATTTGTCAAGTAATTTCTGCACAAGTTTAATTTAACAATTAAGGACACAAGATACATGCAAACTTTAAAACAAATATTTTGTCTCGGGTCAAACCGAACCCGCTTAACGATATTAACGAGGTCATCACACTCACCGCTAGAACATGGTGTGTGTCTAATCTTAAAATTGAATGTAATTTTAATTACAGGTTATTGATTGTAAAAAAAATCGGGTTAAAACAATCCTAAGAGAATACAATCGGGCTATTGCTGACTATAAAGAAGAAGGGCCTGACGAAGGAGAAGTCAAAGAAAGTAGTTTGATGGGGTGTATAGGCTGATTTGTATAACACTATATTAATAGAACTTTAACTTAAACAAACACTATCCATACATATTATAAAAGGCTTGACTGACTGACAGACAACGTATAGACAGTCTAATCGACTGAGGTTGAAGCAACTTGAAATTTGGAGGATGTGTTTGTCTTAATATCAAGAGCCAAACGTTACGTGAGTGAAACAGGATGAAAACGATTTTAAGCAACTTTTTTGTTTTTAATTTATAGTTTTGACAATTTGCTTTAGGATACTACTATTAAAATAAAAAAACACTCAAGGTTTTTGGGACGGCTTTGGAAAAAATTGAGGATGAAACGTTAAATAGAAAAAACTTTGTTTCTGAAGTTAACGTTATGCAAATTAGTATTGGGATACTTAAAAATGTTTGTTTTTAATATTTTTGTTAGAGGTGGGTTTAGGGGGTGAAATTTTTAATAGACATTTCTTTGTTTTTGAAGTTATAGTTCAATGCTATAACCAAAAACAATAATGGTGTTTTAAATATTTTTTGCTATAGGTCTGAGTGGCCATCTTTAGTAGTTATTTTTAAAATATTGTTTACAAGGAAATAAAGTGTTTGAACAGCTATCCAGCTAGTCCATATCGATTCTTAAATATAAATATTATAAAATATCTATAGGAAAAACGATATCCACGTGAGAGAAGCCGTGGGCACAAGCTAGTGTCATTATAAAATAGGTATTTAGTTTAGAAATCTTTTACGAATATAATATCATGGATTATAAAGTTTAGTTTATTTAGTTACGTAACTAATATAGTAATATGCTATTTAGCATTGGAATTGCGAAAGTTTTACCTCAGTATCTATTAATGTTGAGTTCGAGTTTGTTTCTAACTAGGTATATAATCTACAAATTTAATTAATATACCACAGGTAGCTTCATTATTATTTATTTATATCATAGCTAGGTACGTGAAAGTTTGAATTTCTATCAAGAACTATAAACTAGCACATACTGGGACTTATTTCTTTTTAAGTTATACGAGTACGTGCATAAGAAATTACGGAAAATACAGGAAGCTTTAATCTAATACTTCGTATAATAATAATAATAATAAAATAAAAAGCTGAGAAAGACAAGCAAATAAAATATCTTGATTTAGCCCATGAGATTGTTGACATGTGGGATGTGGATTCTGCTGTCAATGTGCCGATAGTCATTACTGTAAATGGTTTAATAGCTAAGAGCTTCGACCAACACCTAAAGAGGCTCGCATTAGGTGGATGGGTCAAGGGCCAGATCTAGAAGGCAGTGCTTCTCGACACGGCACGTATAGTTAGGAGGTTCCTCTCTCTGGAACCCTAACCGCCGGTAGCTTGGACTCTACTCTCGTTGCCGGTGGTAATCTATATTTTATATTTTTAAATGTGTATTTTTGTTTTATATAAATATATAATATACCTGTTTAAAAATGTAATTAATAAGAAAAAAATATAAATAAAGAGAATTACAACTAAGACTCATTATGTTAGTAACAATTTTACTTAAAATATGTTAGTAAGCCTATTCTAATAACACATTAAAAATATTATATCTAATGTAAGCATGCGAAACCTTGTTACAGGCTAATCACAGATGTGGAGGGCCTGCAGCAGCGATTCACATACATACAGTCGAGTCTCGTCGCAATGCATTCCAGAATGTTGTTGGGGCTGGCCCGCACACGGCGCACCAGGGATGCGCTTCGTTTTCTAATCATGGTACAGAAGCAGTCAACCCGTGCTTCTGCAAACATCCCTGATGCGCTGCAATACCGAGGCAGCCCCATCAACACCCGGAACGCATTGTTGTACTGTACTCGAAGAGCATTGTACGCTTTCTGGGTATAACTGGTCCAAAGGTTGCACGTGTAAAAGGTTGTTTTCTAATCATGGTACAGAAGCAGTCAACCCGTGCTTCTGCAAACATCCCTGATGCGCTGCAATACCGAGGCAGCCCCATCAACACCCGGAACGCATTGTTGTACTGTACTCGAAGGGCATTGTACGCTTTCTGGGTATAACTGGTCCAAAGGTTGCACGTGTAAAAGGTTGTACAATATGCACGAAATAAAGTTATTTTAACTTGTCTAGAACAACGTGCAAACCTTCGGGCAACCATGTTAGCTCTAACTGACAGTGCCCTTCTTTCTCTTCCTATATCGTCATCGTCTTTGAGGTCAGTTGTCAATACATGGCCGAGATATTTAAACTTGTGCGCCCTATTCAACGACACTCCGTTTAATCGCACAGGTGGTATATTTTCGGGACACTGACCTCCGGCCTCAAAGACCATGACTTCACTCTTCTTGGAGTTATAAACCAAGCCGTGAACCTTTGCATACTTTTCACAAATGGTAATCAATCGTCTAAGACCACATGTCGAGGCACTTAGCAGAACCATATCATCTGCGTAACTGATATTGTTTACACACACACCGTCAATGTAACATCCGATTCTTTCGCTGCTGAGTGCCTCGACTAGTTCATTTACATACAGGTTAAAGAGTGTCGGCGAACTTAACCCTCCCTGCCGCACACCACACTCCAACCTGTATAACTAAGTGTAAAAATATTAATTGATACTGTGATCAGAGCTAAGGAAATGTTAGTATCAGGTATTATTCAAAGTCAAAGTCAAAGTCAAAGCATTTATTTCATTTTGATCATAAAGTATGATGCTTATGAAAAGTCAACATTACATTTTGTCAGCCAATTGACCTACAGCCAGTTCGCTGACGAGGTAGAGCTGTGAGAAGAACTGGCAAGAAACTCACGCCACTCTTTTCAATCGCCAGATAATTACAGTTATTTGAATGAGTTACAATTTAAACACTCAACGCAACCAAAGAACCATACAAAATAATTATTACAAATTAACCAATTAATATAATACTAAGATTAAAGAAAGAAAAGAGAGGATTTCTATTATTTAGTTTCAACTAGTACTGTTCGTCATCTTTAGCGAGTGGTCGCATTTGTTCGTTTTTTTCACGTTCGTTTGTCGCATTGTTTTTTTACAAACCTATTACAATATAGGTATGACACAAGTCTAAATTTGCTTAAAATTAGCCTGTTCGCATAAATTCCATTGAAGTCTTGATGTTACTTCGACGGATCTCAAACAATAAAACATAATAATTTAATAAAATGTGTTTAAATTATGTTTATGTAATATCAGATCTTGTCTTATTCCCAAATAGAACAACATAATATTTAACATTTATGACATATCAATTAGAAAATCGTATTAAACTCTCAATATGTGACAGTGACACATATCTTAAGGAATTCCATCATTAACTGTTACATGTCATGTGATTGGTCTAAATGCTTGCAAGAGATATAAAAGTAAAAAAATAGTCTATTGTATGATGTAAATAGAACTTCAGTGGAATTTATTTTTAGTATCACGTTAAGTCGTTGAATCATTGAGTAGACAAGTTGGTTCGTCAGTCGGTAAAACAGTTGAGTACATAACTTACGGCTGTTTTTACTCGACTGCTGAGGGTAATGTTTTTCTTAGATACCGTTAGTTAGGCAAATTTCGCCTTGATCTTTCTTACAAAAATAAAATACTTTATTCTGTCTTATAAAAGATTCTGAGAACACATACATACATAAAGAAATAAATATCGTAAAAATCTTGAAACTACACTATTACAAAGACAAAAAGTTCTTATAACAAATTAATACTTGCTTTGCAAGATTATTGAAATTGCAAGATTTGCTTAGAAATAAAGTTTGGAGATTCTTTTTTTTAACTACATTGATTTCTTTTGATATAACTCTTGATTAAAGATACAAGCGTAACCATGGTTACCACATAACATTACGCAAGTCATATGTTTGCTTTAGCTGGCGACATGTGCGCAGATATTTCGCAGTTTGAATAGTTAAACTTTCTTCTGTGAACGTAATATAAACAATAGATGTTACGTACATGGATTCTGTAGAATTTTCAGCACATGAACTAAACACAAAAGCGTTATCTACATTCATGACAAATATCGACTGAATACAGAAATTCTATAAGACGCTTGGTAATCTATGTGAAACACGTTTTGTTACATCTCTAGTAAACGTATTTATAGAAACAAATAGAACTCATGTTGATTTTCATCCAGAAGTAGGTACAAATTCCACTGTTGGCAAACTATGAACTATCTCATGTATTCAAATTCAAAGTATTTATTTAACCGTTTCTGATTCGGAATAAGTATTCTTTCAAAACATTATTCTATCACTGAAATGTTTGGTTTATTCACGAAATGTGTGAGTTCTGGGATACAAAGTACTTCAATTGTCATGTTAGGCGCGATAAGATAAATATACAGGCGTGAAGGTTTAGGAAATAAAAAAATAAAGCGGGATTTACAAAAAATAAATAATACATCAAGCCTGTAATAGCATGATTTCATTGAAGAAAATACAAAATCGCATCATCATTTCACTGCAGGACAGAGACTTTCCCTAAACATCTCCAGTTTAAGTGGTCCTTAGTCGCTCTCATCTATGTTTTATTCATCCGATTGAATGAATAAAATATCATTACGTAAGTTTATTTAAATCCCCATAGAATCAATTAACAATAATCAAATTTGAGAAGTCCTTTCACATTACGAATGACAATCAAATTAGGCTATGTCACAAGCATCTTAATATATAATATGGTAATCGCTTACCATTAGATAGATAAATAGCTCGTAAATGAGTGGTACAAAAATAGAAAAACAGTTTATAAATACCTGAACAATATTATGTACTATATAGTAAGAGTTATTATTAGTTTGAAATTCTAAAATAAACTAGTCGAGAGCGAATAAGAAGCTTAGAGGTTTATATAAAATACTTCGTGAAAGCAGAAACAGTTTATGTATACGTCACAGTTTATAGATGTAGGTGCTAAAATATTAGAGTGTAAGTTAAAGTGAGGCAGCCTATTAATAAGCGACATTTATTTGGATACTACAAGATGAAGAGAAAACGTATCTAACGTTTTATGGTATAATACATATATCTTCGCTAGTTTAAGCACGATTGACCAGTATTGACCAGAGAAGTATAAGTATCTACCCTGCCATAGAATATCAACGTAAGGCAGTAAAGTACTATTTATACACTTACTGCCTTACGTCATACTATTTTGTGTCGTTCGTGAATGAGAGCGCAGTTGGTCTAAAATTACGCCCTTGGTTTCCTTTTTAACCGACTTTAAAGATCCTTCTTGGCTGGCACCGACTCCAAAATAACTGATTATTATAAATTAATAGTAAAGTATTATAGGTATCAATGATTGCGTTGATTCCCCTTTAATGTTCTTAGCTATGAAGTAGGTAATTAAAATATTATTTTCTACTTTTTAGTTCAGAATTGAACACGTAGGTACTGTTTTGAAGTAGATTTTCGTTTTTTTTCTAAAAAATATTTTTCTACTACCTCATTCCATTTTACCTTACGATCGACAGCAATTTGGTTGCGTTCATTTAGTTTAGTTCACCTCTCGCCAAAAAGATAGACAAAATAATTATTTACCACCTTAGATGCGTAAAAAGCCGGATAAGTACTTTAAATTCATTATAATCTATCAAGCTACTAAGTAATTGCGTTTTTATAAAGTAGTATATTTATCAGAGTTGTTAATAAGTTATTAATAAATTGTAACGAAAATTGGGAAGGGGGAGGGCTATGTCCAGCAGTGGACGTATTTTGGTTGATATGATGATGATGAGTTTAAGTAAGCTAGAAAAATCATCCTTCCTCAGATAATGATGATTCAGATAGTTTATAGTTCGTTCCTTTGATTTAACAATACATTATTGTACTAAAACTGTATATATCTGCATAATTAGGTAATGAGAAGCTTGTACCGGTTAGAAAATAAGCCAATTAAAGGGTAAACACCGAAATTGAGAAAGCAAAGTCTTGTAGCGCTCACGTACTCCCGCTGGGTACAACATGTGTCTGAAACAAGTAAGCCGATTATTGTTGTTGTTTCAGCTAACAAAGGAAGAAATATACAGTTTAGAAATAGTCTTGATTGCTTTTAGTATACCTACATCTACTACCATTCGTTATTAACAGACTTCAAAAGGTTCTCAAATCGAATCGTATGTTTTATTTTTACTTTGAGATTTTTTTTAAACATTTTTGTTTAACTCTTTACTTCTTTTCTTCTTTTTTTTGTTTTAAGTCAAAATATTCTAGCTACAAAGACGTTACCTATATTCAACCTGGAGGTTACTTATCAAGTTCACAGTTTTTACGAGGTAATGAGGCGTGATCCTCCTGCAATATCTACTAGGTATGTAATTTTTTTCTAACAATGACTGTGGTGGCGCTTATTTTTGTGGTACTTTTTGGTAGTGTATAATATTTAAGTAGCTAGTATTTCAGCTGTGCGTTTTGTTGGCTTGCTAAGGACTTTAGGTAGGCATTTGTACTGCAGTTGGTAAGTTTGTAGTCAATAGCGCTACCATTGCCAGGTACACATACATAATATATACAAATATTTTTGATATATCATGTAATCATAGAAGCTCGTTATCATCGTTTTTTACTTGAACAGAAAAGATTCCTAAAATTGACACCTTTAGTGACACAAAACCAAAATGTATTTCTAAGTCGCAACCAAACAGAATGGACTATCCGATCTCAATGTAGTTGGGAAGGGCGTGGCAGATGGTGGTGGACATAGTATCAAAATAAACACACAAAAACAGATAACAAACTTTATCAATTATAATTTCCTACTTGATAGAGTTTTCGTATCATCGTTCGTATTACGTATAAAATCGATACCGTAACTTGTTTATGAGTTTTGTGTGATAAAAACAACTAAGTCGATCCGTAATGCGACAAAGTTTATTCTAATTGAGTTTTTAATAAGTTCAACATTTGTACGCGTTCGATAAATATACATTTCGCAATTATACGATTTTGTCGCTGTATTAAACATTGTAAAAGCCGTGATTATTGTAATTACACAGTTTAAAAACGGACTAATCAGTGGCAATTATTGCAACAAATGTCTTTTAGATCACAATATCACTGATGATGATAATAATATTACAGGCTAAATATAATATAACTAAAATTGTCCCGTGATTTAAAAAATCAAGGATAATGACAGTAGCCCTTGTTAAAATATCATGGCTTTTATATTATTACGTCGACATGAGAAGGCGTGGACTTAGAACTAGCACAACTGTATAAAAGACTTAACTAAATAAACTAAAAGTCTGGGACCTTGTTTCACTCATCTTTTGATACAGTAACCGGATTATTTTTCTTTTAAAGAGAGGATTACTTTTGAAGACTTTCTCATAAATATAACAGTAGAATGTACGCTAGATGCGTAGTATTTAGTATTTAGCCTTATACCTGATATGACTTCCTTCAATTAAAAAATAAAAGCTCTTTCCTGGCTGGTCTGGCCGATTGAAGGGTTTAATGTTAATACTTGCTTTGTTTATAGGGATAAACTTGTCAAGTAAGTCCAGTTTCAAGAGTATTTGAACAATCAACTCTAGTTAAAGACAGACGACGGGGTTCACTAACTCTACAATGGTAATTGGGTCGTAAAATTGGTCATCTTATTTATATACCGCCCGCATAATGTAATGAAATGTTCGAGTAAATCCGATTAAGACTAAAACAACTCTAAAATTATCTAGACGTCAGATTGTTTACCCTAACTTTTACTTTAATTGTTTAAGTGCTGAACTTTACGTTACGTTTACTTACAATAAGCTTACTAAATAGATCTCAGAAGTTTTGATGGGCTAGTTAGTGTAGTTTGACACGAGGTGGATATTAGAAATTGATAATATTTATTTATTTATTTATTTATTTTAAACTTTCTGCAATAAAAAGCTTGCACAAGGCGGACTTAATGCCTAAGGCATTTTCTGCCAGTCAACCTTAGGGTCATGCAGAGATAAATAGGGCAGGTGTCAAAATTGGAAAAAAAAAAGAAAATTAAATAACACAAAAAGGGATATAAATATGATATAAGTACTTACATACATTATATTAAAATATAAATAAACTTACATATTATATGCATACATACATATTTATACATATATCAAATATATACAATTATATATATATATATATATATATATATTTATAACTATACAATATGATTACAAATGCATCGATAGAAAATAAATCTGTTCCACTACTGTTGACTACTGTCTCCCGCCAATGATCTGGTATAGAACTGTCGCACCTTAGCTTTAAAAATGTTACGGTTATTACACATCCTGATTTCGAGAGGGAGCGCGTTCCACAGAAGAACTGATTGAATATTGAAGGAAGAATGGACTAAGCCAGAGAGATGTGTAGGACAAGCAAGAAGACGATTATTCGCGGAACGTAGGTTCCTGTCATGGGCTGAGCAAAGATATTGAAAGTTAGAAGTTAGATAAGAAGGAGCGTTAGGAGAGTGTAGTAGAGAAAATACTGTCGTCAGCGACCGCAAACTGCGACGTTGACGAATCGGTAACCAGTTCAACTGAGAACGAAATGCGGATACGTGATCGTACTTACGTAAATTAAAAACGAATCGAATGCAATTGTTGAGAAGTCGGTCTAGTTTATTGAGTAGATCTGCATTCAGGTCTATATAACACACATCACCATAGTCAATGATTGGGAGGACTAGTGTCTGCACAAGCATTGCTTTTGTTTGAATCGGGAGGAAATTCTTCAGGCGATAAAGAGAACGTAAGGATCCAACGACTTTCTGACTCACCCTTGCCACCTGAGATCGCCAGTCAAGAGTGGCATCAATACATAACCCCAAATCCTTGACATTCTGGCTGAATGGCACAATACATCCATCAAAAAGGATAGGAGGAAGAGATGTAACATCTATCCTTGATAGCATACGAGAACTTCCCACTACTATAGCCTGGCACTTAGAGGGATTGACACATAAACCGAATCTGCTAGACCAATCTTTAATTGTGGTTAGATCCCGATTTATGTCGTCAATTGCTGTTGAAATATTATCTGATTTCGCCTGAGAATACAACTGCAAGTCATCGGCATAAAGATGATACGTACACTGAAGTTCATGAGTAATAAGATTAATAAATAATGAGAAAAGAAGAGGAGACAGAATTCCGCCTTGTGGAACACCACAGTCAAGATCGCACCAACTAGACATTGCCTCATCGGAACGAACTGCCTGCTGGCGTCCACGAAGATATGAAGAGAACCAATCCAGTGCCCCTGATGAAATCTGCAGATAGGACAGAATGGCTAAAAGGATTTCGTGACTGACGGTACTAAATGCATTTGAAAAGTCGATTAATGTCAACACTGTGACTTTAGTGTCCTCAATTCCTGCTCTTATATCGCCAGTCACTTTTAGTAAGGCTGAGACAGTGCTATGTCCAGGTCTGAAACCAGATTGCAGTGGTGAAAGAATGTTATTTTGGTTTACAAACTTGGACAACTGTGTATGTACACATGCCTCAAGGACCTTGGACAAGAAAGGAAGAATGGATATGGGACGGTAATGGACAAGGTTGGTGGGGTTGGAAATTTTAGGCAGAGGACGGACGCATGCTTGCCTCCATAAGGTAGGAAATTGACCAGAATAAAGGGAAAAGTTAATTACGTGGGAGATCGCAGGAAGGAGTGGATCGAGGACAGTGACAATCATGCGACGACTGATGTTATCACATCCTACCGCATTGGATTTAATGGAAAGTATAATTTTTTTTATTTCATCAGGAGCAACAGGAGAAAAGTTGAAAGGATCATAATTAGGATTAGCTAAAGCAGCGATGCGATCAACCGTCTGGCACTCGACAAGAGGATTCATAGCCTGATGCATAGTGGAGACGAAATAATTATTGAAATCATCAAGCCCGAGTGTCACCGGAAGTTCGCATGTTTGTACTTTGCCGATACCGAGAGTTCTAAGGAACTTCCATATATCGGCAGGAGAAGATGAAGAAATGTTGTTGAGAATGTGGCGTCTTTTAGCATTCCGTATCATCTGATTACACCGATTCCTTGCAGTCTTATACGAGGCCCAGTTATCAGTGCAACGATCCCTTTTAAACTTGCGAAATGCTCGATCGAAATGATCGATAATATCATTGAGATATTTTGAAATCATTGCCTTTTCTAAGATTACTTCGGACATTGCTGATGTACAATAAAGGATGGCAAACATATCATCAAGAAATGGACTACCTACACGAGTATATGAATGAAAATGCCATTCCGCCTTGATCAAGCGTGGAGATCAACACTCATGACATCTCTATGTGAAATAAAGCCCTTGAACTGCACTGAGAGAATAATTTGCTATTACTTCAGCTTAATCTCTACATACTGCTTGCTTGCTAGGCTTGTCGGCTACACAGTTACCTGTTACTACAAAGTCAAAAATAGACTTTCTTCTTAAGAAACATTTCACATAAAATATTCACATATTTTCAAGAGAATGTAGGCTTTTGGTTATTATTGCAAATATATTATTGGCCTTTGGTCGGCTTTGGTGTTATTCAAATGAAAGTTTTAAGTTTAAGTTTACTAAATAATAACTATGTATGTTCTAATTTTGTAGCTCTACTATGAATAATAAATTATTGTGCGTTTTTTATGATGGAAAACTACTTTGTCATACAAAATATTTTACGCTGTGACCGGTGGTGTTGAGATAAATGAGACAGAGTGTCTTAATTTTAATATTTTGTATTTAAAAAATAAAATGTCGACTTTACTTTATGTATAAAACATAAAGATAATGTGTTCATTACATTTACTTTACTTACCAATATCGCACGAAATGAGATCTAAAATACCTATCTATAAAATATAAGAAGAACAGTAATATCGTTTACGTCATACATTTTATCAGCTTGCATATTACGGCCTGTAAATTGTCTGACGCCTTGAGCGGCCTTAACACTGTTTACTGTTGTTATCTTAGACATAGATGTCCCAAATTTTAAATCAAAATATTATCTGACAAGTAAAACCTATAACTTATATTTATATAAATAACTATCCTTGATTGTAAGATTTATGTAACTTAATCATTTCAAGGCCTCGTCAATTTAACACTTTAACAATTTTGTTTCTGGTTGTAATTTGACCACTACACAATATGTAGGTACACGTATGTAACATGATTATGTTGAACAAATTAAGCATGGTAATTATATTTCATACAATTCATAATGAAGGATCACGCTGTAACTATGAAGCAAATACAGCTTCACAACAAGTTAACGTGCAATTTTCTTACCGGTGACAGTAAAAGCAACTGAATGAAAATCGGTTTATCCATTTGCGAGCTACGATACCACAGACAGATATTCAGACAGACACGTTTTATAACACCCCTCTCTTTTTGCGTCGGTGGTCAAAAAATATTTATTAATTAGTTAGTCAAAGTAAACTCTAGAGGCGTTGTTTATATAACATACAAGATGTATGTTTTACGCTGTGTCCGCTGAGATAGACGCACGTAAACACTCATGCTAGAGAAACATACTATTTGTTGTATACATACGGCATGATACCGAATTCTATAAGTTCACTTTTCTTCCTTTTATAAAAGATTATATTGCTACTAAAATAAGTTCCAAACTTCGATAGGTATTCAAGTATTATCAAGATGTTGAAAGCAAATAAATGTTGTAATGATTTCATGGAAAGAGATAAATTTGAAACTTGAAGCTCTTGAAGTAGAAATAACAAGAAGTCTTTGGTGTCAACTGTATCAAGTTAAATACCTTCATAGGTTTCAGATAACAAACAATATTTAAAAAAATATTATATTAATCTACCGTACAGAAGAACTATATCAGACGACTGACAAGTTAATTAAGTGCGATAATGGAAAACCAATTCATAAGAGTTCTTGGTACCAATTAATTGTTTTTATTAATAAATATTTGAACTAATTATATTACGATCTGTCTATCTTGTCCTTTGATTCAACAAAAACAAAAACTTTTATATTTATTTTTCTAATTACTTTAGCGTCTCATGTATAAATAATTTAAAGAAATAATTTATTTAGTTCATAATGTTTTGTACGTGTAACAATGCTTTTGTTTTCCACAACGTGCGCTTTCAAACATATTTATAACGTAGTATGCCATACCTTTTGCCCTATATCATACTTATATTAACCGATCACTATGTTGATTTTAACCGTAAATTATATTTAAGACTCATCATAAACATTTTATCTTGTCTAACACAAACGTTATCTTATTCGTACATTAAGCTGTTTCAAATAGTTGCACAATATACGTCACGATAATATCAGCTGTTTTCTATCGTCTATGCAGCATGAGAGTCGATGATGTTGTAGTTGTGCAAGCGTGAGTTGTTTTAGTTGTTTCATGTCCAGAAACACTCAATATAACAGAGTTTGGACATGAGACCATACATGGTAATAATCCTTTCTTCTACAATAGCTGAAATAATGTTGGTCATACTACATTGCCTTACGATAAACATTATTTTTATCCGACTTAGTTATACTTATGAAATAAAAAGAACTTATGGTCAAAGACAGTGTATTTAGCGTCGTTTTCAAAATATAGAAGTTTAAGTCTACCATCACATGATTACTGCAACATGTAACTATTAAAAATGTAGTAAAGTAACTAATATGTACCAGTTTCTGAAGAGTATACAAAATCACTGTAATTATAATTTTAAACAAAAGAAAACCGACTTCAAGCAGGAAGAACCTCCTTTTTTGAAGTCGGTTAAAAATATCAACAACCCATTTCTTTCATACCAGCATTATCTGAGTTAACATGGATAAATGAGAAAATTTATTTCTCAAACTAGATAACAGGAGCGTTGTTTATCTCCCATACAAATTACGCTGTCAGTTGTGATACAAAGGCACGTTCACTCAGAGGTATTATGATACCACACACATATTACTTATAATAAGAGCTGAAAAAGCCTGATTAAACTATATAAGGACTCTATTGATCGTCGATGCCCGATAAGTTATTCTCATCTCATCATTTTCAATGGTCGTAATTCAAATATTTTTTGTTCATTTCAATAGAAAATTTACTTCATTCAACAGAATAATTGATTTTCGAAGCAGTGTTTAGGTGTAAATTGAATCGTGATTAAAACAAAGTGTATACTCTATTAGCGAGCCTCGAGAGTGTTAATGGACTGCCGATGAACGAAGTAGACTTTATGCCAATTCTGTTGGTCGATGTCGATATAGATTTAATATTTGATGAAATTTCCGATATTTCACATCTTATTTAACAGTGTTTTGAAATGGCAAGCAAATAAATGGACGTAAAATTTTAAAAATAAATCATAACGATTTCGAGTACGACTACACTTGATGCTTTGTTAACGAAATAAAGCTTTACTTGGCTTTTACAAATAACTTATTTTCTTTACATTCTAAACTTTTTATTCATTAATAGACAAACTGATTTATGGATCACACAAAATAAACATTGTGTATACCTGATAGTTGTCTTTAATATTTCAATACAATTAAAGCTGCGCGCAGCATCAGACAGCATCGGAATCGGATCGTACGTAGCGTACGGGTTTGTTGCTTTGTATTGATTTCTATGGCACTGCGTGCATTGGATCGGCATATCTGCGCCGGAGACTGGTATTTCTGCCGATGACGTCATCCGGAGTGAATGCACCAATGGATCACAGTTTGTGTTTACCTACATTACATTACTGCTTACCATCAGGCAGAGTGGAGTCACTTTGGTAGGCTAATATAAAAAAAAAAAAAAAAAGTACTGATAATGCCGATGCAAAATCCGAATGCAGTGGACGCACCTCATCGGCATTTTGTAAATGCAGCCGCCTCATACGCTCCGTATGCTCCGATACCGACGCAGTGGATGCGCAGCTTAAGATCGCAAATCGAAATTCAAAAAAAGATTTATTTATTTAAAGATAAGTCAATTTGTTTTAGTGGTCACACAAAATGAACACTATATTGTAGTGGCTGCCATTGACATTACAATACAGCTGAGATCCCAAATCGAAATTCACTGAATTCCTTAATTCAATATCCGAGAGAACTTGTCAAGACCACTTGTAGCGCAACAAGTCAAAACAAAATGTACCTATTCGAACAAGTTACTGAAGGTTATGGAAAAAGTTTGTTGATTAGAAAGTCTTAAAGGTTGTCAAACATTACCTTTCAGTATAACTTGTAACAAGGTAACGAAGTCTGACGTGTCAAGAATTTGGCGAAATTAACTTTGGTACGTAAAACAGTTATGGAAATGGTGATAACGTCGACTTTTGATTATCTTGACGTTCCAGGAGTTTGGTACATGATTCAAATGAATTCGACTGGTGTCATTAGATATTAACTTTTTTAACTGCATGGTTGTAAAGAATTGATACAAAAGTTTGATTGCTATTGTTTCATGCTAAAGCAATCAGTATATTCCGACTTTATATACCGATTTTTTATCAAAATTTAATAGGATAAATATACGACTGGATGCTGACGCAGTTGGGTGGCATTGAAATGCAATGTATTATGTCATGTAAGTTAAAAAGACAAAACAACGACATAAAGCTAGTTCAACAATTTTTACATAGATTGTATTAAATTCACTGTACCTACACAAAAGATATATAAGACGCACTAGTGTGATACATCTTTTGTATTAGCTACGTACAATCAATACTACAATTTTGTTCAGGCTTATCTTAAGAAACGTTACTTCCTTATTGGAAAAGATTTACCGAAAGTGCCACAAAAATGTACAATAAGCCACTTGAACAAATAAAAATCAATATCGAATCTGATACCGCCTCCTCCTCTGCCTCCACAAAATCGTGTCTATTACGCTATGTTTGGAACATTTTCAATAGTTGCAATCAAAATAGGTAATAATAAATAATATGGTTTCTCTAAACACTTTCTTGATCTCTGTCCAGTGGTGCACATCTTCACGGTGATTATGATTATGTTCCTGTAACACTTTGTGCTTGTTCAATAATGCTTACGCACTGTAGTTTACAGTAATGTTACATTTTTATTTTCATATTTATCTTTTTTTCTGAAACTATGTACGATGAGCTATGATGATCATACCTATTTACATCAATGACAAAATTCGTACATAGAAGACATCCACATACTATGACCATAGAAGTTTTTACAGTAGTATATCCTCGCTGGTTTCAGCATGAATGGGCCGGATCGACCGAGGAAGTACTACCATCTCATAGAAGAGCGGCGTAAGAGTAGTAGTATACATAATATTGCGTTTTGTTCGGTGAGTAAGAGTGCCTGAGGTCCAATTTCCCTCTTTTCCTTTTTGCTCACCTCCCTCAATCCATTCGCCTACCTCTCCACCTACCGTTGCAAGAGCAATGTCTGAGACTGAGTCGGCCACGAGCGTTAGTTACCACTTACTATCAGGTGGGCTATTGACTCGTTTGCCACTGTTGCCAATAAAAAAAAGATTATAATCTGAATAATGAAATCTGAGGCATTTTTGCATAAGTGTCTCCGTGACAGCCTTTAAAAAAAGAACATTTGTTTAATTTAGTGCTTAGAGTGCAATGGATATTAAAGGTCAAAATTCCTTAGGGTTAATTCTCGAAGGACGCTGAAAATTTTTAATATATCGTAGCGTTGTTATATCATTCCCATAATGTACAGAAATTGCAGCAAGATAAAATAGTGTTCATCTATCGTTGAGCTATTTTGGACTTCAGTTAGAATGATGAATCAACAAACTTGTTAAATTATGTATCTAAGTAGTTTTCTGTGGTTTTAGAGGTGCGAATTAATCGAGTAAGTATTAGTTAATAAAACGTTTTAGGCACCATATAATCATGTTATAGGCACAAAACACTATAAATAGGTATCGAGTAGGCATATAATCTACCTACATCTCATTGAATCATTATGTTCGAGTATATTCCGTTACGTTATAAATCAGTAAAGCCGCAGTGATGAGCTAATTCGCAAATATTGGTATAGATCATGTGATAATCCTTGTTAGCTCTGCCGTCTACGAGGCTTGAATAAATTGGGCCCTTCTCGCATGTCGTGTGAGTAATATTAGTACTTTATATTCTAGACATCAGTTATTTGAGAAGTAGGTATTTGGTACCGATTTAAAACAGCCTATGTTTACGTAAATCCCATATTTAAACCAAACATGCATACATAAATAGGATCTTACAGTTTTTAAAGCGTGTAGGCAGAAGTATGAGAGGTATACGCCCTACATTTTGCTAGCTATATTAGCCTAATATATGATATTCACATTTAGACGATTATTGACTAGTCACCAGATAGATCAATATTTAAAACGAACCAGGTGCAAATAACCTGCATTATCTCAAATAGTTTAAAGGGTTACTACACGTATACTGGCATTTTAGGTAGCATTAGCGAGGGTTATGGGCTTCACGAGGTATTTTGTATTAAGGGATTGTTTGGGATACGATTTTGGATATCCATTCAGACATCCTTTTATTAGCCACTAATATTAGAGTAAACATGTACGATTATTTTACGTTTAGATACTGTATTGGCAATATAGTCGTGTTATTGGTTCGGGTAATTTGTTACTACGTACTCTAATTTCGATAAATATGTGATACATTCTTTAACATGGTAATAAACCTATACCTACTTACCTTAATCTGTCTATACTGATAGTGCCAAGAGTAGATGCCTTCACCGCTCACTAGCCAAGTATACAAATACAACACCATGGTGGTATCACCAAACGACGGTCAAACTGTTACTGTCATCGTAATCAAATCATGCAACACTTGCTGTCGAATATTACAGCCGTCAAAGAACTGATCACTCTACGTTTTATAGCCTTATTTATTTAGTAGATGTTATTGGTTTTAAGTAACTTTTTAAAGAACCGGTTCTGTCGGTTTCCAAAAGTATCCAAAATAATTTAAAAATGAGGATAAGTCGTCGTGGATGTTGGTCTCGTCTTTATGACATGATTCTTCCATTTAACGTAGACCTCTCGAGGGAAAATATACATCTAAAAATTAAAGAATTACTTTCTCGTTAAGCTAAAAGATAAAAAAATAAAATATGATCTAAAATTTTAGACAGCAATAACTATGTATAATTGCCAAGCTTTAACTCAAAGTTCTATTCGAGTAATTGACAAAAACACGACCCTTATCAACGGAGAAAATCGACAATTTACAAATGACCTCCTTGAAGGACGCAGAATGTTAATATGTATGCAAGATCAACAACAATGTATCATCATAGAAGAGTCAACAAACTGATGGGCAGTCAGTGCGTTCTTGAATGCCGTTTGCGCTTTCACGAAACAAAACTTCCTGTAATTCAATAAAAAAATCCCTAGTCTGTAAATTTTATGTCTCAAAAGTTACCCACAATATAGGGCTTGATCCTTAGTGTGCAAATTATTAGGTACGCACACACCACATTACTGAAATTGAGCTTATTTATATGTAGATATTTAAAATAGGTAATTTTATTCAGACTACAGATATATTGTACAGAAAATTCACAAAAGCACAGTATTTAAATGTCAAAATACTTTCACTTTTTTTTGTTAAACATTTTGGTATGGTTACCATTTCGTCATTTTGTATTGTAGGTAAATGAAAAACGCCTTTATTAAATCCTTCATGAACCGGAAGCTTCTTTGAGCTTTGAGTTCCCAGTGTAGACAAAAGTTAAATCAATACCCTACTTTTCCAAACTCCGAGGTTAATGTATCATGAACGAAAAGATCGTGAATTTGTTGAGTATTACAATTATGACGTTGTATAACAAATCTAAATTTAGGTCGTTCTTCCTTAGTGGTTTTGAATTAGGAACCTACGAGTAGAAGAACCTACTACAGAGCTCAAATTTCAGGCTGTTTTATACGAGTATATCTGTCTATTATAATGCTTTTGACGTTTCAATAATATTAGGCACTTATCAAATTAAAATCTTCATCATTATGAACATCAGTTTAAAGACGTGTAAGGTATAAACAACTACTAAAGGAACAAGATTTCTATATACCTGATAATCATGCATGACACTAGGGATGGGTTTTAAAGATCGCAATAAGATGATAACGTTTTAATAATTAGTTAATATTTCTAAAATATTTAGGTAAGTCATCGGGCTTTTACGTTCAAACAATCGGGAAAAAAAACCTCCATTATCGTACCCACATCAGAACTAATCAAGTTTGTCGACGTTTTTGGTCAGGAAATGTAAATTTATTTGTTTGGTATTTTTATTAATCAATGACCCATTGGACCTGGTTTAAAATACGTAGACATGTCTGGCAACCCGCACATGATTTGATTAGCTGGTAATTTTAGATACGTCTGTGCTGTTATAAGCTGTAAAAGAGTAAAGGTCGCTTCGAAAATTACTGGATGTTTAGTACCTAATTTACGTCCTATTATAGAGATGAAGAATATTATGATAGTAAAGTAAATAAGTGAGTTTTAAGTCAATAAATACTAAACTTGTATAATACATATAGGTACTAGTGCATTGAGTGTACAGATATTTAGATTTTCACCATCTAGCGAGATAGTGAGATTAAAGCATCACTTACGTTATTCTAAACACAAAGCAGTTTTTATTAGCGATCTTAATGTGTTTACGCGTTCCGTATGATGAGTAACTAGTGAAAGATGCTTTTAGACACTGTGATACGTTTGTAGATAAAATAGATTTAACAGTGTCAACTGTCCCATGTTTGATATAATTGAATGCTAAATATTCTCAGTGTCTCTCTTATCTTTTTACGCTTTCAATCACTGTAAGTTCTTTAGAGAAAAACGAGGTTGTATGTAAAAATCTATACATATAATAAAAATGTAACCGATCGCTGTCTGTACATGGAAGATATATGAGAAAAAAAATTACTGGGGCCTTTATCAACGCAAATAGAACCCAAAACAATGATTGTTACAATTTTTGTCTGTTTGTCTGTTTGTCTGTGCGTTTGTTCACGCTAATCTCAGAAACGGCTTATCCGATTTAGATATGGTTTACACTAATACATTGTGGTAAGCTTCACTTAACATTTAGTGTTTGTTTCATGTCAATCGGTTCATAAATAAAAAAGTTATGCCAATTTAAAGAGTCACGTCTAACATTTTCTGATAGAAACAGAGACTAACAGGTTACGGAATAGCTGATAGCGTTTTTATTTTTCGGATTCCTCTCATTCTAAACAATCTTCCGTTTAGTTTTAAATGAGTCCAGTTTCCAGTGAGCCTCTGTTTCGCGATGACAATTAATAAAGCCCAAGGTCAGACACAACTAAAAGTTGTGGGCGTGGATCTAAGTATTAGCTGTGTTTCGCACGGTCAGCTTTATGTGGTTCTATCACGTGTTAGCATTCCTAGCAGCCTGTATGCTTTGATCCCCGATGGCTATACGTCTAATCCATACATCCATACACCCATACATATTATATAAGGCTTTGTCCTGACTGACTGACTAACTAACAGACAACGCACAGCCTAAACTGCTGGTCGTAGTGACTTGAAATTTGGAGGGTGTGTTTGTCTAAATGTCTAGAGGTTGTACTAAGTAAGGGTTTTTTAAAATTTAATTCCTAAGTGTGTGAAAAGGGATGAAATCGATTGTATGAATCTTCTTCATTTTTTAACTTACAGTTTTGTAATTTTGTTTTGAATACTTCTATTTAAATAAAAAATATCCTTATAATTTTATTTTAACGGGGGTGGATTTAGAGGGGTGAAATTAGGGATGAAATATTCTATACAAAGATCTTTAGCTTTTGAAGCTAGCGACTTGAAATTTACAGAGAGGGGAAGGGAGGGAAAGGAGGAAAGAAAAGGAGGGAGGAAAAGGAGGAATTGAGGAGAAGGAGGAAGGGAGAGGAAAGTGAGAGGGAAGTGATGGGGAGTGAGAGGAAAGTGATGGGGAAGTGAAGGGGAAATGAGGAGGAAGTGAAGAGGAAGTGTGGGAGAAATGCGGGAAAAGTGAGGGGAAAGTCAGGCAGAAGTCAGAGGGAAGTCAGGGGAAAGCCAGGGAGAAGTGAGGGAGAAGTGAGGGAAAAGTGAGAGAAATGTTAGAGGAAAGTAAGAGGAAAGTGAGGGAAAAGTGACGAAGAAGAAACGGGGAAGTGAGGGAAAAGTGAGGGAGAAGTGAGGGGAAAGTGAGGAGAATGTTAGAGGAAAGTAAGAGGAAAGTGAGGGGAAGTGAGGGGAAAGTGACGGAGAAGAAACGGGTAAGTGAGGGGGAATTGAGGGGGAAGTGAGGTGGGTGAGAGGGCAGTGAGGGGGAAGTGACAGGGAAGTGAGGGGGGAGTGAGGGGAAGTGAGGGGGAGTGACGGTTAAGTGAGGGGTGAATGAGGGGAAAATGAGAGGAAAGTGAGGGGGAAGTGAGGGAGACAGTAGAGGAAGGGAGGGTAAAGGGAGGGGGAAGGAAAGCGGAAAAAGGAGTTCTCGAATAGTGGAAAAAGGGAGGGGAAGGGATAGGAAGCGATAGGAAGGGAGAGGAAAGGAGGAAAAGAAAGGAGAAGGAAGGGAGAAGAGAGGGAAAAACGAGGAGGCAAGGTAGAGGGAAGTGGAGGAAAGGACGGACAAGAGATGCTGGAGGAGGGGCAAGGGATGCTGAAGGAGGTGAAGAGAAGAAGGGGAGGGGAGGAGAGGAAGGAGGAAGCTGTGGAGAATGGAGAAAAAGTGCAATAGGGAAGAAGGGGAAGGGGAAAGTTATTGTAGTGAAAATTTGCCTTTGTGTATTGGATATCTATATTGTTTTTACGAGGGATATCTTTAGGTAGGTGAAAGAGGATTTGTATGAATGGGAGATTAAAAATAGTATGAAAAACAGTATTTAAACAATATAAAAATGCTATCTATATACATAAAAGCAAAAGGTCACTCACTCACTTATCACGAAATCTCAGAAACAACAAGTGCTAGGAATCTCAAACTTTGCATTGTCATTCCTATTAGGATATAGGTGCTCACTTAGACGGAATTTTGCGAAATCCATCCCCTAAGGGGGTATAAAGGGGTGGCAAAGTTTGTATAAAATTTCTATAGTTTTTATAGTAGGATTATTTTTTATTATTCAGCAACCCCCCTTATTAAATGGGCAAATAAGAGTCGCAAGTTTGTGTGAAAGTGGTTTGTTAATTTTAGCGGTAGCGGGTTTAAACTGGATTCGCCATAGAGACGGATAATACTGATACAATGTACGATTGCCATAAAATCAGGCACGCAATATTCTCATAGAGGCACCCATCTGAATTTTCACGCGAACGAAGTCGCGGGCAACAGCTAGTAATTTAATAAAACTTTAGCATTCAGTCACTGACCATATTATATTTATGTTCCGTATGAAGTTAATTCAAAACGCGGCTATTAATTATTCTGTATCTAACAGAATAATTAATTGTGTGTAGTAAAATTAATGAAAATACATTTGACATCTAATTTATTTTTAGATACATTATAAATAACTGTATGTTTTTATGTACTGTATCTTGTTGTACTATAGAACTTTTATTGAACCGCACCACAGAGTTCTGATCTCCGGCGAACTGTAAAACTAGGTCGAGTTTGATCTAAACTGGATGATTTAGGTATGTAAACTATGACTGGCCGGACGCTGTGAAACTGAAGGTTGATGTAGTTGCCTATAACTGCACTAAACACAACAAGGTCTAGGTGCCGTCACAGCTAACACATAATCAATCTATTTAAACTACAGATACGAGGACTGAGAGTCTTGGGACACTAAAATGTAGTTCAAAATGGCTCAAAGTTATAGAATTTTTCAGGGAAACACATACCAATTGTTTTCACATTTACTTGTAGTGTGTATTAAATTATGAATATTCAGTTAGGTAATAGTTCTGCAATAGTCGGTACACTTAATTATTTTCCAAAACCCTCTAAATTTAGCTATACGTTTCTTTTCGTATTACCAAAAGATTGGCTGGTGTGAATGACTTTGGCATTAAGCCCACCTTAACAATGTGTGAAAAGTAAATAAATAAATACTTTATAGTTACTCATTACGCTGTAGAAAACGTACAATGAGAAGGTTAACTAAATTTGTAAATGATGTCCTATTTCGCCAAGACAACAATGAACAGAGGCAACAAACTAATGTCTTCTTTGTTAAGAGAATTGGGTCTAGCTAAGTAATGCTTATTTGGAGGTAACTAATTATACTGTCAATAGAATTTATAGCTAAAAGGTGGCCGTCATTATGCTATCTCTTTGGGCATAAGTTACGATTTAAGTACAAAGGTATACATTTAGGCCAGACTTAAGAAATAATTAGAGAATTGATTGTCAAGGTAAAAAAATAAAAAATTAAATTAAAAAAAAATATAATAAAATTAAAGATAGTTCTTCAAGTTGATGAAGTTGATTCAAGTATATGTCGAACCTCCCCAAACGGGGTTCTCGCCTTGTCGCGACGGGGGGGCTTAGTAACCGTGGTTACCAAGAACCACGGTGAACCAAGAAGAACCCCAAGAAGGCGCCGCTCCTCTGGTCTTTGCATGTAAGGCCACGATGGAGCGGCTCAGGAGGGTTGCGGTGCTGTATGGGCGGCACCGCAACTGGGTCGAGCTGCGGTGTTGCTTCGGCGACACTGCGGCTGAGGAGTGGCGGGGCCGCGGCGGGAGAGAGGTGCCGGTATAACGGTGCGCCACTCTCCCTACCTTCCGCGGCCTCGGCGGGGCCGCAACCGCCAGATTGCGGACGCGGTGGGGCCGCAGGGGAAGAGGAGTGTTGGTATTGCGACGCGCCGATCTCCCTATTCTCTGCGGCAGAGTTAGGAGGTGGCCTATCGGACGGGGCCCGCTCGCGTGTGGTGAGCGGGCCGTGGCCCGTCGGGGTCGCGGATGAATGCGCGAGCGTCTCCCGTGACCCCGACACTCTGGCCGTCTGGAGGAACACGGTGGGTTTTATTCGGTATGCCGGCCGCGCTTTGAGTGCGGTCGGAGAGTCCGACATACCCCCGCCTTGCCTGGGCGGGTGCGTATGCGTAATGCATTTCTCAAAAAAAAAAAAATATATTAAAATATTATACATGTCAATATAGATCCATGTTATACTGCTCCACGGGTACGCAATACGCAAAGTACGCAATCGTAGCAACATTATTTAAGTACGTGTTACCATTACCAGTGTGTTACCATTCGAGAATATTGGTTGACAGTATTCTTAAATCACTATAGAGCATTTTAGAGGAACAAGAAAGTATGCTATCAGCTTTTACTACAGTTTGCAATTATAATTACAAATAATTATAATTTTTTTCTACTACAGTTATCTTTTACTGTTACCTTAGCCACTCAAATGCAAATACAAGTAGGTAACAATTTGAGTGGCGTCATCACCCGGTAGACCACATCCTTTTCTGACACTATCCACAACAAAAAAAGCTGGGCGTTTACTTTGAAATACTGCTTACACAAACAGTTAAACTCTAAAAGTTAATTACTTCGCAGTGTTTCTAAACCAACGAAAAATATAAAAATATTGTTTGTTTACTGACGTAGACAAATAATATTTATATATTTTTTTAATATAAATAAACGGCTGCGATTTTTAGCAATAAACCAAAACACAGTTTACTCCAGTCTCTGAAAATTTATGTACACAATTACGTTACAATGTTTATACATTCTACTTGTGAAAAATAAATATCAGTCTTTTGGCAGTTTTGAAATAAATTTTCCACAACAAACAAAACAGTATTTCCTTACACGTAATTGACACTTCCAATTTTTCATATTACTTCGCCAAAGTGTTGATGTCTTTTATTGTTTGATTTAAGTAAAGACATTTCAATTAAGAGAAACAATAATTCCACTCAAGTTACAATTATTCATACTTAAACCTATTACATAGACAGCCAAAATTTTCTCGGTCGATCTGGTCCACTCAAGCTAAAAACAGCAAGGATATATTACCGTAAAATTTATTTTATATACCCTGGTAGAAGGATATTTTACGAGGCTCACAAATAATATAATCTTTAACCACACTTGTAGTCTGACGGTTTGGATGGTCGCCTCCCTAAAATATTGATAAAAGCGCGAACTCTTCGCCTAGCGAAATACGTGATCGTAATACCAGTAGCGACATTATTGCAGTAATCTCGTCTTGGATGTGGATATTGGGTATCAGAACAGGTAGCCTGTAATCAGGAATACGAGTAAATCTATTTAAAGTCGAACAACGGCCATTGCACGTGCGTATAAGAAAAGTGCCAATTGACTAAGATTAATTGTGCAATTTCGCGAAGTTATACGGTACGTAGTCCAATCCCTGGTCAAGTGAATTACGCACCTAAAGGAAAAAGCTAGCAAAGCTGAGAGCGGATTGAGAATTGCAAATTACGGAGAATATTGAGAGAGAACTATGTGTGGATTGTCTCTAAGATAAATAGAATATTCTAAATTTTGTACACATGTAATCTCATAATACCTACAGGTAGGTTATATTCTTGAGCATTTTGCCGCGCAGTTTCATTCAATAAGTCCGTATTCTGAATAAATTCAGACATGACTACAAAATTAGATAGTATTTTTGGAGTTGGTAAGTATTTACTTTATGCTTGCGACTTGTACTGTCTAAGGGCCGTTTCATTTATTTTTTTGATTACTACTAATTTAATAGTCATTAATAGCCATCGGTAGAATTTAGTTAAATAATAAGTCGATTGCTCCGTTCGGAGACAGAACAAGCTTGGCAATGAACAAGAGCTATTTTTGTAATGCCATAAATTACTCGTAATTTGGTTTAATGATGATGCCTAAATTCATCGCGAATTTACTTCACTGGCACTAGTGTGGTATGGTGTCAATCATTGCAGTAAATCGCTGGACTCACATTCACATTATGCTACTCTAACACAGTTGGTTGCATAAATTCAGTCTCTCAGGTCGTGAACTGATAACATTGACATAATTTGGCATCAAGAAAATCTACATGAAACATGCATATCATGGACTAATATTGATGTCACGTCAATCATGTGTGCATTGTATCCACTGTCAATAACTCTGTCCTGTCCGGTTCCTGTAGGTTCATTAAGATTCAACAAACATTGGTGTATGACGCCGCCATTTCGCTTTTCAATCTTATAGCTTTTTACAAAACAAAGTCGAGCCAGGTTCACGTAATAATGCCGCTTACGGAGTTTATCTTCGCCGGGAATAGTTAAATTGAGAGAAAAGTCGGAATTTTCCTGTTATCTATCAGTTAGTCGGCAAATTCTCTCCCAGAATTACAAATAAATAAGCATAACGAGAAGGAAAGTTTAACTGTATTTAAATCTATACTATTATATAAAAATGCGAAAGAGTTTGTTTGTTTGAACGCGCTAATCTCTGGAATTACCTGTTGCTTTCAATAATTCTTTTTGCGCATGATAGCTCAGTTCTTGAGAAAGGTTATAGGCTATATAACATCACGCTACTGGCGACGGAAGCAAAGCAGTAACCAAAGATTTGGATGAAACCGCGCTAGGGGAAGCTAAGTAAGTACTTAAATAAAAATGTTTTATGGTTTGTAAAATGATTCAGTACCTCCAATTAATAATTATACGCTTATAGCTTTGAAAAAAAGAAAGACATTTCTTTCTCTTTATATATTTTTGAAATACTTACTTCCCAATTTGTTATTATAGCAATTTAGAATTGTATTACATTTTAATATAAGCACAAAATTATTTACTTTTATTTGGTAAATAAAATTTAATGTCTGAAGGGTGAAGCGACTCATACTTACATTTATAAAATAAAAGATATACTTAGAAATGTATGGTGCCATAAACATACATTTTGGTGTGATAACAAGACCGGATTTCGGCAAAGCGGTAAGGTTCGGTATATAATGTATCAGCAAATATTAATGACTATGTGTTGTGGTCATATTACTCAGCCTGATGTGATTTCAATGAGTATACAGAGGAGACTGCGGGACACCAATCAATAATGTCCATTATGATATTAAATTATGAAACACTCGTTAGTACCTCCTAACGTGTAATTTAATAATATCTTAGTGTCTTTAATACTTGGTTATTAGTTAATAGAGCTATATTTTCAAGTTGGGTTATACATTTTGTTAATTTCTAGACCTAAACAGTTTTTGGCTTTCTGAAAGGATAGACAGTGGCCTATTTTATGTCGCCAGCTATGCCTAGTCACATGCAGCAAATATTTTTTTTTTTAAACTAACATTACAATTAGGTACAGGTAATAGTTATTTATTAATTTGTAATTAGTCCCTTTCATCTAATATTTTTATATTTTAACAGGAACCCAAACAAGAGTGTACATTTTAAAAATCTTAAAAGAGCCGCAAAGTTATACTTATAATACGAGGACGCTGTTTGTCATTAGAAAATATCTCGCCGACAACAGATTAAATAGCTCGTATATCTGACAATACAAGTTACATTTTATTCAAACGACTTTCAGTAATATCTGCTAACTTATCACTTCAAGTTAAGATATGCTAATATTTAAATTATTGTCAAACTTAGTAGACTTGTTATTGCTTTCATGTTTATAGCGATATTAATTCTAAAACCACGAAAAGTAAAGACATGAATGTGCGTTTTATTTTTCTTTTGCTGCAGATGGGTGTATTTCTACTACTGAAAGTTGACTGCCTAACTGAACTTTCTTGCCAATGTGTGTCGGAATAACTATCACACGTTTTGATACTGCTTTAGTCACGAATATTACGCAACTATTATTATCTTCATATTCTACGATTTTCCGCTAGCCACCTTATTATTATAAACTAGGTTTCCGCTGAGCGGTTTCACCTGCGTCTTTGCTTACTGCTCTGCTCCCGACGCCAGTAGCGTGATGTTACATAGCCTATATATAACCTTCCTCGAGAACTAGGCTATCATACGCAAAAGAAGCCGCAAATTCGACTAATAGTTCCAGAGAGCGCGTTCAAACAAACAAACAAAATGTATCTTAGTAAGTCCGTTATTTAATACTGAGTACTAGTTCTTTCTTTTTGCCAATTATCTCGATGTCTCTTCATTGATATCATCATTATCCATCTATTTAACACGCTCCAAGTATATTAATCAATTCATTTAATGCGTAACATTAATCTGTTGTATTAATATTCTGTTTGAAATTTCAATTAGTTTAATACCAATGCTTAAACTTGTATAGATAAGTGGTTTGGCCCCAAACATTCTTAGTGGTTACTAGTTCAATATAAGACGCTCCACAAGATATGAAAATAGCTCTAGACCTGTTGTTATTTCGGTTTTATTCTTTCCCGAAAGCCGGTAATTTCTATAATATTTTGTTTTACATACATTGTTTGGTCAGTATAAAGTTTAAATTTAAAGAATAGACTCGAAAGTGCATGTTACAAGCACCTGTGGTCTAGCGGTCAAGGCGGTCGGGCCACCGCGCCGCTGTCACGCAATGCTGTAGGTTATTTTACTACTAGATACTTATATTTTTATGATCCACAAATATGTATTTAGATGTTGCTATGCTTGTTTATTACGATCGTCTATAAATTATATAAGTAATTAAATTTTAAACTGGATGGGACCATAATCTTGAACACGAGAGGTCTTGCAATTATAATTATGTTTGATTATCCAAGCATCATTATGCAAGGAAGACGCAAAAACAACAGTTACCGTCATCACTGCTACTATTCTTTTCCGAGCGATTTTCTCTTTCACTCAATATATTTTTAATTCACTGTAACAGCTAACCCTATTACATTTTAGTAGACCTAAAACAGAGGAAGACCTCTTAAACACAGAAACATGAGCGTTACGATTGCACAAAGTTAAAATATTTTTTTGGGTTTTGGTTCATCGTATGGCACACAATTTTTAAGGTACACTTAAAAGTGGATAATATAATATGAATTTGAAAAGTATCATTGGTACTTGTACGACTTTAATCTTCGCGCAATGAAATATATAATCGGAAACAGATGATGTCTCATTTGATCTCTTGTCTTTACTATTATCCATTGCAAACATGGTAACGAACAAGAAAACAAATACCTAGACATAAGAAACAGCGGGTTTGTAAAAACCACAAGTAGGTACGTATATAAAGCATATTGTAAAAGAATTGCGCATGATCTATCGCAGCTCCGATTTATCCACAGACGAGTAAAGAACTCTTAAAAAGGTGTATTCTCAATAAGAGGTCAAAAGCTTACGTTTTCGTAAGCTTATGACCTCTTATTGAGAATCAAGGTATATATTTCATTTAACCACAAACGCTTTTTACCTAAACGTTTTTTACATTTCGTTTTGAAATAAAACATAATACATTTTATTACGGAAAATAAAACTGTACTACTGTAGCTAGGTATGTTGAAAAGCTTACTCTGTGCTTCTTGTTGTTAACAAAAGTGAAAATACTTGGCGCGACTTTCCTATACCGTGCAGTGGCAATGAAGAATAAACCGTTCTTATATAGTGGAAAGCGATAAACTGAGATCAAAGAAATAATACAGGCGATTCTGTTCTTCTACATAGCTGGCGCGGTAAATTATGTGCGTACAAACAAGTCAGAGAGTGATCTGCATTTTAATGTTCAGTACAGTAGGGATGTCTAAACTTCCGCGTTGCATGGTCACGTTAGAAATATTTTGAGCCATTATTTTTTAACATTACCTAAAATTTGACTTGCGGTTAATATTTAGTCTTATTTTCACTTATCGAAAATCGTATCTGTCAATCATAAAAAAACAAATTTAATACCACCTGAGTACATTGGCAATAAGATGATTGATCTGAACATTCCCGGGTCTAGAAGACGAGGAAGACCGAAAGTGAGATGGACAGACGTCATGAAACAAGATCTCAGTACTTGCAATGTTACTGCAGACGACACGTCCAACAGAGTGAAGTGAAGAAGAAAAACGCAAACAGCAGACTCGACCACCATGTGGGAATAATGCTAGGAAGAGAGGGAAAGATTTAATATCAGTAGCGTGCTGATCTACCTGTCTAAGATGCTACGAGAAAATATTCAAATATTTTCGTTTTGACGTGTTTTGAATCTATTATCTGTGCATGTCTATCGACAATGCTGTTATATAAAAAGTAGAGTAGCTTTACTTGTCTGCCTGAGAACATTTTATTAGAATTTCTAAAAAAGAAAAAGTAGTCCAAGTCCAATAGTAAATAATACCTGAAATCACTAACTTTATGACCGGATATTGTTTTCAGGTATTTCCCTTCACCCCTGCTATTATTATGAAGCACTTTAGCACAGTTTATAAGAACGATAAGTTTCCTGATTATATTTCCTACACGTCAACCTCCATCATTCAAGTTATAAAGACAATTTAGGGTAAGGTTATTTCGAAGTTTATCACACTTTTTTATACATTATACACTACCAGTTTATTGGTAATAGGTGCTAGACATGTCGTCGTACTTCTACATTTTACATTCTACTTATATGTAATATAGCTTAAAAACCATTTTCTATATTCATCGTTCGAATTGCGAAGAAGCGTGCAATTTACAATAATTTTACGCCTCTGTAAGCTATAAATATATCATGTTGAACATGATTTGTTTTACTAGCTAATTCATTGTGTCACGTAATCTGTAGTTATAACCCTCTGGACGACTTCGTCATTTTCTTAAACTTGTCTAAGAGTACAGTGCGTTTGTGTTACCGGTGACAGCGTAAAAAAACTAAGAGTAAATGTCTGTGGCGCTGTTAACTTTTCAAAAATACGTATTTTACGCTTATGTCACGCTCCGGCGCGGTGAAATAAATGCTCGTTTACTCATAGTAAAAGGCTGGATAAAGTAATCCAGGCGAACCAGATGCACAAACGACCAAGCGATCCTATGGTCTTTTTGCAGACAACGAGCCCGCCAACAAGTAACAAGAAGTAACCCTTAATAATGCTCTTGATTACAATTGTCCCAAAAGATACAACATTAATCAATACTGAAATTATATATAATGTGACAATAAATTCTGATTTGATTTTCATTCAATTCTGACATGACGGTTGAGAATTGAACATTGACGCAATTTTCGTTTACACCAGAACGTACCAAGCAAGTTACAGTCATTTATAGTGTAGAAATAGATACATACAATTTTACATAATGTACAGCATTTTCGGTAACTGGAGCGAAAATAGTAAATATGTTTCACCCAAATACGTAGCTAGCTGTGGCCTCAGGTTCAGGTTGATTTACTCCTGGTGACCTTTGAGTCACTGAGGGTGCTACAAATATGAAACATCACGTGTGCAGGTTTTTTATTCGATTTGTGAATGAGTAGTTTTTTATTCGATTTGTGAATGAGTAGTGAGACCAATAACTAATAAAAATTAATTGACCACAGTGTCCGGCAATTAGTACCTAATAAAGAATCACAGATGGGTGTTTGAACGAAATTACTTAAATCTTTCAACAATAAATGTTGTAACCTTTGATAGGATCCTCCTCTAGATGGCGCCATGATTTATATTTTTCATGATTTCATACATTTGAGATGAGATTTTCTTGACATAGGTATTTTATTAACCGACTTCAAAAAGGAGGAGGTTATCAATTCGAGTTGTAAGTTTTTTTTTTTTTTGTATGTTTGTTACTTCATATCTCGGTCATTTATGAACCGACTTAAAAAATTCTTTTTTAATTTTAAAGGGTATGCTCTGAAATTGGTCCCATATTTTTAATATAAAAAATGGTTCAGTAGTTGTATGTTTGTTAAAACAGAACTCAAACATTTATGAACCAATTTGGAAAATTCTTTTTTTATTTGAAAGGGTATACTCTGGAATTGGTTCCTATATTGATTTTATTGAAAAAAATGGTTCAGTGGTTCGGAATTAATTATATTTTTTATTTTTGTATGCTAGAAGTGAAGACGTGTAAAGCAATACGTCGATATCATAGACAACGAATTTTCTAACATTGACAGGTCCATGCTAAAATTGTGAATTAATTTCCAAAACTCTTTTTTTTGTTAGAAACAACGTAGCCGTGGATGGGTGACCATTTGTGTCATTTCATTTTGAGCGTCTTCATGCTTTAGAAGCAGTGGACTCTGGTTATCACTATAATTTGGTAGTCGTTAAGCCAAGTTAGAAGCCTTACGATCATAAGAAATTCAAACAGCAACCTGCCTTCACAGCACCACTGTTTATCTTTTGTATATCTGCTACGCGATTGCTCCGTCAGTTAAATTATGATTTTTCATGATTCTTTATTGTTCGTAGGTCATCACTTTTTTGTTTTGGTTTGTGGTTGCCGGGATTCAGGGTTCAGCAATCATCAAAAATGTTGATAAGGACTATATATATCTATATGTACATCTTCTCTCTCGTCACTACTTTCTTCCAAACGGCGCTGTCTCATTTGCGCAGCACGTTTAGTAGGTCTACCTATATCAAATATATTAACAATATACAATTACTTTCCACTAAAAGTTTTAAAATATAATTATTTTTAGAAAAAAAAACAGTACCTACGTGTAAATAACTAAAAAATAGAAAATAATATTTTAATTACTACATACCTAAGAACATTAAAGGGGAATCAACGCAATCATTGATACCTATTATACTTTACTATTTACAATTTATAACCAGTTATTTTGGAGTCGGTGCCAGCCAAGAAGGATCGTAATGACCTTAATAAATATAACCTACTTACTGCAAAAATAACCTACTTGAATAATCTATTAATATATGAATGTAAAAAATAGATTTGATACAAGAAATCGAACAGAATCTGATAAGTACGCGTCAAATTTTATATGTGTCTAAACACAACTATCAATGACGTCTGCCTTCGCGCGTATGACCGCGTTCGGGTAGCCCACTCAGGCATATCCCCGGCGCGTGCCAATACCACCCCGTGCATTTCAAAAGTTTGTTGCAAAGGCAGAATTAAAGGTCCTTCTTGGCTGGCACCGACTCCAAAATAACTGGTTATAAATTGTAAATAGAAAAGTATTATAGGTATCGATGATTGCGTTGATTCCCCTTTAATGTTCTTAGGTATGAAGTAATTAAAATATTATTTTCTATTTTTTAGTTATGGATTGAACACGTAGGTACTGTTTTGAAGTCGGTTTTCGTTTTTTTTTTCTAAAAATAATTTTATTTCATTGCTAGTTTCGATGACGCCAAATTTTACGGAAGATCATCTACGAGGGTAAAAGTAATAAATATTGTTGAAAAATGGTCAGTACCAGATCGGAATATTTGCGACGCATGACGATACGACACACAATGCCTGACATACAACAAAGACGTGTCATGTGTTCGGCATTGTGTTTGTATGACACTCGTGAATGGTCTGAGGCCTTTACAACACGAACATAACACATCTTTCTATTTCAACAACGAATAGGCGAAGTATGAAGTTATGTGAGATGGAGCATTGCTCATTCATATTCATTGACATACCACTTGAAATTACCGATACCAAAACGTAAAATAAAAATACAATAATTATTGTAAAGAAATAACTTAATGAAGTAAATAACTAAAGTTAAAACAGTCTTAGTGTTATCATAACGTTGAGGTCATACGGTATAAAGACGCTAAAATTTTCTCATACCTTATTAAATTTAAAGTTATAGCCGCTGTAGGCAACCGTTTCACGAGGTAATGATGTTACCTAATGTGTACTCCTATTGGCGTTCCGAAACAAAGCGATCGTTTACCTGAATTACCCACTATACTACCTTTTTATGACGGAAAATACCTGTTGGGAGAACGGCACAGAATGATAATAAAAGTAACTGCGTGTTATCTACCAACATTATGAGATGAAAGTTACTAAATTTGTGACTTCGTTCGAGATTTGTGCTCATTTTTTCCGAGCACACGAACTAAACATAGACGTTGAAAAATATTGTTTCATACGATGTAGATGTGTAAGAGTCAATATTTCAACTGCAAATATAAGTTTGTTAATAGTTTTATATGTGTGTGAGCGTTTTTGTTCTTCACTTACACTGTAACATCTTACTTCTTGTTTAATTTCATGATTCTTTGTTATCAGGCAATATCTCATAGGTTTTTTATTTACTTGCAAATAAGTAAAATCGAAATTTTTTTAGTTTGATTATTGTTCAGCTCCAAGAGAGGATATCTTAAGTACATAATATTTCAGCTCGAATTAATAATAATTATCAGTCCCGTTCTTAAGAAATACTACCAAGGTAGTGTTTTTATGACTGCCAAAGCCAAGGCAAATGTGTTAAACTTCCATAATCCCAGCGCGTTATAAGTAAAGATTCATTTTCAATTTATTATTTTATACTCCTGCTCGTTGATGCGTCGATGATTGATGAATTTTAAGATTTATTACTTTACGCGCACATAAATCTATTTGAACAGCTGAAACAAGGAAAGCGATTTTAATGATTTTAAATCTTAAACTTATAAAAGTTTGAGAAGGCCTTTGCCCTGCAGTGGTACAGTAACAAGCTAGCATTTATACGTATTATACATTTTATAAAATTTGATTGTGAATATATAGTGTAACCTCAATTACTGTGTTGTTGATTGTTGCGGTTACAACCCTTCAGTTGGTCGCTTTTGCATTTGATGACCTTTTGATATGTAGTGGTCGCCTAGTGGTCGAACTGTAATTCAATTATACTTCTATTTATGTATACTGTTACGTCGCTATGACGGCATCTGTAGTTCTACCACGACTATTCTTATCGTAGATTGTCTTTAATAGGCTAGCGCACTCCGTTCCTTTGGGCTATAAGTGAAATTTTTCAACCCTTAGGGCCTGTTTCATCACTAGCTACTAAAGTGTCTGATATATATCTAATAGATAAAACATCTTCTAGTTAAATCTGTCTTATATTTTTAAAGAGTTTATTTGTCAGTTAAGAATATCAGACACTTGTGGAACTGATTTTCGAGTACTATCTGTCAGTTAAGTTTCGCATAGGTTATCACGCACTTTATCAGCAAGTGGTGCAACAGGGTCTTAAACTCATAAGTATTACATTCCTGATAGCCAGTAGGTATATACTTCCTCGGATATCTCTAAACACGGATTCACTCATAGTAGGTATAGCAACTAATTCATAATCCTAATTAGCTAAATTGTATAGGCAGCTACAGCTTATATAACTTTCGATCTATAGGTACTGTTACTTATAGATAATAAATAATACTGTTATATTAACAGTGATATTGAATATTGATTTCAATAGCCACAGCCGAATAGAGCTTGCTTCTCTCACGTTAATTAGTTGCGGTATTCTGTAACGGTACGCTGAATCGTAACACTAACAATTATCATCAATGAAATGTAATGCTGAAATATTCAATATAAATTGTACGAGTAACGTGCTCGGAGATTAAGAATGTAATTAGAAACTGCATTACTATGTTGTGTCCAATGAGTATATGTCTTTGGTTGTGTCATTACAATGCATTTGATGATTGAAGCTAGCTGCAAAAAATGTGTTTCTTTGCGATCGACTATCGCATCACTTATAGAAGTCATGCCACTCATTCAGCGTTTATAAGCTTAATATGCATAGCTATTCGAATTGTTCATCTCCATATGGAAATGTACGTTTAACCTGGATCGAGTTGTTGAAAACTAAATCGTCGATTAAAATCTAAATCTCTTCAAAGTTCTAGCCAGGCGGGGTGAATAACCCAAATCCTTGGCATAGTAATATCTAAACTGAAAAATTATAACTACCAAAATAAAACTTTAGTCAAAAGTATTAATTTTTCTACTTTATCTGCCTGTTTTTAAATATCTCTAAGGTGCCTGTACCTGTTCTAAAGAGAGCGTAATATTTCTATACTCAAGCACTCCATTCAATGACATATAAAAAATATATGGGATTGACATAAGCTTACGACAATGTTAGCGTTATCTTATGTCAACCCCATACATTTTTAATCTATTCTATGAATAGAATAGATATCTATGCCACTTGTCTAGAGCCTCAGATCAGATTAGACTAATTTTATAATTTTTTTATTTATTGCTCACAGAAAGATACATACAAAGAAAATAACAGAATTTTGTATACAACACGACTAAAATATCTGTGAGTAAGGCCCGTTTTGTAATGTGTCGACGAGATCATCGCACTGAGACTATTCACAGATCTAAGTCTTGTGTTTGTGACAAGGTCATTACTATTTCTCTTCTAATAAAAGAAAAGATATAAATCAAAATCTCTCTTTCATTTCTCAATTGAAAATAAACTAATATCTCCGTACAACAATTTTCAAACAAATAAACTAAGCTTCTTGAAACCTTTTATAAAATGTGATTTATTACGTGTCAACACAGTACATCAAACAAAATATAATTTTCTAACATCAGATAATATTGTGATAAACATGTATTCAGTAGAGATATTTAAAACTTTATTACTCATCAATAGAATCTGACACTAAATTGAGCGATCTGTAGTCTTGTGCTAAGAAAAAAAAACTAAGCAAATCACAGAATTATACAAGATATTTAAACTGCAATAAATGCCATAAATTAATAGGTTCCATAAAATATTCATACAAAGATATTTTAAAATTTTTAACTGTTTTCTTCCTAGCGCGGAAACTCTTCAAATATATGAACGGAATTATCAATATCAATCTCACTTTGAATTCGCTCTGCTTTTACAACGAACAGATATTTGCCCAGATATGGAAAATATTTGAATCATAAGCGCAGTGCAGTTTTTCTACATAGCGTGCAGATACATTTTCGTATCAAAGAAAGCGTATTGTTAAACTAAAAGTTCTTTAGTGTAATTAACTAATTAAACTTTATATTATTTAGATTACATCCGATAGCAGTGACATTCTTGAAATAAGCAAGATTGCTTAGGTACACAGTACAGTACGTACAGTTAGTGCAAGATAAGAGTAGATTATCAAGAACCATACACAAAAAAGGTTTTTAGCTATATTAAAACTGAATAAAATGAAGTTAAGACTTAACTATTTATTTCTATATATCCAAGTAATATAATTAAAGTAGACACCAAAGTAGTACAGACAGACTGCATAACAATCGAAACAGTTTAACAAAGTTTTATCCTAATAAAACTTTTCACAATAGACGTTAATTAAATTTGAAAAGTGGAATACAGAACAGTGCATGCAATATTAAAGGTAAGACAATTAAAAGCGTCAACAAATGAGCGAGTATAAATGTACCCGTAGTTGACTGGTGCTCCGTTAAAGACTGATGAAGAGTCCGTGTTGTACAGTACAGTATTATCCTACTCCGTACCACCGCACTGTATGCATCCGTTTAAAACGAAACTTACGTTAAATTTAACTTAATTGTATATCAGGATGTATTTTTTTTATAATTTATTAGATTATATACATATATGCCCTTAGTCACTTCTCATATAGGTGTCGTAATGCGTGTCTTTATTAACAGCATAGTTATATGTATACCGAATCACCGTTCATCAATCATCAATCCACCACTATCCATATTGATCCACTTTCCTAGTGTGGTAATAGTAATCACATCCCTTTTGGGACATAAATATGTTTGTATGGCAGTGGAAATTCGCAAGCTAACTGACAATGTGAAAATTTGCACAAAGGGTGCCTAAGCAGCCATTGCAAAATTTTAAATAGTAAACTTAATTATGTTATTAAGAAAGTAGAGACACATTAGAGTTCTTGTTGTTGTTTCTTGTAACTTCTAATTAAGTACATAAATAAAATAGTGTCCTACCGTATTTCTGGAAAAAGTAGCCAAAGGTGTACATTAGGTCACGAGTATAGGAAGCAAGCGAATTGTCATATTCTAAAGTATTAATCTATTTTCCCAACATAATTATTCTTAGTCGCCTTCGTATTTCCACAGAATGAAAGGGTTGGGGCAATTATCACCCGGCACACGGGCCAAGCGTATCTTCTTGTTATACGGCTATATAATAATCGCTTATATTTCGAGTCGCTTGAGTTTTGTTGGCTCGTGGGTGATTAATCATGGTTGATTAAATTACTTCTTTGAAATGAACTAAGTAAGTTATGCTAAGAGTTAAGTTAAAAGAGGAGTTTAATTACATCAGATTTCGTTAAGTCCGCAAAACTTTATGAAATAGAAAATATGAATTGAGAATAAAATGTTCTGTATTCAATAAAGTTGTAGGAAGATTGATTAATTGTTGTTTGTTTATTGAACCTGGTATTCTTCGGTCATTGAACTCAACAACAAACGCACTCGGCAATTCATTCAGTGCATTTCTAGCAAATCATTATAGTTTCGACGAGAGAAAATTTCAGTTTTAGTTTTTTGCGATTTTGTTTAAGTAAATGGAATTGAAATATTGAACGCTAGAAATTTTCCTTCTTTTAAAAAGCAATAAAAGTGTTAAGGAAAATATATAATTATTACGATTTATTACTGTAAATAAAACCAATACACCGATTGTAACTGTAATTACCATCCAAATAAAATAAAATAAATTTCGTTCGTAATGTTTATAATTTATTGTTATTCAATAACTACAAGAGTCAACCCTGTTGCATTTAATTTACTAATTAATCTTGAATACCTATATTACTAGTTGGTGCCTTTTTGAAATTAAATTATTTCGCAAGAAACTGTCAAAGCCGTTCCAAATAATAGTTCCTAGAACCTGTCCGCAAAATGTCATCGAGTTTGATTAGTTATTGTACAAAATATAATCGAACCTCGTTTTGTATGGACCGCGCTTCAGGGACAATCCTCTGAAGGCCTACCTACCTTTTCAATTCTATTTGTATAGAAGAAAAATTTTACACATTATAGGGACAACAATTGATTATGAGTAGGATGTTTAACTACCTAATCAAATTATGTACAGTTAAATTTCTATGTTTGTAAAATTTTATGCAACATAGCATAATAATTATTTTCGTTAGTGTACAGTTGTTTTAAAAACTAAAGAAAAAGTATTCTATTTTGAAAAGGTTAAATTAGGGGATGAAAGTTTGTATGAAAATTGCGATATAACCGACATTTAAGCGGGCACAACTGCAGGCAACAGCTAGTTTATTATATATAAAAATAGCTAGTCTGACCTTAGGATGTTCTGAATTTTCTGAAACTTGCTTGTAGCATGTTTTGCTTTGTAGCCTAGTTCTTTACCTGTAAAGCATTATTCATACAATAAAAATATCCAGATTTCCACTATTATTTATACCTACCAGTGTATTTAAATCAAAAATAGTCTACTACTATTAAATAGGTATGATAGTGCTTAATAATTTAGCAGAAATAAAACATCATAACTAAAGAGTTATGATGTTTTATTTCGGCTAAATTATTAAGTAATAGACAAAGTTAAACGTTTGCAGACCGTTTCAGATACTTGTTGTACCCAAAATCTTTATTTTGGGTACAACAAGTATCTGAAACGGTATCTGCAAACGTTTGTCGTGCATACCTGCCTAAAAATAACGTTAAATGTCAGCGTTCGCGACACGATGTTAATTAAATTATTAAGGACAGCACTGGAAAAAATATTTCCTGTTGAATGAATTTTCTGACTTAGTTACCCACACGTAGTCATGAACTTTCGTAGCGCTAGACAAGGCTGAAAGACCAAAAATGTCTTTAATATAAGGAAAAAGTCTGCCATTTAAAAAAAATACGTTACAACCTCTTTAGACAAGTAGGTACTGTGCCATTAAATGCGTAAACAACTTTTCAGATTTAGTTTTTTAGTTTTTGAAAAACCTTTTCCTTGTTTCTAATGATAATACCTACAGAATGTTCTTACAGAAACGTGAATAAATTCTACTTGAACCTGTACTTTAATAAATATTGAAAAATATTACCTATTAACGCAGTAAATATAATTATGGTTAATTAACACCATAATCGTCAGCATTTTTCAAATTACAAAGCTTTTAAATTTACTGACAGCTAGTTTGATTCGGGTGTAATATTATAGAAACGCGCGAATGAAAATTCTGCTGACTATCGATGTCGACGACGTATTAATTTAAAACGGCTCCTGACAAAGAATATTCACAGGGCACATTAACATCATGACATTGGGTACTCTATATGTTATCTATTATAAAAAAAAACACCTCACCTATGAAATAAGCTCAGTTTAAGTTATCTTATCAACAAGACTCAATAAGGCATTAGGAACATAACTTACTTAAGCAAATCGTCGTCGTGAAACTTACTAGTTATAGCTGCTAGCTTTCAGCGGTGGCTTCTCTAGCGTGTTAAATTGGTAAGAAATTGTAGCTAATGCCAATCGGTAATACCGTAATTTTAGATCTATGAGTCTGTACATCGATCTAGCTGCTAAGATTGTTTTCAGCCTTCTAATGTTAGTAGTAGAGGACACAGATTCAAGTAATATTAAATATTGTGTCTCATGTTATTCGTAAAAGTCAAAAGGAGTTAATATTTCTTTTGAAATGAGACCCGGGCTAGCCCATCCCTAAGGGATTGCTTTGTATGACGAAAATTGCAAAAGTGCGTAATCAAGACTTCGATTTATGACGTGTACTCATAATACTTGATACGAATATAAGTTAAGATGAACTATGCTTGTGAAATAGAACTCCCAAGCCGGTAACAACGTTACTAACGCCCTTGATTTGCTTATGAGCGTCGACCGACGAGCGTTACTATAATATAGTGCGAAAATATATGTACGTAAGTAATGTAGAGATGAGGTTGGAATAACAAACCTGTAGATATAGCACTTTTCCAATTTGATACGAACATTAAATTCATTCGTACGTTACTTTGTTCAACTGTATGGTTAATGAAAGAGCTTTCTAGACCCACATTATGTGCCTACGCTGCAAATGGAGTAATGAGTGGGTAATTATTATCACGCAGCTTCGTATATGACTTTTATAGAGGACTGAATATGTTTGAAGTAAGTAAATCTGCTTTAGATTCTCATTGCATGTTTTGATTGATTTTGAACGTATTATATAAATAGTAATATATAAAAAAGGAGTCCAATTCATCAACTGTGTAGCCGAACAAAATATTTAGCATGAGAAGTAAAAAAAATACTATGCTACTATTTCCTTGTAATTAAAATATTCCGAAATATTTTGCATAAAAACGGATAAGTACAGAACGTAATTAGTTTTACGGGACAACGAACAGCTGTATTAAAGTGAAAAAGCTTTTCTTATTAAAAATATTTTATTTTTAATTAAAATAAGTATACTATTATATTTTTAATAGTGCTTGAAATTTATTAGTATGGACACACAATAGCATTACGTACTGAAAATAAACGTAAACTCGAAAATGTGGGCAATCATTCGTAATCTATTAATAATATAATATATAATAGTATAAATTTATTTTTATTATAATAAGTATTTCTATCTATAATTTTTGTGGTAAGTATTTTTAAATGTGTGAGGATTTCTTTATCTAAAATAAATGATTAATAATAAGACACAATCTGATCATATTGTCACTTTATAGGTATGTTAATAATAAATCTATAATATATTTTCATTAAATACTATCAAAGTCGCGGACAATTTAAAATGTAACAAAATACTAAGGGTTATAAACGAAAAGAGATCGTCTAGGTATATACGCAGTTATTAAAACAAAAAATCTTAATGTTATTAAATTCATTTAGAAGGTTTTATTAACTTTTGCAGACGTCTGCCATTTTTAACTGTTGCTGGAATCTTAAATCATAATTATATACCTAATTCAAAATATTACGCGGATGGTAAAAAATACTTGATAATAAGCGTTTGTTGCAAGTCATGTAGATAAAAAAATCCTTAAATAATAAATGGCCTGTTAATCTCAGGTATGACTGCTATATCTTCTGTCCATGGTGGCTTTAGCAGGAACGAGCTAGATCGATCGGAAAATAATCTGCTTTTTCAAAGTATTCGTAATCTATTAATTTGCTATCACTTATATTGTCCATGTTGTTGCATTTTATTTGATGAGTGAGAGTGCAATAATCCTTTCCTTTTTTTTTGTCTTCAGCATTTCTCTTCACGTTATGTTTAGTCATGTTTTTATCGTCGTGACTATGTAGTTATCATCAGGTGAAAAGTGCTTATTTTCCACCGAAACTGTTTAAAAATTTAGCTTATATATTATTTGTGGTTTTCAAATAAAATAAACCTGTAGATAAAGTCATAGAACGCTAACTAAACACAATATTAAGTAGGCATTTAAAATTCTTTATACTACTAAATCATGAAAATCTCAGACTCACGTACTGAGCCGAAGTTTAATTTCTTCTGGCGCTCGTTATAATTATAATATTATATTCCGTAGAATTCAACATTAATGTAAACATTTCTATTTATTCGTTGGAATGTCACACTGAGTATTTTCGTCTCTACACATATTCTAATAGTAGTTAAGCTAGGACCTAACTGGAATTAGTTCTCGCCAAGATTACTGTTAATTAGTTTTATGAAAATTAGGTTCGCGTTATATGCTCTCTGTAATATTTGAATAATCCAGCAGTTTAATACCAACTAAATTGCCAAACCACAGAGCTTTACTCAGCATGAAACTTGTCCATTTTAATATATCTGTATGAGAGTACAACGCGAGCCACTATATAAATCATTTAAGCGAGCCACTATATAAATCATTTACGTATTATTAAAATAGAATAATAATAATAATAATCGATCAATTTAACAATAAGTTATCCTGAAATTTATTACATATTTATTTGTATTATTCTACCTTTAAAGTAGTGAAATAATGTCCTAGTCCTACTAAGTAATGTCAATTACCTCAACATTCCGATTTCGTAGAGATATTTCCTATCCAGAGTTCGTTAATTCATGTAGTTGGGATGGCAATGTCTTCACCGAACTTAAATATTCATTTGGCACTTTTTCATTTCGTCGTTTAAATTCTAACTCTTCTGACACCAAAATGTTGCTAGATGGTGATTCTTAAATTTAATACAAGGTCAAAACAATCAATCTTACTAATGTAATTTTGATTTAGAATATTTACATAATAATGTACATAAAAAAAAAATTAAGTATATTTCAACTCAAACAAAATTCTCCAAACAAAATCACAAAAACTTCTTCAAATGAAACTTAGTTAATCAAAATCAAGGACGGTAATGCTCGGGATTCTTAGGCTAAAATAAATACGCTAATAATATTAACAATACCATTTCGTACACAAATGAAAACTTTAGAAAAACCTCGGTAGTGATGTTTTATAATTTTAACTCAAAATGTCACTAACAAAACGTAATTATTAATAACGAAGTTTCACAAAATGATCTCTAAAAAGTTGAAGAGAGAAGCATTGTTCTATGCTATTCTATAGTTCAGGCAATATTTTCTAGAAAGTTTATATTTATAAACAAAAATTAATGTTTGTCCTCTATGCTTTCCGAAACCATTGATCTGATTGTGATGTAACTTTGGTAGGATGATCTGAGAACGGCCGTGAGATTTCCTGGCTCAATAAATCTAATAATCGTAAATGTTTTTTTTTCATGTTACGTAGGTATCTAGCTGCGCCCGGTTGCAAGTTGTTGCAAGACGAATGGCAACGGTTGCCAGGCGCAGCGTGCTGGCGCTCTAGTAGTAGTATATTATCAAATACTTACATATTATCTATACGTACTAATATATAAAGTAGAAAATTTGTTTGTTTGTTTCATCGCGCTAATTTATGGAACTACCAGACGGATTTGAATAATTCTTGAGGAAGGTTATATAGGCTTTCAAACATAACGATACTATTATAGGTATAAACACATTCGTGTGACGTCGGTATGAATTGTTAGTTTCTCGTACTTACAAAATATTATTATAGAATGTTTTTAAATAAACCATTTACTTTTTTGTAAGAATAAAATAGAGCATTTTGCATCAACAAAAACGCGTCGGTTAAATCATTAAAATAAATTAAATGAAAAAAGAAATGTTTAAGTATTACAAAGCGATTTATTTAGCACTGTTACGTAAATATGATCTTACATTCCACATTATTTTATGTAAGTGTCAAAACACAAAATTGGCGCGCGACTCTCAATTTATTACTGTTTTAAAATTTACTTATTTTTACACGGATCTTTGTATTTTTGTCATTACAAATCAAAAACGAAATATGGATACAACATTGTTCACAAGACTATTCTACGTAGAATTCTACGTTCACATAGTAAACACATTTGAACGTGCCGTAGTTACCGTAATGGATTTACATCGAAATATTACAACAGTTTCTAAATTTGTTTGTCTTCTAAACAATAAGTATTCAAATGTATCCGCAATGGGACATATCTAATCAAAACTTCAATAATATCCTGCGGTTTTCTCCGGAGGAATAAAGCTCTGATTTTTTCAGGCTATTAAGGCAGTCACAATTTTAAATGCGATATCTAAGAATGTTTGTTAAATAGCACGTGTTATGAAACGTTGCTGAAGGACCTAACACTCATCTCCCTACTCGTTTGGAAAAAGGTTTGATGCTGTCTACAAACACCTTTAGTTACAAAATGGTTCTGTTTGTTACAAAAGAATGCACTCTTATATCGGTATGTTGTCATATGTTGTCATTTTTGCATACTTAACACGTACTAATATCTAGAGTATACTTCGTACAAGAATGGATTTTATAAACAGTTTAACTTGTAGGCTATTTTTCTTTTCTGTTATTTTTACATAAAAACTACTGCTACATAAAAACCATTTCATTACTTTTATTTCAAACTTTACATACAATTTTTCTTTGTACATTTAATAATATTTGCATTCCCTACTATAGAATAATACGAGACGGTCGAGATCGCCGTTCAAGCTTCCAACTTTGGTGATATCATATATTTACGTCATAAAACGTGCAAGTTACGAGTATGCATGGCAGTCTGACGTTTATGAGTTATAGCGCTCCACGTCTACAATTTATACGAAATGTTAAGATACAGAGAGATTTCTTGGTCGAATTAAAACTATCTGGATAGGACAGTGTCTCATCCTACAGAAGACTGTCTTAGCAAGATAGCGACTGTGTTTTCAACTAAAAGTGTTTCCTTTTTTTACATGACACTTTCCAAGCCTACGAGCACCGTTTAGCACTTACCTTCGATCAAGTGAGTCGCTTGCAGTCCTGCCACTATGTACGTTTACAGCATAGCAAAGGAAAAAATATTATGTCATAAATTTTATTAAAATCATAACCTTTATTTGCGAATATTAGACACTTCCGGATAATATGATCATGCTATTTCTATCTAAAACACAATTTATTTATTTTAAACACAATTCTCTCAACTCAATGTCCGTTATAAATTTCTTTAGTTTCATGATATATTTGTGATGAAAAGCACATGTCTACCCGCGTGGTTTTTTCAGCTTCTCCGAATTGGTATTCTTAAATTATTAGATCGTAAAGACAAAAATATATAACATACAAGACATACAACGTATTTACGTTATCTTTCTAGTTTTAGCGTAAAATAGTGTAAATATGTACAGAGCATGTTGTGTTGATATGATACATACCGCACAGTTCATGTTAAAATGGCCGCTGCGCTGTCGCATAAAGTTTATAATTTGTATATGAATTTACAAATTAATGAATACATCATTTATTACCAATTTTCATCGATTGCTCTGGCTGTTGAGCTTTTATTAAATACTCGTAAAAGTAAAATAGACTTAAGTTTAATTTAGAAGCAGTATAAGCTATAGCGGCAAATTAGGTTATCGCCTTCTACGCAAGCCACGAGTGTATTCTGGCTTTATTGAATCATCAGGTTAGTTTGACATGTGTAAGCACTAGAAAATATTTGTAAACATCTTACAAAGTTGAGGCCGCCATGCTACCAATTACTTTTAATTCCACTGTTAATGGGAAGAGTCGAATCAGGTGGAAGGCAAAATTAATATACATTAAGTACATGCCTAATTCGTGCTTGCGAGGCCAACCACTAGGCTATTACCACTGTTTTGAAACACCTATATTTTTTTCCTTGTCTCCTCTAGGTACCACATATGTAATTATTACGTAAATGAAAGAAGGAATTATTTCATAATGTAGTAACATAAAACATAAAAAAGGAAAAATCTTAAAACAAGTGGTTTCTTTTGCTATCAGTTTATTAAATATCCATTTCCACCCGTTTTGACGAAAACCGTAAACTCAAACACTTCTAATGGAATTAAAGGCTTTTATTCTACTTTTATTAGCGCCGCAAAACTCACATATTACGGAAGTTTTCCTATTGTTAAAATCAATTTTCCTCCAAATCCCATTTTAGGCCCAACTTGATATATTGACAGTTGATCTGATAAAATTAGTTCGCCGTTTGTCGTTCGGGATATATTGTACCTCCGTGCATTGTGTGGGTGGTGAATATACTCGTGTTTGTTTATTGAATGTTTTGATCCGAAAACAAGCAGAAAACAGACGCTTTGTTTGTTTATTAGAGATGTTAGGGTTTGATAACAAAACACAAATTGTTATCACCAAAAAATGAAGCCAAATTGTGTAAACGGGAATAATTGTAGAAGCAGACGTGTGAAATAGTAATGGTATTATACTTTTGTATTGTATTGTATTTTTTAAACCTACAATGGGCCTACGAGATGGTAAGTTGTTACTGTAATCTATGGTAACTTACCAAACATATCATTTTTATGGCCTTATCTGTTTGTGAAAACACTGCTATCCTGCACTGGATAATCAATCATAAACTTCTACTAAATAAGTAGTTTATAAACCTCATCAAATTTCGATCTTAGGCTAATTCGAATAGAATACAGCTCTTCATTTCAAAATACAGAATTATTTTAATTATTGAATGTTAAGTTAACACACACCCTTTCTTATCACCATATTAGAGTTCAAAAGGCTCGTAATTTCTGTTCGTATTCATTAGGCATACATTAGTGGTGCCGCTAAAGGCAACTGATTGTATCCCTTTTCTACGCAAACAAAATGCTAATAGTTTGAAAGCTAGTCTGGTGTACCAAACTAATTCGTTAATTTGAATAACATTGCTTCGATTTAGGTATATTGTGCTTTAATCGAACCTATTGTTTATAAGAAAGTAAGCGACATGAAATAATATACCTTGTAAAAAAAAAAGAAGCAAGGTTAACATGTAGATATGTAAGCATAATGATGACGTTGATGCTATTGCTATTATAGGTGTACATTTAATCTACTAGCTGTGATAATAAACACAATAAGAGTTATTTCTATTCTTCTATGCAAATATAAAATCCCCATACACTCACGCATTTTTGAAAAATATGTTATAAAATCGACTTTTATTCTAGGATTACTTCTTTTTCAACACCAATAAATAGCCTATCTCACAGGAATCCAGCTGGCTGGTAACCAACCTTTTTGCAAAAATCGTTCCAGATCCTCTGGGATAGAGAATGTTGCGTGAGTTACTCGCTACACTACATGTCTAAGGAAACGTAGGTGTAATCCCATCATCTTTGCCGTCAGTCAGTTTTCTTCGTATATGTACTTACACTTGGGAATAACCAAAATGTCGAGGCCAACGTACTTACTATGTTATATAAAATTAAGGCTAATTTTTAATATAGGGACACGTTCTAACAGAAAGAATTCGGCTGAACTTCTATTAGAGAAATGCACCCTTTCCAACCTTCCCAAGCACAAGAATGCACAAGGCACAAGAATTTCGTGATTTCATCGTCTTGTCCATAAATTATTAATACAAGAGATGCATGTAGAAAATAAACCGACAACACATAAATATAGTAATTTAAATAACATTTTACAACAGGCCTGTAGTAGAACGACGCACATAAACGAAATAAGTTTTACATAAATCATATCTAAAACAAAATATCTTAGATATGTTTCTCCATTACCTAGATCAAGCACATAGTTCCTTCTTTCTCAGCAACGTAAAAAAAAAAAAAAATTAATACGTCATTATTGACTTTATATTTACCACTCGATACACAATACGCAAGCTCACCACAGCACATTTATATGAAATGAAAGTTATGGATAACAAAAAAAATACGTAACGTAAGCTCGGAAAACCATTAATTCATATTTACTACCACAGCATTTATGAAACATAAAATGTTTATGGTAAAGTGGGACTGGTGGGCTGCAGTACCTATTCTAACCGTTCAGTACGTTTTATGGGTCACCTTAAATACAGGTTTAATTAGACATACTGTAAGATTTACGGGTGCGTAATGAGAATCTCAGCATAGAAACAAATTCACCAAGAAAATCCACTCAGATAAGTCAGTTTATTGTGCACTGAACTTTATTTTGATGCCACGCAATTTTTTTTAAATATAAGCTTTTATGTTGTGATTGTGGCTGTTCTTTGTTCTGAGTGCTTCGAATATTGAAATCCTTTTTTGAAATATCTTTATTTTCGTATATTAATTTGCAAACCCTAATTTTAAATGTACCTACATTGTACAGAGCTGTGAAAAGATTAACCAATTGAGCCGCTTTATTTTTTATTTTTACTTTTAATTTTTGCTTTTATTTTTCACTCTTGTCTAGCGACCTGGTCATATCGTATTGTATTGTTGTAGTATCAACCATCATGTTTTCATGATTAAGGGTTGCAGATTATATGTACCTAAAAGCCGATCCTTCTCCAAGTATACTCATTCTTAAATTATAACTTGTAAATTTAGTGAAGAATTCAGCTAAAAATATAATGATAAAGTTGTCTAGTGCGTAATTATACTAATTAAATTCGTGTATTTAGTTAATATCATACTTTGTATAAACTGTGAATACAACAAAACAAAAGTTATAGTGATATACTAAAAGAGATTTAGCTCCTTCCATACAAAGTAAGTACAAGTCGCAGGTGTTGCTAATGCACGAACACAGGGTACCTACTTCGTAGATACGGAAAAGTTTTATTTGACAAGTTTGTTCATTCATGTTACAGAAAAGTTTGTGTTTTAAGTAGAGTTGTTTGAAGTCCCTAGACGTTTGCAGTTCCTTTTTATTTTTAGAAGCTATTATGCTATCCTCTCACTAGGCTATTTTAAATTAAACTATTATATTTTTTTGCTACATTGTTGGTTAACACAAAATGATAATTTAAAACCTCATACTATACAAATGAGATGTCTGGCTGTCATACTCGCAACTATGCGCTGTAATATTTGTCAGAAAGCTTCGCCGTTAAGAAGAGACTATAGAATACTTCACGGTTTAATTTTGAAACAAAATTTGTTTAATATTACTTACCAGAGTGCCGCTTTTTACTTAGTTGAGGAGTAATACTCTGAAAATATGCACATTTTGATTTTGTAACTTAAGTATTTTGTGTGAAACTCGGACATCAATAACAGTCAACAGATGGTGTGATGAAACTGATAATATCTCATAAAGTTTGCTATATAAAATTTTCAACAATGGGTAATTTTCCTTAAAACCACTCGCGTCAACTGTGTGTATTAAATTTGCGTTTTTAGGGTAGGTAAATTCTTTTACCAAATTTCCAAATTTCAAAATTTCTCTGTTCTTATTTCACAATAGGTATATGATAGTGACACATAAATAAAAGGCTATCAAATAGAATTTTCCTGAATCAAAAGCTTTAAACATTTTCTCATTCTTTTTAAGAAGCTTGGCATTAAGCGAATCAAAGATACTGCGATAAATATAATAGGATAAAGCATTACAAATCATTTGATAATTTTAACAATGTTAACTCGAGTCATGAAAGGCCGCTAAAGCGAAATTAAGGCGGAAAAAAACTCACTTAGCTCTTCATAGTACCAAAATGATTAAAACAAAAAGATAGAAACAGCTACATTTACTTTCAGTACAAACTGTATATAGGTAATAATGCTAGAAAGTAGGGCAAACTCATCAAAACAGAACTGGTATACGGGTCGGATTGATAGGAACATAGGAATTCACATCGAAGGTGAATTCTGTTTGATTTCTGAAAATGTAATATAACAGTGGATACCCAGAGTACAAACCATACTGTTTAAATCGTCTACGGAAAAAAATAGAAAATGCAAACAATACAACGACAAGGCTCAACTTAGATTGAACACTGCTGTACTGTAGTCACAAAAATACAGCCCAGAGCGTTATTATAATGTAATTTTTAAGAGACAAAAGAGAAAAGATAAAAGTAAATCATTTCCAACCGCTAAACAGGTATAAAATTTTAGAAATCCATAAAAAAATGTGGGATCTGTTAAAATTATAAACAGACGTAGAATTCTGTAGATCGAAAGAATGATTATGCAAACTTTAATTATGTATTGTATAGTCATAGAGTTTAGAGTTATTTAGTTTCTACAAGGCGAATAGACAATTTACTCGAAACCTGAGGGCAATTAGTGATGCCTCCTGAAACGTACGAAAAACGAAAAGTACATAGATAGGAAACATATGTAATGTTTCCTATCTATGTACTTTGTTTAGTGTTTTACATAATTATTGAACTAATTACTATTTTTAATATTTTATTTCTAGGTAAAATGAAAACGAAATAAACCTGAATTTATTTTCATCAGAGAACATTAACACTATAATTTTGTTTTTCTAAACGTAAAGAGTTACGTTAATTTCATTAACTGGAGCTCTGAGAACTATTTCTAAACTCGTACCGTCTAAACTGCGGTATTCAGTGTTGTACTTTAGTGAAACCACGAATAGAGTATTTAATACAGGTATGGGGACAGGCTGCTCCTACTAACTTACGTGAATTACAGGTAACACAAAATAAACTCATTAAAGTACTATTTAATTACAAATACTTAACACCTACTAAAGAAATCTACTGCAAAACTAAACTTCTATATAAATGAACTATATACATACCATATATGCATACTAATAAAGAAAATACTTACTAATAACATTCACTCACAAATTATTCTTAAACATAAAACACATTATTATTATACCAGAAATAGAAGTAATATAGAACTACCACTGAACAGAACCCAATACGGTAAGAAATCTATAGTGTATGAGGGAGCCCAACTATTTAAAAAATTGCCTTCAAATTTAAAATTAATATTTTTAAAAAAAGATTGATGTCACACTTACTTAGTACCTAACATATTTAATTAAAAATAGAATTATATAAAGTAGATCGACAGCATGTTTCTAATAAAATTGTAAACTTAGTTTAAGTTTCTGATTTAAGTGAAATGTAATGTTCTTTGAGAAACAAATAAATTCTTTAAACCGAAAGAGCACCACCCAGCTTTACAGTTAAATGGACACACTCAACAAGGCAATCCGAATAATAACGGTCTATTAATCTACTTATAAAAGCTTGGACAAACCATAACCAAGTGAAAAAGAACGAAAGGTGAGGTACGTGACATGCAAGTATATATTACTAGCTGTTGCCCGCGACTTCGTTCGCGTGAAAATATGAATGTGCGCCTGTATGAGAAAATTGTCTGCTTGATCTACATTGTATCAGTAACAATCAGTATATAATTGATATCTCTATGGCGAATCCCATTTAAATCCGTTTACCCATTTTGACATGATTCAGTTACAAAAATCCATACCATTCATACGTCTAAACCCCTCGCGTTTATGTATCTAGCTTTAGTTTAGCAATCTGACTAAGCATCATATAAGCTTTTATCGGACCCCTATTAACCACCGGTTTACTTTCCAAAAAGAAAAAAGATAAAACAATCCATTGTTTTAATCATGGACTCGACTCTGCATCGGATTTGTAATCCTTCGACGACGACTGTTACAATTCACATTTTCCAAATAAACGTAAGTTTGAATCCTACTAATACATTGATTTAGTTTTTTATAAATCAATGTACTAATATTATAAATGCGGAACTTTGTGTATGTGTGTGTGTTTGTTGCCACTCAGCGCACAAACGGCTGAATCAATTTCGATGAATATTCATAAGTAGATAGAATAGGTGCCGGAGACGGACATGCTACTTTTATTCCGAAATTTGGTCTGGTTCCCGAGGGAGACAAAACACATTTTAAGCGCGGGCGAATCCGTGGGATGTAGCTAGTAACTAATAAAAATCTACGTTTCAGGTACTCAGCGACTAAAGAAATAAAAAAAAATTTACTAAGTAATTGAAATGAAAGTTTGAAATAAATTTGAAAGAAAAAATCAAATGAATATTTAAACGCACAGAAATAAAATAATCGAAGAAACTGGACTTCACTCAAGTAGTATAACGCAGAAAAAATCCGTACATTCGATACACGCGACAAGGACGCCTGCCCTCGCGTTACTGCTCATAGGCTCGTTCCTCGTTCGGATAGCCTACCTAGTGACAACGGCGCGTCCTTTGCGTTCCAAACTTCAATTTTCAAATTCAAATTTTTTAGAACAAATAGTAATTCGACGGTGGAAAAGAAAAACTTCTTAAGCACCAAATGGCAAAGTGTGGTAAATGAGGTTTACTTTTTTATTATTGATGATTGACAGTTATTGGTGTCTTTGGACAATAATATGTTTAAAATTTTACTTAATTAATTTCACAAAGCAAGTACCTAACTTTACTCTATCGCAAGAAAGTTGTCGTATAATAAATAAGAATAAGAAACTTAAAAGTAAGTCAGCAAAAAATTCTTATCCTCCTGTACATCAAGTAAAATAATAAATGGAAATATTCTTATTAGAAACTATTAACTCTTATTTGGAAAGTAAAAAATATTGAATAAAAACCTTGAAAAGAATAATTGTTTTAAAATATCGTAATGTTCATAATGCTGTTCAGAAGAAATACTTCTAATATTGCGTATGTCTCAAATTTCTCAAGAGTAGTTATGAAATAATACAAAAAAAATTATCCTTAAAGGATATTTTTATAAAAATTTATAGACCAAAACTTCTTATGTCCAAAATAACATCCGGATGAAGAAAAGTAAAAATGCTTATATTATTATTATTTACTCGAAAACAATTTATTTAAAGAAAAATTCCTTCCAAAATGCCAGACTCTTAACAGACTTCTATCACAAAATCACCAAAAAAACAGCATTTAGGAGGCTGAAAATTAGATGCTTCTCGTACTGGCAACGGTAAGGGAAAACTTTCAAAACGTCAAAAATGCTCCTCCGCTCGCTACGAAAGTTGTATCAGTCGACGCAGAAAAAAAACCCTATCCAAAGATCTAGTTAGCTCATTTTGGCCAAAATGGCGCTTTAAAAGTTATTCTTTTGCACCGTCGGTATCATTTTTCATGTTTTATGCCGGATCCACACGCGTGAAGATTGTTTTTATTGTAAGTATACCTGCCGAAGTCATATTAATAGAGTTTAGGTATACCTACGTATAGTATTTCAGTTAATAAAAATGAGTATCATAAAAAAACATACCTTGTAAGGTTTCTGTGAATTTGAATGATCCACCATCTTCTTTGCCGAATTTTTCGTTTCCTTTTATTTTCTCTTTTCGTTTTGTTATTTTTTATAATAAAAGTAAGCTAAACTAAATGTTAAAGCTGACAACAGCTAGACTGCCGACATGCTTGTTTCTTCAAAACACACAACACATTACACTTGCAAACGTATGGATATCGCTGTTTGGACCACCTAATATATTCAAGCGTTTGTTTATGTTTATAGTTTGTGCCAAGTGTCAAGCTTGTGGATCCGGCATGAAATGTGCGATGTAATTTATTTTATTCTTTAAAAATATAGCATTCTATAGAAGTTTCATACAAAGTCTGCCACCCCTTTTTACACCCTTAGCGGATAAATTTCGCAAAATCCCGTCTTAGCGAGCACCTACGTGCTAAAAGGAATCCTCATGCAAAATTTGAGACACGTAGTACTTGTAGTTTCTGAGATATCGTGATAGGTGAGTCAGTGAGTGACCTTTCGCTTTTATATATACAGATGACATTGGTCAAGCGAAAAACGTATCTAAGCGATATAGCTAGGAGTACATTTTCTCATAACTTATCGGTCCTTCTCAATATGAGATTAGATTTGTTTTGTTTTAGTTTTGGCAGCATTTAAGTGTCTCTTCATGTACCGTGTTATCAATGTGCTTCACAACGAAAAAGGTCAAAACTTTCTGATAGTGGCACATCCTTATCAGTAAAATTACCTAATTTCAGATAAACTCTAATGTATTTACGCAAATTTGTCTATTTACTATCAATTTTGGTGTTTAATGGTGCGTCTAGTAACATATGATCAAATTGTTCAAGGCTTATGAAATTATGATAAATATCGACAGTGAATGTTTACGCGAGTTATTTTTATACCGATTGCTAAATTTCAGTTAAAGCCGCTCATGAACTAAGCTATTTTTACCACGAAAAATATTTGAAACAGGTATAATTTTAGATTAAAATATTCACGAAAAATATGTGAAATAAAATTAGGTAAAGATTGCTCTTTGTACGCACACGTAGAGAAATATTAAAAGGTACGCTAGTGTCATTTAATTGGTTCGTACACGGAAATGCGATGGGAGGGCTGACAGAGCAATGTATGGAGAAAACTATGAATAACCTATGAAAAACGGGTGAACTGTATGAAAAATTACTTCATTCGAAATAAAGTATATACAAATATGGAACATGAACTTGAAATTTTCAGAAGAGTATTAAATGAAGAACATACTACGCCTACGCCTTATAATTATTGTGAGATGATTATGTACTAGCTCCTGGTATGTCTCAGATTTTACTTGTAGGTATATTAAAGTTTTTCAGTAATTTCTTTTCGAAGTTCTCATAAAATAATATCTACACAAATAAAATATATTTGCAATACCCAGTTGTTTTAGCATAATACAAATTTTATTATTATGTATCTAACTACGATACATATTAACCTGAATTTCCATAGTAGCCTGAATTTCACCTGGATAGTGTTGCCGCTCCTGCAAAGGCTCGAGTGTCTATATTTCTTTTTAATTTTGCAATGCAACATAATTACCTATGCATTTGTAACAATAAAACAGAATTACTGTCGTTTCGTTGTGAATTGTGGTTTTCCAAATCGTCTCTGTAATCTTTGTTGAGACGAGAACAAAAGATACAGATCATTACCAATAATAGTAAATAGCATAGTATTTTTGTTGCAGTGTGAAAAAAAAACAACAGTAGAGTTTATGATAGATAACAATAGTTTCCTGCAATGCGGTTTCACCCGCGTCTTTGGTTACTGCTGTGCTCCATAAAAACTGGGCTATCATACGCAAAAAGATTTTTTTTATATATTAGCTTAATAAAGTGACATCACTCTGCCTGATGGTAAGCAGTCAGTGTATTATTCAAATCCGACTGGTAGTTCCAGAGAGAACAAACAAACTCTTCCTCTTTATATAATAGTAAAGATAATAAATAAACTAATTATATTACACTTTATTAACATAATTCATCCATTTAAACTTTTTGTGACACGTAGGGTGTGAATTTAATTATGAAAATTACATTTTATTTAGTGCCATAGTATGTATAACAAATAACTAGGCCTGTTTAAGTTTTCGAGTGTCCTTTGTGTTGTAAGTAAATTATTTCGGACCCTATTATTAACAGGCAATGGGTTATTTAATGAGATATCTTATTTATTTAAGACATATTATTACCATCGATATGATAGCGTGTTACATTGTTACATCTCTAGTTATGCAAAACAATTGCCAAAATATCATCGTACCGACAACAACGAGACTGCGATCCGAGTGGACTCTTGAGCACAGTTGATAGCTGAAATGAGAGCTGTATCCTGTTATTTTAAACAACTTTTCTCTTGTTGAAGTGAACTCTAGTACTGTTGTATTATTTTTTTATCTTTATCTTACTGTTGGGCTGTTGGTAATAGGCCAGAGCACTTGCACCCTTAAAATCTTTTCTACTATATTTTGTTAAAACAAGTTTTTCGTATGTTTTTCTTTTTTGTACTCTCAACCTCTTACATAAGAAGCTGATAGGTTACCAGACAGGATCATCATTTAAGTCAAAAATTCAGTGTTAAGTAGTTTTTATACCAACATGTATATTTCAAATACAAAAATATTCATATATATACTTACTAAAATATTTTATTAATTAATAATTAAGTTATTATTTAAAGCATTTCGATTTCCATAATTTAAGCTTCATGCAATCATAGAAAATAATTCAGTTTTTTTTATCGTTTTTGAATGTTTAATTTAATTAAGACAAAGCGTGTCCGAAGCCTTAACGATTTATTGTTCAAAATTTTTCGAAATGTCTCTTACATACACGGGTTTTCGGAGTTATTTTAAACCGTGGTAGGTATCATTTATGCTAAAGCCATTTCTAAATAAAGCACTGGCGAGAAACAAAACAAAACTTTGTCAAAATAAAGACAGAGTTTTTTTAATAAATGCAAGAAAACTGACATCCAGCATGAATAATTTTTACGTTACAATGAAAAGAGATTTATTGAAAAATTCATGTCGTGAGACAAATTGTCGAAACTCGTATTTGAATATAAACGAAAATTAGATCACAAAATATATATATAAATGCTACAAGAGTAAATTATGTGATTTTGATGAAATAAGATTGTCCTTGCATAGCAATGAATAAAAGTAATTTTATGTACCCTGGATATTTAGCGTCAGCAATAAGTAGATACGTAGAAATCCTATGCAAGACGAGCTCATTATTGCGAAGTTACCAAGAATAGCTGGACTCTCTAAACAAATATCGGCAAATCGTAGATAAATTAAATATTTGTGTGATTTTTCAATATTTAATCCACATGGGAGACAATGTTGATTAAATATTTATCGCGCGATCGTTTAAGAAACGAAGAAATCCGCAGGTGAACCAAGGTTACTGATGTAGCTCGTAGAGTTGTTTCACTAAACTGGCAATGGGCAGGGCACCATAGCTCTCAGAACTGACGACCGCTGAGGTTCGAGAGTAGTGACCACGAAACGGAAGGCGCAGCGTGGGCAGACCCCTCACATGGTGGACCGACAACCTTAAAAGGGTGGCGGGCAACCGATGGATGAGGGCGGCTCACGACCAGCCGAGGTGGCTAAAATTGGGGGAGGCCATGTCCAGCAATGGTAGTCTTTTGGCTGATATGATGATGATGATAAAACAAGTTTTAGTTCTCTAAACAAAACCAGCCAATTATTTTATTTTAACTGTGCAGTGTTCGCCATAAAGATGGAAACAAGATAGTAGTCAAGGATTAATGATATTAAAATTGGATGGTGAATCCTAATGATTTTCCACTGCTACATCTTAGATGTCTCTTTTCACGTAATTAATGCGCGATTTTTGTTTTGAAATATCTTTACGAAATTAAATTAACTAATAAATTTGCGATGAAAGCATATTTATAACGTCCCAAGAACCTTTAATGTCCTTTCACTGATAATTTTGTCTTCGGACGAAACGGACTTACAAGTAACACATATAAATAAGCGTATACTTTTAATGCTCCAGTGATTCGTCATTCGTAATAAAGTTTTCGAAATTTGAAATATAAGCAAAATATACAAAGCGAAAAGAGACTAAGGATAACGAGCTTATAATACCCGTATAGTAAGTCTTTCTTTGTCTAGGGAAAATGCCTTTTGAATTAAGTTAGAATTAATCAGACGCTCTAGATCTTTAAATTAATTAATTGAATAGGAGTCACGGCAGTCATAATATGTGCTCTTTGGAATAAGATATAGGTTTACTACATATAGAGCAAATCTCAAAGACTTGAAAAGAGCTACATATACATAGAATTGGAACTGGCTTTAAAGGTCGATACGGATTATGAGTGTTTTTGTTTGTTTGTTTGAACGCGCTAATCTCTAGAACTACCAGTCGGATTTAAAAAAATATTGTGTATGATAGCCCAGTTCCCAAGAAAAGTTATAGGCTATGTAACATCACGCTACTAGCAACGGGAGCAGAGCAGATAGCAAACACCCGGGTGAAACCGCGCCGCAGAACATTACATTATAAATACTATTAACAAGTATATAAATTAGTTCAAGATGCGACTGAAATGCGTAAAGATGGATTGATTAACCCTCTAAAGATAATATTCATGTATTAACTTCATTAATAAGTATACTCTGAACACGAATACTTATAAACATATCTATGTTTAACCATGATAATCTAACGACGCCGAAAATAACCGCCTCTATTCACGGTCTATTTATCAGAGGCGTTTTAAATTCATTTATGTGCCCATCAGATGCTAACCGATTACCACCGCAGGGGTCACTGGATATCCTTTATAAAATGAACGTTAAGGCAAATAATTCAAGGATACTCACATTATACATATAACTCTCGCCTCTCGCCTTTTACTCAAAAGGGTCAGCTGAGATTTCATCCGCATTTTGCCAGCCGTGTTAGGTTTCATGTAGAGGGAAGCCTATTTCTAATTATATATATATATATTATACTGAACACTTTGTACTCCGCGTCTTTCGACTTAATAACTGATTTATCAATTACCGTATCCCATTCCCATTTTCTGGGAATAGTACTTACCATAATATAAGTAAATGATGACTCTGTTAAATCCTCCAAACCTCGCATGTGTCAGGTCTTCGATCTTTGTTCAGCAATGCAATTCTTTTGGCTGAAATTCGATTATATCCGATATTTGGTTACGCTAAGCTAGCAAAACTGCTTTTGTTGCAGCTTACTAAACAGCAGATTTATAAATTTAATTAATTAAATTAAATTTAATTTATTTTCACGTATTGAAATTAATATAAGATTGAAATTTCAAGAACGTTGTCATTCATTAGCCACATTGTTATTTTTACAATCGACCTGTAGTAATTACTTTAAGGAAAACTTTTAGATCGCCGAAAATAGGTATTCTAAAATTAATCTAACATAGAATGCGAAGCCAAGTAGTGCAATAATCTATTTCTATCTACCCCTATACTGAATATTTTATGTTATCTGTTTGCGTAGTTTAAACGATTTTAGCACAAAGATATTAAAGGGTCAAAGAGGTCTGATTAACGCTCTAACGAAAAGATAACATAAGACTTACGTTAGGGCATGTAGTTAGAAAATATCTATATAATATGTTGACACTTAGTTATTTTTACCTATGTAATCTCGGTGATTTAGTGGTTCTTTGTAGAACCAGCCAGGCAAAAGTCGCAGTTTACAGAAGTCAGTGAGTAATAAAGAATTTTTCATCCAAAAATTCTGTGTATTAACCCAGAGTCTGTGTCCCAGTAATAGCAACCTATTTAGCTAACGAAACAAGGGTGCTATACCTACACTGCTGCCTACCCTTTCGGAGAAAATGGTGTTAGCCATGTTATGCTATGTTTGTGTTATTAAGTAGACTAGGTATCAACATTTAAATTCATTAGCCAGTTGCGTGGAAGATGTTATATTAAACTTTCGTACATGTAACATTTCGATATTTCATACGAGCGGAAAGCCCGCGTTCAGACATGTCATGAGTAATGGGAAAACATGAGTAATGCAAATTGTAATCGTTTGTTTACTTAAAGCATGTAGATACTAGTTAATAGGAGCAATGTTTATTTGAACATCTCACAAAGGAATTAGGGATATTTATATCAATCACAATGACTTAACTATGAGCCCAATTAGTGACTTTAATGCATAGATGTCCTAATAATAAGATTGTAGAAATCAATGCGTGATTTATTCCTAATTTTATCTGATATTTTTAATTTTATCAAAAGAAAAATATCTCAAGTAACATTTTACAAACTTTGTGTTATGCTGCTTATACAATAATACTTTATACTTACAGATAGATTTCTGGTAATACAGTAAGAAGCACTTAGTTATAGCAGTAGGTACACGACAATGTTTAGATACTAGGCAAATCTGTGTGACGGCGAGCTTAGTACAGTGGAGAAACTTCTCAATCCGGGCTGTTTTAATTTAAGCATAATAGTGTTTCTGAAGTAATTTTCTAAAAACATCTTACTTATATGACAACTCTCTCTAAGTTTAAACACATTATATCCTCATACCAAAACACTTATTATTTCTAGAGAGATTTCATTCATATTTCTATAACTATTCTATAATTTACTAATGAAATGAAGATAATTACCGCCAACTCCTTTTACTTGGGTATGCCGTCATACTTGTATATAATGTTTGCCAATTATAATGTTTGTAGAGTACGTCAAACGCAAGCTCTGTGACTTTAAGAGATTTTAGAGAGTATGTATACATATAATGAACCCTAATGATGACTAATACAGCAGTTGTTTTTGATTTTACTAGTCGTAGAAATATAGTGTCATTGCAATTTTATTAAGCTAAAAAAATACGGGCAACTGATAGATGAGGGCAGCTCACGACCGGTCAAGGTAGCAAAAATCGGGAAAGGTTATGTCCGGCAGTGGATAAATTTTTCTTGTGAAAGCATTTAAGAATTGAGTCTAAGTAGTTCATTCTTATAATAAAGATCAGAGTGGTAGTAAGTGCGTTTTAGTACGTCATGAATGCCTATTCATAGAAACTGAAAATCACAACATACGATCGCCATTGTGCGGAGCAATTGTCTATCATTGCGACATTTACAAAGTCGTCCAAGTTAATCTTTGTCATTATTAATACAGTAAAGGATTGTGTAGTAAATATAGCACAAAATATTCTAAGAGTCGAAGTTCTCTGACCTGTTATGAACAACCCAGGGCATACACGTAATGTAAAGATAAATTATGTTGACAAAAGTTGTGACATGCGCCAAAGTGAATTTCAGAATATTTCTTACTTACTTACATGTGAAACTTCACAATGTTCCAAGTGCCTTGTGCTGGCCGGCCACATATAAAATATTATGTAGGTATGTACATGGTCGCTAAAGCTCTTTTGAAATAAGTACCTACATCCGAGTCTAATTAATGTGGGCCGTAATTTACATAATACATATCCACAATCATACGGATTCGTCACTTTGTACGGTTCGAAATTACGCTGAACCTCAATCCGAGAGAATGATTGCTCATTAAGCTTTGTTCTGGCGCTTTTTTATTCCGTTTTAATGAATACCTTGCCAACTACAATTTTGATTGAATGGAACCTGCAAAATGCTTTGTTTCTTTTGTTGATTATGACTTTTGATTAAAGTATTAATCAAACTCCGAGCTGCAAATATAACATTACTAACTACATTAATATGAACAACATTATACTCAATCGGAAGCGGCATTGTCGCCGTACACTATTAGGTTCGTTAGGCAGCAAAACACATAATATGATAATTTGTAATAAACATCTCAATGATTATTACAACTATAAGCCATCAATATAACCTGCCTTATATGTGATATATGAGTACGTTAACTTATAGCTCTCTGCCACTAGGTTGAATGACTATAAACTTCGTAATTCAAACCGGCGACAGTGATCTTGCATAGAAATGGCTCGTGTCAAACGGGAGACTATTAAAAATGTCTGTTAAAAATGTCGGTTGAATATAAATAAATTTTTAATACCTAATAACATAGTTATGGCTTTCCTTCTACCATAAGTTACGAGTAGTCAATACGAGAAAAGAGCCAAGGTAAGCTTTGAGTAGGTTTGTCACGCAAAGTGAAAAAGACCAAAAAAAATTATTTATTTCCGATGGATCCAACTCTTGAATTCCAGTTTAATATTTTTGGCATTAAAACCCACAAAAAATTATTAAGTATTTTCGTTGAACCCCAAATTTAAAAAATTACATTTATTTATTTAAAACTTCCTGCAAATAACTGCACAAGGCGGACTTAATGCCTAAGGCATTTTCTGTCAGTCAACCTTAGGGTGATGCAGAGATAAACATGGCAGGTGACAAAAATAAAAAAGTAAAGTTGAATTGTCTTAGTATCATAAATATTATTCCAAATGCTCCAAAAATGCGGATACGTCTCTTTCGCAAATCTTACTTTGTACATTACAGATTTTAAAATTCCATTTGTCTTGTATTCTCCAAATGCAATGGTTTATATTTTCACCACAGCTAGCTGGTGTAAGGAAGCGGATAAATTGTGTGAGGAGGACGTATATTAAAAAAGCGTTCCGCGCACGTCTCGCTACTAACTTACCTCGCTTACATCCCTCGCTTCGACGGATTTGTTTTTTACACATTTATTTTTTCACCTTTTTACATCGGAGCTTTATCATATAGATAAAAGTAAAAAGCTGCTTACCAGCCTTATTATTATTTTAATAATGACAAAATACTGTAAACACAGAATGGTTTAGAGAATTACAATGTTTGTTTAGGATGATTGGAGGCTGGTTGTCTAAAACCAATTATTGTTTTCAGGTGGAGGGTGAAGTGCGCGGGGTGCGCCGTGCGAGGGGATGCCCGTGCGCAAGGGGCTGTTAGCGCCCCAGAACACCTTCCTAGATACCATCGCCACACGCTTCGATGGCACACGTAAGTAATACTTTTATTATAAATGCCAGTGAACATAGTTGGGTATTAGTCTCACTATGGTTAGAGCTTAAAATTTTTTTTGAAGAATGGACTGCACCACTGGTATGTTCTCTGAAAACTATTTGTTTACGCTGTTACTGGTAAGGCAACGTATTCCAGAAGGCCTAGACAAGTGTCATAAACGCTAATAGAATAGAATAAAATAGAATAGATTAATATATCCTATTCTAATCTATTAACATTTATGCCACTTGTCTAGGCCCTCTGTACTACAAATTAAAGCGTCCTAGTACTTAAACTGCATCGTCAAACTTTCACTTATAACGACTCATAAAATGCTATCCAAAATTTGAATATCCTTCGCTATTATTTTAATCTATAAAAAATATCTTGATATTACTTTATACTAAATGTTAGTGAGCTCGTGACGTTTTCATTGTAGGTACTATGTCTTGTACAAGGTACCTAGTGTACTTATAAGTAATAGGCATGATACACGTCGCTGTTAACCACTGGGATTTGAACTCGTAAGTAAAGTATTATTTGTCAAGTTTCTCTTCACTAAAACAAATAATAATAAACTTACCTACATTTTGAACGTGCTACATATATTAATCAATTGAGCTTAATAATACGTAATCCACCAGAGCTTATCAGTAAATCAGGAGTCTAATCATATGGATTAGAAACATATAACATATGTTGAGTCGTTTTAAGCACTTATAAATTTGATCGTTCTTTTCATATTATTTGCATAAAGTATTTTATTTTCTAGTCAGATTTAGAAAAATATGAGTGACTAAAACACTTGCGGTATTTAAATAGTTCTTCCTTAAGCAAAGAAGTAAAGGTATTACTCACTGAAGTTACCCTGAGCGAATACTAAATTGGCGTATTCAAGAAAGAAGAAAGGTAAAAAAGTTTTTACTATGTCGGCGACGTGCAAATATCCGTGACTATATTAGTGTGAAACACTACGCCTACTGAATTAAACGTCACGCTCCGTTAACTTGGTTCCCACTTCACTAGCATGAAAAAACATTATATTCAGCCTGCCTGCCAGCCTGTATCTACTCGTATAATTATTTTCTTTTAGCTCTTATACGCCTTTGTCATAAAAGTATTCAATTACCTCCTACGACGCATTTGAATGTCGTTGCACGGGTAGCGATCCGTAAATTCATCGCGCCTGCATCTCTGGAACTCTTTATCAGCGCATCTATTTCCTTCTAATAGTGATGCTCCTTTTGAGCCTTGCGTAAAACATTTCAAAGGGTCGACATAGTGTAGGCCACTATACAAATTACCCATCGTAGTAGCTGGAATAGTGAAACCAACTCATCGACTCTTCTGGCTACTTACCACCAGACTCAGTGAATTTCACAAAAATATTGAATTGTAGCATTTTATTAATATACTAGCTGCGCCTACTGGCTTCGCCCGCGCGTAAAATGAGTTTTGTCTCCCTCGGGAACCAGACCGATTTTCGGGATAAAAAATAACCTATGTCCGTCTCCGGCACCGAATCTATCTACATACCGATTTTCATAAAAATCGCTTCAGCTCTTTAGGCGCTGAGTGGTAACAAGCACACACACATACATACTCACACAGACACAAACTTACGCATTTATAACATTAATGTATCCATACTCGAGTGACAAATACATCAATATTTGTCTCTGGCAGAAATAGAACCCGTAGTAGTGTTGGTAACAATATTGGTGTGTTCTTATACGTGCATAAGCGTCCATGAGTGACAGTTACCACTTACCATCACGTGGGTTATTTGCTCGTCTGCCACAGTAGGCAATAAAAAAGAGCCAAAAATAAATAAAATATTTTCCACAGAGCCTATACATTACTGAAGTTGTTTACACAACGAAACACGTTGTCACGGGTTTAATTTAACACAAAGTGAAACGCACCGAGAATATATTTTAGCGTTATGAGTATGCAGATGCTGCATCTAAATCTGCGTTATCTTATGAAACGATGGCAACGCCGTGTACACAACTACACATGTACCTACGCTTGGTATACGATTGTAATTAACGCTCCCGTTCTCGCCTGCCAGTGCGGTACGTTTCAAACACATTTATTGCTGGTACGGAAATTAATCAGTAAGCTAATAAACATTGCATCGCCTAAAATTTTTTTTAAAAGCCAGGCTTGTCTTTATCGTAAAAGTTTGTTATACACAACTAAATCTTCCTAGACTCATTATTTACTAGCATGGTCGACGTCACTTTAAACAACTGAAATATCATTTTCCAAGAATCAAGACGTCTGACCTACATAATCTGTGGAAAAAAGTTTGTTCCGAAATGATAAAAAATATCTGGTTTGTCCTTATGTTTTCCATATACATACTATTGACTGAAGATCTTGGTAAGGGTGGTGGGCAACCGATGTATTAAAGTGAAATCCAGCAGTGGACTTTTTCCGGCCAAAAGGATGATGATGTTGAAGTATCCTTGTCAGCACGAAATGTTAAATTTTAAGGAATATGACAATTACTTTACTACGAGTTATACGTTTTTTATAACGATATAGGTATATACCGACCCACTCAACGAAAATGTACGTTTACAAATTGCTCCATTTATGTTTTGAAAATTGGGAAGTTGCTACAACATCCTGTACTGATGATACAAACAGAGAAATAACAATAGCGCATTATTAATATGCATTATACTTAAGTTCTGCTATAATTCTGTTTTACTGTATCACAAAATAAAAATTAATAAAACACTTCAATTTCTACTAGTTTAAAAATAGTAGACTATATTCACTGTTGTAGATTTGATCGATGTTGACAATTCAATTTGACCAGATGTAGCCAACGGAAATAACAGAGTTTAAACGGCTGTTTGGCGGACGATCACGCGAATTTATTTTTCAACAGCAACTTCTACGATTTAATTTGTACCTACAGTTTTATATAAATCTGAAACTGCCGTCTTTTTGACAGCTACATCGAAAATATTGTAAACAGTTTTATAAATTCTTGAACCGCTGACACTTGTGAGATTCGTCATCTATAGCCAAACATATATACTGTATCTATTTGATTTTGCTTTATTATTACTAGAGAAGACATTGGTCTATATGCAAAATAATAAAACACTGAGATGCTAAGGCTATGATACAACTGTATGACAAAAGCTTTGTCATAATAGCTTTTATCTTTTGAGATGTCATTTATGGACATCCCATTAGTTTTTCGACTTTGTTCATATTACCACCTGTGAGATATTTTTCATGATAATATAGGTATGTATGTACAGAAATTTCAAATGTTACAGCCACTACCTACTCTTTTAAAACGAATCATACTCGTATTAGTGCACAGTTTGCTTTACTACATTTTAATGCCTGACATTAGACAGCCCTTGCAGTAGCAGGCCTATTACAGTTAAATAAAAACACCTTTATTTTTAAAACACAAAAGCCGATAGCATTATCTATACATATAATAAAAATGTAACCGATCGCTGTCTGTACATGGAAGATATATGAGAAAAAATACTATTGGGACCTATATCAACGCAAATAGAACCCAAAACAATGATTTTTAAAATTTTTGTCTGTTTGTCTGTTTGTCTGTTTGTCTGTTTGTCTGTGCGTTTGTGCACGCTAATCTCAGAAACGGCTTATCCGATTTAAATATGGTTTTCACTAATATATTGTGGTAAGCTTCACTTAACATTTAGTGTTTGTTTTATATCAATCGGTTCATAAATAAAAAAGTTATGCCAATTTAAAGAATCACATCGAACATTCGTTAATTTACTACGAAATCTTATAGAAGCAGATATTTTAACAGGTTGCGGAATAGCTGATAGTGTTTTTATTCCTCGGATTCCTGTCATTCTAAACAGTCTTTCATTTAGTTTTAAACGAGTCCAGTTTCCAGTGAGCCTATGTTTGCGATGACTAATTAAAGTAATTAATTAATTAAGTAATTAAAGTAAAGGTAAGACACTAAAAGTTGTGGGTGTGGATCTAAGTATTAGCTGTTTTTCGATCAGCTTTATGTGGCTCTATCACGTGTTAGCATTACTAGCAGCCTGTATGCTTTGATCCCTGATGGCTATACGTCTATTCCATACATCCGTACATATTATAAAAGGCTTTGTCCTGACTGACTGACTGACTGACAGAAAACGTAAAGCCTAAACCGCTGGTCGTAGCGACTTGAAATTTGGAGGGTGTGTTTGTCTTTATGTCTAGAAGTGTACAAAGAAAGGGTTATTAAAAATTCAACCCTTAAGTGTATGAAAAGGGATGAAATCGATTGTATGAAACGTCTTCATTTTTTAAGTTACAGCTTTGAAATTTTGTTTTGGAATACTTTTATTTAAATAAAAAATACGCTCATAATTTTTTTTTTTACTGGGGTGGGTTTATAGGAGTGAAATAAGGGATGAAATATTGTATGGAAAGATCTTTGCTTTTGAAGTTGGCGACTTGAAATTTGGAGGGAGGGGGAAGGGAGGGGGAGGAAGAGGAAAGGAAGGGAGAAGTGAGGGGAAAGTGCGGGGGTAGTGAGGGAGAAGTCAGGGGAAAGGGAGGGGAAAGTCAGGGGGAAAACGACTGCATCTGTATTTCGGTGGCACTGTGTATGGACTGTGAGGTCGCGGGTTCGATTCCCGCTCAGTGCAAATATTTTTAGCATGAACATGTCTATTTGCATTGGTCTGGGTGTTTATATGTATAATATGTATCTATTTACAAAAATAAAAGTATTTAAGTAAGTTTATCCGTATTCTAGAACCCATAATACAAGCATATAATATGCTTACTTTGGGTCTAGATGGCGTTGTGTAAAAATAAAAAAGGAAGAGGGAACTTAGGGGGTGTGAGGAGGCAGTGAAGGGCAAGTGAGGGGCAAGTGAAGGGCAAGTGAAGGGGACGTAAGGGAAAGTGAGGGAAGTAAGGGAAAGTGAGGAGTCAGAAGTGGTGGTGAGTGAGTGGGAAGTGAGGGAAAGTGAGGGAGATGGGAGGGAGACGGGAGGGGAAGGAAGGGGAGGGGAGGGTAAGGATGGGGAAGGGGAAAGTTATTGTAGTGAAAATTTGTCTTTGTCTATTGTTGTTTTACGGGGGATATCTTTAGGTAGGTGAAAGAGGGTTTGTATGAATGGTGATGATGATGAGATTAGAAATAGTATGCAAAACAGTATTTTTATTTTTTATTTTAAAAATGTCTATTGAAAAACGATATTCATGCGAGCGAAGCCGCGGGCAAAAGCTATACATATATAAAAATGAAAGGTCACTCACTCACTCACTCATCTCATCACGAAATCTCAAAAACTACAAGTGCTAGGAGTTTCAAATTTTGGAAATAGGTGCTCTCTAAGACGGGATTTTGCGAAATTTATTTCCCTGGAGTATAAAGGAGAACAAAATTTGTATGGAGCTTCTATAGTTTTTGAAAATAGGAGTGCCAAGTTTTGTTAAATATCGCAAAATTTCGTCTGTTTTAGGGGTAGCGGGTGAATAGATTTAAATCGGATTCGCCTTAGAGACGGATTATACTGATATTTATTACTAATATACAATGTACGATTGCCGTAAGATTAGGTAAGAAATATTCTCATACAGGCACACATCTGAATTTTCACGCGAACGAAGTCTCGGGCAACAGCTATATATAATAAAACTGTAACCGGTCGCTGTCTGTACATGGACGATATATGAGAAAAATATTATTGGGACCTTTATCAACGCAAATAGAACCCAAAACAATGATTGTTACAATTTTTGTCTGTTTGTCTGTGCGTTTGTTCACGCTAATCTCAAAAACGGCTTATCAGATTTAAATATGGTTTTCGCTGATACATTGTGGTCAGCATCACTTAACATTAAGTGTTTGTTTCATGTCAATCGGTTTATAAATAAAAAAGTTATGCTAATTTAAATAATAACGTCATAAATGTGGTATGTATTTAGCTTAGCTTAGTTTGTTTTTAAGTTAGGTTAACACGTCTTATTTCTTTATTAAAATGTAAATTAAAATGTAAATACTTTATTAGTTAAAATGTAAATACAAGTTAGATTTATATTTTGTGGATTTATTTTATTTTTTATTTTTTGTGATAAAAACATGTTTGTTAACACGTTTCATTACGGAATAGGTGGAATTAAAGTGAATTACGAAATAGTAGTAGTCGATTTACGCTGGTTTCAACATGAATGGGTCGGATCGACCAGGGATGTACTACCCTCTCATAGTTTTCGAAGTAAGAGTAATAGTATCCATATTATTGCGTTTCGTTCGGTAAGCGCGAGAGCCGGAGGCCCAACTGATGCAGAGATGACAAACCTCGCAGCATGTGTGGGACCAGCTGAGTATCCGCGGAGTCATTGTGTGGGTGGTGTGGGTCAACCCGCCGGTCAGGGAGACCCGTATAAACGGTGGTGCCGCTGGCCACCCGCGGCATTGTACAAGGGCCCAATTAGACCTAACCAAAGAAAAAGAGACTCCCCCACCAGGTTGCGCATAATCTCGGAGTGGTTCGTCGTGCAGGTTGGTAACCGGATTAGTGGGACCCGGCGACCATTTTCGAGACGGTACGGGGGTCTTTTGCGAGCAGTCCGTATCATGGAAGCCCGGAGGCCTAAGACCCTTGAGCCTTTACAGCTGCGAAGAGACATCGCCTCCTCAACGGCCGTCTTCTATCGCCTTTACCACGGAGAGTCTTCTCAACAGCTCTTTAAATTAATTCTACCCTCTCCCTTTTTATCCAGAACGACACGTGCGGGACTGAAGTGCTACCCTTTCACAGTGCAATCTAAAGTGTCTCGAACCAAACGGTTCAGCACTTTATACTTTTGTCGCTCAATTAAAGCCTGGAACTCTTTACCAGCGCATGTGTTCCCACCTAACTTTCATCCTGGGACTTTTAAGCGAGGCGTGAAGAAGCATCTCACTAAGCCGCCATAGTGGAGGCCACCATACCAGTAGTTTGGCTTTTGGAATGGTGTCCACTACTTCTGAATTCCACTGACTGCTTACCATCAGCCAGAGTAGAGGCACTTTGGCAGGCTATATATATAATACGTTTTTATTCCTCGGATTCCTTTCATTCCAAACAATTTCCCGTTTAGTTTTAAACGAGTTCAGTTTCCAGTGAGCCTATGTTTCGCGATGACAATTAATGAGTGTGGATCTAAATATTAACTGTTTTTCGCATGGTCAGCTTTATGTGGATTTGCCACGTGTAAGTAATCCTAGCAGCCTGTATGGCTTTGATCCGCGATGGCTATACGTCTAATATCGTAGATAGAGAAGCATTTACTGTAAAGATTTTTCTTATTCACCTAAACGAAGATGTTTATAATTCAAAACAAACCAAAAGATATATCCAAATAATGCTGCCCAAAATCACTATTCCACGCGGACGAAGTCGCGGGCACAGCTATTACTAAAATAAAATAAAATACAGAATCAAGATAGTTATCTTGATTAGAGTTCTAACAACTGCTCAATTATCGCCATCGACTTTCACTTAACAAATGCAATAATTCGAGTGCCAATAAATATCTTATTTTCATTTATATACTTCTGTCAATCGTGTTTCTGTTTATTATTTTAATTTATGTATTACGTTTTTGTTGCACATAGTAGCTCTTTAGGATAGACCTAACCAAGACCCAATAGTGATGAAACAAAATAGACTCATAAAACTATTTCATTACAAATAGCAAACCGAAGCGTAGGTATATCTAGAGGATCAATAGTTAATATCAGATGCAATCACAATATTGTCCAAGACACTGTAAATATAAACTCAAGACTGAGAGGAAATTATGAGATCTATACTCCAATTCACACTACCTCAAACAGGTACGAATAGTTAATTGAAATAGGTCTATTTTCAGCACTGGTTTGCAAGAGGCTGTGATGAATGATACCTTTTAAGTGAAATCTTTTCAATCAATTCAACAAGTATCTTTGTTTGAGACACAATTTCTTGTTAGTTATCGTTGCCGTATTGACTATAACCCGTTCATTCACACTTTCATTCGTAGCACTATAAGGCATATCGATTCGATTTAAGATTTGGCGATATCAATACAATTAGTAAGATAAATAAGAACGTAACAAAATTACCACCTGATACTTTTTAATCAACATTGAAATCATATTATTATCGCTTTTTAAGCCAATTCGATCTCCAAGCTGCAATCGAATTATAAAATCGATCGCAAGTTATTCTACTCGTAAGATTGAAGAACCTAAGTTCGTATATCTATTTATTAGTACCTTTAGGTATATAGTGACGTACGAACTATACTTTTTAAGCTACTGTATAGCTTTTATCGCGGGCTTTGAGCGCGGCGACCGAATCAAGAAATTCCGTAACGTAAATAAAACCTAACACCCCCCACTACCTAACTACCCGCCTAGTGTGCGTTACGATCTACCATGAAAAATTTATTTCTCAGGATAAACACTAGTGGCGCTAATTTTTACCATACATAAACTAAATATTTTGTCACATTTGCGATAAATTTTATCTGGTAGAACCACGTAGATGACGTAGAACCATAGAAATAAAACTAAGATTTTAATAACGTGTAATAATTCATCAAAGTAATGTATTGTCCCAGTTTTATTCTTTTTCGGAGTAAAAATACTTAGTAGGATGATAAAAATTCCTGAATAACATGTATTGTAAATATTTTAAACGATATTAACTACTTATTTATCCAATAAAAGAAAAAAAAATGTTTTCTTATCGGTCACCACGCTCAAAAAGTGTAACTTGAATTAATATCATAGAAAATACTGCATAAATAAAAAATAAATAAATAATTATATTTGCATAAGTTGATAAAAAATTCTATGCAATAGCTTTACCGCGGCAGTCTCCGAGTGCCACACGTTTTTTTTGATTTAATGGATTACTTGTCAAGTTTATGTACACTTAGAACACAGTACCTACTATCGATAAAGGCTACTACTACAAGAAGAAAGTTTATCGCTCCAAAGTCCAACGCTGCGATTTATCGAGGCTATCGTCCGCGGTATAGACAATCTGTCTGGCAATTATTGCGGAATAAATTTTCTTGTGTGCAATTATCGTATGAAACAGTAGGTCTTAAAATAAAATAAACCTTCGCATCTGGTTAGCCTACGAGCTGACCTCATAAACTCAAAGAATAAATAGGCTAAGGAAAAGATTTTCCTAAAAATCGCTATTTTTAACTTGAACGTATATCTTATATTTAATAATTTTGCGAAATTATCTCACTAATTTATGACTGCATGCTTAGTAATAGGAGTTAAATGTTGAAATAAATAAATCTGACGTGTGCAAGTTAAACGAAAAACATAGTTTTTTTAATATTCTTTAAACATACAAAACAATATCGAGACACAACATTGAGAATAAAAGCATAAAATGACGAATAATACCCATACAGGTAATTTAATATGTACATACATATATATTACTGAGAAAGTGTTTTATGACTGTACCTTCCAAAAAAGGTTTCCAGTTTAGCATAATGCCTTAAGTACCTACTCTATGATTTTGAGCTGGAACCTTAGGATGTGAGGATCAAACAAAGTTTAAATTATTGCCTAATTAGTCTTACTTTTAGAACGCCTTCACCAATAAGATTCAGAATACCTACTATTTTATCTGTTTTCTCAAGTCTAGACTTTTATTTCTTTTATTTATTTATTTATTTATTTATTTATTTAAAACTTTATACACATACATGTAAAGGCGGACTTAATGCCTGAGCCATTATCTACCAGTCTACCATTGGGTGATGCAGAGACAAACAAGTAGGTGCTTAAAGTACTTAGTATTAAGAAAAGAAATATTCTATATATTTAAATAAATGCATATATATAATAATAATACCAATAATATAAAAATAGTATATCTATATAATATATACTATATATATAAATATATATATGATATACTAATATATATAAATTTAATAAACTACATGTAGATGAAAAATAAAACAAACAGATTATTATGTGTGATGAAAACTGCCATTTTATTTGGATAATAACAACTCCCGCACTTTAACTTTAAACATATAACGGTTAGTGGACTTCTTGATTTCGAGAGGAAGCGCGTTCCAAAGAAGAATGGATTGGACGGGGAAAGAAGAGTGAACAAAATCAGTTGTATGAGAGAAACACGTTAAGGGAAGATTATTGGAGGAGCGAAGCTTTCTATCGTAGATAGAACTAAGGTACTGAAAATAAGGGATCAAGTAGGGAGGAGGGTTAGGGGAAGTTAGAATTGAGTATAGTGTGGTTAGCGCACGCAAATTTCGGCGTTGCAAAATAGTAAGCCATTTTACCTGGGAACGATAAGTGGACACATGGTCATACTTACGATGGTTAAAAGTAAATCGAATGCAGTTATTGAGAAGACGGTCGAGTTTATTGAGAAGCTCTGCATTCAGGTCAAAGTAGCATACATCACCATAGTCGATTAAAGGGAAAATTAAAGAAATTATTATCTTTGTTTGTAAAATAAAAATGTTGTAAATTCGAACATTAATATCTCAATAATGACACCGACAATAATTGTAACCGACAATTTCTTTCCAAAGATAATACTAGAAACGCTATTTATTTTTAAACACATTTTTTTTAATTTTACCTAAACAAAATTAAGTAAAATGGTAAAACAATAATTTAAAACCGTAAACAATTTTATCCTTTGCTATCAACTGAACTTGCAAATGAATTACAGATATAGCGTGCACCCTATAGTGTACCAAGTAAATACCGCTTGTAGAACTCTGCTATTGATTTTCTGATATGGTATGCAGTGAATGCATGAACGCTATCGTTTGAATCAAGCGTTGGAATTCACTTTGCTATGAAAGAGATGGCACTGAAAATTTCTGCTATTGAAATTGTCCTACGAACCGCGATTTTATTTACCAGAAGCTTTTAATGAAGTAACAGAAAAGACAGAAACGTAAAAGATTATAAACATTTGCTAAAAGAAGATGGCTACACAATATTAAACAAGATTGATAAAAAATATTGCACAAGAGAAACGTCTACAACCCACACTATTTTAGACCACCTAAGTACTAATCTACAAATCACTGACTACAATTTACATATGGCAGTAATTGAGTCGTCCCTTTCTGATCACAAGCAAATTTATTTTGAAATTAAAAGATTGTATCCAGAACCACTACAAAAGATAAAATACAAAAAAACTGACTATGAAAATCTGTACAAAACTATAAATGAAAACAAGTTTGATAATAAAAATGATGATTACGTAGAACTAGAAGAATACTTGAAATACATTATCAGTAAAAATACAACCGAAAAGACTAAGATTCTTAACCCACCTAAAACAGATTGGATAAACAAAGAAATAATTAAAGCTATCAATAATAGAAATGAACTGAGTAAGAAGTTAAAAGAGAATCCTGAAGACTTAGAATTACGGAGTCAGTTTTTAACCACACGAAATTATGTGACAGGGGTTATTCAGAGAGCAAAAAGTTCTTATTATAAAAAATCTTTTGACAACTGTATGGGAAAACCTCATAAGATGTGGAAGTTGATAAATAGTATAACATACAATAAAATTAAATCTAAATCTGTCCCTACAAAACTTGATGGTCCTATTACCGACTTAGATCTTATATGCGAAGGTTTTAATAATTACTTTTCAACAATTGGCACATTGTTAGCAAATAAAATCCCTAAAAATTATCTAGATAATGAGCCCGACACATCCTTAGAGTCCAGTATTATGCATGCTGATAAAGAACTCGTTGAATTGACACCAACCACCACTAATGAGATTTCAAATATTATCGATGAATTAAAAAGTAATACGAGTACAGGCATCGACGGAATTAGCACTAAAATAATTAAATGTATTAAAGATATATTTTTAGACGATTTGACTAAATGCGTTAACAAAAGCCTTCAGAAAGGAATATTTCCCGATACACTAAAAATTGCTAAAGTTACCCCGATACACAAAGCTGGAAGCAACACAGATGTTAGTAATTATCGTCCCATATCGGTCCTACCAATAATTTCTAAAATATACGAGAAAATCATTTCTGATAGATTACAAACATATTTAAACTCTATAAATTTTGTTTCCAAAAATCAATACGGTTTTCGACAAAAATCAAACACTCTATCCGCGACTATAGATCTTATTACAAACTTAAAAACTAACATTGATAGAAAACACTTAGGGCTTGGAGTGTTTATTGATTTAAAAAAAGCATTTGACACCGTAAGTCACAATCATCTACTTAAAAAACTTAAAAATATCGGTATTACTGGTTTGGCATTAAAATTATTGGTTTCTTATCTCACAAATAGATACCAAGTAGTCGGTATTGGTGAACACCGAAGTAAGCCTCAGCAAGTAACTTGTGGAGTACCGCAAGGTTCTATTTTAGGGCCATTATTGTTCATCATATATATCAACAATATTAATGATATCGGACTTAAGGGTAAAATTTCACTGTATGCCGACGATACTAGCTTGTTTTACTTTGGTAGTAATATAGATGAAATTATGATAGAAGCACAAAATGATCTTAACAGACTAGCTATCTGGTTCCAAAGCAATCTTCTGACTATTAACGCCAGTAAAACCAAATATGTCATATTTAGTGCAAAAAATAAGAAATTTAATACAGACTCTGAACTAATCATTAATGGTCAAACTTTGTCTAGGACAAATATTGAACAATATTTAGGTCTTACCTTGGATGAAAAACTTACGATGAAACCCCATATTGAGAAAGTAAGAAAAAAGATATCATCCCTAACAGGTGCACTTAGAGGAATTGCCCATAGTCTCCCACAAAAGGTTAGATACTTAATTTATAACACTCTGGTTAAACCACATCTCGATTACTTAATCGAAATATGGGGCAGTACTGCTAAAACTAACCTTAAAAAGTTGCAAACATCTCAAAATAAGATAATTAAAGTTTTATTTCACTACAATTTCCGGACATCTACACAAAGAGTTTATAAAGAAACTAAATTAATGAATATTGGTCAAATCTATAAATATAATACATGTATACTTATACGTAAAATAATTAAAAAAAACATACTTACACAAATAAGATTTACAAAAAAGATACAAGTACAAAAGCGCATGACTAGACAGGCTAATAATATAATTTTAAGAGCACCGAGAACAAACTACGGTAAAAGGACCATCGTTTATGAAGGAGCTCAACTCTATAATCAATTACCTCAAGTAATAAAGGAATCGAAATCGCTTACAACTTTTAAGAGGTTGTTGAAGCACCATATAAACTAATCGTAACTGTTTGTCATTTTGTTTTGTTTTTCTTTCGGCGTAACCGTCGCTTAACTTATATCTATTATGTTTTTCCTCATAGAAGTGAATATGTATATTCTTTTTGAGTGAAATAAATATCTTAAACCTTAAACCTTAAACAAGCCTAGTGTTATTTTGATTGTAGGTACAAATATTGGTCTAGATTAGAAAGTTTTATTAGCATTGTATGCAATAATTTAAAATAGGCGTGACAATTATAATCCCACCAAAGTATCTTCATATAAATTGATAACAAGACGACTCGCACTGTCAACATTTTATGAAATCTCATGTAGAGTCAAGCTTCGAACTCTACACTACAACGGAACTTTACAAGTCCTAACCCTACAAACTTTACAGCTTAGTCTAAATACGTGGATTGACAGTTCCGCTGCCGTCACATGGCCTTATGGTGAAAAATATAGATATGTACTGTTCTTTACTTTACTGTTATACAATATTTATTATACTTAGTAACGAAATTTAAGTTTGTTCGCAAAAAATAAAAAACTTGTCCTTTTACTTATGCTGAGAGACATTGCTCTCTTACAAACAATTTATTATTATATATTTACTATTATATACCGCTATATATAATATTAATTTCGCTTAGATACTTCAACGCATTTCGGAGAAAAAGGGTCTTGACAGATAGTCGGCCAACTAAGTGATTCTGTAAAAAGTTCACATTTTTCCTTTCAAACCCTAAAAATATTTACATAACGCAACTGATCACAAAATGTCAGACTATGTTTGGAACTGAACTTATTTTGTCAATTAAAGTTTACCACGAGCGACTCGACTCTGCCTCACACCTGGGCACTAATATTTTATATGACATGATTATAAACCGTTGAAATTCTCGGATGGTGGATGTAAGTATTCCTTTCGAAATATCTATCTATCCATTCTAATATTATAAATGCGAAAGTAACTCTGTCTGTTTTTCTGTTACTCTGTCACGCCTAAACCACTGAACCGATTTTGATGAAATTTGGTATAGGGATATAATAGACCAACAACATAGGCTATATTTTACCTCGAAAAATGGCTTAAAGTGGTTGAAATAGGAGATGAAAGTTGGAGGCGGAAGTGCTCGCCGATGTGTATCGACGTGCGGTCGAAGTTCGGGCAAAAAGACGGTCCCCTCTGCCAGAGCAAATTCGCGAGTGGCGCAAAGCTGCTCGCGTAGCCTTGATGGCCAGGTGGTCGGCTCGACTGGAGGCGCCGCGCGCTGGTTTTAGGACCGTGGAGGCACTCCAGCCGATCCTGTCCCTGTGGGTTGGTAGGCAGCACGGGACCCTTTCGTTCCGGCTGGTGCAGGTCCTGACCGGGCATGGTTGCTTCGGTCATTACCTGCACAAAGTCGCGAGGAGGGAGAGGAGTCCTGCCTGCCACCACTGTGGCTGCGACGATGACTCGGCGCAGCACACTCTGGAGTATTGTCCGGCGTGGGCGTCTCAGCGTCGGGACCTCGTCGCAGTCATCGGCGTCGATCTGTCGCTGCCGGCCGTGCTTCGCTCCATGGCCGGTAGCGATAGATGTTGGAGTGCGATCGCATCCTTCTGTGAGGACGTCATCTCGCAGAAGGAGGCGGCGGAGCGGCTCAGGGAGGAAAGTCTCCTCGCTGATCCGATCCGCCGCCGGCGAACGGGGCGCCGTCGGCGCGCATACGCGCGCACGATGCCGCCATAGTGGGGTTGCGGGTAGAAAACGGGGCCCATCCGCAACCTTCCTCGTAGGGACAACGTTCCTGGTGCACCCGGACGCTGTCACCAGTGTTGGTGCCCGCACGATGTGGGCTGTCGCTGGTTGGGCCGCTGATGTAGTATCAAGTTCCGGCGGCCCAACCATTAAGGCGAGAGTAGGTGCACAGGGGGGTTTTAGTCGGTATTTTGGCCGCCTACCATCTCAGGCCAGCGAGCCCGACATAGCCACCTCGTTTTCCCGGACGGGGTGGTATGCGTAAACGCATTTCCACTCTACAAAAAAAAAAAAAAAAAAGGAGATGAAAGTTTATATGAACATGCGATATAACTGACATTCAGGCGGGGACAACAGCTAGTATCTTTTAAAAATTAGCACGTAAGCCACCTGTGGTAAAGAAATACCCTAGTACAGGCACTTAACATTGTTTTAGCTTTTTTGTTAATTTTAAGCCTTTAAAAAAAATGATATTTACTATTTAAACTGATGAAATTATTATTAATATTGATTTCTTCCCAAATGACACACACATCAAAATTTTTTGAGTGATTTAGAAAAAGAAAAACAACGACTTTATACCATTTTGCTAGCGTAGGTTTATTTTGCGGTTAATAAGTAAGGTTATTTCTGCTCCACGGCGATTCTAAATGGGTCCTGCATTTTGCAGCCCCGTTGTATAGCTTTATACGCAAAACATTTTCCTGGTATAACTAGGAGTAATAAGCTAATGTAATTGTTTACCCTCATTACATAGTGGGTTCGGTAGCGTAAAAACGTTGATGGAACCGTCCTCAAGATGATTATTATTTTTATTATTATCTTATCATCTAGCAAAGTAATTAATACACACAATCTTGATAAACAAAATCTATATTATTATATAAAGCGAAAGAGTTTATTTGTTTGTTTGTTTGTTTGTACGCGCTAATCTCAGGAACTACCAGTCGGATTTGAATAGTTATTTTTACGTTTGACAGCCCAGGTCTTGAAGAAGGTTATAGGGTATCACGCTGTTGGCGACGGGAGCGGAGCAGTAACCAAAGACGCAGGTAAAACCGCGCCGCGGAAAGCAAGTTAGTCTATAAATCCAGAATATTAAAGTTTTAAAAAGCAACTGTCTCGGACAAAATTATTTATTAAATATTAGCGCAGTTTGAATTTTGAAGGTTGAGATTCTAACGAATTAAATAAATTTCAAAGTTTGTTTTACTTGATTTAAGTTTACCTACTAAAATATAAGTAATGCGATTGTGAGAGCTTGAATCGATTGACGTTTTCATTCAGTTTGCGCTGAGCCCGCTAATAATAATAATAATAATAATAATATTCTACCACATTCACACAGCGCCATTTAGCCCCAAATTAAGCAATTATATTTGCTTGTGTTATGGGTACTAAACAACTGATATACTACTTAAATACATTTTTTTATAATTAACTCTTTGTTAGAACCTAAACTCGGCTAAATAATAAGATTTCCTTCAAAACCATTTATTAACATCAAGCAAAATAAAACATTTATATCTTATTGAAAATTCAAGTTTAATTTGTTTTGAAGTAGTTCATTTCATAAATTACTCAAACCTGCCTAGCTAATTTGTAAAGTATTTTAATTAAAAGTTTGAAACTTGATATTTTCTGATGGATCCCAGTTTTGAATTCCAGTTTAATATTTTTGGCGTTGGAACCCACTAAAAAATATTATGCATTTTTGTTGGCTCCCAAATTTTAAAAATGCAAAGTGAATCACATTTAATTGTTATTGAATCCCAAATATTATTTGCGTTGCATCCCATTATTGAATATTTTTGCATTTAAAATATTATCTTTATCTTTTTAAAGAGACAACTCCCGCATTAGTAAACAAGCTATGTATCGCGGGGGACTTTACAAACATACTATTAACGGACAAAATGTACTCTTATTGTTATTATGCATATCTTGTCTATCTTAATGTAAAGGCTAGCATGTAGGTACAGTCTTAGAATGAAAAAAAATTAAAAAAAATGGTTTTACTCTATCGAAATGTTGTGTTCAAAAAAAAACGAATGGATATACTTAATATAACAAAAAAGATATCTCTGTAGTACTGTGTTAAGTCAACCTGGAGGCCTACCACCATCTCTTATAGCAGTATTATGTTAATCTTACTTTGTGTCTTGTCTTTTTCTTTTGTACTACTAAAAACAAGAATATAGACAAAGTAAGGTTATAGTAAGATTGCTATAAGAGGTTGTGGTAGGACTGATCTATATTTCTTCTGTCTTTTATTCATTCAACCATTTAATAGTCAATAGGCTGACCACACGCTGTTTCTAAATCAAATCTTTTCTCTTAATAAAATTAGTTTATATTATAAAGAGAAAATATTTGATTCTTTGTTTGATTGTTTGTTATGATTTAACTAAAAACATACGTCACCGATTAAAAATTTCTTTAACCTTTAGAAAGCTTTAAATGTACGCTTAACTAATTTATTATCAATTATCAGAATTTTAATATTTCTAAATTTGCAATACAGTGGGACAAATGGGACCCATCGTTAATACCTTAAAAATGGGACCTGAAACTGGTACCTAACGAAAATAAATCATATTTTTTACTTTTATCTTTCATACAAGTTTTGTACCCTATCTACGAAAGAATGAAGCCCTAACAGCAAGTGCACTTTCGCATTAGGACGATAAGTGTGAGACTGTTTTTTAACAAGCAGTAGAAGAAATCAGCTCTGTGCCCGCTATATTATTAATTATAATCATTATATTTTCTTTAATTTTCTGCGGCCAGCTAAGCTGATACCCTGAGATAAGTAGTGACATGTTGACTGATTTTAATAGACGAAGAATGTTATAATCAAGTATTATGTTCCACAATAATTAACCAATAAAGTATTTCTTATAATCTAAAGATTATGAAAAGACAAATAGATACCTACTTATCTATCTATATCGCAGTAGTTATACTGAAAAGTTACTAGAAATAAAAACACTGCCGGATAGTGGCAAGTGGCGACCGACGGCGACGTCAATCGATCGCTGACAAATCAGACAGGAGCACTTTTGCAGAAACATAAGTGGATCTATACACGCATTATTTTTGTTGTTAGTAGGTACCTATATGAATTAAATCCGACAAAATAAATTTTCTGATTCTGCAGATCATATTACCTACTACGAGTAATTAAAAACAAAATAACATTTTAAAAGTATCGTTGATTACAATATCTTGACGAAGACTGGAGAAGTTATCATTAATTTTCTAAAAGCCACAGTTATTTCAATTTAATGTAATACTAATTTATTTTATTAACATAGCATTAAAAATTTAAAAAGCCGACTTAATTATTCACAGTACCCTAACGGAAATACTAAATGTGGCTTTGGACGACCGAGCGTGGCTACAAGCTACACTGCCCATTCGTTTGGCTGGCCTCGGCGTCCGCAAAATTTCTAGTATTAGTTTACCGGCTTTCCTATCCTCGGTCCACAGTACTGCAAAATTAACCAGGAAAATTTTATCAAACACACTGGTTGATTTTGAGGTACCGTGCTTGACTGACGCAGTGAATGCCTGGAAAATGGCTTGCCCAAACACAGTTTTGCCCGTAAACCCATCCTCCCAGAGACAATGGGACGGGTTCCTTCTGCAGTGTTGTACGGAATTATCTTTTAAACACGACTACTAATGCTGCTGAGCGTGCTCGTCTGTTGGCTGTGGGTGAATGGGAGTCGGGCCTTTGGATTCAGGCACTTCCGTCGTCCAACATTGGGACCTTGTTGGACGACAATACGTTTCGGATAGCGACATGTCTCCGTCTTGGTGCTCCTTGCGGCGCCCCGCATCGTTGTCGTTGTGGTGAAGCCGTCGACAGCATTGCCATTTAGGGTGGCAATGCTGCCAGTCTTAAGGGCACGTTGCCGGATGACAGCGATGCGGAGGAGTACTTCGACGCGATTTATTCCTTGTTTAAGTTTTTATTCTTTGTTATGTTTTTTTAGTTTTTAATATTGTCACCTACCATTCATTTCTTCTGTATTATCTGTGTCTTATATCAAATAAAAACATAGGATATATGTGAGTACCTAAATTAAGTACAAGATTAAAAAGATTTATTTAAGAGTAATCACTACTTACAAATTTAATTAAAAAACGCCGTTACCACGAATACATGACAGTAACTAAATACGATGATTAAGCATTCTGATAAGCTAATTAACATTAATGAGCGCAACATACTAGGGTGCAATTTGTTCAATTCACGGTAACTTTACAGATCTCTGAAATTGCATTAATTTTACATTTGCTGTGTGATACTACAAAAAGTCTTTATATTTGTTAAAAAAAATCTTTATTATATTGGTTTTTAGGCTTGATAAAATAAAAAATTATGATCTTAAGATAAAATACAACTAATTCAAGGATACAATCGATAATGTTGCTATTTAACGCCATATAACTAGCTTTCCGCGGCGCGATTTCAACCGCGTCTTTATTAATACTCTGCTCCCGTCACCAGTCGTTACCGTTAACATCACGCGACTGGTGACGGGTAACGGTGACGGTAAAGACTTTAACTTTCCTTAAAAACTGAGCTATTATACGCAAAAAGAAATATTGAAATCCGACTGGTAGTTATATGGATGGATTGGCGCTTTCAAGCAAATAAACTAACTCTTCCGCTTTGTATCTTACTATGTATTATAAATGCGAAAGTTTGTGTGTGTGTATGCGTGTGCGTCTTTGTTACGACTCAGCGTCTAAACGGCTGAATCGATTTCGATGAAAGTTGGTATGTAGATAGATTCGGTGCCGGAGACGGGCTAGGCGATATGTACATATTTTTATCCCGAAAAGCGGTCTGGTTCCTGAGGGATACAAACATATTTTACGCGCGGGCGAAGCCGTGGGGCGCAGCTAGTTATAGTATAGATTAAACATCACATCATAATTCATTAATCACTATTGATAGATACCTACGCAGAAAGCCACAGCTAATCCTAGAAATATGAATAGAAATAAATTGTGAAAGACGTTTGCCAAGGAAAAATACTAAAAACGTTAAAAAAACGTCTAGATTGAAACAGGAGCGAGTATCAGCTGCTATTCAAAGGCGACCATAAGCTCACTCCCTGTGGCTTTATAGGGATTCTGATGAATGCTGGGATTAACACCGTGAAAAGAACCGGCACGTCTCGGTACGAACAAGAAACGTAATATTATTTATACTGGACTTGTACAAACTCGATTTATTTTACGAGTTCAAGGTCAACTCAGAAAATGTACAAATACATACAAATAGAAGGAAGGAACGAAAGCTTTCAGCTTTTATTAAGTTAAACCTTATAAACAGTTTAGTTATCAATTCATCATTATTTTCGATATCGCACTGAGAAGTAATATGTAACTGTTACACAAATATACTCGCGTTTACCATCAACTATGTACTCGTATGCGACAACAATAGGGTATTGCACTAATTTTTGAAAATCGTCTCAATTAGATTCTATAGTGCTAATAAACCACTGAAAAATTCACAAAATTTTTATTCGTTCGTTAAGAGTCATAAAAATGCATAAAATATTTACATTTTCAAATTTCGCGCATAATTTGACGAAAACACTGGACGCGATAGTTGACAGTTGACAATTTTAAGTTTACATAGCCGTATGACGTAATAACATGGCGACTACTTCAAACTGATGGTATGAAACAGATTAGGTTGACACGTCTACATAGCCGTATGACGTAATAACATGGCAACCACTATTTAATACTGTTTTGAAACAGATTAAAAAAGTTGAAACTATTGAATTGAATTTAAAAATTTTGTTTGCTATTTTATGAACTAAAACTAACGTTTTCCGACTGCTTTTTGCCTAGACTATCTCAATAATATATTTTTAATTTTTTTCATAAGGAGTAAAATACCCTATTCCTATAAAGAACAATGCCAGCAATCATTCGGTTCGCATTAGATCAATCCGGAAGCTGAATCTTACACAATTTATTGAGAAAAGGAAGATAATGAAACCTGAGAAACGCCAGGAGATTACCGTGGGATCGTGACGGTAACAATCCCCTTATTAGCGTTCGATTTTATTAATTTTATGAAGTTGATTTTGCGTCTACTTTCAAAATTTTTTTACTTTTGTAATATTTATTTGACTATATCATGAAAGCACTCAAAAATTTTACTTCTTTATAAAATATAGTTCGATTATTGTAGTCTGTATCACATCATTAGTCTGAAGGCGTCCACGGTCCACAGGCTGATAATGCGATTGCGGTTTGCCATAGTCATCGCACTTGGCGGGCAGGTTGGTGACCGAAGTTCAGTGACATTTAGGCGCAGACAACACTGTTACTCGTTTTCTGATCCTCGTAAATTCGATTTAAATTAGTTCACATAAACAAATTATGCAGTTTTATATATTTTAGTTGGCATAGGATAAGGATTAAAACCTGCTGAGTTAGTCCAACTGAGATGTATAAATCTGAAAGCAAATCACAGCAACAAACAATATATATTATTATAAAATAAAAGCCCGCCTGCCTGAAACAAAGTGAAAAGAAAGAAACCCATTTTTTATCTCGTGATGATGCTACATTGAAAATTTATATACCCTATGTCACTCCCACAATTAATACAAATCTAATGACACCTCATACGTTAAAATCCATTAAGCCATTTAGGTTGTAGAGCGTGCCAAAGAAATAGACATACATACTCACATACATACATACATGCATACAGACACATACATATATACGCTCGAAAAACATTACCCTCCTTGACTGTGTCAGTCGGGCAAAAATTCAGTTTTAAGACGTAATGTTGAAAAGAGCAAAAACTAAACTTTAAACGGTTCACTTATGATGACGCTGCTTCGCAACGTTGCAAACGTTTACAATATTTCTATACTGCTCTTAGAAATGTGAGGGTTGGACAAGTTAATTGCACTGTGTGTACTGGTTTTTATTATAGAAATTAATTCTTATTATTCTTATTCTCTCTTCTCTTCCTGGCCACTATAAAATGTTATTGATTAGCAATACCTACAAATTTTGATTATTTACATTAGGTAAATAATCAAAATTTGTGATGACATTAAATAGGTACCATTTTACAGTTGAATTGAGTTAACATAAATACATTAATACTGCGATAAATTTGACTTAATGAATGTTTTGTGTGAAAGTAATTTACAGCCAGTAACAACCTATTATGAACGCAGTACGTAAAAGGAAGCATTCGATTAAAAATGTTTTTTGTTTACATTTTACTATTTTTGTTCTTGTGGTATATAGTACCTAATACTACTATACTACTACTACTATAAAAGTCTATCTATCAGCAGCCAGCACCGACTCTCGGAGATTTTTGTTCGTTTTGCCGAGTTGAACAAAATTTCAATGGATGTCGAATTGAAGGACAAATTTTGCTCTGCAGTTGAAAAATCTTTCATACCTTGATACTTAATTATGATATCTGTACCTACATAATTAGCTGGATTACTTTATAATCTCAAATATAAATGTTAATAGCAAATAACATAGATATGTATTTTAAGCAATAACTGCAAATCAACTATTTTTGGATCGATTAGATAGGTACATGAAATATGTATCTACCGTCTGTGATACCTATTTATTCGCCTTTTCTGTTATTAAATCGATTTATGTCAACCAAGCTCGGCATTATAGAACAACTAGCGGACCCGACAGACGTTGTCCTGTCTTAATTATTATCTAATTTTTCGCAGGACCTTCTCCTGACAATAACAAACACAACAAAAAAAGAATTAACGGAATCGGTCCAGTTGTTGACGCGTGATTCCGTGACCAAGAGAAATATGGATTTATTTTTATATAAATAGATATTTCTAATCTCCCATTCTACAAATCCTCTTTCACCTACCTACAGATATCCCCCGTAAACTTTTCACTACTTTTCACTATTCCCCTCTCCCTTCTTCCCCACTCCTCCCATTCCGCTTCTTCCCTCCCTCCCCCCTCCCCGACCTCCCCTCTCCTTTCCCCGTCATTTCACTCTCCCTTTCCCTGGCTTCTCCCTCATTCCCCCTTGCTTACCCCTCACTTACATCTCCCTTCCCATAACTTGCCCCATACTCCCCACTCACTTCCTTCTCATCTTTCTCTCATTTTCTCCTCACTACCCCCTCACTTCCCCCTCGCTTTACCCTCACTTCCCCCTCACATCCTCCGCACTTCCCCTCACTTCTTCTTCCCTACCACTCACTTCTCTTTCACCCCTCCCCTCCCTTCGCCTGCTTTTCAATTTTCAAGTCGCTAACTTCAAAATAATATTTCATCCCTAATTCCGTCCCTCTAAATCCACCCCAATTAAAAAAAAATAGAAGTATTTCAATACTATGATGAAGTTTCATACAATCGTTTTCATCCCTTTTCAGACCAACTTTAACATTTAGGGGGATGAAAAATAGATGTTGTCCGATTCTCAACCCTAGCCGATATGCATAAAAAATTTCACGAAAATCGGTCGAGCCGTTTCGGAGGAGTTCAATAACGTACACCGTGACACGAGAATTTTATATATTAGATTTAATTAAACGCTTTCGCGTAGGTAATATAAAATTGCATAACATAAGCATAATATTAAATAATGTGCATCATCTCACTGAAGTAGTTTGATTGCACATTATATCGGGAATTGGCGCCAGTTTCAATTAACTGCCTGTTATTTATGTTCCGTTCCTGATCGGCGCATTGATCGGCGTACGGATCGAGTAAAATTAGCCAGAGATTCGCATACGTTCGAATAGCGCAGTCACGACGACCGCAATAATAATTCGTAATTCGTAAATAATAAATAAGTATTTATTTAAAGTGATATTTAGAAATCTTGAAAGAACTATAGGTGGGTCGATCATAAACCTTATGTGCTCAAGCATCTTAGACGTGTAACTCGAGACCATGTGATTGATCCAAATCTGTTGTTATAAGTTAGTCAATAGACCGCGCACTTAAATATTTATATACGCCTAATATTAAGATAGTCGTATACGTTTATATAGCAAATTATAATATAGGTACTCGTAAGCTACAATCTCAAAATAGGTTTATCGCACTATCAAATTAGTCTACGACTTTATTTCTTTAGGAAAGGTTTTGTTGGGCTTTATCCAGTAATAGGCATATGAATAAATATTTGAATTCCCATTTCACCAACCCAGACTATTTTTACCAAACATAAAAAACAGAATAGAAACATTTGTGCTTACATAAAATTTTCTTTTGTTTTTCATCCAATCGTCGCTTTTTTAATGAAAATCCTCTAGCAGGAATTTAATTGCGATACAATAGTTACTTGATAATTTGATTAAGGTTGCGACCACGAACCGTAGACAGCAGCGTGGGCAGACCCTTTACACGGTGGACCAACGACCTGATAAGAATGGCGGGCCACTGATGGACGAAGGCGGCTCATAATCGGCCAAGGTGATGAAAACTGGGAAGAGCCTATGTCCAACAGTGAACCTAAATATAGAGAAAGCTATGTTCAATAAAGAACTGGTATAAGCACTTCACTCACTAATTGTTTATTTCTATGTATATAAACTGTCAAACGAAACATCTGACAATACTTATAAGTTACAACCCGATATTAAAAAGCAGTACTCTAAGTCGTGGTGCTTAGTAGTTTGATATCGGGCTCATACCAATGTGAATGTAAAAATCACATAATTTATACAGGTTCATCTAGACATTATTGACAACAATATCAAATATAACATAAACAGTCAGAAGGGTCAAAGTAGTCTGACTTAATAAGAACAGTCTCAAAATAGGATAGACACACAAAATATCTCGTTACCATCTCTTAAGATACTTGTAATGATAACTTAAAAAAAAATATCATCATCGGTAGCAAACTTGCGAACACGCTAAAAGAGCTAAGGTCTAAGAGCGTTCTATTTTTAGCTGTCCGCGTTCACTGAAATGAAAAGATTCGCGTGAGAAAGAGTCTAGTCTCGAACCACTAAGAAATTGCTACCAGCAACGAAACTTGTTTTCACCCGTTGGATGTCTGTACTAAAGGGAAGCGTTTATGTAGAGCATTGCTTCGAGCATTTTCTTACAGTGCTATACGTATTTATGTTATATCTGTATAACAATATAATTTGTCACGGTATCCGCTTGTAATATTTTCTTATTGCCTCAGGCAGGCTGTCCGACTAACCACATTATAAGATATATTTCCGCTCGTTATCAAGACGTGGTTGTCTCTTAGATCTATTTATACCTATATACGCTTATACAATTGAAAAGAACATTCCTACCACCCTTTTACCTCCAAGAGGTAAGCAGATATGTATCGGTAATGCCGTCCCCATGTAACAATAGGTAGTTTACTTACCGTTTATCGTTACGGTTAATACTTATAATTTCTTGACAGAAAACTGAATATCACTTTACCCAACCCGGAAATAGAACTGGAAAACTTTGCGTGGCAGACCGTACTGATTGAACCACCGAGACAGTCAAATATGAATACACTTATTCGGAAAAGTTTCTCTATGTGAAGATGTTTTTAAATGACACACACTACGCAGCAATCGACTATTCCATTTGACATATAAAATTTCGAATATATTTATTCGCATGTAAGTGGAATCTATATTGTTACGCGGCAAGTTTTTTTATGACTACTGCTGGGACCATTATATTACGAGACTTGTGTATAAAGTGCTTTTGCCTGACTTTTCTAAAATGACTCTCACCGTTTTTGTTCGTGGTAACGAGAAGGTCACTAAGTCATAATCCTACAAATTAATTATGTGCCACTTTGTAACGGAGAAATGTGGATATTTTTCTTTTCTCGTGACTCCACCACCTTAATTTTCATTAAAAATATTACGACGTCTAGCATTTTTAGCAGTTTACGCGTCTAAGTATCGTAGCTTCAGAGTTCCATCACTTGTAATCCTGACTGACAAGAACCAATAATAGTAATCGTAGTAGGTAGTTCTATTTGGGGTCAATGTACTTGATGTTAATATGGACATACCTGAAAAAAAACCCGGGATCGATAGTTTACGTTAGATTTACAAAAATTGTTTGAGATATCATGAGTGAAAAAAAAACTTCCTTTTGTATTACAAAAAATTCCATATTTTCATCAAAAATACCAATTGCACAGCAAAATAGTTACTTATTTCAAAATATTATAGTTTTATCAACAATTTAGGTTCGTGACGCATTGCTATTTATTTAAACGTAAAGCTTTTATATAAATGCATATTCCTTAGTCAATAACAAATAATTTGCATCTTTATGTCAGTTTATTCAAATTACAAAAAAAAAATTGTTTCTGGCACTCGCCGGCCATTGCGTCGAACGCTCGCTTCGCTCGTTGGCCTCGTGCGTTGTATGGTCGCAGTTCCAACCTAACCTACAATTCTGGTAAAAGTTCGTTTTCTTTCTACTTTTGGAAACGTCATTGGGAAATATGTTGCAAGAATAGTTATGTACGCGTGGGTAAATTGATTTGCAATCAGACAGTTGAGGTATATTTTCGATTTTTTCTTAAACTAGTTTTGTTCAACAATTGTTTAATATGCAGTGAAATAATTTATTTGATTTACATTCGTAATGGGCCCGTGGTGAAGGCACCCTCTTCGTGAAACAAGGTCGGGGGTCCGAATGCTGTCCAGTATCATTGTGATTTTTAAATCATATTGTACTTTCTAAGTTTATCTGGACAGTACTGACTGACAGTGGAGGAAAACACTATGAGGAAACCTGGACTTCTGAGAAAGTCTGCAATCGCCAATCAATTATTTCGGCTAGGTCACTTGTACCATTGGAAAGTATCATTGATGGTACAATTGGTACTGATATATACTGACACTGCTATTAGCACAAATTTTCCATTATTACCATTAATCGTAGTAATAAGTACCATTTATACCGTTCACTGTCCCGCAAAATGTTAAGCACTAACTTAAGTTTTGCTTAACTTATTGTAGCTAAAACTAAATGATATTCCATTTTTTTATTTTATGTTAACAATTTTAAGGCTGCGGTATTTAGACAGCGAGCGGTAGAACGCTTATTATAAATAAAACGAAATTAGGTTAATTAGACACCCTTTAACTTGGCTTGTCAACCAAATTTATATAAGTATATTAAGGGTATTACAGGACCTAATGACTTTGAGCGTTTGACCTCTAAACTAGTATTTTGTGAATTTTGTTTTTAAGACGCCACCTACCGACAAAAAAACTGGAACTTCAGATTACGCCAAAACACAGAAGATGTGTCATCGTGTTGAATGTTGATGACAACACAATAAGGTTTATGCCTATTTTATTTAATAACTGAGTAACCTACTCGTAAAAGAAGTTTTCAATAACCTAGAACGAGTACCTCTATTACAACATAATTTATTTTTGTTTTGAAATAAATGTTGTACTTTGTCTAAGCTTGCTATGATTTTAGCATTGAAAATACATATAACTATAGATAGAGTAGATACGATTATCCAGATTTTATTATTTATTTATTTTAGCGCTTAAATAACTGCATAATACATTCTGAAGATAACCACGTAAATTTTTGTTGGTTCTTAGTAAATAAAAGTCATCTTGGTGTAATATGCACTTAAAATATTTGGTGTAATATGCATACACAGACTATACAACATACACATAAATACAGACTGCTTCTGTATTTCGGTGGTACTGTGGGAGGATGGTCTCGGGTTCTATTCCTCTTTCTTTTCAGAAAAAAAAGGCGTAAACCTATGTAGGTATGTAATACAACATTAAAATCACACACATCAATACAAAATTACATAATACAAAAAAACTTCTTGTATTCTTGCTTATATACTATAACTCTATAAACTTATTTTTTATACCAATATATGATTATATCAGAATAGAACAACGGCAAAAGAGACATGGCACGCATACTGACATTTATCTACACATAGCATAAAATGAAGACGTTTCTCAAGAACCCCGCAATGGATTAGATGTGGTGTCATAGCCTTGTTTACCTACACAACAAACAAAGATTTAAGAAGACTGAATTTTATTAGTCAAGATTTCTTCACGATGATTTGCTTCACCGTAAGTCAGTAATGTCCAAGGTGAACTAAGAAAGTAAATTTTTTATATGAATTTAAAAAAAACACATTGGTACTTTTTCGGTTTCGAATCCACGACCTCATGCATCCGAAGCGGATGGCGCCTAACTATTGTATAAAAGCCTGAATTTCTATTAGTACAGTGTCAAATGCACCCCGATGCGTTCCGTCATCGTACGCTTGGTGGAAATCGTACAATACAGTCAATTATAGTCGTAATACAATGAGGTACGTTATTTTTCGATGTTTCTAATATTCTTCTTCTTAGGGTGCCTCTCCAACTAGTGGAGGTTGGCAGTCTACTTACCAATAATTTTAAAAAGCTTGACGACACTTCACTTTACATTTATTTAGCTGCTACACTTTACATTTATTTAGAATTTTTATACCAGACACCCGCCCTCTTGTTTCACTTCGGTATCAAAAAGTTCTATCTTTTATTAGCGAACGCTTACATAAAATGTCTTTGCAGTACTGTCTGCGAACTAATAATGCAGTGCTGTATTTAAAATTTACAAATTTATTTATTTATTTATTTAAACTTAATGCACACAGGTACATAGGCGGACTTAATGCTATAAGCATTCTCTACCAGTCAACCTTAGGTGGTGCAGAGATAAACGAAGTAGGTGCAGTAAATAAATTATGATATGAAAATATATAAAAAAAAGAAATGTATAGGTTGTAATACAACATAAAAACATAATACAATACGTAAATATTAATAATTATTATACATACTGATTAACAATTATTATACATACAGAACATATAATATATAAATACTACTACATACACTAAATATGTACAAAAACAAGACAATCAACGTGATAATTCCAACAGTTTCTCAAAGAGTAGAGCCCGTACTTTCAGCTTAAAAGTTAACCGGTTTGTGGCCATCCTGATTTCTAGAGGTAGGTCATTCCAGAGAAGAACAGCCTGGATTACAAATGAAGAATGAATAAATTCAGTTGAATGGGAAGGACACGCAAGGAGAAGATTATTTGAAGAACGAAGGTTTCTGGCATGAGTGGAGCATAAATACTGGAAGAAAGGAGTTAGGTAAGTAGGAGGAGAAGGCGAGTTAAGAATAGAATAAAGTGTAGTGAGAGCACGCAAGCTACGGCGTTGACGAATAGGTAACCAATGGAGTTCAGAACGATAAGTAGACACATGATCATACTTACGAAGGTTAAATATGAATCGAATGCAGTTATTGAGAAGGCGGTCATATTTATTGAGTAAATCTGCATTCAGGTCATAATAGCATACATCACCATAGTCAATTATAGGAAAGATTAAGTTCTGCACAAGCATAGTCTTCGTTTTAGAAGGAAGGAAGTTTTTCAGACGATAAAAGGCACGCAGGGTTCCAATAACTCTTTGGCTGACACTAGCAACTTGAGCTCTCCAATTAAGATTTGTGTCAACTAGCAAGCCAAGATCCTTAACAACTGGACTGTACGGTATGGGCAGATTGTTAAAAGAAAGCGGTGGTAGAATTTTAGTATCAAATCTGCACATCATACGTTGGCTACCTACTATAATAGCTTGGCATTTGGCTGGATTCACAGACAAGCCAAACCGATTTGACCAATTGCTAATAGTTCTAAGGTCACTATTCAAGTCTGCAATAGCTTGCGATATGTTCATAACGCTTGTCTGTGAATACAACTGCAAGTCGTCAGCATAAAGATGATACGCACTCTGAAGATTTGGGCACAAGAGATTAATAAAAATTGAAAAAAGTAAAGGAGATAGTATGCCGCCTTGAGGAACGCCAGAATTAAGATCACACCAACAAGATGAAGTCTCATTAACACGGATCACCTGCTGACGTCCCTGAAGATAACTTGAAAACCATTCCAGTGCACCAGGTGAGACCATGTTATGGGAGAGAATAGACAAAAGGATTGGGTGACTAACGGTACTGAAGGCGTTAGAAAAGTCAATTAATACCAACACAGTGACTTTGCCGTCCTCCATGCCGGCTCTAATATCGCCAGTCACCTTTAGGAGAGCAGTAGTGGTACTGTATGCAGGACGAAGATTGGAGTGGACTCAGAAGATTGTTTTTATATATAAAATGTGAAAGCTGCTTATGCACACAAGCCTCAAGAATTTTAGAAACAAATGGGAGGATTGAGATAGGTCTAAAGTGTTGAGGGAGAGAGGGAACGAAATTCAAAAATAATGAAATTCGGAAAATTACTGATAATAAGACATAATAAAATACAGACCATATCTGTGGTAAACGGTGTGGATGTCACAATTACTTAAACTGTTTAGTGTAATATTTTATGTTCATGTAATATTGTGATTTTGTTTGTTTACCCAATAAACGAAATATATATATATATATATATATATAGATATATATATATTATTTATCAAATAAAAATACCAACACATATCGATATATTAATTCGCCCTTAGCCCAGAAAGACCACGGATGCATAGTGGTATATCGTAATCCCACCAGCGGGACAAATTGGTAGGACCACGGGTCCTTAGCCAAAACATATTTTTTTCTCTTTTAGGCATAATAGTCAAGATATAATTGTCACGTTACTCTATGACATGATCAAAATACGAAACTAACTTGCGAACAATTTTTTATACATATATAAACTGAATTTCTATTTCTATTTTACGTTATATTTATATTTGTACTACTTCTAATATGTTTTCATTCAACAATTATTTGAAATTAATATTATTTGTATTTTATTTGCATAAAAAATTGACGTATAGTCCTCGAGTCGCTGAGACTCGACTAAAGTCAAATTTGTCAGTTTTACAGGCTTAGGGGGGGGGGTGCTTCTTGAGGGGCGCTAACCTCCTCTAGGGGTTTTCTGTTTTATTTAAAAAATTTGAATGAAACATAAAAAATTGATTGACACAAGTTGTTTAATACGTTAGTACCTTTCTTTCATATAAAATTTATGCATTACTATTAAGTACTTATTAAGAACATTTTCAATTTAGGTTAAAGTAGAGTCTATTCATTTCTTGTTTTATCAAAATTTGGTCAAATTTATTAAAATTTTAATAGACATGATTCGTTTATAATGATCTTAAATATTAGATTATAGTTTGTATATGATAAATACACAAAAGGTTCCGTCTAGAATATGTATCTTAACTAGGGTGATTTTGACATTTGAGCCATGTAATCCCCATAAGTAAAGATTTTCATAATACAAACTGATATAATTTTGTTAAAACATTTTTAACGAACGCCGCATGAAATATGTACTTTAAATCTTTATTATCTGTAGCAAAATTTAATCAAAATAATTAAAAGCACTACGATTACTGTAAACTGTTTTCATTAGTTGTATAAATAAAATTAAAAGAAAGTTAAAATTTTGTACGTAGTAAGTAGATGTCAGCTACAAACAGAATCTATCCCGAGTCGAGATAGCCCACTGGTTATCTATACACGATTGCGGTGGATTTGAAACCGGCAGGTACTTACCAATGTCGTTTTTCAGTCATAATTACTTTCTAATATATACGGTGAAACAGACTTACAACAAATATATAGTAGTCTGAAATTGTCTACTTATTCATATTGAGCAAGCGTGGCGATTAATGCTCCTGCCTTCTCTGTATAAGAGTCACTTAGGCTAGAATAAAACGATAATAAGTAATTGAGACCTCCATACCGTCCGTCCGAATGAAGCGGTAGCAGCCCGCTAGCTTTACGAGTAGGTGATAGTTATGTGTATTTTCTTTAATATGGTAGATGACGACAAGCGACCTGATACAAGTAGGTATATCTAGATATTTTATTATTATATTTACGATAGTACCTATATATACATTATGTCGACAAAACAGTACAGTACAGTTTGGTTACTTTGGAAGGGTGAGGTTTTCATTGTACTCGCAGTCCCCTTACATATTGCTCTAGCAATAGTCAATGAACTCCCATTCAAGTTTCAGATGAACAATCAAAGACGTTGATTGTATATTTTGTATAAAGGCTTCATTACATTATAATTTACTATGTAATAAAATAATAGTTATATTATTATAATATATATTATATTATTAAAGTTTTTGGGACATTGTACATACAGGTCTATAATGCTTATGACCGCGGTTATAATATATGTTTTAGTCACTTTCGTATTTGTAAGTAAAAGCTCAAGGTAAAGTTTTGCTCATGTAGGTAATACTCATATTATCTACATAAGCGAAACTTACATACGGGGCGCGGTGCGGCGGCTTGCGAAAATGTCCTGTCTGTTGATCACGGCTGCAGACAATCTTTTTTATACGCTGCACTGATTCCGCATCGCTTGCTCTCCCTATTTTCCATTTCCCAATTGGCAAAAAAAAATTAGAACCTTATCCGTGAGTTTTTATATTTTAATAAAAAAAAACAATGAAAAGAGCTGTTAATCTCTGGTTGGACTACTTTCAACATTGTTTTTTTATTTTAAGACAGGATTAACTAAAACTTATAAACAATGTTGAAGTACTTACTTAAAGTTCAATCAATTGGTGAGTTAAATGTTATACCAGCAGCAAATCTCGCAAAACTTTGTGTGATTTCAAAGGTACTAAACCACGAACAAATCTGTTCTAAGTTTGTTATCTGCCTATTCCAGGTAAGAAGTAACTTATTTGGTAGTAAACTGTTAACTGTGTCCCTGGCGTCTCATGGTAACTATTATTTCAAGTTATTTTGCTGGACGTTTATCGCGCTAGCTAGAAGCACTAGAACTATTATTTACCAGCAAAAACACAACGTTTATCGTCGTTATCATTTATGCCAAAGGTAACTTCCAGTAGTTTCTTGGCTAAGGCTTCCGTGTTTTTTTTTAGAATAGAATAGAATAGAATTTAATGGTATAAAATGAGATACACAGTAGGTACACCGGCAATACTTACTTATATACTAAAATTCTTACTAACTGGTAGGTACAGCTAAAATATAAAACAAATAACATGCCGTGAGAAGTATACAAAACAAATCAAGAAATCTATATGTACCAATAATACTTTTAACAAAGCAAATTAATATTTTTTTAAATTGACGGTGTACACAGATAGTTCTTTACCTCCCGAGCTAGTCAACACGACTGTGTTACGGCAAGGTAAGATTCTCCTCTGCGAATACTAATCATAGTGACGTCTACATAAGACTGTTTTTCTAATGACACATTTTTTCCGTGAACAAAAGATTCCTATGTTGTAAGGCATTTGAAGTTTGCTCATAATCACCACTGTTGAAAAGTAAATTCGCCATGGCAAATCCAGCAATTTTCACATGTGCTGCTGTCTATGTTGTTTTGGATGTTTTTCATGCGGCCTAACCATGCCATCGCAATTGGTTTATAACGCTAGTCAAATTGGTTGGATTTTTATTAAGATATAGTACAGTCCTATTTGGCGCTTTCACTATTTCACCGCTCTACACCTAAAACCCGCCAAGGATACTGTTGCTGATAGTATACTATTGTAATTACATACAAACTTTACAAATAAGGGTAAACCTAATTATGTGCGCAGTTTATGTATAGATTACTTTAATTAAAACGAACCGTTTTATACGAGAGTTAATTTCTAATCCGAGCGACGCGGCTTGCCAGACTGTAAAACAATATATCAGTGTAGAGCAATTTAACGAAAAGTTAAAGTTGGAAACATTAGCACTACTGAGTTCGACCGCAACTCCGGCAACCAGCTATCTTTACCGGAACGTTTAATCAAACTCCCTTCAATACTGATTGTATCCATATGCAGTCGAAAAACTAATATATACTGGATATTAGTTTAAAAAATATAGAAAAATTTAGATAACATGTGAGTAAAAATATAAGGCTTCGATGGTGATGATCCTACCGACCACTAGCGAAGTATATTTACCCTATCAACTAGAGGTCGTAATTATCCTTCACAAGCACAATCGTTGATTAGAATAAATCAAACGCATCTTAGTACCTATCTGTACTGTAGGTACCTACCAGATATACATCATCGTGTGCGTTCCCATTGAGGAACCACATCTGAATTTTAAGCTTTTAAATGCGTCACTCTTTAGTAAAAGTTCTCAAACGATTGTAAATTCAGTCTTTCATTTGTAAAAGTAGGCACTCAAAAGTTACAAGCGGTCAAAGGTGGTCCCTCAATCGTGGCTGACAGGCATCCATATCGTTTTCTAAGGGTAGCGTTTCGACTGAGGGACCACCTTTCACCTGTTGTAACTTTTAAAGGGCTTCTTTTACAAACTAGAGATTGAGTTTACAACCGTTTAAATACTTTTACTAACGCTAGAGCCATACGAAATTTCAAAATTCCACTGTGGTCTCCTCTTATGTGAACTCATGGTGATCGACTGAAGGACCACCTTCTGCGTGCTTGTTCTTTTTATATAATGAACCTGCAAGGCTGATATTTAATAAAGTAGTGTAACAAATTTTTTACTAAGAGTAGTCATTAATAGCAGTTGTAAATTTAATCACGGTTTTGAGATATGGATGCCTGTCAGCCACGATTGAGGGACCACCTTTTACCGCTTGTAACTTTTGAGTGCCTACTTTTACAAATGAAAGACTGAATTAAAATTCAAATGTAGTCCCTCAATAGGAACGCACACTAAATCATCGACTAACTTGCTATGAAATATAAATAATACAGCTACTGAAGTCTATAACAAAATTTCATTCAAGAATTAGAAACGTGTCTTGATGCCCTAATAACTTAAGGTTTTGTAACTAACTTTTGCAAATTCGTTGTGTATTAAGTAGGTTTTTTTTGTACGTTGACACATGACTAACGGTGAAGAGAAATATTTCAAGGAAAGCTGAACTTCTAATAAATATTTGAATGAAATTAGGCATTCACTTTGATTGTGATGACTGCTAATGGTTTCTCTGTATGAGAAAAGACCTGCAATGGGAAATATAGATGATACCTACTATAGAAATAATCAATAAAACTGTTCGTGATATCACGAATCACGAATTATAGCCTACCAAAGTGACTGACAAGTGCAGTAGTAAGGATACTACTCTTAAGTCGATCTTCTATGAGAGGGTAGTACTTCCCCGGACGATCCGGCCCATTCATGCTGAAACCAGCGTGGATCTACTACCGTAAAACCTAGATGTTTTTTTTAAGTTAGAAAATAAGTGGTAGTCCGAGAGGTCTAAATCCAGCGAATAAAGTGAGTGAATAATTGGTAACCACATTTATGAATTTCAGGCATGGTTTCAGCAGAATTGTGAACCCTTACGTTGCCTCGATAAAACAATACTTTCTTCCGTAACATTCCCGGCCTTTTTTTTTTGATTTCTTCCCTAAGTCTTCGTAAGTCGAAGCCATGACTTTGTTAGTCGACAAAACGACCTTAGCTCTCCTTGGAGTAGGTGAGTCAATTTATTGCCACTGCTTGATTGTTGTTTAGATTCAGAAGTATGGTGGCAAACCCAGCTTTCAATCATAGTAACAAAACGGTAATAAAAAATTCTCTGGATCTCCCTTAAAAAGCTCCAAACAGTTACTCATAATTGTGAAGCAATTAGTTTTTGTTCAGCCCAACGAGCAGAAACCTTATGGAAACCTAATTCTATAGTTACACAATTTTGAAATACGATAGAGCCGACTTACTTAATGTGCTCACCATAACTTGATGAATACCTTTTGGTGATAGGCTTTTTATTGAGGTGTTTTTTTTGTTTTTTTTTATCTTTATTTGCTCGGTGTTAAATTTTCTTCATTATTGAAAACACGTAAAATAGTATTGTATTTATTTCATTTTGATCATAAAGTATGATACTTATGAAAAGTCAAAATTACATTACATGAAGTCAGCTAATTAACCTACAGCCAGTTCGCTGACGAGGTAGAGCTGTGAGAAGAACTGGCAAGAAACGTACGTGTGTACGTAACGTGTATGAGTTAACAATTTTAACACATCAACGCAACCAATAAACCATACAAAGTAATTACTACAAAATAACCAATTAATTTAATAACATTTTAAAAAAAGAAAAGAAACGAAAATAGAGGATTTCAATTATTTAGTTTCATCTAGTATGGTAATTTGACTACGTATTTTAATTAAAATTAATAAAAAGTAAATGCATTCCCCAGTCATATTAAACTACAAGGTAATACTGAATTAAGTATTAAATGTATGCCATGCCAAGATTGACCAGTCATCTGTAGTATCAAACAAATGAATAAAAAAAATATGGCTTGTAGTATCAGAACGAAACGTACTATATTACTAACTGAAGAATCACACTAAAAAGTGAAGTTAGATTTATATACTAATAGTTATTTCTTTGTTAGGCAACGAACATGGGGATCCACCTAGATATATGTTATGAACTGTTAATATAATGTAATTATGTCTATACATAATTTTGCAGAATTGAACCTAAAAAAAATATTTAAACACAACATAAATTATTATAAAAATCCTTTCACTAGTACATAACCAGTATGTAGGATTAATTAATTATGTAAATGAATTAGAGCAAGGATTTCGATGAAATAATTAATGAAGGTACGAGTTCAGTAATTATTAATTTCACAAACAAAATCGTGTTTCACTGGCTGGACTTAACACTAGTTGAAAACAAAACGCTCCCAAAAACTAGAACAGATGAAAAAGCTGATTAATAATTTACTGTAATGGCGCTGCGATAAAAATAATAACAGAATATTCTTTGCATTCCACAAACAGATAAATGGAATGATTAATACAAAATTCGGTGTTTTGAATACAAACACCGAATATAAGTGCCATTTTGTATGCTTTAAGTTATAATAAATCATTTGAATGTCGAGGTCAATAGTCAAGGACATGCGCCAGATTAACGAGTTTGAGGCCTTATATTAGCCCTACCTTATCCACCTACTTTTTCTTCTTCGAGTGGCTAGAGAGGTCAACTAACCGACGTAAGTACATGGTCAATAACCACATTTCAAGACTAAGGTGACACTGAGCTTAGCTCAATAGGTAAGTACTATCTTTACTTGTGACCAAATTTAAGATCTAAGCTGACAGTTGTACGCAGAAGCATCTCAACGCCGAAGAAATTAATAATAATAGTAAAACGTAACCGTTATAAATCTAATAAAGTGAATGTTTACAAACATGCCACTAAAACTGAAAGCTATGAGTGATGTTTCTAGTCAATAGCGATTAATTCAATCTAGTTTAAAAAAATAAACGTAAATCAAAATATATTTTTACAAAGCATTTGATTGACGGACGTCGGTTAATGTATTCAGCTTGACGTTGGCGAATACTCGGCTGAATTTACATGATACTTTACGTTCATTCACGGTACAGTGAGCTTTGTGACTGGATACACCTACACTCTCAGTTATCTACTATTCGTATCTATAAAACTTTATGCTGAATGCACGCTGCGCAGAATATCCTTTTGACGTAGTTCGCGTTCCATGCACTTTAAAATGTTGTTCTCTCGTACATATGAACGTTTGTGTAATAACATTCTTCTTCAGTATTGAAAGACGGGACTTTGATATGTCAAAGTCCCGTCTTTGTACCTATGGGTAACAGGCAGATTGATGACCGCAGTATACTACACATTTCATTATTTTCTAGTCTTTTTTTACTAAACTAATTATATAACTACATTGCCTCACCTCTGCATCACACAATAGGTCGACTGGTAGAGAATGCTTTAGACATTAAGTCCGCCTTTTTAAGTGCATGTTTTGTATAATGATGTTTAAAAAGGAATGTATCAGGGTCCCTGATATGTCGTTGCTAGCTATAAGTTTTCTTCTTTTTTATATTAGCTTACCAAAGTGACTCGACACTGCCTGATAGTACCTAATCAATCAGTGCAGTCCGAGAATAAATAGATGCTTTTGACATCCCGTTTAAAATAATAATAATAATAATAATAATCGTTTATTTCAGACCATTAAATCCATTTTGTTAGTAATTTTTTTTTCTTAAACTAGTGTTAATATAGGCACAAATGAAAACACACACTAAAACATATTTTACACACACAAACAAAAAGACGACATATATAATTAAAAATCATTGTTGCGCAATCCCATGTGACTATTAAAATGACTCGAGATCACAATTTGAGAAAAAAACACATGTGCTATGCTATTATAAAGTTCAGGGATTTAATTTAGCAACATAACATTGTAATTTTGAAAATGACTTCTTTAGCATTTTAATCGACCTTGCGGTTGAAAGTGGAACTGCAGAATCAACATTACCAATGCCAGATGTATAAAGACTAGGTAACATTGTGTTTATCTTTATAACATTGTATTATATTAAAGTAAAATAATAAAAAGTTTCCAAATCTTTCGTTTATTGTCTAACAAAACTGGAAGAGTTAAATTCTAGCACATCTTCACATAAATCTTATCTATTTTACTATTTTACTAATTCATAAATCAGTTTTGTGGCAGTTTCCGCTTATTTACGATATTGGATTAGTTTTACAGTCTTGTCTGACAAACAAAATTTGGTAGATTTAGTAAACTTTTGTAGGCCATGACCTAAAAATATAGCCTATTTTAATTCAGCTACCTATACTTATGCGCATTAATCATGACGATAATGACTAAATTATCGTTATCTAGTGAGTTATGGTCAAAAAGAAAAAAAATAACCATAAAAAATACAGAACTATCAGCTGTTTCTCTCTAAGTTATCCCTTCTGAAAAAGGTACGACACACCTAAAATGTGATAAAATCCGAGCGAGCTATACACATCGCAGGTACAAAGAGGTATATTTATGACTGCTATGAACAAAGTTGTGAGATTAAACGCTTGTAGACCGCTTGCACTTGACTGCGGGGAGCGACCGCGCCTCGCCTACAGAGAGCAATCAAAAGTTTGACCTACATCCTATATACTCCTGCGTTTATAGTCTTATGAAAATGACACATAGTTTATAGACATTTGAACAAATAAAAAAAAATTTGTTTTTATAGTATTTTAGATTTCTAATGATAAATATGAAACAGTTTTCCTGTTAGTCGTCATATACACTGTAAGACAATAATTATGATTTAACCCTCATAAAGTTTCCAAGAACAAATCGAACTTCATTAAAATTCCCTTCAAATAAAGAATTTTCTTTCTTAACAAGTTACTCAAGCTTAAAGAGGGAAGTTTTGTTTATTTACTGCTCAGAAATTCGCATAACGAAGTAATGAACTCATCAAAACTTACGAATGAAAGACCACATTGATTTTGTGTTTTTTTACTGTGACTTTCCTCTGCCTGATGGTAAGCAGTCAGTAGGATCCTGAAGTGGTGGTCACTATTCTAAAGGCCGTCATCTGCTGGTATAGTGACCTCCAGTATAGCGGCTTCATGAGACATACACATTACACATTTACGATTGTTAATTGTACGTATAACTAGCCTAGAATTAAACAACAGTTATATAAAACTACATCATAATTCCATTAGATGAAATGTTCCTCCTCCGGTACAATTTAGTGAAAGCTATATAAAGGCAATACAAACTTCGCCCAGTCCGTGTTTACTTGAGCGGAACACGCCGGCAATATAAGTTATAGTTACAATAACGTACAATTTCATATGGGTTTATGTTCAAGTTAATTTTAGTGTATCTAATGTTGAAAGTTTTCTCCTGCTGTCTTAACCTTGATTCATTACCTATGCCATGAACTAAACGAAATCATATTTTTATAAAAGTGACGATTTTGGTTGTGTAGATCCGGCGTGAATTATCAAAGCTTCTTACTACACGTCAGGAGTATTATTGTGGATATATATTTTTGTACTGAACGGACGAATTTTATTGAGAAAGATCTATTACTTTGTTGTCATTGTGAATCCGTTCACTATAATTTTAGCGAATACATAAACACTATATCACTCGCTTTGGTGTGATTTTTACAAAACATTCTTTTATGTGCATGTTTAGAAAAGATTAATGTTTTGTTTTTACACGTGGACGGTACAAAGGGAAGTTATAAATGAGATCTTCACGTGTTAGGTTAGGTGCCAGGTCACGTAAACGCGTGATCTGATTTTCAGTCCGATACTACAATATTCACGTAGTGTTTAAAAGCGCGATCTGCTTAGATGACGGGTTTATAAACAAAAACGATTATTTCAAACAGTTTCATTAAAGCTATTAAGGTAGGTACTAGGGACTTAGAAGAAAATATATTATGAACAAAGTATACGCATGTAGGTATCTACATAGTACATCGACAATTTTATTCATAAGTTGATGTTTTATAGAATTTTAATAACTTTAATTATGCAAGCCTGAATTAACCTACATAAGACTTATAGTCACTCATAAACGACTTTTAATCAAAGAAAATCAACGAGCTGTTAGTCATCTAATCAATCATAATATCGCATACCACTGCCAGACACAGACTTCCCCTTCAATCCCTTTCAATAGTAAACTTAACTTTTAAAGGCGGTAGCTCTTGAAAATTATAGCTTATGGCAACTTAAAAGTCACTTATCAACTAATAACTCTTATAGTTTAGCCCTGACGATGAGGGTCTATAGTAACCTAAAACTTATATTGGCTTACTGTTGAAGTTAGGAGAATATACAGAGATTAAAGTGATTGTGACCGTACAAGTTTTCCGTGGAAAATTGTTAAAAATATACAAGTAGTACCTACCAATTTTACTCACAAGCTATAGCGAGTAATTAATTAATTAATTAGTTAGAAATACCTTCTATGTCAAGGCTTCCAAAGCAAATAAAAGTGGTTTCAGGTAAGCCTGTTTACAAAAGTAGACGACACCGGTCTTATAAAAAATATACAAAATATACAGGCAGTCTCAAAAGTCGCTGACTACATAAATATTTCAATAATCCATGAACAACGTACCATGACTTATGCACTGTACGTTGTTCATGGATTATAGAAATATGAATGTGGTCAGCGATTTTTCAGACTGCCAGAAAAAAACCAGAAGCGCTGTTTATTTTCTTAATTATTTTATTCTGTCACTGGTGCACCGATGCATCGGTCACTCCAAAGAGTACAGTAATCTCGCTTAATAAACGCACTCTAACTCACGTCAAGCTTGCTACTGTAAAACACAAAAAAGATACAAAATATTCAAAAATAGAATCGAATTAATTTACAATTCCAAAAGCAAATTAAAACCATTGACAAAAATACGTAGCTTTTTATTTTTAAATAAATAATAAAATTATATTAAAATCAAATTTCGCTGAATGCAATATTTTGTCAACAGACAGCAACTTCGTGTTGGGCAACGCTCAGGTACCGGCGTACCCGATTGTGTACTGTTCGGACGGGTTCTGCGAGCTTACGGGGTGGGCGCGCGCACACATTATGCAGAAAGGCTGCGCGTGCAAGTTCTTACACGGCCCCGACACCAGAGACGAACACCGCCACGAGATCGACGTTGCACTCGACACCAAGACTGAACTCAAGCTTGAACTTATATTTTACAAGAAAAATGGTAAGTATTATACACATGCTGAAATATGAAAAACTGTAAGAAAGAAAATGTATGCGTACAGTTGCAAATCAGTGGTCAACAATAACAAGCATTACTAGTTAAAATTTAACGACTTGCTTATACCTTTCATAGATAAAATTGGAAGGGACTATTAGATACACACTTATCTATTAATTATAAATAATTGGTCAAAGTAAAAATTATTTGTAGGAATATTTTACCTGAATAGATTGATAGGTTGCATATATTGGATTACAACAGTTTACAAATTCACTATAATTTCAAGCATGTATTCTTGATTCCTAAAATCTCTTTGTATACCTCTTTGATTGTAATAAATAGGTATTCAATAATGTTCAGTATGGGTAATTAGTTCAAAAGCATTTAGAGCATATTCGAAAATAATACTTTTCGCAATTATGTTTACAGTATTGTGGCAACAATATAGGGATTTCAAAGAATAATTCCCTTAAGTTCGTCGAATAAGAATTTTCTACGAATTGTTACCACACACAAAATATTTTCATACATTGTATACCAGCAGCGAATCGAATCCAATCCAAGTACCAATTCACTAAATGTATATTTATAAAATTACGGTCGACCTCCGATATGAATATACTGAATGTCATAATGTAACGAGTTTAAACTAATGTTTACCAACAAACTGATACAATCGAAAATTACCAAACGTTATAACTTATACTTATCCGCAATTAGCACGATCGCTAACGGATCCTAACATATCTGGAAAAACGTAATTTATGAAGACTGATAATTAGACATTTGAAAATATGGTCATAAATATTAGTATTACAGCCGGGAACAGTGCTCAAGTTTTATTACCATGTTTAACGGGATACGGAGCTTTAAGATTCGAAAGAAACCAACCTTCAAGATTGGTAATCGTAATTTTGTTTGTTTCTTTTTCATAATCTGATTGCTATGAGTGCTACGTATTTCTGTAATTATTAGACATTTGAGAAAGTTATGCATCAAATGTTTTATGAATACTTTGTACCTATATGTATATCGTTAATGTGTGTTAAATAAATAAAATGAGATATTTTCACTGTCGCGTCGCATATTTATATGTAAACTAATCGCGAAAAACTTCAATAATTTCCGCCTCTCTTACTTGTTAGCTACCTTTCATAACTAACATAACAATAGTGCCCCGAGCGAATAAATATGCCAAAACGTTATCCTTGTTTACATTTATTAACGAAAACCTAATTCAAAGCTACTGGGGCAGATATATTCACACGTGTAATCGGTTACAATTAAATACATGCGCACTGATTACCTATATATTATATACTAATTACTATTTATTATATTACTACCTATTATATTCATACATACATATTATATCCGGGCGTCACCTGAGGTCAGCACGGAAGATCAGCGCTGTGTTGTGGCTAGTTCCACGACCAGCACATAGCTGAGTGCTGACCTCGTTGTCGCAAGCGGCCGCGCAGTGTGTGTGTTTTAAGTTAGATTAAGAATGTATTTGTCATTGTCATTCCACTGCGCAACTGTATTGCTGACAATAAATAATTTTTCTTTCTTTTCTTCTTTCTTTCTTTCTATTATATAATAGCCTAACCTATATTATTAATATATATTCCATACAAATTTGTTCGATATTCACTTTACCAATATCTTATTTTAACAATTCTTGTGTTTAACTTAAAGCAATCGTTATTAAAAAAAGTGGATCAATATATTCAGAATCATTTCCCATTCAAAGTCAAGTCTTGTTAAAAAAACTTAAATGTCAATGTATAGATCTAAGAATAACAATTATTTGAATTGCGATTTTAAAAGTGCAAAGCCAATACCTATCAAGTAAAAAGCTTTGCTCGTAGTATTGAAACCGTTACGGGTGTTGCGCTCTAGAACTAAGTTATGGTTCATATCGCGGTTCTAATATAACAGCAATTGTTTTTGATTTCAAATTGTACGACATATATATATAAATTTTAGATTATTAAAGATTCAAGATTAGCCAATAGATTATTTTCTAGATATCTATAGCGCTACAACGCAATAGAATCAGCACACAGAACAAATTTCATGACTGTATTTCATATTCGTATTACGAGATATATTTTGATGGTAAATTAGAATTTTATGATCAACTTTTAGTAAAAAGTACGTTTCGTAACATCTAAGCTGATACTTTAAGATGACTATATTGCGAACGTTGATTCTTTGCATTAATGGCGCAAAACATCGTCCAGGCCACAATCGTAAACAAAACCAATAGGATGTTTACGATTTCATTCGACATAATTAAACTTTTGCAAGCACTCAGCTGTTCGTCGTCGCCATCATTTACTGCTTTCAGAACAACGACGTACATACGAGTATACTATACTAAGAACTATTTTTACGTTGCACACGCCAAAGACGGTCAATAATAATAATAATAATAATAATATTTATTTATTCATTTATCAATTTTATCAATTTTACAATTTTCTCTTATTTCACTTAATAAATAATAATTTAATTTAATCAAACAGTTGTTGCGTTGCATGATATAAGAGGTTGTCGTTGACGACTGCGCTAATATAAATTGTGTTACAGTCGTCAGCGTCTTCCACTCTGGAAAATTATTGGTTTCATCTTATGAATTTAATTAGACTTACAAAAGAAATTGAAACAATAATTTAGGAAATCAATTAAATTTTAAATACATTTTTAAATGATAATAAAATAAAGTGAATTAATAAGTTAGGTGCAAAATTAAATTTGGAACAATTATATGAAAACTTAACTTAAATTAAGCTAGTCATACTTATTATGAAAGGAATTACATAATTTTAACGATTGAATTGTGTGTGCGTGTGTGCGTGCGTGCGTGCGTGCGTGCGTGTGTGTGTGTGTGTGTGTGTGTGTGTGTGTGTGTGTGTGTGTGTGTGTGTGTGTGTGTGTGTCTGCGTGTGTATGTCTGTGGGTGTTAACTGTGTGAGGTAGTAGTATATTCATTTGTTATATTATAATTGAATGGCTTATACATAATCAATCTTCCTTAGGCACTCCTTTTTATTTGTGTGTCAATATAATTTTACTATAAGTAATTGCATTTTACAGGTTCTCCATTTTGGTGTTTGCTCGACATCGTTCCAATTAAAAATGAGAAACGAGAAGTGGTTTTGTTTCTCGCCTCTTTTAAGGATATCACCAACACCAAGATGGCCGCCATGAACTCTAATGAGAACTTCGACAGCGGTAAGTACCTTTGTTAGGATGACACTTGAAACTCCTTAATAAAACGCAAGCTACAAAAATTATATTAAGTACCTTTCAAATAGTGGCCTTGGTGCGAGCCTTTGTGAATATTGATGACGATGATGACGGCTGTGCATTTATATTAACCATACTTAGCACGTTTTTCTAGTGCTATAGGTACATCTATAAGGTTGATAGCATTAGATTGAGCTCCCCTAGCTCCCAGTTGCTAGCGAGTTGCGAGCATCACCGCACGGTAAAGTTCCTTTTCGAGTGTTTGCATTGTATCCAATGTGTAGTTGATAAATCTGTAGTTAGACAGGCAATAAGTCTGAGTAGATAGAAAATAGATTTAGTATGTAAACACTACGTAGTCAAATTAATTCAATGATTTTCTTTGCACATCTATAAATTGAACTGATAGCCAAACATACTCTTAGTTAAGGACGAGTTAACAGCGATCTGTTTGCCAAGGAGCTCGTTGTAATCAATGTAGCTATACACGTGCGAAAGAACGTAAGGTTATACTTTTTTAGTTTATAATAATAATTTTATTAATATTTTATTCTTTATTTTACAATATATTCTGATTTAATCTTTTTCAAGTTATTATGTGAAATAACAGCACATGCTTCATACCTATATAGTAAAATCTTTTCTAGAGTAATAAGTAAATATCAATGATGAAAAATAACTATAAATAGGCTGAACGAATTCTGCCAGCGTTTGATATTAGCCTCCCTCGGTGCCGACAATGTTTAATAAAACTTGAAGCATAGGCTGTTTGTTCAAGAATTCAAATATCCTTTGAATACCTACCGTAAACTTAAATACCGAGCTAATTGAAACCACCCTGTATTTCGATGTAACTATTGAGTAACAATAATTTACTTGATATTATTTACGAAGCCCTTGAACTTTGGATCCCGATATGTCGCCAGTTTGCAATTTTTAAATTGTTTGGGTACCAAAGCTTACGCATACCTACCCGTTTAAACAGACTTTACTTTTTATATTACATTTTATTATAACTTTCATTCTATTCTGCGCGCCTATTATGTAATAATACAGTCAGGCATTCAAAAAAATACCAAGAGATTAATTAAACCAGTTTTAAGATAAATATTATTTTTTAATCAAGAATATTTTGCCTTAATTACCGTCTTGCGCGGATGTAGTAAAGTTCGATTATGGGATTAAATGCGGACGCCAGTATCCGTCCGTTTTCTGTTAATTTTTCTGATGTCATCTTTAACGGGAAAGAAAATGTATTTTCGGTACTGACTGTTTTGTCGCATATAACACTAGATTTGTTAGTAAAAGAATGCATGCACCGTGACATGTGTTTATTATTTATTAAATTTCTATGACTACGTTAGTTTATTTACTTAGATCATTGTGTCTGCTTAAGAATCTAAACACCACATACACACCATACACTGATAACCCTGCCAGCTATTATTATGTAGAGTGTATGTTTAGATTGCTTTCAAATAATGTTCATAAACGACACAAAACATTCGGCTGATAATGCCCCAGCCACTTCCCTAAATTAATTATGTTTATTGAATGTCTGAGATATGATTCTTTTTTTTTCAAAAAAAAAATAATATTAGATATATGTAGCGTAATATAATTAAAAGCATATTTTTTTTCATTTTTTAAATTATGTGGTTTGATACGTTGTTATTGTGACTTATTCTTTTTGAAAGAGTATAATATATTGTTGTAAACAGTGAGATAAATTTATGAAATTATAGTTTCTTAAATGTTTAATGAATTTAGTTCCCTAACTAAGTAAAATATCTACACAGTTATATGGACAAACAATGTGGTTATATGACGAAATTGTGAAAATTTTCAACCATAAAGAGAATTTATCCACAAACTTCGGACTAAGTAATCCATCTACCCCGGTGGTATACAACATTTATTTGTTTCTTCATAAGAATAAATTTATTTATACCTACTTGCAAACTTTCACATTATAGAATGCTGTATGCTGTTTTTGTTTTGATTGTTGAAAATTGTGACGTCAAGGCACAAGAAATTTTGAAACGTATTTTTTGCTTACACTTTTAAAAGTGTACTTATGTGCCGTGTAAATGTTTTAAGTAACGTTATTTTTATTATTACCTAGATAAGTTTAAAAGTCGCTTCGTACTTGCTTACTTTTATTTCTGGCGACATTGTTTTGATATCGATTTACAAAACTTCATAACATCGATAAATACGTCAAGCCAGTAATTCATTATGTTAAAGAAAGTAAACAACTAAGTTAAAGCCTCCACTTTCACAAAAATTGTTACAAATCCTTACGCGTCAAATTTGAAGTTTTGTACCTGGCGTCAAAACAGTATAACTGCCTATTTACAAGATTTTCTTATATAAAATCTGGAAAGATATTTCTCAGATCCAATTTACATTACGATATAACAAATTTCTTTGACGCAGTTTCGTTAAGATCAACTTGAAGTGCTTATACTTATTATTTGAATTAAAGTAAAACGAGAAATATATTTTGTTCATCTTTATAAGAAAATCTAATTCGGGGCGTATTTTCCTTACGATAAGTAGATTACGTAGCTGGTGTCGAGCCAGTCGACAAGTGTGTAACAGGGTGGTTTGTGCATGCAGGAGCCGCGGTGCGGCCTTCGGCTGGCGTGGTCACTCTAGCGTTATCCCCATTTGTACCCGCAGCGGCACTCTTGGGCGCCCGGTTCCGCGCTGAATCTAGTTGCCTACTTCCAGACCCGAATGGCAATCTTGACCCCGAAGCGCCGTCACCCGCCAACATGGGCAGGCGACGATCTAGAGCGGTTCTATACCAGCTTTCAGGACACTATAAGCCGGATCGAATGAAGACTAAACTAAAACTCAACAATGTTAGTAAGGTAATTTTTTTCTACTGAGACGCCCATCGGTTTTGCATCACAGACGCAGTACCTACCTTTAAAGATTGTTCATTTTCCTTGGCGGTAATTTAAATTTACATATTAATAATTATAATTTGTACGTTAGTAAAAATTGAATTAATGTTTCAGAACTTGTTACACTCGTCAGATCCACCACTTCCTGAGTATAAAACGTCAGCATTAAAAAGATCTAGGCTTATAATATCACATTATGGCGTATTTAAAACATTTTGGGACTGGCTTATCCTTATAGCTACATTCTACGTGGCAGTGGTCGTTCCCTACAACGCTAGCTTCGTAGACCAAGGACACCCTAGGATAAGCGTGACTAGTGACGTTGTAGTAGAAGCGCTATTCATAATCGGTAAATTTCTTCACTTTGACTTGTTCACATCCTTTAACGCAATATTACATCGCATTTGTGTTTTGCAGATATAGTGCTCAATTTCCGAACGACATTCGTAAGTAAAAAAGGTGAGGTGGTATCAGATTCTAAGGCAATAGCCCTTAATTATATCCGAAGTTGGTTCGTGGTGGATCTCCTGGCCGCGCTGCCGTTTGACCTACTTTACGCCTCCGACGTGTATAGTGGAGCGGTGAGTTAATGGCACCAGCTAATTAATATACCAACGTTATTATTAATTAACTACTTACACTTCGAACGGTCTCGAGTGCTTTCACAACACAAACGTTTCATATTTGTTTGTACAGTGCTACGGTCTTGACAAATAATGATGTAACACGATATGTAACATTATACACATTAATAAATTAGTTACATACCACATTTACCTAATGTCTGTTGCTCCTGAAAGTTAATATACAATACCTAATAAATTTTTCCTTATACTAGTAAAATAATAATCATGACCAATTTGCATTAAATTTCTTCTCATGTCTACAATATATTTGTTTCTCGTTTTACATACACACCTTTAGTGAAAAAGAAACACGAAACACGCCTCTTAGGATATGTTTATCTTACTTAACAAAGTGTGATTCTCATTTCACATCACTTTGCCACTAAAGGTGCGACGTGTTTATTTTGGACGTCATGTTTTTTACAGTTAACTTTGTAGTTCAGACTAATTAAACTGGCACAATGTTTTCAGGAGTCAACACATGGAAACGTGCATTTAGTAAAATTAACAAGGTTGCTGCGACTCGCCCGTCTGCTACAGAAAATGGATCGATACTCTCAGTACTCGGCACTGATACTGACTCTGTTAATGCTCTCTTTTACTTTGCTTGCCCATTGGCTAGCTTGCATCTGGTTCATTATAGCCGACAAAGAAATTGAAATTCATAAAGACGAGCCATGGGATTTAGGTTTGTAATTTTGAAATTTTAACTTGTCTAACTGCCTTAAATGAAACCATGAACTGGAAAGTTAAATATATACCTACATAATATAGTGTTTTTCATTACTAATTAAGTAAGTTGTCAGTATATGTCAGTACTAGTTTCCCGCAGCGCGGTTTCACCCGCGTCTTTAGTTACTGCTCTGCTCCTATCGATAGTAGCGTGATGTTACATAGCCTAACTGTTACACAACCTTCCTCAAGAACTAAGCTATCATAAGCTAAAATAATTATTCCAATTCGACTGGTAGTTCCAGAGATTAGCGCGTTCAAACAAACAAACAAACTCTACCGCGTTATATGTATAATAGTATAAATGACACGTACTTGTATAATATAAGTTTAGTTATTGGTTGCATGGCGATTGAAATCTTCAGAAACAACACACAGGTCCATATGTGCCCTTTTGTTGTTTCTTTTAGATCTTTCTAGTTGTGTTTTTTGGATCTTTACGATACCGAGATTATTGTCTATTATCATTACAAAATAAATATCTCCAATTTAATCTGATAGCAAGTAAATTTATCTATGGATGTCCATTGGCAGAGCTATTATCGTTACCTAGTTTATGTTTCTGACTTTAAAATGTGACAATCTACTTTTCAATTTCACAAACTGCAGCGAAGCGTTTTTATATTACTGAAAACGAAAACCTTTATTGCTGTCCCAGTTCCATAAAAGCCGAATTGTTTAATTCTAGGTTGGATCAATACGTTGGCGGAGAGACTGAAAGTGCCAATACCTAACATTTCACATAGTGAGAGCTACGTCACGGCACTTTACTTCACCTGTTCCTCACTCACCAGTGTAGGCTTCGGCAACGTGTCTGCAAACACCCTGGCTGAAAAGATCTTCAGTATTATTACTATGCTGATTGGAGGTACGACTTTTATAAAATAAATCGTTCGCCAACTACCTTAAAAAATCTGTAGATATTTTCTGTTGCGAAACATCCATCTACGTTATGCCACCGCTTATAAAAGAAGTAGTAAATTGGACAGAGAAGGAGAAAATGTATAAATTTTAGCTTAGCAACAAGATGGTACATATTAACAACTAGCTGTGCCCGCGACTTCGTCCGCGTGGAATAGTGATTTTGGGCAGCATTTTTTGGATATATCTTTTGGTTTGTTTTGAATTATAAACATCTTCGTTAAGGTGAATAAGAAAAATCTTTACAGTAAATGCTTCTCTATCTACGATATTAGACGTATAGCCATCGCGGATCAAAGCCATACAGGCTGCTACGATTACTTACACGTGGCAAATCCACATAAAGCTGACCATGCGAAAAACAGTTAATATTTAGATCCACACTCATTAATTGTCATCGCGAAACATAGGCTCACTGGAAACTGAACTCGTTTAAAACTAAACGGGAAATTGTTTGGAATGAAAGGAATCCGAGGAATAAAAACGCTATAAGTTTTTTTTTTTATTAGCCTGCCAAAGTGCCTCTACTCTGGCTGATGGTAAGCAGTCAGTGGAATTCAGAAGCAGTGGACACCATTTCAAAAGCCAAACTACTGGTATGGTGGCCTCCACTATGGCGGCTTAGTGAGATGCTTCTTCACGCCTCGCTTAAAAGTCCCAGGATGAAAGTTAGGTGGGAACACATGCGCTGGTAAAGAGTTCCAGGCTTTAATTGAGCGACAAAAGTATAAAGTGCTGAACCGTTTGGTTCGAGACCCTTTAGATTCCACTGTGAAAGGGTGGCACTTCAGTCCCGCACGTGTCGTTCTGGATAAAAAGGGAGAGGGTAGAATTAATTTAAAGAGCTGTTGAGAAGACTCTCCGTGGTAAAGGCGATAGAAGACGGCCGTTGAGGAGGCGATGTCTCTTCGCAGCTGTAAAGGCTCAAGGGTCTTAGGCCTCCGAGCTTCCATGATACGGACTGCTCGCAAAAGGCCGCCGTACCGTCTCGAAAATGGTCGCCGGGTCCCACTATCCGGTCACCAACCTGCACGACGAACCACTCCGAGATTATGCGCAACCTGGTGGGGCAGTCTCTTTTTTTTGGTTAGGTCTAATTGGGCCCTTGTACAATGCCGCGGGCGGCCAGCGGCACCACCGTTTATACTGGTCTCCCTGGCCGGCGGGTTGACCCACACCACCCACACAATGACTCCGCGGATACTCAGCTGGTCCCACACATGCTGCGAGGTCAACGCCTTCTAGATCCAAAGTAAGCATATTATATGCTTGTATTATGGGTTCTAGAATACGGATAAACATACTTAAATACTTTTATTTTTGTAAATAGATACATATTATACATATAAACACCCAGACCAATGCAAATAGACATGTTCATGCTACAAATATTTGCACTGAGCGGGAATCGAACCCGCGACCTCACAGTCCATACACAGTACCACCAAAATACAGAGGCAGTCGATTTCCCCCTGACTTTCCCCTCCCTTTCCCCTGACTTCTCCCTAACTACCCCCGCACTTTCCCCTCACTTCTCACTTCTCCCTTCCTTTCCTCTTCCCCCCCTCCCTTCCCCCTCCCTCCAAATTTTAAGTCGCCAACTTCAAAAGCAAAGATCTTTCCATACAATATTTTATCCCTTATTTCACTCCTATAAATCCACCCCAGTAAAAAAAAAATTATGAGCGTATTTATTATTTAAATAAAAGTATTCCAAAACAAAATTTCAAAGCTGTAACTTAAAAAATGAAGACGTTTCATACAATCGATTTCATCCCTTTTCATACACTTAAGGGTTGAATTTTTAATAACCCTTTCTTTGTACACTTTTAGACATTAAGACAAACACACCCTCCAAATTTCAAGTCGCTACGACCAGCGGTTTTGGCTTTACGTTGTCTGTCAGTCAGTCAGTCAGTCAGGACAAAGCCTTTTATAATATGTATGGATGTATGGATTAGACGTATAGCCATCAGGGATCAAAGCATACAGGCTGCTAGTAATGCTAACACGTGATAGAGCCACATAAAGCTGACCGAAAAACAGCTAATACTTAGATCCACACCCACAACTTTTAGTGTCTTACCTTTACTTTAATTACTTAATTAATTAATTACTTTAATTAGTCATCGCAAAACATAGGCTCACTGGAAACTGGACTCGTTTAAAACTAAATGAAAGACTGTTTAGAATGACAGGAATCCGAGGAATAAAAACACTATCAGCTATTCCGCAACCTGTTAAAATATCTGCTTCTATAAGATTTCGTAGTAAATTAACGAATGTTCGATGTGATTCTTTAAATTGGCATAACTTTTTTATTTATGAACCGATTGACATGAAACAAACACTAAATGTTAAGTGAAGCTTACCACAATATATTAGTGAAAACCATATTTAAATCGGATAAGCCGTTTCTGAGATTAGCGTGCACAAACGCACAGACAAACAGACAAACAGACAAACAGACAAACAGACAAAAATTTTAAAAATCATTGTTTTGGGTTCTATTTGCGTTGATATAGGTCCCAATAGTATTTTTCTCATATATCTTCCATGTACAGACAGCGATCGGTTACATTTTTATTATATGTATAGATAAAAAGTAAGCAAAATTCACCCTCGAAACAAAGCTGAAATCACGTGTATCCTAAATATTAATGACGTATATCATAATTATTATCAAAATAAATATAATTATGTAATGTAACATTTTCGAACGTGTAAGGAAAGGATAAACCTGTGATCGGTTTACATGATACAAAGTGCGCTTCTTCTTGCAAATCATATTTTAGACTAAGATTAAATAGGTATATATTTGTGTAAATATGTATATATTGTATAGTATATTAGTAGTATTATTCATTTTGTACTTATTATTACTCTCGTGAAATGATTTAAACCTCCTTTTTCTCATAACATAATATATAACTTCATTGCACCTACTTCGCTTGTCTCTGCATTACCTTGGTTGACTGGTAGAGAATGCCTTTGGCATTAAGTCCGCCATTGTACGTTAAGTGCATTAAGTTTTAAATAAATAAATAAATAAACGGGTTCACAGAATATCCTGTTACTTGGATCGAACGCAGATAATATTCAGACTCACATGATACAGTAAAAATTACTAATAGTATTTATATTTAGTATTATATTCTGTAACTTTATTTCGATGTGTACGCTGTTTACATAAATCTAGCAATATAATATTTACCTACTGACTGTAAAATTTAAACCAAATAAATGTAAGTACTTGTGCTTTGGCTCTTCAACGTACTTGTATAAAATGATTTTTCCTTCTAGTACTTTTTTGTTTAACTTGTAGTAATTCGTAAATAGTTCATTGGTTAATTAGAGCACTTTATGAGATCAATAAAATCAACAATTCACCTACTGATCTCACACTACGTAACCAGTTAATACTGTAATATTTTTGCGGTTTACCAATTAACAGGCTATCGACAAACTACAGCAGTTAACATAATAGCCGTTTAGTTCGTTCATAACTCGTGTTTAGTGGGTAATGTAAACATTAAACTCTTTCAGCACTTATGCACGCTGTTGTGTTTGGTAACGTTACTGCAATAATCCAGAGAATGTATTCCCGACGGTCAATGTATCAAAGCAAGTGGCGCGACCTAAAGGACTTTCTATCCATAAATCAGGTGCCTAAGGAACTGAAGCAGCGTATGCAGGATTACTTTCAAACTATGTGGTCGTTAAACCACGGCATCGATATACACGAGGTAAAGTTTTACGGTTATTGCCACCCCGAAAACAATAACTCCAGTTACTGCCATAAAACTTGTTAGAGCCAAAAACTTCGACAAATAAATCCGTTATTGAAATGGACTCTTAAATTAAGCAAACTAAAATATTTATTACTCCAAGTCAAACCAAGATAAATTCATTTCGATTAGTGTAGGAATTTATTATAACACTCATCAGTAAGGAAGGATTAAATGGCGATTTGAATATGCGATAACCCTTGCTTTGAAGTGACTTCAAATCTATCTCCTGAATTTATTGAGTTGGTTCGTTTCCAACTCATTTCATTATATAAATTCTTTACGCTGACTAAATTTTTCATAAAATAAATCTTTTACTAAGCTTTTGCATTTCTTAAAATCTCATTAACGTGTAATGAACTGACTTGAATGTAGATTCAGCTCGCTTTGAAGTTAGGTATATGAGAAAATGTGTTAAATTTCTAATTCTTGTTTTCTTTCAGACACTAAAAGAATTTCCCGAAGAGTTAAGAGGAGACGTATCGCTACATTTACATCGAGAGATATTATCGCTTCCGATATTCGAATCAGCATCACAAGGGTGTCTAAAGCTTCTGTCTCTACATATTCGCAGCAACTTCTGCGCTCCGGGCGAATATCTCGTTCACAAAGGGGATGCGCTAACATACATCTACTATATATGCAACGGTTCCATGGAAGTGATGCAAAACGAGATGGTTGTCGCTATTCTAGGTTCGTATGTACACAGTGTATTTTTAATTTTTATGATCTGATGCACAAATGGCATATGTGAAAATTTATGCGCTGTTTAACAAATAGGTAAAGGAGATTTGGTGGGATGCGACATGAATACCCATTTGCAAGCTTACAACGGTTCGGGTACGGGCCAGAGTAATAATCCTGATGTTGTCGTAAAATCGAGCAGTGATGTGAAGGTAACTTGAACTATTTATTTTTGTTTTTCATCGATCACCAAATTGTTTCATCGAGTAACTAGAATAGATGTCTAAAATAAGATTATACACCTGTTGTATCTTTGGTGGACACACTGGTGCAATAAAATAGCCCAAAACTAGACAAAATTGCGTTTATTCTTAGCTAACGACGTTACAGTTTTTTCGGTTAATGAGCGAGTGAGTGAGTGAGTGAATATAATATAGTGGTGGGTCGTTGACGTATTTTGACACAACGCAACGAGACCGTGTAGCGTCAACGATAAACTAGTTTAAAAAACAGTTTATTTTTCGACTAGTTTCGGCCGTCAACTTTATAACACGTTGTTTTGTCAACGGTCGTCAACGGCCGAAACTAGTCGGCAAAACAACATGTCATTTTGTCGACAGTCGTCGACGACCAAAACTAGTCGACAAAACAACACGTCGTTGTGTCGACAGCTAGTCTTTGATGATTAGTTCGTGTTCCTTCAGGTTCATAAGGTCTAAAGTATGTTTACTCGGAAATTGGAATGTTGTCATGTTGTTCATTCTCGTTCTCGTCGAGTCTTCGCACGGCTTATTCGTTCACGACTAAACTAGTTTATTGGTAGACCGTAAACTAGTCTACCGTTCATGCGAGATAAACAGTCTAAAAAAACGGTTCGTTCATTCAACGCTCACCACTAATATAATGTTAAAACGTTACCGCTTACTGAGTTGAATAAGATCGTAGTACTTATTATTTGTTTCGTTTAGGTTCTTAGCCTAAACAACACCATTGAATTTATATATTAATTAATGTCTAAGGACTTCAAGTCTGCCGAATCGGAAATTATAACTAGGTATATATCTAATTATAAATTCCCATTAGGCAGACTTAAAGTCCTTGGACAAGAACAACTCAAACATAAGATATAATTTAGGCATTAAATTAATCATTTTATCAAGAAATGACTACAGCAGTGGTTTTATATTATACCAGAACGTGTGGTCTAATAGTAGTATTCCTTTCTTGTTTCTCAAACGGGATTCAGAGTCTAGTCTAAGTTTCTACACAAAGTTTACTAGCGCAAAAAAGTCGATCTAAGTCCTTTGAAGTGACAGAATAGCTTATCTAGCAGCGATAAAGTTTTATTTTCTGTCAAATATTTATATTTGCATTCTATCCATCAAAGATTATGATTCACTGAAAACTATATATTCTGTTTTAATTAAAACTATGTTTCAAATCTGCTCAAACAGGCTCTTACTTATTGCGATTTGAAATGTATCCACATGGGTGGTTTGGCTGAAGCACTACGACTATATCCCGAGTATCAGCAAGAATTTATACATGACATCCAGCATGATCTTACTTACAACCTAAGAGAAGGATATGAGGCTGAACAGGAATCGGACGGGAATGGTCACCCCTCACTCACACTACCTTCGATATCTGAAGACGATGAAAATGCAGCAGAAGACACGGCTCTTACGCCGAAGAAACTGCCAACATCAAATACGAACAGTCCACGTCATGCGAAATTCAGGTCTTGTTTTATAACAGTACATTAAATTTGAAAACATTATATGATTGATTATATATTATTTTTCGTCAACACTAAAAAAAAATATTTTGATCTCACGTTATAAAATACTTATTAAATAGTTACTGTAGGTATATAAAATAATAAACATTTACACACAATAATGCACTATAAAACAAAATAAATTACTATCTACATGTGATACTTGTTCATATAATTCAATACACAAACTTAATAGAATTCAACATAAGGGTTTTACATGCTTACTTATTATTGTATTTCCAGGATGGATGGGCAGCGGCTCACACACAAAGAATTACGAGAAAGAATAGAAAGGCAGCGCTCCGTGGCAACGCCTAAAATAAATCGCGCCGATTCCTTGGAAGGCCTAAATTTAGAAGTGCACAATACGAGGTCGTCAGTTGATAGACTCGATACGCAGGTGTCGAGCTTGCATCATGACGTGGCGGCGCTCAGCATGGAGGCAAGTCAAAAATGATGTCACGCTTTAAACTCACACGATGCCGATGTGTTTAGCCATACTTTGCTTAATACCTATAACAAGAAGATTTAATAAGAACAATAATATTGTTACGTGTCAGGATGGGGTTCGATGCAAAATGCCAGTTACGCGATGATGAGTTTATTCAAGACTCACACAGTATACTAACAGTAACTAAATAAAGCTATGAACACTTATACTGCACTATAACAATTCGTATATCGCTCTTCGTAAACTTCCGTATCACTTAGATGTTCGCTCGAGATCGCTGTATTCACAACTGAACGAAGTGCCGACGTTCGAATCCTTTTTATAGTTCTTCAATAGATTTCTAGAACCTTCCAGTTATTACTACAAAGATGCCGACAATTCTCGAAAACAGAACAATGAGTGTAGGTACTTAGCTGCGACGCGTAGGTATGCCTACCGCCGATGATCTATTGTTATACGTGTAGGTAGGTACATGCGAACGTTCTAGTGTAGGTATTCATCGCATAAGTGTAGGTAGGTACTTGCGAATGTTCTAGAGAGTAGGTATTCGTCGTACACGAGTAGGTAGGTACTTGCGAACGTTCTAGAATAGGTAAACGTCGTAACATTGCCCCCCTCTTAATCATGCTCGTCCCGAGCAGCGTTAGAACCGTGATAGGGTGCTAGTCGATCGATGTGGACGATCTTCGGCTTCTTTCTATCGCCCTGTCTTATGCGATAGGTCACGTCATTGATCCTTGCGATCACTTTATAGGGACCCTCCCAGCGGGCCTGTAGCTTCGGTGACTTGCCGATTATAGCACGTCTTGTTCCAAGGTCAGACTGTCCCACTGAGCACAGTAGGCCTTCGTGATTGGGCTTGCGGCTGATACATCCTGCCATTTTGGTTTCCGACCCTGAGCCTTCCAGTCCATAATTAGTTTCAGGTCTCTGTTCTCTTTCTGTGCCTTACTGACTTCGTCTTTGTCCCAGGATTCATTGGTCCCCTGAGTCCTGACAATTTTCACTACCTCCTTGGACTCATGCTTCAAACAGTGTTTACAATCCTGGGAGCATGGACGTCGCGATAAGGCATCAGCGTTAGAGTGAATCCTTCCACTGCGGTGTTCTATTACAAAGTTGTACTCTTGTAGTTGTTCGATCCATCTTGCGACTTGGCCTTCAGGATTCTTAAACTGGAGTAACCACTTCAGTGCCGCATGGTCTATTCGTAGAGTGAATTCTCTTCCCAGCAAGTATTTATTAAAATGTTGTAAGGTCTTCACAACTGCTAGTAATTCACGCCGAGTTACACAGTAGTTTCTCTCAGGCTTTGATAGAGACTTGCTGAAGTAGGCGATGACCACATGCTGTCCATTTTGCTCTTGAGATAACACACCTCCGATTCCAGTATTACTGGCGTCTGTGTCCACAATAAATCTGCCTTCTCTATTAGGGTAGCACAGGACTGGAGCTGAACACAGCAATTCTTTGAGTCGTGTAAATGCACGTTGACAATCCGAGTCCCAAACGAAGTTCTTCTTCTCTTCTGTAAGGTGGTGTAACGGCTTAGCTATTTCAGAGAAGTTCTTCACAAAACGCCGGTAGTAAGCGCTGAGGCCTAGGAAAGCTCTTACTTCGGTTTTAGTTGTTGGTATAGGCCATTCTTGAACCGCTTTTATTTTGTCTGGGTCCGTTTCAACACCTCTATCCGAAATAATGTGACCTAAGAACGAAACTTCTTTCTTGAAAAAGGCGCACTTCTTAGGATTAAGTTTGAGGTTTGATTCACGAAATCTCTTAAACACTTTCTCAAGATTTTTGCGATGTTCCGTGACACTGCGTCCCATAACTATGACGTCATCTAAGTACACCAGACAGGCATCTCCCAAAAGACCCACTAGTACGCGTTCCATAAGCCTTTCAAACGTAGCTGGTGCATTACACAATCCAAATGGCATCACTAGAAACTGCCACAGGCTTTTTCCAGTACCGGTGGTGAATGCAGTCTTCTCCTTATCTTCTGGCCGGAGTTCCACTTGCCAATAGCCACTTTTCAGATCTACCGTAGAGAACCACTTCATGCCTCCAAGCATGTCCAAAGTGTCGTCAATACGGGGCAAAGGATAGCTGTCTTTCTTGGTCACGTTATTCAGCATCCTGTAGTCTACACAAAACCTGGTACTGCCATCCTTCTTCTTGACGAGTACCACAGGTGAAGACCATGGGCTGGATGATGGCTCTATGATCTTGGTTCGTGCCATATTCCCAATCAGCTCGGCTACTTCTTGTTCTTTTGCTAGTGGCACTCGTCTAGGTCTTTGTTTGATAGGCTGTGTAGCACCTGTGTCGATCGGGTGTTTCACTAACCCTGTTCTTCCAAGGTCGTTTTCTTCTTTAGTGAAAATGTCCTTGTATTCCAGTAGCAGCTTCTCTGCTTCCCGATATTCGTTGGGTGACAAACTTTGTTTCGTGGTCTCTAATAACGGGCCCATATGATTTGCCGAAAAAGCAGTCTGGACGTTCTCTTGGATCTTCCTCAGACTGCTCACAGCTTCACATCGTCCAATAATCGCGTTCTTCCGTAACATCATCGCCGAATTGCTAAGGTTGGCAATTTTAACTTTTGCCCCACTTCTAGTCATAACCAAGGTTCGGGCTGTAATTCGACTGGTATGGCGCCCAGGATCTTCCACCATAACGCAACGATCAGCAGTGACACCATCAGGGAACCTTACGTCGACTAAGGTTTCTGACCTCGGTGCCAAGGTTACCGTTTTGGCACTGTAGACCGCTTTTGAAGAACAGCCTTCTAGAAAGACCTCTTGGTCTGGGAGGCTTAAAACACCTTTAGCAATATCGACAACGCACTGCTGCATTCGTAGGAAGTCTAAGCCGATAATGCAGTCATCCGTTATGCTCGCCACCAAAACAGATAGATGATAAGTCTTCTCTCCTAGTTTGATTTTCACATCCGTAACTCCGAGGACGGTCACTGGCTGGCCAGTCGCTGTTTGCAATTTGCAAGATGGTCGTGCGTCTTCCCACTGAATTGTTCGCCGCAGGAGTTCTGGTCGTACAATGGTCTTTGACGCGCCCGTATCTATCGTAAAGCGAACAGGTTTACCATTTATTTCTCCAGATGTTACCAGGCTATTACCGTCACATGCCTGTGATACTTGCACTGTGAAGGCTTGGCGTAACGGATCTTGACTAGCATCAACCTGAGTAGTAGCTGACACCATTCTACTTCTTCTCTGGTCCGGACAGTTGATTCGGATATGTCCCTGCTTGCCGCATCCGTAGCACAAACTCAAACTCAAAGGCTCATCTCGTGGTCTCACAGCTGCAACAACTTCCCGTACTTTATGCGACTTGTAGTCGTTTCGCACAGCTTCCACCTCAAGGGCATGTGCTAAGGCCGCTTCTAAAGATGTATGGTGTGCCAACCGAACAGTTGTTCTGACCTCAAACTCTCTTAAGCCATCCACGAAGGCTTGCACAACCATGTGGTCCACAGATGATGTACTGGAGGCATAGGCTCGTCGTACCAGGCGTTCAATTTCAGCAGCCCATTGTTGAAGTCCCTCACTTGGCTTCTGAGTTCGATCCTTCAACTGAGCTCGATAAACATGCTCCAGGTGCTTATAGCCAAATCGAGCTTCCAAAGCCTTGAGGAGTGCGTCTAAGCTTCGTCGGTCTGCAGGTAAGTTCTCTAGGATCAGCAGTGCATCCCCTCTAAGTGCCAAAGTAAGCGCCGTCAGTGCGTGATCATCTTCCCATCTATTTCCTTTGGCAACTACTTCGAACTGGTGTCGAAAGGCCGCCCAGGAAGACGAGCCGTCAAAGGAGGGAAGTTTAAACTTGGGACCTCCGGAAGTGACTGCCGCGGCCACGGGCGTAGTACTTGAATAAAGGACCTTGGTCTTCTGCAGCTCTTTTATCATCTTGTCATGATGGTTCATGGTGGTCTGGACATCTTCGAGAATTTCATCATGTTTGCTGGTGCGTTTTTTTACCACTTCAACGTCTTCTTGAAGAGTACTGATGACGGTGCTGAACCCTTCCAACTTAGAGTCCATCATTTCTCGAAGGTCCTCTCGGATAGCCTGGCGTTGTCTGTCTTCGGCTTGCAGTTGACCTTCCTTAAGGTCTAGAAGAGCTTGGCGTTGGCGCTCTTCAGCTTGGCGTTGGCGCTCTTCTGCTTGGCGTTGGCGCTCTTCAGCTTGGCGTTGACCTTCCTTCAACTCCTCCATGACTTGACGTTGCCTTTCTTCAGCTTGGCGTTGGCCCTCCTGTATAACGGCTAAAAGGGACGACATGTCGAAGCCAGAGCCCATACACGTCGACGCCGCAGAAGTGCCGGGATCACTAACTACTGCTGCGGTAGACTCTTCAGTATCGGCCATAATCGATGGTTCACGAGTTTCGTCTACCGCCGCCTGTCGACGAGTGCGTACTCCCTCGTCGCGTGGTGTGACTGGCATTCTCACTTCTGTCACCAATTGTTACGTGTCAGGATGGGGTTCGATGCAAAATGCCAGTTACGCGATGATGAGTTTATTCAAGACTCACACAGTATACTAACAGTAACTAAATAAAGCTATGAACACTTATACTGCACTATAACAATTCGTATATCGCTCTTCGTAAACTTCCGTATCACTTAGATGTTCGCTCGAGATCGCTGTATTCACAACCGAACGAAGTGCCGACGTTCGAATCCTTTTTATAGTTCTTCAATAGATTTCTAGAACCTTCCAGTTATTACTACAAAGATGCCGACAATTCTCGAAAACAGAACAATGAGTGTAGGTACTTAGCTGCGACGCGTAGGTATGCCTACCGCCGATGATCTATTGTTATACGTGTAGGTAGGTACATGCGAACGTTCTAGTGTAGGTATTCATCGCATAAGTGTAGGTAGGTACTTGCGAATGTTCTAGAGAGTAGGTATTCGTCGTACACGAGTAGGTAGGTACTTGCGAACATTCTAGAATAGGTAAACGTCGTAACAATATCATTATTTTTCACCACAATATGCTTCATACACTAAATAATCTACAGTTTCAATCCAATTAAATCTTTTGTAAAATTATGAAATTGTGGGAGTGTTTTATAACTTTAAGAGCACTCTGTGTTGTGTACCCTAAAACATTCTTGTTAAGAGAAATTCCAACGTGTATAACTCCTCTTGAATCTTTTGAACTTTGTTAAACTTTAGCACTTATAAACAAAACAACAATAATGACGTACGGCTTACGGTGTGTTTACAAACAGGTACGCCACGCAATACAAGCTCTGCAAGAGATGACAGGTCCACCACATTGGCACGCAGCGCATTCTAACCCTAATCTACAGTGGAATGCTCCACCAAATCAACTCGCACGAAGTTGTAGCCATCCACCTGACGTATTCTGTTGGGATCAGGTAAGTAACGTAGGTAACGTAATTCTGAACTAGTCTTTAATTAATTAATCTATATTTCTTAAATATTTTTTGTTCGACAGCAGGAGAGACCCAGTACCCCAGAACGACCAAAAGTACACAGAAGTACGCAAACTGAGCCATTCCTTCATTGCGTTACACAATATATAATGGAACATCCAGCCACTGTAATGCTTCTATTAGGCCTCGATCCGATGGCAAATCTAGCACCGGTCATGCCACCTGGCGCAGTAGATTACTATGCAGATACTCGTGGCCGAAGACCTAGCACTCTCGAGCAAATTGTAGAAACAGATGCAGGCAGCCAAACACCTTCCAGCACTGCAAGTGAAAAATTCGAACCGACAAGAAGTCGTAGTGGCAGCACTAGAGAACTCAACGTTCAAATAGACATAACTTCTCCAGAAAAAGAAAATATGAACGAAAACGCTAGTGCAAGTCTTAGGCGTAGTCGATATTCAACTAGTGACTTATGCGACGCATCCGAACCACTACTGGCGACTAAGTCTACGCATCCAAGCACACGCAGTCTCAAGTTTAACATCAACAGTTAAGTTTATGATTCCATTTCGTAATAATACATGCTCACTAGTCTTTAGACTTTCAATAATAAATGCCATTAGTTTAATTGTAAATTTGGTTACTATAATCTAATGTTATAAGTGTACTGTGTTTGATTACTTTATAAAAGTATTTGTACTTATAGTCTGGCCACAATCGCCGTGTCAGGATATAGCACGAGGAGATAAATGGTGACAACCATAGCTTGTTATTAACAATATTAATCGTTAATGTTATTATAGAAGAATAATGAATATGCGTGCAAAGCACCTGAAACGATACAGTTGCCCAATGATTATGGTTTCTTTAAGGACGACACAGCGGTAGTGTTCAGACAATGCATATGTAATTTTATCACAACTTATCATTCAACGAAATCTATCTTTATCATAACGAATATCTCCTACAACGTATGTATGAAACTAATAGGTACTTAAATTATTACACTTATCGATTGTACATATCAAGTTTATGGGAAGTTTTATTGTTAGTGTAGTTCATTAAAGCTATTTTATCTAGTCATTGTTTAGATTTAATGAAAGAAAGAGACATGCTGGCAATTATTTCAGAACTTTCATATTAAGTAGATCGGTTTATAATAAATTTCAATAGAACTGTATTTTATTGCATAATATCCTTAAATTGTTAAAAGTATATCCCTCAAAACAAACAATGGCAAAGTTTTTGTAAAACAATGAAATCACCTAAAAAGTCTTCAAAAAAACTATGACGCTTAAGTCTGCCTACGAAATTTTTCACAATTTTATAAAATTCATGCCTAAAGTTGGGCATGGTCTTATAAGACAATACTTATACTATTATTATATATTATCAAATGTCACCTTGATCTCAAGTACATTTAAAACCTTTGTAAAAATATATTCCTGAATTCAAGAATATTTTGTATATTTTAAATTTGTGCCAAATTACGAAACTCAAAAGACTATTGAATGGCGCATTACTACAGAGAAAGCCTGAATCGGTTGAAGAAACTGGATTTATTTAAAACGTTTTACAATAGTCTTTATTATCGACGATGAGAAAATACACCGAGATGATTCTATATGTAACCCGCTAATGTTATTACAATTTATACATGTCATATTAAAAATCGTCAATAATAGAATGAAGTGCAATGTAGCTCTTTTTAGACTTTATTTCTATGTGCATAGCACCCAAGTTAGTAATGTTTACATTTAAATATAAGTATAATACGTTTAGTTATCTTACACTTTTATCCTCTCCAGTGTGACCAAGTGCTAGATAAGTTTTAAATAAAATTTTCGATGAAAAACCTAAACTAATCTTCACAAAAGTATAGTTAGGTCTAAATAAAACAATTTGAATATTTTATAGGCACTGTGTTTAAATGTATAATTTTTACACCTGTATAGATTAAAAATGAAAAGTATTTTACCGCAAAACAGTTTCTGTGTGTCATATGAATTTCCTCAAACTTATTAATAACTTGACATTAACTCGTTGTAAACAATCCCGAAATAAAAAAGTAATCTGATATTACAAACATTACCGTTAATTGGTGAAATTCAATAGCGAAGTTTGTATAAATATTACCTGATACCGTTTGTAAGCTATATGCGTATTAGAACTAGACGAAACTAATTCTAACAATTACGTTAATTTTTACAACATTTAATTTTTACCAGACAGATATATGGATGATGTCCCATAATCTGTTTCAGAATGATTTGAAAAAAATTTAAAGGTATAAAATATTAAAATTAAATTGATTTAAGTACCTACGTATTGTTTTGATATAAGATATTGTTTAACTTGTAATGTTTGAAGATAGGGCCGTAACATGGTTATTTTAGCCCGAATCTTTCAAAGTACAGTTTTACTAAACGTAAATTCTAGTAGGAAAATGGAATGATGAAAATATGTTTGATAATAATAATTGTTATAAGAACGGAAACGCTTACTAGAATAATTGATTATAAATGTGGTGTACGTCGTATAGAACCCATAAATGTGATATGATGTTAAACACGTGCAGTGCCTAAAATCTCATTTATTTATTTATTTCTATATCTTTCTGTATCTTTTTATTAAATCTAAATCTATTTTACTAAGCGTTATGAGTATGCGTTTTGAACATATTTTGTACATATTAAAACTTAATCTTGTAGTACAAAACATTAGTTACCATAAAGTTTAATAAAGACAAATCGATGTTGGCGTATGGTTTTTATTTACTTCCCACACACACAATATCCAATTCTCTGTTTCAATTAGTTAACTATGTTGAATATAAGAAATAACCTTGCTAAATATAAATAATAATTTAAAAGGAACGGTAGAGTAAATAAATAAATTGAATTTAGCGATCGAATATCGTAAAATATATTATTATGTTGTATGTTATGTTCTAAATAAATTATTCTAAGAAGCATGGGAATGTTATTTAGGCCATGGCTTTTAACAATAAAAGTAATTCAGTTTAATTAAATGCTTACAAGTACCTACCTTATTAGAAAATGGTAGTGGCAAGCTCAACTACGGAATAAGAATATTAATTTTGTTAAAAACATGGTAACAGGATGTTAGTTATTTACAAATTGTATACAATACAGCAAGTCTTACCGCAATAAATCACGGTACGCAAAAATATACATAGCAGCTATAGTTTTGGCTACTTTGAAACATACAAGTAAAATTAATTATTTTAAATCTATTTTTAATACTAATTTTATCGATTTGGAACCACTGCATCTTTTTCCATAAGTGTCATAAGAGGTAACTAAGAAAACACCAAATAAGTATTACCTTACTTTAGTCACCAACCTACTCGCTAAGAAACGAGACTGTGGCGTACTCCATCCTTTGAGAGAACCTAATGTCTTGCAACGTTTGCCTTTCCTCTAAAGATGATGAATATTTATTCATTTTTGAAATCACTTAGGTACCTACATAGATAACAAATCTAATATCGTTGTTTACAAACTCGAAAAGGTTTCAATTTCTAAAATATTACGATCAATATTTATAGGTTAGAGCTATATCAATATCAATTAAATTGGGCGTGTTTGTACATGTATTGTGTTTGCACTGATACCCTTATCTTCGTATGGTATGAGCACTCAATGAACGGTCACAAAATCTGTGATCACTCATGCGTATGCAATACTTAACACTATAATGCGCGCGTGCTTTCACTTGTTCTGTTACTACAAGGATTGCCTGCAAGGTTATCAACGCTATAGGTAATGAAATAACGATATTAAAACTGAGACCTTTTGTATGGTGCCGGTCTACTATTTGCTCTAATTTTAGCGAGAAACCGTGTGCGAGAAATCTTTTTATTTCAGGTTAGAATTCTTATTCTCATTCATAAAATATATTAAAAGATTACAAGCTAACAGTATTTTTGGAAGACATACTTGTGTATCTCTTGCTAAGTGCAGCTACAAAGACAATAATAATAATAAATAACACAACGATGCAATAAAAATAAAATACACAACGAATACACAACGCTATCTAAATCAAAATAAGCAAATATTATGTGAGTTTGTGATATGGGTTCTCGAAAGCGGATGAACAAACATACAATATACCTAGATATGACTAGATAGGACGGCCTATCTAACAGACAGACAGCTGTTGATATATTCTTCTTTCCTAGCTAAAACAATCCATGCTAGCTAGGGCACAAGCTCTACATCACCAGGGTTTACAAACATACAACTAATGGCTAGGCACAAAGATTCAGCATAAATATTTGAATATTACAAAATTTACTATGAAATAATTAAGTACGTACTACTAATAACTTTACTGAGGAGCTAGAGATTGAAGTCAAACTAAATAAGTTTCACGAATAAACTTTGACACGTGTTGGCAGAACTAACTATTCCTAAAGCAACTGAAAGGTGTTTTTATTTTGAAGTAAAGGATTTATTTTACAATGTATATATATATATATTTAATAACTTTGAACGAACATATTCATATTTTCGGAATCCTTTTCACTTGTCAGTTTGTATTACGTTGCGTAGAATATATTAAGTAATTAAATTGAAGAGAAAAGATATATACTTGAAACAGAATGGCTCTAAATAAAGTATTTGAGTATTTTGAGTACCTATATATTAGAATAAATAAATATACGCATGAACACGTAAAGGATTTGAAAAGGGACAAAATAATTGCTTTGTCGAAACGAGGTCCTGAAAGATTCAGGAAAATTGAACTTATAAATCACACATGTAGATTCGTTCCCTCACGGCTTCCATTTATTTTTCATATTCAGTTAAATTAATCGATATTATTCGATTAAGTTAATGATTTATATTTTATTATTATAATGGTTAGAAATTGCTTAACAAATTACCTACTAAAAGCCCAGCGGGATACTTCCATAAGTTATCGTTACAATAACGTTCTTTTAGTGTTTCATACTTCCACCTTCAAGAAGAGATTGCTGTCAAGTCAGATCTGTTTGACTTATCATGCGATTATCTCTTATGACCATGAACCAACACTTCGTGCCTTTTTATTATTAGTGAAGATCACCAAAAGCGAAAATAGTAAATTAATAATTTTTATACGTTATGGCTAAAAGTAAATAAGTAGGTATATATTATAACAAGCTGGTAATACGATACAGCTGCTACAACTCTTTTATGTTATACCACTGAAATTTCAAATAATATTACCAAATAAGCTATTGTACACCTCTTGTTAATTTAAATACAGGTTAATTGACTCCAAGTGTAATCTGAAGACGCGTGAAGGGGATATAGTAATTGATAAACTGTGCGTACAAGAAACTAAATATAGCCATAGGCAATAAGATCTGTTTTGATATACGATAGACGAAGAGAAAAAAATACTACTAATACTCCGAGAGTCTGGTAGTTTTGGGAGATTGTAATTTTTTTTTCGAGGTTAGTAACATTGTAAAATTAAAATTATTAAAGTGATTGCCTTAGGTATCTACAGTATGACAAACCTATCACTTATTATTTAAAGATAAACTTATAGAACAGATTAATTTTAATGTTTATACTTAAATAAACTTTAAAGAAAAACTATTTTATATGCGTATTTTGTAGGTATATTAATTTAATTTGAATAGATAGCTTTGTTCGCGAATAAAAACGAACAATCAAGAACAAAAATATTTATTAATATGACATGACAGGTGTTTATAAGTTTCATACGTTTACTGACATGGAAGAGTCCATAGTCATGAGACACGTAAGAATTTTATGTATTATTGTGAACGTAAAAAATATTTTGATACCAAAAAAAGGATTAATTAATATCAGTCGAAATGAATTATCCACAAATTAAACTATCTACCTACTCAGTTGGTAAGCAAAATTTAAGTTTTAATAAATCTATGAAATAGTGCAAGATATAGACATACTCTTCATAACTGTCGTATATAAAATACTCATTCCACATTTTGCGATCTGCTGTGTAAAAAAAGCTATGATAATATTCACACCATAATTATTTTGAAACATAAAAAGTTTCAATACATTCTAACGCAAAGTCCTTTTACCTATAAGATACAGCACTTGAACCAGTAACCTCACTTTAGAATTCCAAGCCCGCCTTTTCGATCCCATTTGTAGTGAAAATATAAAATATTTTGTTATTCTTTTATTTGTTGCAATACTGTCGTGGCAAGATTCATAGTAGTTTTTTAAGTCTATAGAGTCTTTCTTTATCATCATATTTTGCAACCTTTTACATGATATAGCTTCAAAACTTTTTTATTCGAAAAGTAGGCAGAGGTATACCTTTGCCTGTGGCCTTATTTGCCCTATATATTTAACCTACCTATCGCCTGCTATGTTGACGCCCACGTTATAGAAGCCGACCTTGTTGACCTTTTTTAACCTCTACAATATAATATTGTGCTCACGGAACTTACTCATTTCGTGAACGACGAAGATTTTGTATTTGAAACTTCTATGTATAATTTTAAAACAGTCTGCTCTACAGTGTGTGAACAAGCGCTGAATATGAAGTGAACTGGAGCGTGCTTGTTAGTCAAAATTTACAATTCTTTGAAAAAATTGTACATGCCTCAAAAAGCTGTAATAAAAAAACACCAGCACAAATTCAGTTTGTTTCTAATCGATTTCTTTGTGATGAACGTTTAGCTTGTTCGGATACACTTTTTCAAATAGATTCAAAATCCTGTCTATGGTGTACAATATAAGAAGTGAAAGGCCCTTCGCACATGGAGCTACTCAAAAATGACTGAACTAATCAGTAATTTCGATTACAAACCAGTTAGAAATTGTATCTCGCACACGACGCTACTCAAGTTGTAAGGTTTCAGTCACTTCTGTTATTTCTGTTTACAAAAGCACACATGTCAACTGGATTGAGCGAGGACGACGACGATATTGTATTATACTATTATCATAATAGACGTCGAAGGAATATTGGCAGGTTTTGGGTTCATCCGTATATTCGAAATAATGTTAACTGCAGATTATCAGTTGCAGCAAGAGATCTACGTGAAACAGAAAAAAAATTTTTGAGATTCTATGGAATGTCCAAATGTCTAAATTTGGTACAGTTAATATCTCCTTTTATTTGTAAAAAAAATGCTTGCTCATTCATTTTTATAAAAAACAAAGAAACTCGGGAAACCAGTAGCGTGGTGACCGGTACGACGCGTCGCGCTCCCGCGTGATCGGTTGCTAACGCGTTACTGACCAGTTAGTAACTACCTAGTCGCGTCGTGTCATCGTGTGCGAACCTCCATTGAATATGTATGGGCTGTGACGCTCAGGCAACTCGTTAGTAATTTAAGTTTGTGACTAGTTCTTTTAAGTAGCTCCATGTGCGAAGGGCCAAAGCAAATTCTACTCCAATTTGTTGTTTAGTGAGTTCATACAGTACCCACTTTACGATCTTTTTAATCTTCCCAATTTTACGTACCTAAATAGATCAGTGTCATCACCTACGTTGGTGCAAAATTATTATGTGATTTAAAATGAATCTGCTTTCCCGTACATGTATGTACTTACATCAACTTGCATAATTCTGTATATTGAATTTGAAAACCATCTAGATCTATATCAGGTTTGATAATGGTCAGTTTTCACAACTATAGAACACATTGTGGCGTCATCTATCTGGCCAATGATGACACACAGAGAAAAATCTAAGTGAAGACGATTGACTACGAGTTTACAGCATAGAAGTCAAGATGGGCGCTATCAACAAATATAGACCTCCCCATAGAAGCCTGAATCGCGATATTAACATTCTCACACCAACTAACTATATATACAAGTTCCCGACTACCATCTATCGGGCAGTAGCCCGCCAGGCACGATCACCTAGCCTGGTCGGAGGATCCTCCCTTTGGTTGGAGGTATTTGGTGTGCTACCTCCACAATGGTGACCCCTGTCTGCAAGCAACCTTCACGGAGCAGATCATCAGCATCGTCACCTCCATAACATTATCCCCAGTTTCTAAAAAGCTGATCAACGAAAATTACTAATCGCCTGTTAAATCTCATGTGAAGTACCAATTAGGTTGCTAAAAGTACAATTAATTAGTTAAGTTGTATCTAATTAGTAACTTATTAGATCAAATTAACTTTTAAATAAAATCTAATCTAAAATAATTAAAAATAAAAACTAAAATCCAAGCTTTAAGCATACTTTTAGGTACTTCACATGAGATTTAACAGGTGATTAGTAATTTTCGTTGATCAGCTTTTTAGAAACTGGGGGTTACTGTAGGTACTAACACTAGCCTGATTGATATATTATCGTTATTACCAACTTATGTCTACAGTCAGTCACTACAGTCACAAATTACATTATCTAATGTGTTGTTGTCGGATGTCCGTTTTTAGACGAACATGTCACTCACCTACCTTTCGTCCTCTCCAGGAATATATCCGGCTTTTAGAGCAAAATGGTCAACCTAATAGAGCTCAGTCGGGCTATTACTTTTTTAATACCTCTTTGTGTGATAGGAATATTATGACTGTCGAACCAAAATTAAGGATCGTTAGATTTTACTACATAATTTTGTAATATTAATTTATAGTAAATATCTGCAACGATCTTAGAGCATTAAACCAACCGGAGAGGCCACTGACAGGCGTACCCCTCTGCCAAAGGTACGAGACCACCGGTCATACCCGTTATATAAAACTAGTTGACGCGCGTTCCGCATCATAAGTCACCTATCAGTGCATGCGTAATAGCGTCTCAATAGAAATGCCGAATTGCAGTGTATTTTGGTGTAAAAAGCGTTCAGCGACATCAAGTCTACAAAAGGATAATATTACATTCCACCTGTAAGTATTATTTTGTTCTAATATTATTAAATAAGGCATTAAATTAGCAATTTAACCAAATAAAATGCTAATCAACAAGTGTTGCCAGGCTTATCATCAATACTCCAATCTGGGGTAATATTTTAAGTTGAATTAACATAAAAACTAACCTTTCCTTTTTTATATCTCGCCTTGTTGACATATCTAACAAGTTTCATTTTGGATGTACATTATTGTGTCACCGTTCCCATATTTATTTATTTTTAATTAAAACCAATGTTTTTTTTACCAAGTAATGCACAAAATAATATTAAATGAACAAGTAAAATAAGATTATAAATCCAAATATACAAGATTAGTGCACTTTATTCCGAAAGATAATTGCTCATTTCTTACAAAAATAAGCGTATTTATTTTTAGGAAACTGGTCACACTTTAACATAATTAGAGATGAGACAGTTTAATCACGATATCGATATTGGTTTTCCAGTATTAAATTATTATTTTTTTGTTTGTTTTAGATTTTCAAAAGAAGCAGCGCCTCGAGTCGCTTGGGTCCAATATTGTAGGAACCATATAAGTGGGTTCCTAAGCGTACAAGTATCTGACTAACAGCTTAAAAGACAAAGCCTTCTGTGCTGCCAGCACTGCTACCTCCTCCCTACCCCCCAAGCGGCGGAGAGCTCAGTTCTTAGCAAGTAAACTCGCTGTGCGCTACCTCCTCTTATTGCATTACCTAGGATTAGTTAAACTAGATTTATAAGGTTAATTTAAATTGCACAGTTTTTCAGTATTGTATTATACCTACTTAAATAAAGACTTTCTGAAATATGTTCTGTTGTTTTTTTGTTATCTGAACAGATAAAATATCTCTCTAATAAAAATCTACTCATACTTTCTCATGTCAGTGTCTTGTTATTATGTAATCAGAACAAAATCCTCCAATTACAAGCTCTGCTTAGTTGGAACGAAATTTAATAGCAACAGACAATTAATTCAAAGTATTATTTGGTTTGAATATACATACATACTTAGGAATAATACACGTAAAATTGACACGTAATAATTAATTACAATCTTTAATCCACACTAGAACAAATTTCAACAGGTGGTGGTTATTGAACATACATCCTTGTGCGCAGTAGTAAAATAAAAAAAAAGAGTGGGTACCCATGTACGCACGTAAGAAGTTATACTTCTTTGGCATAACAATCCAAAAATACCAAATAATAATACAACGCATACATACATAAATATTTGAATTGATATAAACGCCAATATATTTTTTATTTATTCACACAGATTATTTGTACTGATACGACACACAAAGATCCGCAACTAACTTCAGTATGTAAAAGGTTCGCAACTAACTTCAGGGTGTTGCTTTTTTCTGTCGGTGTGCGCGCGCATCGTAAAAATTCACTTTCATCATTTTTCCCAATCGCGCAAAAAAAAGTATAACTTCAAAAAAAACGGCTAAATGCCAGTAGGACTCGCGCGCCGAGGGTTCCGTACTATCAGGGATCGGAAGTATTGAATAAACATTAGTAAACATAGTAGGAGAGCCCGACCGCATAACCAGATTTGTTTGTCAAACAATGTTTAACAAATAAATTTAGCCCGACCGTATGACGGGCTTTTTTGATAATAATTACAAAAAAGTGTGCTAGTTAGAAACACTGTTTTATTCTTCCTGTAATATTGACTTAAACATGAATTAACAGAATTACTTCTAGTTAATTCATGTTTATGAACTATTTACTTTACTTTCATCTATTTCAAAGTGCTTAAATAAAAAAAAACCTTAAAATTATAATAGATTATTATTACCTAAAACTGTTCTATATAATATAAGATAATGCTCATTTTAATAAGCAAACATAATAATCATGAAAATAATTAAATCTTTCGCGTACTTATATGAAATCCTAAACATCGATACTAAATATCGACAGAGTCAAGCTCTAACTGTTTTATGCTAAGGAAGCGTAAACTGATAGATGTCCCTGTGTGTGAATGTGATTGTGTGTGTTAAGTTTAAACTAGTGTGTAATAATTTTATTGTGTGCGTGTATAACGACGCGATTTAAAAATGCATTAGTAGTTAACATTGTAATTAGTGTGCGTTGCTCGCGTTACCCCGTCCCCCGCCGAAAGTGGCAGACTTTTGCGCAAGGGAAATAGAGCGCGTGTCCACTCCTGTTGGTTTAATGCTCTAAGGCAACGATGTATCTCAGAAAGAGTAATCGACGTAAGAGTAGTAGTAAAAAAGTAGTAACGCCGGAGGCCCAATTTCCACCCTTTCCTCTTTCCTCACTTCTCTCATTCCCTTCACTCTCCCCATTCCCAGCCGCCATAGTGGAGGCCACCATACCAGCAGTTTAAAAAGATGGCTTTTGGTATGGTGGCCACCACTTCTGGATTCCACTGACTGCTTACCATCAGGCGGGGTGGAGTCACTTTGGTAGCCTACTATAAAAAAAACTGCAATAATCAGCGGTGATATTTGCAAACTAGACAAAGACTAGGTATGTGTGGCTACCATTGCGGGTGCATGCAGCAGACAATCCGAAATTGTATCAAGCTTTGATACTAATTTAATTTTTAAATTAATTGTACAATTTTAAGTCTTACATAGTATATCTTGACTGCTAGTAAACTAGTTAATTTATAATCTCATCAAAATTACGTGTAAATTTGATGGTATGTTTATCTGTGCACTTTTCAAAGTCGCAGCCACAATAAGATTATATATACTACAGCTGTTTATGTTTACGAACAATAAACATTTTATTCTGTAGCTGTTCCTATGTACTTGTAAATACGATTACTAAAACATTCGCCGCATTGGCGAATTGTGTTTGACGAGTTGTTATTATTTTAAGTACCTACTTTTCTGGTTCTGTTTATGAGTTTCGTGTTCGTTTCAACAGTCAATGTCGAGTAAAATGTCACGTATTTAGATGAAGTCGTTGTGAGAATCGCACCTTAAACATTTATGAGCAATCGAGAATTTGCAGCGGATTCTTGTTTCCTTATGATATCCATTTATTTTCGCTGCTCCCTCAGCTTTATTTAATACTAGCTGTTGCCCGCGACTTCATTCGCGTAAAAATCCCAGATCGGTCCATTGTGATCGCCTAAGAATTATTTCGTTGTGCATACCTCTCTTGAGAATTAATTATTTAGTCTGTAGTAGATAAATTAAATTGCTATTTAGGTATTACCTCAAACAATAACTTTATATCTTCACACAACTACAGAAAATGGATAAATCAAATACTGGAAATACGCCTCCATGTTATAAAACGAAATTATTTTAGCCGATACACTGGAACATAACGTATTGTTACGAGAGGTGATTACAGAAGAACCTGTATCTATGTTATACCTACCTAAATAATATTATAGCGGGAACAGCTATTCGAAATGTTTATAGATCTGCACCTGACTTGACTATTTACCTGTAAGTAAGTACTCAATATTATTGCGGCAGCAATTATTTCAAACGTTTATCGACGGCCCATTTGTTTCATATGCATGACTATTCATATTACTACAAGTATATTGCCAAAACACCGAGTTATTAGTCGTTTGGCCCGCCATTTGTTCGCCCGAACGGGCCAATCGACTAAATTACAATATTTATAATATTTGATTGGGCATTTCGCCCGATGGAATTTTTCTTACAATTTAAACACCAAGTAACATTAGCAACATAATCTGAGACTGTTTTATGTTAAATCAAATATGAAACATTTAAGACATCTTTCGCTTTCATTACACATTATGTACCGATTACCTGCTATTGAGCCTGCATTGGGTCGGTTAATATAATAATGCTTAGATCCCACACACATTTTATGATCGGTTAATATTTATTTCTTTTATTTTTGTCGTATAATGCGTAAACAAACAAAATCACAATATTATATGAACATACAGTATTACATTAAACAGTTATCTAATTGTGACATCTACACCGTTTACCACAGATACCTTAAAATCATTGCCTCTCAGTTATAAGCTTTTTATAAGCACTAGCTAGCACTATTAGCATTAATATCAATATCATTAAAGCAGTGCCGTAAATAGCCTTTTTTGCGCCCTGTGCGAGCTTCTATAATTGCGCCCTTGTTTTTTTAGATATTATAGGTACCCTAGAGCAATGTTATGTATAAGGCCTACTTTATTTCATTCAGGGTGATAAAATAAAGCACAAGGAACTTGGTGTTGGTGGACCAATTATCTAGGATTTTGGAAGAAAAATCTTTTTTTTTAAAGAACTGATGTGGGCAAACAAGCAGACGAGCCATCTGATGTTAAGTGGACCCTTCGCCTATTATACCACCCACTGTGTCTCACTCACTAAAACTCAATCGCAAGTTCACTAGTGCAAATGCGTTGCCCACCCTGATGCTTAAGATTTAACTTTTGGGCCACTATGGTTTTCATACTTCTATAATAATTAAAAAAATCTTTATGGCGCCCGCCCGTACCCGCCCGCCGCTTAGTCTCCGACCGACCGTGTAGCCGGCCGGCGGCTTAACTCCGATAAACACTAAACACAAATACGCTCGTGCGCTGCCAAAAAAATGAACGCGATGTTTTGTCCAATTTAATAGACGTTTTTGATGATACTGGCATGTAGGTACGTATGTGTTGGAATCGAGCACTAGGGGCGCAGCGGGCACTTATCAGGAGCAAACCGAAAAAATAATAGTCCTGCCTGGTCTGGCCATTCTTGCGCCCCCCAGAGTCTACGCCCTGTGCCTGGGCACCGGTGGCACCGCCCTATTTACGGCACTGCATTAAAGTAATAATGGCCTGCATTAGTGCGGGATGATAATAGATCCTTCTATCAAAAAGAAAATTGTTGCATAATAATATATTCTCGTCTAGAAAGTGTCACTTTACTAGAAAATTCATAGCTCGTAAGTATAAATAAAGAGTAAATATTTAGAGAAATGACTCAAAGAACCCACAGATTGGTACTTCTATTTGTTATTGTGATTAGCTTATAATTTTAAAATTTTGATATTTTTTGATTTATATTTAAATAATTGTGATAATTAGTGCCATATTTTGTGATATTAATAATAATGATCTTATATTATGTTATTCGTAGATGTTTATTTTCATAACCATGTTTTGAGTGGGATACAAGCAATTCCTAAGTAAGTGTTGTAATGTTTAGTGTAATTTTTATATGACTTCGGAGTTGATTGTATTTATTATCTTTATTATAACATATGAAGCAATACAACTTGTTTTTTGTAACGCAATCTATTTTGATGCTGTCTGTACATGAAAAGCAATAAAAATTCCATCGGGCGAAACGCCCAATCAAAAATTATAAATATTGTGATTTAGTCGTTTGGCCCGTTCGGGCGAACAAATGGCGGGGGAAACGACCAATAACTCAAAACACCATCCCGTAGATTAACTAGAATTGCAACTTACTAGCTGGCACATAGGTACCATAGCTTAAACTTAATATTGTTTTCGCTTGCATTTTTCTGTATGTTGAAGTACTACCACAGTCACGCTACTTCAACTTAAGTGAAAAATCTCAACGACGACACCGTCCTGTCAAAAATATTCCATTCATTTTAAGTCTCATAATTAATGTAGGTATTGTTTGTTTATTTTAATTTTTATTAAGGCAGAACCAACAACAACATATCCATATTACAATACCAGTAATAAAACTATCTTTCCGAAAAACATTACAGCAGAACTAAACCCCAAAAAACATGTCCACACTTTTTGATTTATGGCACAAAGAAAATTTAAAGTGAATACTACGTTCTAGTAGGTAGACAAGATGATATTCCTTTTGTCATTTATTACTCTCATTAATATATTGAACGACTGCTGTGTTTTAAATGTGTTAAAAGTATGAGCATTACCGTTGTTACTCTCGTACGTACACTTCGTACGTAGCACTTTACGTTACAAAGGGAATGCTTATTCCGTTGTTAGACATAGTGAATATAATTATATTATCAATATACCAATATTTTTCTATTAATATTTAAATGCTATCGCGGCGTATTTTGATATTTAAGTAGTTATTATATTTAGGGTAATTCAGCTGCACAGCTCAATCCCTGACACTTCCAAAGTCTAGGAGCGGAGATGATGGGCTTAAGATCTCTCTGGCAATAAAAACAAAAACTACATTACATATTGTAGTATTCGTTATTTTGTTCATTTGTCGTATTTCATTCCATATGTGCACGATGACCTGAACATTATCGCTATTATAATGTTGTCAGTTTAATCACAGTTGACAAATGATTGCATTCATTTTGCAAATATCAATGATCCTTGAGCCGGTAAATTCAATTTACTTAAACCTTCAGATGAGTTATTATAATTTAAAGCTTAATTTAGCGAGTAATACCTATTATAAGTTTGTTGTTAGACTGCCTCTGTGGTTTGGTGGTACTGTGTACGGATTACCACGCAAAGATCTTGGGTTCGATCCCCGGGTCGGGTAAAGTGATATTGGGTGTTTTTTCTGAAGTATACATAAAGCACTTGGATTGATGCACCTAGGTGAATTAAGTAAACTTTAAGTACATTTATATCACTATCAGCATTAAAATAAATTTCATACATATTTTAGGATTTTTCTGTTAAATATTTTAGTTTAATTCATCAAATGAGAATAAAAAGACGCAAATAAGTATTTTTTTGTTTTTCACCATTTAAAAAAATATTGTAACTAAACATTTAGAAAACTCAAAAAAGTGTTTTTTAGACATCTGCCTTAGTAATTATAAATTTGAATATAAAATACTAACCACATACACTTACGTGTGTAAATTTTTAAAAATACCTATGTGGCGAGGATTTTATTTTATGGTATACCAGCGGCCCGGTACGTGCTTCGCTACGTATAAAGTGAAATGTGATAAATGAAGAACCGCTCTACCGATTTTATGCAAACTTCACATAACCCATCTACTAAATAGTCCGAACAAAGCCTAAACATTTGGTTTGGATAGGTGAACCCGTTCTTGAGTTATAAAATTTATTATATAATACAACTATATTTAATATATTATTACAACGAAAAGTGGCATTGCTTTTTATATATATTGATGATAAAGTACACCAAATAGTTAACTCACACCGATGCCCGCTCACGAGTGCATCAAGTAAACTTTTAGTAATCTTGATGCACCTACTAGGTGCACACGTGAATCAAGTACACCAAAAAGTTAACTTAATGCACCCATGCCCGCTCAAGAATGCATTAAGTAAACTTTTAGTGATCTTGATGCACCTACTAGGTGCACAAAGTGAATAAAGGTTACTATTAGTATATTTAATTCACCTAGGTGCATCCATCCAAGTGCTTTGAGTATACTACAGGAGTTTTTCTGTCGATAAATGCTCAGTATTAGCCCGGAGTCTGGAATTGTGCCCGATAATTGGCAACAGGCTCGCCCCCTGTTACATGGGACCTAAAATAAAAAACATGACGAAAAGTGGGGGGTTATACCTCTGCATAACCCTTCGGTGATAAAACGCGTTAAGCTATGTATGTTGTTATACGAGTTATACATAATCAAATCCAAAATCAATACTACTAATAAATTGCTCCTAATTTCATTATAATCGAAAATACTGGATACAACAGTATCTTATGCTGTTTAGGTAACCAGTTCTCTATTGACTATCTTCTCGTAATAGTCTTGCAATGAAGAGCTCCCTTGACGACCACTATTACGCTGAATGTTGTCAGTTTTACTCATACCTATACGGATACATGTTTATTGTTTGTAAACTCTTTTGCTACACGAGCCGTGCCTATTCCCTAGAGCAGTTGTCTATAAAAAATAAATCGTTCAATCCTTGTACCACCTCTTGTTTCTAGTTTATGCAAAAGAATTTTTGAGAAATAGCTGCCACTTTCAATTATTTGTTGTACCTATTCCCATTAAGGTACTACCCAATTTAGCAGAAGTAGAAGACAGTTACAACTTCATTCGGTGGCTTACCAGCTTTCCGCGGCGCGATTTCACCCGCGCATGACATGGTTTGTTGTATCCCTCGGGAACCAGACCGATATTCGGGATAAAAAGTAGAATCTATCTACATACCAATTTTCATCGAAATCAGTTCAGCCGTTTAGGCGCTGAGTAGTAACAAACACACACACACACACTCTCACACACACACACGCTCGCACGTACGTTCGCACGCACGCACGCACGCACACACGCAGTAGGATTAGCTAACTAATAGAACTGCAAAGTAACAAAGTAATTGGATGTTAAAGTCTATGACTTTTTAATTACTACCTGAGTCACATAGCCCAGTCAAGTATTTTTTTTATTAAATTTGTATCAGCTCATTCCAATATACTTAAAATATATTTCAGTTGTTATAACTTACTCAAAAGTTCCCTATCATGAACCATATCTAAAAGTAAACAGACTTAGAACACACGAAGGAATTTATAGCCTGATTGAATATTAACTTCAGAACATGGATCAATGACCCAGAAAGTGTCGTTTAGAAAAAGATTAGCAAAATTGAGGAAACAACATATGCCAAAACAATGAGTTTGTACTTTTTAAGCCTACAATATACGCGATGAGGAAAATAAATAAAGGAAGGCTTACTTGCTTATATACTGGATAATAAGTAGGTACTACCTACTAAAGATAAAAAATATATAACATACCTTTGACTGCAAAAGGTAGGCAGAAACGTATACCGTTGGAAAAGATGCTCGACACTTTATAATATTCAACATGTAACATTTTACTACGCAATGTACTGACTAATCTGATCTTAAACATTACTTGACAATAAAAATATACGAATTAATATATAAAGTAATACACAAAAAATAACAAGGAGTCTTAAGTGCTTTGAGAACAATCTATATCATAATGGTACCTATACCAAATTTTACCTTTCATTTATACTTTACTAACCCTCAAACAAAAGGTTTTTAAAGGCCACGAACAAAAAAGATAACTCATAACACTGAAAGGTTACAAAAATGTACGACTCTCAGACCAGTAAATGGCTATGATGAATGATAATGATCACGATTTATGGGCAACTGAGCCTTGCTGAACTGGAGAAAAGGAAATCAATCAATATAAAATCTATCACGTGCGAAAGCAATATTCACTGGCCAAACCCAGTTTATCCGAATTTTTATTTTAAATAACGTGTAATTTAATTATTAAAGGCCCTTCACGTTACAGAGTATTCACAGCTATGTAAGTAAGTATTCGTTTATTACCATAAGCTGTATGCAATGATTTCAGTGCGTAACTAGACCATGACAATACAAAAAAAATACAGTTTAAAGATCGAGTACCCAAAGATGTTGTGAAAACTAGCATTATCATGTCGTTCACCGGACCTAGTCTAAAATGATAAAATACTCTGTCAGAGCTTTTTCCATCATGTAAAAATCAGCGCAGTGAAGCAGTGAATATGTTTTCATTGTTTGCGTAGACAACAGCCTGACAATTGATGATTAAGCGAGTGCACCGTAGTGGTTTTAAAATCAACATGCTTTGTTTTTTATGAAAAATGAAAAAAATGGTTCATTGCTTACATTCTGTCGGTATTGGTAGTGATTGGTGAATCCTATTAAAAGAATGAAGTTTATGCTTTGCGTTTGTGTAAATGAGCTGTTTAATGTAAAAAGGTGCTCTTTACTAAACAAAACTAAAAATAAAAATGAACGATTTAGTGGCTTTCCTTGCATTTAGTAAAAATTCTTTTTAATTTCAAAACTAAACAATATTGGTCAAACAAATATTGTGAATAAGTATGATGGTGTCTTTTAAAACCATCTTCAAATTTCATTTAACCCTTTCACGTGGCATTCAGATAGGAATATGACAATCAATTAAGTACTTATTGTAGTGATAACAATTATTAATATCTACTCGCGTGACTGATTCAAGTTTGATCTTTTTGCATTGTACTTGGTGAGAGACGGAAATACAATCTGCACTACGGCTACGTGTGTACGTATGCATTTCGCACCTCATTAAACTCAACGGTCAGCAATATAAATGTTGTCCATTAACTTAATTGTGCAGGTTGTATATCAATCGATGCATACATAACAGTGTGATTTGTAACTTGAAGCAGACTAAACTAGTAGCCAATCAATCAAACTGGTTAGAGGATGGTCGACTATACATAGAAGCAATTGTATAGACACACGAGAAATGAATGGCAATTGGTAGACGTAACGACCAGTGTCATGATGGTAAAACCTGACATTCGTCGTACGTATAGACCCGGTTTTCCTTCTTTGTCTTCTCTTTACTCATAAAAATCAGCAACGGGATATGCTGTAGTTTTTTGGGTAACAAGATGTATGCAATGCGCCTAGATTATTATACTATAATGAATACAATGTGTCTTCACGACACGAGAGAAAATTTACAAATACAAATATTGCACAACATTACCTAAAGATACTTCTTTAGTATTTTGTCTTTACATTTTGTCTTTGTGCTCATTGCACACTAAAAAATGTTGTCTTTGTGCTCATTGCACACTAAAAAATGTTGTCTTTGTGCTCATTGCACACTGAAAAATGGTGTCTTTGTGCTCATTGCACACTGAAAAATGTTGTCTTTGTGCTCGTTGCACACTGAACAATGTTGTCTTTGTGCTCATTGCACACTGAACAATGTTGTCTTTGTGCTCATTGCACACTGAAAAATGTTGTCTTTGTGCTCATTGCACACTGAACAATGTTGTCTTTGTGCTCATTGCACACTGAAAAATGTTGTCTTTGTGCTCATTGCACACTGAACAATGTTGTCTTTGTGCTCATTGCACACTGAAAAATGTTGTCTTTGTGCTCATTGCACACTGAAAAATGTTGTCTTTGTGCTCATTGGACACTGAAAAATGTTGCCTTTGTGCTCGTTGCACATTAGAAAATGTTGTCTTTGCGCTCATAAGAATATTTAGTGCCTAATGCCTAATGCCGTTCTGGGTGTGCATATACCCAGAAGACTCAGATTGTAGTCAAAGCTTCGCAAGCCAATTTAGTTAAGGAATACGGTAACCCTGGATTAAAGTTTTGGATGAAACTAACTTATATGTGGGGTTAATATAATAAATATGAATAAATTTAAGAGGTAAGTACATAGAATTTTAGGCATGCTAAATATTCAAAATTAAATAAATAAATTTATTCATATTTTTATGGTTTTAAAGAAGCAATGAAAGCCAATTTTTTGCAGAACAGTAATTGTTTATTATGACTGCTCACTAACGATGACGTTGCCGCTGTTTCGACTTCGCTAAGAAATTTCATTGACTTGTTTAATATGCCACCAATAAACCAACTTTCAAAAGCCTGCAGTCCAATGTTATTTTGATGGAAATACTTGTTTTGTTAGAGTGCTGTGTAGTATAACAATGTAATTTAGGATGCACGGTCCAACCCATTCTGGCGAAAACGTCCTACTGAATTGAACGGAAACGCTTTCAAATAACCGTAGATTATATCAATAATAAAGTTATATCATTGTAACTGACCGACATTGCTGGCCGACGTCTTTTCTTACCTCTAATTATTTTTTAATTTATTAATTAATCCCATAATGATTTCGTTTGTTGGGATGGCTTTGTTGTCCGACCTCTTTATATGCCGCTGCATTAGTCCGTCGGTCCAAAGGTCTAGACTTTTTCTCGGGTAGTGATATCAAGTTGCAAACGAATAAAGTAAGGCGCAACGAGATTACTCTTGGGAAATTCTTACTTAAATCAAGCAATCAATCTAGGGAAGCTCCTTTACTTTACAGAATACCGCGGTCGTAACAACATTAGTACCTGCCTAGTATTGTGCTCCTATGAACGCGTTATACAGGTATGTATATAAAGTCTATTCATTTAAATAGAAAAATATTATGCGATTTTATTTTAATTTAGTTATATTAATAGAAATTAAAAGTTCTGTACATGATCGGAACGCGCACACGCACACACACACACACACACAAACTTTGGCATTTATAATATTAGTAGGATTTAAACTTCAAATTATATTGAAACAGTAATTATCTTTAATCTATACCTACTATGATATAAAGCGGAAAAGTGTGTTTGTTTATTTGTTTGAATGCGCTAATCTCTGGAAGTACCACATTTGAATATTATATTTGCGTTTGATAGCCCAGTTCTTGAGGAAGTAACCAAAGATGTAACTTAATGCAAGTGAAGCCGCGCTGCGGGAAGCTAGTGAAATAATAAAGTTTAAAAAAAACTCTGATACACAACAGTTCAACAGTACACACAGTACGCAGAATAAACTTGTTATTAACAAAGCTCTTTTTCTAGCAATTTTTTAAACAAATATAAACTAACTTTAGATTAGTTTGGGACTAGTTGTATTTTTAATTTTTTCGTTTCACTTGTGTAAAATATTATGTAAGTACTTTAAATAAAAAATGTTTAAAAATACTTACCTGAAATAAAATATTCAAGTTATATTGCACACAAGGAGAAAGGATTTCATCAGATACTTTATAATTGCTTCATCAAAACAAGCTGACTCTGAAAGGTTCTAAAAAGTTCTTATTTATAAATTACACACGTAGAGTGCGTGACTCTCTCTCTAGTGTTAACAATTAAAGATTGTTTTTATCCTCGACGCAATAACGACGAGGTACGTATTATGACCCCCAACGTAAAAACGACGGGGTGTTATAAGTTTGACGTGCCTGTGTGTGTGTGTGTTAACCTACTTAACGCGACCATGCTCATAGTGCTAATAGTTATTTAAAACTTGTTTAATATTTAATTTAAAATAATAATAAAGAATTTATGTACTCTAGAAATTTCTAGAATATGACACTCATTCACTGGTGACAATTTTTCTAAAGCCGGTATTAGACTATCATAGAAATATGATCAAAGATGTGTAAGTCATTTTTAAATGAAGAACATATGGCGGTATTAACTACATGTGATTATCTATGATCATAGAATTTGACAGATATGAAATCGTATTTAAATGATTTAAATATGATAATGTAATACCGGCCTAAAGAAAGTTTCTATAAAATAAAATTAAGTATTCAATGTTTTGTGAAGCAGGTATTCTTCACAAAACATAGAAATAAACTATTTAATTTTAACTCTTATTATGTACCTAAGTATATAAAAGTTCAACAATTCACCACCTAGGCACTTATTATAATATTCTCGAGAAATTCACAGCACAATATATGTACTGTGTGAATATTCACGAGACTTTGCCGTCACTAGAGCAAAGCTAATAAGGCTATTAGCGAGTTGATTCTCTCAACTGAACTCAGCCAAACAACGAGAGTTCGTGACATAAAGCGCAATTTTAACAACTCAGAAAAAACTGTAGAATCAAAAGAATTTTATAGCAGGAAGAATTTTTAAATAATGTGTTTTATTTTGAAACTCCGTAGACAATATAAGTACCTGCCAAAATTTTGCTTTACATTTTAGCTCAAAGACGTCCTCTGCTGAAACTAGGAATAGGTGTTTCACGGTTTTTATCATAATCGCCATGATTGACGTTTTTAATGTACTTTAGTTTATTTAATTTTAATTTTAATCAATGTTTCTTTATTCTTATATTTTGCATCAATAAAAAAAAATCTTTATTTCTACATGTTTAAGTTCTAGTGAATTAATTATTCTCAGGTAAATACCTGAGAATAATTACTAAGACAAGATAAGTACAACGTGTAAACTGCTCGTACAATCAATCTTACCTCATCTCAACATCTCTGCACTAATAATTACTACCTGTCTATTAATACTTATTATTATATACCGCTGTATAGACATGGACATTGCACCAACATAATATATCATAGGTAGTTAATAGAACTGATGGCCGTAGCATATAATCGGGTTTTTAAATAAAAATGTAATAGAAAGTCACTGGTAGTTCTTTGCCTCTTACGACATCCACGAGAAGAAAAGTAATTCCATATTCTAATCTGGAGTCAATCTGGAGACCACACAGTCTGTCAATAAATAGGTAAAAAAGTCTAAAGCTACGATAATTTTTACTGCTACTTTATTTTTGCCAGAGTATATTATAAAATGATGTCTAGCCTTATCCAAAGGTACACATTAGGAATGTTTTATTCCTTTTATAAACTTTGTAAGTACTTACCTTATGACAAACACAAGTCAATTCAAGGCATTTGAAAATAAATATTACCTTTAGACAAAAGAAAATATAACAATAAATATTCTTAGAACATTAATTAAGACTTGTAATCATAAATAACTTTTGTTAATATTAACATAACTTATAGGGAAACAAAGCTTTTTAGTGAGTAGGTATTTAGCAAAATAAATACTTTAGTAAGTAGGCACTTTTAATCAGCGAGGGCGGTTAATTAAATGAGGTCAATATACATAAGTACTTATATTTTGTCTGCGAACAATATCCAATTCTTTAGAAAAAGGTCATCATTGTCTCTTAATAATAAGCGGTCCAAAGACAAATAGCCCAGAATAATTTAATATGCTTCAGAAACTTTTATATATAATATATAGGTAAGTATCACTTATAAAAATAAAAATTCCTACGAATTATGATTAATGAAAATCTGAAAATGAAAATGAAAATCTGTACACTAAGTACTATACCTACTCTACTGGAAGTAAAAAATGTCAACAGATGATTTACCTATCACCATCTAAAGAAGGTTTTGTGGTACATAAGTGAAAAAGTAATACCATATTTTGTTCAGCAATTTAAGTTTTACATTTTATTTAGAACAATAAACATTTTGTTCACGTTGCCTTGTAAACACTTACTTGTAGTAACAAAAAACAAAATAAAACATTCGTCGCAGTCACTAATTATGTTTGACAAGTTGTTATTATTATATTATGTAGGTACTACTTTCTGTTACCTACTGCTTAAGAGTTTCGTCGTTTTGACCATATGAGGTGTAATGCAGTCTCTGGTTTCAACAGTCAATGTCGAGTGAAATGTCACGTATTTAGATGAAGTCGTTGTGAGAATCGCACCTTCAACATTTATTGAGCAATCGAGAATTCGCGACTTTGGTTTTCCTTATGATTTCCAATTCTTTTTGCTCCTCATCTTTATCTGTACCGTTAGCGTTTACAAAGAGAAATTTATTTCTGTTTCCATTAGAGAGTAATTTATTCAATACCGACGAAACGATTGTTTGTAATAAAGACGTTTTCAAGTAAATATCTCGACCGATAATTATGTCTTTAGAATCGTTACATCAATACCTACTGCAAGAGCCATTTTAACTTAATTCTTCTGTCCTTAACCTAAGTCATCTGATTTGAAGCTAGAAAAATTAAAAGTGAAGGAAGTAGTTATATCCAGGCTAAACTTTAAGCGCATTTTGACTGTCAAATGAATTGAATAGGTGAGTAGATATCACAACAATTTCACAAAGTGACTCTGTCGAAATAAGCGAGTGTTGTCTATGTTACGGCCGGTTTCAATCATTTGAGAGCTTTAGTGAATTGTGTGAACCTCAGGTCTAGCTTTAATCCCAGACCTAGTGTCTAGTTTAGTTGAGTATCTACTAACAACACTGGTATAATTTAGAAGCATATATATAGCGGTTTTTTAAATTCATCTAATTGGTATGATAACCAAAATAAATAAAAGCTCTAAAAGCACAATTAACTGTAGACCTTGCGCCTTCACGAAGCCATTTTAATATTTTCTGTTGCCAACGTAATATTACATTATTCTACACTAGCTTTCCGCGGCGCGCGTAAAATATGGTTTGTTCCCTCGGGAACCAGGCCGATTTTCGGAATAAAAAGTAGCCTATGTCCGTCTCCAGCACCGAATCTATCTACATACCAATTTTCATCGAAATTGGTTCAGCCGTTTAGGCGCTGAGTGGTAACAAACACACACACACACACACTCAAACACACACATACAAACTTTAAGCGAGTAATGATTTATAATCATGAGATCCTCAATTGTCTAAAACTTGTAGATGCGTCATAAATGATGTAAAGTCTATTAAAGTAATTAAGCAAGTATTTACCTATCTAAAATTGCTGCCACCCGTAATGTTACATTGATCTGTTGACTCCAGAGGTTTTCTTTTACCCAGTTTGTATTGAATAATAAATACATCTTAGCAATTAAACAAGTTACGTCTGGGCATAGAGAATATTAAACTCACTGCTACAGTGTTTTCATAAACTCGAAAAATATAAAAAATAAACACTATTCAATTTTACTTATAAGATAGATGCATGTATTTACGATATAATGAACTTAGAACAGAGTTATTTTGGTATAAACCTGCAGTGGTATCTCTCAGCTCGTACGGCTGAAGCTTGCGAGCCGTGAAATGCAATTTGCCGACGCTCCGCTGCTGCAACGAGCAAGATACGTTACTTACAAACCTTGCGGTATACCATTGTAATACGAATTGGATACAAATTCACGAACATTTTTCTAGAAAGCTGAATACAGATTTATAAACCATGTTGTTTTGCCGCAGTATACCGATTTTAACATTTTGTGGCTTGTGTTTTGTGCTTTTTTACTTACCTATATAAAAAAATATCGCTATAACAACACCTTAAATATTGACTAAAATAAATTTAAAAAACTACGAACACTGTAAAAAAATTGTAACGTTCGTCATAATCAGGAACAGATTCATTGCTTTCTTTTTTAGTAACACAATTTTGCAGGTATATGTAAATTGCTATCATGGCAAACATGGTAGTCACTAGGTACGGTAAAAAGTATTACGATCCAGTAACTGTGTAATTGGTGGTAAAGTTTTAATACTTTTTGTAAGTGTTTATAAACTAGCTTTAACGCCTACAACCATAATAACATTAGTTGTATTTACAAATTGCTATTTGAATTATCAGGCGCTCGTAATGCGGGTATTTAGTTATAAGTATACCTCCGTAATATTATAAATGTAATACGATCTATCTTGTAAAAAGGAATACACGTAACCTATTGCTCCAGTTTAAGATTTTTATTTTCTGCCTTATATAATTCATCTCATCATAATCAAAACATAATTTGGTCCTTCGAGCCGGATGAAAGAACCACGAATAAGAATAACTCCAGGAAATATAAAGTCTGTTGAAAAACTACCGTTTGGAAATCCGTGAGTAGCTGACTAAGGTCAAAGGGTCATTTCGCAAGAAAAAGGATATTAAAGGATATTTGGCCAGTGCAGCGTCAATATTTCCATTTATTTATAAACCCATTACTATAATCAGGTAGTATTTCATGTATTTATGGAATTGTAAAGGTTAGTATCTATTGCTATAAAAGTTCTTTGTTCTTGAGCACGTGTGTGATTTCATTAAAGTTACAAAATTATTGTTATAATTTGTAGTTAATCTATTGTATTAAAGGTAATTAAGCAGCAAGCTAGGTTTTAATTATTTGGTTACCTGCTTCCCAAAGAATGACTGAAAATTACGATAAGGAAGAGAAGGAGCTCATTAAGAAGCGAGCAAGCTATAAAGGCCGATTAACGGTATTTTCTAATTATTTAGAAACTTTAAAGGATTCTTTGACGCAAACCCAGATCAATGAACTGCAGTTACGTCTCGGTAAGGTTGAACTTGTTTATTCGCAATACGACGAGATTCAGTTAAGGTTGGAATGTGTAGTGTCTGACATAAACGTACAGTTATCAGAACGTAATGATTTTGAATCGTGTTATTACAAACTTGTGGCGAAAGCACAAACTTTACTAGCTAATCAGAATGAAGCTGTCAATGAAGGTAGATCATCTCGGATTAGCAATAATAAGCTGGTTAAGTTACCAACCATACAATTGCCAAAATTTAACGGAACATATGACAAGTGGTTAGAGTTTCGTGACACGTTTTCAAGCCTAATACATTCGAATGACCAAATAGATGAAATTAACAAGTTTCATTACCTTCGAGCTTCCTTAGAGGGGACAGCCGCCGTAGTCATACAGTCGATTGAATTTTCTGCTAACAATTATTCTATTGCGTGGAATTTACTTAATGAAAGGTTTGATAATAAGCGGCTTCTCATTCAAAATCATGTAGCAGCCTTATTTAACATTGAAGTGGTTAACAAAGAATCCTCAGATTGTATAAAACGTATTATTGATACCTTAAACAAAAATCTACGTGCGTTAGAGTCTTTGGGCGAGCCAATTAAATTTTGGGATACTTTGATAATTTACATAGTCACTCACAAGTTAGATTCGAGGACTTATCGACAGTGGGAAGAAGAAAAGGGACATTTTGATAAAAATAAATCAATCACATTAGAGAACTTTCTTGATTTCCTAAGAAGTCGCGCAGACTTGCTTGAAACAATAGATTTATCTCGCAATCAGTTTAATAATCATAATGGTGCTTCTAAATCTAAACACAAAACAATGATATCTTTGACTAATGAAATATCATCACAGAAAGCTAAAATTAATAGTTCCATGCAGGCGTCATGCCCGCATTGTAATAGTAAACATACTTTAATTACTTGCCCACAGTTTCTTGGTATGAGCAATGAAGAACGACTTAAACAACTGCCTCAATACAAGGTATGCTTCAATTGTTTTCGTTCTGGGCATTATGCAAATCACTGCAAGTCGCAGGGTTGCAAAATATGTAAGCGAAAGCATAATACGCTGATTCATGTATCTGGTCTTTCACATAAATCTATATCTAATGTTTCTGCTTCACAAACTGATAACTCAGTCTCTGTAGACGTTAAATCAACTGAGAATAAGCAAAATACAAATGTTACGCTATCTGCACTTGCTCCAACTAATGTCAGCAATAGAGGTCAAGTCCTATTGGCCACTGCAGTAGTTAAAATACATGATAAAGATAATTGTGAACATCTCGCCCGAGCTATATTAGACACTGGCAGTACTTCTTGTATAATGACAAACAAGTTATGTAATTTATTGAATCTACCTACAGTTCACGTAAATGAGTCTGTACAAGGTATTAACAATTCTAAATCGAATATTAATAAAATGTGTGGTATTTCTATTAAGTCATTAAGTGAAAACTTTTCTACTAGTCTTTATTGTTTTATTTTACCTTTTATTACGGATGAAGTACCGTGTCATAAATTATCTATTAATAATTTAAATATACCGAGTGATATTTGCTTGGCTGATCCTCACTTTCACACACCTTCAGCGGTGGATTTAATAATAGGTGCAGATGTATTCTGGGACCTACTGGGCAAGCAAAAAATCAACTTAGGTAAAGGTAAACCGATACTATTTGAATCTAGGCTAGGGTGGCTAGTTTCAGGTCCATTAATTAATAGCGTCCAAGAATCAGTTTTACCATTAACTCATAAAGCAAACATTGCAAACCTACATGTCAGTTCTTCACGCAATTCTACTAATGAAGATGACATTCAAAACCTTTTAACGCGTTTTTGGGAACTAGAAGAAGTAGCCCATCAGTCATCTTCATATTCGGAAGAAGAAGCTAAGTGTGAAGAACATTTTGTACTTAACACAAATCGACTGACGGATGGTAGGTTTTGTGTTAGGATACCACTCAAACAATCACCTAGTGTTCTAGGTGACTCATTCACTAGAGCAAAACATTGTTTCTTATCTCTTGAACGTAGATTAAATAAACAGCCAGTTATAAAGACTCTTTATTGTAATTTTATGAAAGAGTATATTTCATTAGGGCATATGTCTGAATGTTCAATTGATCATGAGCAATTGGCATACTTTATACCGCATCATGCCGTGTTACGCGAGTCTAGCCTTACTTCAAAATTAAGAGTTGTATTTAATGCCAGCAGTCTTACTACTTCGGGCATCTCCTCTAACAACATTCAAATGGTAGGTCCAGTTGTTCAAGACGACTTAATGTCTATTCTACTTAGATTCAGGAAACATAAATATGTTATTTCTGCTGACGTAGAAAAAATGTACAGGCAGGTGACAGTACACCCTGATGACAGACATTTACAAAGAATTATGTGGCGTGAGAAACCTTCAGAGTCTATTAAATTTTACGAATTGAACACTGTGACATATGGTACTGCAAGTGCACCTTTTTTAGCAACTCGTTGCTTAAAACAACTCGGCTTAGACTGTAAGGACAAGAAGATAGCTAACATTATTTTACATGATGTATATGTTGATGATTTGCTCACAGGGGGCGCCACAATCGCCGATATCACATATATTCGCGACAAAATTACTGCTATTTTAGCCTCAGCTGGAATGCCCCTAAGAAAGTGGAAATCTAATAATTCCCTTATTATATCAGATCAAGTAACAAATTCATTGTTTAATTTAAACATTGGTTCTGATGAGCCAAGTAAAACATTAGGCCTTAACTGGCTAACAGACTCCGACACGCTTTGTTATTCAAAAAGTAATACATCAATATCTGAAACCGTAACAAAGCGTGAAGTTTTGTCAGTCATATCTCAAATATATGATCCTTTAGGATTATTAGCTCCATGTATCATACCTATGAAAGTTATGATGCAAAAGCTTTGGTTGCACAAATTATCATGGGATGACAGCTTACCTCCAGATGTCGCTAAGACATGGAAGAATATTATTGAAAAGTTATTTATTTTAAATAGTTTACGCATCCCACGTTTAGTTTTATGTGATTCTTGGAAGGTGATAGATTTGCATATATTTTGTGATGCATCACAAACGGCTTATGGTGCTTGTATTTATGTTCAGAGTACTAATAATAATAATGAAATTTCAGTGCGGCTGCTCACAGCTAAGAGTAGAGTAGCTCCTATAAAGGCAACTACAATTCCTCGGCTTGAGCTATGTGCTGCCCTTGTTGGAGTAAGACTGTATAAAAAAGTCGTTGCCTCACTAGATGCACCAATTCACAGTAGTACATTTTGGAGTGATTCTACAATAGTGCTTGGGTGGTTGAAAATGATTCCAGGTAAGTTACAAACATTTGTACGTAATCGTGTCTCAGAAATTTTGGAATCAACGAAAAGTATCAATTGTACCTGGAGACATGTTCCTACACATCTTAACCCTGCTGATCTTATATCTCGAGGAACAGATGTAAGTCACATTCAAAATCTTGATTTATGGTGGTCTGGACCTAATTTTTTAAAGCAGGATACAAGCGAATGGCCTTCTTTTCCTACTACAGTAGAATCGCTACCTGAAGTTAAAACTGAGATTTCTTTGTTAACTACGTGTGACACTTCTAAGCCATTAATTGATTTTAATCGTTTTTCAAACCTTTCTCGACTTAAACGTACAGTAGCATACGTGTTACGATTTATTAATATTTGTAAAAAGCAACCACCTACCACTATACATCTTAATGAAGACGAATTGCAAAATGCTTTGACTTTAATAGTGAAACAGTCTCAAATGGAATCGTTTCCAGAATATCAATTATTGATTAAAAATCAGTGCTTACCAAAAGGAAGTCCACTGACTAAACTTAATGTATTTCTGGATAGCAATAAATTAATTCGTGTTGGTGGTCGCTTACAAAATTCTTCATTTTCATACGATAAAAAACATCCGTTAGTCATACAGTCCATTCATCGATTTTCTAAATTATTATTTAAATTTACACACAAAAATTTAATGCACGCGGGACCGCAGTTGCTACTAGCCACTATAAGAGATACTTATTGGCCAATAGGCGGTCGCAATTTAGCTAAACTGTGTTATCATCGTTGTGTTGTTTGTAGTCGCATCACAGCTAAACCAATTACTCCCATCATGGGAAATTTACCTGAGAAACGGCTTACGTCTGGTGGTCATCCATTTGAATGTGTTGGGGTTGATTACGCTGGCCCTATACTGTCGGCTTCCCGACAAGGTCGTGGTTGTCGACTTGTAAAGGTTTATATTTTACTATTTGTTTGTTTCACGACGAAGGCAGTTCACATTGAGTTGGTGGGTGACTTAACCAGTCATAATTATTTATCAGCACTTCGTCGTTTTATGTCTCGTAGAGGTAAACCTACGCATATATATTCCGACAACGGAACCTCGTTTGTAGGCGCTTACAATGAACTCGGTAAATTTTTAAAAGAAAATAGCAGTACGTTGTCTGGTGATATTGCTGATGAAGGGATTAATTTCAATTTCATTCCTCCTTATGCTCCACATTTCGGTGGTCTTTGGGAGGCAGGTATCAAATCAGTCAAATTTCATTTAAAAAGAGTAATGGGAAATTGTCACTTAACGTTTGAGGAATTATATACAGCACTGGTTCAAATTGAAGCCATCCTTAACTCACGCCCACTCACGCCGTTGTCATCGGACCCAAATGACCTTTTGCCGCTGACGCCTGCACACTTTTTGATAGGACGTACACTGACGTCTTTGCCTGTGCCGTCTTATGAAGCCACGTCAGTTACTCATTTGAAGAGATATGAGAGAATAGAGGCGTTACGTCAACACTTCTGGTCGAGGTGGAATAAAGAATATATCTCGGAACTGCAGCAGCGGACAAAGTGGAGATCTTCAAAGGCAGCATTAGATATTGACCGCCTTGTTGTTATAAAAGATGATAATTTACCGCCACTGAAATGGCGACTAGGCCGAATATCAGCTGTCTACCCAGGACGTGATGGAATCAATCGTGTGGCAGATATAAGAACTGCCAATGGAACAATCCGCCGTGCATGCAGCAAGATATGCCCATTGCCATCAAATTGAAGTTATGGTTGAAAGATGGTCTTTCAACGCCCGCGGGCATGTTTATAAACTAGCTTTAACGCCTACAACCATAATAACATTAGTTGTATTTACAAATTGCTATTTGAATTATCAGGCGCTCGTAATGCGGGTATTTAGTTATAAGTATACCTCCGTAATATTATAAATGTAATACGATCTATCTTGTAAAAAGGAATACACGTAACCTATTGCTCCAGTTTAAGATTTTTATTTCCTGCCTTATATAATTCATCTCATCATAATCAAAACACACAGCTTTAGACAGGTAGTCTTACAGCGAACATATGTTAAGCTCTCATATGTTTTGAAGTCTGTAGAACAAAAAACAAGGACTGTGTCTCTTCACAATAAAACAATTCAGACAATTTTCGATGACGAAACACTAGTAGACCTCTGCCTTCCCAACGTGTCGATGCGGCCCTTGCCAGATGTTTCTCATCAACTAAGGAATCTTATTTACTTCTTTGCAACTGTCTATTTCCATACAGTGGTTAAATGTTCGCTTTTTTATATTGTGCTTTACGTAAATGAATATAAATGCTCATTTGAAAGAATATAAACCAGATAAAAACAAGTAAGAAAATATAATAACACGTTTTCTTTGTATCGTACTGCTCATATCTTAAAAAAATTACTACCGTTTTGTGTTTGCTGCTGATTGACGGGAAAGCAATAGCTTTATCTATATAATTTATTAGACAACTTACTAACTAGATAAATTTCTTTAGCAGTAGGTGTACATCCTTGTTGAAATAGGCCGGATCGACCGGGAAAGTAGGTACCTTATCTCGTAGAAAATTTAAGTAAAGTGCCTAATGGTAGTCAAGCAAACCATATTGAGTGATGACCGTTCTTCATGAACCTAAGAAACGCAGTTTACTACAACTGCCACAACTGCTACAACGAGAGGGTAAAAATTTAAATCTCGTACTTGCAACTGAAGCTACACTACAATCTCTCTTCTGCCAATACATTGCTTTGCTTGGTAACACTAGAAATTCTTCTAACCAGAAGGACTAGAACATAATCTGGATAATATTGCTATGAATGTAATCTTCTGTGTGGTGAAGGGACTTAGCCAGCTGGGTTAAATCCAGTTTGAGAAAGATGTCTTTTATGAGTAATCTCACTTACTCCCTCGGTCTTCATCCTTTGCGTTTCAATGTTGTTTGTCACTGAAGTTGTTTAAGTTTGACTTGCTCTGGCCCCAATCCTTACAAACCTACGGTACAAAAGTCATTATATAAACATATACTTTAGTGATAAACTTATAAGAAGGCCTTAATATGATAAATGACACGTTTTCTTGTCTACTTTAGCATTAAAGGATTTTTTTTTAAATTTTTATTCTTTGGTTATGATGACAAATAAAATAAGAGAAGCAGCCCCCGCGCCGTCAGAGAAATTGTAAATTTAAGAAATGATAGAGACAGGATGTCACTTCTAAGGGTATTGGAGGTGCTCCAGAAATAAGTTCAGGATGTTTCTGTAATTTTGACATTAGGTCAGTATGTAGGTTTAAATGGAAACTGATCTTAAGTAGATACTTTTCCGTATTGTTTATCTTTCCAAAGTAGACAATAGGGTTTCTGTTACTCTTAGTCGGTACCTACCTATACCTACAGTAGGTAGATACATGGTTAAATAACACTAGATGCGAAGTGTAAAAGTTTTTTGCCAATAAGTAATTAATTACCAGTTGTCATTATCATACGGACCTATTCAATAGGTAGTTATTCAATAAAACATTTTTCTTCGTGATTTATAAATCCCTTGTGATTTTTGCGCGTGAAATTGAAATTTTCGAGGAGCTGCGGAGGGAGAATATTTTCCAAGAATTTACCTTGTGCTTCCCCACCGTAGTTATCTTCAATACCTTACAAGGTTTGCAATGAGTTTTTATCATTTATGTAAATACCTACGTACCGAGGAAGTACCCTACTAAAAAATATCAATCGGTTTTTTGAACTGTCAGGTAGAAAGTGTGACTTAAGTACTTGTTTTCTATTAGACACTGTTGGGGTTCGGTTTATTGATAAGAAGGGGACTTGCACATAAACAAGTATATACATATAGGTACCCTAACCCTACCGTCGCTGCGCTAATAACTAGTCTGCCTGTGAGAGAGGATTGTCGGGCCAGCCTCGGTTAGGCCAGCTGATTTATTCCATTCACCTTGGTCGGTCACCCATCCTCAATGACCACTAATAGGTAGGTACCTACATTAATTAAATGTACTTAAGTAGGTACATTTCATAGTAAAATTAAAAAACGCTTCAATGGTCTCCGACCTACGTATCCTTTATATTTATAATAGAATACCAGTTAACAGTTTATTGAAATATTCTGAATTGAAAAGAAACGTGGTTTTGTGTAGAACGATGACGAGGTAAAAAGTAAATGACCATTTTGATGTATCGCTATAAAGGTGAATAGAAGGAGTGCAAACAGAACAGGAAGAGGGTGGAATAATAAGTTGGAAGCAGCTTGAATTGATGAGGCTGTGTTATTAATTTTGTAGGTACCTACCTACTTACTTAAGTAGGTACTGATGAATCATTTCAATAGATTTTATAATATTTAATCTGTACATACCTTAGCAGATAAGGTTTTGCTATGTACCGTACCTATGTATGTAGGTACCTACTAACCAATTTTTGACGTGGCAAATTGCTTCTATCATTGCTACTGCTAATCTTATCTTCAATGAGCACTGGAAATAAAATTTGGAGTTAAATAGTTATGTACCTACCCACACACGTCCATGTTTGAACAAAATAAAAAATTTTAGGCCTCCGATCTGGTGTCAAATACGAAAAATGCCTGGCAGTAGGCATAGGTACAACCAGTATTACGATTATTAAAATGTGTGTTAAGTACGATTTAAAAAAACCATAAAACTCGAAACAAATCTAGGAGGTAGGTACCTGTGTAGGTACTTAATTATTAATTATTATTTACTAAAGTCTCTATTAACGTACACAAGTACTTGGGTACCTATTTAAAATAATGTATGCTGACCGAACTAAGTGCCTACTTCAATTTATTCGTGTAATTATATAGTAGTTTCGTAGTTTCTTTCCTACCTCGTCCTTTAGCTGATATCTAATATTCATAGGCTGATATAAATTTATTAGCAAAAATACTAACTATTTAGTGCCTGAACTTTCAAGAGACCATAATAAACCTAACTGTTACGTAAGTATCAAATAGCAGAACGAACGTCCTAAGTAAAACTATTTTGTAATAGAATTTGGTTTCTATTTATTTTGAGTTAAGATTTATTGTCGCCTATTTGCTAGTTTTATTCACCGAGTCAATTACGTGTCGATTTAGCTTTTGGTCACGAACGTGAAGAATTCACAGATGAAGTAGTGATGCTAGAGTTATGAAAAACTATGAATGTTACAACGGCAGTAGGTGGGTATCTATACAATTACATATTGCCTGGTAACCTTTTAGTTTTATTGTTAATTTACACCACACTTAAAATTAATTAAAGAGCGATGCGCAATGCTGCGAAATGCTTCACAGTTACAGGCGTCAATCAGTTTAATTCTGCTGCTGGTAGGTATAGGTACTGTGTTAACTTTAAAGATAGGTAAGTATTAAAATTGTAGGTAACTATATCTACAATCAAACGTCATTATAAAATTATAATCATTTTTCTTATTTCAAGAGACCTTGGACGAAAATTTGTAGATAGTAATACCGCAGAGGGTCTACGAGCTACGAAAAAATTAATTTATAAGAAGCTAACATTATGTTTATTACAACACACAATTATTTTATATTGTACAAACATCAAATTTTTATTCAATTTTAAACGGATCGAGACGAAAATCTAACTTAGTATATTATAGGTATACCTACCTAACCAAATTTATACTATTTGTACTTAAAAATCTCAAGATAGTCTAGATTACTGCGGCTTCAAAAGAAGCAATATCTGCTCGCAAGCACGGCGAATAAAGACTATATTGAACTTTTACGAAGATTTGTTGAACTTTTTTGGCATGTCATTCCTTCGAATACGTATGACTTATTATTTATCTGCTTATCTGCAAGAGAAGGCAATACAAATTTCATACATACATAACTTTACGCCTGTCTTCTATTAATGGGATAAACAGAGACTATAGAACGCCATTTGCTACATCCAAACATGTTTCCTTTGCATCTTTAACATACATTAATCTTTTTATACACACACGTCGGTTACGGGTGCTTGTAATTGAGTACTTCGTCAACACATCTCCTATTTGTCTTGGGCGACCACTCCCAACTATTCCAGGCATTTCCGCTCCATAAATCTCTTTCGTTATCTTACTTCCATCCATCCTTTCCACATTTACAAACCACTTTAACATACGCCTTTAAATTTATGTCACATTATTTTATTCAATCCACATTCTTCTCCTATCACGCTATTCTTCACTCTATCTGTAAGTTTAATTTCACTCATGCTTCACTGAGATGAGCACTGGCTCTCATCTCATCATCATCATATCAGCCAAAAGACGTCCATTGCTGGACTTATGCTTCCCCCAATTTTCGCCACAGTGGCCAGTCGTTCGCCACCCTCATCCATCGGTCGTTCGCCGCCCTCATCCATCGGTAGTCCCGCCACCCTTATAAGGTCGTCGGTACACCTTGTGATGGGTCTGTCCACGCTGCGTCATCCAGTTCGTGGTCGCCAATCTAGAACCTTTTTGCCTCAACTGCCGTCATCTCTACCTACTGCATTTATTCTGCTTTAATGCTTTTTCTGCCATACCCAAGATTCACTTCCACACATAATTGTTGGCGCTAGTACTGCCTGTACTTTATTCGGTATTATTTTCCTAGCCATAACCTAATTCAAGGCACCATTCTCCCTACTACCCTCTATTACTCTCCTTCCTTCCTACTCTTAGGCCGCTATTAGACTATCATAGAAACATGATCAAAGATGTGTAAGTCATTTTTAAATGAAGAACATATGACGGTTTAATAACTATATGTGATTATCTATGATCATAGTTTGAGGGTCGTCGAACTATGATCATAGAATTTGACAGATACGAAATCATATTTATATGATAATGTAATACCGCTCTTATTGTAAATATCGATATCGAACCTAAATAAACAAACTCTTTTACTTGCTCCACTTTTTCATCTACAATCATTACCTGGCACTCTGCCATAGTTTTGTCCCTCACGATTACCATCACTTTAGTTTTACTAACATTCACTTTCATGCCCCTTCATTCCAATGTATCATTCACGACAGTCACTATTTTTTTGTAATTCATATGCAGAAGACGCAAGGAGTACTCAATCGTCGTAATATAAAAGGGTTTTAAACAACAACGACTCATTTATCCGTATTCCGACAATCAGACTCTTTTAAATCATTCAGACAACTATCGTATAAGTTGAAAACCCATAAAGACACGACACAGACCTGCTTTAAGCCTTGATTGATTTGTTTAATGATACTGGCACTCGAATTCATATTATTATTATAATGATTTGAGTGCCCGTATCAAGTTGCCGTCCACCCCATACGTAGATAAAGTTGTCCATAGTTCATCCCTCACAACTTTGTCATTTAGTCTTTTCCTTTTCTAGGTCCATAAAAGCGAGGAAGTCCTTTTGGTGTTTAGGTCCTACAGCAGGCTCGCGATGTTTCCTCCACCTTCCTTAAGCATTTTCGCCATTATTCTATCATGTCCTGCTGACTTACCACTTTAATGCACTGATAATTTCATCCATACTTATCTAATTCTCTGTGGAAATTTTATTTTCAACTTCATTAGATACTATACAATCCTTCTCACGTTCTAACAGGCTTTCAAAATATATTTTTCGTTCATTCAAAAGTTTACGCTGCTCTCTAATTATTATGCCTACCTTCGAATCTCCCGCTTTACCTCAGGCTTTTGACCGTAATATCAATAAAGCTTTTGGTTGGCCCGAAATTTTCTTTACATTTTTTCATTCATATATTTCCCCTATTCTATAAATCCCTACTGATATGACCTTACTCGTAGGGATTATTCAACATATAGGTAGGAATGTAGGCATGTCCTTGCAGATTACAATAATTGAAAGATCCATATAAAAATGAACAAACAGTTCTATAGTCTACAAGTGCTGTTTTGTATGTAGCATCATAATACATATTATAAGTTTAATTTTTATATTAAGATTATTTAATTTTGATCCTACTGTGTCTATGTTTATAAGCCTATTTGATATAATTCGCCTTAATCCCTGCAAAAGCAGGTAGGTATATACAGAATTCATATTTTCAGTTAATAATAGTAAAAGTTGAATGATGGACCGTTAATAAAATAGGACCGGCCATTCAGACTACATAAAATATTCCAACACTAAAGTAAACAAGAGTCGTAAATCTTTGTCTTATCCTTCAAATGTAGTTAGCTAATGAAAATTTATGTGAATACCTATTATTAACTTCCAAATTTTGTTAACAAATTAGAAGTTATTATAGCCGCTAAAAACTTAATGACTATCTAATTTATCACCTTAATTTATAATTCTGTTACTTACAAGTAGGAATGGAATGGGTGAATGTTTTTATACCACATTCGGGTTTTTTTTTTCATTCTGATACTACTCATGTTGACTCATGGGTTACTTTGCGATATAAAGTTATAGTTACAGGTTAAACCAGAGAAATCTGGTCTCAGGATACTATGCAAGTTATTCGATGCTAAGAGCAAGTATCGAATAACTTGTGTTGTATCCATCACCATCTTTGCGATATTTTAGTTATTATACCTACTGAGTGCATTTTTATATTTCGTAATAGGGGAGAGTTGCGCATACGTAACGAGATCGATTAAAACACTAAGTACGTATTGTACAGTAGGTATTAATTTTCTCCTTTTTGGTAGGTACTCAACCTCTGTGGGTCGTTAGTTTCGTATGGACACAGTTACTTTGATTGACACGAACAACATTTTTCTGCAATGTGGTTAAAATATTTCAGAACACTATTAAATTATAGTATAAGTATTTCAGTTCAATGCTAGTATAGCCTGTGGTTGATTATTTCAGGCATAACTTTGTGAGTTCAGCTGCATATGAATTCTGCCAATTTGCATTTACATAACGCAATCAATTAAATATCGATGGTTGAATATGGGTCAAAGGTAAGCTTCGGTAAATGATATCGATAATATGTCTGTAGGTACTCAGCCATGGCAGGCAAACATGCATGAATACGAACACAAAGGATAAACAGAGCCATCGTTAAATCTTGGGCAGAAACCTTTTTCCTCTTTTTGTTTTGTTTACTTTTTAGATTTATTGTTCGGCAGTTTCTTGAGTTATATTTCTGCTTGTGTTTAGGTATCTTGCACACTAAGTAGGAACTTATTTGTTTTATAATTTCAGGCGCCTTTTTAATTGTCTAGTCATGCACATATTACCTACACTTATAGATCCCCGAGAGAAAAGATTGCATAAGTTATTATATTATGAATGTAAATCCTGCTGTTGACACTGGGACCTAACTCTACAGAATTATTTTTTCGCTAATATCATGGAACGGCAGAGAATATCAGTAAACGTACTTTTCTGAATTGTAAACATTAATAAACAATATTGTGTGTGAGTTCTGCCAAGGAGTTCTAAAAATTCATCTTCAAGACGTGCCATTGTATCTCATTGAAGTGAGATACATTTTGTACCACAAAGCCGCGTTATGTGGCTCATTTACATATTATACCAATCTGACGGCGTGTTAATTTCCAAGTTAACTTTATTGTTTCGACTAAAATAATACCATTGTCTGGTATTATTATGGCTGTGGCAAACTACCTACACTATGCTTTTAGCATGTAGCATTATTTACAAGAAGTTAGCAATACATCCTTTTGTTCGAAAATGTATAGGCGTGTATTTCGCCACTTATGTTATCTCATGTAATAGAAGGCAAATTATGAGTTATTATTATTTGATGTGTTCGTTTGTAAAAAACTTCTACGAATACAATAGTTGCGCGCATAAGTAACGTCAGAAAGCTCATAAATAGCTGTCTGCTAGCGACTGAATATAGACAATAGCTATTCATATACCTACAGACAAAAACAGAACTTAGGTTTACTGTTACATCTTTGTATCCGTATAAATATCTTAGATAATGAACTTCGTACTCCTTTTTAAGCACACTTCGGGCATGGAGAAGTTTAAGTAGTTGAATGATTAAATTTCATTAATAAAAACAGCGACCTAAAGGACAGCGAATAATTTAAAAGTATGAGTATACCTAATCTTTAATAAAAAATCGCAATAACATTGAATAAAAAATTGAAATTAAATTCGGTACAATATCTATCGCTCGGTGGCCACTAGTTTGCATTAATGACATTTGAATGAGTTTTCATTGTCTACGCCAACACTGAAAACACAATCACTGACTTCAGCGAGTTACTTTTTAAAACCAATTTAATAATACTTTTTAAAACCAATTTAATAATATATTTTGTATTGATTTTGGACTGGATAGTTGACTAGCCATATCACAACACCTTGGGCATAAGACCCTTATTGCCACAACTTTATTTATATTATGACAGAGAAATTTTGTTAGTGAAGGCTACGTAATCGCAGGTAATTTTTTGAATCGCATAACAACTGTTTTATGTTGTCATCATTATCTTACGAGTTTTTGATAGGTATAATGTATGTATGTACATGTACTACTCTATTTGAAATTGTAACTCACGATAAATGATAATAGGCTGGCGATTAAAAAGAGTGGCCTGAGTTTCTTGCCAGTTCTTCTAATGGCCCTGCCTCGTCAGCTAACTGACTGTAGTTTAAATGGCTGATATTTTGTTTTTGTAATTTTGACGTTCAAAAAGTGTTAATCTATTTAACATAAGTCAATTAATGAGTTTAAGTTATTAATGATAATAAAAATGTAGGTACGTAATTTGAACCTAAACAGTTCACTATAAGCCGCAGACATCGATTAAATTGCTTTCGCATAACTAATACTGACATGTGTATTTATATATTGATTGATTTTCTTTTTCCTACTTCAGTCAGGCTCAGTTCCGCATCAATCGTGATAAATGATGACGAAGCGGGAATCGGTAAGATCGCTAATATTGCCACTAACTGGTACCTATGAGTATCCAATATTTTTGCAACCTTTCAGTAATGATCATAGAGTACCTTTTCGTGACAACATCTTTTGAGAGTTATAAAATGCTTGGAAGCTCTTATTATTCTTTACGCTTCTCCGAAACCGAAGTTTAGAAGTTTACCAACATTATTGATCGTAATTTCTTTGAGACTTGTTTCAATGTATAGTTATTGTTTGGTTTTAACTGTGTTTATACTGTATTGTTTCATAGAGTTTTATCTAAAACCATCTGACTAGTCCAACCTGATATTGTTTGAATAATGATAATTCACCATTATAATTCCAATGAAATCAAATTACTTGTTAATAGTTTCTTTATTGATCGTGTACACAATGACGGATGAACTAACTGCCTACCTCATACATACTTACTTAATCACGTGTATTGCATGAATATTTTCTTTGAATAGGTTTGGTTAGTTCTTTTTCGTTTAATTGAAGACGTATTCGTAGTTTCTATACCTAGATCTTTTCCTTTTCGCCTTGAGAAAAAAGGCAAGATATTACGTTTGTTATATTCGGTGGGTCTCTACTTTTGCTACGGTAGTCATAGTCAATGGATGTAAAGCTTCCTTAATTTTTTTCCTCATCGCCTTAAAAAGTAGAATTTCCTGATTCTTCTAATTTCGATTTCACGTCGAAACGCATCTCGCTCCGGTCTAAGTGTACAACAGAGCAATGTGAATAGCAACGCCCAGAACGATATACTACATCTATGGGTGTCATGCACACTGACAACGAGTCAGTCAAAACTTAACTATACTTAGTTTTTCAACACAATTGTACAACCGGTGCTGTGTTTGCAATCATCAAGATAAAAACTACTTATCTATTTTTTTAGTTTCCACATAACAGATCTAGCGACCCACCTGGTAGTACTTAATTGGCATTGACCTAGCAACAAATTGGTAGGTAATTATTGGTCATGTAATGCCAGAGGCATTATCAAATCGTTAGGTTATCGTAATTGGGCGTAATTTATACCCTAAAATGCGGTGATTTATCACAAAATCTCTATTAAGTAAGGATTGATTTTAGAAACTGCTTCTGCGTTAAATAAAATTTTGGGCTTTCTTTTTTAATAAGTTCTAGACAAATTAAGGTTTATTGTTACTACACCACAAAAAGTATTATTTACCATTTACCTACTGACAGCATCTTACGTTACTATCAGGGATTAATACATTAATAAACTGGTACTGGTTATCTACTTAAACTACAAACCGTGGCCTTTTACTCAATTTTATTTGAGGTTAATATGTGCCATAAATCATATATTGGTACGTAGTCATGTTTTTAGGAATACTTAATCTTAGTCTCGAGGTAATGTATTCCTAAAAGTTTTTATTTATTTATGTTATAATGTACCTATGTGTGGGTGTTAAATAGTATTTGAAGTGTTTTTTATTCATACTACTACTACCTACTTCTACTAAGAGTTACTACTACTAAGAGTTTTTAAGTACCCCATTCAAATGTAATTCTACTCCGCACATGCTCTTGGATTCTAGACAGTAAGCTTTTTTTTTTATAGAGGGGAAATGCATTTACGCATACCTCCTCGTCCGGGGAACGAGGCGGCTATGTCGGACTCGCTGGCCTGAGATGGTAGGAGGCCGAAATACCGACTAAAACCCCCCCTGTGCACCTGCTTTCGCCTTAACGGATAGGCCGCCGGAACTTGATACTCCATCAGCGGCCTACCCAGCGCCAGCCCGCACCGCGCGGGCACCAACACCTGTGACAGCGTCCGGGTGCACCGGGAACGCTGTCCCTACACGGAAGGTTGCGGATAGGGGTGATAGGCCCCGCTCCCCCATCGGCAACCCCACTAAGGCGGCATCGCGTGCGCGTATGCGCACCGACGGCGCCCCGTTCGCCGGCGGCGGATCGGATCAGCGAGGAAACTTTCCTCCCTGAGCCGCTCCGCCGCCTCCTTCTGCGAGATGACGTCCTCACAGAAGGATGCGATCGCACTCCAACATCTATCGCTACCGGCCATGGAGCGAAGCACGGCCGGTAGCGTTGTTCACATACACCCGAGATTTCAAAAAACCCCAAAGAAAGAAGTCTGGACTGGTCAGATCGGGTGATCTCGCAGGCCAAGGCAAATCGCCAAAACGAGAGATAACTCGGCCTGGAAAAGCGTCCCTCACTAAGTCCATAGTGTCGCGCGCTGTGTGTGCCGTAGCGCCGTCTTGTTGAAACCAGATGTGCTCCAGCCCCAATTCGTCCAAACTGGGTATCAAAAACTCACGTAACATGGTTCTGTAGCGTTCTCCAGTGACAGTAATCGCATTGCCTCCAGCGTCTTCGAAAAAATAGGGTCCGATCACTCTGTCAACACAGATGCCACACCATACAGTAACTTTTAGTGGGTGTAGAGGTGTTTCTTGAATAATGCGCGGATTATCAGTGCCCCAGAACCGAGTATTCTGCTTATTGACATGCCCTGAGAGATGGAAATGGAAACGCAGGAAGTGTTACGGCAAGTTATGCAAAATGTCATAAATAGGGCTCAAATGTGTATCAACTCTGGAGGTCACCATTTAAAAGACATCATCTTTAAATCCTAATGGTACGAAATTTAATGGCACAAATATACATTTAAAAAAATCTAAATCTAGTTTTCTAATTTAGAAAAAATGTTATAGCTGAACCAAATAGGGTCTTTACTTTTGCGCCACCCAGTATTATACTCCAGTCAATAAAGAATTAAGCAAGTAACTTAGCAATTTCATCAGAAACGTATTTAAGATGATCAGGGAGTGAACATACTAAAAGTTCCCTCTCCTAGGAGGTGAATTGAAGAGGGTGGAGGGGATTAAAGTACCATTTTTTTTGAAGAATTCAAAAAAAATGGTTTTAAACAAAGTTTATTGAAGCAATAAACTTTGTTTATCTTCATTGCAGATGCCCAAAACTCTCGCAAACACCGCGCTGTTGGTTTATGCATCCTATTTATCCCGGTATCCTTGACTTTTATCGTGGCAAAATGATTATATAGTATTTCCATAATTATTGTATTTGGTAGGTACTCCACACACGTTTGCGTACCTAATGTGTCTTCTTTAAACGAACATCGTCTAATATTATTTTCTTGACTTTTTCTATGAATATTGGAGTAGCCACTCGGAGCTGCTCCTCAAGTAAGTAGGTAATTCTCTAACAGGCATAAAGAGGCTATGCCACTTGCAAACTATTATTTTTCCAGGGCCCGAATCCTCGTAAACAGATGACGTACCTACCAGCGTGGTTTGAGTTGTTTTTTAACCGACTTCAAAGAAGGAGGTTTCTCAATTCGAGCGTATATAATTTTTCGTTACTTGGTAAGGAACTTTATAACGGCACGATATTCAACTATCTCTATGAAACACGACTTCTTTCCGAATAAGTTGTATTGGACCACTTCCCCGGACTCGTTTCTTCGACGATAGTTCAGACATTATTGATCGTATTACGATAAAACTTGGTATATATGTCGCAGGCAAATTGAATAAATCGGTCGTTTACTTAATTCCTTAGCATTTTTTAAACGCTCGGTGTCATCGGCATTATGTAATATGCCGAAGGCAGATTGGGTTAGGTTAGAACTGAGCGAGAGTGAAGAACACCGTTTCAGCATATTTTTTTGACAAAGACAAATCATTTTTTTTTATTTTGTCTACAAATTAATTAATCGTTCTGATAAATGTTTTAGTGTTGTAGGTGAAAAGGTATTCGGCAAATTTAAAAGTACCCTCGTATAATCTTATGCCACAACTGGTGTTTTTGTTTATTTATATTTTTCTAGAGCGTGTAGCTCAAAAACTGTTGCAAACTGAACAATGTAGGTACATAAGTACTTAGGGAATACTTACACTTATTCAGCTCTATTCAGCTTATATCCATAGAAAACAACGATTTTGTATGGACATAAGCTGAATAGAGTTGAATAAGACGTGAGTATTCCCTCACACATAAAATTTTGGGTAGGTACTTTAAACCACTCTCTCCCCCTTCAGCTCAACTCTTAGGAAAGGTGACTTTTGGTATGTTCACTCCCTGATCACCCTAAAGACATTTCTGAAGAAATTGCTAAGTTACTCGATCACGCACTCTACACCCCCTTTTTAACCGACTTCAAAAAAAGGAGGTTTCTCAATTCGACCGTATACATATGTAGGTACCTATACTTATTTTTTTTTATGTTTGTACGCGGATAACTTCGTCATTTAGTGAAGGTTTGGAGTCGATCTGATGATGGAGCCGAAAGACAGTCGAGGGAACTCGACTACGATTTACAGCAATTAGTTGGTGTTTGGACTTAATTCATTTGTAATGATAACAACTTTGCAGCCTGGGATTTAAATACCATTACATGTGACCATAGACAATCGAAGGAATTCCTTATCAGCAATCAGTCGGGCTTACTTCAAACGGTTCAATATTCCAAAATGTTTAGTTCATAAAAAATACTATAAGAACCTTACTACAATAGCAAATTAGGATTGATAATACCTATAGGTACCTAGTTATTGTTTTACTTGGCACCAACTTCAAAATTATAAAATTCTTATTTAATCTTTTTTAGTTTCCTTCCCGTAGGAATTCGGTTTTTTTTTTGTTTAAATTTATTAACCATTCGTTTGACTAGACTATTAAATATATAGGTTTTAAGTGGGTATCTACTTACCTAATATTAATGTTTCTAACCAAATACGATATGCGCAGCAAAGTAAATATTGTTTGTAGAATAGTTATCAGTATTACTCATTCGCTATTACTACGAGTATGTATGAAATAAGATATGGTTCAATAACATAAGTATCATTTTTATTGCTGCTCAATCACAAGCTATTTTAGAATTGTCTGCTGTTATGAACTCATGACAAATACTAGGTTTTAAAAAATGCGTGGATAAAGTAAAAATAGTGTATTCTAACAAATAGTAGGTACATACCTAACCAATGGTGTGGTAATTCGAGCGACAGCCTCTTATCTCGTAGGTACCTACTTCGGGTCTCGGGAAGTATTGTTAGATTAGTACCTAGCAATTGTTTGCCATTTACGTACACACAATACACATGTATTATTGTGTACTTATGTAAAATGGGTACCTAACAACATTACTTGTAAAATAATTCGTAAATTCTTCGAAAACACCTACGACACAGAGTCCTTCTAATGACTTACCCCCTTGGTTTAAAATTTAACATGCGGGAAATTTCGAAAAAAAAAACAATGAAGTTATATATATAGGTACGTATTATAGTTTACTATTACTTTTATACTTTCGTTATATTTTGTACATTTGTCACGAATGCCAAAAACACAGATCTCGTATTCTTATTTTATGTAAGTATATTTCTTTTTTATTTTAAAAGAAAAATTTTGATGCTTTCATATATCGCAACAAATACTATTTCTCTTTAAAGATTCAACTATTTACATAGAAAAACTGTCTAAGACATGCATTGTTCAACAACATACAATAACAATTATAGTTATATAGAGCCAAAAATATTCTACCACATTATTTAAGTATAAATACAAGTGTTACAACATATACAGATAGAAGTACTTTATTTAATAATAAATATTTATTGCATAAGTTATATTGTGATCTGGTATCGATACTAACGTATATTATTTAACCCTACAATGATAATGATATTCTTTTATCTTACTACCTGTGATGTTATAAGAAAAAAAGGAACCTTAAAGTTGTCACTCTAACCCTCAGTTTCTGAAAGGCTGTTCAACGAAAAATTAACTAATCGCCTGTTAAATTTCATGTGAAGTACCTAATAACATTACTAATTAGATGAAATTAAACCTATTATTCATGCTTTTAACAACCTAATAATAATAAGGTACTTTACATGAGATTTAACAAATGATTAGTTAATTTTTCATTAAACAGCCTTTTAAACTGGGGGTAAGCCTAATAATGAAAACAGGATACTTCTAAAAACATGTTTAAACAAAAGGAAATTTGGAGCAACGAGGTATACTCATGTATACCCAAAAATTACACATTACTGACATCTCAATCATTCTTTCGACAAGCTTTTACCTAATATAAATATACTCTTTAATTGGACTACAACCTGATACTCATTGGTTTAACTACTTAGTAGACTTATCAGGTTTCTACTAAAAATTTTTTTTTTGTATTACAGCTGTCACTGATGGCTTAACATACTCACAAAGGTTCCATTGAGTTTTAAGAAACGGTTGCTCATTCACAGATAGATGGGGCGGTAAGCACTCCTAGTGTGTGTTCCATTCATATAAAATGAATGGAAGAGAAATACTCTCATACTAATTTAGTGGCAGTCCATGATTCCTGTGATATAAATACACCAATTACCATTTACGAAATATATATGTGGAGTAGGCAGTTGTCCAAATAATTTGGTAATAACATAACAATGACAAATATAAAAAAAGCAAATAATGATAATTGATTTACTGCCTCTGAATAATGGGCTATAAAGCAAAGAGTATTCTTCAAGGGTACTGCTATGTCTTGTTTTGTAGGGTGTTTCTTTTCTAGTGTAGTGTCACTACTTACACTGGTTTAGTTATAGCATAATATTTTTATTTTACACTTGTAAAATCAATATCCAATTTTCTCTTATAACATCATTGCTTACTACTGAATGAATACAATAGCTATTGATATAATATGCCTAAGTTAAGTAATTTTAAGTATTGTGCAACACACATCAGTGCCATCCTACACAAGACACCAAATCACAATAATGTAGTCTCCATGTGACTAGAACTGCACCCAGTTCTGTTGATTGGCTGGTGTTGCAGGATTTTGACTTGGAACACTGGAAAACAAATATTGTAAATTTAATTGTATACCTAATTTAATAAACTACTCTCACCATGCTTACCATTTTTAGCATATGGTATTTCATACAACTAATAACTAATTAAAGATATTGCATATTAACTGAACTACTTGTGTCCTGTTATATCACAGTAATGCACGTAGCAGTATATTATTGAATACAAAATATAATTGATAAATTATCAACCTAAAAGTGCACAATATAGTTACCTGGCAGAATTAAAGTCTCCCCACTCAGCACTGGTAACGGCAGGTGCAACAGCAGCAGAGGGTGATGGAACATGTTGAGGGGATGGTGGTGGAGGCAATCTGGATCCACCTGGTGGTGGTGGTAACAAACCCCCTCCGCCGGCACCCACACCCACACCTCGGCGAGGTTTACTGGTTTCATTTCCATCTTTCTTCTGAAATATTTAATTACCATCAAAGATAAATGTAAGAGTTGAGCAAAAACAACTGTTTTAACCTCTCGTATGCAGCAACATCTGACACAATAGAAATAACATTGTGTCTCGTGCAGGTCTGCTCTTAAGCATATGATGGATCGAGGAATAAAAAAATTAAACTTACAGTAATCTTCATATTGATTTTGATAGTCTCTCCATCCTTGAACCCCAGGTCAAGGTTTTGCTGTGGAGCTCCCTCACCTTCCTGTTCTTTTCTCAACCATTTGAAATGGTCTTGCAAAGCAACATTCATGTCAAAAGAATCTGAACGATCTCCGAAACCAAGGCCTATATAAGCACTGCGACCTGCAATGTTTTTACATCAAAAAACATAATTAAGTGAAGGAATATCACATACTTTAAGTAAGAAAAACTTCATAAAACATTTATTACCGTTATCATCTTGAATCTTTACGACAAAGTAACGTGAGCTATCAGTAACGGCCTCCAGTGCCACCCCCGGATATTTATCTATGGGGCATTTAGCAAACAGCTCTCCCGAAGTTTTGTCTTCTAGTTTCATAGTCAACTCCTCGCCTTTTGCAACAAGCCTCATACGCCCCGTCCATTGCGGTTCTTGTAGGTTCCAATCAGCTGCCCTAAAACACCCTCCTTTTTTATTGCTGACTTCTAAACAATTACCCACGAAGCAAAAAATATAATACACCTACCTATATCCTCTATTGGAAGTTCTAGGAGGTATTTTAAACACAAACACTTCATTCTTCACCAGTAAAACACTTTCATATGTTTCCATTATGCACTATATTTCAAATACAACATGAAATAAATTAATAAATTTTGGATTATTTTGATAGCAGCCTATTGACGATTGACGGTAATGACGTGACGTGCTCAAAAATTGGAAAGTTGTATCAGCTAAACTACTACTAGCATTTAGCGACTTTACGAAAAGGATAGAGTTAGTACTTCACATTACGAAAAAAGAGACGACAATATTCATTGTTAACCTGGAACGAATCTTTACATAAACAAACAAAAACTAGAAACGCACGACCATAGATTATTAAATTGTTTATAGAATGAGGTAGAAAGTCAATGTTACAATCAGTGGTATCGAACGTCAAAATGCAAAATCGGTAGAACAGCCCACAAATATCGGTAGAGTCATATTCTTAAACCATTATTTAAGGCATAGCAACAAAAAAAATAATAGTCAATGAAATATGTACGTTTCTTTCGTAGCAAAAAAAAAATTCTAAATCTATGGTTTCTTTTATAATGTATACGAATAATCGTGCAGTTCAATACAATAATAATACGACATCTTAACGAAACTTACATGTGTATTTATAAAGATACTAGCCGACCCGGCGAACTTCGTTCCACCTCAGTCGATCAACGTAAGTATCAAAACGTAGCCTAAGTTACTCCTTATTACATCAGCTACTTTCCAATAAAAGTCCCGTCGAAATCGGTCCAGCCATTTCAGAGATTAGCTAAAACAAACAGACAGACCTAAATTGTAAAAAATATTATTTTGGTGTATGTACCGTATATATATATATAATTATATATATATGTATATGTACCGTACTAAAAAATAAAGGTTTATTGTGGGTTTTCCGTAAGATATAGACATATACCATCCTGTCTTTCCACTCTGACCAACTAAACTGACCAACTGATCGCCACAGTCTTAGTTGTCCGGTCAACCGGACTATGGGTAAAATAAATTATCCATGGTACAGTTAACCGGACTACGGAAAATTTGTTTTGTTCCGTAGTCCGGTTGATCGGACCACGGAAGATCTAGTGCTTATGGTAGGTAACCTTTTTGATAAAATATTATTGTCTAGTAAATTTCCTCATCTGAAACTATTTGACATTATGTTGCACATTGATGTATTTATTGCAAAGGGAAAATTTATGTTGTGAATTAGATTCCAAGTTGTGTTACGTGTTAAGCTATTCTACAAAAGTTAAACAAATGTCTCAACCTTTTAACTTATTTAACTGGGCATCAATAAAAGCTAGCAAATATTAAATAACTCGTCTAGTTAAGCCCGTGACCCTCATATTGTATGCAGCTGATTTATTTCTTTTTAATAAAAATGTTACGATGTACGAATCTATTGAGCTATTATTTCTCTAAGGTCAGTGAAAATAAAAACTTAAAAACGTATCGAAATGACAACCTCCTTAATTTTTTTAGTTGGCAAAAATGCTCGTTCTCAGTTATCACTTAAATACTCTCAGAGAATTAAATTGTCAATAACGACAAGTCCAGGCATAAAAATCTAACTCTTAACCGTTAAAGAGTCTTCCATCATCAGCTCAGCATCAGGAGGTGATGATCGAAAAACGTAGTTAACGATATTTGTAACATTAAAGGGTTACCCCCTCTATAAAGAAAGTTTTGGTATATTGTATATTATGAAAATTCCCATAGACAAGGCAACCGGACTACGAATTTTTTCAGTGTCCACACTGAATGATAGTTTTTTTAATCGTATAACTACGGAAAATATTTTTTTTCCGTAGTCCGGTTGACCGGACAACTTAACCGTACTACGGGTAAAAGATGATTATTTTGATCTATCTTGTAGGGTTCAGCTAGTGTTTGCAATGTAAGCGCAAAATCTATTTACAGCATCTATATAAAACAACCCGCATCAAAATCCGTTGTGTAGTTTTAAAAATCTAAGCATACTAGGGACAGACAGACAGACAGATAGCGGGAAGCTACTTTGTTTTATACTATGTAGTGAAGAAGAAATAAGTTTATCAAATTTCATATGTAGGTACGACCTACATAATTATGAAATTGGATAAACTTATTTCTACCTATTTAAAATATTATGTACCTACATTGTACGTACTTATATATTTTATTTATTTTGTATTTACTCTTGCAGGTCTGAGCTGGTTCACTCGTTTGTTTTGTTGTGATAATAAAATCGTAACATACACACAAATTCCATTTAGTCAATATTTTACAAATTTTCAAAAAAAAAATTCAAATTTTCATATTTTGAAAATATTCAAAAGTAACTCAGTATTTCATTTCAGTCCGTGGTCAAATCCTGCGTTAGGTCAACGCTTAATTTAAATTACATTGTATATATTGCATTGATTGTCTTATTATCTTAATGTTAATAAATCAACGATTACACATAATACAATGCTTAAAATTTACGCTAAAAGTACGGGCACGTAGCATTTCAGCATTTTGATATTTTTGATTTTTTTTTTGTGACAGGTGACAGGTTGGTGGTTCTTCTTCTTCTCCTTTTTTTTTGGCAACAAAGCCGACGATTTGTGTCAGCTATTTCTGCCAGCGTCAAGTATAAAATAATATTCTTGTTGATGATAATAATGGTGTATTACAATGGTAAAATATAAAAAAATGTGGATGAAATTAAATGACATCCATCTTCCGTGAAAACAAAAGATGGAACCTCAGGTTGGTGGTTGGCTGGTTGGTGGTTGGTTGGTTCGTGGCACTGGTGGCACTGGTGGCAGGTCGCAAAGTGAATTTGGAGTTGATTGACAACAGCTGTCAATGTCATTCCCGCTAATTAGTTGTAATTGCAATTTTCCCAGTGTTTGGCGTTTATTTTAGGGTTTATAAAGTCTTTCAATTCTAATTCCTCATCAAGAACTTCCATCCAATAATAAAACAACAACAAATTTATCTGACTCGTGCTAGTGTGGTAGGTGATTTGTCGTAAGTAATATTACATGTAATAAAATAAAGTGACTGTCTAACAACAATTCTTCCTTTAATAAAGTTTCAACTTTTTCAGGTTGATAGATAATTTATACAATGGCATACAACGTAAGTACCTTTCACTTTTAATGAGAATTACCACAACAACTGTTTAACTTTGATAACTAACATTAATTCACTATATTTATATTTAAAACTTTTATAAAACAAAAAAATAAGTGTATATAAGTTAATATGTACCAAGTGTTTATAATACAAGTTGGAAACCTAAGGCTTTTGCTGTCTTTTTACTATTAGGTTTTTACATAAAAACTTTAAAATTCTTTATTTCAATGGGTTGCACATCAGTCAAACTAATTGAAATATTCCTTAAGGCGGTGTTGACTGGTTGAGAATAATTATGTGCATTGAATCCATTTCTGTAGATTTATTTAAATAAATAAAATCAATTATGTCTAGTTATTATTCAAAAAGTGCTTTCATAGTTTCAAAGATCATAAAGTAACCCTGGGTAATCATAATTCTGCTAATTGCATACAGACCATTTTGTGAGACTTACTTCAGTTAAAATCAAATCATTTAATTTGTAAACATAGTTTGTTAATGAGTTGGGAGGGATTTAAAAAATATATTATAAAGACTGAGCTCTTAAGAAAATGACATGATTGACACAAATAGAGAACAATTTATAAAACAACAACCACAACCACTCTGACAAGAGTGTAACAAAGAAGAAGATAGATTTTATATTAATGAGATAGTTTAGTGTGCATGTTACGGGACAGAATATTTTGTGTTTTAGTGTGAGCAAAGGTCCTGTCGTGTGCTGTTCTTACGTACATACCTCGCGCCTCACTAAAAGTGTCAAACCAATTTCCTATTGATGTTTAACCTAAGGTATCTGCCTAACTTGTTTGTTACGGTAGTAGATCCACGCTGGTTTCAGCATGAATGGGTCGGATCGTCCGGGGAAGTACTACCCTCTCATAGAAGATCGACTTAAGAGTAGTAGTATCCGTACTACTGCGTTTCGTTCGGTGAGTGAGAGTGCCGGAGGCCCAATTTCCCCCCTATCCTCTTTCCTCACCTCCCTCATTCCCTTCCTCTAACCCCATTCCCAGCCGCCATAGTGGAGGCCACTATACCAGCAGTTTAAGACGATAGCTTTTGGTATTGTGGCCACCACTTCTGGATTCCACTGACTGCTTACCATCAGGCGGGGTGGAGTCACTTTGGTAGGCTAACATAAAAAAAAAAAAAAAAAAAATTATGCAGACACCAACATTTCACCACGGCGATGCACACACCATCTATCACGTTGGTCAAAAGTGTCATAGCGGCCCAGTATTATTCCACTGCAGGGAATAGTCTCTTCTCATACTAAGAAGGCATGAGCATTGATCGCCACACTTGCTCAAGGTGGGTTGGCGATTTCAGACTTCCTTCAGAAGTCCAGAATTCCGTTCGATGTTTTCCTTCACCGTTAGTCAGTAAAGTTTTTTTTTTTTTTGCCACTCTGCCTGATGGTAAGCAGTAAGTGGAATCCAGAAGTGGCGGACACCATTCCAAAAGCCAAACTACTGGTATGGTGGCCTCCACTATGGCGGCTTAGTGAGATGCTTTTACACGCCCCGCTTAAAAGACCCAGGATCAAAATTAGATGGGAACACATGCGCTGGCAAAGAGTCAAGATAAACTTCAAAAGTACATATGATTTGTAAAATCACATTGGTACTTGCCCGGATTCGAACCCCTGACCTCGTGTTTACGAAGCGGGTGCCTTAACCACTGAGCCATTACGACTTGACACAAACGTGTAATTAGCTTTACGGGATGTAGTCATTTTGCGGGTGTTCTTAAGCGTAGACAATAACAGATGATGAAATTATACGATTTAGTTGCATGTACAGTCATTTTGCGATTATAGACTGGCCTGTTGGTCTAGTGGTTAGTGACCCTGACTGCTAAGCCGGAGGTCGTGGGTTCGATTCCCACCCAGGACAAACCTTTGTGTGATGAGCATGATTGTTTGTTCTGTGTCTGGGTGTAATTTATCTATAATATGTATAATATGTAAAAAAAATGTATATAAGTAGTTTATCAGTTGTTTAATTTAGGGCTAGATGGCGCTGTGTGAATGTGGTAGAATATTATTATTATTATTATTATTATTATTATTATAAAGTAGTCTTAAATAATTATAAACTTTATTAATAAAAATATTGTATGTTTGTGTGCAACAATTTAACAAAAATCTACGTTACCAATAAGAAAAATTCTTTCATCTTTAGAAATCCATAAATTAATCGGGTCCTTAACATAGGCTACTTTTTGTTATGTATAACATATTAATTAATTCCATTAATTCTCTACCAGTCAACTGGGTGACCAGGGTGACGAAGAAGTTGAACCGCAGTAGGTGCATGATAGCAGATAGTAAATGAAATTGTTAATACATACTAATGAACATGGTACTAATTAAGACCATAAATATTAATATACTCATACTAGCTTTCCGGGGTCGGTTGGAAAGTGACTAGAACGCAAAATGTCCACTTAAGACAAACAACGACATCGCAGAATGACAATATCGCGTAAAGTCCTAATTTCAAAATGCCATAATTTAATTATTTAGAGTCTGTTCAAAAAGAGAACCGTCGTCGTGGCCTAATTGTGAACTAACGATTATTATTACATAAGTAAATTATTATTATTATATTAAGTAAGTAAATTATTATTACTATATGAATTATTAATTAAGTAAATTATTAATTATTAATATTATATTAATTATTAAATATGGGAATTATTAAGGTAATAATTAGTAACGGAGCAGACGCACCATAATATTGCCCACTAAACAAAATAGGTAATGAATGAGGCACAGTTACGCCCTCAAATCCCACGACGATTCTCATTCTGAACAGACTATAGTCGATTCACAGCCTTTGTTTGTAAACCTAACAGACGCGGGACGTCACTAGCACCACAACGACCAACGACGAAAATAAAATGGCCGTCGAGTGGATTGCCGTAAATATGTCGAGTTGTTTTTCTAGAAATTTGTTTCTATCGGTAGTATACGATGCAGTTGTTTTCGAAAATAATAATTGAAAAAGTGTATTTTTCTAGTGACTTTGCGTATGTGTGTCACTGGTGTCTATAATTATGTAAGAACAAAAAGTTATCGTGATTTGTTGTATCAATCGGGCTACTACACAAATGCATGAAAATGGGACTCTCTTATTTGTTGTTGTTTATAACGATAATCCGTTTGGTATGTTATTCCATAAAAGCAGAAAGCTTTGAATGTCCACATAAATGTGAATGTCTGGAACAGTACGTTGATTGTTCAAAGAAGAATTTCGTGTCTGTGCCAATTATTCCGAAGTGGGTGGAACGATTGGATCTCAGTTACAATAGATTGAATGGAAACGTAACGGAAGCTTTTGATAAACTATTAAATCTAAGACAACTAAAGTTGGACAAAAACTCTTTTCAATTTATTCCGAACTTACTATGTTGTGAACAAATACAGGAAGTAAGCTTGAATCGAAATGGTGTTGGATCAATAGACAGGGGTACGTTTCCTGAGAACAGTTCTATAAGAATACTGAACGTAAACAGCAATCACATTAAATATATAGAAGAAGGAGCTTTATCTAATTTGACAAATTTGGAAATATTGAAGTTGAACAGGAATGAGCTGCAGTCACTCCCTAACCATCTGTTCATGTACCAAACAAACCTAAGGACCTTAGAACTTAATCACAACAAGTTGCACATGATTAGTTCTCTTCTCTTCCAAGGTTTGTCTAATTTAACTACATTGAAACTGAGATTTAACAATATTGACAATATAATGGATGGTGCCTTTTTTGGATTCAAGTCTATGAATTTATTGCAATTAGATTATAATAAAATAAGGAATATTTCTAAAGGATGGATGTACGGATTAGAATCATTGATGACATTGTCTCTGTCAAATAATTTGATATCAGAAATTGATTCTGGTAGCTGGGAACTGTGCACAAATCTAGAAGTGTTGGATCTATCAAATAATCATTTAATGGAAATTGAAGGACGAACATTCCAGCATTTAATTAACCTGCGGACTCTCAACCTTGGATATAACAAAATATCTTCTATCTCACAGGATTCTTTTGGCTATATGTCACAATTACAAACCTTCAATTTAAACAATAATAAAATATCCTGGACTGTTGAAGACATGTCTGGGCCATTTTCAAAATTACAAAATTTGAACAGTTTTAGTTTGGCAGCTAATCATATAAAATCAATAAATGCAAGGGCATTTGAAGGTCTGTCTAATCTTGTAGAATTAGATCTAAAAGGAAATAACATAACTTCTATTCAACAACATGCTTTTGATTCTTTGACTAAATTGAGAAAACTTCACTTGAATTCCTCATCACTTCTGTGTGATTGTAATTTGTTGTGGATTGTAGAGTGGATTAAACAAAAGGCTGAACAGAGATATGTTACAGCCAACTGTGCCTACCCCTCAGATGTAAGAGGAGTTTCTATTACCAAACTGAAAGAAGATAATTGTGGTGATTCACCAAAACCAAAAGTTGTGGAACATCCTAAGACTCACCTTGCTATTAAGGGAAGATCAGCCAACTTAATTTGCTCTGCAACATCTAATCCTTTTAACAACATGACATTTTTATGGAGGAAAAACAATGGCAATGTCAGTAACCCTGTGGTCTATGAAAATATAACCATAGGACCAAATGGTCAGCCCCGAGCAACTTCTGTTTTAGTTATTCCAAATGTAAGTCATGCAGATTCTGGCAAATATCAATGTGTTGTGAGTAATAACTTTGGAACCACATATTCTACTAAGGCTAAAGTTAACATAGTCACTTTTCCCAGATTTACTAAAATGCCAACAAATGTAACAGTAAAAACAGGAGATACTGTTACACTCAATTGTGCAGCTACAGGAGATCCACCACCTGAAATATCTTGGAAAAAAGATGGTGGCAATGACTTTCCTGCAGCCAGAGAGAGAAGGATGAATGTCATGCCGACTGATCATTTATTTTTTATAGTTAATGCAAAAACATCAGACATGGGGATATACAGCTGTGCTGCTAAAAATCCTGCCGGTACAATAATAGCAAATGCTACATTAACAGTATTGCAAGAGCCATCATTTGTTCGAGTTATGGAGAACAAGGAAGTGATAAGCGGTGACTCAGTAGTTTTACAATGTATGATATCAGGCTCACCTAAGCCTGTAATAAAATGGCTCAAGGATGGAACATCAATAACTATTACAGAGAGACATTTTTTTGCTGCAGACGATCAGCTGTTGATTATTATAGGAGCAGAGTCCAGTGATGGTGGCCAATATGAATGTGAGATCACTAATGAGTTAGGAACTAAGAAGGATATGACTGAATTGCGTATTTTGCCCCCAGTAGCTATTATGGTAAATGAAGAAAATATGGCTGGTATTATAGTTATTACAGCTGTGTGTTGTGCAGTAGGGACTTCTATTATATGGGTAGTGATTATTTATCACACTCGTAGACGCACAGCGGCTGCAGTGCATACTTTTCCCGCCGATAGTATAAAAATGACACATGTAGTGCACAGTGACAGTGAATCCCCTCAAATGTTTTCAGACAATATTTCAGAGCATTCATCATGCAAAGATAGTGGAACTGGTGATTCAGCGAAACAAACTAGCTTTGATGCCGTGCCTACTGATAGAAGTGAACAAGTTCAATTTGAGACTGTTTGTCATAGTTATTCCCCAGTGCCTGAAGCACACAAACTCCTCCCCTCATCCTTTAAACCATCAATTCAAGTGTGTGTAAATAAATCTGTTACACCAGCTACTTATAGTTTTTCTAGTCAAAATGGTAATGTTTCAGTTTTATAAGAAACATTTTTGTAGTTTATCATAGATAATAGCTACAACAATACATACCTATGTTTCCTGCAGTTTCACTAATTGCATTTAAACTAAAATATATGTTAAAGAACTAATTATATTTGAATTGTTGGGTACTCCACATGATCATCATTCATCATTAAACTTAGTATTATTACATTTGAGCAAATCACATAATCTCCCAGTTGTCTAAATTTTTACAAGTTATAGTGTAGTTAGTGAAATGGCAATAAAATTAGGCATCTATGTAACTTGATTGCTTAGTACAAAATGTAACAAACTTGCCAGTATTGGTTTTGATGTAAAAGACTGAATGTCATTTAATTATAAGTGTATGATGATTACTGTTACTTTGTAATATTAAATAGGCAATAAATATTTTTTTATTTGTTATTTTTTAATGTCTATTTTCTAGATGCTATGTCATGTGATTTACCAAGCAGCTTTTAAATGACTATTAGGGTGAAACTTGATGTAGAATTAATGTAATATACTTATCTACTTATTGGTATACAGTATGACTGCATTTTAAAATATTTAAATACATTTGAAGTGCACTTAAAATAACCAAATGCTGTTAATACATTATACACTACTATACATATAAAAATAGTAGATATTTCATCTGCCTTTAGACAAACTGTAAAATGCAGTTAGCTGTGTATGCTGGACATACAACTTAAAATGTAATACCATTTATTAATCCACCTTTACTGAATTATAAGTTAACTAATAAATTTATCTTTAAGGTAATATAACATTAAAATGTTAATATTGATGTATTGTGTAATGCCTGTACCTATTGCTCACAGAAAAAAACTTGAGAACTGTGGTTGATAAAATTAAATAACGGATATTGACATGTGAAAACAACCATCACCCTACAAAAGATTTCAGTTATAGCAACATTATGTAGGTAGTGTTGCGTTTCTGCTAAATCATGGGTGTTGGTTACTAAAGAAAACAAGAGGAGATGGTGTCTTTTACTGCTTGTGGTGTTTTTTTTTTGTTACTATGTAGTGGCTGAAGAAGGCTTAGCCAGCTGTACATAGGGTACTTTCAAAGCCATCAGGTAGTTAGCTTCTCAATTGTTTTTATTAGTAATTAGCTACTATAATAAAGTCTGGCTATCTAAAGTTTTATATTATGTAAGCTGAGCCAATAAAATAGTAGCATATTATGTAGATATCTTAATCTTGATTGTAATCTGTGAAAACTAATTAGAATATTCATATTTATATAATTATTTGTATATATTTCTTAGACTATTTGAAATATTATATTGTTAAAGATGCATTGTAAACATGTTATACTGATAAGTACTTGATTGAGCATATTTGTCATAATGGCTATATATCGAAATTGGCACAATTTATTTTTTTATAATACTCAGTATCACTCCCGAAAAAGAAAACTGCACTGGTTTGATTAAATAAAATAAAACCTAACATTAAAAATAACCATTGTATACGAAACACGATTTACTATAAATTTTACATATTTAAATAATATTATTTCTAATGTGCGACTCAACATTGTTTCGCCGCGCGCCAGCTGTCCGAGGACGCTCCTCACTGTATCAGAAATTTGCGAATCTCTAACATTATACGGTTTTCATTTTCGAAGAGCTCTTTTATCGATTACAAAGCTTCCTCAGTAAATGTTTGCGAACATCTTTAAAGAAAACCACACAGAATCTAAAGTTCGCAAACAAATTAACTACTTATCGGAAATGAATACCTACATATTTTACAGAAGAATTTTAATTTTATATGGGTACCTATTGGTAAGGCACCGGATAACACATAGTATAAGATACGTATATATTATGGTCATTAATTTAAAATAGCCTTAATTTGTCCATAAATGGCTTGTTAGTTAAATATTACGTACCTCAAAACGTATTATTCTTCCAAATCTAGATTAAAAAATCTGAACTACCTACCCATATCACATCTTAATCATTTTTGACATCCAATAGTTTACTTAGGAATCCTCGAAATTTAAGTTATAATCTTCATTGGCGCAGAATATTAGTTTTATATTTGTATAGATGTAGCATTCATGTGCCGGGAGTGAGATTATTGAATAGTTATGATTTTGGTCACAAAATCTTTGATAAGAACAATTCGTAAATACATAATACAATCCTACAGTTTATAAAGCTAGAATTTATACATGAGCGTAGTATCTATACTCGTATGAACGTAATCTGTAACTATTTACAACATGATATTAATTCTTACTCATTATCTGAAAAGGCTAATTGGAGTCAACATTAAATGCAAATTATTTAAATTTTAGGACATATTCGCTCGATAGGGTGTTTAGGAAAATTTTCGCCACTAGTTGACTACACTTTCACTTCCAGACCTGACTCGTCGGTGCTTCCATCTCGTGGGCGCCATTATAGAAAACCCTCTTAAGTAATTATCTTTTGTCCTTAAGCACGTGAATTATCCATTTAGTAAATTAAACATTAAAATTATAAAATGAAAGCTGAAAAATATTTGTTTTGATAGCGCTGTTAAAATAGAAGACCTTTTACCAAAGAGGCGCCAACTGATGGCAAAAAATGTCCTAAACACCCTCATTATGATTTGTTAATTTTAGATTTAAAACTGACTAAAACAAATATTGTATCCATTACGCAAAAACTTGAAAAGTTTTTCTATCCGAATATAACGTGAAACGTAATTCATTAGCATTCTGAAAACGTCAAATTTGCTATATATCCACTTAAAATTAATGAATCATGTGATAGTTTGATCACCATCATTCTGTAGATAGGTAGGTCGTCAGAGGTCTTTTAAGATAAATCAAATAAGATGCCAATGAATTCAATTTCATACCTACTTAAACAAGGTGATTTTACTAGTGTATCCACAGAGCAAAACGAGTATCATCAAAGAGGAAAATAGACTAATATTGTATTACAGATTACTAAATACACCTTCATTTAACAAGCGTAAAGACACATTCTAATTTGTTTAGGTTATTTTAAGTGTCGCATATAAACTTTGTCTAGCGTGCCTAATACTAAATTACAAACTGTAAAATTGTCTGTAATTAACATTTAATTGTAAAAATGCTGGTTTAGTAATAATGCAGTTTTTTATTGTTTATACTGTGTAAATAGTAAATACATAAGGTAACTATTTATATACTTTACAGAATAAAATTATTGCGGAAATAAAGCCGATTTTTATTGTGATATTGCCAGGCCTGCACAAACGAGGGACCCTCAGATCCTTTTTTGTCCATCGTTATAAATATCATAAAAATTTTATCGAATAACGCACACGAGAAACTAAAGATCTGTAGTACAAGTTCCCCAAATTATCAAACCATATGGACCAACTACGTTGGCACAACTAGTTGTGCCATTAGGAATGAATTATCATATATATATTATATTAATCCACTAGAAAGGAAACGGCACAAAAATCACGTTTGTTGTATAATTATATAATTATATCCTTTTAATTTATTTTTAAATCTATACTATTACTAGCGGACCCGACAGACGTTGTCCTGTCTTAATTATTATCTAATTTTTCGCAGAACCTTCTCCTGACAAGAACAAACACAACAAAAAAAGAATTAACGGAATCGGTCCAGTCGTTCACGCGTGATGCCGTGACCAAGGGAAATAGGGATTTATTTTTATATAAATAGATATTTCTAATCTCCCATTCTACTAACCCTCTTTCACCTACCTACAGATATCCCCCGTAAACTTTTCACTACTTTACCCTATTCCCCTCTCCCTTCTTCCCCACTCCTCCTATTCCGCTTCTTCCCTCCCTCCCCCCTCCTCCTACCTCGCCTCTCCTTTCCCCGTCATTTCACTCTCCCTTTCCCTGACTTTTCCCTCATTTTCCCTACCTTATTACTACCATTATTTGTAAATAGCATAACATTCAACATAAATCAAATTTTTATTTTTATTATTAAGTATTGAAAGCATTTTTTTTTTTAGTTTTTAGTTAGATGAGTAAAGTAAAATGTGATTAATTTTATTACAAGCTATTTGTCATTAGTTTTTACTTATCCCATAAAATCCTGCTGTGTGGTCACCTCGATTCTAGATTTCTTTGCAGGAATTTGATTGTTGTTTCAAGTAAAACTTGTAGGTTTTTTTATATCGTTTAGTAAAGTAATCGTGAGTTAAAAACATTTACTAAAGGATAGGCTGTAGCAATGGGCTTATTTGAATTCCGAATGCTACGTAAATTGATTGTTTCATATGGAAAGCGTTTCGATTGAGGGACCACCTTTCATCTGTTGTAACTTTTAAAGGGCTTCTTTTACAAACTAGAGATTGAATTTACAACCGTTCCAATACTTTTACTAACGCTAGAGCCATACGAAATTTCCAAAATCCACTGTGGTCTTCCCTTAAGGTGAACCGGGTAGGTGATCGATTGAGGGACCACCTTCTGCATGCTAGTTCTTTTTAAACAGTGAACCGGCAAAGCTGGTATTTAATATTTTAGTGTAACAAATCTTATACTAAGAGAAGTCATTAATAGCAGTTGTAAATTTTAACAAGGTTTTGAGATATGGATGGCTGTCAGGCACGATTGAGGGACCACCTTTGACCGCTTGTAACTTTTGAGTGCTTACTTTTACAAATGAAAGACTGAATTTACAATCGTTTGAGAACTTTTACTAAAGGCTGACGCAAAAAGCTCAAAATTCAGATGTGGTCTCTCAATGGGAATGCACATCCTAATTAGGTGGAGTGCCTACATTAGTCCTCGGAGTAAATACTAGGGTCGCTGTCCATATCTTTTCATTCATAGCAATACAGCGCTTTAGGGTCCTTTTGAAAACTGTTTTAGCCCTTTCTGTAGGTACTGTCCCACTCCTGAGTCTTTGCCCTCCAGTTCCCCAGAAAACTGTCTTCTTCTCGCCATCTCTTTCTTAGTCTGCCGCGATCTCGTAGTACCTATGTCTAGGTACAGGCAATACGGCAGGACGGGCAGTAGGTACTCAAATAGTGATCATAATTTTGTAGGTATTTAATAATTAGGTAGGTAGTAACTTACTAAAAGAAAAAGCTGCATTTAGCTATATATGCGTTGGTCTGATGAGTAGGACCTATTGAAGAGATAATTTAATTGTCAGGGTAAATACCATGTACCAGGGCTTGGTACCTGGTATTTACTCTGACGGTACTTGTAATTGAAGAGCAGAAATATGACTTATAACATAAATAAGTATAAGTATACTATACTTAGAATTACGTAGTACTACATCAGGTCTGACAATTATATTTCAGCCCGCATATGGACAACCAGGATATGGTCAGCCGGGACAGCCAGGATACGGCCAGCCGGGACAAGGTCAGCCCGGTTATGGTGGTCAACCACAAGGGCTAGAGATGGGACATGGTCCGTACCCGTCAATAGGCACCGGCGGCGGAGTTAATCCTCAAGTACAGCAATGGTTTCGTGCAGTAGATAAAGATCAGTCTGGTGCTATAACTGCAACAGAGTTGAGGGCTGCACTAGTGAACGCTCAAGGCCAAACCTTTTCAGAAATCGCATGCAACTTAATGATTGGTAAGTTTACTGACCATAACAATCACGTTTCTCAGATAATCAAAATTTATAATGATCAAGTATTTGAGAACTGAACCGAACTATTATAATGTACACTAGTCTTCCGCTAGGCGGTTTCACCCGTGTAAATTACATTATTAGTTAGTTAGTTACTGCTCTGCTCCCGTCGCCAATAGCGTGATGTTACAGAGCCTATAACCTTCCTCAAAAACTGGGCAAACGCAAAAAGAATTATTTAAATCTGACTGGCAAGGCAGTTCAAACAAACAAACTTTTCCGCTATAGTATAGATACAATGTAATGTTTTGTTTTGTAATGTCTGCTTTCAGGGATGTTTGACAAAGATCGTTCCGGTCACATAAACGTTGAGGAATTTGAAAAACTTTACACTTACATAAATCAATGGCTTGCAGTATTCAAAACGTACGACACGGATCAGTCAGGGTCAATAGAAGAGAAAGAGCTGGCTAATGGTAAGTATCTATCTACCTAGATTATACCTTCATACTTCGAACTTACTTTGTGCTTAGACCTCAGAACAAAGAAAGATGCTTAGACCTAAGTAAGATTGATTATTTTAAACTATGGAAGAGATGGTGTGGGTAGTTCTATATTGAAGATCGGTGATCGACCACAAGACTAATCTCTATATGTCCATTTAGCAGATTACCTCTCATGTTTGTATGCTTATTGTTTAACCTCGGAAGCACCGGAAGCACAGTTGCTTGTGTTGCGCGCTGCTACCATGTTAAAGAGAATAAAACTGCTGAAGGTACAAGTGTATTGCTATGATTGCAACTTTCTGTAGGGTGTAGTGTAGAAGTACCTAATATTGCTTGACCGCGGTCCACCACATTCAATAATTAATATTAAGTATTTTCTTCATTTCAGCCCTGACGCAGATGGGATTCCGGTTCAGTCCAGACTTCATAAGCTTTTTAGCAAAGAGAAGTGACCCTAAAGAGGGTAAGATATCCGTGGACCACTTCATAGTGTTGTGTGTGCAAATACAACGCTTTACTGAAGCATTCCGATCACGTGATACACAACAGAACGGCACTGTGACGATCGGGTTTGAAGATTTCCTTAACGTTGCCCTCAGCTGTTCTATTTGATAATGCTCTAGATTAAAGCACATAGTTAAATGGCTTTATACTATCCACAACTTTTTTACAATTAAAATCGCACATCTAATTATTGGACAATAATTCATCTCAACTGCATAAAATTGAACATGCATATTATTTAGGTACCTAAATCCAGATTTTTCCGTGTTACGTGAGGAAAGAAATGAACACTTAGTAATTTAACGGGCCGTCGCACATATTATCTACCCAATTGTAAGAAAAAGAAAAAATTAAGAGATTCTAATTTATTAATATATCACGGTAGGCAGCGGCTTCGTGGAGCCCCTGGCATTGCAGAAGTTTGTGAGCGAGTTGCCACTTACCATCAGGTGGGCTGTTGGATCGTCTGCCACTGTAGGTAAAAAAAAAAATTATATACAATTAGCAAAGTGTTCACGCCGAATTTCTTTTGTAAAATAAATCTGAAGTGCCTATGTACGTACCTACTTCAAGCAATTTTCTCATAATAGCGTTTTAAGGGTCTCTTGACATGCAAATGCTACCTTGTACCTAGGGTTACCATTGTATTATTGTAAAATATTCTTTAATTAAATATGGTAACATACTAAAACAATGGTCTGATTCCTATCTGATATTAGTTATTTATTTGAACAAAACCTGTTGTCCAAAACTGCTGCCCTGTTAAATAAAACGCGGTACCTAACTGCATAACCAACATAACCTGTAATTAGTTAAGCAATTAGATTTAAGCTGTAAACATGTATTTCTTTCTATGCTTATATTATTGTATTAACTGTTGGTGAATCTATTAAATAAATAAATAACACTGGATATGTATGGCAAATTGCATTTAATGCTAGACACTTTACAAACTCTTTTCCCGTAGCTTGTTTCATGCGCTTGCGGAGTTCTGGGAAATGTCTGTGACCACACTATCCATGTCAATTCAGCGATTACCAAGTAATTTTGTTTTGATTTATTGATGGATAGTGGATAAGTCCTTAGTTTTTATAGATAATAGACAAAAAAAATTATGCATACTTGATGCACAATAATATTATATTCAACAATACTTTATACAATAATATTATAAGTCCGTCTGCGGCATCGAATCTATCAACATACCAATTTTCATCGACATAGGTTCAGCCGTATAGGCGCTGAGTGGTAACAGACACACACACACACACACACAAACAAACTTTCGCATTTATAATATTAGTATTTGTATTATTGTATTTCAAGTATGCATAATCAACTTTGACACCAGAAAACATCCTGTTTTGCTACAATAGGCAAAGACATGTATTGTGACGTCATTATATGATTAAGTGCACATTGTAAGATGCAACAATAGTTATTGCACTTTTTCACACGATTCGACGATTGAAGCTTATATATTATTTTTAATACAAATATTTTTTATTAACTCAAACTGTGAAGAAAGCTTTTAAGCTTGCCCACCTTTATATTTTTTTATTAGATCTAGATTTAGTATATGGTGAATGATCTAGGTATAAAATAATTATAATAAATATATTTATAAAGAGCAGTGATAAGTACCTATTTTATAAAACTTGTAAATCGAATATGAATGATGCATTATTAAATTTATTTGGCTGTAAAATAAACATATTTTATTACATAACAATAAAAATGATCTTTATTTTATTGTAAAACTAAGTTAATCCCACCATCCAAATACCCAATATTATTTATGATTAACAGATAGTTTTAATAAAAGACAGGTAAAAATTTATTAAATTTATTGTTGATATTACATCAAGTTTTGATTTGGACATTACTGCTGTGTTTAGAGACAAGTGTCCTACTGCAGTTGTGAATGTAATGGAGCGTTGCAAGCATAATATATTCAAAACTCCAATGAAACATCTAAAAGAAATAATGATTATAACTTCTCTCGCTCTCATCTCAATCAATTTGTGTATTATAAGGAGAAAACAGGATTTATTGCTGAAAGTGTATGGGAAGCAGCAGTGGCGTGCATTGGTTTCAGTACTAGACAGGCAAATATGATATAGGTACCCCAGTATAAATTTTTGACAGGGTAGGTATTATTTATTTATGTTACTAAAATTGTGATTTCAGGCAATTATTAAGGTGGGCATTGCCTTTTTGCCTATATGGAGTGCACGCCACTGAGGTACCCTGACTTATATCATCAAGCAAATGAATCCAATCGTTCGACTTCTCAAACATATTTAAAGCCGCGAAACACCGCTTCATATAGATAAGATACAAAAATATTAGATATATTCAATATATCTAATATTTTTGTATCTTATCTATAAGAAGCGGTGTTTCGATATTGCTTTATTTGATGGTTGTCAGCAAATATTAGTCTTAAAAATCAGTTTATACTTACTAGCATCATTTCTTCTCCTAATAGCTTCTGACTTTTCTAAAGAAAATACTACTTCTTGGAAATTCTTCACAGCTGTCCTCATATTAGCTTGATGTAGAGCATTGTTTGGAGCACTGTCATCTAGTAAACTATAGATTGAGGGTATTTCATCTAGTTTCAGATGTTTTGCATTGTTTGGCTTGAATACTACTGACACCTTTCCTGTTTTAGGATGAATACTGAATGGAGACTTTAGTAAGTGATTGAACCCTTTAGTCACATTCACATCAAGTCTAGGATAGCAGTATTGTATTTTGATTTCTTCTACTAGGTATCTCATTTTTCTGACATTATTACCTGACTAAAAATAAAAGTGGGATTATTTATATTAACATTAATTTCAAAACATTATTACCTAATACTTTCTTTCGTATTTTAAACATACCTCTCTACAATAACTTTCATACAGATTTAAAAATGTTTTCCATCTCTCCAACGATATGTTTGAAGTGTTTTCAAATCCCTTTTGTACTAGTGATCTCAATGCTTCATCTGGTATCATTTTCAAGAGCTTCTCAAATCTTTCTGGAGTACTAAGAAATTCTTGATCTTGCAGTAATTGTTCAAAATATTTATCAATTATACATAAAGCCCTCCTGAAATAAATATTGAAATGTTAAGCTGCTGAGCTTGTATTTCAGAAAGTAAAGTTTCAGAATCAATGGCTAGTTAAATTCACATGTATTTAATTATTGGACAACCAGCTTAAATAACAAAAGTGACTGAAATGATGCTTTGTAGGCTCTTGTCTCCTACAAAATAGAAATACAGGGTAATGTTTTATTTACCTTATACTTGAATGTAGATTATCACTGCCCAAAAGTACTTTTTTATTCTGATTATCTCCACCCATTATTAAGCACAGGTAGTCAGCGACTGCCCCTCGGCCAGGACTATCTAATGTTCTAGCTTCATAGTCTGACACCCAACAATGAATACCACGTCTGCCAGAGAACACCCACAGTATACTTTGGAAACCAAAATCCTCTGAAATTATAAGTTACAATTTTTTTTAAAAAGAAAACTAGTTCTAAAACGTGAGATCAAAGGAAACTTGATACCAAAGCGAAACAAGGGCAGACCTCTAGTTTATAATATTAGTAGGATATATGTCTCTTTCCTTCCTTAACATTCTTCATTTATCTTTTCATGAATTTATATCAAGCTGTAAGAGGTTTTAGTATTTTTAAAACTATGTTGTTTGTAAAAAAAACAACACTGTGTGATCCTTTATAATAACTAGTTGACTTTACAATGTGTTCTGAAGCAATTATATGGTTAGGCTTTGGTAAGCTCAAAAGAGTTAATTTTAAAATACATGATCATATCCACTGCTAGCCTTCTTATTACTTTAATTTCAAAATATAAAATACCTTTTAATGATTTATCAATAATTTCACAAGCAATCACCATGAATTGCCAACATTTCTCACAAACTTTAGCTTCCTGACAGCATGTTCTGATCTCATCATAATCTGTGAGATCTATGTCAAAGACCAGTTCTCTTGCTAGCACTACTGCATCATGACGGCCAATAGATGGTCTGAAATAATGAGATAAACATGGACTATAGAAACTAATAAAATGCCTAATATATATGTAGCAGAGGTTTAAGGTCACTGAATTTATAGGAATTTAGAAAATAAAACCATATTATTAAGTGACAATTTTGCAGTATGGTAACAAGTGAATTAATTTAAAAAGATTAAAATACTTCATAAGTTCACAGGTGAATTTGTAAGATTATCACTAAATATGAATGCAATATTGTATTAAAACCTTGTAAATACAAATAAAGTTTACGTTACTACATTAATAACTGTAGAGGCAAACAATTATAGGGTTTTCATCAAATTACTGAAATGCTTACTTGGTATTGTAAACTGCACCAATATCCAACTTGTGTGGACACTTCTTTTGTAACAATGTTTGTAGTTCTTTATGGTCAGTTATAGACAAGTACCGCAAATAAACATCATCTGCTAAGGTAAAGGATAATTCTCTGTTTGAAAGAGGCTGTGGCCAACTGCCACAAGAGAGCCATCTGCAAAGTATGTTTTGAGGAAAGAGTCTACTGTAGTAAATAGGTAACATATCTGATAGCAGGTTATCTTCATTTTTTCCCACCTAAAACACGACATTATACAATTTTTTTAGGTTAAAAGTGTTTAAACAATAAAACAAGTGGAATTATAAAACAACATACCATATTGAAAGTATATTAAGTACTTTAGCTACTACACAATGGTTCAGTAAATATGCAATTATTATAATACTATTTCAAAAACTGTAACAGCAATTATTAGAAATATAGCTAATTTGTTTGATGTTTTTGTTCTATTTCACAGTTTCACCGGTTTTGCCACACAAGTGTCATTGTCATATTAATTTTTTTTTTTTTTTTTTTATTTGCCCAAAGGGCAGGCTATAGTCTTTCGACCATACTGCCTAGTCTTCCGTGTTTGTCATATTAAACTAAAAACTTTTGTTTGTCAAATTGAAAGGCGCCAAATGAAAAGTCAAATATCAGAAAAGTTGCCTAATTTAAAAATAGATAAAAAATAAAACAGGCTACTCATGTTGCAACAGTTGTAATGTCTTAAATTGCTAAATTTAATACAGCTTAGTAATCCACAAGAAAAAACACGACCAACTAAACCGTTAACAAGTTCTTTATTTCAAAATGTTGACACCGTTATAAACTGACTGGATGACTTGACTGGCCTGTTGGCCTAGTGGTTAGTGACCCTGACTGCTAAGCCGTGGGTTCGATTCCCACCCAGGCCAAATCATTGTGTGATGAGCATGATTGTTTGTTCTGTGTCTGGGTGTAATTTATCTTAAGTATGTATTTACAAAAATAAATGTATATATGTAGAATATCAGTTGCTTAGTACCCATAACACAAGCAAATATAATTGCTTAATTTGGGGCTAGATGGCGCTGTGTGAATGTGGTAGAATATTATTATTATTATTATAACTATAGAAATTAGTTGCCAATAATAACGTATGTATTGACTAGAAACCTTTTGATTTTGTGTTAGATCAATTTGCGTTTCAAAAAAATTGTGGGTAGGTAATCATTATTATTCAAATGCATTAACCGTACATTATTTGAAGCAGTTGGAAAAAAAATACTAATACATCCTTAGATGCTATGCGTTAAAAGTGCGTCTTAAATCTTTTCAGCTACTGTTGTACCTACATAAGAAAAGAAACAGAAAAGATATTAATACTTAGGTCGTCAGCATTATTAAAAATCAAACAAATAAAATGGAAATTAACATTCATAACGCTTTCTTAATTGCTGTAAAATTGTCATGTGGTACGTTTTTTGTTATTCAATTTGAAAATGTTTGTTTGAGTTTTAGCTTGCATGTAAATTACTTTCTTCTTTCAGGACCTTGCTTGGATAAATATCATGTGTTAACTGAAGCCACATTGAATATACTACATCATCTAATTACTGTTTTCTTACAAAAACCGTTTATTACAACAATATTTTTTTCAGTTTTTATATTAATAGTCATAACTCTTATAACAATAGTATTTGTGATTATAATTGGTGTACTCATTTGTGTTTTAATAATTATGTTGATTGAAGGTGAGCTTTAATATTTTTAAATTATTTTGGCAAATACTCATTTTAATTCTTTCGTTCTGTAAACTGATACACTTAGGTGCAACTAAATGTAATTTATTCATGACATACTTAATAAAATATTTATTAACCTGGTTATTCGATTAAATCGGTATACTTAAGTGGTTGACAAAGCTATTTCTATGGTTTTGCATACCACAGACTTACAGCAACTTGTTCACCTTAGTGCAACAGTAGGAACGTCAAGGTAGTACGTACCTTGACGTTCCTACTGTTGCACTATTTTGTGTTTTTCGATAAACGGAGTACTTATTAAAAAATATACGTTTAGTTTTTAAAAGCCTCTTGAACCGTGGGTTACAAATTAAACTGATGAAACATTTGTTCGTTACCCGTGGTACTACCAGTAGTAACACTTCACATAAGTTTCTAATTGTCAAACACTGTGAGTACCAAACTGCGTGTATCATTGTTTACAACATTTTGTAGATATCTCAACATGTTTGACTATTTAGTCGCAAATAATTTTTTTTTGGACACGTGTGGATCACACAAACATTATGTAATTTCATGTCTCATGCGATAAGTCTCGAAACATTAAATGTTGAGTGCTTTGCAGTTACACTAGAAGTAAGTTTATGTTATTAGTCATAAGTGGCGTCTAGAGCAAAATACAATGGCCAATGTTATTACGATGTCGATGTGGTCTGAGCATACCAGCACACTATAGTACTACAGAACAGTACCATTGCTCTGTTATCTGTTAGTCCCTACAATATTTATAATATTTTCTGATAGAAGTCGTCATTCTTAATCCCATTTTGTTACATAGCATAATGTACAAAAATATTGTTTCTGTTTCAGGTTTTCTTTTAATTTTGTTCTTAGTTTTCTTGAGTTTAGTTCTATTAAATACATTTGTAATTGTAATACTTATTTTGGAAATAAAATTAAAGATTTGTAACCAAGTGCAGGCTATGGGATAGTTTATTGAGAAGATTGACATAAGTACTCAAGCTTACAGTTTGACGAAATTGCGAAAACCTACTCTAAGAGTCAAGAGGTAAAATGTTCAAGAATTATAATTAATAAACTATGATTACAGATTGAAGTACAATTTATTTCGCAACATATTGTTTAATTGTACTGAAACTTCCCTGTGATGACATGTTCAATAGGTTTAATTCATTAAGATACATAAACAAAATGCCAAACCTAATAAAAGATTTGTCATATTTCGATAAGAATAAGGCGATCACCACACTCGCGGAACAAAAGAGTGATAATCAGAGCATAATCTTGCGTCTTAATTTTGTTAGACATTTTAAGACACTAGCTACACAGTACAGTATTGCAGCCGCACTAAACATAGGTAAAACATAGCACAAGGCACAACACAAACCTCGCTACCTCGCTAGAGTAAAATATGTTCTGTGAAACAAATCTAAAAGATTTGAATTTTTGTATGCAACGAATAAACTCAAAAACTACTAAACCGAGTTTAAAAATTCTTTTACCATTAGAAAGCTACATTATCACTGAGTAATATATGCTATGTATATGACTAGAAAAAAATAAAGAGATCCTTAAAAATCTGTACTAAAACCAATCCCAAGGTGTAAAAAAATTTGCCACAAAATTTCTTTCATCACATGCTCTGCGGAAAGTATCGATGATAAAACAAAAAAATGTTTTACAATATTATAGAACATATCAATATCTACAAAAAAACTTAGCGAAACACACAGGTTTTACATTTTAAAAGTTGATAGGAATGCCGATCAAAATCAAACGATGTTATCCCCACCATTTTTATGATTCTTATCCAAACAAATTACTTCGTATTCAAGACTGTTTCAATAGCTGTTGACTACTTTTTGAATTATTGAAATCGGGCATTCCATTCAAAAATTATTACGAAATTAAAAATGTCAATATAAACAAAAAATCCACGCTACCGCACCGGTGTGGCTCCACGCATTGCAGCAGTGAGAGAGATTATCTTTATTTATCCCAAAATGTTTAAAAAAATGTCCACCCGTGCGAAGCCGGAGCGGGCCGCAAGTAATTAATATATTCAAAAACAATCATGTCACCTCCCTTTTAACCGACTTCAAAAAAGGAGGAGGTTACCCAATTCGACCGTATGTTTTTTTTTTATTTAGTGAAGGTTTGGAGTCGATCTGATGATGGAGCACAAAGACAGTCGAGGGAACTTCTCAACGATTTACAGCAATTACTTGGTGTTTGGACTTAATTCATTTCTAATGATGAGAACTTTGCTCCGGGATATGAGTGCCATTACAGGTTACCATATAGAGTCGAGAGAATTCCTCAACCGCTGTCATGTCAGGCTTACTTCACACGGTTCAATAAGCCAAAATGTTTAGTGTGTACAAAAATAATACCTAAGTAAGATTTACCCATCACCTACCCATCACTAAAAATTGTAAAATAAAATAATACTTAAATAAAATACTAATAAAAAAAAATACTTTTAAAAAACTTCAAAATTATAATATACTTATTTAATTATTTTTGATTAACTAAATCAAAATACGAATTACTTTGTGCTATGTAAATTTATTTTTACATTTTAGTTTCTTTCCTGTTTGAAGTCGGTTTTCTTTTTGTTAAAAATTATTTTAATAATATATCAGTGAATGTCAGTTATCGCACCACAATTTATATTTACTAATCATGAACATAATTTCCATTTTTATTTTTTAATGCCATTTTTTCTGCGATACAAGATACCCTATACGTTGTTCCGCAAGGTCTAATCTATCAAGAATCTATCTCTATAACAAATTTCATCAAAATCTGTTCAGTGGTTTAAGCGTGAAAGCGTAACAGACCGACAGGTAGACAGACGGATAGAGTTACTTTCTCATTTATAATTGAAAGTATGAAAGTATGGATAATATTCTACAATCACTTTAATAATAAGTTAAATAAAGGTAAAGATTAAAAGACATTGATTCAATATTTAAAAAATATAAATATGTTTTGTCTGTGATGTACGTAGTATTGAAAAGACTAGGGATATTAAGTTTTTAAGAATATCGATATATCGATATATATCGGATTAAGGCGATATCGATATATGGGTCTAGAGCGCCGATATATCGGTCTAGAGCGCCGATATAATTTTTATACAAAGCCAATGTAGTTTTTGTTGTTTTTAGTTGCATGTATTAGGTTGTATGTAATTTTTTATAGTTTACCATTAAGAATAACACTAGTATAGTATTATATTATCTGTGGAAATTAAAAAAAAAATTGGATTAAAAAAAAAAGAGTATTTTTCATAAATTTATAGAGCAATGTTAATTTCAGTATTTTGTACCAGTAATAGAACTTAAAATCAGTAACTTTGATAGTCTCAGCGTATGATTGATATTGATATTTCGATTTCGGGCGCATAGTCGATATCGAAAAAATCGATATTTATCGGTTTTCCGATATATTGTTGCATCCCTAGAGTAGATCGAATGAATGAAAGAATAAAACGCAACGAATCGAATGTGAGCTGAGAACACGGGGACAAACGAAACATCAATATTTTGTAGTAAAAATTGTAAAATTGTATTAACTAGACAGTGTATGTTAGTGTAATAAGTAAAGTATCAGTTATTTGTGTATATAGTATGTGTAAGTCAATTTTTAATACTTATTACTGTGTACGTGTGAACAGCAAAACTAATACATGGGGATGGAGTCTTTAGAGTTTTGGGCAGCAAGGTCATAAAATTGTTGCAGCGATGATGTAAATAATTATGACAGTAAGTTTTAACTGGTTTTTGTTAACGTTGTATGAATTTAAGCCGCGAAAAAATTACGTCATTGACACTATAATATATTGTCTACACGAAGAAGTGTACGCACGGAACGGTGTCACTTACGAAGCCTAATTAATTACCATTTTATGAATCTCTGAACAGTTGTGTGTTTTCTCTCACAACCTTAAAATATGCCGTTTTATTCTTGGTCTACATGTAATTAAATAACACTAATTGCGGCATAATGTTCACCATCACACTTGATGTTTGACTAAATTAAGTCAATGAGCTGCTTAGCTCATGAGCGTATTTTTATCAAATTTATTGGCAAGTAAACATATGTCAATAAACAAAAACCACATTAGTAAAAGACTCAATATTTTACTGCTTTGTAATTTTAACAGGATCAATTTGAGAAATCAAATTGTTCAGTTGTAACTTCACTGCGTAGCCACAAATAGTGTCAGTATCTTGTACAATTTTAACTTTATATGAAGGGATTAAGATACAATAATAAGTATTTATGCTAAGAATATTCGTTCCGCCTAACAGTTGATCAACATTACTTTATTTTTCTAAAATAAACGTAGCCTAAGTTACTCTTTATTACATCAGCTACCTGCCAATAAAAGTCCCATCAAAATAGGTTCAACCATTTCAGAGATTAGCCGGAACAAACAGACAGACATATAGACAAAAATTGTAAAAAAAATTATTTTGGTGTATATACAGTATATACATAAATATATTCATATACATGTAGTAAAAAACGGTTATTTCAATATTGTAATATCAATAACAGACACTCCAATTTTATTATATGTATAGATTAAAACTGATGTGCATAAAACAAAGACATTCCACTGTATTGTCACTGATAAAATTTTAAATAGCATGAGAAAATGTGATACATCCCATTGGTGTCATTGTGGTTTTAGGGATACTATACCTACCCATGATTTTCAGTTCTAAAATTACATTCCACATTTATCTTGAATGGCATACAGTGTAAGAGAAGAATGTAATGATATCTGTATTGGCACATATAAGTGGTTTAAAGGGTACTAAGAATCAAAGTGCAGGCCGGAGCACTTTGATTCTTGGTACCCTTTAAACCACTTGATGACTATAATAGTCTTAACTATAAGAAAAAAATATGCTCCTTTGACTTATTATTTATAATCTTCACTTGTATATTTTTGACAGATCTTTTCTTACTATGTTACAAAATATGAGTAGCAAAATTCCTGACATTATACTTGTGTATTTCAAACAGTGCTCTTCAATGTTTGACTGGCCAGTTGGACTAGTGGTTAGTGACCCTGACTGCTAAGCCGGAGGTCGTGGGTTCGATTCCCACCCAGGACAAACCTTTGTGTGATGAGCATGATTGTTTGTTCTGTGTCTGGGTGTAATTTATCTATAATATGTATGTATTTACAAAAAAAAAAGATGTATATAAGTAGTATATCAGTTGTTTAGTACCCATAACACAAGTAAATATAATTGCTTAATTTGGGGGCCAGAAGGCACTGAAAAAAAAAAAAAGTCATCTAAACTAAATCAGCAATAGTTCTATAAGGTAGGCTTTGAGCTTCAGGTGTTGTAGGACTTCACAACCAAAGTGACACAGAAGGCCTATTTCATTTTAAGTAACAGTTGTGCCACTGTTTGGGTTTAAGCAATATAAAAAAACACTAACAAAGCCAGTACTATGTATTCTTTCTTTTAATAAATACCTACATACAAGCTGATTACAGGTTTTAAGAAACCAGAAGTAATATCAGCTATTACACATACTTGTAAACATTGTTGTACAATGAATAAATTTTTTGTCTTAAATAAGAACAATAAAATCTTTTTTTAATGATGATTTCATATATTGTTAAAATTACAGTCATTTGTATGCAAGCTGCCATTGCCATTGTGTAATTAATATATTAATACAGCTGGTAAATAAGTGATAAATATCTAAGTAAACTTCTGATGAAAATGACTGAATAGCATCTCATTGTAGCACATGTATTATTGTAGGTCACATTAATTATTAGTATCATCTACATTAATTGGTGGATGAGGGTGGCTCATGACTAGCCAAGGTAAGAAAAATTAGAGGAGCCCTAAACTCAAACTCAAAGCATTTATTTCATTTTGTTCATAAAGTAAGATGCTTATGAAAAGTCAACATTACATGAAGTCAGTCAATTGACCTACAGCCAGTTCGCTGACGAGGTAGAGCTGCGAGAAGAACTGGCAAGAAACTCACGCCACTCTTTTCAATTGCCAGATAATTACAGTTATTTGTATGAGTTACAATTTAAACACTCAATGCAACCAAAGAACCATACAAAGTAATTATTACAAATTAACCAATTAATATAATTACTAAGATTAAAGAAAGAAAAGAGAGGATTTCAATTATTTAGTTTCATCTAGTATGGTAATTTGACTACGTATTTTAATTAAAATGGTAAAATGCACCTCCTGGTCACATTGAACGACAAGGTAATACTGGATTAAATATTAAATGTATGCCTTGCCAAGATTGACCAGTCCAGCAGTGGATGTCTTTTTGCTAATATGATGATGATGATACTAATAAATAACTTTGGTTGTTTTGTTATACCATAAATTAAATATATATTGTATGCAATACACATAAATTAATTTTTTATGTATACATAATAATTTGACTGCTTTGTCTGCCTTTGAATCAATCTATAATTTGACTAGTTAGTAGAATCTTACAGCTAAATACTTTGAGATAGGAACTGTTAATTACAAATCAGTTTTAAAATATGGAATATTTTGAATTATAGCTGTCATTTTATTATTTTAATAAAATAAATAAGTAATTCAAATTAAACTTTTTGAGTTTTGAAGAAATGAGTTTTTAAAATATTTTGCACATTATGTGCTGACAGCAACAACAGGCCAGAGTGGATTAGCTGTCTGATGTTTCATGCTCTCTCCTTTTTAAAGAGAGGTTTGTTTACAAAGCTATAGCCAATGATGAAGGCTATGACCATCCAGTTTTTGACTAGTCTGTAAGTCCCTGATAAAATTCCTTACTAAAAAAGAAAGGACTGAGAAGAGAAGACCCACTATGGGTGCTAGATCCACAGTCTTACATACCGGTCTAATCTGAAAATCTAATCTTCTTTGCATCTTGGCCTTGTCCACTGTTTTATATTTACTAAATGGTTAAAGATAGATTTGGAATTATAATTACGTATATTTATAAGAATTTAAGATTTGATTTTGAGAAACAGAGAATGTTCAGCACATATTTACTTAAAAAAATTGTCAAATTATCAGTTTTTACATATAATGGTATAGCAAGAAGTTTTGCGTATTGCCGCCAAAATGTATGTTTTGCATGCTAATTTGTACTTATTTGGTGCATTATAGGCACCAGCTCCTTAAAATTACGGCAACTCTTTAAAACTTACTATTTAAACTTCACTCTTTTCATTTTTGACTTTGCAGTAAAACTGTAAGGGTGCGTTTCCATTGACTGCGCTGAGCTGGGCGGAGTGGACAGGAGCGAACCGTGAATTGGCCAATCACAGCATTTCCACTGATGCGGAGTATATATTTTAAACATTGTGATTATCCAATTCCGTTCCTGTACCCTCTGCCTAGCTCCGCGTCAATGGAAATGCACCCTTAAGGTCTATCCGCACACATCAGTGCCGACACGTGACGGACGGCTCCGTACCGTACAGTATCAGTGAAAATTAATATTGTTTCATACATACAAATTGATAGAATAGGTTTGATCAACCCTCCATTTTTTTATTTTTTTGCATATTTTCATCTATCAGATGTTTATATAGAGTGACAAACTCTCTTCTCTTTTTCTCCAAATATTATAAACTCATTGCTTAGACCTTTAAGTTGTATTGTACTCGTAGTAGGCTTTAGTCTCTTAAATACTCAAAGTTGTATCTGAGACAGCCTTGCTGTATAATAGGTATAATATAATTAGTACATTTAACTATTTTTACAATTAGTTGCTTGTATTCAGCTAATGTATATTTTCAGGTTCCAAACTCAATGTTTGTCGACTGCAGTCTTTTGAATTGATTCTGTAAGTAAATTTTGGAATTTAATTATTGACGACATAAATAGCTAGATTTTCAAAAATTTGTGGCTAAAATTAGAATGGATAAGAACTAGCTTGATAACAAATGACCTTTTTATCAAAATATTATTCACCTCTCAAATGATAATTAAAAGTATGATTATTGAGAACGTCTCGCGACTTGGTACCTATATTTACCCGGAACGGTCAACGAATGCGTTTTCAACAACGAAACATTTTCTTTGTTTCATTGAGAGTTGCGTAGTATCCTGCCGCCATCTTCGGTAGGTATATCGAAGAATTATCCTATAGATGCTATGCTTATAAATTATTTGTCAGGTACATCTGTCTTATTGATAAGCGCCAATTTTTAAATCTTCATATTCAGGTATCCAAATTCTTGTTTCCATATCTTACGAATAAATAAAGTTGATAAAATTTTATCCAGAAGTTATTATTTGTAGGGCACTCCGTCAAGCTGGCGGCCCTTCAGGATGCGGCTTGCGCGCTCTCGCTAGCACCGCGCGCAACTCGCCACGTCGCCACACTTACAGGTTAGTTTAACATCTGTTTGAATGGCTCATTACGATAAGCAGACACCCCGTCATTTATAAAACCGTCTGGAGAAGCCGGCATGGCAGTAGTCACCGTGCCAGGTATTCGAATGTAAGACACTACTCCTGGATCCCAATGACTATTTACTGCTAGGTAAAGTGCAGTTATTTTCGTCGCCTTGGAGGGCAATTATAGAACTAAGCCACAAATGCGACGTTTTGTAAGACGAGCATACCTAAATATATAAAAGTGTTTTAAGAAAAATCTCATTACCTCTCTCTAGCATTCTCAATCCCGACTTTGGATAGATTTCAGGGTGTCGATGTACAAGCGTTGAAACGTCAACGCTTGTAAAACAATCCGTGATCGAAGTCGACTCTTGCGCGAGAATTATAATAATTATAATAATATTCTACCACATTCACACAGCGCCATCTAGCCCCAAATTAAGCAATTATATTAGCTTGTGTTATAGGTACTAAACAACTGATATACTACTTATATAATTTTTTTTTGTAAATACATACATAATATAGATAAATTACACCCAGACACAGAACAAACAATCATGCTCATCACACAAAGATTTGTTCTAGGTGGGAATCGAACCCACGACCTGCGGCTTAGCAGTCAGGGTCACTAACCACCAGACCAACAGGCCCCTTTTATAATTATTTTTATGTAACTAATAACTAATATATCTTTGTACTTTTGTTGCTACTATCAGCTCTACTTGTTACGAAACCTTTAAAATCTAATAAGATCCCCTCGTTTTGCATTTAAACATGGATAATAGTTTGAATATGTGTAGGAGTTCTCCTCACTTCTAAAATACGCGTGTATGTATTCAAGTTATTAAATTATTATGAATAATTGGGTATTACTGGTCATACGTGAACGTAAGCCGTCCTTGGCCTTTGAATACTCCACTGATACACGAAAGTTCCAAAATTTGTGTTTTATGTTAGGTAAGAGTTTAGTTTAACTTGAGTTGTGATTATGAATGGGGTGAAATTATTGTGAAGGCGTAGAATTGGATGTGTGCCAGCTTTGGGCTATTCTGGGCGGGCGGGCTGCGTGCGCGCACTACCAGTCGCTCGCGTATCGCCGCGTGTCTGCCTTCACTGGCATAGAACTGTTAACTGTCTCGCACGAAAGCGGCTGAGTTACCGTTTGTTATACTACTTATATTTTAAATATAAGGGTCGTAATTCATTTTGTTGGCTTAACTATGTTTCATTTTTTAAATGCGACGATAGAAAATGTAAACACTCTCTGCGGACATATAAATCTGATGTACTTACAGTAATTTTTATTTTGTTGTCTTAAATTTGATTAAGTATTCATGTCTATTTCTTAGTAAATTTATGACTGATATTTTAGTGTTTGTAGAAAATCATCGAGGGAAAGAATAGAGTGAATTAAAAGTACGCTCTAGTAGCTCTGTAAACTTTTTATAAGTTATTATTTATTTACCACGAAGGTCACCTGATGACAACCTGAACGTTCAGCCTAATACGAGAATGAAAGGTATTAGACATAATATTTGAACATTTGTCTTGAATGGCATGAAATATATAAACTTTAATATCATTAACGAGTTTAAGACACGCTTAACACATCATAAATTACTCACTAACATAATATTTAATAAATAAATATTCACTCAACTCAAATGGAGAAATGTTTCATAGTAATTTTATTCGTAACAAAAATTTAAACTAAATTGAATCGATCCAATTAATCACGATTTGCCGCTCGTTATCTGATGATAACAGATGTCTACAAGATGAAAGTGAATCGAAAGTGAATTTACATCAAAGAATACAAGCCAATTAATCTGTCGTGTTCGGCATCATTCAATACACTCGTTACATAACGTAATACAAAGTCACCATTAAAATCTATTGAATCCAATGCATAACTTTGGCAAGATTCATGCTATGTATGTTATATTCCGTGTTTTGGATACTGAAAATGAAGCATTATGTGTTATATAATCATTCTGCTTATTAGGTTCGTTTTGCAGATAGGTTCTAGACCCTTATTATTGTTGGGAGTGACAAGGTCACCACGTTGCGTCAATCAGTTAGCAGGGCAGCTGTGGCGGAGGTGACCCCTCAGTGGTAGTGATGCCAACATATTGACGACATCCTTATTTTTATTGGTTATACGAATGAGTACGTCGACCGTACCGCCTCCGCCGCTGAACCGTGCGTGTGGCCTCGCAATGAGTCTATTTACAGGCCTTTCTATGTCAATTGTATCTGAACGTCATTTTAGATCAAATAAAAAAGGTTAATGAAATTTTCATACTGTAACTGTTGAAATTTAGAAACCACTAAGCATTTAGAACAGATGTTTGCAATGTAGAACAATCTCCAAATTATTTTATATCATATAAGCTTAAAGACGCCAATGCTGGATAGGCCTTCTTTAGTTTTCGTCACAATGGCCAATTAAACAGCTTACATATGGAAGATTTTAACAGTGAAATGTTTCAAGTAGGTACCTATGCATTTTTACAAGAACAGATGGAGTGCACTGTGCAATCGGCATTGAAAATATTATTATCATAACCTCGTTAACTGTCAGTTATCGCAAAAGCGTCCTCACTAGTATCGCAATTTTCTCTCAGACACAATATTTTCACGAGACAAAGACCAAGTTTTAAACAAAAATGAAGTCGTGAGTTTGAATCACATGAAAGTGACGAAAGTCAACGTTGTTCAGTATAATATATAAACAGCCATTAGATGTTTATTAAAATTTTAGTTAAAGTTAATTCCGTTTGCTACTTATGTAGTTCATGTCAAGGAATTGGATTGCGATCATTGTTAAAATTTATCACTATACTTTGGATTGTCGATAAGGCTCTTCACTCATTTTTCTTCAGTGATTGTCGGTAGTTGATTCAAAACAGTTTTGCCCCGTACGCTATCGGTTTTATGCCGTTTAGCATTATCTACTATCTACAGCTAATTACATCGTTGATTGTTTGGTAGTCCGTTACTTGGTGCACGTCTCCTGATATAGGTACCAGTGACAGTTATGTTTCTTATACCGGAATAGTGTCTAGTGAAGTGAAAATTCGTAAAGCGTATATGTGCCTAAATATGAATGCGAAAAAACCTCGGGCGAGACCACGACGTCGAGATGAATTGCATGAAAGGCAACAGGACTTGTTGCTGGCTTGGAGTGATGGTGAGCTAATTGAATTATATTCTAAAGATTAGATAGACCATACTAAATACGACTAATCCTATGAATAAATTAACATCGAACGCAATTTATTATTGTAAGTATACTTGTTAAAACCAACTCTGTTTCGAGATTCATCGCCATACAATTTAAATAAATAACGTTCGATAGTACATGATTGCCTAATAAAGGTAACAGGATTATACATCTGATTAGGTATGTATGTGGGTACCTATAGCAAGTTAATAAATTGTTGAATTACCTGTACTTTCTATTTGTTACGTAGAAATTTACATGTAAAAGACCACGGTGAAACTAAGTTATGGAGACGCAGAGCGATGGTCGTTTCACATAAATTGTAAGTGCAACTAACAGTTTTACGATATAACTACTTACATGAAGGTTCAATTGCTCGTACACCTGTTTCGTTTTATTTCATTGGCTTAATATTTAACCATAGACCGAGTCGCAATACCGAATAGCTATATATAACCGAAAAAGGTACGTTTTACTCTTAAATTCATAATTACATCAGTGTTTAGTGTTTTTATGTATAATTTATCCAATAGATTTCAATAACATCATAATGAGGACAGCTGTTTGTTTATATTTACTTGATAACGCAAGGTTTGTTTAGAACCTGTAAGAGGTGCGATGATGTACATTTTTGGATAAAGTCCAACGGATATACAAAAATAAATAATGCTGTATTGAAAATTGCTCTTGTAGAGAATAGATGATCGCTTTTACCCAATATTGGTCGGTCTCTAATGCAACTACGAGTTATCCAACAGAACTTACTTGTAAAAATACTTAATAGATTACAGTTTAATAAAATTAAGGTTCTTTGCTATGCAAATAAAAAGGGCGTCAACGAAGTGATGTTATGTATAATAAAGATTAGCAATTATCAGATAACAGCTAGCAGTCACGAGTATCGATCATTTGATTTTAATGCCGTCACCAATTTAACAACCATAGACTATATGCCAGTTCCAATATAATAAATGTTTGTTTATGATTATGACTAGTGTTTACCAGTGTTGACTCGATATTTACTATAAACACGAGTCGTTTTAAGGATATGTAGCTAGAAACCTTACGTTTCGTCGATGCTATTTATTATCCCCAGACAGATAAAAAGCAAATAAATGTTGGACAGACACCGTACATAACATAAGAAAATCATCCAACAAGAAAATTATTATTAGATTCAGGAGTATCTACGCGTGTAGCAAAAGTATAAAGTATTATAAATATTGATTCAATTGTTTAAAATGATTGTATATTAATGTGATAATGCGCTTTTAAGGTCGTTGGGAAAAACAACCTACTAGAATACGCCACTGGCCGTCGACGGTATATACACTGTACATATAAAAGTAGAATCAATGTATTATCCATCAGTCTACCATAGTTAAACGAATATTTTTTCGAAATCTCTATAATTTTTAAAAGTTTTTTACAGGTAGTCCAATCTATCCAAGATTGGACTACCTGTAAAAAACTACTTTTCAAAATCTAAGCAACTAAGAGGTAGATAGGAAGGAAAGGGTATCAAGTACGGGACGAACTCTCAGTAATAGATCATTTTAATTGAGGACGATATTTTATATTTATTTAACAAATACAATAGAGAATACGTAGGTACATAGCGTATTTAAACCACAGAGGTTTGTAATTAGACATCTTATTGGTCACACAAAACAGTTATTAAACGTCGCCAGTCAAGTATATTAAGAAGCTCTGCATTCAGGTCAAAATAACACAAATCACCACAGTCAATTAGAGAGAAAATTACCATCTTCTATGGCAACATTGCACTACCGTTTAAAAGCATACTGGATACGGGTAGCTATTTAGTTAACCTGCACTTCGACTTGTCAAATCAATATATCTATGAGTTAATAACTTTATCGGGGTTGATGTATCATAACTTTGACCTGTGTGTGAATACATAAAGCGTGATAATATACGAATGATTTCAAAAACTTACCAATATCGCGTGCTATTCATAAAGCTTTCCTTAGAGGGTGTTTTTACAGAACTAATTCGAAATTTCAAATTTATATTAGTTGGTTTACAATGAGGACCCTTGTCTTCGATGTGGATCTAGCTGTAACCTCAAAAACTCAGCATTGTAGCTTATGTATACTAATTGTGGTGAAAAATAAAATAAAGGTCCTATTCGATATAATTCCAGTTGAATAACTGAAGCAAGTAACTACAATGATGCAACATTAAATTTGTTAGAGTTATGTTGGTGCTAAAGAAACTGTTTAAATATCTTCGGAACCCGATTGTTATGATACTTATGATAGACGAATTGTTTTCATACAATTTTATACTAGCTGTTGCCTGCAGCTCCGCCCGCGTGAATGCATAAGTATATCTCTGTTTACATTGACGATTTTTACACAAACTTTCATCCCCTATTTCAACCCCTTTAAGACATATTTTCGCCATAAAAAACAGCCTTTGTTGTTCTCCGAGGTCTAATTTATCTCTATAACAAATTTCATCGAAATCAGTTTATTGGTTTGGGCGTGAAAGCGTAACAGACAGACAAGAGTTACTTTCACATTTATGTTATTAGTATAGAAGTATAGATTGAAGCCTCTATGTGAAAATCAGTTTCGCGCTTGCCCGTTATTTTTTTCAATCAGATTAAAAAAAACTAGAAAAGAATCATAATAAATCAATGATGCGTTTTTTTACGTTCTTAACCTTATGCTAAAGTGTTCGCCTAGGTTAAAAAAATCTTCTATAGTTATAAAATATTATTTCAAAGTAAAACCTGTGAAATGTGAAATAGAAGTTCTCTATAGTGGCGGCTACTGTGCAAGTGGTTATGAGGCTGTTTGCTACTCGGGACAAAGTTCGTGTAATCCGTCAATGTTTGTTCAGAGCCTTAGTGTTGTGTTCGTTAATTGTATGGTTGTGAAAGCCGCGACATAAGGATTCTTGTTTCTGTAGAAAAAGTAGTTCCATCCCAAAATACTGTTGGAGCGTATCATAATTTAAAAATTGTTTACCTATCTGGCGTATAACGTTAGGGTACGGTCCATTACGTAAGACCTGGTAACAGGCCATAAAAAGTAACGGTATTCTCTGGAAGCATAATGTTCGCGTGTTGTTAATCCTGTTATCCTTTCTATACCTATGGCGAAAATTCTCGTCGATCGGAACACAATCATTTCATCATTCAAATGTCAAGATAAAGGTAATGATACTAATGATGAATCAAAGGGTAAGAAAAATGATCCTACGTTTGTAGAGTTGAAGACACCTTTTAGACATAAATTTGAAATCGTCAACAATTCTCACTTCATATCTTTGCGAAGAGCCAAAGGTCTAAGCTGATATCTAAGTAACCACTGGACTTTAACAATAATGATTAAATACTTGATTCATTAAATTTACCAATAAATGTATTATCAATATAGTATCTGAAGAACAGCTGTTTTGATTGACATGCATACTCCATATTACGAGTATATTGGTTATCATCGCATATAAAGCGCAGTCAAATTTTGAAAATAGTAACAGGTGCACATACCTATTCCATATGGAATTAATAATACTCGAAAGTTATTTATTAAATTCCGTATACATCAAACGGTGTGCCTTACTTTTTGACCAAAATTTTATTTTGAGGAATCGGATCTCAGCTAAATATAACATTAAAAGTATTATGAACTTATCGGTCTTGGCAACCAATAAATATCACATGAAATTATACTCTATAAAAAGCCACAACATACATATCTCACCTGGTGTAGGGTATGCGTTAACATGACCAAATAATTTTAAACTAAATCTTAAAACAATAAATCTATGTCGTATGTGTTTTACTAACAAACACAACCATTTAAATTCTAAGCGTTATTAACCGAATAAGTATTTTTCTTTTCATGCAGCTAATGTTAATTTTAATAATTGTATTATTCTATTTATTATGCGTTTCTATTTAATTCATTGTTAGGTATTTAATTATTAATAACTAAACGCTTGTATGACGGTATTATACTATTAATAACAGTACCTAAATGTAAATGTAAGTTATACATAGATACTTAGAGAGAACATCTCTGGAGTGCATGCCCCCGCCGATGGTCGATCACCCGCTGCCACCGCCGCCGCTTCCCCGGGAGGCAGATATCGATTCTGTCTGCAAATTCCATACTAAATACGGAAAGTAGACGCTCCGTGCAACATAGACGGATATACTTACTGCATTGCGCGCACGACATTGTATTCGAACTTGTAGCTTTCCAACAATTCATTATCTTCATCTTCAGCACAGCACCATACAACTAATATAGCCTTTGTAGTAACTTTCCAATAATTAAAGCAGATTTTCAATTTAATGTTTCTTTTGTCAACAGAAGTGTGCAATAGCGAGGAGGTGCCCGAGGTAGAGATAGTCAGTCTTCTACAAGAACATATACCAAAATATCGTTTGAGAGCAGACAGTCTTACACAATTTGGAGGTACAAACACTTTTATGCGCTTGGCTTGATTTTCATCAATATAATTTTTCATTCATTATTCATCTATTTTCTATCAAGATTGGTATACGAGCATATTAATCGTTTATCAGTATATTTACATCTTACGATTCTATCATTCATCAACTAATTTATTAAATTATTACATTACGCTTTGCATAGGTATAGTTTATTTAGTTGCTTATTATATTTTCACGTTCTTTCACTTATGTAAAGATCACTGACGGTACTAATGTTGTCTTTGAGGAGTTTTAGTAGATAGGTACAATGACTAGGTACGGCGAAAACCGTTGTACTTTACATCTTTTACGGCCAGATTTCACTCGATGATGATACTAGGGAACTTCAGGGACATTATCAAGGACAAATTTGTCTTTCAAAGCTAAGTCGGACAGAAAATCAATATTTAGGCGTCGTCGTCAAGATTTGGCTGGCGTAATGCATTAAAAAATCCTAAAATCCTTTTGCAGTAAAATTATTTTAAACTTTTGAGTAGTAGTAGTAATATTTGAAAATAATATTTGATGAAGACTACGAGGCTAGAATAAATTTTCATATTTTACATGGCTATACGGCGTAGTTGCTTTATAATATAATATTTGAAATTTACTGTTATTTTCTTTATTATAATGAAGTCCATATTTTGTAGTATGAAGCTACGAATAAACCACGGGTTGGTACTTTTGGCAGGTTTAGCAAACATGGTTACCTCGGTAATATCATGTTTGTATTGCGTAATTATGTAAGACCCTTATTTATTACAGCAAAAATAACCGAGCCAGGTACGGCTTAGTGCTCAAGTTTGGCGATGTGTAGATATAATATAAAGTTTATTTTTATTCTTATCTACTCTATAATGCTAAAACGATAAGACAAAAATTATAATTGTGTCTCTAGGTTAGCAAGCATTTCTTCAGTAATGTTATCTTTACATACATCTGAAAAGCCTAGTGTAAATTCTTCTCTAGTTTCGTCCTAGTTTAGTTCCAGCCGTTCTGCGTAAATATCACCAGGTCAGTGTTCAGAATGTAGGCCACAGTAGACTTGTATTGAGATTTTTGCACAGTATCGTTTAGGCAAGCGCCCAAAACATTACAAGCTAACGGATGTTACGCAATGTTCTGATAATAATTATTACCGGAGATACCCAATACAATTGTTGTTAATCTGCAATAAACGACATCGGTACAATACCTTTGAACAGAGTCGTATACAACAGTTTAATACATGTCAATGAAGTGAAAGGTTTTAGTTGCCAAAGAGAAACATCAGTGTGACTCTATTAAAATGGCAACTTCTATTGCGAGATTCACAATGAGTTCTAACTAAATGCCATACCGCTAAACAAAATGAAATAATTTCGCGAAGTACATTGCGAAAGCATAGATAGTCTTATTTAGAAAAATTCAGCACTTAAAAATTGTTAAACTGTGGTCCAGACACACCAATTTTTATTCATTTTTGGATATTTTCCTGATGTATAACGGTTAACAATAACCATTTCAATTGAAATTTAACAGACATTAGCTACATTGTTATGGAAATAAAATACAATGATCGGATCTAACAATATATTTTTACGTTAACTTCAGACACTTTCTATATATACGGGATCAAATTATGGGACATGGTCACGTCGATAATGTTACTCAGTTATCTAAACATGTTAGATTCATGTTATTTATGGTGGATACTTATTTTAAGGAATGTCTTGTTTATAATAACGGTTTTAAGAGAAATGTTTTCCGAATGTAGGGAATTTGTCAAAGCTGCAGCGGGCTATATGCGGTATTCCTGTGTTGTGAGTGTTTGAGGCGTGGTTTCCGGCGCCGGCGCCGGTCTTCATCGCTATAAATAATGGTGTCTCATCGTGCGAGTCATCGCCCGCTCGCTAGTATGCGGACCGGTCTGATGCGTGTCATTTGTCATCTCTATGTGTTTGCTGCATAACACATCATATGCATCGTTATAAGTTGTATGTGACCGTCGCAAGCTCACAGTGGGTACCAACTGACCAAAGTTCTTACTTATTCCTCTTTCTAATAAATGTTAAATCTATTAAGGTCTACCTGTTCTCTAACATAAGGAGAACCTTTACTGCCTGCTAAGTAGAATAGAACAATTAAACATTGAAATTGTGTAACGTTAGAACTGTATGGTAATGCCATGACATAATTAATAACGTCTACATACACCTAAGTCGTTATTAAACATGTGTAACATTAAAATAATATTATTAAGTTGTGATATGTTTGCGACACTTTATATACACGTGTCAATATACGTAACGTTTGAATGTTTATTAAGGTAACAAAGAAAGTGTTTAATGGCTATAAATAATTGTAACTCTTACACTAGCTAATCTATACTATTGTTTAAAGGGTAAGAGTTTGTTTGAACGCGCTAATCTCTGGAACTACAAGTCAGATCTAAAAAAATCTTTTTGCGTATGATAGCCCAGTTCTTGAGAAAGGTTATAGGCTATGTAACATCATGCTACTGGTGAAAGGAGTACAGCAGTAAGAAAATACGCGGGTGAAACCGCGCCAAGGAAAGCTAGTGATTAATATACGCTCTTCAACGTTTTATATTGAGAGTACAGTTTGATTCATTGGTCGTGTGACGTCAATTTATCAGAATTTATTATCTTACCTCTAGATATTTATACAGTTTCATATAGCTTCAACATCATCATAGTCACTCTAAACCTCAGCAAAGCTTAACATCTTTAAATTTTATCTGATGTAGCTTAAGCGCAACTAATAATTTGTATGCTTTCCAGGATACGAAAATCAAGATTGGTTCATACCATCGCCTGCTCTACCCGTGAGCGACAAAGATCTAGCACTTACACCTGACCAGATCAGGGAGACTCTCAATTACTTCCGTAAGTACGCATGACCTGATAACACTAGTCAAAAATATCTGTGGACCTGGCCTTTCAAAACACTTTAATTAGCTTCGTAGGCGAACATTTCTTCAGAGCTGTATAACTACTGTGTGTAACAAAACGATCATGTTCTCACGTTAGAGAATCGTTTACGATTATTTATATGTCGAATTGACAATACATAAATTTTGGTGAACTAACGTAATGTTTAGTGTTATTTAATCAATTTGTATATGCAAATTGAGAGAGTTCCTGTGTGTAGGTAGTGAATTTATTAATTACTTTTTGATTCGTTCTGAAAGTAACGTTAATACCAAGTTACAATTTGTGATGTTTTTGGCAATGAATTCAAAGTCCTAGCGATCCTTTGGATAAAAATAGCAGATAAATGTGAAAGTAGTAGGCAGATAAATCTGACAGTATTTATTCACTTTGTAGACATTGACATAGACCAACTAGACGCATCAATCTCCTACCGGCAAAAAAATAGACAGCTGTCTTTTTTCGTACAATAAAAATATAGTAGTGTAGTTATATTTTGTCAACGATCATTGGCAATATAACATGTAAAATTTAAGCGTTGTTTCTTGAAAAGCAATTGTTCTTTATTTTATTATCGCGATCATCATTTTCGTGGTATATAAGTATTGAACGACAGGCGTTCAATATGACATCATTTCTGTTGCACCTGGTATAGTCATTACCACGGAATTAACATTACACAGGTTCACAGGTGTTTTCTATCCATTGCACTAAATAAATTGCATGTCAATGTAAACCAAACATTGTATTAAATTCCGATGGGTATGACTGTATTTTTACATTTACCAACAATAGTAATAAAGTTACATGTGTTAACTTAATCGTATGTCGATCAAGTAGTTACTAGGATATGTCATATTGGTTTAATAGTCACGGTACGTGTCTTATGTACAAGATTCAGACAGTGATCAAACATGACTGATGTGATTATTTCAAATCTACCTATTAAAATATTACTGACTAAACATATAGCATAAAACATCGTAATGCTCGGGTCTAATAAGAACACAATCACTATAAGCTAGGTACTAGGTTCCAGAACAAATATGAGCGTATTACATGGTCGAATTGCTCGTTTTATTGCGGAAATTATTATTAGAACTATTGTGTGTTACCTATAATATATATAAGTTTCCTCTGAGTATCTAAGAATTAAAATTTAAAAACTGCAAACCAGTACTATGTAGATAATGTTTTATGTAACAGTGTATTGTTGTATTGTTAATTCACGGTGCTATTGAAATATAGTATTAACTAGCTGTGCCCGCGACTTCGTCCGCGTGGAATAGTGATTTTGGGCAGCATTTTTTGGATATATCTTTTGGTTTGTTTTGAATTATAAACATCTTCGTTTAGGTGAATAAGAAAAATCTTTACAGTAAATGCTTCTCTATCTACGATATTAGACGTATAGCCATCGCGGATCAAAGCCATACAGGCTGCTAGGATTACTTACACGTGGCAAATCCACATAAAGCTGACCATGCGAAAAACAGTTAATATTTAGATCCACACTCATTAATTGTCATCGCGAAACATAGGCTCACTGGAAACTAAACTCGTTTAAAACTAAACGGGAAATTGTTTGGAATGAAAGGAATCCGAGGAATAAAAACGCTATAAGGTTTTTTTTATATTAGCCTGCCAAAGTGCCTCTACTCTGGCTGATGGTAAGCAGTCAGTGGAATTCAGAAGTAGTGGACACCATTCCAAAAGCCAAACTACTGGCATGGTGGCCTCCACTATGGCGGCTTAGTGAGATGCTTCTTCACGCCTCGCTTAAAAGTCCCAGGATGAAAGTTAAGTGGGAACACATGCGCTGGTAAAGAGTTCCAGGCTTTAATTGAGCGACAAAAGTATAAAGTGCTGAACCGTTTGGTTCGAGACCCTTTAGATTGCACTGTGAAAGGGTAGCACTTCAGTCCCGCACGCGTCGTTCTGGATAAAAAGGGAGAGGGTAGAATTAATTTAAAGAGCTGTTGAGAAGACTCTCCGTGGTAAAGACGATAGAAGACGGCCGTTGAGGAGGCGATGTCTCTTCGCAGCTGTAAAGGCTCAAGGGTCTTAGGCCTCCGGGCTTCCATGATACGGACTGCTCGCAAAAGGCCGCCGTACCGTCTCGAAAATGGTCGCCGGGTCCCACTATCCGGTCACCAACCTGCACGACGAACCACTCCGAGATTATGCGCAACCTGGTGGGGCAGTCTCCTTTTTTTTGGTTAGGTCTAATTGGGCCCTTGTACAATGCCGCTTGCGGCCAGCGGCACCACCACCACTGTTTATACGGGTCTCCCTGGCCGGCGGGTTGACCCACACCACCCACACAATGACTCCGCGGATACTCAGCTGGTTCCACACATGCTGCGAGGTCAACGCCATCTAGACCCAAAGTAAGCATATTATATGCTTGTAGTATGGGTTCTAGAATACGAATAAACATACTTAAATACTTTTATTTTTGTAAATAGATACATATTATACATATAAACACCCAGACCAATGCAAATAGACATGTTCATGCTACAAATATTTGCACTGAGCGGGAATCGAACCCGCGACCTCACAGTCCATACACAGTACCACCGAAATACAGAGGCAGTCGATTTCCCCCTGACTTTCCCCTCCCTTTCCCCTGACTTCTCCCTAACTACCCCCGCACTTTCCCCTCACTTCTCACTTCTCCCTTCCTTTCCTCTTCCTCCCCTCCTTTCCCCCTCCCTCCAAATTTCAAGTCGCCAACTTCAAAAGCAAAGATCTTTCCATACAATATTTCATCCCTTATTTCACTCCTATAAATCCACCCCAGTAAAAAAAAAATTATGAGCGTATTTTTTATTTAAATAAAAGTATTCCAAAACAAAATTTCAAAGCTGTAACTTAAAAAATGAAGACGTTTCATATAATAGATTTCATCCCTTTTCATACACTTAAGGGTTGAATTTTTAATAACCCTTTCTTTATACACTTTTAGACATTAAGACATACACACCCTCCAAATTTCAAGTCGCTACGACCAGCGGTTTAGGCTTTACGTTGTCTGTCAGTCAGTCAGTCAGTCAGGACAAAGCCTTTTATAATATGTATGGATGTATGGATTAGACGTATAGCCATCAGGGATCAAAGCATACAGGCTGCTAGTAATGCTAACACGTGATAGAGCCACATAAAGCTGACCGAAAAACAGCTAATACTTAGATCCACATCCACAACTTTTAGTGTCTTACCTTTACTTTAATTACTTAATTAATTAATTACTTTAATTAGTCATCGCAAAACATAGGCTCACTGGAAACTGGACTCGTTTAAAACTAAATGAAAGACTGTTTAGAATGACAGGAATCCGAGGAATAAAAACACTATCAGCTATTCCGCAACCTGTTAAAATATCTGCTTCTATAAGATTTCGTAGTAAATTAACGAATGTTCGATGTGATTCTTTAAATTGGCATAACTTTTTTATTTATGAACCGATTGACATGAAACAAACACTAAATGTTAAGTGAAGCTTACCACAATATATTAGTAAAAAAATATTTAAATCGGATAAGCCGTTTCTGAGATTAGCGTGCACAAACGCACAGACAAACAGACAAAAATTTTAAAAATCATTGTTTTGGGTTCTATTTGCGTTGATATAGGTACCAATAGTATTTTTTCTCATATTTCTTCCATTTACAGACAGCGATCGGTTACATTTTTATTATATGTATAGATGAAGTAAGAAAATGTTATTTTTATTTATTTATCTCTTTATATCTTATTTTATATTATATTTTTATATACTTAGTGGAAGGTTGTTTACTCAAAATATGCCTAATAAATGTGTATTTGCTTAAAATGAATTATATTGAATAACAAGACTTCCTGTAATATTTTACCTAGTTTTTGGAACAGTAAGTTGTGTGTTCCGTTATGAAATTTGTGAAGTAATTTCGTCAGCATAGTACACGTAGGCGATACATAAATACATTGCGTGCCAATTGATCAATATTACTTTAAAAGTTATGTACATATATTATGTTTTAGTTCAATCTATACATATAATAAAAATGTAACCGATCGCTGTCTGTACATGGAAGATATATGAGAAAAAAAATTACTGGGGCCTTTATCAACGCAAATAGAACCCAAAACAATGATTGTTACAATTTTTGTCTGTTTGTCTGTTAGTCTGTTTGTCTGTTTGTCTGTTTGTCTGTGCGTTTGTTCACGCTAATCTCAGAAACGGCTTATCCGATTTAGATTGGGTTTTCACTAATACATTGTGGTAAGCTTCACTTAACATTTAGTGTTTGTTTCATGTCAATCGGTTCATAAATAAAAAAGTTATGCCAATTTAAAGAATCACGTCGAACATTTTCTGATAGAAACAGAGACTTTAACAGGTTACGGAATAGCTGATAGCGTTTTTATTTTTCGGATTCCTCTCATTCTAAACAATCTTCCGTTTAGTTTTAAATGAGTCCAGTTGCCAGTGAGCCTCTGTTTCGCGATGACAATTAATAAAGCCCAAAGTCAGACACAACTAAAAGTTGTGGGCGTGGATCTAAGTATTAGCTGTTTTTCGCACGGTCAGCTTTATGTGGCTCTATCACGTGTTAGCATTCCTAGCAGCTTTGATCCCCGATGGCTATACGTCTAATCCATACATCCATACACCCATACATATTATATAAGGCTTTGTCCTGACTGACTGACTGACTAACAGACAACGCACAGCCTAAACTGCTGGTCGTAGTGACTTGAAATTTGGAGGGTGTGTTTGTCTAAATGTCTAGAGGTTGTACTAAAAAAGGGTTTTTTAAAATTTAACTCCTAAGTATGTGAAAAAGGATGAAATCGATTGTATAAATCTTCTTCATTTTTTAACTTACAGTTTTGTAATTTTGTTTTGGAATGCTTCTATTTAAATAAAAAATATCCTTATAAATTTATTTTAACAGGGGTGGATTTAGAGGGGTGAAATTAGGGATGAAATATTCTATACAAAGATCTTTAGCTTTTGAAGCTAGCGACTTGAAATTTACAGGGAGGGGGAGGGAGGGAAAGGAGGGAGGGGAAAGTGAGAGGGAAGTGATGGGGGAGTGAGAGGAAAGTGATGGGAGAGTGAGAGGAAAGTGATCGGGAAGTGCGGGGGAAGTGAGGGGAAAGTGAAGAGGAAGTGTGGGGGAAATGCGGGAGAAGTGAGGGAAAAGTCAGGAAGAAGTCAGAGGGAAGTCAGGTGAAAGCCAGGGAGAAGTGAGGAAGAAGTGAGAGGAAAGTGAGGGAAATGTTAGAGGAAAGTAAGAGGAAAGTGAGGGGAAGTGAGGGGAAAGTAACGGAGAAGAAACGGGGAAGTGAGGAGGAAGTGAGGGAGAAGTGAGGGGAATGTTAGAGGAAAGTAAGAGGAAAGTGAGGGAAAGTGACGGAGAAGAAACGGGGAAGTGAGGGGGAATTGATGGGGAAGTGAGGTGGGTGAGTGGGCAGTGAGGGGGAAGTGAGAGGGAAGTGAGGGGGGAGTGAGGGGAAGTGAGGGTTAAGTGAGGGGTGAATGAGGGGAAAATGAGAGGAAAGTGAGGGGGAAGTGAAGGAGACAGTAGAGGAAGAGAGGGGGAAGGAACGCGGAAAAAGAAGTTCTCGAATGGTGGAAAAAGGGAGGGGAAGGGATAGGAAGCGATAGGAAGGGAGAGGAAAGGAGAAAAAGAAAGGAGAAGGAAGGGAGAAGAGAGGGGAGAACGAGGAGGCAAGGTAGAGGGAAGTGGAGGAAAGGGCAAGAGATGCTGGAGAAGGGGCAAGGGATGCTGAAGGAGGTGAAGAGGAGAAGGGGAGGGGAGGAGAGGAAGGAGGAAACTGTGGAGAATGGAGAAAAAGTGCAATAGGGAAGAAGGGGAAGTGGAAAGTTATTGTAGTGAAAATTTGCTTTTGTGTATTGTATATTACTATTATTTTTACGAGGGATATCTTTAGGTAGGTGAAAGAGGATTTGTATGAATGGGAGATTAAAAATAGTATGAAAAACAGTATTTAAACAATATAAAAACGCTATCTATATAAATAAAAGCAAAAGGTCACTCACTCACTTATCACGAAATCTCAGAAACAACAAGTGCTAGGAATCTCAAACTTCGCATTGTCGTTCCTATTAGGATATAGGTGCTCACTTAGACGGAATTTTGCGAAAGCCATCCCCTAAGGGGGTATAAAAGGGTGGCAAAGTTTGTATAAAATTTCTATAGCTTTTATAGTAGGATAATTTTTTATTATTCAGCAACCCCCCTTATTAAATGGGCAAATAAAAGTCGCAAGTTTGTGTGAAAGTGGTTTATCAGTTTTAGCGGTAGCGGGTTTAAACTGGATTCGCCATAGAGACGGATAATACTGATACAATGTACGATTACCATAAAATCAGGCACGCAATATTCTCATAAAGGCACCCATCTGAATTTTCACGCGAACGAAGTCGCGGGCAACAGCTAGTTTTAAATAAAAATCTTGGTGCTTTATTGCATTTAAATAATATAATCTATTTATATGAATGTCTTATGTTGTTTGTATCGATGTTTTAAGTCTGTATCCTCTATATTTTCGTTATCTATTAATATGTCTATTGTAGGTACTCCTAGCCTAGTTTTGCCACTATTGTAGCGCTTATTAATTCTTATTTAATGATATTTATGTTTATTGTTTGGATAAGCAAGTATGTCAAACGTCACGTGAAGATACAAATATTAGTTAACGTGATAACAAGTCTATTGTTAATGAGATGCGGGGCTGTAAAATGTTATGTAACACTGCAGTATGTAAATACGTCGTACGTCCTTAAGGACGTACGACGTATTTATCGATTAATCGATTTAAAGTTAATTTTAAATCGATATTTAAGGATAGCGTGAGATTCTGCGGCACGGCTACTACGTGCCGTAGCGTACCTATACTATTTTAATAATAGTGGGAAACCACCGTCGTCGGCCCGTACTTTAATACCCCAATGATTCTATTTCATTGGTATCTAAGTTCTGCTTGAATGAACATCGATAATTTATTTTGGGCGACATCGTCTTTTTTTAAATTGCCATTTGTAGTGAAACTAGCTTTTGCCCGCGCCTTCGTCCGCGCAGAATTTGAAAATGGTTGTAATAGGATGTTTAGTTTATTATATTATTATGTTTAAATGTTTAAATTTTATAAAGAATAAATATTAAGAATTTACAACATAACAATCTTTATTAAGTTGGCATTTAAAAGTTAAAAAAACATGAAAATAAAATAAAAAATTGTTATGTTTTATGAATACGAAGTTCTGCATTTGATCTGGTAGAAGTTACATGAGGGGTATATCTTTTTACAACGAAATCGAAATACTACACTTAAAGCAGTATATCTTTGTCTAAACTAATATTATAAGATAAAAGGTTTGTTTTTTTTTTTGTATGTCAATTTGTTTGTTTGTTTGCAACGATTTAATTAAAAATCTACGTTACAGATTTGAAAAATTATTTCACCATTAGTAAGTAAATAATCAATAAATTAAGCAGATAACATTATGCTATATTTTATTATTTTAACATATTTTTCAGTCATTTTCAACTTTCAACTTATAAAATGTACTTCTCATAATCATAATCATAATCATTTATTGCGAATATAGGTAGGGTACAGAGGTGTTACAAAAGTGTTTAGTGCTTCCATATTCAGCCAATTAGCATGCAATATTTCTTATTTTATTAGTTTATTCACTAATTATAACTTTAATTACATGTCATAAATCTTAAAAAAGTATATCAAAGTAAGTTTGAAAAGCACAAAAACAAAATTAAAAACAAAAAAGCAAATGTCTTGTGTTTCAAATTATTGTCCATAGGGGTTACCGTCTAAATATTCTTTGACACTATAGAACACTTTTTCTGTTAAAAATTCCTTGAGCTTGTGTTTAAATAGATACAGGTTGTCGATTTCAGCAATACAAATTGGAAGCTTATTGTAAACCTTGGATGTCATACACAGTACACTTAAATTCATTAGTGTTGATTTACAGTTAGTAGACTGAATTTTGTGTTTGTATCGAGCGCTTCTCATAGTTTCAAACTTTTTAAAGTTTGTTTTTACAAACACCGCCACTTCAAAAATATATACGCAGGGTAGCGTTAGAATTTTCAGTTTCTTAAAATAGGGTTGACAACTATCTGTTCTTTTAAGTTTGCAGATTGCTCGCACACACTTCTTTTGGGCTATGAAAGCAGATTCCCAATCTGTAGAGTTGCCCCAATATATTATGCCATACATCAGGGCAGATGCTACAAATGCATGGTAGGCAGTTAAAGCAGTGGAAAAGTGTACTGTTTTAGCAAGGTTATGAAACATGTAGGAGTAACTATTTAATTTCAAGCAGACAGATTCCACATGTGCTTTCCAATTCAAATTATGATCTATATTTAGGCCTAGAAACCTTGTCACTTCTACTTCATTGATTTTATTTTCATCATAATTTACGTTTATGTTTATGTCAGGTTTAGATCTATTTCTGAATAACATTAGATTGGTTTTTCCTATATTAATAAGAAGGTTGTTGTCTCGAAGCCAACTGACCATATCTCTTAAAGCTAAGTTCACATCTTTTTCAAGTGAGGCATAGTTTTTGTTACAAAAAATTGCTGTACTGTCGTCTGCGTAGAAAATCATGGGAAACTGAATTACTTTGGGGAAATCGTTATAGTATACCAAAAACAGCAACGGACCCAGTATACTGCTCTCGGGTACACCATATAATATAGTTCTATTTTCAGATGCAACTACAGTTTCTTGTTTTCTTACCGGATCAAATTTAGTTATTAGAGTATACTGTTCTCTGTCACTTATGTAAGCTGATATTATATCAAATGCATTACCTCTAATACCGTATGCATACAGTTTGTTTTTTAATATTTCATGATTTACACGATCAAATGCCTTGCTTAAATCCATGTACAATGCACAGACTGGTATTTTGTTATCAATATATTATGTTTTCTAAGAAGTTGTATATTGCCATATTAATACTTTTATTTTTCCTAAATCCCATTTGTTCATCAGTTAAAATGTTGTACTTCTCCAGGAAATTGTATAAATTATTGTAGATAATTTTTTCCAATACCTTAGAGAATACTGATATTAGGGCTATTGGTCTATAGCATGATATATCCTGCCTATCATTTTTTTTTGAAAATAGGTTTGACAATTGTTGTTTTAAGCATTTGTGGAAAACAACCATGATAAAGGCAAAGGTTGAAAACATGGCAGAGTACAGGACATATCACAGCATTAACATATTTTAATATACCGGTAGTTATACCATCAAAACCTGAACTTGGTGTGTTTTTGAGAGACTGAATGGTTTGAAAGATGTCAAGGGGTGAAACGGGATTAAAGAATATTGTATTTTGAGTGTATGTCAAATTTTGCTTAGTAATATAATGTTTATTTGATGTCAGAGAGTTTACCTGATCAATATAGAAATTATTGAAGTGGTTAGCTATGTCAGTTGAATTTGTTACCGTTACACCATTGACTTTAATTTGTGTAATATAGTCTTTTGTGTGATTCTGTTCATTTTTGTTGATAACTTCCCAGCTCGCTTTAGATTTGTTAGAGGCTGTTTCGATATGGTACATGTTTTGACACTTTTGTGTTTTCTTTATTATTCTACTTAGCCGCTGTGAGTATGTTTTAAACTTATTCAGATCAGTAACACTTTTTGTCTTTCTGTATTTCCATAACAAGCTCCGACATCTTTTAGAGCAATTCCGTAACCCTCTGCTTATCCATTTCGGTCTTCTTTTACATGATATTTTAAGTTTTGTTTCAGGAAAACACAGATTGTAAAACAGAGTGAAAAGCTCATGAAAGTTATTGAATGCTCCTTCAGGATGCTCAGTATCATATATGTCATTGAAAGTAAGGGAGGCTAAATAGTTTCTAAATTTCAGCATGTTTTCTGGGGAGTAATCCCTTCTTTTAATATACCAGTAGTTGAGTTGAGAGTTATTTTTTACTGGGCAGGTCAATTACTGTGTGGTCAGAGAGGCCTAAGTCCAAAATATCAGATTTACTACCTTTAACATTATGTATAAGGTGGTCAATGCAAGTGTTACTAGCTAAGCGTGTGGGTGAGGTTACAGCTAGCTTCAAATGAAACTCAGCTAACATATACTTATAGGTATCCGTTGTTTTATTTTTTTTTGAGGATATCTATGTTAATGTTCCCACAAACAATAATTTTTTTAGACTTCTGAGAGAGATAACTCAAGAGATCATGTAGTTTAACAAAGAATAATTCTGTGTCTTCTAGGTTGTTTGTCGGTGGCCTATAAATACATACTATAAACATATTATGATCAAGTAATTCGATAGCACTGCACTCAATAACATTTAAGGTCGCAAACTTACCTATATTGTGAACTTCTCTAAATTTAATTCCCTGTCTTGTCAATATACACGATCCTCCATGTCGATTCTTTCTGAAGCGAGATGAGGCAAGGCTATATAAATGAGTATTTAATAATGACCTATCCTGATATACCATATTGTGCTCTGTGATGCATATCACATTCACATATGGTCAAGATGAACACTTAATAAATCTAATTTACTGACCAACCCGTTTATGTTTTGGTGTAAAATTGAAATGACAAGACGTTTATTTTTATTTGTTTGACAGCTGCTTTGACATGCGAAAAAAATTTTCAGATTGTGGGCTGTCAGAACTAAAGACAACGCCAGTGTGACCATTAAAAATATCGAAATCTGTCTGAGTTTCTTTGTTACATTTGTTAATATTTACTTGAAGAGAATGTAAGTGTTTTTGGTAGTCCAGAGTATGCGCGAGCATTGTGCATACTCAAAATTTGTCTTAATAAAATACGACTAAGATTAACCGCAAAATGAATTCCGCGAGGTAAATTAAGGCTGTAATTCATGTCTATATAAGTAACATGTTTGTATGCACTGCATATAAATTGAAGTTCATAGTTTAACCTTTTTTCGTTTAAATGTTTGTTGTATGGTATTTCGCTTACTATTACATTTGTATTTGCAGAAGTTTTGCACCAGTTTTCAATGCTGAATTTAAATTCTCGAGGATTGAAGTCGTTCGTGCCGCCCATGATGATAACGTAGTCGTTCGTGGTTAGGTTGGAGATTGTGTCATTAAGGGAGTTAAGTACTTCTGATATGTTCGCCTTGCTTTTCCAAACGGATGTCACTCTGTATCGCGGACTTAGTAGCTTTTGTAGGATTTCTCGTATTTTCCAACCTTGCTGGTCTGCTAGGATAACAACTTGATTTTCGCGGTCCTCTCCTCTGGTTGGAGTACTTGTTTTTTATTTACGGAAGCCGATGATGAATCCGCCTTGCTTTCATTATATTGATCTACGTTCAGCTGATCAGTTTCCTTCAATATTGCTTCATTTAAGGTATTATGTGGATAAGTTTTTAAGTTAGGTTCTTGTCCTGAGGTACAACTGGTTGGTGTGCTTAAATCAAAGTTTGGAACGTTTTGTTTCATAGGAGTAGGCACTACGCTGGTTTGTTTTTTTCTTTTGAATATTGGTGTTTTACCTGCGATTGGCGAAAGATGAATTTTTTTGTAAGTTTCTATAATTTTGTTACACTTGTCTACGTGTTTTCAGTTTTTGATTTTCACAATTTAAATTATCTATCTCCTGGTGTGCGCTTTGTAAGTCAAGGGTGAGTTTTTGAATTGTTTCATTTAGTTCCATTATAGTCTGGTTATCATTTATGGACGTGTTTGGTAAGCTCCTCATGGTCGTGTCAAATAAACTGGAGTTAGAAGAAGATAGATCCTGCAGCGAGTTAGATTGTAGTTGTTTGCGTACCGTGATGTTATCCATTGTATTATTATTATTTTTTTTTTTTTTGACTTTAAAGCCCTGGTGTTGATTTTGGTCAAAAATTCGGTTTTAGCTGAATTTTTAATTTTGTTCTGGTATCATCTGCGTCGCCTGGTGGTGAGTGGCAGTATTAAATTAAACTAGTTCTTCTATTGGTCACTAATAAGCAGTCGATGGCGCTAATAGTCGTATTGAGAATGATATTCACTTTTCAAATTTTGCTAACCGACGGGGGTTCACTTTATATTTATTTCTTCAAATCATTATAGATCATATAAGGTAGATAAGGCGATGTTATGTTGATATTGATGCTGCGTTTACGCTGTAATGAAGAAACTTTGATGTTTTGTGATGTTTGTTGGTAAATAAATTCACTGTTGCCGCACTGATTTTAAGGCATAGAAAACAATTCACTATCTATGTAAACACTGAGCCACTAACTAATCAGGCAGTTCCTTGGTATGCACTTATTTTAGAAGCTTTTTCTTTCTTTCACCTTGGTATTTCTATTTTTCGTAAATTTTTAATAAGGAGATAGTATATACAAGCTGAGTGTTGCCAGCTCGATATCTATATATTCTAAATCAGTTCAATACGGATTTAGTTCCGATTGCACCAATTGATGGCGTAGATCGATTTTGTAGATTTTCCTACGATATTATAAATACTCGGGCACATTTTGAACAACTTTTTTTTAATAAATCCGCCAAATTGTTATTACAGTAAAATCATTTATTTCTACAGCAGGTGGGTGGTGGTGAGCCCGTTTTAATTTTTAATATTAAGGTTAATATTATTATAGATAGGGTATTACTTATAGGGTTCGCATATTGCGCAACTACGCTACTACGGAACTACTACTACTAGTATAATTGTTGATTGAGTTTTCAAACATGACGTGTGTCAAAATAAAGGTTATATTCCCGTTGTCCCCGTACGCCGTGTCCCCGTCTTACGGGGACAGCGGTACTTCAATTAAATATTTAAAAAACTTCCCGTGGTCCCCGTACACTGTCCCCGTTAATATAGTTGAATAAAATAAGTAAAAATTTGCCCATAGTCCTCGTTTTTTTCTTTTGTCTGTAGTATTACATGTAGTATGTGTGAGTCGGCATCTTTTACCCCAAAACAAAGTGTATGTAATATTGGTATTTAGACCTTGTTTTCAAGTAGGATTTTTTTAAATAATAAATTTGATCGAAGTGGTAGATTATTGTAAATGATAATGCCCTCAATTTTGCCTTAAAAAATAGGTAAGTAGGTACCAGTGGCGAAGGGTGACTTTTTGTCAGAGGGAAGCCGGAGCAAAAATTGCCTAGCTTAAAGCGCGACGTACGGTCAATTTCTATACTTTAATAGATATTAATTATTTATCGTAAAGAGAGATATTAAAATGTTTAATAAATCCATAATTTCTAAAAATATTTATTAAAATTTATTTTCGTATCTGGGCCATCACGGCCGATCTAAATTAAGTACATGTTTTTTGTTTTTCAAAATTAACTTTGAGAAACGTGTTTTCTGAGATAATTAATAAATCAGGCATCAATCTAATGCTACTAGCGTCGTAGACACACAGAAATCAGAATCACTTTTCATACTACGCTCTAAGCTCGGCGCAGCGCCCGCTAGTCACGCTAAGAATCTCAACTACTGAGAGGGGCTACTCCAAACTAACAAACCCGCAGTAATAGCTCGCAAAGCAGAAAGCTTATTCTACAATATCATACAAAACCTTAAACATACTATTACAATAAAAAAGTTTAGGTACAGAACAAAACGTAATAAAATTTTACATAATATTATAACAATTTTCACTATCGATAATTCCTAATAACTTCTAAATGGATTACACTATTTATACAGTTTCTTTAGCCATATCGATTTGAGACGTAAACCTATCAAATGACACTAAAAACAACACAATATCTACACAAATAAAGAATCATGTTTTCAACTTACGTATTCATGCGTGTCTCAAGCGGACGGCACTCGCGCTGCGCTTGTACCTAACAGATATTCCCAATATTTTCCAATAACTCCGAGATATCGTGTCCATGCATGAAAGTGCGTTGCTCAAGCGCACTTTGTATGTAGATTACCTTCTGAGTAAACATCTTCACTAATTAACTTTCTACTTAACTTAACTTAACTTTCATAATATTATAATTAAAGTCTATAGACGCTTAGAAGTACTTACTAAACAAAATTTATTATGTTCACTCTTTTACAGTACACGTTACACAAACGCTACCCTACAAAAACTATATTTCGAGATACTTTATAACAGAATTAGAACAAAAACAAACAAAATATTGCTTTAGTATTTGTAAATAATGAACTTTAAATGAAATGTCAACAACGGAATTACCAATACTCAAAAATATTTTGTCCCCAAACGTAAACTAAAAAATCTCTAGAAATTAAATCATAAATCACCAATAACCGGGGCGGTTTAACTTTATTTTAATAATTACTTTATTTTTACTAATTTTTAATTACTTTTTTTCATTTTCAAAACCTCATAATATTTATTATCTGATTTATTTTAACAGCTAAGTTGGTAACCCTGACATGCACATCTCTTTCTTGTCAAATTTTCGTCATTCGTACTTTCTGGAATGTAGCTTTGTTGTCTGTCTCGCTTACACCTAAGCAATTTGAATGTTCTGTCTCTGTCATAAGACGGCAAATACCGGGTTATACTCCGCCTACATTACGCGTAATTTAACTATATACTTAGTTACTTGGAACGTACGATTTCCTATAGTATGGATTCCTCTCAATTCCTGCGGCTTATTTCATAACAATTTGACAATTTGGCGCCAATGCGAAGGCGTTTTTGAAATGTTTTCATTTTATTTTAGTTTATTATTACCAGAGTAGAAAGACAAGACAGTACTAAAGGTGTTCTTAAAATGTTTTAAAGTTAATTTAGTTAAATATACCAGTGAAAATTGATTATATTTTTATTAATAGACACTAGTCTTTGTGATTTATCTCAAAGGGAAGCCGGTAGGAATCGGGTTATATGGACCCTTCGCCACTGGTAGGTACACAACCTTCAACTAATTTAATTACATGTTTATTGTTTTAAATGTATCGTACTTCCAGGTTAAGTTTTCTATATAGTAACTATGATAAACGGAGCGAAGGATGCGCCGGCGGCGTCGCGTGCGCCCCTGCAGCTGCGGAACAGAAGCGCAGATAACATTGTTTTATTCCCCTTTTCTTTTTCCATGCTAAAAACTAAGCTTACAACAGAATGAAGATATAAGAGGACAACGACTCGTGAAAAGTTTACTTCCCGTTGTCCTCGTTAGCTGAATGTACGTTACGGGAACAACAGGTAATAAATTTAATTACGTTCCACTGTCCCCGTGGCGGAGACACGGCGTACGGGAACAACGGAAATAAACCAAAATAAAATTTTAAATCAAAAGCACTAAAGAGTATTGATATCAGCTTCAAAGCACATCGTCCTCAAAATAACTTCCTACCCCTTTTAACCCCGTTATAGAATGAATTTAATAAAATATGAAACGCGTCTTCCATCAATTCTATTAGAGAATGTTTATGCAAAATTTGAAGTAGATTGGACCAAGGAATCACATAGTCCCATACTACCTTTGTCCTACTTTTCACCCCCTTAGAGATCGAATTTAGGAAAATCCTGATGCCTACGTCATACAAAGAACACACCCTCCAAGTTTAAGGTCTCGACGATCAGCTGTTTAGGCTGTGCGTTGATCCGTCAGTCAGTCATTCGGGACAAAGCATTTTATATTTATATAGATAACCAAGATATTACCTAGTTAACTGAATGTGACTGTTTCTGAATGAACATCAGAACAAAAACTGAAAAAATTGCCACGCCTGCTTGCACTCGTTACTTTTTGATGTGCTCCTATGACTACACTTAAACCGCTTGGTTTATAGTGCGTCATTGCTTAAAAAGAAAAATAACTGTTTTTGAAACGAAGTATAATTTTTAGGAGCACTAGAAACCACTGCTTATAATAAGGAAACAAACAATTCCGTAGTGTTATTTGGTGGATGTACTTCCCTAAACGAGCTGATCTAATTTGAACCAGAAGTACCCAAACATCTAAATCTATTTCCTACTTCGATTATAGCGCCATCTCTAATGCTATTTAAAAATATTACGATAGTAGATCCACGCTGGTTTCAACATGAATGGGCCGGATGGACCGGAAAAGTACTACCCTCTCATAGAACATCGACGTAAGAATATTAGTTTTCATACTAATGTGTTTCGCTCGGTCCTGTTCCGTTTCTCTTTTCCTTCCTCATCCTCTTCTCCGTGGTCGGCAACAGCTTGGTTGTGTTCTAAGCATTATTACGTCTGCGATGCTTGGAAAACACAGCCATCTCAATAGGTTACCGTTACCACTTACCATCAGGTATGCTTGTTTGCCACCAAAGTTGTATAAGTAAGCACCTATAAAAAAATATTGTATAAACTATATTTGTTAACCACTTTGTTTTGTTACTATATTGCACCTATAATAAGTATGCTAACAGTGTTTTATTATGTACTACATGTGTCTTATTTTATTACATTATCATATAAATATGATTTCATATCTGTTCTGTATTCTATGTTCGACAACCCTCAAACTATGATCATAGTTAATCACATGTAGTTATTATACCGCCATATGTTCTTCGTTTAAAAATTACTTACACATCTTTGATCATATTTCTATGATAGTCTAATAGCGGCCGTAGCAAATAAAAATATAACTACAATATATTATTATTAAATTTGAAATATTAACTTTAAATTATTTTAGAAAAATAAGCATATCTTAAGAATATATATTAGCTATTATGTTACGTACTGTAAATTTATTAATTTAATTGCACAATCGAATTGTGCAATCGCAATGACAGCTTTATGTGGTTGTGTAAAAAAATGTGGAATGTCATTTAACAAAATAAATAAACATCGTAAGACAAATTAATGCTATAAATTTTACTAAAAAGCCGGATGTTTCAGTAATACGTTTAATAACAATTATCTATAAAAATATTTTTATTACAAACCGGATAAATGTACCTAGTAATCGTCTCGTAGGGTTTTAGGCTAAGACCTCTTTGTAAAAGAAATAACATTATACAAATGTAATCTCTCAATCTTAAGTCTCACGGACCGAAGCTGATAGTGCGAGTGTTTGTAGTCAGGTGTTACACTTGGAGCGCTCTGAGAAACTGTTTCACAAGGTGTCATCATTGCCTTTCTATCATCGCAATCTCGACACCGCAACAGAGCGGATTTAGGATACGTTCTCATCCGCAGTGTTCCGACGTTCAGCTCTGAATTATATCTGCTTTGATGTTGCCGGAATTTCAAACGAGGTTCGAAGATACCACTCATTTATTACGGTTATTAATTTTAACGTCTGCGTCTGCTAGGCTGAGCCTTAGATAATACATGAGTTCATTAACGGCTGATACCACTTACCATCAGGTCAAGAAGGTTGAAGTTCCATTGTATGTATGCGTTTAATTCCGACGTTTAAGTACGATAATTTTTTAATATAGTGCAAAAATGACAATCCGTCAGCAAAAAAAATGTTCGAAAATATGAATTAAAATAAGAGAACTATTTGAAAGGGAAACGTGTTTCTCATTATTGGCCACAGGAACAGACGAGCCAGAAACACAACTGATGTAATATAGAACAGTTAGTAGGTACGGTCAACTGTGGCATCTTTACTGTCTTTAATGTCGTGTTATTTATTAGTTGGACTAAATTTATGATTTTAATCTATATCTATACATATAATAAAATTGGAGTGTCTGTTTGTAATATTTAAATAACCGTTTTTTACTACATGTATATGAATATATATACGGTACATACACCAAAATAACATTTTTTACAATTTTGGTCTGTCTGTCTGTCTGTTTGTTCCGGCTAATCTCTGAAATGGCTGGACCGATTTTAACGGGAATTTTATTGGCAGGTAGCTGACGTAATAAGAATTAACTTAGGCTACGTTTATTTTAGAAAAATTCTTTTATTTTAGAAAAATAACGCTACTGGCGACGGGAGCAGAGCAGTAAGCAAAGACGCGGGTAAAACCGCGCCGCGGGAAGCTAGTCAGTAATAAATCTCTGTATAATCCGTCTTTATAGCGAATCCCATTTAAATCTACTTACTATTTATTTCTCACAAACTTGCGACTCCTATTTTCCCACTTAATATTTTCTAAATATTAAAAAATAGTATTTTCTAGTCATTTGAAAGTCCTACTATAAAAACTATAGAAGTTTCATACAAACTTTGTCACCGCTTTATACACTCTTCGCAAAATCTCATCTCAGTGAGCACCTATGTACTAAAAGGAATCTAACCCGCAGTTTCTGAAAGGCTGATCAACGAAAAATTAACTAATCACCTGTTAAATCTCATGTAAAGTACCTAAAAGCATGCTAAAAGCATGGATAACTAGTTAAATTTAATCTAATTAGTTACTAACTAAATCAAATAAAACTAATTATTCATGCTTTTAGCAACCCAACTGGTACTACAAGGCTTTTCACCGTGTGAAAAGCAGTTACAAGTCAAGTCTACGCCGCCTACCTACCTAAAGAGTTTAATATAATCTGGTGCCATTGCATAATTTTGGTGGATTTATATTGCGCAGCAATATACCTAATTGGCGCGCTTACTCTCAATTTAGCCGTAGTGACTTGTGTCCGCTCATTCATATAGCGTGCCCCCAGTAAAAGAAGTAGGCAGCAACACTTTGACCCAGCTGATCAGCATCGACGTCCTGTGTCCCTATCACATCTTGCAAGTATTTATAACTGTCTGCTTTAAGCTGCGCCTTATTGTTCCTAATATAACTCAAATTTTCCGTCTCGATTTCTTTATGCAAACATGTCAACTAAAAACTGGCAAAACAACAAATGAAAATATAGCAGATGATTATCTTTTCCTTTTCTAATCATTATACGGTAAGAATAAGAACTTGCAGCAGATACTGCAGATACCATTATATTAAGTAAGTGGGTACTGTAATGCATCGTATCATAGCTCTCAATTACAATATCTCGCTTATGCTGGGGCCACACTATCGCGATAACGCGAAAATTTGCGTTGTCGCGACACGTCTGGCCAAAGAATTCGTCATAAAGCGAATCATGTTCGCGAATACGAATGCCCTTCGCGCTGCTGTCGGTAAATTTCCGCACACCAATTTGTCGCGACAATGTTCGCGGTTGGCTACACTTGTTAATCATGAATTAGAGCCTAATGAGAGGATATTAGAATTTATTTTTGTTCAAGTACATAATAAAGATGCAGTACTAAATAATTATTAGCCGCAACCGCCTACAGTCCAGTTTAATTTTTTCTCAAAATGAGTTATCGCGATGATTACGCGAGTAATCGCGACGTAGTGAAGGTTTTTTTTAATGTGGCCAAGCACTTCGTCATCGATCAAACACGAACTTTTATGAGACAACGCAACCACGAACCTTAGCCTTCAAGTCTGGTCGTAGCATTAGAAAATTGCTGTCCAACAATAACTATAGCAACTTCTTTTGACGTAGGTTGATTGCGTTTTCAAACACGTGTCAAAATAAAATAATTTTAAATCAAAAGCACTAAGGAGTATTGATAATAACTTCGAAGCAAATCATTCCCAAAATTACTTTTCCCCATTTTTAACCTCGTAAGGATGAATTTGAATAAAATACGAAACATGTACGAAGACGTACATACTCCGTTTGACTAAGCAATATTCGTGACCTACTGACGGCACATTATAAATACTTACTTACGTAAAATAAAGCAAGTGCAATTACAACTGTCAAAGTAACTATACTAATTTTGGGTGAGAAACATATTTTATCTTGTATTTCGTGTATTTTAAATAAACTTTAAAGTGAACTTTCGCACTTCTTCACTTCACCTAACTCCAACCAAAACAACTTCATATGTACGGTGTTAACTGGCCCGTACAAAACACGTTTTCCTTAACTCTGTTAAAGAATGTATATGCAAAATTTGAGCAAGCAGAGAGTCCTAAAAGGAACCTCCATGCAAAATTTGGGACCTTTCTAGCACTTGTAGTTTCTGAAATTTCGTGATGAGTGAGTGAGTGGGTGAGTGACCTTTCGCTTTTATATAAATAGATTTTATAATTATATAGATTGTGATATTACCTACAAAAAGTTTTTCAAGCAGATAACTTCGTTAACTTTCAAGTAGTGTGATGTTTAATTCCATGTGGTCAATTGTCAATTTTAGCTCAAGAAAAAATGGTAACATTACCTTACCATATAAAACTATAGACTACGTAAAGTTGCAAAAAGTTATGTTAATGAAGCCACAGTTGACGGTAACTAATATCAGTGAAATTGTTTTCTGAACTGATAATAATATAATGTCATGCATGATGGTATTATTATATCTGTGAATTTGGGTTATTTATTTCCGCTACCTTATATTTATAGAAATTTGAAAAACGTGTTTTAATTTGGATAGTATAAACACTAGATTAGCTTCTACTTTTAGTTCAATATTCTAGTCGACTTTGTTTAAAAAGTGTAGGTCGCTCTTACTCATTGAATTATTTATAACCATTTCTGGGGTCTATCTGTGAATTGAATAGCGTTCGGTGAGGGAGTCTCTTATATTATATAGTCGGGCACATTGTTTTATGTAGGTGGCTTCACTATTTGTCCGGCGGGTGGTCGGTAGACTGAACTTCTGTATCTGTAGTAACAGCGCGCTTGCGCGAGCATAGAGACGCGCGGCTCCCAGTGCCGGTCGTGCCGGTAGCCACGCGGCACGCGTGCTCCCTCGTCGCCCGCCCAAAGCGAGTCGATCGATACCGCGACACCGAAAAACGCCGTGCGCCGCACGCATCGCGCATCATACGCCCGAACCCGTGCTAAACTTAGACAAGAGGTGCACCGTTGCACCAGACGGACCACACCTCAGCGTAACACATGTGCCTCGTTCTTCCGTAGAAAAACGGTACCACGCTCGCCAAAGTTTTTTCCATTTGTGCTCTTTCAAATTTCATTTGTGACATTAAGATTAACGTATCTTACATAACAGGGTGAAACATTCAAATTTACATGCTTACAAGAGAGTTTCACTCATTTCGTACCTTATTTAGATTGACTCGATTTAGCGGTGCTCATTATGTATTCGCCAAGTTCTAGAAGGTAAATTAGCAAGTCAAAGTCATCATCGATCCGGGGTGGTTCGGGAGTTGGGGTACTCGAGACGCGACGGCGCGTCGCGGCGTCGCAACGCGCAACAGCTGTGAGCCTGATCTGTATCTTGACCGTGAGAGCATATTATTATGTTCATTGTTGTGTTGTGTAGTACTATATCATATTAATATGTAACCTTGACTTATTATTTACTATATAATTTAATATTTGTATTTAGATCAGCGTAGGCTTTGATGAAATTTACATCTGCCTAGTATACTTTTCTTAAATTATCGTTTTTCGAGAAAACATCTTTTAAATTGTTTCCTTTGTTTTAATGTAGGTAGAAGTTATACAATGGTCGGTAATTAAAGCTTTTATGTATTTACACGGCGTTGTAATCTTTCTTTAAATGGTTACTTACTACATATTATATGATTAAATTTGACGTTTATGTTTGAATAGTTATTTGGTTTATTTTTGTTTCATCTCAGTGACGCGTTGAGCTCTTTCTTACATATTAGTTATTATAATATATTTTTCTGCAGAATCACTGGGTAAATACTATATATATAATTCATTCACAATATTTTTAGCCATTACTAACAAAAAGTGTCATGGTGTCAAAAAGGGATTACGTTAACGTTGTGCGTCAAACCTCGTTCATATCGATTTTTCTTTAGTTCCTAACATGTGTTCGTGCATATGGTTCCGTGAACATGTTGTATCGTCAAAAACGTACATTTACCACGCTTCATTTAAATGTAATTGATATTAGCCTTTACGTATTTAACCACTGACTAGGAAACATTATATTGTAACCTGAATCGTCACGCTCAACATGGCCACGATTATACATTAAATGCTACATGTGATTATAGTATCAATCGGGACATGCAATGCTTTAATGCCTGGTCGAAAAACTCAAGAAAACCCGTAATACAGTTCTAAGTATCTCCGCACAAAAAAAATCGATTGTGGTTAACAAAAGACCAAATTTTTATTTTCATTAGTGAAGTTTTTAAGATTTCATTAATCTATACATATAATAAAAATGTAACCGGTCGCTGTCTGTACATTGAAAATATATTAGAAAAATGTTATTGGGACCTTTATCAACGCAAATAGCATCCAAAACAATGATTGTTAAAATTTTTGTCTGTTTGTCTGTGCGTTTGTTCACGCTAATCTCAGAAACGGCTTATCCGATTTAGATGTGGTTTTCACTAATACATTGTGGTAAGCTTCACTTAACATTTAGTGTTTGTTTCATGTCAATCGGTTCATAAAAAGTTACAAAAGTTATGCTAATTTAAAGAAACACGTCATACACATTGTATGTAGGTATTTTTTTTAGGTCAGTTTGTTTTCAAGTTAGGTTACCACGACTTATTTCTATATTAGTTAAAATGTAATTACTTTATTAGTTAAAATGTAAATACAAGTTAGATTTATATTTCACTGCATTTATTTTATTTTTTAATTTTTGTGATTAATACCTGTTTGTTAGCTTACGGTTTTGTTTTCAGGTTACGTTAACACGTCTCATTACGGAATAGGTGAAATTGAATCGAATTACGAAATAGTAGTTTAGAATTACGTTGGTTTCAGCATGAATGGGTCGGAACGACCGGGAAATTACTACCCTCTCTTAAAAGATCGACGTAAGAGTAATCATATCCATACTATTTTCGTTCGGTGACTGAGAGTGCCGGAGGCCCAACTGATGCAGAGATGATAATCCTCGCAGCATTTGTGGGACCGGCTGAGTATCCGCGGAGTCATTTTGTGGCTTGACCCACCGGCCAGGGAGATCCGTAGAAACGATGGTGCCGCTGGCCGCTCGCGGCATAGTACAGGCCTAACCACCCTAGGAGGCTGCCCTAGGAGGGTGCCCTATCGCACATAATCCCGGAGCGGTTCGTCGTTTAGTGTCCGGATTGTGAGACACGGCGACCGTTTTTGAGAGAGTACGGAGACCCTTTGCGAGCAGTCCGTATTATCGCAAGCCCGGTGGCCACTAAGAACCTTAAGTCATTACAGCTGCGAAGAGACATCGCCTTAATGGCTGTCTTCTATCGTCTTTACCACGAAGAGTATTCTGAAGAGCTCTTTGAATTAATCCTATCCTCTCCTTTTTTATCCAGAACGACACGCGCGGGACTGTAGTGCTATCCTTTCACAGTGCAATCTAAAGGGTCTCGAACCAAACGGTTCATCACTTCACACTTTTGTCGCTCAATTAAAGCCTGGAACTCTTTACCAGCGCATGTGTTCCCATCTAACTTTGATCCTAGGTCTTTTAAATGGGGCGCGAAAAAGCATCTCACTAAGCCGCCATAGTGGAGGTCACCATACCAGTAGTTTGGCTTTTGGAATGGTGTCCACCACTTCTGGATTCCATTGACAGCTTACCATCAGGCAGAGTGGAGTCACTTTGGTAGGCTAATATAAAGAAAAAAACGTGATAGCGTATTTATTCCTCGGATTCCTCTCATTCCGAGATTAAAACGAGTTCAGTTTCTAGTGAGCCTATGTTTCGCGATGACAATTAATAAAGCCCAAAGTCAGACACAAAATGTTGTGAGTTTGGATCTAAGTATATATTAGCTGTTTTTCGCACGGTCAGCCTTATGTGGATCTGTCACGTGTAAGCAATCCTAACAGCCTATACGCTTTGATCCTCGATGGTTGTACGTCTAATATCGTATAATCATATAGAGAAGCATTACTGTAAAGAACTTTTTTTAAAATACCTAAACGACGATGTTTATAATCCAAAATAAACCAAAAGATATATCCAAAAAATGCTGCCCAAAGTCACTATTCCACGCGGACGAAGTCGCGGGCACAGCTAGTAGGAATTAAAGAAATATGCCTAATGATTTAACGGCAGAAGTGCTTACTTAACCTATGACCTTTATCATGATTGTATTATACACATTTGTTAAAAACATCTGTCTACCACTGTCTGTTGGAAAAAAAAATTTTAATTGTATGTTTTAAGATTATTTATTGTACTGTATTTTATACTATAATTAGGTAATATTTTTTTATAGATTTTCTTAATTTTACCTGGGATTAGCATTTTATATCAAAATTGCTTCAGCTTTGCTTTTAGTTAACTATTATTGATATTTTTTTTAGTATTTGTAGGAAATAAATTTACAGTCTACCGTTTAGATAAGGTATAACTATTGCACTACATATTTTTGTCATGTCACTCGTGTGCCCGTTATCTCTTGACAGCTTATCTTGTCTCTTTATAATGAAGACGTACACAGCGCCGCTTAATTATGCATTAGCGTGCGGTGCGAGTATGACGTTGCTATTACTTGCTATAGTCGGGTGTAAGTGTAGAATACTAATTTCATTTTAGTTATTGGTATGGTATCGACGGAAGTGGACGTGGCCGATCGTTCCTTCGCGGATTTGTTCTAATACCGTTCATATGTGTCGTGATCACTCAAATAGCGTGCCTTCGTACTGCAGACGCCTGCACTTGATCGTGAAAGTTTATTACCACTGGCCTCAAACACTAGAACCGTTACTAAAAGAAATCGCCTTGTTTTGAGATAAAGGTTGTTTTGTGTGTAATTTCAGTGGTTAGGTAGGAATTTACGTTGACATTGACATTCAGTGGTATAATCTCAAAAATTACAGTGTATTTATGTCACATAATTTAGTAAAGTGATGTGAAATTAGAGTTCAACTCATGTGATGTGTACGCGCGTATATTTAAACCCTATTATTGTACTAAAATAGTTGTGAGTTTGCGTATAATTTTAGTAATAATTGAGGTATAATCGTTTCCTATGATACTTCATGTTTGTGTTAATACAATCCACAAGATGAGAAGTTGTTGAAATATAGTTAGGTGTTGATGTTAGTCTATGGTTAAAACACGACTGCCAGTGACCACCTATTCAGCGATGTGAGTGTATTTGCGGGTTGTGCGTACAGGGCCAAAGTTACGTCATATTTCTGTTAACCCACTTTCATTTTATTATAAACTTTGCAAGGTGATTGTTATAGCGAATTCTAAGATCAATGTCGTTGATAAACATCAAACAAGTTTACACTTGTAACTAAAATTGCTTTTCATAAATCAAATTATACATATCAAATTGTACTTATATAAGAAGTGAAGGATTAGTAAAAAAATGGTAGATCGATAATTAAATCTATAGGTATCTGACGTTTTATGGTTGACTATCCTAAGGTTTTTTTTTTTAATAAGCTATTATGGTTTCAATATCGATTCTGATAACGCTGCTGAAAGAAACAATAGGGTATACCTACTTACTACCTTCTTGCCTACTGCCCTGTACATACGAACAATGTATGCTAAGTACCTATATCGACTATTGACTTTACCATTCGTTGATAGAACACAATTTCTTTTCATAAATTACAACCGGTCAATAAATTATTCAGTCTAGCAGGTGGGGAGGCGTGAAATACATGGCTCTTTGTTACCACGGAAATTTTTGCAATTTCGCGGTATAACACAAACCACGACATTGTTGCACCAAATAAAGTAAACTTCAAACTATATATGTTTGCTGAAGATACTAATAAATGCTAGAGAGAGAGTGGGAGAGACACGCTAAACACGTTTTCGCTCGACTGTTCTGTTTAATTTCTATTTTAGAAATAAATAATAGGTTTCAATGACCTATATTAATCCTAAGATCAGATGCGAAAAGTTTCCGCAGTGCACGCGTAATTGTGCCAGTCCGTCTGTCTGTTCGATCTGTCTGACACCTACTGCACAAAATTATTACTTGAACATAATCTTATTAATACTTAATACTTTAATACTTTATTGTTCCAAAGAAAAGTTTACATTTTACATATAAATATCACTAGCCTCCACACTAGGATTCCTTATTATTATTACCATTCATGCTGCTACGTTCTGCTTCGTTGTTATGTTCTAAGAGCAGTTTGTTTTTCGCTTAACTAAAGCTGGTACGCTCGATTAGATATCTATTAGAGTCACAAAATCAATATTACCAGTGTTCAGTCACAAAATTAATAAAATGCGTTGTGTAAAAAATAAAAATTTGTTTATAAGTAGGTAGATACCGCATAATATTATGATAAAAAAATATCTTTGTCATAAAATTCAGATCCATTGAGACATAAAATGCTCTTTAAAACATCTAAAGGTTAGCATCCATTAAAATGACCTTGAGCAGATTAAGAATTTTAAACGCGCGCTATGTAAAATACCTACCTACTTGCTTAATTTTCTATAAAGCTAATTTTATGCATTTTATCAATAACTAATAATAATATGATTTATGAATCTTGATAACTAAGTAAGTACTTTAATGAGCTGATAAAAAAGTGCTTCTGAGTAAAATCTATTTTACCGGTGGTGATGTCAAGCCTTTCGGAGTCGGAGAGGTTATTTGACGTCAAGCCGGATCACGTGCAAGCAGGCCGGCCTTCAGCTAGCTAACTCGACAGTACCTACTTTACAATACTTTAAAGAATGTAATTTAAATAAATCATGTTTAGGAGCAAGGGGACACCTCAACATGCTCCTTATCGTCAAAATTGTTTGCAAAACGGGTAATTGTATAAATGCCACAATTTAATTTATACAATGTAATATAATTAATTACCAATGATCTTTCAGACACATATTCTAAAATTATATAACTACCTACAACTAAATGTTAATATTGCTTTTTTATATCCTATTTGATTTGGCCGTTAAATTGTGCTCATTGGGGTATTAATAAAATTCTCTCCACCATTTAATGTTTAACAATCAAATCAAATTATGAATTATTATGATTTGAACATAAACGTAAATTAAAAAAGAATAGAAATTGTGTATTGTTTAGTATAGCTATGAATAAAGTAGGTATATAAAAATACTTAACTCAGTCGATAAGTCCTAATTCTAATTTTTAGGGTACCCAAAGGGTAAAACGGGACCCTATTAATGAGACTGCGCTGTCTGTCTGTCTGTCTATCACCAGGTTGTATATGAACCGTGATAGTACGACGATTAAAATTTTCAGAGATTATGTATTTCTGTTGCCGCTATAACAACAAACGTGGTTTTTTTCTCCGTTTTAGCTCGATTGATAACGGCAACAGGTTAACGCATGAAATATTCATAGAATAATTTTTTCACTTAAAAACAAATAATTAAAATAAATACTAATTTAAGTGGGGCTCCCATACAACAGACAATATATATTTGCCGTGTTTCTAAATATTGGTACGGAACTCTTCTTGCGCGAGTCCGACTTGCACTTGGCCGGTTTTTTTGTCTTATCACGCTTAACTTGCTTTTTTTTGTTTAAAATCTATCACAAGGTTCAGCAGCTGTATGGAAACAAAATGGAAAAATGGAACTAAATGCAGAGCAATGGGAATAAAAAAAACGGACAAATGCAAGTCGGACTCGCCCACCAAGGATTTCGTACAAATTAATTAATTCCTTCTTAATTTGAAAAGGTCATCGAAGTTTTATTTTTCATTCTTCGTCATTAATAGAAAGCTACACCTAGATACCTAAAATAATTAAAATCTGTTTAAACATGTGCTAATGAAGCCCTTTCATACGATACCAAATGACACGGTTGACTCAATTCAAAATTTGGCCCGCCGTTCCTGGCATATAGACCCTGTTTTTTAATGATTTAATTACAAATTTTACGGTAGTAGATCCACGCTGGTTTCAGCATTAATGGGCCGGATCGAAATATACGTCATTTGTGCGGCATAAACGGCCGTATCTTTTAGGAGTTTGATTTATACAGCTGCATTAGACTGTAGACCTGAGTATATCGTTTTAATTTCAAGTCGATACCTTCACGTGCTCTCGAGATGGGTCTTGATAGACGGACGGTCAACAAAATGATTCTTTATGGGTTCAGTTTTTTCTTTTTGAGGTACGGAAACCTGAAAACAAGAATGAGATGAATATTTTGCTAATGTAGAGGTGCAAGCGGCAAAAATACGAGGTGGCAAAGTCAAATACAACAAGAGCACATCAATATCTATAAAATTACCAATTTTTAAAAATCCTGGCAAACTTTTCAGTCAACCACTATTTTTCGAACCGACCCGACAAAAGAAAAATGTTTCTTTTAAAGCCTGCCTGATAAAATTGATATTTCTTTTCTATCTATTATCTATACGATGAAATTTAGTACTGACGTGGTAGCTAGAATTTGCCATCGCCATCACATTTAGGTACAGTAAATAGTTTCTCTGACGTGTGCGCCATAATCGTGTTTTGCATATTATGAATTTTATAAGAGAGTTAATTTAAGCAGCTCGCTTGGCCACCCGAGCGTAATGCAGATATTCACTGCTTATGCTGCTGCTGTCCTGTCAAACGTGTTCCATTACCTACATTAAATAAGTAGTCGGCACGATTCGCGCGATTTTACAGGTGTTACGTCAGTATAAGAATTGGTTTTAGCACAGTGTAAAATGGTTTGTCAGTTCAGTTTACATGAGACATTACAGCGGAGACATTGTGTATAGAAATTCATTACAAATAGTGGACAATAAAGTGACGATAAAAGTAAGGAGGTGATCGCCGGCATAAGGCGGGCGGAGCAGATGGTCGCGGCTTCGGCGCGTCACGGCGGAGGGCTGTACCGGGTCAGGCGCGGGGTGCGCGAACAGCTCGCGCGCCTCGCCGCCACCGGGCTTCGATCGCGAGCTCTTCCAAGAGCTGAGCTGCCTACCCGACTCTGAGCTGCGCGAGTGCCTCGGCGAATATCCCGATTTCATCTACCACGTCGCGCGGGACAAATTTGGCAGGCTATACTTTCGCGTCATCAGGACCTTGCTCCTTGATAGAGGTATAGAATCATTAAGATGGTACGGCCTCATTGTCTGTCATCCCATAGCTCGTTGCAATCATAATAATAGCGAATATTCATTAAGCAACTTGCCATATCGTCTAACCTTCATTTTGCTTCACCTAATCCTTCACGCAGCGGTTTTCATAATTGTTATTTATTTTAGCCTAGCTTACCATATTATTTATCTCTGAATGAATACGTTTCCAAGTGCTTATTAATATAATTATTTGAATAATACAATATCATAATATATTATAATTATCAGTTATCAGTCACATTTAGGTATAGATTCATGTTAACGATTTAGATCTATTAGTAGGTATACTAACTTACCTATAACATCACTGTAAAAACCCATTATGTGTAAATAATTCATCGGTACTAACAAAAATTTTACCTAACTTAAATGCCATTGTAGGGAGAGACTAATGAAATCAGTTTACAATGTTTTATCTAACCACGAACAGAATAATACCTATCAATTGAAAAGATGTTCAGAGGTTAGAATGCATTTCCATTGACGCGGAGCTGGGCGGAGTGGAGAGGAGAAGAGCAGTGAAAAGTGGCTAATGTTTCCCCTTGTAGCGGAGTGGGGCGGAGTGGAGCTGATCTAAGGGCCGAGAGAAATAACGGCGGTGCGTCGTCGCATTATTTATTATTACTTATTTATTTATATTTTTTATTTATTTATTTTTTATTTATTTATTTACTAGCTCCGCCCCACGGCTTCGCCCGCGCGTAAAATATATTTTGTTGTATCCCTCAGACACCAGACCGATTTTCGGGTTAAAAAGTAGCATATGTCCGTTTCCAGCACACACACACACAAACTTTCGAAATTATTATATTAATAGGATTTATTTATTTTTAATTTTATTTATTGTGACATGAATCTTTTGTTTTCCATTTATTGGCTTTTGGATCTCATGAACGACTTGTATACGCTTCGGACACTAAAATCCCACGACGCGACGCCGCTCCATGGGATCCACAGACAATTTTTTCGCCAATTGACTCCCATGGGATCCTCAAATAATTTTGTACTCCTCTTGGCTCCCATGATGCCGCTTCCGTATAGTTGCCGTCGCAGAATTTGATCGCTTCAAAGATTAGAATAATTTAATGTGCCTAATGTTCTTATTTCTGTGTTTTATTTTTTGCTTCTAATCTAAGTGTTGAATATTTAAGTATAACACAATTTTAAGTTTAGTATAAAGTTACTCTATATCTAAAAAAAATATTCGGGTATATTGGTTAAATATATTTAAGTATACCATTGACCAATCGGGATGCAAATGAGAACATCTTCAGAGAAAGTTTAAAATCGAATTCTGTATTTGGACTCGAACCCTTTAGCAGTTGCTCAATAAAAAGAATTGTCAATAAAAGGGTATTATTAATTAGTGTATAGAAATAATGTTACATCTATGTGTAACAATAATATTTAATACCTCATAACTGTACAATAATGACAATGGTTTACAGAAGATAGGAAATGCGCATAGCAAAAACTGTGAAAGTCTTTCAGTATCGTGTGAGAGATGCAACCGCGAACAACAATCGATATCCGTTGTAATCGTAACGTTAGGTAAGAGAGTGGGAAAAAGTACGCATACTTGTGCCGCATTCAATGGAGCTATTATTGCTAACAGTTCCCATAAGTTTATATTCTGGAAAGCAGCTTCGCTGTTAAAATATATTTATAGCGACTTTTTAGTTAACTGTTAAAATTGACACCGCTACAAAATTACTAAGCGTTGTCAAACAAATATAATTAAAACAGTTACGATTGCAAGGGTAATATAATAAAGGATTGAGTGGCATTTATTTTTGATAAACAAACGATTAGACCAACAATAAATAATTTGCTGTTGTTTACTAGTTAGAATGATTGTTTAAAAAATATAGTAGGTACCTACTTTATAACATCATCAAAGATGGATTGATGACCTCATGTGAATGAGAAACGAAAGCGATTTAGAAACAATGCGTTTAGAAAAACGAGAACAAGTACCAAATTATCAGTAAAAAGGTCGATGTGTATAACTTTTGAAATCCAGTTTTCCCACGTAATGTAATATACAATGAATAGTATGTTTTACTCGCCCTCCGCAAAGCGACATGGAATCCACACTTGATTGCAATGTGCGTGTGATCCACAGTCACTAACTTGTCTGTGTACGTCGCGCGCGTATTCGGTGCTTTGTCGCCAACGATACCATAAACGCGTTATTGACAACATTTATGACCGTGCAGTGATATTCCTCGAATCTTTTGAATTGACGTGTAATGTTGCGTCTTGTGAACAACTAGACAATAGGGGTTCGATGAACGCCCAGAGGCCAAACACACATGAGATACTCACGGGTTAGTAGATAATTTTTAAGTGGAACAAATTGAAATCACAATAGGTGAGTTGTTGATACTTTAGCACAGTATTTAAAATGCAATCATATCTAATCGTCGTGTTTGTAGCGGGCAGTCGCAGCCGGCGAAACTAAGCCTTATTCGGTGTTTACAGTTGAGTGCGCGTTTACACGCCGCCGCCGTTTTGCGTTACTTAGTGATTTGAGCTCGTTAAATATCTAATTATTTGACCATTGTGTCTGTTTCCTTGTAGATTGTATCAAATGTATTGTGGTCATATAATATGGATGCGATTTTAAAATATTAGCATAGCAAATGCTTTTAGTGTGTCAAAATTTTTATAGGAACAATTCTAATGGATTTAAAAGAAAAATGATTAAATTTGGTGACTATTTTTTCTATCCTGGTTGGTGATTATTTTCATATTTTAGGTATAAAACACATAAATTTTAACATTGGTTCACTTCATCACTTTATAATAAAAAAATCTTATTTAGGTATTTTATGATTATGAATTTTACAAGTTAATTCCTCATTTCTTTCATTAACAGCAGAAAATCGTAATTGTAACTATAAAATAATAATAATAATTCATCATATGGTCGTAACATCAGCCTTAGTGACTTGTGAATAGAGAATGCAATCCCAAGCATGTTCCAGGATCCCGGGCAAAACAGTCTTATTTATGACATTATTATGAATTTTACAAGTTAATTTCACATTTCTTTCATTAACGGCAGAAACTTGTAATTGTAACTATAAAATAATAATAATAATAATCCATCATATGGTCATAATATGAGCCTAAGTGGCTTGTGAATAGAGAATACAATCCCAAGCATGTTTATCAATTCCAGGATCCCGGGATTCAGCATCAAAACTCCCGTAATCCCGGGGTCCTGGGGTTATCCAGGGATTAGACTATGTGGTTTCTAATTGAGATAAAATAAAAATAAAACATTTTGAATATCGTTGGACACACAATAGACCCGTAGCGCTAGGTTTTGAGGTTTCAAAAATATTAAAGTTGTTTATTTTTCGCATATAGTTTCTTGACCGTTAGCCTAGCCTAAAACATTAGTTTGTGTCATCCTAGGTACTTGCATAGGTAGAAATTTAGGTATTTTGTCTTTTCGCTCAGTATTGGACGAAAAGAAAATTAAAGACAAAAATTTGACTTCCATGATAATAACAAAGTAGTAACTGATGTAATAGGCTTTTTGTGTCATCTCTGCCCAAGAGAATCGTGATATTTAACTAGTACCTAATACGTCACCCAACTAGCTCTAAAAAAATATTAAAGATTGTATTAGAGGTGTTATGTGTTTTAGAGTTCGGCTATCTGTTGTTCAAAATATTTTGTGTCGAATTTATCCACGACATTTATAGATATTTGATTTTTTTATTACAACACTCTGTAAAAGCCACAAAAGAAAATGCAAGTTATTAGAGATTACGTGTTTTTGATTATTATGGTGTAACAAAACCCTATTCATAATTTGTGTTGTTTTTATCCACGAAATCTTAATATTTAAAAGAAAAAACGATTTCTTCGCAAGAAGGGCGATCGCGGGGAAGAGCGCGGGCGCAGGCGGCGGGCGCCTTGGTTAGCCTGACGCGCTGACGGGCGCGTAGAACGTGTTGTTTGTTTACATTCGGTATTCAGTGCAAGCTGCGACAAGTGCGTGCGTTATTCGATTTGATTGACTTATTATGCACGATCTTCAGGTTTGGAAACCAACCTTCTAACAAAGTTCACCTTGGCGGGTGCTTCAAACCGCGGTTTGTGTTGCATCTAGTCTAAATGGATATAAACCACGCGCCAACACGCGCGCGAGTCAATACCGAGCGATTCGTCTCCGGCGTGAGATCACTAGGGTTGGCACCTTTTTCCGACGGAAATCTAAACTAATCTTATAGAGAAAAAAAACTTTTTAGTTTGTAATATTTGTAAACGAAAAAAATGTGCATTATTTATTTTCATTTTTGTAAGTGAAAGTAAATAATGCACATTTATTTTCATTAAAAATTGTACTTATAATTATACCATTGAACAAGTATTGCAATTATATTTAATGTAGGCGTTTGTTGTGAGATCAAAAAGAGTTTACATTATCTTGAAGTTTATACGGTGTGGAAAAATAATATAATACATATACTTGCGCAGGCAAAGCCGCTTGCAATAGCTATATATATTTTTGAAAGACAGCAATATTATAGTATTTTTGAGACATACAAAAAATTTATATACAGTTTTGGATCAATAGTTCTTCAACTTCCAACACATAGCTCGATTCAGTTTTCAAATTATCCCTAGTGCTAGAGGGACACGATGAACATGACAGCAGGTACTAAATATAAATAAAAAAAAATTGTGGGTATGCAAAATAATATTTTTGTCGCTAATTCAAATGTTACGCCTTTTCATAGAGTCACTAAGAGAGCCGCTGCTAACAAGCACCTATCTCTCGCCCTCGTCGCTAAAACGTCAATGTTCCAAGAATTATCAAAAATCATAATTTAACTGACGGAGTAATCGCGTAACAAATATACAAAAGATTAACAGTGTTGCTGTAAAGGCAAGTTTGTAGCCACCCGCTGCTGTTGGAATTTTTCACGATCATGACACCTCTAACTTGGCATGAAGTGATAAGAGTCTACCGCTACTAAAACATGAAGACGCTCAAAATGAAATGCCACAAATGGTCACCCATCCACGGACACGTTGTTTCTAACAAATAAAGAATTTCGAAAATCAGTTTACAATTGTCAGGACGCGTTGGTCAAACACCTTGGTCTTTAGGGTTTGCGGTATGGGCGACGTAAAGACTTGACGGAGTTTGTGAAATGCTGCCCAACCCAACTGAATCCTCCTGTCGATTTCCCTCTCAAAGTTGTTTTTATATAGTTGTAGTGTTTGTCCAAGGTAGACATAGGATTTAACATCTTCGAGAGGTACATCATCAACGATAATCGGTTGTGGCGTAACGTGATCATTGAACATGGTCTTCGTTTTGTTCAAGTTCATCCGCAGACTGATTCGTTGGGAGGACTCATTTAAATCGTTCAGCATAACTTGGAGCTCCTGTGGGGTCTCAGCCATTATGACAATATCATCGGTAAATCTCAGGTGCAAAATGTGTTCCCCGTTTATGTTTATGCCACGTCCTTTTCAGTCTATTGTCTTAAAAGCATCCTCCAATACAGCTGTGAACAGTTTCGGGGATATGACATCCCCCTGTCTCACTCCTTTGTATAGTTGGATAAGCTTTGTCGGACGACCCTGTACTTGGACGGACATTGTGGCGTTGCTGTATAAACATTTCAGCACACTGATATATCGCCAGTCAACTTTGCAAGGACTCCATGACAGACCAGATCTCGACAGAGTCAAAGGCTTTTTCATAGTCCACGAAGACGAGACAGAGAGGGAGGTTGTATTCCTCTGTCTTTGGTATGACCTGCCTGATAGTGTGGATGTGGTCTATGGTGCCAAATCCTCCGCGAAATCCGGCCTGTTCCGGAGGCTGAAACTCGTCAAGTCTTCTAGTAAGTCGATTCGACATGATCCTTGAGAACAGCTTATAGACATGGCTCAGGAGTGAAATGGGCCTGTAGTTTTTCAAAAGAGTGTTATCTCCTTTTCTGAAAAAGAGTACTACGGTACTCTTGCTCCATGCCCTTGGGGTTCTCCCGCTATGAATTATAGAATGAAATAAGCGTTGGAGCTCTTGCAGCACGGGTTTGCCGCCTGACTTCAAGAACTCCTTCGTAACACCGTCCTCACCTGGGGCTTTCCCATTTTTCAGCTGTCCAAGGGCCAACTCGATCTCCTCTGGGCTGGTATCTGGCAGTTCATCGGTAAAGTGGCGGGTCAGGGTGGCTCTCAGGTCTTGGTGAGATGGCGAAGGTGGTGCGGCGTTAGAGGAGTACAGGTTTCCGTAGAATTCTTCGACTCCGGCGAGAACTTGAGTTTAAGACGTGTGGATTTGTCCATTCTCGGTTTTTATCTGTCTTAAATGGCTTCTGCCAAGCTTTTGTTCGAACACTTTGCTGTGTGTTTTCAAGTTTCAGGGCATCAAAACTGTTCTTTAGCTCCAACTGAAACTGTTCAGAGCCAGCTATGGTTTGTTGCAGAGTTGGTCTCAATATAGACCTCACCGTGTGGTTTCCTCAGCTCTGAAGACTATATTTAGGGTGCCCCTTACCAGTTGGTGATCGCTTCCGGTGTTAAACCTGTTGATCACAGAGACATCCCTAAATATGCGCTTTTTGTCCGTCATGATGAAGTCAATTTCATTTTTAGTGATGTTGTCGGGGCTTTGCCAAGTTCATTTTCTTTGGGGTTTCTTTTGAAAGAAAGAAATTACTTTAAAGAAAAGATTAATCTATGAATATATGAATGTAAGATAAAGATTTAATAAAAGAAATCGAACGAAACCTAATCTGAACTGCGTATTAATTTTTTTATGTATTTAGACACAACTGTCAACGACGTCTGCTCTCATACGTCTGACTAACCGCGTCCGTCCGCGACTCAGGCACATCCCGCGCATCACGTCCTGCGCTACCAAGCTATCGCGACGCGCCTCTGCCCGTGCGCACTATTGCCACCCCGTGCAGTTCAAGTTTGTTGCAAAGACAAAATTAAAATCCTGTTGGCTGGCTCCGATTCCAAAAATAACTGAATATAAATAGTAAATAGTACAGTATTATATAAGTAGGTACCAATAATTTTGCTATATATAATAATATATATTTATACACAAGCAAATATAATTGCTTAATTTGGGGCTAGATGGTGCTGTGTGAATGTGGTAGAATATTATTATTATCATATTATTATAATAGTTATAGTTATTGCAAGCGTCTTTGCCCCTACGGATATTTGTACTAATTTTAACATATTTTATAAAAGTTCAACACCATATTAACTTCAAAATAATGTAAACGGTTTATTTGGTCTCACAACAAACGCCTATATAAAATATAATTGCAACACTTTTTCAATGGTATTGCATCATTTATTTTCATTTACAAATATTTAAATTGATAACTAAAAAGTTATACAAATATAGTATAAAATAAAAACAAAAAATTTAATACAAAGATGGTTAGTTAAAATTTATAACTAAATAGTCACGGTAGTAGATTCACGCTGGTTTCAGCATGAATGGACTGGATCGAACGGGGAAGTACTACCCTCTCGTAGAAGATCGACGAAAGAGTAATAGTATCCGTACTATTGTGCCTCCCTTTTTCCTTTTTCCTCTCCTACCCCTCTCCCTTCACTGTAGGCAGCAACTTCGCAGTCCCTGGCAGTAGCAATGCTAGGGACTCTAATTCGTCCATGAATGACAGTTACCACTTACCATCACGTGGGCTGTTTGCTCGTCTGCCATATACAGAGTGTATACGACGGTATGACATTAAATGCAATTACGTATAGTATGTGACATTATAAAGCGAGACCAAAAAAAATCTACTAAATATCTTCAATAGTTTAGACACAGGACAAATTTTTTAATTTCTTTAATTCTAAATTAACACTATGTAAGTACGTCAAACGGTCACTGACTTAAGTCATAATCCACGTCGAAGGATAAACGTTGCCGTTCATTACAGTTCAGTGAACTTGTCATAATAAAATGGTGTATAAAATGGTGTATTACTTCGTTACTATTAAAATATTATTTATTTTTTGTTAAAAAATTTCAAATTTTTGTTTTTCGTCAAATTACTTTTGTGATTAATTAGAAATCATTATATGGGCTAGTAACACCTGCCTTTTCATTTAATGTCAAACCGTCGTATACACTCTGTATATCAGCAATTAAAAAAAAATTATCTGAAGTTACTCGCTTTATTGTAATTTTTAGTTTAGATTTCCGTCGGAAGAAGGTGGCAACCCTAGTTGATCTCACGCCAGAAGAGGAGACGACTCGCCCGGTACTGACTCGCGAGCGTGTTAGTGCATGGTTTATGCGTGGTTTAGATCCATCTAGACGCAACACAAACCGCAGATTGAAACCAATCTCCCGCCAAGGTGACCTTTGTTGGAAGGCTGGTTTCCAACCGTGAAGAGACAAACAGTTTTGTGAATAAACACATAGAGTTTGTTTTGAGTCTGGGAGTTTCTTAAATAATAATTTATTGTATGCACTTACTTACATTCTACTAATATTATAAATGCGAAAATTTGTATGTATGGTATTTGTTTGTTACCACTCAGCGTCTAAGCGGTTGAACCGATTTTGATGAAAATTGGTACGTACATAGTTGCCGGAGACGGACATAGCCCATAGGATACTTTTTATTTTTTATCCCGAAAATTGGTCTGGTGCCTGAGTTACATAATTAAACATAATACCATATATCGCGAGGGCGAAGCCACAGCGAGCAGCTAGTAGTTATAAAAGAAGTATGTATTTGTATTATGCCTTGCTTATTTTGGGACCAGATAGCGTAGTGTAAAAATAAAATATACGTTTATTTTAATTTAATTTATAAAGAACGATTCGCTTAGAAGAAATCGTAGGTACCAAACGAATTTGGTGTGCGTGCGTAGAAGGAGGCAACACCGCGCCGCCGCGCGTCCTCATGCGAGCCAGCTTGGACCGCAACCATTATTTTTTCGTGTTGTGTTAATTATCGTGCATGAAAATGACACAAATTTACAATGTCGATTTTTCATACATTTATGTTATTAAATATGTAAACTCTAATGATTGTAATATTTTTTTGGAGCGTTTGTAGCTTGGAGAAACAAAATAATTAAAAATCTTAAAATTGCATGCTCTAATTGGGCACAAATTTCTTTAATGGGTATATGTAAGTGATCTGAAATAGGAGATAGTTATTTAATCAATTATATTTTTTTTTAGCACCGTTTTTAGATACTGACCCTATATCAGATTGCACTGGACGAAGATGACACAAATTAGGCTTGCACACTCCGTAGGCTATCCTAGACATGCTCCCATAATTTTTTTTAACTTTAAATTAATTTTGCCAGTTTTGATTTAAATTAAAAGAATTAATTACAAATAATCGAATTGCTCAAAATGCAAATGGCAGATGTGACACAAAACATAATATTAGGCTTCTTAAGTATGACTGTATCCACAGGCAAAAAATAAGCAACTTTAAAATTTTTGTAACTTATGACCACAAAATAGCCTAGCGCTATCGGTCTACAACACAAATCACATTAAGTATACTTACATATTATTATACAAATAAAATAGGCCAAACAAAAAAAAAATTATTTTTGAAGAAATTAAAAACTACTTAGAATTTTGAAATTACAATGGCAAAAATATCAAAGCATCCAGTGTTTGACTTCCAAGCCAGCTTAGTTGCAGCTTATTGCCAACATAATTAGCAGCTGAAAACGGACTACGGAACGCAAATTAGACCTGTGTTTGTGTCAATCCCGAAAATCCCAAGATTTGCCAAGTACAGTCCCAGGATTTTCGGGGCCAGAAAACTATTCACTACTTGTGAATAGCTTTTAGAAAAATTTATTTGAGACAGGTAGTTCGAACAAACTAAAACTTCTATAACTAATAATATTAACAAAAGTAATACTGGCTTTTAATTGTTTTGGTTTCAAAAATATTATTAATTAGCTTTCCGCGACGCGATTTCACTCGCGTCTTACTTACTGCTCTGCTTCCGTCGCAAGTAGCGTGATATTTCATAGCCTATAACCTTCCTCAAGAACTGGGCCATCATACGCAAAAAGAATTATTCAAATCCGACTGGAAGTTTCAGAGATTAGCGCGTTCAAACAAATAAACTCTTTCGCTTTATATAATAGTATAGATAGGAGTATAGATATAAATTTATTATAATTATGTATATATCCATACTTACTGCTGACTTTAAATTTATTTTAAATTTAAAATATAATTTTAATCCCATATTCAAAATTATTGTGAACACAAAGTATTTAAGAAAAAGTTGTGATTATTATAATGACACAAAAAAAGTACATTGGGACGAACAATGACGTTCATGAATATAATTTTTTTTTAGAAAATGAATAAAATTGAAGATTTTTTCATTCAGCTTCTGAATTATATAATATTATTACACCACACAACGCCATCTAGACCCAAAGTAAGCACATATTGTAGCTTGTGTTATGGGTTCTACAAATGCGGATATACCTACATTCTTAAATACTTTTTTTTTGTTAATACATATTATACAAAGCATCATCTAGACTAATGTAAATAGTCATGTTAATGCATACAAATATTTGCACTGAGCGGGAACCGAACCAGCGACCTCTGCGTGGCCATCCGTACATAGTACCACCGAGCCACAGAAGCAGTCAGAATTGTCAATATGTACTCATTAACTAAGTACTTCTTAGAAATCATAAGTCTACATTATATCCTTATTGATGTACGTTGTAACATGAACTACCGCTGTGTCTCAAGACCAAGGTCTTTGACCAGTGCGTGTTGCCAGTGATGACATACGGAGCAGAGACGTGGTCGCTACCTATGGATCTTATCCGAAGGCTCAAAGTTGCTCAGAGGGCGATGGAGCGAGCTATGTTAGGCGTCTCCCTGTGCGATCGTTTGAGAAACGAAGAAATCCGCAGGCGAACCAAAGTAACTGACGTGGCTCGCAGAGTTGCTTCTCTGAAGTGGCAATGGGCAGGACACATAGGTCGCAGAACTAACGGCCGCTGGGGCAGAAAGGTTCTAGAGTGGCGACCACGAACCGGAAGACGCAGCGTGGGCAGACCCCTCACAAGGTGGACCGACGACCTCATAAGGGTGGCGGGCAACCGATGGATGAGGGCGGCGAACGATCGGCTACGATGGCGAAAATTGGGGAAGGCCTATGTCCAACAGTGGACGTCTTTTGGCTGATATGATGATGATGATGATGATCGATGTACGTTTTATTATTATTATTAAATTACATGAGTACACTATTACATTAGCGTTTACCTGCCGTGTTGGACCCACGACAATTGTCATGGGTTATGCAACGTTACTCTGGAATAGAGAACTCAAAAAATGAACTACATAATATATCCTAAATTTTCTTCATCTTATATAGGTATTAATTATATTTTGTATTTGTGAATGCATTCTTTCCATCAAAGTCCAGTTATAGCCAATAGGAATATTTTAGATTAACTGTTACTAAACTTGAATCTATTTTTGTGTATCTTTTAAATATGAATCGTAGTATGTCCGTGACCCAATTGTGATGAGCGCAGCTTTGAAAGGAGCGGCATAGGAGTGCTAAGACTAACTAGAATAACTAGTATATAGTAAACATGACGTGCAATAAGGTTGCTATAATATTATTGAGTTCACTTGCTTAAAGTTAATTAATCTCAGCCTTAAAACGACTTCTGCGGAAAATAGGGTGATGTTTTGGTAGAAGATCTACGTTCTGCAGAGAAAGCATGAGCATTGATGGATCTTGAGTTAGAGTAGGTACCTACATCTTTTTGACACAAAAATATCAGAAATAGGTATATTGACGTGGGAACCTTAATATCACTTAACATTCATAAACACGCTATAGAAAAACAGTCAGTGTAATAAATTAAATTCAAATATAATTATTAACATTTTAAAAACATTAAATAACCAGAAGTTTAAAAACCAAACAATAATAAACTATTGTGGTTATCATCAATCTTTTTTGTAAACAATTTATTATCTATACAATAATATTTTTAAATAGCTTAAGAAATCATAACATAATAATAATAATTATAGTATAATTTATAATCGAGGTTGGAAATAGATTTAGATTTTTGGGCACTTCTGGTTCAAATTGGATCAGCTCGTTAAGGGAAGTACCTTCACCACTTCGGTATTATTAGTTTTCCTAATATAAGCACTGCTTTCTAGTTCTGCTTCTATAAATTAATACCTAATAATTAATGTTTAGAATTCTCTTTATTGCTGTCGTATCGTAACCTACGTTTTCATCTCAAAATTAGGTCCCAAAAAATATTAAAAATTATAATAATTTAGCCTCTGCTCATTCAGTCTGACATTATTTTGACTTTGAAACAAATATCAAACGTGTAATGAAAACCACACAACTTGCGGTATTGTTCAAGGTGAATACAACTACAAGGAGCCGTTATGTAATACAATGTATTCCTTGATGTGTTTGCTAAACGCCATTTAGGCCACAATAATTTTAAAATACTGCCTACGCTACATTGTATATTCCGATAAAGATCTCTTGACTAGCTATAAATACTTTTTACAAAGTATATTCATCAATATTTAAGAATCATGACTATAATATTGTAATTTGTTCGAAATATTTTATAGTTTAAAGTTCGGTTGATTTACCTCTATAGAAGTCTTTACAAATTGTAATTCTAACTATTTTCAACGTTCAATGTTTATTGCAGTTTCTAAATGTATAATGGTATATTGAAATGCCATACCCATAAGAAGAATTAATCATAAGAAAACAAGTCTTAATCTGGTCTTTAATTGAAGTAATGAAAGTTGTTTATCTAGATACCTTTTTTTGATCGTGACGCCCAAATCATTATTAGGTATAATAAACTGTAACAGCAGGTACCTAGCCTATGTACCGGAACTAGCTTTTTAACTTAATAAATATATGCGTTAAATATATTCCTTAAGAGTTGCTTTGTATACCTACTTCTTAAGTGTAAGACTCGTTTTATAACATAATCGATTGATCAACTAAATAAACTACACGTTTTGTAATACAATTGCATGGCAAATATTGTCTTTTATTACCTAGTTATCGCTGAAGATAAAGCAAGCACTTCAATTTTGTATTATGTACACATTCTAATCTGATACATCAGTGGAAACAATCCGTATTAGATGTTATTGAAATTATTAATTGTAAATTTTTGTATCTAGAAATTAATTGATTATTGCACAATAGTTCTAGTAATACTGATACCTACTGTGTGGTTACGAACATAAATATTTTTTTTCTTTTTTTATGAAAATGTTAAGGTACAAGATTGTTTAGCCTATATGTAACAATTACGACATTATCATCATGTACAAACAATGTTAAGAATTTTAATCGTCTTTCCGATGTCGATAGTACTTTGATGTGTGATTACACGTAGGAACATTTAAAGCACTTCATATCGATGTAGCCACATAAGCGTATGTTATCTTGCTTGCTTCTGCTCGCAAAGCGTCAGTGCAGCATAGCATTTCACGTTTGTGTCGTTTGCTACATAGTGGTATTCCTTTTCCAGTTCTATGCAGCAACAGGGTGAGCCAAATGACAAAAACCTATAATGACATCGAAGCGGTAACACGGCTCTTAGAAGAAGTAAGTTATGTTTAATTTGCTAATGTATTTATTAGAGAGACCCATTACGTAGGTACCTACCTACCTACCTATATTGCAGTCAAATACTTCAAGGCGAACTTCTGACGTGTTGGAGCCTTTGTCACCGAAGTGCATTTGTTTGTACCTATTAACACTTTGACCTTATTAGTTCTTGCTTTAATGTTTGGCGCTTTTTACTATAATTTGAGCCAAGTACCGTCAATTACATCTACAAGCCATTATTAAATTACATTTCTGTTCTTTGGTTAAAGCTAGAGATGAGACGTCAGCCGTCTCTGAAAAGGAGTAGACAAAAATATTTGATAATGATTTCAGAAAGAGAAAGATTTGGAGCTAACGGCACGCATCGGTAAGGAATTACTATCGGCTAATGGGCGTTTGGAGTCACGAGTTACCTCACTTGAGGGCGAGTTGCGAAGTGCGCGGGATCTTATCACCCAGCTGAGGCACGATCTCAATGCGAAAACAGATCTGTTGCAGGTAAGGACAAAAAATGTATTTTACGTAAACTAGACAAATAATTACCGGTTGGCACCGGTTTCTACTTAGTTCTAGTTTCGCTTTAGTACCTCTACAACTAAGATTACGCTTACTTAAAAACCGTTTGTAATAATAACAAACTAATAATTTCATTAATAAAAATATCAACGAGAAGTTTGTAAAAAAAAAATTAAAGAACTAGACCAATTTTGCTCGTTGCGCTTTGTAGGTATACAAAAATTGATTTCTTTTGTATAAAAATATGCATTTTAATTACATTTGTGCTTAGTTGGTATCTACGTCAATCAAATCATGAGAACAAGTTCAAAACTAAAACAAAACCTAAGAAGCGAACACTACTTAAGTAAGAATATCAAATGATGCACAGGTGTTGACAAATGACACAGAGGAGGGTTCATCCCCGACGGAGCAGGAGGCGGCTAGTGCAGCATTGTTGCGCAAGCGCACAGGCGCACTGGAGCGAGAGAACCGCGCCTTGCGGGAGGAGGCATCGCGCCTCGCCGCCGGCGCCGACTGCGCTGAGCTGGCGGAGCGGCAGCTGCTCAGGGACATCGCACAACAACTCGGTAAGATGACCAACATTGCTATCTATATACGAGGTACCTAGGTACCTCTACTTATCCTGTACTACCAAGCCGATGATGATGCGGCAGCGAATAATTTATTTTCTATTCCATGTTGGACACAATATAGCATATTAGTATATCACATATTCAATAAATTCTCATAAAATCTTTAGATATATACTTCCGTACTGCTTCTGATAGTTGAATCATGCCGATATTATTACTACGTAACCTCTGTGTTCAATAGAAATATTGTAAAAAGCCTATATTCCGCAGCCGCGAGGCGTGGCAAACTCTTTACTTCCTATCTCCGTTCTCAAGGCGTTATCCACTGTTCATTGCACATAATTGCAGAGAGTTTCTCACGATATTTCTTCCACCTTATAGTGATGAAACTGATGAATAATAATAAATATAATATAATTGGGCATACAATTTACAAAAATGTTTCCGCACCCAATTAGTCTAATAACTAGATTATATTGCCGTTATTGTTGTGTATCATCCTAATTTTTCATGCCAATGTCAAACTTAACAAGATGTGTACTTAATCTGCACTTTTAAGAAGGCACGCGATGCTTTTTTAATTATAAAACCAATTCTTTAAAAAATGGCATTGCGGCAACAAACGTTAACGATTGTTCTAACGTAAATAGATAGTTCACAGTTAATTATAATGTTAGCTTTGTGGTGATCATTGTGGCCAACTTCCTCAGTTGGTTTATTTCTTCTGTACATAAGGACATCGCCGAGTATTAAAGAGTTACTTTCCTCATCTAGCAGCTCTTTTGTAAAACATACAGCACTAGTAATAATAATGGGATAACTATATTGCTTCTGTAATGGGAAAGTACTTCAGACTACGATTACTTATTGTATTTACTTAAACAGGAAATGTCGTTAGGACCTCGTAGGTAGATTAGGGCTGGCGTTATTGGCGCGGCACGGCATGGCAGGAGATCTTTCTTCATCCCTGACATGTAAGCGCACCAGTGGCGAAGCGTCCATATAACACGATTCCTGCCGGCTTCCCTTTTAAAATATGGCTTGACCTCTTTATACCTATCACTGCTTGCTATCTCTATATGCTCTTTATACCTATCTGCTACTCCAAGACTAACTCAAAATATTGTAGTCCCACCGGCTTCCCTCCTCGGAAAAGTGAATCTTCGCTACTGAAGCGCACACTATGCCGTGGCATCCTTAAGTGTGCCACCATGTCCTTAAGCATACCGAAGCGTCCTTAGGCATGCCCAGGCTTCAATAGACACCGGAGGGCCTAGACAAGTGACATAGAGTACTATTCTATTCATAGAATAGATAAAAGAAATGTACAGGATTTACATGAGCTTACGCAAACGCTCATGTCAATCTTATCTATTATATTAATAGAATAGAAATCTATGCCACTTGTCTAGGCCCTCGGGTTCGGTCGGGCGCTTTCTTGCAGCGGTATCCAGAAGACTGTCAAAGCGTTCTGAGGAATGCCGAAACGTTCTGAAGGCTTGCCGATACGTCATTTCTAAGCATACCGCGGTATTCTTTAGTACTTACGATTGTTAACATTGAAATTTCGACTTAAATCCATATTATTAAGTTATATTTTTATTCGTCATCTTAAAATACCTTACCATGCCGTGCCGCCAATATGGCCGCCGGCGCCAGGACTTACACTGTCATCACTCATCAGTCACTCATGGTCTTTTGTATTTAGATATCGTGGGAAAGTCGTACCTTTTATTTATTCGCGTGCACAGTAATTGATTTCACGGATTGACTCCACATGAAGATACTACTTTACGTAATATATTGTGTGTACTTTCCGCTCTTGTAAACGTGTTTGAAACTAATAGATTGTATATTAATGTTTTTGTTTTTATTTAGTCTAGTATGGGAAGGCCGTTGCCGCCGTTATCGTTATCTGTCAAATGTATTCACCGACTTTTCATCGTCCTTAAACTGAATATATCTTTTTGATCCATTACATGAAGTTTACCAATCATGCTCTGTTTTAATTGGACGTTTCATGTAAATATGTCTATGTGTAATAAATTTTTAAATATCTACTTTTTATATTTAATCAAGTTTAATGTAAATGTAGGAAAATGTTTTGATTTATCTATTGTTTATTACTTTTTATATAATGGTGTGTCATATATTATGAAAATGGTTCCCGTGGGCAACTGTATGTTATTTTTACTATACTTACTTATTTTTCATAAATGACATTTTTCTGGCAAGTGATGTTTTGATAAATTATGATTATGAATAATTAGTAAATAGTGTCAAGAGATTGTCTTTTGCTTTATTAAATTTGTATATTATGTGTAAATAATCAAATAGGTAGATATGTATATCACTAAGACTTGAAACATTTTTATTGTTAGGTAGCGCACTGGTTATTTGCCGTGTGGCCTTATTAGATCTTGCTGACACTTTCCTTGAGTGTTGTAAGAGCCTAGCTGTTACTCGCGACTTTTTCCGCGTGAAAACCTACTTGTATGAGAATATTGCCTGCCTGATCCTACGATAATCTTATATTGTATCAGTAATAATCAGTATAATCCGTCTTTATGGCGAATCCCATTTATATCTATTCACCCGCTACCACTATAATTAACGAAATTTCACACAAACTTGCGATTCTTATTTTTCCGCTAAATAAGGGTAGTTTTTAAATATAAAATGATGCTTAAGTAATTTTAGTAAAGAGTATAATCATATGTGAGTTTAGTGTCGATAGTTTTAAAAATAATCGATTTTCCATAAAAACTTATATCACCTATTTCACCTCTTTATAAGGGTTGTTTAGAAAAATAATTAAATAAATTTCAATTTCTTTAAAATTAAATAATAAGTATTTTCTAGTGATTTGGAAACCAAATACTAAAACTATAGAAGTTTCATACAAACTTTGCCACCACTTTTTAACCCCCTTAGGGGATGAAATTCAAAAAATCCCTTCTCAGTGAGCACCTACGTCCTAAAAGGAATGCCCATGCAAAATTTGAGACTCCTACCACTTATAGTTTCTGATTTCGTGGTGAGTGAGTGAGTGACCTTTCGCTTTATTAAAGATTTTTATCAAATCCAAAAGAGCAAAATATAAAATTGCAAATTTTATGTTGAATGTAAGCTAAAGAAACGTGGTTATGAAGAAAGTTAATGATGATCACTATAAAGGTAATACCTCATATCATATTACTTATCATAATTATTTATAATAATGCCTTTAGTGTTTTTACGTGCATAAAAAATATGGCCATATAATATTTTAATAAATAAAAGTTTGTGAAAATAATTTCTCCTCAAATCGACTCTATATACGATCTGTCGGTCTGTCTGTCTTTGACATTGAAGAACTTTCAATCCAAATGACATAATATGTATTACTAGCTGCGCCCTGCGGCTTCGCCCTTGGGCAAATAGTTTGTGTTAAATAATGTTATTCGGGAACCAGACGCATTTTCGGGATAAAAGTAGCCTTTGTCCGTCTCCGGCACAGAATCTATCTACATACGAATTTTATTCGAAATCGGTTGAGCTGATTTAGGCGCTGAGTGGTAACAAACACACACAAACTTTCACATTTACAATATTATTAGGATTATTATCTTGAAGACAGCTTGATTATTGAAGCTAAGGCGTCACCTTAGTTTGAACTGTCGCTACGTGGTAGCAGATAATAATAATAATATCACAACAACTACACACAACGCCATCTAGACCAAAAGTAAACATATTTATATAGCTTGTGTTATGGGTTCTGGAATGAGGATATACATATTTAAATACTTTTTTTTTTGTAAAAACATACTTATTTATACATAGAAACTTTTAATAAAAATATTAAAAGTTTCTATGTATATATATTGTAATTTTAATAAAAAAAATTTACTTAAATAACGACAACAGACTGATAATACCTACGTATTTGTTATCAAACAATAATGATATTTAAATATTTGCGTCACTTCTTTCTACAATACATTTCGATTTCGAGTTCATATCCGGATTTTGATGACAAATTACGATAATGGTAATTATTCTTTATCAAAGAAGATAAATACCTACCTAATAATATAGCAGGCGATAATGAGCCTAATAGTGGACTTAGATGTACTTAATGAACACTAAAACCGAAATACGGTGTTTATAGCTGTACTTGTTAATTGTTCTCTTTGTTATTTTGCTTTATGTACTTAATATATGTGAAATGGGAAAACGGTTGTGCTGAGGAATTCTGATATAACGGTACTAAAAGAACACGATAGAAATGCAGGTAACGGCATTATTTACCATATTTTATGCCTCATCATGTTCAGACGGTAATTACTTTAATAAAACAATACTACAATGAAAATAATAATAAGCATATTTTATAGCTTACCTTTTAACTATTATAATTATTAGAAATCATCATTTTGATCAGTAATTTAAAATGAAGGATTTCAAATAATACTGAGCAATGTGATGTACCTACGCTCCATCACAGATTTTCTGCACGTTAAAAGATGGACTTTGCTCCCATACGAAATTAGCAATGACGCGTCACCCATTCTGTAAATACCAACTTTTGAATTAAATGATAAATGCTGTACAAGTAGGTATGATAACAATTTTTTGTCAGTTTGTGAGTGAAGATGTTTCAGTCAACGAACTTGTTTCTTCAATGACTTTGATGTTACAATTGTAGTTAGTATATCATCATTTCAGCCAAATGATATCTATTACTGGTCGTACGTTATAATTTCACTTTTCACTTACAGTATCGTAATTCATAAAATACGTGTAAACTGTTTGTATCATTTGCCGTTTTTCAAGAAAGAATTTTACATAGGTAATGTAATGAATGACTTTAGAAGAGGCATGTGTCCGGCAGTGGGTGTCTTATGGCTGATAATGATCATAATTTAGTAGGTTTTGTCATAGCTTAAAACATTTATATACCTTACGATAATAATATGATAAAGAGCAAAAAAGAAGAACGTGTGCGCAACGATATGAGCTTGTTGACCCAAGGTGGCCTAGCAGCGTGTTTTCTCCTAAGGCTTGCACCCTGTCAGACCATACTTGTTTTAACTTGCCTCAAATACATCAGTGGAAAAATCTCGACGTTACAAGAATGAAGAGTACCTACAACAGTGTGTAATCAAGCCACAATGTTAATTACTACGTAAGACATTACTTTTACATATTCAGTTATATAATCTTTTGACTTCATGTTCGTGTTTGTCAACTACAATAATAGGTATAGGGTGAAAGGAAAGTCTTAAAATAAACGAAACTTGCAATAACAACCTGACTAACGCTAACGGTATCAAACCTTTGACACTGTAGTGGAAGCTACGGTTGCGTATTTAGAAGTATCTTTATTTATTTAAAACATGTGTATTATACAATAATATTAAAGATTTGTGAATACATTTACATGTATCACACCTATACGCACACAGAGATATATTATTATGATGACAAACTACAATATTAAATAATGAATAAGCAATAACTATTTGGTATCATAATTATCACGGTTACATCTTTGCTTTAGTGACATACCTAGTTGCTATGTGCCTACAGACACCGTTATCTAATGCTTAGCAAGGCATCGCGATTGCACAACTGACGCGCGCCTTGACCTTTGAAACCGGTAGTCATGTAGTTTATTTTCATAGCCTAACATGAAATAATATTAGTTATGTTGACCAAGGAACTAAAAATAAAACTTACATAGCGTTTTAGTGGCAAGGAAAATAAGCTCTTCATTTTATTAAGATATAAATAAATAGTTGTATGGACCAACGTGCCGACTAATACCTAAAATTGTCGAATGCCTTGAAAACACTTTTCTTTCATATTATTTTATTTTTACTTTTTTTATCGCCGCGTATAATTTGTATATATTGTATGCCATGTGTTTGAAACACCATTGTTACTCACGTGGTTTGAGTAGATGTGTAACGAATGTTACGCATCATTAATTACTGGAACATTACGGTCAGTGACATGATTGTTGTAAAATGGTCATGAACGTTATTATGTATATCTACGTGTTAATGACAATGACTTATTCTTTTAAACTGGTGAGAATGCAACGTTTTGTAGTTTTTCATATATGCTAATGTAACTAACCTTGAGGTATATTAATGTTTCACACGTGTTCACAGCCAGTGCAAATTCGGAGGCGAGTTGTTTGGGCACAGAGTTGTTGGAAGAGCGACAGCGTTCAGTGGATCTTCAGCAACAGCTCGATAGTATCAATACAAGACTCACCACTAGCGAGAGAAATTATCAGCAGGTAAAATCTAATAGTATTGTATTCTTTTTAAAATAAATACTAGGCCTCCGCAAGATATAAGGGAAATATGGAAATAATTTGATATAGGATTTTTGTGAAACGAAATTTTTAAACGTCATTACGGATGTGCTAAAGATATTGGCTCTAGTTGTTGGTACTTACCTAATTAAACTTTAATTATGCCTATAGTCTAGACAAAAGTAGTTATTAAAATAATATTTATACGTGTGGTCATAAACTAGGTAGGTACTATAAATGATAATAAGTTTTCTAGTATAAGATGCTATTGTTCTAGAATATATTATTATATTGCGGCCAGTGACACGTAGATAAAGATATCAGGTATCTTTGTTTCGTATCATAATTTCAATAAAGATTAATTGCTAAATAAATATACGGTTATTGTTAGAATTCAAAACAAATTAGTTAAGTAGGTTTTTGTTATTGCCGAAACATTTGTTATTGTTTCCTATGCGTTATGACTATGATATTATGTCCTCACTGGAAAGAAGTTTAGAGAGAATAAAAATTTCCAGGTCTTGCTAACGTTACCAGTTAACATAAAAATTACCGTTACTTAACGTTAATTTAAACGTTATACTTACGTAACGTTAAAAATAGTTAACGTTACTAACTATCGTTATTACTATATACCGTTAGGCATTAAAGTTAGTTATACTGTAAATTTTAACGATACCTGCTGTCTTACGAACACAGTTGCGCCGATTCGTGCAAAATGGTCGCCACAATTGAAGTGGATACTCGTTGTATCAATTCACGGATAAATACAAAGTACAATATACATATATAATAACTTATCTTCATTGCTGCCCATACTCCATCTTGATAAGAGCAGCTAACTGAATCAGCGTACGAAACCTTTTGGCCGCAAGGTGTCGTGTTCCGTCGCTTCCGCGGACAAGTGCCACACGAACGCACAGTGACTAGTGCATGTGGAGTGTAGTTATTAAGTTTATATTATGTATTATGTATGTTAGTCTGTAAGGTATTTATCTATGGGTTTATGCGACCCGAAATAAATGATTTATTATTATTATTATTATTAATATAGGTACTCACGCAAATGCATAAACACGATGCCCAAATCCCACGCATTATTTATACACTTGCAAGATTACCGTTATCAAACTAACAAATTCACATAAAATTAACGTTAGTTTACCATTAATGTTAGTAAAGACTACAGATAAGACCTAGCTGAGAAAAAGTTTAATCTTGTAATATTATTTTTATATTAAGGTTATCACCTGTCTAGATGAGGCAACGTTATATTTTTTAACGTTATATATAGCACTGGAAATTTCACTGTAGGCAGCGACTTCACCAAACCCCTGGTTTGCAGAAGTCCATGAGTGACAGTTACAATTAACATCGGATGGGCCGTAGGCCACTGTAAGCAATCAGGGCATATCCTATTTATATATTTATAAAAAAATAGACTGATATGGTGTTTGATTTCATTGCGGACGGTAACACTTACGATCTAAGCATAGCAGTTATAGCCTGCATTACTTTCTAGAACCAGTGGCAGTATAACACATAATACCAATTTTACAGGACACAGCTCTACAGTGTAATAGGCTTTTGAAAGGATGGGCTTATCATTATTCACACGAAATAAAGACAATACAACCGGTATTTATCATAATGACAGTCATTTTTAATACCTATGTATTTATATTAGAGAAGGATTATAACGTATCTTTTGCAATCATAAACACATATCACAAGAATGACTCAAGCCAACGTTGGCTCAACGAAGACTGATACAACGGTTTTGCATTATAACGTAGTTCGCAGTAGACTATTAGATTATCTCAAGGTTAGACCTTCCTATACATTATATTTTTTCATATAGATCTTAGAAGTTCACAAATAACTTCTGTGCTGCAAGCTTTAGGTCATGCATGCATTTTATGTCTATACTAGCTTCCCGCTGCGCGGTTTCACCCGCGTCTTTGCCAACTACTCTGCTTCCGTCGCCAGTAGCGTGATGTTACATAGCCTATATAACCTTTCTTAAGTATCCGACTGGTAGTTCCAGAGTTAAGCGCGTTCAAACAAACAAACAAACTCTTCCGCTTTATACATATAATAGTATAAATTTTTATGCCTACTTGTTTTGCTATACTTGTGTAATACTAATTAATTTTGTGTGTGTTCATTGTTAAATGTTTAACATATTGCCTTTACTTGTTCACAGTTAACTACAGAACATGAACATACGTTACGGATATTAGAAATAACAAAAGAAAATCAAAATGCTCTCGCATCAGAATTGGCCGACACAAAGGTAATTATAATAATATCCCAGACATAGTTTTGTTTTATCAAAATGTACTTATAACGATACCTATAATAACAATTGCACACGATCAATAAGTTCAAGTTAGATTTATCTTTTTAGGAATTGACTAATGAAAATAGATAAAATTAATAAGTGCAGATAATCAAAAAAACATGTCTATTAATTTTATCATTGCTTAGCTTCCCGCAATGCGGTTTCACCCGCGTCTTTGGTCACTGCTGTACTCCCGTCGCCAGTAGCGTGATGTTACATAGCCTAACCTTCCTTAACAACTAGGCTATTATCATACGCAAAAAGAATCATTCAAATCTGACTAGTAGTTCCAGAGATTAGCGCGTTCAAAGAAACAAACAAACTCTTACGCTTTATATAATAGTATAAGTCATAAACATCCCAATGCTCGTCGTGTCTCCCCAAGAGATAGTAAACAGAAATTAGCCTATGTACCATACCAACTACAAGTCAGCCCACTTTTTTTAATTATTTTGTAAGTTTATTTATAAATTGGGAGGGCGGCTCACGACCTACCAAGGTGGCGAAAATTGAGGAAGGTCTATGTCTAGCAGTAGACTACTTTCGGCTAATATGATGGTTCTAAAATTGCCTGAGTGCCAACCTAAATCTAGATATTTTCAATCTTCTTGCTTTTTTTTCCTGACTTTCACATATAAACCCATTTAAAGATAATTGGACTTAATTTTTATTTGTTTTTGTATAATTTACTTTCTGAAATGAAAACAGTCCAGTTCATCTAATATTCTTGATGTAATACGTCATATATCTTTGATTTAATGAAATTTATGTTGTACTCAGGAGCGGTACATGGAAGTGGCCGCTCACTTGGCCGAAGCCCAGGAGCAGCTCCGTGCGCTACGCAAGCGTGGCGAGCCGGTCCGCGGGCTCATGCCTAGCGTGGCGGCGGCCGCGGGCCTCCTGCCTCCCAGCCTTCATAGAGAAATGCACTCCTCCATATACTCCGAACTCAGCCTCGATTCGGGCATCGGCGATCCACTGGCACAGTAAGTGCTTTATTTAAATAATCATACAGACAGACAGGGTACTACTGACAGCCCTTTAATAAATTCCGCATACAGTGCAACAGACACGCACAACTCATACAGGTGTTCGCTAGCATAAGAACTCACTACTACACTTAGACCCGTAGCGCTAGGTTTTGAGGTTTCAAAAATATTAAAGTTGTTTATTTTTCGCATATAGTTTCTTGACCGTTAGCCTAGCCTAAAACATTAGTTTGTGTCATCCTAGGTACTTGCATAGGTAGAAATTTAGGTATTTTGTCTTTTCGCTCAGTATTGGACGAAAAGAAAATTAAAGACAAAAATTTGACTTCCATGATAATAACAAAGTAGTAACTGATGTACATAGGCTTTTTGTGTCATCTCTGCCCAAGAGAATCGTGATATTTAACTAGTACCTAATACGTCACCCAACTAGCTCTAAAAAAATATTAAAATTTGTATTAGAGGTGTTATGTGTTTTAGAGTTCGGTTATCTGTTGTTCAAAATATTTTGTGTCGAATTTATCCACGACATTTATAGATATTTGATTTTTTTATTACAACACTCTGTAAAAGCCACAAAAGAAAATGCAAGTTATTAGAGATTACGTGTTTTTGATTATTATGGTGTAACAAAACCTTATTCATAATTTGTGTTGTTTTTATCCACGAAATCTTAATATTTAAAAAAAAAACGATTTCTTCGCAAGAAGGGCGATCGCGGGGAAGAGCGCGGGCGCAGGCGGCGGGCGCCCCGGCTAGCCTGACGCGCTGACGGGCGCGTAGAACGTGTTGTTTGTTTACATTCGGTATTCGGTGCAAGCTGCGACAAGTGCATGCGTTATTCGATTTGATTGACTTATTATGCACGATCTTCAGGTTTGGAAACCAACCTTCTAACAAAGTTCACCTTGGCGGGTGCTTCAAACCGCGGTTTGTGTTGCATCTAGTCTAAATGGATATAAACCACGCGCCAACACGCGCGCGAGTCAATACCGAGCAATTCGTCTCCGGCGTGAGATCACTAGGGTTGGCACCTTTTTCCGACGGAAATCTAAACTAATCTTATACAGAAAAAAAAAACTTTTTAGTTTGTAATATTTGTAAACGAAAAAAATGTGCATTATTAATTTTCATTTTTGTAAGTGAAAGTAAATAATGCACATTTATTTTCATTAAAAATTATACTTATAATTATACCATTGAACAAGTATTGCAATTATATTTAATGTAGGCGTTTGTTGTGAGATCAAAAAGAGTTTACATTATTTTGAAGTTTATACGGTGTGGAAAAATAATATAATACATATACTTGCGCAGGCAAAGCCGCTTGCAATAGCTATATATATTTTTGAAAAACAGCAATATTATAGTATTTTTGAGACTTACAAAAAATTTATATACAGTTTTGGATCAATAGTTCTTCAACTTCCAACACATAGCTCGATTCAGTTTTCAAATTATCCCTAGTGCTAGAGGGACACGAAGAACATGACAGCAGGTACTAAATATAAATAAAAAAAATTGTGGGTATGCAAAATAATATTTTTGTCGCTAATTCAAATGTTACGTCTTTTCATAGAGTCACTAAGAGAGCCGCTGCTAACAAGCACCTCTCCCTCGCCCTCGTCGCTAAAACGTCAATGTTCCAAGAATTATCAAAAATCATAATTTAAATAATCATAAATTAAAGACTGGCCTGTTGGTCTAGTGGTTAGTGACCCTGACTGCTAAGCCGGAGGTCGTGGGTTCGATTCCCACCCAGGACAAACCTTTGTGTGATGAGCATGATTGTTTGTTCTGTGTCTGGGTGTAATTTATCTATAATATGTATGTATTTACAAAAAAAAAAGTATATAAGTAGTATATCAGTTGTTTAGTACCCATAACACAAGCAAATATAATTGCTTAATTTGGGGCTAAATGGCGCTGTGTGCATGTGGTAGAATATTATTATATTATATTATATTATTATTATAATTTAACTGACGGAGTAATCGCGTAACAAATATACAAAAGATAAACAGTGTTGCTGTAAAGGCAAGTTTGTAGCCACCCGCTGCTGTTGGAATTTCTCACGATCATGACACCTCTAACTTGGCATGAAGTGATAAGAGTCTACCGCTACTAAAACATGAAGACGAGCAGCGACGTAAGGCTTACGACGGGCGACGTAAAGACTTGACGGAGTTTGTGAAATGCTGCCCAACCCAACTGAATCCTCCTGTCGATTTCCCTCTCGAAGTTGTTTTTATCTAGTTGTAGTGTTTGTCCAAGGTAGACATAGGATTTAACATCTTCGAGAGGTACATCATCAACGATAATCGGTTGTGGCGTAACGTGATCATAGAACATGGTCTTCGTTTTGTTCAAGTTCATCCGCAGAATGATTCGTTAGGAGGACTCATTTAAATCGTTCAGCATAACTTGGAGCTCCTGTGGGGTCTCAGCCATTATGACAATATCATCGGCAAATCTCAGGTGCGAAATGTGTTCCCCGTTTATGTTTATGCCACGTCCTTTCCAGTCTATTGTCTTAAAAGCATCCTCCAATACAGCTGTGAACAGTTTCGGGGATATGACATCCCCCTGTCTCACTCCTTTGTGTAGTTGGATAAGCTTTGTCGGACGACCCTGTACTTAGACGGACATTGTGGCGTTGCTGTATAAACATTTCAGCACACTGATATATCGCCAGTCAACTTTGCAAGGACTCCATGACAGACCAGATCTCGACAGAGTCAAAGGCTTTTTCATAGTCCACGAAGACGAGACAGAGAGGGAGGTTGTATTCCTCTGTCTTTGGTATGACCTGCCTGATAGTGTGGATGTGGTCTATGGTGCCAAATCCTCCGCGAAATCCGGCCTGTTCCGGAGGATGAAACTCGTCAAGTCTTCTAGTAAGTCGATTCGACATGATCCTTGAGAACAGCTTATAGACATGGCTCAGGAGTGAGATGGGCCTGTAGTTTTTCAAAAGAGTGTTAACTCCTTTTTTTAAAAAGAGTACTACGGTACTCCTGCTCCATGCCCTTGGGGTTCTCCCGCTATGAATTATAGAATGAAATAAGCGTTGGAGCTGTTGGAGCTCTTGCAGCACGGGTTTGCCGCCTGACTTCAAGAGCTCCTTCGTAACACCGTCCTCATCTGGGGCTTTCCCATTTTTCAGCTGTCCAAGGGCCAACTCGATCTCCTCTGGGCTGTTATCTGGCAGTTCATCGGTAAAGTGGCGGGTCAGGGTGACTCTCAGGTCTTGGTGAGATGGCGAAGGTGGTACGGCGTTAGAGGAGTACAGGTTTCCGTAGAATTCTTCGACTCCAGCGAGAACTTGAGTTTGAGACGTGTGGATTTGTCCATTCTCGGTTTTTATCTGTCTTTAGAAGCCATTTGGCTTCTACCAAGCTTTTGTTCAAACACTTTGGGACCTTTATTTCGCTCAATTGTGTTCATAATGCGTTGCATGTTTGAGCGCCTTAGGTCCCACCGTATTGATTTTTTGATGAGCTTTGACAGAGCCATTCGGTCTGAGGAATGATGTACCATTTCACGTCTCTTACTCATGAGTTTTAAGTCTCAGCTGATAGTCGCAAATCTCGGCCCATACTTTTTCGCTCACGAAACCGTTTGCCCATATCCCTAATGGTTGTAACCACGCTGTCTAGGTCCTTGTTAATGTCCTGTGTGTTTTCAAGTTTCAGGGCATCAAAACTGTTCTTTAGCTCCAACTGAAACTGTTCAGAGCCAGCTATGGTTTGTTGCAGAGTTGGTCTCAATATGGACCTCACCGTGTGGTTTCCCTCAGCTCTGAAGACTATATTTAGGGTGCCCCTTACCAGTCGGTGATCGCTTCCGGTGTTAAACCTGTTGATCACAGAGACATCCCTAAATATGCGCTTTTTGTCCGTCATGATGAAGTCAATTTCATTTTTAATGATGTTGTCGGGGCTTTGCCAAGTTCATTTTCTTTGGGGTTTCTTTTGAAAGAAATAATTCATCAGAAATTACTTAAAAGAAAAGATTAATCTATGAATATATGAATGTAAAATAAAGATTTAATAAAAGAAATCGAACGAAACCTAATCTGAATTAATTTTTTTATGTATTGAGACATAACTGTCAACGACGTCTGCTCTCATACGTCTGACTGACCGCGTCCGTCCGCGACTCAGGCACATCCCGCGCATCACGTCCTGCGCTACCAAGCTATCGTGACGCGCCCCTGCCCGTGCGCACTATTGCCACCCCGTGCAGTTCAAGTTTGTTGCAAAGACAAAATTAAAATCCTGTTGGCTGGCTCCGATTCCAAAAATAACTGAATATAAATAGTAAATAGTACAGTATTATATAAGTAGGTACTAATAATTTTGCTATATATAATAATATATATATATGTATACACAAGCAAATATAATTGCTTAATTTGGGGCTAGATGGTGCTGTGTGAATGTGGTAGAATATTATTATTATTATTATATTATTATAATATAGTTATTGCAAGCGTCTTTGCCCCTACGGATATTTGTACTAATTTTAACATATTTTATATCAACACCATATTATCTTCAAAATAATGTAAACGGTTTATTTGATCTCACAACAAACGCCTATATAAAATATAATTGCAACACTTTTTCAATGGTATTGCATCATTTATTTTCATTTACTAATATTTAAATTGATAACTAAAAAGTTATACAAATATAGTATAAAGTAAAAACAAAAATTTAATACAAAGATAGTTAGTTAAAATTTATTACTAAATAGTCACGGTAGTAGATTCACGCTGGTTTCAGCATGAATGGACTGGATCGAACGGGAAGGTACTACCCTCTCGTAGACGATCGACGAAAGAGTAATAGTATCCGTACTATTGTGCCTCCCTTTCCTTTTTCCTCTCCTACCCCTCTCCCTTCACTGTAGGCAGCAACTTCGCAGTCCCTGGCAGTAGCAATGCTAGGGACTCTAATTCGTCCATGAATGACAGTTACCACTTACCATCACGTGGGCTGTTTGCTCGTCTGCCACTATCAGCAATTAAAAAAAAATTATCTGAAGTTACTCGCTTTATTGTAATTTTTAGTTTAGATTTCCGTCGGAAGAAGGTGGCAACCCTAGTTGATCTCACGCCAGAAGAGGAGACGACTCGTCCGGTACTGACTCGCGAGCGTGTTAGTGCGTGGTTTATGCGTGGTTTAGATCCATCTAGACGCAACACAAACCGCAGATTGAAACCAATCTCCCACCAAGGTGACCTTTGTTGGAAGGCTGGTTTCCAACCGTTAAGAGACAAACAGTTTTGTGAATAAACACATAGAATTTGTTTTGAGTCTGGGAGTTTCTTAAATAATAATTTATTGTATGCACTTACTTCGTTCTACTAATATTATAAATGCGAAAATTTGTATGTATGGTGTTTGTTTGTTACCACTCAGCGTCTAAGCGGTTGAACCGATTTTGATGAAAATTGGTACGTACATAGGTGCCGGAGACGGACATAGCCCATAAGATACTTTTTATTTTTTATCCCGAAAATTGGTCTGGTGCCTGAGTTACATAATTAAACATAATACCATATATCGCGAGGGCGAAGCCACAGCGAGCAGCTAGTAGTTATAAAAGAAGTATGTATTTGTATTATGCCTTGCTTATTTTGGGACCAGATAGCGTAGTGTAAAAATAAAATATACGTTAATTTTAATTTCATTTATAAAGAACGATTCGCTTAGAAGAAATCGTAGGTACCGAACGAATTTGGTGTGCGTGCGTAGAAGGAGGCAACGCCGCGCCGCCGCGCGTTCTCTTGCGAGCCAGCTTGGACCGCAACCATTATTTTTTTGTGTTGTGTTAATTATCGTGCATGAAAATGACACAAATTTACAATGTCGATTTTTCATACATTTATGTTATTAAATATGTGAACTCTAATGATTGTAATATTTTTTTGGAGCGTTTGTAGCTTGGAAAAACAAAATAATTAAAAATCTTAAAATTGCATGCTCTAATTGGGCACAAATTTCTTTAATGGGTATATGTAAGTGATTTGAAATAGGAGATAGTTATTTAATCAATTATAATTTTTTTTTAGCACCGTTTTTAGATCCTGACCCTATATCAGATTGCACTGGACGAAGATGACACAAATTAAGCTTGCACACTCCGTAGGCTATCCTAGACATGCTCCCATAATTTTTTTTAACTTTAAATTAATTTTGCCTGTTTTGATTTAAATTAAAAGAATTAATCACAAATCATCGAATTGCTCAAAATGCAAATGGCAGATGTGACACAAAACATAATATTAGGCTTCTTATGTATGTCTGTATCCACAGGCAAAAAATAAGCAACTTTAAAATTTTTGTAACTTATGACCCCAAAATAGCCTAGCGCTATCGGTCTAACTACGGTTGGTGCATTTCAGTGCATTCGAATTTTTACCTTGAAATAGCCAATCACAGCAAGCGCAATCTTTACACTCCTGCCCCTTATATTCGTGCGCTCGATTAAGAACAATGATAATGCGGTGTCTTCAATTCGACACCGCATTAACATTGTTCTCAATCGAGCTCGAGGCAATTTATGGCACATACTTAATTAGTTCACTTTTAACTATTAACAGTAAAAAAAGTTTAAAAAAGTATATTTATTTCTATTATTTTCATTTCAGATCAAGCATGCACAAAGTGTTTGAGACGGTGCAGTGCGCATCGCGGTGGTCGGGCCAGTCTGGCCCGTCGCTGCCCGGCTCAGACGTGGCGGACTGTCCCACGGGCGCTCCTATCCTCTCTGTGTTGCGTCCCCCGCCCAAGCCCTCCAGCGATTCGTTCCTCGACGACAACTCCGACACCGACTCTGACGACCTTTACCCGTTAGTATTGCCGTTTGTTGCACTTGCATTTACTTTGTGTTAATTAAGATTAAGGGTCGGCGCACTGGTGAAGTGCGACGCAGAGCATTTTTCACTGTCAAAGAATTATCGTCTTTGCGAGCATGGAATCATGATCGAAAATTAATTAACAGACCTGAACGATAGCCATTTGCCTGCAGTCATTTCGATGTTCTTCGAGATAATTGGTGTTAAATGTTTTTTGATCTTAATTCAAGGCACTCAGATACGATAATGCTTTGGTAGTGAAAAATGCTCTGCTCTGCGGTTCGCTATATGTACGCTGGCTCTAACACGGTGACTTCATGACGTCACACCACGTAAATTGTGTACTCGCGAGAGAGAACATAATGTGCGCAGTCTCATTTGCACCTTTTAATGGACCGTCTGCCTCGAGGTTTCCCGCGTGGTATAACCAGTACGTGTGTAGGGGCGGGACGGGCGTGGGCGTGCCGGGCGCGCCGGGCGCGGCCGAGCTGGCGGCGGCGCTGCGCCGGCTCACGCCGCAGGAGATCAACTCGCGCCGCGCCTCGCTCACCGCCTCGCACGTGCTGCGACACGCGCGGCGACCTGGTACGTATAACATACGAGACATGGTAAATACACCTCTATAGTGTTACGCTTTGAACTCATTTTCCTGCGACATTCACAATGTTGAATAAGCTTGAAAATTCGTACACGGTAACACTCACGGTCCGCGGGCGGCCGCGCGGCCTTGGAAATGTTACGAACGAATTTGTCAAGCTATAAACTAAACTTTTTAATCGTAGTACCTAGAAGTAGTTTATTATTTGTTTCTTCATAGTACGCAACATGAATAACGCTAATCTGTTGTTGAGTGTGATGTTGTTGCTGTTGATGAGCTACTTCTTATCATATAGATAAGTATAGAGCAAGGAGAAATTATTGTTGTTTTTTCTTAGGATACAACATTTAGTAATTCTATTTGTTGTTACATTTTAGAGAGAGATTCAAGCGAAGAGAGTGCAGTATGGGGCGCAGGTGCAGCAGGCGGCATGGCTAGGTTTAGGCCGCCGCACAAGTTGCAGATCGTGAAACCCATGGAGGGTTCACTCACATTACATACGTGGGCGCAACTGGCTAAACCTTCCATGTCAGGTATCTAGAACAATCGAAATAAAAAGAAACTGATACTATATTCTTTACCTTATAAAAGATTGACTAATAAAAATTACTTTTTGCAGGTCTATTAGAAGATCAAGAGGGCGTCGGTGTTCGAGGATCACGTTCCGCCGCCACTCTAGGCTTGAGGCTATACAGATTGTCCGACGTCGAGGAGGATGACGACATGCCGCGACTGCCACACTCTAGTCATATTTATACTTTTACTAACAGGTTTGTCTCAACTACCTATTTACGCACGTGTGACATGTTACTCATTAGTATACAGAAAATACATCTACGTTATCAGTTTTACAATGAATTGCAATTAGTTGCGTTTTCCACAGCACCGTGCTCCATCCAAACGACGGCAGCTTAGCCGGTAGCAACACCAGCAGTGTATGTAGCAGCGGTATGAGCAGTCTCTCCAGCAGCGTTCTGGGGAGCGCGTGGAGCTCTCGACTTACGTCGCGGCGGTCTTCCGCGGGCGTGTCGCCGGTTCATTCCCGTCGCGAGTCGGTGTGTTTACCACCTTCTCGAGCGCACTTCTCTCCGACTGCGACGCCCGCGAACAGCCCGCTTCTCGGCTCTCCCGAGCAAACTCCTCCCGCCTCGCCGCGACCGGGCGACGCGCCGCCTTCCCTGCACGCGCTCATAGCTAGCGGCACTTCCATCCTCCGACGGAGACACCTGGCCTCTCCCGGCGGCGAGGGCTCGCCGGCGCCGCTGGCCCTGCAGACGCCCGGCTCGCTGTACACGGGGCTGGTGCACCGCAGCCCCATGGAGCAGCTGACGTGCCTCAAGCGCACGCTTCGCTCGCCCGCCGCGCCGGCAGCGGAGCGGCGCGTAGCAGATGTCCCGGAGGCTCCGCTGGGGGTGCCCGCCCACCCCGGGTCGGGCGCGCTGGACGCGGCCCCGAGCGCGCGGCGCCCCCCGCGACCCCGCGCGCCGCGGCCCCGCGCCGACCTGGGCACGGTGGGTGGCGGCGGCGCGCTGTCGCTGGGCGTCGTTCGGCCGCAGAGCCCCGCACTGCACTCGGGAGCGCTCGGCACGCTGACCATGCTGTTCGGTCGCAAGGGAGGCCTGTTGTAGGGCGCTCGCTGTCCTTGGATTTCTTCATCCCACGGTGTATTGTATTTAAAGATTATTTTATGTTTTGACGTGTTTTTTTTTGGAATCGCCTTTTAGAGTCGAAAGTTATTCGAGTGCATTTACGTGTGAGTGCGTTCGCCCTCCAGACCGCGATGTCGCGATCGAACTGTTTATTTAGTGTAATTTGAACGTATAGTAACTGGAGGCGGACGCGGTCGGCTCGCATTTTTTTCGGTGGCTAGTTTCGTATCGATAGAAAGATCGATTAAAACGAACAGCTCGTCGGACGAATTATCAAATTTTTATTACTTTAATATTTTATTACTTGATTGATGCTATTAATTTTGTAGAATTTGTAATTATACGAACCAAACAATCCTGAAACAGAAGTCTGTAGTATTATATTATAATTATATAAGGGTTGTAATATTTAATAGGTTAGTTAAATAGTGAGACTTAAACTAGGTTTTGTAGGTGCTTTATGAGTAATAATTTTTATATTCCCAAATCTCATCTCATTGCATAGTATTTTCGTGCTTATGATTATATTATTACTCTTTGTCTAGGTATAAATTTTGTATGTGTATTGTAAATAATTGAATTTCCATTAACTTAGAAGAGTACAAAGTATTTATGTTGATAAATCCGATTTAGTGTAATTCATAATGAATAAGAGAATGTCGATCGATTTTGTTTTGGAGCTATGCCAATTGTTTGAAAATAAGTTAATGGTGAAAAGGTGATTGATACGAGCACCGGAGAGTCCGTTTTAAATTTATACGTTAACATGCTTCAATTTGTTAACATAGTTGTTATTAACATAGGGGTCTGAATATAATACATAATGGTGCATGCCATAGGATAAGTAGTACTGAATTCATTCTTTGGATTAGTGGGCGGTAGTTGAATACATAATTAGTATTCGTGAAACTTGAAACTTTAATAATTTCTATCATTTATGTTTGTACTAGCAGTCTGTTCATGTTTTAATTTACAGTTAATGTTAGGTTATTCAAATTGGTGCTAGTTGATTATTTCAGTCAGTGATTCTGTTTGGCGCGAAGTTATACCGGTCGCCCGTGTACGCTCTATACTTTAATCAGTTGTATTGTTTGTATGCTGGTTCTAGGTTTCCTTTTGTTTTGGTAAGGTTCAATTTACAACGAAAGAGGCAGCGACGACGCAAATAATCCGCCGGTGGCATTAATAAGGCAAGGCCAGTTCTGAAAAATTACTGTATCACGGAATTGTGACGCTTGCTCATCTATCAATATGGAATATCGCATAGTTTTATTACTACTTCGGCAAGTTGACGAACGCGAAATCATTACTATAAATGTACATTTTACCTGATTTTTTGTACTGTACGATAAATAAAAAATCTAACCGGTTATTGTGTTAGAACAATAAATAAGCTATCCTTTTTGTAAAAACAATCATTACTGTCGTTGAAAATTACGAAATTGAGAACCTATTAGTTAAGAGTTACTAGGCCATTTTTAATATTGTTCGGTTATTGTGTTTCTTTGTTTCTTTTTCAATCTACAGTATTTTTGTGCAGACGAATACTAATTACCTTCTTTACACTAGAAGCTCAAACATACATCTTCTTGTCAACTTTGTGAATACACCTCGCACAATTCCAAATGAGCCATTAGTAGTGCCGTCGGGGAACTTCATCATACGGGCTACCTGCGTAGTCGCTATCACTAAAGTTGTGAAAAGCGCCTGATATTATAAATTCAAAAATGTAAAGAGACATAAAAATGGAAAGGGCTGTGAGGTGATTGAATGTGCGATGGTTACGTGTGGATGTCAATAACTGAGATTACATTTACTACAGTGAGGTAAGCACAAACTGTGTAGTCTAAGGAAAATTTGTTGATATTTTGACGATTATGAAAAAGAAAATGATTGTATTGTAAAGAGATAATATAATTTATTGAATGAAAATGTCTTTTATTTACCTACAAAAAAGTGGTTACCTACCTATGTACTGTCAGTGGCCAATTTTATAACAACAGTGGGACTAATTGTATTATTTGTTACGTGCCAGTTTGACAGAGTATCGACTATTTCTCACATTCACACTTTTCACATCACTAACAATATGTTTTAACATTAATGGCTATCCACTGGAGCGGAAGTAAGAGGAGCCGCACTGACCTGAGCTGTGCCAATATTAACTTTTTTATTCAAATAAAAGTATTCCAAAACAAAATTTCAATAGAAATGTTCAAATCTTCGCTCCGCCGCTGAAGTGGACAGGAGTTTGCGAACTGATTTAAAGTCATACATTTTAAATTCAAAGCGCGTAACCGGTGTGGGGGAACGGAATAGGGTGCTACCTCTTTCCACTTCGCTGCCTCACTCCTTATAGTCGAGACAACAACAACCTTACTCCCTCGCCAATGCAGGGCAGGCGGAAGTAGAGTAACCTAGTACGTACCCTGTATTTTATGGTTTAAAAGAATAATTCATGCATAATAAAGTTACAAATTTTGTGATAGGTAAAGAAAGTTACAATAAGATATTTGGACTTGAAAACCCGTGCGCAATTTGGAGAACTTTGAAATTGAATTGAACGCAAGTTTAAAAAGAGTGTTAGCGCAAACTCGTGCGTGTTTTAAAGCAGTACTGCCTCCTATTGAACATGGAAATGTGTGAATACGCTACCGGGTCGTCGGGTGACCATCGCCAGTTTAGAAAGGCAATTCTACGACCTGCATTTAGTTCAGGATTGGTCAAGTTGAAGTGTATTGGTAGGTAACTCAAGACTGTTAGGTTTCTAGGGATTCTTCTTGATAAAAATGTTCCTACTCGACTTTACTTAGTATCTGCTAAGCTAATCTAAAGGGGCAGAAAATCAGTAGGTAAGTATATTGGATTAATAAAAGCTAAATTATGTGTAGGTACCTACTATCACTAGTCGACAAGATTTTATTAATTAAATATAGTATATTTTCATTATTGTCGAAAAAACTACTAGGTATATAGATTATGTAGATATTAAAATAGGTAAGTAGATGTTCTAATTCAGGATAAAATTCAAAAGACCCATGTTATCGTCAATGCCATCAATCGGAAATGTAAAAACTTTTAAGGTTGATGCTTTAATTTTAAGAAGTGGATTTAGCTGGATTAGATCATTATTTTTAAGGAATACCGCATGAAAGTTTCAAAAATCTGATGGGAATCAAAACTTTGTTTGAACGAAAATCGCTGACTCGCCTCCACCAAGATATAACTAAAGTTTCGTTATCTGTAAAGTGAAAATTGTTATGCTTAGAATAATTTTATTGTCGCCCCCTCAAAGCCTACATTTCTAATAGTATGTACTTATTCAAAGTTACCCTGCAGGCTATGTTAAGTCTTCTGCGAGATCGTATGATATTCATTCATATCTATGTACTTACCTACCTTGTGTTAGTAAAGCCGTGAGAAGCGACCTGTAAAAATAACTTACTTACCTACATACCTATTTATTTAGTTCGCTCTTCGATGAATAAATTCTTAACAAAAAAGAAGGATTATGAAAATGGAAAGTAAATAGGTAAGTACCTTAGTACCAAGCTAAGAAGCTAGACTATTGACTCAGAGGAACTGACGCCTTAGATATCGATGAAGTATAGGTAGAGGATAGAATAATTAATAGTTAATCTTCCCGAAAAGCGTAAGGACTACAGGCAAGGCGCGCGGTAGGTAGGTATATGAACACGCTCGGTTCAAGTCTATCGTCGGCACATACCGAACAGAGCAAAAAGTCTTACCTACTTCGAGACAGCTCTGTTTTGTGTAATAAATAATAATGTAACGCTTTAAACCGCCAAATCCAAACACTTGCAGGAACAGTAGGAAACTATTACTTACAAATACTTGATGCAAACGTCTAGACTTTCGAGGTTTATTTATTTTGGCGACATTAATTGTGTAAAGTGATCTACATGATTGCATGAATATGAACTAGGTATTTGCTTTGGTATGGGTGTTTCTATGTATAATACTTATGTAGGTACTTATGTATTTACAAAAAAAAAGTAACTAAGTAAGTACTTACCTGCTTAGGTAAGTACTTTTTTATCCGTATTCTAAAACCATTTTGCGCTGTGTAGTTACCAACAAAGTTGCAGAATTACTAACTATATTAGAAAATAAGTGTAGGTACCTATATTATATAGGTACTTACCTACAACACTTGTAGGTACACTTATACTACTACTAGGTACTTACTTTTAACCAACATCACGTAAAAGCATAGTTAGTACCTGGTCTACTTTATAATTTGTTTACTCTACTAGAATGCAAGAAATAGAAAATAGAAATTAATGTTCAATCTGATGAATGAAAATGAAATCGTGATTATGAAGCGTTGCTAGGCTCCAAGAAGAATAAGCTTTAGTAGACAAATCAGATAGACACGAGGCTTTTTTTTGCCATTGTGAACCCACCTGGATAGACCTCAGTCGGTTAGCTTTTTATATAGATACCTACTTTTTTTCCATTCCTCCACTTACATGTTTACTATAGAATAAGCTCAGCATCTAATTTTACGATGAGCATTGAGTCCCAGTTTGATTTGAGTCAGATTGGTTTGATTGGCGGTAGGTACCTTCCATTTCAAAGACACTATTTTATTTATTAAGTACCTACCACCTACACAGTTTTATGACTATTTGGTTACTATGGTCTAATAATCTATGATGGTCTGTTGCTATGACGACGTTAGACGTCAACACAAGTTTGTACCACCTTCAGGTTCGAAAAATTTGTTGTTTCAAGTTTCATTAGTAGCCTGATATTTAATTGAAAGTGAATAAAATGACCGATCAAATGAAATATATTGTGAAAGAACTAAACACAACTCTTGGAAGAAACTACGATCTTATAAAATTCGACGCTTTGAATGAAAAACAACTTTTGCAGTTGCTTGTGGATTTACTCGTGAACTTCAATGCTGGTGAAACGGTAAGTTAATCCGTACCAATATGTGCTAATTTGGTCTCATTGTTTATGAGAAAGATTATTATAATAAATACATAATTATTACTAGTGGAAATCACATTTTTATAATTTGGCCTCTGCCACTCTTGATTTCCTTGCGGCAACGTTTGCGTTCACTGTATCTAGTGTACCTATCTTACTATGTCAGTAATGTTCAAGATAGGTAGGTACGTAAACATGGAAGTACATATTATTTTATTGAATTTGTCATATTGGTTGGTACTTGCCCGGTATCCAAAGAGTCCGGTATCGCACCCTCAACCTCGTGCAAGAAGCAGATATCTTAACAATGAGACCATTAAGAAAGATAAGTAAGTACTTACCTTATAATTTTCCTTCTTTCCCCTTGACACCACCAAATGATACCCAGTAGCTTTACTGCTCAATAAAATTAAATGTTGGAATTATGAGCTTTGGCAGAAATTGAAAAAAAATAAATAAAGCGTTATTAAAACTTTATAGTTAACCTAGTTTTGAATGACCAAACATAATTTTTATAATAATAATTCCTATGCTCTTCCTTAAATTCTACCCAATTAAGTATAGGTAGTTCTGTTCAGAGTACCTAAAAGTGGCATCACTAATACTCGATGGTGTCACAAGTAATAACATAACTCCCCGTAGTACCACTGGGGGTGTCATGGGGATTAAGATGATTCCCCGTGATACCACTGGGGGTTTCATGGGGAATAGGTGATTCCCCATGACACCACTGGGGGGGTATCATTTGGTGGTGTCATGGGGAAAGAAGGATAATTTTGACATACCTACCTGCACTTTTTAATGTGGATGTATTGTTTGTAGGTGGACATAAATGAAGATGAGTCTGAAATGGTGTCACTACGTTTGTTAGAGATGTTGAGCAGTGTTAAATATCGTCCTCCTGCGGGCGTGGAGCCGACTCGCTTTAGGGCGCAGCTACTAGCTGGCGATGCGAGAACTATTCATCACGTACTACACTGGCTGCTAACTAACAAAGAACAAGTTAAGAACACCGCATATCTTGCCAAGTATGTATGCCAAACTAGTATTCAAAATTTTGCAATAAGTTTTAACTTGGAACGAGTCGAACTCGTTCCAAGTTAAAACTTATTGCAAAATTTTGAAGCTGTCTAGGTCGCGTGGTTAATCTGATTAATTTCATATTAAACTTCTTTCAATCTCGATGATGAATGTAGGTAGGTACTTGCTTGTCTGGTACCATTAACAATAAAAAGCCCTATGCAAAGCTTTATTCCATTTTTTTTTTTTTTTTTTTTATATTATATCCTACCAAAGTGACTCCACCCGCCTGATGGTAAGCAGTCAGTGGAATCCAGAAGTGGCGGCCACTATACCAAAAGCTATTGTCTTAAACTGCTGGTATGGTGGCCTCCACTATGGCGGCTGGGAATGGGGTTAGGGGAAGGAAATGAGGGAGGTGAGGAAAGAGGAAAGGGGGGAAATTGGGCCTCCGGCGCTCTCACTCACCGAACGAAACGCAGTAGTACGGATACTACTACTCTTAAGTCGATCTTCTATGAGAGGGTAGTACTTCCCCGGACGATCCGACCCATTCATGCTGAAATCAGCGTGGATCTACTACCGTATAAACGAAAAGCCTATAGACGAAAAGCCTTGTTTATAAATTTATATCATGCAACGCGAAAGTTTAAAAGTAAATAATGCAAAGCTATAGCTAAAAACATAAAATTTTGTAGTTTAATATTTTAATTAAAATCTCAACATTTCACACATAAAATGCGTACCTACCTAAGTAATAGATTAGGGTCATTTAAAGAATAATACTTAATTAAAGCATTTGAATAGCATGTTGTTAGCATACCTACGATATGAAATAGATAGTAGATTAGATACTAAAAGCATAATTTGCGTCATATGATAAACCAATAATACGGTCAAGAAATACCTGATTAGTTTCTCGTACCTACCTAACAATTTTCTTTCGCTAAATTAAACGCACATTTTATTACACCATAACCGCTCTTATTTACACAAGGCTTTTCGTCTATAGGCATCACGTAATAAGAAGGCTATATATTTACTGTACTTAGGCACCATCGGTATGTACCTACATACGTGATCAGAACGCCGAAACATGCCGACATTTACTCCAGGGCTCACTATAATAAAAGCTTAAATATTGTCTCGTATATAGGTGTTTTAATTAAATTGCAGAATCGGTTCTTTGATCTTAAAATGTGTAATCATTAAGAATTTTAATAAAAGCTGTTACTTGAGGTGTTATTGCTATATATACATACGGGGTCACATTTAATTTATACAGAAAACAATATTAACAATATTTTATATCCCTACGTTAAGTTTTCATGACTCATTAAACTATTATGACCTTTTTTAACTTCAGTAGATAGATGTCTATCTCTCTAGAACTTTAAACTAATAAATATACTTTTTAGGTATTTAAAGTTACCCGACATACCTCCCGATGTAGCTCGCAACAACACGATTCAGGACGTGCTGGATCTTTATCAAAACTTGATGGATGAATTTAAGGACGTACACAAACGTACTAGAACTTTGCAAAAGGATAACGCCTCGGAAATAATTAATGATATCAAGGAGATGGCGGTCGAAAGAGACATCGGTAAGAAATCAAAGCAGATAAAAAGTCATCAAGATATAGAACATTGCGTCAACATCAACGTTGCGACCCGACCTTGTCGAACTTTGTAATGATTCCTTATTTATGTAAATATTTATTATACTATAGATATACTGCCTCGGTAGTTCAGAGGTACGAGTACAATCTCTGTCAGGTAAAGTCATTTTATTGTTGAAATTCAATAAAATTTTTGTTCTTATGGCAATAGGCTTGCCATCTGGTGCATTGGCTTCAAGATAGCAGGCAAATCATGGAAGCAATTTTAGCTCTGCCTGCCCCATAGGAGAAAAATGTGGTTTATTGTCACCTCTTATAAATAGAAAAAATAAGGCCATAATTATGCACAATTCAAGAACTTGTGTCAAACGCATAAAAAATCAGTTGCATTGTAATCTCACAACTCTTGGTATTAATCGCTGCATTCAACTGTGTACCAAAATGTAACCTTGCCGTAAAGGTTTAATTATTACCAATGCGCAATATAACGGCTCCCGGGGGTAACGAGTCGTCCGACAAACAACAATCATTAACTTAAATGTATATATTCTAAGTAAAATGTCCGAACTCGAGTAATTATAATCAAGTTTTAACATTTGAATTTACTTATTCAATCTTTGTCGTAAATGTACCTTTTAAATGTATTCAGCAAACTTTTGGAAATTACATTTCAGTGATAAAAAGGTTAGAAAATGTGCAAGTTAATTTAGTAGATGTAAGCGACAAAGAGGAGCTGTTAAATGTTAGTCGAGCTTTAAGAGTACAGCAAGAAAAGGCTAAAGAACTTGAAAATCAGGTAAATATCTAAATTTATTATATTATCAGTAATTTTATTAGGCTCAATTGTGTTGCCACAGTTCAATATATTTTTGTTGCCTAATATTTAATTGTAGTAAATTAATATTGAACAACTGTCTGAACAAAGAACCTGTTAAATGCGATCAGAAAATGATGATGAAGATGGGATCAAGCTGATGATGAAGATTTCTATAGCTAAGTAGAGATCAAGAGCAATAAAATAAAACAAAGGTTGCAGATATTGACCCCTAAGTCTCATAATTTAATAAATCATTCTTTTTACCTCAGCAGAAATATAAGATAAATTCAATAAACCCTGTTTAATTCCACAACCTCAACGGTAAATGAACCAAAACAATTTATTGAAAGCATGTACCATATAATATTGAATTATTTCAGTACGACGCACAGCAATCTCAATTAAAAATGTCGTCGGATCAGCTAAAAAGATATTTGAACGTTATTCATGGACAAAGTGCGACCCCTAAGACGGTCAATGATGTTATGAAGCGCTTGCAAGAAGAAATTCAGGTATTAACGAGTATATCGCTGACTAAAACAACTGCGTTGATTCATAGCCACGGTGCAATATGTTTTAAATTCTAAAATAGCATATGTCTGATAGTATAGACCTGATACGGTAAATTATATTACTGGAAGCATATTGTTAGTGACAGACAAACATATTTAAAAAATATGGTACATGAGCGAAGAAGCCGAAAGCCGTAAGCCAAAAGCGAAGCTAAATTAAGACCAAAGAAAGGTCTTTATTGTAGGTTCAGTAAATATCTTATTACAAAATTTTTTATTTATAAATATAATAGTAATGAAATATTATTATACTTCTTCCACTGGTAGGTTTTTCTATTCTATCTAAGTATTTTAATTTTGTAAAAGAGATATTTTTAACTTTATTATGCTATGTGCAAAGCAGCCACAAAATAATTATAACATGATAATATAAAAAGCGGCTAAATTTCCTGCTACTTAATTAAAAGAAATATATTATTTTCATACTAACTAAGATGTTCATTTAAAATCGCGTAAAGTCGAAATTTCCAGGCAATTTTAGGACAATGAATTCGTCGACGTCACAAAAACATTTATCGTTATGTAAAATACAAAGTACTTTATGATCTATTTCTTTCTTGTTTTTCACCTGATTAGTTGAACAGCTATCTCGTAAAAGAAAAATTACCTCAAGAGAATTCGCATCTTCAAAGAGAGTTGAACATAATGCAAGCTATTGCTGTGGAACAACATCCAACTCGATCCGATTTGGTGACTGTGCAGGATAAAGTAAGTACAAAAAACAATAAATACTAGATTAAGGAGGAATTTCATATGAGAAAATAGAACTTGTATTTTTAGATATGGATAAAAATAATTACTTTTAACTGGAGTGTATTGAATCTGTGTACAGTATGAAAGGGTCCTTTGTCGATTCACACCACGAGCTATTCGGCTCATGGTGATATGTATGTGTAGTGAATTCCTTGTTTCGGACCAGTGGTGTGAATCGACAAATATTTATTTTGTATTTCGCCGTTCCCCACCACGGTAAATTATGATAGTGATTTACTTTTCTAAGCCAAAAATAGCTCTTCGGTGTTTCATACCGTTCACCTACTGCATAGCCTGTGATTATTTAATGTTAGAATGATGCGTCGATTCTCATTTCAATGGATCATGTCTAATCGATTTGACTGCACATATCGTTTAAGGTAGGTGCCGTGTCACAGCCATTATTGCCATGAGTTTTTTGGACACAATTCGTACCCGAGACAGACTCAGATTCATTTTTAAGAGACCAACATCTATTGGAAATTGAATTCCAAGTTGAAAATGGCCGTATCATTAAAAAGTCATGTAAAAGCCGGTTTCATCGAGGCTGCTAAGTTTGTAAATTTACATATAATTTATTATGTTATTGGAATTCTTGGTAAAATATTCTTAGCTCAAAGACTGTCATCTCTTTTTCTTATATTGTTTTGTAGGTATGTAAATTTTCGAGGAGTTCGGGATTGCCACCAGTGTGGAAGTATTCTTGCGAGTATAAGAAATGAAAAAAATTCTGAGCACAAGACTTACTTGCATTTATTTGTTCACCTTTTCTCTTTGGTACATGAATAGTTTGCATATAGCCATAATGAACCGTGAATATTTTTAGATAGCCGTTGTGAATAGTGAGATGGAGCAGTTAGTTCAGCGCAAGTTAGCGATGGCCGGTCCCCAAGAGGACAAGCTTGCGCCATTTCGACAGCAGGCCACTGTGATCCGTCGTAATAAAGAGGCCAGTGCTACTCGTGTTCACGAGTTAGCTGCCACGCTCAAGGATCATGAAGCTACGCTGGCAGATCTGCAGTCCCAGGTGACAATAACGCACGAATATTGAAACTCCCGTTAGCTACTACGGGCTACGAGAAATCGGACAAAATGTACTACTATGCACTTTGGAAATTGGAACCATATTTAAGTAATATTATAAATAAGAAAAGGCATTCACGCTAATGCTATATTTTACCTATCACACTTAAGCGTATTGGTATATCAATTTTTATTCAAAGTTTTGCCTATAGGCAAAAAGGATGTTTTTGATAAGATATATATCATCAAAAACAGCACGTCGTATATCTACGACAATAAATATTGTTGACGTAGCGAAACCGGGACATAAAGATAAATGTTTATGTATTGTATACCATTTTTCTCAATAGACATTAGGCCTTAATGTTATCCGTGTGCCACGGCTGTTGCTCAAATTGGATATCTCAAACTATTGATGGGATGACGTCGAATCTTGCCGATCGCTGGTCACGATTTAATCGAAATGAAAGTCTGTTGATGTGATTTTACAGTAATATACGACGATCAGTTTATATTTCCCGTTTCAAATAATCAGTCATTACGTACAGTACATTAAAGTGTGCGTATTAATTCAGATAATGTTGTTATTTGCGTTGAGATCTAATCGGAAAATGCTAAATTTGAAAATGACATTTTATTACTAAGTTAATTTAAATACTACCTACTACATATACTTTTGCAACATTAAATAACATTGATTTAAACCCTAACTGTACAGAAAATCAATTCATGATACATTTGTTGAAGTGTCAATTTGATAATAATTCAGGTCAAACAACTTTTGGGTGATACCGTCCTTAGAGGAGAAGAATTAAAAAAATACGTTAACTCATTGCGCACAAAAAGCAGCGTCTACAAAAGGCAGAGAGCCAATCTTTCAACATTTAAAGTAAGTAATTTTATCAGTTACAAAAGGCTTGTTTAATTGTTCGTTTTAATATTGCGGTTTATTTTTGTCCATGATGTAGGTCGAGACGGGTATTTTGGCAAGAACGATACATATTATTAGTGCTACCGATCCTACAGTCGAAATGGCCTTGGTAAATCATAAAAAATTGAAAGTAGAAGACGAGGAAAATATGGAAAAGAATCAAGATAAGACCGCAGATTTGGCTAAAAAGTCTTTCCATGATTTATCGCAGGTAAAATGAATAGCGTGGGTGAGTCTATTACTTATTCATGTATTACATAGGATATGTTTCGAGGTAAGTTTGTCGTGGAATAAATATTTTATTTTCTGGAAAATATTAATTACCGGTTGTTGTGACAAAATACAACAAAATATACACAATATTAATATTATCATTATTTGATTGAACTAAGACAAATGCCCTGCTAGGTCGTCGTAAGTCTTTGTTTTTTATGAATTATGATTACTGGCGAAGTCCTGTAAAAAGCACAGCGGGCTTTAGATCAATTTAAATAGCTTGATCCTGCATTTTACAAAAAACCTTGTTAAAATGTGTCATTGCGGAGAAATTTAGTCTCCTCGGTCGGTTTTTTACAGGGTGAAAACTTGCAAGTGTTGGTCGTGACTTTGCGGTCTCCAAAGCTTTGGTAACTGTATAGTTGTATTGCTTGTTTGCTTGTTGACCCTTTTGTTGTATAATTTAATAATCTATTAATAATCCTATTTAGGCCATGTGTCGCCTCACTTACACACGTCTATTATTATCGTTTGCAGATAGTGGCGCAGACAGCTCAAAAGCTATCACAAGTTCGTCAAGAAATACAACCACTTGCCGACAGTATCAAACCAGTAAAAGAAGAATTCCAAGCTATTCAGCAACAGTACGAGCAGAAGAAACGAATTTACGAGGCAACGTCCATCAACATAACATCACAAATGGAGCCTCTCAAGAACCAAGTGAAAGAGTTGACTGACCAGTTGAATAGTAAGGAAGACGAATGGAAAAACTTACGTCAAAAAATCACAAAGGCAGAAAGTTTACAAGAAGTTGTAATGTTTGAAATGAAAAATTCAATGCAGTCGCCGAGAAAACCTTCGAAAATGGAAGCCTTAAAACAAAAAGTTTCTGACATGGAACAAATTGTTAAACGCTTAGAAGAGGTGGGCACACGTATTTTAATGTGAACGTTAAGAAAATTGAATTTGCGAGATAACTTTTTATTTTTCCTTTAAGTTCTTGTAAATTAAACTATTAAAATATGAATTTAATAAAATATTACAAAACGATTAAATAATAGGTAAGTATTCATTATGACTCTATAGATAATTTATGATCAAAATTAGAGCAAGTTTAAAGATAGTCGAGAGAAATATTTGCCGCACTAAATAATGATTATTTATGCTATTTGTAGGAGCAACAAGTTGTAAGTTCTCGGCAAGGAGCAGTAGAGGAGCAAACTCGGCTGTGGGAAAACACACTACAGTTAATTCGGTGCAAGATGCGTGCGCGTAATGAGCCTGCTACGCGTCAGGGGCGCATGCATATTACACAACATTCACAAATGCTCACTCTAACCTAAACCTATAGAATTTTTGTTAAAATATTAATATTATATATTATGTATATTAACATTTGTTTCCACGATATACCTAAATTTCCATTTTGTACACCAAATATTTCCACCAAAACATTTTAAACTGTCATGACCCGCGCGACGGCTACGTCACGTCTTTTGCAATTATCGTGTAGTACCACATTATCTTCTGTTTATAAAGAAACACTATGGAAAATGTAGCTGACATTTAAACTTTGCGCTTGGCAAATAAAGTATTTCACACTTGTATATATTTTGCATACGCGTGGGTTACTCAAATAAGCTACTGTGGATTTATTTTTATCACTATTTAAAAAATGAGCACGTCTTCTTCTCGATCATCTGACATTTGGTAAAATATGAATTCATGCGCTCTGAATGGTGTCAGGTAATAAAGAGCTTCATTATTTTTAGTCCAGTCAACGAATCGCTAAAAAGAGGGTGTTGAGTGCGTGAGCGTGTAACTTAGCAATTTCTTCAAAAACGTTTTTATTGTGATCAGAAAGTGAACATACTAAAAGTTACCTCTCCTAGGAGCTGAGCTGGAGGGGGAGGGGGAAGGGTTTAAAGTTTCCATTTTTCGGCATTTCGTCAATATCTCAAAAACGGTGCGTTTTAGAGAAAAATGTTCTTCTGTCGAATGAAAGCTTATAAAATTCTCTACAACTTTATCTTGTGCACATATTCCAAATAAGTTCACTCCATGATCACCCTAAGCACGTTCCTGAAGAAAACGCTAAGTTGTTCGCTCACGCAATCTATAATTGTTTTTGACTGTAGTATGTTGTAATATTATTTTTGAATTTATATTACAAAAATAATGATAATTTAGATAAATAAATAAAAAGTTTATTTCAATTTAAATTATACGATAGGATGTAGGCATTACAGAGTGGAAATTAATAAAAATAAGTACATGACAGATAATGCTTTGAAGAGAACAAAATTGTATCAGTAGGCATATATTATGGTAAATGCATCAGTAATGGACAAGGTACCAGTGATGAACAGAAAAAACTAAATGTTGTAGAAAGAGAGTAGGAATGAGTTTTTATATGTTGGAAATATTCAACTTTAGAGAAAAGTCGTCGAGGTATCAATGTTTGAAGTTTTATTAAAATTGTTTTCGCGGCTATTCTTACGTGGTGGTTTTAGAATGCTATGTAACTAAATAATTGTCTGAAGTGTAAACTGATAAATAAATAAAAAAAAAAAAAAAAAAAACTAAATTGTTAGTGAAGTAGAGGTAAAATTTGCCTATGATTTTATTATAGCTTTATTAAAATCAGAAGGTTTTTGTTGCTTGTAATAACCATGACGTTGTGGTTTTACTATAGAAAGGTTATTTTTCATGTTTTTTGGCAGTGTCTATCACTGGGGTACACTAGGTAAATATTTAATGTCCATTAGGACATTATGTTTATTAATAATAATAATAATAATAAACCATTTATTTCGGGTCGCATAAACCCATAGATAAATACTTTACAGACTAACATACATAATACATAATATAAACTCAAAAACTACACTTCACATGCACTAGTCACTGTGCGTTTGTGTGGCACTTGTCCGCGGAAGCGACGGAACACGCCAAAATAACGCTAATAAAGCTAAAAATATTTTTGTTACATTATAAGTGATTATAACGACAAATGATTTGGAAAGAGCATTTATGTAGTTATTGTAATTTTATATTTATATTAGGTAGGTACTAATCGATTATATCAATTTCTATTTAAATTGTCATCTAAATATTTATATTAAATATCGTATTGTATTTATTGTGACCAATGATATTCTATTTAACAGATATGTTATGAACGCGTAATCGTGAAGACCTGAAAACGTCCTAATTGGGACGTATTGTCTTTAGTCTGCGTTACGCACAGCAACGAGTAGGTACACTATTGATGCAATTTTCAAATTTAAAAATGCCATCTTGTGTGTTCCGTAAGTGCACCAATTATGATACAAAATTAAATAAAACACAAGGAATCTCATACCATATGTAAGTACGCAATACTCTTTGATTTAATAACATATTTCAATTATTTTCCTAATAATTCGAATATTTGGAGGTTAGAAAAAAGAAAGAAATGGAAAATACATTTTTGTGGTGCGTGTGACAAGGACGCGTGCATCCCGGACATAGAATAAAAATACAGATGCGAAAATCGTAGGCAGAAAAGTCATCGTTCTTCGCAGTTCGGTTTTCCTTTTTTCTAACCTTGTATTGTTTCATAATTTTGTTTTATGTAAAAATGCATATACTTAATTAGAAATAAATAAGTGTGTGTAAAAAGTTTGAATATTACCAGATTATCAAAAATCATAAAATAAAGCTATTTCTAGTTTAACCCAACTACAGTAAAGCCCAAAAGGAGGGTTATGTGTTTGTCCTGTACGTATGTCCGGTTTTTTTATTCTCTCGTAACTAATAAACGGCTGAACCGATTTCAATAAATCATACGTCGCTACATTCGTCTCAGTAGTACGAGTATTATATTTTAAAATGAGCGAATTGAGAAAACTCTCTAACTTAGACTAGTGAAGAACAAGAATCCTCGAAAAATTTTAATTTCATTTTAACTATTTATTACCCTTTTTCTGTTTCAGTTCAATCGGCCGAAAATTGAGTTGCATGATTCCACCCGTTATAAATATAGTTACGTACAAAAAAGCTTGTAATTATGCCTATCACAGTTTTTATTAAAAATGTTTTAATTTTTCTGTAAATAAATATTTATTTTCGTTCACATGTTTTATTTTTCTACCTTTAGTAGTTGTTATAGGTAGAAACTGCGGTACAAATTTTGTACCTTCTCTTCTTTGTTAGTCTATGATACAGCATGCGGTGATTGGTAACTAGAGTAATGTTTGTTCAAATTCATACGCAATTGACAACACTAGCTGTCACTTTTTTTCATATTTGTTTTCTCAAGTCATCCTTTTCTATCATTTTGACATGTAGTGAAATGTGAAATGAATGAAAAAGGTCTATGTGTGCAACGGGTACTGTGCGGAACACTTTTTTCTGTTGTTTTGTGAGTGTATAACATATCTGTTAAATAGAATATCATTGATTGTGACCATGATTTCACAACAGACAAAAATGGAATACTTACTGAGAAATAAAGTTTTTATTTGTTAAAAACATTAAAACCAATTGCAATGTCCTACATTAAATATAGCAGAAATATACTTAGAAAAAACATTACTCAATACTCAATATTTTATTTGCGTTTTACAATGTAGATAGGACGTTACAGATATATAATACATCATTATGGACCCTATTGGGCACAGCAAAGTTAGAGGGGAGGAAGTAATAGTTAAATCTAGTATTTTCATTTAATAAAAATACTAGATTTAACTATTAAACTATCATATTATTATAATTATATTCATCTATTGTTTTCTACTTTATATTGTCGGAAATAGTGTCATAATATCATATATATTAGGATATTTATATATATGTTTTATTACCCTTCTTGACTGCGTCAGTGGGTCAAAAACAATTCAATTTTCGTGTGTATTGTATTGTTAAAATCACTATTATTAATAAAATCGCAAAAATACTACAAATTTGCGCTTAAAGTGTCCATTATTGGTGCCTTCCCTATATAAATTTCCTACTTGCCCTCTATCAAATTTATTGGGTTTATTCGTAGTCGTCGCCACTGACTTGCGTCGCCACGAGTGACGCCACGAGTACGAAAAGAAAATTCCTTATTATCGCCAGTGGTGAGAAGGCCCACCATTTATTGCCACTTAGCAATAACACCAGTCGTTAACGTTATAAATTTTGTTAAATATATAAAACTTCACATTTTAAAATACTTTTCCTCCATAAATTAACTTGTAAACTTTTATCTTTATCATGCATCAGAACTTCGTAAAGAATTTTCATAATTAGATATTGGTGATGATAATGTATTCAGAAAGATGTTTTCAAGTTGTTTGTAGTTAGTTATTCCTAAATACTTTCTAATGTGTACATTTTGGTTAGATATATAACGATTGTAATAAAATTTTAGATACCTATTACCTATACCTGTATAGGCTATTATAATACTAGCTTGCCGCAGCGCGAGTTCACCTGCGTCTTTGCTTACTGCTATGCTTCCGTCGCCATTAGCGTGATGTTACTATAACCTTCTCGAGAACTGGGGCTATCATTCGCAAAAATAAGTAGTTCCAGAGATTAGCGCGTACAAACAAACAAACAAACAACCTCTTCCGCTTTTTATGATACGAGTAGTATAGATAATTATTAGTCTGGCCATAAATACTGTTTAAAAATGAAAACTTTTCTTTTTTTAACTTATTTAATTATTTTGAATTTGGAACGCGTTTTATATTTTAAAAGATCTTTGGATTTCGCGCCCTTTCACATATTTTCTCGTGTTCCTTAAAAGTATTAAATTACAATGTAAAATCAGGTGATAAAAGAATAGGATAATAATATGTTATAAAAGATCGGGGCCGCCGCGTGCGGCGATCATATCGCGAGATATTAAGATTCCCGCTAGGACTCTGTCGCGTATTATAAAACAAGACCTGAAGCTCGGTGCTTATCGTTGATTTAAAGGACATGCCCTAAATCAATCTTTATAAGAGAGTGAATCGATCAAACGCTTTCTGTCGCGTTAAGAATAAAACTTCAGCTTAAAAAGTGTATTAAGAGACAGTCTTGGATCCTGTTGTGAAACCTTTCAGCAATACTCTTTTAAAAATGTACCGTGGACTTTCGAGCAGGACTCTGAACCTGTTCACAAGGCACGCAATACCCAAGCCTGGCTTGAAGCCAACGTTCCGGGCTTTATCGGGTCAATTTTAGAAGGTATGAACTGCTCTAAACGACACGGCGACATTGAGTCTCTTAAGCAATCTCTGGAGCAAACAGTGGCGCTATTTTCTATGGAAACAGTGTGTAAATCCATAGAGTCGTGGCCAGACAGATTAAAGGCCTGTATGCCAAAGGTTACCACGAACAAATATATTTTTTATTTTTTGCTGAAACTTTAATAAATATGTACATACATAGAAGATTTGGTAATATTACATAACTTCTTAAAAAAAATGCATTTGTAACAGAACTTATGGCCGGACAAGGTAGAATGTTTGAAACAATATAACATGTGTTTTCTGTGGACTGGTCGGGAAAGTAGACAGATGGTTCTGGAAGGTTTTTTTCCATATAAAGCTATTTTACGTTTTAACGCTTAATTTATTTTTTGTAGAATGTTTCTTTGTTTTATGCATCAATAAAATTGTCTATTTATAAAACATCTTACGCTCATGTACCTATAAAATACAGTGCGAGAAAGAATGTACGTAAATGGTTCAGATGGTCTTTAAGACTACCAATAGCGATCAAACTCCATTGAGCGTAAGCCTATTTAGTATTTTCACTTTATTCTGAAGATGTTATCTTCAGAATAAAGTTCCCAAAAAAGGAAATATATAGGGTGACGAGCGTATTGATGACAAATCTGTTTGACATGAAAGCATGATATCTATATAGCCAAACGACAATTATTCCCTTTGTTATCCGTGGTACATCCAGTAGTACCACCAGTGGTACTACGGCTTAAAATGACAAAAACAAATTATCCAGTCAGCAGAGAGTAAACTTTACTGGTAGACATAAACGCAGAATGAGCATGTAGAAAAACGTTTGGAATTACAAATAGTCTGCATAATTAAAAACCTTATTAGCTAGAAGACAAATTAGTTAGATGATATAAACGCAAAATGAGATAGTACTTAGTGAAAACATCGGAAAAATAAATAGTCTGAATGGTCTTTTGGTTGGGAGCTTGGCTTTTTCAGATTTTCCCCATTATCATCATTCTCGTTTAAAAGGTAGTTCGCGCCTATTTTGGCTATTGTAAACACAATTATTATTTTAACACAATCACTGACTACTTATAAACGTAGTTATTTAACTCTGACATCTCTGTCGCTCATAGTTTTCCAAAAATATAGACGAATCGTGAGAGTCAAAATAGTGTGATATATTTTTTCATAAAATATAATTATTATTTAGTTATAATATATTTATAAATTCAATAAGAATACAGAATGAAGTTATTAAGATAGATAGAGCATGTGGGTATCTATCTACGCTATCTACAGGTATTCATCGTGAATGTCAATACAGTAACTATGACATTTTTACATCTAGACGGTTTGCTTGTATGTCATCTCACGCTCATGTCTATTTTAGTGACTATGGCATTTTTAAATGTAGACTATTTGCTAATAGAGTATTTAAAAAAAAATACATTTTTAAAATACAGACGTTTTGCTTGTAGAATATTTAGCGTCCATGTTTATTACCTAAATATGGCGTTCAAATGCCAAGACGTTAGAGACACATCGACATTTACAGTTTTTTCCATCTTTTGTTTTCACGGAAGATGGTTGTCATTTAATTTCATCCACATTTTTTCTATTTTATCATTGTAAAATACCATTAATATCATCAACAAGAATATTATTCTACACTTGACGCTGGCAGAAATAGCTGACACAATCGTCGGCTCTGTTGCCAAAAAAAAGGATAAGAAGAAGACATTTTGCAAGTGGACATTATGTTAATTACCCAACAAATATCTACAGTCCATTCCAACTCTAATTTCGGACAATGTAAACAATCCTCCATAATGCCATTGTCTATGGTTTCATGAATTTACTAGTGATGGGGAAAAGGATGATAAAAATAAAATTAATGTCATCATACATAATTAAATAATAATTTCTCATTCTTTTTTTCTAACATTTTTAAATAATATTACGTTTACTAATACTCTATTTGCGTAATCGATTAATTCTATTTGATTTGTTATTTTTATTACTCCAAATACTTGTATTATATGTTAAATATGGTATTGTATTTTATTGTAACCGTGGACTTATAAACTATAAGATAATAAGACAAACAATTTACATACCTAATTAATAAATAAATGTAATTTTAATTAAGCATTGACCTCTAATTATAACTATTTGACCACGTACTGAAATGGAATACTGGGATACTTTTGAATATTTTCCCGCCTGATAAAAAATAGTGAAATATTGAATATATGGAATTTGTATGTATGTTACGATTTTATTATACTATATTACAATAAAACAAATGAACTCAGACTTGCGAGGGCAAATGACAAAATATTATGTACCTATGATATGTATTGGTTAAACTTATTTCTTCTGATAAATTACAACATTGGTTTTCAAAGACAATATAGAGTACAGAAAAAATAAAACTGTCAATCATTTTGACGTTTTAATTCGACCGCAAAAAGTAATTCGTAATTTTATTAAATAAACTAGATTTGATTATTAATCATTAGTAGAAATAGTTGCAAAATGAAGTGTATAGTGAACTAAATGTGTATAAACCCATGTGTCATTGTATAAGGAGTTTTTGATAGAAAATATTGAAAAAACTGTTTGTTTACATTGTCCGAAAATGGATTTGGTCGATACTGTAGGTACATTTTTACCTTTAATAACAAATATACAACTTTTGGATAACGACATATTTGTCGATTACACAAATATTTGTTCTACGTAGGAATCGAACACACTATTGTGTGCAGTGTTATATTAATTTATTACAGTACTCTTCAGTCGACTTCTTTTTCCTTTCTTTCACGATCAGAATCATCTTAGTCGTGTTTTTAACCGATTTTAAAAAAGGAGAAGCTTTCTCAATTATACCGCATATATATTTTTTATTAAGTTCGGCGTTTATGAACCGATTTTGAAGATTATTTTTATGTCGTTATTGTTCTGACATTAACTAATAATAGAGTGTGTACTTAGTAATTTGTTATTGTAGTTTTTCTTGACACCGACTTTAAATTTATAAAATACTTATTTTAATCATTTCTGATTAACTAAATCAAAATACGAATTACTTTGTGCTACGTAAATCTTGTTTTTTTACTTTTTAATTTTCCGTCTGAAGTGGTTTTTTTTAGCAAATTTAAAGAACATGTCCTTTTATGCTTGCCAACTCAACTAACTACCTACAAACCTATGTGCTATGAAAGAAAGTCTAAAATATCTAGTTATAGTTTTTTATATTCACATGAATATGTACACTAGTCTTCAAAAAAAGTTCAGATACCTAGTTACTTGTGACATTTTTCCATAACAGCGTTGCATCGATGTAATTTGCAATGCAGATGACTCCTCTATGCTATTTGAGAGAGTACCGCAGAGAAGCTAACGTATTTAAATGGGAGGTGCAATGGTGACATATATACAGAGTTTATACGAAGGTTTGATAATAAATGAAAAGGCAGCTGTTACTAGTCCGTATAATGATTTCAAATTAATCACAAAAATGATTTTAGGGAAACAAAAATTTAAATAATATTTTAGTAGTAACAAAGTAATACACTATTTATTATGACAAGTTCACTGACCTTTAATGAGCGGTAACGTTTATACTTCGACGTGGATTATGACTTAAGTCAGTGACCGTTTGACGTACTTACAGAGTGTTTAGAATTAAATAAAAATTAAAAAAATTAAAAAAGACTGGCCTGTTGGTCTAGTGGTTAGTGACCCTGACTGCTAAGCCGGAGGTCGTGGGTTCGATTCCCACCCAGGACAAACCTTTGTGTGATGAGCATGATTGTTTGTTCTGTGTCTGGGTGTAATTTATCTATAATATGTATGTATTTACAAAAAAAAAAAAAATGTATATAAGTAGTATATCAGTTGTTTAGTACCCATAACACAAGCAAATATAATTGCTTAATTTGGGGCTAGATGGCGCTGTGTGAATGTGGTGAAAAAAAAAAAAAAAAAAAAAAAAAAAAGTAGTTCTGTGTCTAAACTATTGAAGATATTTAGTAGATTTTTTTTTGGCTCGCTTTATAATGTCACATATTAAACGTAATTGCATTTAATATCATACCGTCGTGCACCCTCTATATATGCAGTAATATATATATATTTGTACTTACACTTGTGCGCTGCGAGTGAAATTAAAATGTTTTTATGTTATTCCTGAGGAGTAATATTAAAGTAATGTCGGACAATGTTATGGCATTAAAAAAATTAAAGTGTCGTTGTGGCATAATGGTGTCGATAATCCTATTAATATTATAAATACGAAAGTTATGAATTTCACCTTAGACGTTATCGCCAAGCGGTGAAGAATAGACGTGGAACTAATGTCAAAAGCTCTGGTCTATTAAGACCAGCTCAAACAGGCTATATAGAGTGTGTGATTCTTTTTTATTCGAATTAATCGATTTAAATTTGAATTAATCCCATCCTTTCCATTTCTGTCCAGAATGACACGTGCGGGACTGAAGTGCCACCCTTTTACAGAAGAATCTAAAGGGTTTCGAACCAAACGGTTCAGCACTTCATACTTCTGTCGCTCAATTAAAGCCTGAAACTTTTAAGTAACTATCTAATTTTAATCCTGGGTCTTTTAAACAGGGCGTGAAAATCATCTCACTTAGCCGCGGTAGTGGAGACCACCATAGCAGCAGATTCAGATAATGGCGATTCTGGGAATGGTGGCCACCACTTCTAGATTCTACAGATTGCTTATCATCAGGCAGAGTGGCAGTCACTTAAGGCTAATATAAAAAAAAGTGTGTGATTTCAAATCGCGTTTCCTTTAAAAAACTAGGTGGATCTTTGGATTACTTAAGTAGGACTATTCCATTAATAACTGTCAATATAAAGATTGCGATTGATTTGGGGAAGGCCTATCGCAGTCTACTGTTGGACCAGTAGACTGCGATAGGCTAATTCTGATTGTCAATATAAAGATACTTATTAAGCTTGTATTTATAATGAAAATCAAGACGAAGACATTATTCTCGATCACGTTACAGAATATATTTAGTCATTAGGTTCCGCAATTATCGCGCCAAAATGTTTTACAACAAACTTTTAATGGGAAGAGTTTCGTCTATTAATTATATTTTACAATATCTTCAACTTTCACGAATCTAAAATTTTCAATTAAGTACTCTTTAGTAACTAAAACAAAAGTGTGTTCTTAACAGAAATATGACATTTATTTTAGTTGCTTTATTATTTTTATACCTAAGTAAATCAGAAGATAGAAATAAAATCCAATGGCGGTAGGTACTCTTTATTTTAAATCTATCAAATGGAATACTTCAATCAAAATTGAATAGAAAACTTTTAACTTTAGACCATATTTTGTTTGTTTAAGGCTCATATTAAATTGTGAAAGCGTTTGCAGGAATTGAGCAGTGTACGTAATCATAAGTTTAAGATGTGTAATAAAAACAATATTTTGTATAGAGGAACTGATGTTCGTTTAGATGTCGTCAATGGGATTCTAATGACGAACTGGTGAGACCACGAGGAAAAACAACTCGTAAACCCACTAACACAAATTGTAAAACAGTATAATATCACAGGTTACAGATATTTGTCATTTTATGGTCATGTTCATTGTGGTTGGCCTAATGTATTCTTCGAAGTTGAGGGTTCAAAATGGAATTGGTACTATCGCAAGTCAACTATTTTTGACGGTCTTTCTTCGAGTATATAAAATAATTATAAAAATATATAATATTTATTAAAATATATATATTTTTTTATATATATATCTTCGAATAGGTAATAATAGCAGGTATAAGATATTATATTATATTTACACGGTAGTAGATCCACGCTGGTTATAGCATGAATAGGCCGGATTGACCGGGGAAGTACTACTCTTTACTGCCCTCTATATATATATATATAAATAATATTGTGTATTAATAAGTAATAATGTGTGATATATATATATATATATATATATATCACACATTATTACTAGCTTTCCAAGGCGCGACTTCAACCGCGTCTTTGCTTACTGCTCTGCTCCCGTCGCCAGTAGCGTGATGTTACATAGCCTATAGCCTTCCTCGAAAACTGGGCTATCATACGCGAAAAGAATTACTCAAATCCGACTGGTAGTTCCAGAGATTAGCGCGTTCAAACAAACAAACGCTTTATTTAATAGTATAGGTTAATTGAGTAAGTATATAAAGTTTCGTTCTGGTGGTAGTAGATATTTCATCATAGGCGACTTGGTGTGACTGTGTCGACAACTTTAGTTTTAGGTGCAAATATTTGCTAGGTAATGATGATTAAAGTTTTTGTTTTAGCTCGCAAACTCATTACCAAACTGTCAGCTGTCTAAAGTAGTACAACTCAGGCTCAACTTTGGTATAATGACTGACAGCCGAACTTCGGCGCGTTGATGGGCCAGAAGCGTCCTGCAAATTAGGCCATTACTGGTATGTTCATAGTCCTCTACACATATTGACACTACATTCGATTGCAAATGATTGTTTTATTATCCGAGTAACCTGCACTGTTAGCATAAAATAACATTATTATTTTGTCTACATAAGTCGACTTTTTGATCCTTCACAATCCTTTCGGAATATAAGAGAAATTCAAAAGCCACAATCAAGGAAATCTTGCGAGTTTTCTTTGATACAATCAGAAAAATAAATGTTAGTCGTTTATTCCTATTATCAAAGCAGGATAAGGGAATAAGGGTTCGCGTAGTCAATTTCAGGGCAATTGTGTCGCATTCTTATGGCACCACGTAATATGTAGGTATGGGTATTTTACTCATTATGTTACTAAGCTACGTTTACGATATTTTTATCTATATCTATTCTAAGTTAGTAACTTTACATTGGAACTAGTTCTTACAACGGAAACGTTTAAAGCTTTCGCTACACGAGAACTGTACTACAAATATTATCGCATTTCACGAAAATTGAGAAATAAAATGGGAATTACAATTTAGCAATTTTTAACTTTAAAAAAACATACTGAAAGTGCGGTTTTGGTAATATGTGCAATTCTTAAAGGAAAATGTACATTTTAAAAGATCGACTTTCTAAATTCTCGGTGATCGAACGTGGAGCGTAGATACTTAATGTTTCGAATCTTCGAATTACTTAATCTGGACAAATGCGCCACAATGTGGCTGCGAGGATTATTCCGATTCTTCCATATTTCAGTTTGTAATTTTAAAATTGTATTTGAATAAGGCTACAATTGGAGTAGTTTATATATCCTAATGACAAAATTATGAAATTCTGATTGAATGATAAAGTGCAATTAACCATCAAATACAATATCACTATAAAATGACCATTCTCGTATACAGTAGTGAATAGCTAAACACAATCAACGTGAAAGCATTATTTGTGGTCGCTGCGATAAGAATATGACAAGAGGAACTCAAACAAAGACATTGTTACACATTTTGATAATAATACGACCAGTCCTAAATGTTTAGTTTATCAACTGTTTGCTTTAATTGTTTGATATTATTTATGTTACTATAATTTCCACATTATTATTGTAATATTTTTTTTTTACATACGAAATGTCATTTGACACGAGTATGAGTAGGTTGTGTTTTCAAAGGCTTACATAGAGAATAAGCTCTCTGGCGGGAAAACTAAAATAGACCCAGGTATTTATGATTCATTTAAAGTTCGCTAGACAATTATATAGCAATGGATATGTCGTGTCTTAAGTGGAAGTAGGACTCATACGCTTGACAAACTATATTCCCTCCATTTATCGTATTAGGTTTGATTTCTATATCTGATAGTCGTGACGGTAGTGTCGGAACTTGGTACTGCCCGGCAAATTTTATTAATGTACAAAATCGTCCGTGAACAATACGGAGGCCCATTGCTCTTCTGTCCAATTTAGGTGATCACGCGCAAATCTTAAGCGAGCTTGTCTGTGAGCTACAGACAACTTTGGACCATTTGCTGGTCCTGGAACCTGTCTCCACAAACCTTCTGTATATTCTAGAAACCGTAGACTGGTTTAAATTTAAATTTCTACCAATCGTTCGTTGATCCAAGCCCTCCCGCACCAGTGCTACAATTTGAGCCGCTTGTTCGGACGAAGTATCCATATTATGGTTCAAAAACTCTCGATGAGTTAAAAAACTAACCCAACAATTCTGCTGGTAACGAAATATGAAATGAAATGAAATGAAATATATGTTTATTCATTTAAGTTAATTAAATTAACACTTATGAACGTCAAAGTTTACAAAATGTCAGCAAATTAACCTACAGCCAGTTCGCTGACGAAGTAGAGCCATGAGAAGAACTGGCAAGAAACTCAGGCCACTCTTTTTAATCGCCAGGGTATTACAATTTTTGTAAGTTACAGTTTCAAGTAGCATGCAAAGTGACGCAGGCAATACACTTAACTCTATAGATACTTAATTACTTACAGCTATCTATGTTGTAAAGAAAAATTAAAAAGTAAAATGTGTGCTTTACAGGCTGCCTCAATTTGTGCATATTGCTACAAAAGGTAAAAGCAACATGTGAACTGTGATAAATATTTCTATGTAGATATTATATAAACTGTTAATTTTTGGTATAAGTATAAAGTAAGATGAACTTAATTTACCACAGGAGTTCACAATGTACCTCTATTTCACAAATCACAATGTAAAAAAAAAATTTAACAATACTAAGTATATAATTTTAACAAAATAATACAAAATGTGTACTTAACTGTTCAAATATGGCTCGGGCATCATGTCATTTAAAATTAATAATTTATAAATTATGTCAAAATGTATCAATAAATTAATGTCAAAAAATTATTTGATAAAGCATTCATAATAATCATAAAAAATGTCATTCATACAATAATTAACAAAAATATGTCCTTAAAAGTATAATGTCATTAAAATCAAGAGTAAAATTAATTTACTCCTTCGTCAAGCGAGCATCCCATGACTTTTATCGTTCAGATACTCATTAACAGTGTAGTAACCCTTAAGTATTAAATGTTTTTTGACAATTTGTTTAAATTTGTCTAAGGGTTTATCCATTATGTCGATAGGTAATTTATTAAATAAACGTACACCAAGTCCCGTAAACGAATTATGGACTTTATGTAAGCGATAGTGTGAGCCAACCAGTTTATGCTTACCCCTGGTGTTAATCTCATGCACATCGCAATTCCTAGTATATAGACTAATGTTACTCTTAACATAAACAACATTAGCATATTATACAGTCCATTCCAACTCTAATTTCGGACAATGTAAACAATCCTCCATATTGCCATTGTCTATGGTTTCATGAATTTACTAGTGATGGGGAAAAGGATGATAAAAATAAAATTAATGTCATCATATATAATTAAATAATAATTTCTCATTCTTTTTTTCTAACATTTTTAAATAATATTACGTTTTCTAATACTCTATTTGCGTAATTGATTAATTCTATTTGATTTGTTATTTTTATTACTCCAAATACTTGTATTTATGTTAAATATGGTATTGTATTTTATTGTAACCGTTGACTTATAAACTATAAGATAATAAGACAAACAATTTACCTAATGTATAAATAAATGTAATTTAAATTAAGCATTGACCTCTAATTACAACTATTTGACCACGGACTGAAATGGAATACTGGGATACTTTTGAATATTTTCCCGCCTGATAAAAAATTGTGAAATATTGATTATATGGAATTTGTATGTATGTTACGATTTTATTATACTATATTACAATAAAACAAATGAACTCAGACTTGCGAGGTCAAATGACAAAATATTATGTACCTATGATAAGTATTGGTTAAACTTATTTCTTCTGATAAATTACAACATTGGTTTTCAAAGACAATATAGAGTACAGAAAAAATAAAACTGTCAATCATTTTGACGTCTTAATTCGACCGCAAAAAGTAATTCGTAATTTTATTAAATAAACCAGATTTGATTATTAACATTAGTAGAAATAGTTGCAAAATGAAGTATACAGTGAACAGAATGTGTATAAACCCATGTGTCATCGTATATGCAGTTTTTGATAGAAAAATATTGAAAACACTGTTTGTTTACATTGTCCGAAAATGGATTTGGTCGATACTGTATATATTGAGATGCAACTGGCAATATACCTATCTCTTTGAATCGCTCTCTCAGGGAGTCTACAGGGAGTAACAATAATTCAATTGAAAAAAGAAAAATCAATGCGAATCAATTTAAAACTTTGCTTTAAATAACAGGCAAATCTGATACTACGAGTAAATTTTCTTTTCCCGGCTATATTCATTTGTTTTACTGCAGTTCTATTTTTAAATTTTGCTTTTTTTTTAAGATTAAGAGCCAGTCTCTCCATATTTATATAATTTAATCTGCGAAAAGTTTGCATACTTATTAAAAAAAAACATTTCAAAGTAATCCTGAACTTTGATGCATTTTATGAGTCCGTCAGTGTATTTTAAACTTTTCTCACATCCAAGCTAACGGAGTTGGGAATTGTAATCTGTTAAAAAAATCACCTCACTATACCACTGCCAAATATTTTCATAAGATAACAGACTTCATAGTACTTGATATAGGTACAGGCATAGAGTTAGTATGGTAAATGATACTATTCTGTCTATCTTTTCAGCACAAAATATCATCATCTTATGGGGCAAAGTGCTCTGGGATTAAGAACAGCTTCAATCTGTGTTTCGCTTAAAGTGATTTTCATTAGTAAAGATTCAAATATTTTATGATCATACGTCTATGTACACTTTCTACCTTAAGAATATGTGTATATGACAGCACTGAGACGTGCTTGAGCTTGTCCATTACAATGATCATAAACTGGGGCACATTGCAACCCTACTCGCTATCATAAATCGTACTGCGAAGCGCTTGCCATCCCTTTGTGATCTGTACCAAATAAGTCTATTGCATAAAGTATAAAAATAAGCTTCTGGAACTGGAAAAGTGATTCCCATAACGTTCATCTTATAGTCACAAAGTTTTTTTAAAAGTCGTAAAGAGGGTTTAGAAGGCATTAGCATTGATTTTATTCATCCACATTTAATTTCAAAACATTATCAATAAATTAAATCGTAGAACAGAATGCAGGCTGTTGATAAAATTAAGCATTCATGTTTAATTTAGAAGAAAGGAAATCAAACAATTGGAGAGAGGAGTATTGATGATTGATGTACCGCCTAACTTCGCTCCGAGGGATTATCGCACTGACGAACAAACCGAGGTCACCGAGATGTTATCATTTATTAAAAATGGTTTTATACATATTTTTAATAACATCCTCTGTGTGATGAATGACTTTTTAACGAATTTTATCGTGACCCATATTGGTAGGTACTGCTATAACCCCAACATATGGCGGCGTTTTTGCATGAGAACAGATATTTTTTTGTCTAATTTTTAAAGCTTAGTTAAGCTGAATGACTTCATTATTATTTCTGCTAAAAACATTAACTGCCGAAAGACTTTAGCAAGCAATGCATATGAATAGGTTTTTGCAACAATTGCCACGTTAGACATGCGGATTATGTTGAATTTTAAAACTCTAATTTCATTATGTAAGTAATAGATCTACCTATGGGTTTGTTTGTTTGTATGTTTGTTATGGATAAACTCAAAATCTACGTAACCAATTTAAAAAAATCTTTCACATAAAGAAAGCTACAATATCAGCGGGTAAAAAAACCTTTTTTATTGGGTTCAGCATAATAGATTTAAGTAATTAAGTAATTTTCAGAATATTTCTAAATTTGAAATACAGCACTGCTTTAATAGTTGGCAGACAATAATGCTAAGACATTTTATATAGGCGTCCACTAACTAAGGAATGGACATTGATACCGAAGTGAAGTGAGGGTGGGCGGCTAGTGTTAAATAAACATACTTCAATGATAACAATACAGGTAAGTTTATGTATATGTCGTAGGCAACTTGTAAGAATCCGCCGTTTACAATCTGCTTCGGCAGGTGTACATAAGACCTGCCGGTTATGTTACCAGCAATGTGTAAGTATTGCTAATTGGTGATGTTTGAAGTAGTTTGACACAAATAAAAATTTACTGTTTACAGCCGCAGGGAGTCACAGTTCTAACCAAACCTAACCCAATCTGCCTTCGGCATAACATAACGCCGATGACATGCCGAGGCAGATTGTAAACTGCGAATTTCTACAATTTGCCTGCGACATATACACGGTAGCTACTACAGGAAAACACGTTATTATTCGTCCTCAATTTTATAAAATTACTTACTTTTGTACACAAAAGTAATTTTATTCAATATTTTTTGTAAAACCTCGTCTGCATCCTGTAGGTAGGTACCTACTTTGTAAAATTTAATTGCACGAAATAGGTGCGAAGAGACAAGATTATGGTATTTACGATACACGAATGCAATTTTTCTTCAGAGAATTAGACCCGGATTAGTAGGTCGTACCGTCTATGCTCTGATTTAAACAAATTTCTTTTTAAAAACTAATTTATACTAATTAATTGTGTAGAACTTCAATCGAGCTGAAAATGTGTACCTAATTAGGCCTTTCCGAAGCTTTTAAGGATTAATAGATGTACAGTGGAAGAGAAAAGCTTTTGAAAAATATTCGGAAGTGTTAGTTGATATTCTAACACTTCGTTAGGTACAATGAATCTACTAAAAATAAAAAAAATGGCGAAAAGTAGTTGGTTAAACACCTCTGCCTATGTATGTATGTATGTATGTACATCGTTATTATTATGGCCTTGGTGCATTATAAAATTAAAAAAAAAGGCAATTAATATGGTTTTAAGGTGCCTAGTTTGCTTTTGACAGTAAAGTAAAAATACATTACGATTCAAAGCAATGTAAAGCAGCTCTTATTTAAGTGATTGTTATAACTTTTAAATACTCTACCTACCCTTATTTCTAAATGGTATTTATAAATGCAAAGTAGCTAGTTGTATTTTTCAGTCTGTTTTGTCGGTAACATTTTCTAAATCACTCAACAGATTTTGATACGGTTGCTTCCATGAGGCTTATGTAATCTTAATTGTAATGAATGTGTTTATTCACATTAATAACTTAAAAATAAATAAGTACCTGCGTACAAAGTCAAGGCGGGTCACTATTTAGGTACGCATATCTAAACGAGTAATAATAAAACTTTTATTTTCACTATTATGTTGTTGTAATCAAAATTGTATGATGACTCAGTCCGTCTCCGACACCGAATCTATGTAGATACATACCAATTTTCATCGAAATCGTTTCAGCCGTTTAGGCGCTGAGTCGTATTTTGTATTTTGGTATTGGTAATTGGTATGAACGGGCTGTCTTCCGCAACTCCACGATTGTGCGCGTATTTTGCGTGTAGGTGGGCGGCGATCATTCGATCCATCTCAGCTCCTCGAGGAACGCCAGCAGATAGATTCTTGATGTCCCCGGCGATCAGCATATAATATGATGTGCTATTAGAAAATATGACGATGCATAAACCTATCTCGTTTTTGTATAAAATGTATTTTGTTAAAAAACTGATCTATGAAATTACTATCCGCGCCCCAGGGCTTCGCTCGCACCTAAAATGTGTGTGAATAAAAAGTAGCCTATGTCCGTTTCCGACACCGTATCTACATACCAATTTTCATCGAAATCGGTTCAGTTATTTAGGCGCTGAGTGGTAACAAATACACACACACACACACACGCACACACACACACACACACACACACACACACACACACACACACACACATACAAACTTTTGCATTTATAATATTAGTAGGAAGTATGATTAGGATAATGATACGGTAAAATGCGTTAGCGGGGAGGCTGATACTATAACGGTTTTAATAATAATTCAGATTCATTAATTGTGTTTGTGTAATAAATAAATTTATTATTATTATTATTATTATAAAAATATAGATTTAAATACAAGAAATCTAACGGAATCTGATATGAGCGCGTCAAATTTTTTATGTCTATCTGAACACAACTATCAATGACGTCTGCGTTCACGAGTATGACCGCGTTCGGGTAGTGCACTCAGGCATATCCCCCACGCGTGCAATTACCGCCCCGTGCATTACAAAAGTTGGTTGCAAAGACAGAATTAAAGATCCTTCTTGGCTGGCACTGACTCCAAAATAACTGATTAAAAACTATAAATAGTAAAGTATTATAGGTATCAAGGATTGCGTTGATTCGGCCCTTTAATGTTCTTTGCTATGAAGTAATTAAAATATTATTTTCTACTTTTTAGTTAAGGATTGAACATGTAGGTGTTGTTTGAAGTCGGTTTTCATTTTTTTTCTAAAAATAATTTTATTTTTAAACTTTTAGTGGGAATTAATTGTGTATAAATATATTCAATATGGGTAGACCTACTAAACGTGCTGCGCAAATGAGACAGCGCCGCGCCGTTTGAAAGAAAGTAGAGACGAGAGGTAAGATTGTAAATAGAGATATAAGGTCCTTATCAACACTTTCTCGATCGCTAAACCCTGAATCCCAGAAACCACAAATCAAAACAAAAAAGTGATGATCTACCAACAATAAAGAATCATCAACAATCATAATTTAACTGACCGAGCAATCGCTCAGATATACAAAAAATAAACAGTGGTGCTGTAAAGGCTGTAAAGGCTGTTAAGGCCGCCCGTTGCTGTTGTAATTTCTCACGACCATAAGACCTCCAACTTGGCTTAACGACTACCAAATTATAGTGATAATCATAGTCTACTGCTTCTAAAGAATGAAGACGCTGAAAATGAAATGACGCAAATGGTCACGCATCCAGGGCCACTTCGATTCTAAAAAAAAAATGAATTTTGAAAATCACTTCGCACTTGTAGCATGGACATGTTAATGTCAGATAATTCGTCGCAAAAGACATCGACGTGTTGCTTTACACGTCTTCACTTCTTGCAAACGTTTTGTTACAAAATATTAAATTGAAGCCAAACTACTAAATCATTCTTTATAAAAAAAACATGGGACCCCATTTCGAAGTATACCCTTTCAAATAAAAGAAGAATTTTCCAAATTGGTTTATAAATGACGGAGTTAAGTTGTAACAAACATACAACCACTGAACCATTTCTTATAATAAAAAAATGGGACCAATTTCAGAGTATACCCTATCAAATAAAAAAAATATTTTCAAATCGGTTCATAAATGACCGAGATATGAGGTAACAAACATACAAAAAAAAAAAAACATACGACCCGAATTGATAACCTCCTCCTTTTTGAAGTCGGTTAAAAAGATATTCCGACTGAAGACAGATTATGCATGACGTTATTATAGAAAGAAGTAGGAGAACATGTGAGTTAATTGTTTTTATTGCTAGTGACACAAATTATCTTATCACTACTCATATTTAGTTATAAAATAATGATATTTAAATCGATAATTGCTATATGTTAGTAGTTTGTCGTCCAATACTTAGTAAACAGTTTCAAAGTACCTTTTCAATCGAAAACGTATACAATATGAGTGGTATTATTTTGTTGATTTTGCAACCTCAGGACTGTCAGAAACTTTGTTACTTGCTGTAATTGATTCTTTTTTTATAACGAAAACTTACAGTAAATGTTTATTTCTAGTTTTTGTATCAAGTTTTTCGTTTGAGTAAGTTAGTAGGCAGTCATAAATAGTTTTGAGCTCAGAGAATAATTCAAGTTTTATACAAACAGAAAATTAGAAATGTGTTGCTTCTTGGGAGGCATGATACGTCTATAAAGTTAATATTTAGTGGGCCTAGAGAGCTCATCTAATAAAGTTTTAAACTATGTACTTGTCTTTAAACATTTAATGTCAACTAGGCCTAACTAGGGTAATTGTGAATGGTAAGGAAACACGCGTCGTAATTTGGCTATTTAATTTATTATTAAAACTCATAAGCCTTAAGTGCTTTAAAGTTACTTACACTACTTACACACGTAATGCGTAGATACTATGCAAACCCTTTCCTTAGAGAGACAGCACTGAACGTCTTCGGCCTGATACACATGAACTTTCTAGGTTTATCTTTGATAACATCGATTTTTGGTGAAGCTATGAAATTGTATATGATACATACCTATGTAATTTTACCATTTAGTGGCAGTGTACAAAAATATCTATTAAGTTTCAGATTAACCTAAAATCAAACTTCAAATATTGGGCGGCTCTCTCCCTGTTTCAAGTGTTAGAATTAGTCAATTATAACATACTAAAAATATTCATAGATAAACTAATTAATCAAATAATAAATTAACAATAAACGAAAATATTATCTGTTTTTGTATCTATAATATAAAAATGAATCACTAAATGTGTTGCTAACCGCGCAAATCTCGAGAGCAGCTGAACCGATTTCGCTAATTATTTTTTTATAATATTCCTTGAAGTACGAGGATGGTTCTTACAGAGAGAAAAATTTAAAACATTGCCTGATAAAAAAAAAACATTTTCTATATTCCCATACAAAAGTATCTTTATTTATCCTAAAATGTTTGAAAAAATGTCCACCCGTGCGAAGCCGGGGCAGGCCGCTAGTTTTCATATAAATATATTGAAAAGTGAGGTGCTTGCGTAGATACGATTGGTATATTTTGCGTATTGAAAATTACTTTAACAAAGACTATCTTCAAAGTTTATTTTATGAAACAATAAGATGTAATGAATAAAAACAATTAAACATCTTTTAAATAATAATATCTAAATATAGAACGATGTTAAGGAATCAATTTACAGATTAGATAAATGTTTTTTGAACAATGTTTGAACAATATATCCATCGTTACACAATGTTATTATTGAACAGCAACACGGGTTTGTACAGCGACGCTCAACTACTACAAACCTAGTTAGTTACACTACTTACCTTTTCGAGAGTTTAGACGCAAACAAACAAACAGTCAGTATTTATACTGATTTTCAAAAAGCTTTTGACAGAGTAGACCACAAATTACTTTTAGAAAAACTTGCCTTCAACGGCATTCGGGGTAATCTTTGGAGGTGGTTTAAATCTTATATCTCGAATAGAACACAGAAGGTGGTAATTAATGGTCAAGAGTCTGATTATGTTTCTATCATATCTGGAATTCCGCAGGGATCCATAATGAGACCTCTGCTATTTATCATCTTCATTAACGATATACACCACTGTTTCAATTACTGCAATTATCTGTTGTACGCGGATGACTTAAAAATTTTTCATACTATTGAAAACGATGAAGATCACTACAAATTTCAGGATGATTTAAATAGATTTTCAGACTATTGTGTTAAGAATAAATTACGCCTTAGTATTAGTAAATGTAAATCTATTACTTTCACAAAAAAACAAAACGTAAGTCGTTACACTATGTGGTATATACTATGTGGCGAGCGTCTTGAATCTGTAGAGTCTATTAGAGATCTCGGTGTCATATTGGATACCAAGTTGCACCTTGACATTCACATTGACAACATAATAGCTAAGGCCTTCAAGCTGTATGGGTTTGTTATGTGATCTGGTTCAAAATTTACCCGACCAACCACTTTTTTGCACATGTATAAATCTCTTATTCGATCCCAATTACAGTATGCTGTGCCCGTATGGAACCCCTTTTACAACAAGTATATAAATGCATTGGAATCTGTACAAAAACGCTTTTTACGCAGTATGCACTATAAATGTTATCACAATCTTCTCGAATATGACGTACTTTTAGATAGATACAACCTGTCAACACTTGAGTCAAGACGACTACAACTCGGAACAATGTTTCTATACGATATTTGTCACAATAAATATGATTGTGTGTCTCTTCATAATAGGTTATGCTACAGAGTTCCTCTTAGAACACATTGTCGGAATGCCTGTCAACTTTTTAATACCTCTGATGGTCGTACTAATGCTGGTAAACGTTCGCCAATAAATAGATTAGTTGACTTGTATAATAAGAATTTCAACACGATAGATATACTTGTAACACGTATTGGCATTTTCAAAAAAATTATAAAAAGCACAAAGCTGACGCCTGTAATGTTGTAGCTCACTAGTTTTTCTTCTTTATTCACATTTGTATAATCTCACTGTTAACATTATTTTATTATTTTAACTTTATTATTATTGAAACATTTTCTTTGTATTTATTTTTATTATTAATTTTCTTTTATAAACTACTCTCAACCTCTTTGTCAAGCCTTTCGCCAGACTGAGCTTAACATTAATTATTTTTTTTTATCTTTTAAAATATTTTTGACTCAGCACTTATTTATGTCACTGCTGGGATTATGCTTGGCTCACTCTGGGTTAAGGTTCCTCTTGTTTACACCACACCGCCAATTGTACAGCAATCACTTTTATCTGTGGTCGACGGAATTGGTGGCACATTATTATACATCTTGCATGCATGTCAATTAATGTAATTTCTCTGTTCACTGTTTATTGATCTTAAATAAATAAGAAAAAAAAAATGTTTTCATAGTCTTTTACTGTACGGACACTCTTAGCAGAGTCTGAAACTCGGAGTCCGGTATACATGCCCATTACGAAGCACACAGCTGGCCGTATCGTTGTGACACACTTCTACTTACTTTTAATAAGAAAACTTGTCTTACTATGTTATATACATTTTTAAAATAAATTCCTATTATTCAGTTCCATTTAAATAAATAAGTGAGTCGTATCTAGTTCATGTAATTCTAATTATCTGTGTTCTGTTTTATTATTTCTTAATTAACTACTTTAAAGAGATGTTTTTGTATAATGTGTGTTAACTTGTATGATTAAAATCACATTAAAAAATAAGACCAGTCAGTTGCCTAACTCACAAAAATACCATAAACACAATAAAAATCATATTTACAACTGTGTAAGCGTTCATAACATTGATGTTAAATGGTAGTGTGTCGCTGGCAACTTTGTCACGTGGAATGGTACCGTTTTATTATCGTTATTCCATTATAAAAGTGCCAGCAGCCTCTGGTCACGTGGAGCATCGATCATTTGACAGTAATATAATATGTTCCAATAAATATCTATTATTAATGGCGAGACTGACGGCTTCTTATGGTTAAAAGCGTGTTTTTCTAAGGTGTTTTTTTATTACAAATATTTTATTAAGTACCTACTTTATTTTCTTTTTTCGATCGTTAGACTAGGGACGCCACAAATCATAAAGTTAAGTTGTTAATATGTTTTATTATTTTTAACAGTAGATATTATCGTAGCCAATATAACAAATGAGATTTGGTTTACTTTTAAATTGAAGTCTTTAATTTTCTCTCCAACTCAACGTTGAAAAGAAACGCTGAATGTGTTGCTAACCAGCGGCCTTACCACAATCGCTTATAGCAATAAAAAATAAAAAAAGACAAAACACAAAGTAATAATAATAATAATACTGCTATAAGAGGTGGTGGTAGGCTCCCAGGCCGGCGCCTTTTGCAACACTATCTCGTTACACTACCCTCTATTTGAATGTTTCGAATTGTTGCAATTTTTGATAAATATTCTTATTTAATATTTTCATAATTATCAAACAAAAATATTTGCTACAATTAGGTAAAACTAGTGTATACAGTACTAACGGCAATATGGTCACTATGCCAGATATTCTAACATAATTAAAGATTACAAATTGCTGTTTGCGATGACATACTGAGCTGTAATGGTGGCGATCCAATCCAACTCACTATGAAATTTATAAAACTTTGCCTTTAAATACGTACTCATCATGCCAGCCCGTTGTTATCCAACTGCAGGATAAGGTTTCTACTCTTAGAGAAGGCATTAATTACCGCGCTAGCTCGATGCAGATTGGCGATTTAGGGCTTTTTTGTAAGTTCAGGTTTCCTTGCGATGTTTTATTTGAATTTCAAACGTTACATTGGTACTTGCAGGGTTTCGAACCCACGACACAGATTACAGTACCTAACGACCCACAACCACGGGTTTACGAAGTGGGTGTCTTAACTACTATACATATACTTACATATTTTATAATTTTGTTTAGAATTCTCAAAACGTCTCCCGAGAATAAATCTTTTTGTAATAAGAATTTTACTGTAAGTTTCAGGAAAGTAGAATATTAAATCTTGCAAATTCAGCGTTGTTAATTTAAGGGTAATAGACCATGGCTCCATACATAGTCAGCTCATTATCTTGGAACAGAATGTTAGTTGGTTTATGCTCCTATTGCTTAAATCTTATTAGATTTGATTGAGGACTTTCGTCATATTATTTAAAAGTTTATGAACTCTTTCTCTTGTTTCAATAGTGATTCCATACGTATAGGGTTTGCAAAACTTGAATGACTTGTCTCTTCTGAGAAAAGGGGGTAGAGTGGAATGCTGTTCGTGTTAGTTAATAGTTAATCATTCAAATATCGTTTGAAATGCCTGCAAATTATAGTAAAGAGACTGTAGTAGGGATTATTCCTTGCGAAGTTTCTTTTATGTCTAAAAGCGGTATTACATTATCATATAAATATGATGTCTTATCTGTCAAATTCTATGATCATAGTTCGACGACCCTCAAACTATGATCATTGATAATCACATGTAGCTTTTATACCGTCATATGTTCTTCATTTAAAAATGACTTACACATCTTTGATCATATTTCTATGATAGTATAATAGCGGCCTATGTAGTTAAAATATCTAATCAAATAAATTTCAAACTCGGGAAAGAATGCATAAGACCATGTCGTACCTTAAGTGGTAAAGAGGCGTAAGAAAATATACAACGTCTCAGGAAAAATTTATCCTGTGTCGATTGCCGCAAAAGTATAGAATTGTATAATTACATTTTATATCATATATCACTTTGTCAGCGAAGGCGTGATATGTAGATATTGATTAATTAGAAATTACGTTGTTCAGCTTTGAATAGAATAGAAACATGACAAAGATTTTTTATTTTTAGGTGCTTAATAATGTACATGTATCTCGTAATCGTACTGAAAACCGAATTATTACAATCAACTCTTTTCCGAGTATTAGATATATGAAGCCACGTCAATATTGACCAACCGCAAATAGGAGAACATATTGTACTTTCATCTCATTTGTATTAGATTCGCTTATTTTGTAATTTATTTATTTATTTATTAGGATTACCAACAAGAGAAACACATACATAAAAAAGTAACAAAACATAGGAAATGCACGCCTGGTGTTCTCTCAATTATAGGCAACCACATCTAACTTAAAATATTTATACAGCTAAACTATCACAATATAATGAGTAAAAGTAAAAACACAATAATAACACAGTAATAATGTAAATCGTACACGTACGCGTTTTATATGTTGACTATTTGTCTGTGGAATAGCTTTAATGGAAATAATACCTAATTTGGTGTTATTATTTATAAAATAAAACTAATATTAGTATTAATGACAGTCTGATGCTTGAAATTAAACCAAATATTAGTAATAAATGGTGGTCGGATGCCTCGGCAACGGTTGTGAAAATTGAGGGAAGCCTAAGTATGTCCAGCAGGGGGCCGAAGGATGTTTCGGCTGATATGATGATGATGGCCTGATATTCTTGAATATTGTTACACTAAAGCAATTGAATAAACGTTGCAAACTATTTAAAAAAACTAAAACCTGTATTTAAAATAGAACTCGTACCTACCACGGTAATCTGAGCCATGTAGCGCTTTTAAAAGGTGCCGACAAAAGGTGTTCATCCACTAATGTACTCTTTGTAATATAATAACCTACGAGTGAAGCTAAATGGCCACGTAATGAGAGACTAACTACACACCCTTTTAAAAGAAAACAGTATTCAATATTGTGTTAGTTCTGTACGGTCAATGGGTCACCACTACAGGGTAATGTTATTCTTACACATACGAAAAATCTTAGTGAATTCAATTTCAAGTAACCGTGTTTTATGCCGAATTCGATGTAAACCAAAGTCATATATTAATTAAGAGCATATTATGTCATTCTAACCATGATGAGGGTAAAGCCATGAGAAATCCAAAGAGAATTGGGTCGGTTTTTATTGTCAGGTAGATAGATATAATATTTTCGTAAAAATGCAATGTGTGGTAAGGAAAGGGACGCCACCAAAACTTCTTACAAAATTCTAAAACTAATTTTAATTTGACTTCTTTTACTTATCACAGTGAGATACACATAGTAGTATGTACTGTAGTACCTAAATGGCGGCTTATCGAAGATGTACTTCCCCTCTTCACATCACTCGCATCGATAAAAATCAGTGTGTATATCACGTAATGTCGGCCAAATATTTGAGAAAAACAAACTCCTACATCTTAAGATAATCAAGAGTCATCAAAAACGCAACACGTATTCAGAAAAGAAAAGCATTTGAACTCTATATATACTTATATTTTATTTGTGCACATGCAAACTTTATTGAAGACAATGTAAACGGCAACACGGCGATAATGGCAGTCTGGCAACGTGACGTGGGTCCTTTATGAGGATAAAGAACGTAGCGACCCTAGTTCATATAATTAGTGCTGCCCTATAATCGACTCATAAACACACCTTTTATTTTTATCACAATGTTTTTTGGGGACATGCTTTTTACATTATTTTAGCTAGTTATATTTTTACTTTAGTTAGTTAGTTACATTTAACCATATGGAATACGAATGTTTGGTAAACATAACTGAGTCAGGGTCTTTTTAGTGTGTAACCTTAGATTGATATCTGAAATCAGTGAGAGTGACTTTTATATTACTGTAATAATTATAAAACGTTATTGTATTTTACTGATATTTCGGTATTTTAATATAGAATTCGTGTAGATATTTACGTTTTTTTGCTCCTTTCCACTATTTTTTGCCTACTAAATATATTTTGGCGAACATGTGAAAGTAGAAGTGGTTGTGAAGAGTTTTCAGCCATCTTTACAGAGGACTATCCCTGTAGCAGTTACTTTCCATGCTTTCTTCATTTGTGGTACTATCAAGGTCGATAGTACCTATCACAAATGAATGGATAGTAGGTACCTATACCTATATAGGTATTTTATAAATTGATATAAGAATAAACACTAAATATCCAGGATCGTATCATTAAGTTTCTATTCTATTATTCAAATAATAATATCACAACAACTACAAAACGCTATCTAAACCCAAAGTAAGCAGTTATAATTTGTAGGTATAGGTTACTTATATACTTTTTGTAAACATATTCTAAGTGATACCTTGTAAAATTTGGCTTGTTTCGCCAATTTTTAATATGAATTGCATATGATTAAATTTACCTTGGGCAAACGATCGTTTCTATTTACTGTGTTTGTGTACAAAGTCAGCAATTTTAATAAATATCTACTTCAATCTTATGCTTGCATGAAAAGGTTATTTGAAATTTATGCACTCCAGATTCCCAAGACTTACGTGGCCATGGTATAATGTTGACTTGTAGTAAATGTTGTTCAATGTTAAATTGGCCTTAAATGCCCATTAATCAATGGGGATTGATTGTTTCATAGTTTTCGTACTTGTAATGTACGGTGACGGTACGCTGTTGTATAGATACTAAACTAGCCAGGCATTGACTTAATGAAAGCATTTCTTTGAGTATATTGGTAGATGCTAGGATAGTTTTCAATTAAAACATCAGTAATAATGAGTTTATTAAGTATAACTTTTTCATTATACTTAACAATAACATTGGTACCTAATATGTAACCTAATGCCCCTATTGCACACATACGGTATTCGAAATATAATCGTTAGATATCGCTCCGATGATTAAACTTGATCGCTGTATCAAAACTGAATTCAAGTTTAATAGATCGGAAAAATCTGGGCCTAGTCCTAGGATATGCCTAGGAAAAAATGGGTCCTCAATGCAGATACATAAATCGAGCCACTATAGATTGTAGTGTCATTCTTGCAATGCCAATATACCCAAACACAGCAAGGCAATTAGTAAAGGCACGTTTAAGATAAATATTCGCGAATATAAATCGTATGCCCTAACGTCAAGCTCTGTATTCGTTTGCGAAAGCCACGTTTGACCTTTAGAAATTCAGTACTCATTCTTTTCTTCAGTTCTAGGTGAAGGTAAGGTAAACTAGTTATGGATGGTTTCCTTCTGTGTTGAGCTGATAATACATATACATATTTGTGATCCAAGACCTTCAACAATCCAACAATGTTTCCACTAAGCTATTATCCCTTAAAATATTCATAAATTGGAATATAATTATGTTACCGTATTATGGATTTATTACGTTTCATTATAAAACATTGTTCGTGTTCATCGACCCTCTTTTACGCTCGAGGACGAATATTAACAAGATTTTGTTCAGTCCATCATCGCTTCCTGATTTTAGGTGGGTTGCGAAACTAAATGTAATGTTCTTAAATGCGAGGGTTGCGTGTATGCTGCTATTATTTCTGTTGGGACCTCACCTTGCTTGATATGGGAAGGTCGATAAAGAAACTACCGAGTAGAGGTCGTGACCTTGCTATTCATACGATATTGACTTTCCTATGGAGGCTGATGGTCGTACGGTACGAGTACAACCAGTGCCATAACTGGAATCTAAAATAAAAAGGGTTGAAAACATAGACCTCGTTTAAGGTACAAGAAATCATACACTACTTATATAAAAAGGCATACTCATCACAACGATATCCGAACATCGTTTTTATGTTCTTATTGTATGAGTGCTTATGAATATCGTTTTTATTTTTTAACATTGATCTTCGTGAAAGTACTTTCAAGCTAACCATGGTGCTTGATTGTGATAGCGTTCTTTATAAATTATGGGTAGGCTTACCATAATGTAGCGGGTAACTGATGATGATGAATTTGGTCTTGGAGACGCTTGAGGTACGCATAGGTTTTGGATAGGCATCCACTATAGACTATTAATAGGATAGAGGTACATACATACAGCAGTAGATAATTTGAAATAATGAATGACGATTCCTTAATAATAAAAGATGAAGATGAGAGAATAACATGCCTCCTCATATTTTTGTAACTTTTCCTACTAAAATAGGTAAAACTATTTTTACACAATTTAAAACATCTATACTCTGTACTATTACTTAAAGCGGAAGAGTTTGTTTGTTTGTTTGTTCTCTAGAACTATCAGTCGGATTTAAATAACTCCAATGATAGCCCAGTTCTCGAGGAAGGTTATAGGCTATTATATAACATCACGCTACTGGCGATGGGAGCAGAGCAGTAAGTAGAGATGCGAGTGAAATTGCACCGCGGAAAGCTAGTTTATTATAAAACTGCAAATGCGAAATGAAATTTGTAATATCTGACAATATTTTGTATTGCGTGTCATAGAATTTGTTCCTGTATGTACAAAATAGATGACTAGTCGGTCGGGACTAATGGTTAAAAACAGCTTGACACTGTTACAAGTCGTTATAGTTCTGGTCTGACTTTTAAGTTTTTCACTAGTATTTGTTTAATAAACAGTATAAAAATATAAAAAAAAATTATATAAGAAGAATTTATTTAATAATAGAATAGATATAACGCTGAACTACAGATAAGATACCTACTAAACTAGTACCTTAACTATGAACAAATTATTAAGTAGGTATAGTAAATAATAAAATCCCATATTGTGCTTTTATACCTAATGTAAGAACATTTACTTAAATAAATAACAATACGAAAATTTGGAGACAGTAAAAGAACGGCACTTTGTTTTCGTAAGTCATAACAAACCATTACTTCTATTCCCTGTGGAAGTAGGCTGAGGTGTTTTACTTTACAGTTTTGGCGGCTACGTTAAGTAAGTGGCACTCTAAGAAGACCTCTTCGCAAATATAATATAAAAGTATATAGGAGTAGTATATACGCCCTCGCTTCGCTTCGGTATCAAAAGTTTCATTCGGTCTCACAAACGCCGTCATCGTGTCGTATTGCATCATTCTGATTTACAAAGGTGCTTTTAATATTGAAATTTTGAAATTGACAAATAAATATTTTAAACATAATAAAATATAGCCTATGTTACCTATGTTCTATTTGTAGTTTTCTAAAGGTAAAATATTATTTAAATCGGTTACGTAAATCTTGAATTAAATCGCAACATACAAACAAACAAACAAACGAAAAATCAAATGTTTTCTCTCTTTATAATATTACTTTAGATATGGAAATCTTAAGATTATGTCATACTTCGTCCAACCACTAGCTATAAATTATTTGTTGTTTATGAAATAAGGGCTATTTACTAAATATGTATTAGATTTAGTAAATTGCCTATTGTACAAAAAAAATAAAAGCGCGTTGTCGCGATATTTATCATTTTTATGAGCAAATAAAGGAGAACAAGTGGCAGTTATCTGTACTGGCATATCTCCTGGGCGTATAAGGTTAAAACGCCTGTAACAATAATCCAGCCTATTGCTTTAAAATGACTCCAGGGTGGCCAGGAAACCAAAAATTTTGTATTTGGTGTAGCATTCTTATTTATGCATTGCCACTAATCTACCACGACTAAACTTTGCTGCAGAGTTTTTCAATGTAAACACACACCGTTGTAAAATGACCAAACTAATCCTACGAAAAATAGCTGATTTTTGGTAAACAGACTTACGACATTAAATGCAATCCATCCACCGATAACCACCGAAAGACATCAAAGTTATCACCTGTTACTGTGACATGTGGGACGAACCTATGACCGACACAACAATCAAAATATAGCTTACGTAGGTACTTCAAATTTAGATTTAAGTAGGTACTTTTGATTACATCAAAAACTCAATAGACTTTTTGACAGAAAGCCAAGTTGTAAGCTGCGCACAGCGGTTATATCATCTTAAATATTGCAATCTTCTTAACGATGTCGCTCTACCGCGCAAAAAGCCTCGTTGGAAAGTGATGGGAACGTCGACAGCCGGGTCCCTCTGTTTCTCCGGCCCTCTATTGTGGCGACGACGGCTGGCAGCGGCGCGGCGAAGTCTCATTTGCACCCGTCAATTACCTACAATTAACGAAGTAACGTGCCATTTGCGACCCGTTTTGTTATTGCCAACACCAAAATAAAAAAGAAGTTCACTTTTCAACGACATGATCTTTTATCGTCGCGTCGCTTCTGAGTTCTCTCAAATGACAATGATATTACATTACTTATTCTTTTTGTGGCATATTTTCTTGGGAATGAGCTCGTAATTCACTAAAAATGCTGTCAGTTTCATTTTATATTTTTGTACTTTTGTACATTTTTGAAGTTTTTGTTGGACAGCAAAACATAACTAGCATTTTCGTTTAGTTCAGTTATTAGATGGAAATAGCTATGCTATACCATATTTACTGTTTATCTGAAAGATGTGTGCATTTCACAATTTTAGAAAATAATTTATTTATTTTTGTTTTGATTCGTAAAGTAATATTTCTTTTAGAATATCTGTTTTGTGGTGTATTTATGTGTAAATGTATTAGCTGTTTCACGTTTTTGTTTAAAATTGTAAGTATTAAAACGACTAATTTACCATATTATCATTGCTTTGCAATTTTTAAATTCCAATTGTTCGTACTGTTGTGATCAATGATGATCAACATCTAGTTTACAAAAAACAATTTGCAGTGACAATTTCGGAGTCCTAAATGTAAAGGTACAAGTTGGTAGCCGACTGCAGACAGCAGCAGCAGACGACTTGTCGTCGCTTCATGTAGCCTCGACACGTCGTTGCGTCCTGTCGCTGCAGTTATGATTTCGAACCCGACTGCAGACGGCAACAGCAGATAGATGGAACTCAGTTGGTTCCGAGTGTTCCGTGCATCAAAATGTCTGACGTGTTCGAAAATAGTGATCGCAATTTTTTATATCATAAATTAGAAGAGGAAGAAGACGATGATGACTTGTTTTTATTATGCAGAAAAAGACGAGAAGCCACACGTCCGATGCTTAAATGATTACATTATAGTTTTTGTAAGATACATTCTACAGTGCAGGTTGTTGGGCCAAATGATTTATTTTTTCTTCAGAATAGAATAAGTTCATTTTGAAAATAAACTCGCTCAACGTGTCGTTGCTTCGGCGTCAGCGGCACTACTGATTTGCGGTCGGGCGACACAACCGACTGCTGCTCGACGACGCGTCGCTAACTACGGAGGGTATTTCTTGGAAATAATAATAATAATTATGTTTATTGAGCAATAGTACACAGTTACAGTTGAAGTTTACAATGATATAAAAATTAGGTACGTTAAATACGTAGAAACCAGTAGTTTCGCAGCGACATCGTTTGCTACAGCTTCATGTCGTCCGCTAACAACTTGTACCTTAACATTAATATATATTATACTAAATATATACCTATTTCACTAAATTCGATACAGTAAACATTATTATATACTTTACTAGCCAGATAATTACTCGATTTTAGATTAATTATAATATGTAATAACTAATAAAGAAAAGACTCAGACCAATACAAAGTAAAAACGCACTGATTCAAATGTTAATTATTCCCTACTCCATAAAAATTATTACGTAAAATTTATATCAGGATAAAGGTTAGTTCATAAATAATATTTCGTACGTTAATGAAAAAGGAAAGTATTAAACTAAAATGAATGTAACTTTAAAAGCGTGCATTCGTCGTAAATTCACGACCGAGCAACCTGACACTGGGTTTCAGTATAACTGATCAGTCAAACCCCAGCACAGTTTGTAAAGGCCTCTTAAATTCGAAGTGTTCTGAAGAGCTCTTGAAATTAATCACACCTTCTCCCTTTTTATCCAGAACGACACGGATGAAGTGTCACCCTTTCACAGTGGAATCTAAAGGGTCTCGAACCAAACGGTTCAGCACTTCATACTTTTGTCGCTCACTTAAGGCCTGGAACTCTCTACCAGCGCATGTGTTCTCATCTAATTATGATCCTGGGTCCTTTAAGCGGGGCATGAAAAATGTATCTCACTAAGACACCATACCAGAAGTCTGGCTTTTAGAATGATGGCCACCACTTCTGGATTCGCCTGACTGCTTACCATCTTGCAGAGTTAAGTCACTTTGGTAGGCTAATAAAAAAAATATTGTTATTTCTCTACCATTTTATGAATAAGCACATACACAAAATGGTAGACAAAAATAAGTTTTTTGTTGAATTGTTTCTGTTTCATTATTTACTGCAAAACAAAAAAAAAAGATTACATCCTCAAAATATGATTTCACACGAGACTTGAACTTTGTACCATTATAGGTTAAATGTATGATGCCCAACCAGATTTGACCGACATCACAGTGTTAAAATTTGTATGTATATTATTTAAGCTGAAGTACAGATTGTTTGTATTATGGTTATGTATTCTATTATTTCTAATTTTAATACCTACTGAATATTATGTAACTTAAACGAAATAGTCTGACCTTCGTAACTGCCAATCTCACATGCTGAGCAATTTCACAAGCTACAGTTTCTGCGCAATATAGTACACAATTTGAAAAGTATATTTGAATTACGTATGATGGGTACTTTAAAATGAATCAGGCTATCTAATGGGTTTTCTTTCAAACTGATACCAAAGTTCTGACTTTTAATTTTGATAAATCGAAACGCACTCTATGCAATCTAAGGTACCTATATATTTTTAATTGGTAATTTTGTTAGCGACCCATTTTTTGCTCTTACGTAAACGTATGTAATGTGATTTCTGAATTACAATAGATTGATTTTATGCAAAAGGGTTTTATTCCAAAGCTCAATTTAATGCTAATATTTAATTTGTTTTTCTGGTAAAATTTTAACCTTCTTTATAATGTTATTTTCGATATTTTACTCATATTTATTTAATTAAGCAATTAATTTATATTACAGAATAAATATTAGAAAGAATAATGTTAAACTAGGTGTATAATATGCACGTACTTTTTCCCAAGTACAGGAGTAAGTATTAAAAAAAAAAGCAAATTAATTAATATCAATGATTACAGTTTTTACTCGTATAATAAGCAAAGTATAAATAATTGTTATCTAAATAAATATTGAACTTTAAAAAGAAAAGGTTTTACATCACGTTGGCACGTAGGTACCGTAAATCAAAGTTGTGCACTAGATACACAAACAGTGCCGTCGTTGTTGTGATTGAACCTGAACTACTACAACAATAACCTAACTAGAGCATTCGGAGTTAAACACAGATGTTATCGAAAATTAAAGAAAAAATAGCATAGTCCCGTGGGAAATGAAATCACATTCAAAACAATAACTTTTAGTACTTGTTTGTGTTTATATTTATTTATTTATTTATTTACACTTTATTGTACATACACCAAACTTACAAATATGGTAAAGCTCTCACAATACAATACATAGTACAATGGACGGCATTATCGCTAAGAGCGATTTCTTCCAGGCAATCCTCTTATAATATCTATATCTTCAAATATCTCGGAAGCCTTATTGTACAAGATGCTAGATGTATACAAGACATAAAAACCAGAATAGCAATAGCAAAACAAACATTTCATAAAAACAGAAATATGTTTACATCTAAAATATCAAAACAAGTGAAAAAGAAATTTATAAAAACTTATGTTTGGAGCATAGCACTGTATGGGTGTGAAACGTGGACAATGACACAAAGAGAAAGGGATATGTTGGAGGCATTTGAGATGTAGTGCTGGAGGAGGATGGAGAAAATAAGTTGGACAGAGAGGATAACAAACGAAGATGTGTTGAGAAGAGTGAAAGAAAAGCGGACCTTGCTCAGGACAATAGAAAGTAGAAGAGGAAAGATGATTGGCCACATTATACGACATGACAGCTTTATAAGAAACATCATAGAAGGGAAAATAGAAGGAAAGCGAGGTAGGGGAAGACCACGGATAAACTATATGAGTCAAATAAAGAAAAGTGCTGGTGCCATGTCGTATAAGGAGGTTAAAGAGATGGCTCTGGACAGGGAGAAGTGGCAGGAATTGCATCAGTTCCACCGACAAGAGTCTAACTCTTAAATTATGGATGGATGGAATCCTTTTATAGCACTTTACGAAAACACCGAACCTGACCCTCATGAACATAATTTCATTCGAAAGAATGAAATGATAGATTTATTATCGATATAATTTATCTCGGATTTTCCAGAGTGTTGTCACTCTCATGCACTGTCATGCAAGTAGTGTTTTTGGCATTGCAAGCATCAGCTTCTGAAGGTGATTTTTCACCAGAGTGGCGAGACGAGGTGAGGCGAGGAGAGAATTGAAATCGCACTTCCCCTTTTTCCACTAAAAATAGCCATCGCGGTCACAAGTTATCTTTACAGGCTATATGTATAACCCAATGCGATAAGTAGCAACAATCAACAATAAGCCTATCGCGAGAAGCGTGTTTCTGTTGCAAAGTCAATTTATACACTATGTATGAAGTAATACGGTTCATTTTTACACAAACAAATATTTCAATTCTCTTCTCGCCTTGCCTCGTCAATCCACACTGTTTCCACTAAAGATGCGCTGGGAGAGAATTGAAAATTTGCCATACAAATTTCAATTCTCTCCTCGCCTCGCCTCGTCTTGCCACTCTTGTGGAAAATCACCTTCCACCTGCTTATCCTTATGGTTTACTATTTTATTGTAAACTAGCTTTCCGTGCCGTGCTTTAACTTACGACTTAGCTTACTGCTCTGCTACCGTCACCAGTAGCGTGATGTTACATAGCCTATAACCTTCCTCAGGAACTGGGCTATCGTACGCAAAAATAATTATTTAAATCCGATTGGTAGTCCTAGAGATTAGTGCGTTCCAACAAACAAACTTTTCCGCTTTAGATAATACAGTATATATAACATTTAATTTATTACTTACATTTAATTTTCATTGAGTAGTGAATGAGACTAATCCATACGTATGTCGGCAAAAAATCTTTAGTGATTAGAACTGGCAAGGTACATAGATACTATTACTTTGCCGCCGATTTTGTCTTTAATGTGTAATCGGCTCGCCTAATATAAAGCGTTTTAAAACTTTGTAACTAATGCCTGTCAAGTTAGTAAAACCGATTGTACGACTTTGCCAAGTTGACAATCTTTTTCGTATATTTGTAGGATAGTCACCCTAAAAGTTTCACGTTAGATAAAAGTTTTAATCAAATCGGTCTAATGATCTTCTAAGTTTGTAATACTATTTTTATACTTATTTAGTGGGAAAGTGTACACTCAACTTTGAATCGAGTTTTTATATCTGATGCTTTAAGTTTTTTGTCAAAATGATGTTTGGTATAGATTGCGAATGTCGTGCTGTCAATAATGTTAGTGAACTTAAAAATATAATAATAGAAATGCGTAGATGAAAAAGCTCTTTTCAGCTACAGTTATCAAACTTACTAAAACAAATAGCTATTGCAGTTGTTATATTTGTACAAAATTATATAGGAAAGTATTTACCGTGATTACAAATGTACGTGTGACTAATAATGAATAAGCTTACGTTCAACACAAATTAGGTACACGGCAATTAACGGTATGTGTTTAATCGCTGATACTGTTCAATTATGCCGTGTAATTTATAACCGCCATTTGTTGGGAGAACGTTTTCAAATGTTGTGTTGGGTTCGCTTTCCTTTTGTTCTTAATGTATAAATTAATGGAAATGTGCTTGTAACAAAATAACAGAACGCTGTTATCCACTAAAAATAAACAGATAATAACATGAGTTTTATTAACATGGTTATTTCAAACATTTTATGTATTAAAAAATAATAATGTTTAAATGTCTACTGTGACAAACTTGGCTCAAAAATTTGGGTAAAAATCAGAGCTTTTAAAAATCGCAGCTCTTTTTATTATTGAATCATAAACTTATATCGCACGGTAGTAGATCCTCGCTGGTTTTAGCATGAAGGGGCCGAATTGACCCGGGAAGTATTACTCTCTAATAGAAGATCGACGTAAGAGTAATAGTATCCGTACTATTGCGTTTCGTTCGGTGAGTTAGAGCGCCGTAGGCCCAATTTTCGACCTTTCCTTACTGTCCTCAATCTCACCTACCCCCTTCCTTTCACGGTAAGCAGCGGCTTCGTAGAGACCCTGGCATTGCAGGTGCAATGTCAGAGACTCTGAGTCGTTCATGAGCGACAGTTACCACTTACCATCACGTGGGCTATTTGCTCGTCTGCCACTGTCGGCAATGAAAAAAAAAATACAATAATCGACTAAAACAGTGACCTTAAATTCATTTGCATAAGACCTAAATTGCTGCAGCGACATGTCTCTTGTTTTTGCTGACGAGTCCTTTCATTCGCATTCAAATCATTCATCATTTGTCCTATTGTGCATTCAGATCGTGATCGGCGTAATGCACCGAAGCTCTGCCAAGAGAAGCGCAAGTTTCCTCGAACCTTCAAGGTGAACAGACATATCTCGTTTTGCACCATTGTCTCCTGAACTTGCTATAAATAGAAATTACTTCATCGTGACTTAATACGTGAAACAATATGAACTGTTCGCAAAGGAGGGAGAACAGAGAACGGCTAATAGAATGAATGAAAGAAAACATATTGCCGACCTCATATAATATGTAATAAGGACAAGGGGAGGGTGATGTATTAATTACTACTGGAGCCAAGACTTTTATGACTCAGTATAAGTAATAACTAAATAACTTTTATTCCCAAAATACGAATATGTCTCATTTGGAGTTTACGTGTTACTTTATTGCTAGCCTGTACTGTACAGTCGTCCAATCTAATAATTTGAATGTCACTGAAATTATTAATATTCACAGTTACATATAGTTACACCCATAATGTAATAAAGATAACGAACCTATTGTCGTAGTCGACATGAACAGTGAACAATTCAGCATTAGCATCACTCTAGGTGGAGTATTTTTGGATTATAATTTTTTTTTTTTTTTTTTTTTTTATATGTGGACACTATCACACACTGTCGTCTAGTCCCAAGCTAAGCAGAGCTTGTGTTATGGGTACTAGATAACTGAAATATAATACATATACATACTTTTTTTTTGTAAATACATACTTATAATAGGAAACACCCAGACTAAAGACAAATACAAATGTTCATCACACAAATATTTAGTTACACTAACCACTAGACCAACGGTTTTTAATTTGTTTAATTTATGTAAAATTTTCTACGCGTTACCGCATTTTTTACAAAGTTCAGTCTTGGCGATGGCATTGTTGATGTATAAACATAATAACCATCACTCTAATATCCGACCTGAGAATTGAATCTCACTGCTGCACTTTTTAAACTTTCTGTTAAGGTTAAAAACTTTTTAATAAATCGATGTCTCTATGGTACTACGCGCCGCTACGGGCGTAGCACAGTGACCGCTCGCAGGCCGTAGCTTTATTATAGAAACCCGAGAACTCTTGGGTTTTCTATAATAAATAAATTATCCATTTGAATAGTTTTTTAAGTTTAACGATTTCGAGGTTAAAAGGTGTCACCTTTACTTGACTTACAGGTTACATTATTGTCATATTATTTTCATTGTGGTGTGTGAGACCGCAATCATAAAAGTTTTGCTGATAAATACTAGTAATCTCTAAACAATTTGTCCAGTTATGCAATGTCAGCAAAATATATTTGAACCAAGACTGGCATAGTGTAAATTCGCTTTAAGTCCATACTCGTATGTCATAAACAATGTTTTAGTATGTATGTACGCTAAGAATTATATTTCTGTTACGTTGTCTTTAAGTGAAAATTATATACTAATACAAATTGCGTTCAATAATCATTATGACAGGTGTTTGTACATTGTCTTTACTTAATGTTGAGTTTTTTTTATATATTAGCCTACCAAAGTGACTCCATCCCGCCTGATGGTAAGCAGTCAGTGGAACCCAGAAATGGTGGCCACCATACCAAAAGCTATCGTCCTAAACTGCTGGTATAGTAGCCTCCACTATAGCGGCTGGAAATGGGGTAGGGAAAGGGAAAGAGAAAGGTGAGGAAAGGGGAAAGGGAGGAAATTGGGTCTCCCGCGCTCTCACACACAAAACGAAACGCAGTAGTACGGAATACTACTACTCTTACGTCGTCCTTCTATGAGAGGGTAGTACTTCCGCGGTCGATCTGGCCCATTCATGCTTAAACTAGTGTGGTGTGTTAAACTTAACTACCGTATAATGTAATGCAACGTGTTGTTCTGTCATTCGTTATGTAATAAGTGGTGTTATAAAATATATTTTATGCTATTCTAATTTGGCAATTTATAAAAACATAATTGGTTTAGGTAACGTGATCTGCGTATTTTACTAATTCTATTTAAATAACGTACTCGTACTGGTTGTAGATTAATTGACTGTCATTTTTCTTGTCCTTCATAAATGTCACCCATGTAATCGAAATGAATACATGAATTTGAATATTAAGTTACGCACATTTTATTTCAATTGTACATTTTTAAGCGAACATTGCGAGCGCTAAACCATTTACACTAGGGGCTCAATCAAATTGGTAGCAATCACGAAGATATTAGCATATCTGAAACGTTAAAACCACTTAATTTGACTATTCTCAACAATTAATACAGTGCACTAACCTCATGACATTCATATTATAAGTAGCCTTTAAGCCAATTTTAAAGTTTTATTAGATTATTAGATAGATTAGACCATTGGTAAGACTCCAGAAACTTGTAGCATAAATGTTTAATATTAATATTATGTAGTAACTAAGGCCAGTTTATAAGTTTGGTGTATTTACTCGTATACTAACAAAAATACTCTTTTTCTGCAAATAAATTATTTTTATTAATATTTATTAAAGTACGAGTATGTAAAATATAATATACATAATATAATATATGTATGTAGGTAATTATATACAGGACATACTAACCTTGACTTAAAACAAAAAAAGAAAAGGAAATTTGCCAATCAATTAGATGGTTTAATAGTTAAGACATCTTTAATACGTTCATCATGAACAAGACTCCATGTTTGCATCAGTATTGGCAACCAACTCTGAAGATACAGAAGTAGTGTTAGGTAGCAAAATACATATGCAATGATTACATATTGCAGTCCTGTTACTTCGAATTTAATATAACTAGTGAAACTATACACTTCTGCCCCCCTCAGGAAACATATTGACATGTTACCATAATGTACGTGTTAAAACAGTTATAAACCTATTGTTACATGTTTTTTCCTAAGGTAGACTTATGTGTTTCAAGTCATAAGATATAAACATAAAAGTATCAGTTAGTTTAGCTTAAAAATTTAACAACATCTAAAATTCAATCCAAAACAAAAGTAAACAATAAACTTATTTCAAAGCCTTCACAAAAATGTACCCAATATTAAAATATTTAAATGACGCGTCTTGAACTTGAGCAATCTTCTAATGGCTTTTGGGTATTCCACAAAATATTCCCAGACGTTTCACGTTATTGAGGTTTTACTGAAATTACGAAGAGAATAGTTACTTAACACAAATTTGTTTTATATACTAAATTAATCAATGTCCACACATTCTCTCTCCTACTGTTGTACTGTTGCTAATACAAACGATGCGTGTATTTATTGCATGGATTTAATACCTAAATCATTACTCGGTACTCTGTAATGCAAATTCAAATTTTGCAAAACAATTTTATGGCAAAGCTTGCAAAATCATAAGCTTATTTGTTTTAATTTAAGTTTTTTTAAAAAGGATATTTGTGATAATATTATGCCCAATTTCTAATATTTCTATTTATTTTTCTATTCTATTATAACAAAATAATTATGTAGTAGTTAGTTAATATCAAAATTTGATTTCAGTTTGATCGATAGACTTACTATTTTTTATCACACGTCATTAGCTCATCATGATCATATCAGCCAAAAGACATTCACTGCTGGACATAGGCCTACCCCAATTCTCGCCACCGTAGTCGGTCGTTCGCCGCCCTCATCCATCGGTTGCCTGCCACCCTTATAAGTTTATTATTAGTTATTATAGTCTAATTTATTCTCGTACTGTAGTCTAGATAATGACTTAAAATAATGTTTTCAATTAAGAACCATACAAAATCTAGAACTTGTGAAACAATAGGTACAGTTTATTACTATTGAACACTTCAGCCTACCTCTTCTTATACATGTAAATTTTAAGGCTTGGTATCAGTAAAAGATGCATAACAATTTCTTGGAAGTTTAATATTTCTTCTTCTTAAACATTGTTCCTTAGCAGTAAAGGTCGCCGATTATTAATTTTGGAATAACTTCTGTCAATAAATATCTCATGAACCTTAAGACCTTCGATGAGAATATAATTGATATTTGTCGTCGCAATATTTGTACACTCATAAAATTGAGCTTTTTGATCTGTCTGTCGCACCGTAGCGACTATATGGATGGATTCGTGTGAATATAATATTATAAAGCTTGTATAAGTATCGTTATTTGGCTATTATTGTTTTACGATTCTAGTATTTTTATAATAATAACATAATGGGCTTCAAAAATAAATCTTCCGCAATAAAAAAAAAACTCAACAAGACTAAAATTATCAAATAAAACTAAAACTCTAGAAGCTAATAATACTTGCAAATTTTTAATTACACGGTATGTACTCGACGAAACACTTTAATCACTAGACCCCAGATCCAAACAATCAGTATAGGTACTTAATACTGTACTGTCTATTTAAAGCTAAAAGTTTTTGGTGTCGCTGATGAGTACAAAGTAATGCCGCAGAGGTATGTCTCTACACATATTAGGTTACTCACCATTAGGCGTTGACGCGCATCACACAAAGTAGCGACATTACCGTTTAAATTAAATTCTATCTCGTCTGATATTTAGATTTTGAAATACGCCCGCCTCGCGAGGGTTTAGCTGTAGTTTATAAAGCAAGCTCTGCTTATTACCTTTAATCCGCCCCTGTCTTGTAAAATTGTTAGTAAAAAGTTGTAGTCTAAAAAAATTTAAACGTGATTTTAGAGCTCTAAAATTATTTAAAATTTTTACAACGCTCATCTAAATCACTATGAATACTAAAACTATGTTAAAATCTTATCAGCCTGATCATTTCATTCGTATTTTTAAGACCAGTCTAGAAGGTACAATCATCTCTTTCAGTGTGTGACTTACCTACAGCAGCAGTGTTAACTAAATTATTATTACCGTAATGCTGTCACCTTACGAAAACGTGAGTTAGTAAGTGGTAACTATGACAATAGGAGTTTTTGTTGGGAAACTCGGATCAATGACCTGCAGTGATTTTAACAGGTGTCCTAGACACATAATACCTAAATGCACTTTAAATATATTTGCATTAAGTTTCGTTGAGACAAAAGTCCTTGTTGGTCTGAGTGATTTAAATTTGTAACCAAATGCTATCATGGAGCTTGGATGTTGTGAACTTGTGGCGAAGTTTTGAGACCATTCTGTTATCCAAGCCGCCGCAATAAAGTCTATATTGAAATAATGTAATCAATAGATAGATGGTGAAATTGCACCTCTTCTAGGTTTACTGAAATAATTTGCAACAACGTCATTTATCTAACATTTAATACAATATATAATAATTCTTAGTTCACTGAATTAATCTAAGATAATTTTACTTACCTAAAATTGTATTATGTAATAGTGTGGTTTAGGCATCTCTTTGTAAGGCACGAGGTTATCGATTCGAAATCCACAAGTACTAATGTTGCTCTTAAAATTCAATGTACTTTTGCACTTACAGTAAAGAAAACAGCTTAATAAACCTGAACTTTATTTTATGAAAGTATAAAAACAAAATTACCAATCTGCTTTGAGCAATGGTGATAAATGTTTTTTACAGCCAGTAGTTAACGAAGTTTGTTATTTATATTATTAGTATGAAAACTAATAAATTGTCTTTTTGTTATAATAATCAATCTTTATTATGGACAATGTTTATTTTACTTGTTCGTAAACGAACAAGTGTATGATAGACGTTAATGTATACTTATATCAGTGTTCGTTTTGTGCTATTTTGATTTATATACAGATCCAGCTGCGTTACAAATACAGGGCTATTTAGTGCTGTAATTATCCTGTAGCAACAAATAAACATACGGCTCGCATTATTGTAAGTCAGATAAGAATCATCGTGTTTACGTATATTTTACGAAAAAAACATATAGGTACTTATAGCTCCAATCTGTCAAGCGTTTAAGATTTATGCCGAATATGAACAAACTCGTCGAACCAAATTTATGTTTGTACTTAAACGATATACCTCCACACTTTGATGTATGGTACATCAGGATCAATTTGTGTTTATAATAGTAAGACATTTATTTATATAAGTAATAAAATCTAATATAAGTATGTGCGACATCATGTATTCCGAGATTGAGACGACTGAGCGATTGGCCAATTTAGATGGTGACAGACGGAGGATGACGCACGATCTGGGTGTAAAGTCATCCATCACTACTAACGAACATTGGATATACGATGCGACGATGTCTCGCCCCCCTTGTATCCGGCATCGATATCATTCGACATTTTAATTTAGATAAGGCCTTTGAACTTTAGGACGTTAAAGGGCGTACCTACGCACTTACATTGTTAAGTCATTATATATTATGCTCGATTAACGTCTCGGCAAATTTGTATTAGTTTGGTAATCAATCGTATCTAATGTTATAGGTTTATTGAATAATGTAATATTGTTATTATATTGTAATATTTATGGACTTTGTGGAGGCTCAAGTATTTGTAAATGCTCTGGAATATACTGCTGTGTTTACCAAGTGATGTGACATGTATCTATTTTTAACCGAGGTCACACAGTCGTTATACAAAGTTAGTGCGCTTGTAGTAAGTTGCAGCTTATTTATGTTCCTAGTGTTGCTAAAAGTTAATAATAGAATTGGTTTTAACTTATCTGATGGGTCTACAAATATAATTCACTATACATGCTACTTGACTTAATAAAATAAATTAACATAGAACATAAACAGTAAAATACTTTTCTCTGACTGAATGTCATAAACCAAAATAGAAGATAACTTTGTTTCCATATTTCATGAACTGAAAAGACATCATATTTTAACTAATTCTCAGTTGAGTTATTTCAAATAACAAAATGATTTATCTGTTATTGCCTACATGTTTATCCTATTGATATTATAAATGCGAAAGTTTGTGTGTATGTATGTGTGTGTGTTTGTTACCACTCAGCTCCTAAATGGCTAAACCCGTTTTTAATAAAAATTGGTATGTATATAGATTCGGTGCCGGAGACGGACATAGGCTACTTATTATCACGAAAATCGGTCTGGTTCCACAGGGATACAACAAAACATATTTAAAGCACGCGGGCAAAGCCGTGAGGCGCAGCTAGTGTTTCATAAATATACTTGAATGCAACCAGCAATTAGCATGCCATACACAGTTATAGTAGCAATATACTTGTTTATTAATTGCTATGGTTTCATCAGTCTGGCTTTGTAGTATTTAAACACATTTGGCAAAGGTGCATATGTAATTTACTTATGAAAACTGTTTGTTTCTGTAATAGCAAAAATAGAGGATATAGTTAGTTTTTGGTGGCTGAATTAGGCTTATGGGCTGAGTACCTTATATAATTTTGCAGCTCGGCCGCATCGAGCATCACACTCAATGTAAAGCATTACGTTCTTTACATTGAACGAAGAAGCATAACATTAAATACCTACATATTTCAAACTATATTTACCAATATATTGAATAGGTACGTACGCTATTAAGATTCCGCATATGTGACTCCCCTCGTAAAAGAGATTGCCGACGTGGATTGAATATCAGCCGCGAGTAGGTACAATCACAAATGTACCGCCGCGCCATCATACGTCTGCGCATCGAGCTTTAACGTTTTCCGATAAATTGTTTAGGCTTTTCTACATACTGACTTTGTTAAACACATTGGGATTTTTATATTAATGCTATTGTCTGTATTTGTATTATTTTGATATTTATATATTTTTCAAAATATTGTATAAAGTTTGAAAAGTGTTGCTGTCGGTCGGGTTATGTATATAGAAATAAAGGAGGTCGCTTTAGACCGAGAGAAGTGGCAGGCATTGCATCAGTTCCACCGACAAAAGTAGTTAACTTTTAAATTTATGATGGTACTAGCTTTCCAAGGCGCGGTTTCAATCGCACGTAAAATATGGTTTGTTTTATCCCTCTGGAACCAGACCAATTTTCGGGCGAAAAAGTAACAAATCCGTGCTGAGTGGTTACAAATACACACACACACACATACACACATAAAAACTTTCGCATTTATAATTCTGTATCAAAATTTTCACAGTTAAAAAACCTGCAAAGAAAACGAATCGAATGCACAGCAGCTCATTAAGTAGGTACACGACCAAGTTTGTTAACGAGATTTTACAGGTCGAAACAGAGTACATCACATTGTCGATCAGATCACAAATTAAACATCGCACTTCCATACATAATAATGGTACAGAAAGACGATTGTAAGGCGATAGAAAATACTCGTAACTCTTTATCTGACGAGGGTCACTTGGGCTCGCCAATTTAGGATCGAATCGATTAATAAGGCAAGGACTGTGGGACAAAGACTTATGCTTTATCTGACTGCTATACAAGAAGGGTATGTGATGTTTGTTTTATTTATGCGAAATCGAAAAAAGTTCCGTATATTGTGAATGACTTTGTACGTTGCGGGGTGAATTTAACTCTGAAACGCACATGGATGTCGCGCTTTTTTAGTCGCTTGTAAGAGCTTAAGTTTCTATGAAAACATTGGAGAATATTATAATATTTTTCTTGTATGGCGTCTTGCCTTTAGTGTACGCACTTCAATCTGTCCAACGCAGAAAAAGGAGGGATGCGTTTTAGTTTTTTTATGGCGTCTTTGTAACTACGACATCTTATCTTGTGGCCTACTTATGGTCATATTGTCTTTATCATTCAAATTATTTATTTAATTATTTGTTTTTTTAATATTGTTTTAAAAAAGCTTAATTATTTTAGTTATAAATCCCTAAAGTATAGGTATGATAAGAAAACAAAAATATGCGGAAACGGAACAGAAAACTTGTGATCGATACTAAGCACTCAATAATACGATGTAGATTATACTATTCTTTCCCCGCGTGGTGGCCGGGAAAGAATAGCCCCAACCCTCTCTGTCCGTGGGTGTCGTACAAGGCGACTAAGGACAAAATGATGTCAGTCCATCAGTCTACCGAATAACGGCGGTTAAACCGTTACGAAAACGGGTGGTAGAAAAATCAGCACAACACAGGACGGGCAGCAGCGTCCTGTGATAAAGCTACCACCACTGCGATCGCCAACCCGCCTGCCAAGCGTGGCGATTATGGCAACATCCCCCTAAATGGAGCTACACCAGAAGAAATGGCCCCCAGTCCCCGGTCATCCCGCTATTCCTGGCTACGGTAGCGGCCATGGTAACGGCGGGGTAGGGGGTGCGAAGAATCCCCGGGTGCGGCCAGGCTACCCAAACCGACGACCTTTGGCCCTGGCAACATACAACGTGCGCACACTGCGGAATGACGAGAAGATTGTTGAACTGGAGGAAGAATTGAGCAGGCTACGATGGGACATAGTGGGACTGTCAGAAGTCCGAAGACAGGGGGAGGACACGATAACCCTTAAGTCCGGTAACCTGCTCTATTTCCGGGAGGGCGACCAACTGTCCCAAGGTGGAGTCGGGTTTATCGTCCACAAGTCCCTCGTGAACAACGTGGTGAAAATCGAGAGTGTGTCGACGAGGGTAGCATACCTTATACTCAGAATCACCAAACGGTATTCGCTGAAGGTCATACAGGTTTATGCTCCCACTTCGACATACCCCGACGATGAGGTCGAGGCTATGTATGAGGACATTTCCAGAGTTATACATTCCTCTAGGACCCAATACACTGTTGTCATGGGGGACTTCAACGCGAAGCTGGGTAGACGAGGCGGTAACGAGTTGAGAGTGGGGCAGTTTGGATTTGGATCCAGGAATCCCCGGGGCCAAATGCTGGCTGACTTCATGGAGAAGGAGGGCCTCTTTATGATGAACTCCTTCTTCAAGAAGCGCGATAGCCGCAAATGGACCTGGATTAGTCCTGACGGTGTCACAAAAAATGAGATTGACTTCATCTTGTCGACCAGGCGGCAAATATTTAATGATGTCTCAGTGATCAATGCGGTGAAAACCGGAAGCGATCACCGGATGGTAAGAGGCACATTAAATATCAACCCTAGGCTGGACCGGTCTCGACTGATGAAGTCTGCGCTCCGACCTGCACCGATTCAAATTCATAGCTCCGAGAGTTTCCAACTCGAACTTCATAACCGCTTCGAAAGCCTCGGCGATTGCGTAGACGTGGACGAATACAGCAACAGGTTCGTGGAAACTGTCCGTTCGGTAGGGTCGAACATCTTTAAAGCCCACCACAGTAAAGGACCGAAAAAGATCACCGACCAGACCCTCAAACTTATGGACGAAAGGCGCAGGATGGTACTGCGGTCCCCAGAGGAAGCTAGTGACTATCGGCGGCTCAACAGACGGATCTCCAAGTCTTTGACTCGCGACCTTCGCCAATTTAACACACAACGTGTTAAAGAGGCTATAGAGCGCAACAAAGGCTTGAAAGTGTTCGCACGAGGTCGGTCTGTCGGGCAGAGCCGACTTGTCAAGCTGAAGACTGGGGACGGCAGGCTCATCTCGTCTAAGCCAGAGGTTTTAGAGGAGGTCGAGAGGTTCTACGGACAGTTATACACGACACAACATGCACCTGTTAGCTGCCTAGCATCAGATCCAAGAGCTAGGTTAACTCGACATTACACCGAAGACATCCCGGACGTCAGCTTGTGCGAGATTGGTACGGCTCTCAGACAGCTCAAGAACAACAAGGCGCCGGGTGAGGATGGAATCACAGCCGAGCTACTGAAGGCAGGCGGAAATCCTGTCCTGAAGGCCCTTCAGAGGCTCTTTAGTGCCGTCCTCTTCGAGGGCAAAACGCCACAGACGTGGCACAGGGGTGTGGTGGAGCTGTTCTTCAAGAAGGGCGATAAAACCCTTCTGAAGAATTACAGACCTATCACACTCCTGAGTCACGTCTACAAGCTGTTCTCGAGGGTCATTACTAATCGTCTCGCAAACAGGTTCGACGACTTCCAGCCTCCCGAACAAGCCGGTTTCCGAAAAGGTTTTAGTACCATAGACCACATACATACGCTGCGGCAGGTTATACATAAGTCCACAGAGTATAACCGGCCCCTGTGCTTAGCGTTTGTGGACTATGAGAAAGCCTTTGATTCGATCGAGACCTGGGCTGTGCTGCAGTCTCTCCAACGGTGCCATATTGACTATCGATATATCGAAGTGCTGAAGTGTTTGTATGAAAACGCCACTATGTCAGTACGAATTAATGGTCAGAGCTCAAGGCCTATCCAGTTGCAGCGAGGAGTACGACAGGGAGATGTTATATCTCCGAAACTGTTCACCGCTGCACTGGAGGACGTGTTCAAGCTTCTGACCTGGAATGGACTTGGCATCAACATAAACGGCGAGTACATCACTCACCTTCGATTCGCGGACGATATCGTGGTCATGGCTGAGACCGTGGAGGAGCTCAGTGCAATGCTCGATGACCTCAGTAGAGTCTCTCGACAAGTGGGCCTAAAAATGAACATGGACAAGACTAAAGTCATGACCAATGTCCATGTTACACCCACTCCTATTACGGTCGGAGGCTCGATGCTCGAATTCGTTGACGAGTACATATACCTGGGACAAACAGTCCGATTAGGTAAGTCCGATTTCGAGAAAGAGGTCACTCGTCGTATCCAACTCGGCTGGGCAGCGTTCGGGAAGCTACAACATATCTTCTCGTCCGCACTACCGCAGTGTCTCAAGACCAAGGTCTTTGACCAGTGTGTGTTGCCAGTGATGACATACGGAGCAGAGACGTGGTCGCTAACTATGGGTCTTATCCGAAGGCTCAAAGTCGCTCAGAGGGCGATGGAGCGGGCTATGTTAGGCGTCTCCCTGCGCGATCGTTTGAGAAACGAAGAAATCCGCAGACGAACCAAAGTAACTGACGTGGCTCGCAGAGTTGCTTCTCTGAAGTGGCAATGGGCAGGACACATAGCTCGCAGAACTGACGGCCGCTGGGGCAGAAAGGTTCTAGAGTGGCGACCACGAACCGGAAGACGCAGCGTGGGCAGACCCCCCACAAGGTGGACCGACGACCTTATAAGGGTGGCGGGCAACCGATGGATGAGGGCGGCGAATGACCGGCCATGGTGGCGAAAATTGGGGGAGGCCTATGTCCAGCAGTGGACGTCTTTTGGCTGATATGATGATGATGATGATGATGAGATTAAACTAAATCTTCACTCTCTAAGAACCCTTTGACCGCCACGCTAATTACGAGAAACTGTGTTCCCTACGCCAAGCAATAAATTCCTTGTATTATACCTACAAAAAGATAGTGATGGAAAACAGTAAATCGATAAAACATCGATAAACTAAATTTCGGGCATGCCGTCCAATCTCAGCGGAGTATAGCTTGTAATGTTAGAAGTAGGTTTGTGAACTTAGAAATGACTCACCTCAAATTCAGCTTCAATTTCACTGTCCGATGCAGATTCAATTGTGATTCCAACATAATCGACACCTTCTAAAATACGAAGGAGCTCCTCGTGATCCATATTTTTCAAATTTAATAAAAATGCGTAACAGAAAACGATCTGCTAGTGAAATACTTATTGCAGTTATAATAATAATTTATGTCTATCCATAAAATGTTATTTTTTCCTACCGTCAAATCCCAACACTATAACTAACAACGTTCTCGCTTGTGACGTCATAGGCGGACGCTTTAAGTCGTCAACGGCGTTCACGACATAGAAAAATGTGTGATTATTAGTAATGTTCGAATAAGTTGTCGATGTTTATTTAAATAAATGGAAAACTATAATGTTACAAGGAAACTAAGTACTTAGGTAATTAAATTATATTTATAGATCAACGTATGTAGGTACTGCACACAAATATACCTACTTAATACATATTAGTTAGAAACTAGGCACTATGTTAAATAATAAATATTATATTATATTGAAAAAAAAAATACTGTATTAAGAATATTGTTTATTTTTTAATTCTTCAAACATATCGAAACCTATTATAATCTTTACCTACTGTTACAGTTTCTCTGTGTCTGATAAATCTATTTCGTCAAAGTGAGTGTTCTTTGCATGCTCTAAAAAAATTAACATTTTTATGTAGCAACGTGAACGAATACACGGTTTAATGTACATGAATTCTTCATTTAGTAATTGACAATAATAGTAGTTCCTTTTATCATCACGTTGATATTTGTTACATTCTAAACATGGTCTTGTGATAATTTTTTCAACATTAGTATGTTGAGAAGTTGCAGCTGATGTAGGCTTATGTTTGGCTTTTGTTTGAGCAACTTGGGGTAGGATGCTCGTCGATTGCTCTCTTGGGCGCTTCAAATCTGTGTAAAATCAATAGGCGATACAAATAATAATATATATTGTTACGTAAAATCATGTTTAATTAATACGTTACACATGTTGGCTGTACTTAAGTAGTCTTAGAGTTAGGAATTTTATATATAACATTATCTCTTTTGATGTATGGACATTCGAATGGAGGGCCACTACCCTATTACAAAATTATTAAATATTTTGACTCGAGGAATAATAATTTTTCAAGCAAAGGCGGTACATACTGTGTATGCTAATTATATTTTATTAAATCAATGTAAATCAAAGAAAAAGAACGTAAACTTACCAGTCTTCTTCTTCATTACGGTTCAAAACGCAGCTTCAAATTTATGCGGAAACAGTAATAATAATATGCTTGTCACTATTACGTCTGTTCAGCGGAACCAAAAATACACAGAGCCGTTTACACGCCTCGCTTTTGACGGTTAGTGTAAAATAATATATAACGTAAAAAGCTTGACTGGTACCATTTTTAAAACTACCTATCTATCATATTTTTTATTTTCCATTCGGGGGTAGTCACAACACTAGTCGACGCTTTAAGGCGTCGTTGGCGCCGTGGGTGTAACTTTATAAGTAAATTTTTTGATGAGTTAATTTTTAGTATTACGTGTCCAATTATACTATAGCTCAATGTTTTAATGCGTAATTATAGTAGTCGAAGTCAATATGAAGAGTTTTAAAATGTTCCTGATTCAGAAAATTAACATTAGCCAAGTTTTATTCGTCATTAAAAGTTGAAATGCGATGGACGCTTTAAGACGTCATTGGCGTCTCGATCAAGTTATTGAATGACGCTTTAAAGCGTCCTTGGCGGTCAAAGGGTTCGTAATTACTTTTTCACATGCATGTGATTATTTTTTTCTAAAGAGATACTTAATGACACTATACATTTAGTTCATGAGATAAAACAGCAATACAGCTGTGAAGTGGCAATTGGATTTAAAGGCTGAATTCGTATAACATGTATAGATTCGAGCGTTAAATTTATACAATGATTTAACACGATGAGCCACAATATTTTAACAACAAAAGATTTGTTTAAAAGCATTACAGTACCTACTTAATTTTTAAATAGAAAGTAAAAATAATGTACTGCATATGATATCTATGCATGAAATGTATATTTCAATCACATTGGTACTTGCCTGGATTAGAACCCACTACCTCGTGTTTACGAAGCGGGTGCCTTATCCACTGGACCATTTCGACTTTACGTTTACTTTGAGGGAGTCCGTATCTATAACGGGAACTGGTTGTGGCGGGGCACCAGCCATGAGCCCCCGCTGCGTGGTTAATCCACAAAACATGATTGTAGATATTTGCTAAAGAAAAATCTACCTACTTGACCATCTGTGCAGTGTAACCCTTGTAGTATTTGGAGAAATAAACGAATTGGACGATTTGATAGGTTCCGTTTATTCGTATATTTTTATTTAAAAAGTTATTTATGACTTTAAGGTTAGTCAACAAGTACATAAATGGACATAGCTTCGTATTGACGCCTTTATTTCACTAAGGATTAGACATTACATACACGTCTCGCCAGCTGTGTTGGGTCTCATGCAATAAAAGACCAGAGGCCCTGGACAAGTGGCATAGTTTCTATTCTATTCATAGTATAGATTAAAAAAGGTATGAGATTGACATAAGCTAACGACCATACTGGCGCTAGTTTATGTCAATCCCATACATTTCTTATATTAATAGAAATCAATGCCACTTGTCTAGGGCCTCTGGCCACTTCCAAACCTCTGCGTGGCAGTTCGTACACAGTACCACTGATTTATCGATGCTGACAATCTATAGACAAACTTTACCATGAACAGTGAGTCAGAAAGGAGTCAATGTAGATAACGGGTGCATTGTGAAATATTGCACGTGTAAATTATAGGTTTTAATTATTTGCCATAATTACTAATGACAAGAGTCATTTAAATTGGATCGTGTAGTTTAATTATTAGTTGCTTAATTGAAACACAAAATATTTATTTCTCGTACGTACAATATTAACTACGCTGTTTAAAAGTAGGTTCAAAATGTATATTTAATCCATTTGGCTGGCCTGTTGGTCTAGTGGTTAGTGACCCTGACTGCTAAGCCGGAGGTCGTGGGTTCGATTCCCACCCAGGACAAATCTTTGCATGATGAGCATGATTGTTTGTTCTGTGTCTGGGTATAATTTATCTATAATATGTACGTATTTACAAAAAAAAATGTATTTAAGTAGTATATCAGTTCTTTAGTACCTACCTATAACACAAGCAAATATAATTGCTAAATTTAGGGCTAGATGGCGCTGTGTGAATGTGGTAGAATATTATTATTATTATTATATACTAATATTATAAATGGGAAAGTAACTCTGTCTTTCTGTCTATCTGTTACACTTTCACGCCTAAACCACTGAGCCGATTTTGATGAAATTTGGTATAGATATAGATTAGACCTCGGGGAACAACATAGGCAACAACATATCTTTCAAGGCTTAAAGGGGTTGAAATAGGGAATGAAAGTTTGTATGAAAAATCGTCAATGTAAACAGAGATCTATCCGACATTCACGCGGGCGGGGCTGCGGGCAACGGCTAAAAAGCTATATGGTCAGAGACGACTCGTTAATATAATTAATAAATAGTACAAAAGTTTTGCTTCTTAGTTTAATAAAAGCGAGCGACTAAATTGTGTAATATTTACGTTTCAGAACATTAACAAGCTGTGAAGTTGTAATCAACCGAATTTTACTTATATTTTTAAATTAATAGGCTGGATAGGCATGGGAACAGACTATTTCCTTATACCGCCTCCCTCGAACTTTATCGTAAAGTAATAGTTCATACTATTGCGTTTTGTTTACTGTTCGGAAACTGCAGGATTATAAAACGTGAAAAGATTTTCCAATGCTCGTAGAGCATTTACTTGAAACCTTCAGCTGTCCTATGCTTTGCTGTTTTCTCAGTATTTTATTTGTTGTGTCACTGCTTTTTTTACAAGTAATAATTAGGTACATACCTACAATCTTTTCAATAGAAAATAGCATTTAATTTTATTAGTGGTTAATCGTTTTTTTTGTGTCTTATTTTGTAACTCCAACCACCATAACCCATTTGAGGACAATTTGATTATTGAAAAAAAAAAGAACAACCTGAGCGTTACCTATTGGTACATAATGAAGTCAACTAAATAGACAATCAAACAAAGAAAATAGGGAGGAAACATTTATTTTTATACGTACAAGTATGCCTTTTCCATTAGTGTACTTTAGGGAGCACGCAACAGCCAAATGGATATTATGTTGAAACGGTTATACGTATAGGTATCTACTGCTTTATTATGGACACGGAAGTAATAAATATTTTATGATCAAAGTTATAATGATACATTAAACAAATTGCTTCTAAAAGCATAGACACAATACTTATAGTTTTAAATCATGCTTATGGATGAGCCTTCTCATTTTCCAATTTCCGCTCTCGAAATTTAAAGAACCATTAATTTGATTATCTCTTTTGTAATACGTTGGTTTTCTTGACATCGTTCGATTTAGCCCTCCAGTTGCACTTATGTATGAAATAATAGTCGATGATACATAGTTGCACAGCAAAACTAGATGCGTAAGGTTTTAGTATAACATCATATTGTCAATCATTCAATCGGAATATTACCTATAGTTGCTTTTTGAATATATAAGTCCAAAGGAAAACGCTCACAGAAGCCCGTGTTTACTTGAAAAACCGTGTTTTTTTAAATGAAAAACTGTGGCTTGCTCGTGTGTATCCAACCCCCAAAATCCTTTTACCTAATCGGACTGTTTGTTCCTTGTCAACTAATTCGAGCATCAAGCCTCCGAGAAGTAGGTGTAACATGGACATTGGTCATGACTTTAGTCTTATCCATGTTTATTTTTACGCCCACTTGTCGAAAGACTCTACTGAGGTCATCCAGCATTGCACTGAGGTATTCCACGGTCTCACCCATGACCACGATATCGTCTGCGAATCGAAGGTAAGTGATGTTCTCGCCGTTTATGTTAATGCCATTTCCATTCCAGATCAGAAGCTTGACCACGTCCTTCAGAGCAGCGGTGAACAGGTTCAGTGATATGACCTCTCCTTGTATGTAGTACTTCTCGCTGCAACTTAGGTCTTGAGCTCGGACCATTCATTCTTACTGATATAGTGGCGTTTTCATACAAAGACTTCAGCTCTTCGATGTATCTATAGTCAATTATGGTCTCGATCGAATAAAACCAATAAAACGCTTTCTTATAGTCTACAAACGCCAAGCTTAGAGGCCGGTTATACTCTGTGGACTTATGTATAACCTATATTACATGGTACACATATAACCTGGTAAAGACACGGAAAGGTTTTCTATGAGGACAAAATTGCGGGTAGATACAGCTAGTATCAAATAAGGCGTTAGACTTACGAAGTAAAATGTCAGCGTTGAGAGTTTAAATAATGAAAATAATAGTGAGAGCGCGTGTCACGCTCGTGACGCAATAAGCTCACAATGCGAACCCCGATGCCACCACAGCTTAATTAGGAGATTTGTAATTCTAACCAGGGTTAGGAGTCTTCGCCTCCCTCACTATAATTACTTGTACTGATTTTGCCTTTCGGGTTATTCACTTAGCTGCGTCGGCGATTTGTGGCTGTTAATCAGTATTCATGAACTCTAACGAACCTGCTCACTTCACGAACCACCTAAATATATAATACGAATAAACCTACTACTTTGCCTTTATGTAATTTATAGTCCGACTTTGAATTATAATTCAAATGTAGTAATAAATTGTGAGGACAGTGCGCCATAAATCATGATTATAACGTTATCTCATCAGGTTAATAATAAAAAGATAAAATATATCGGTTGAAGTCCATACCATAGTCGATATAAGATTTACAACAAAGCTTTAGCGTACCTTCTATATTGACAGAATGGAATTACTTTTTACAGATATATCATATTATTCAGTAGTACAGGAATGCTTACGTTAAACGAGCCCGAGCAGCTAGTATTACTCAAAGGCATCGTGCTGTATGTTTCCTATTGGCTTGCTCCGTTTCGATTTTCGATATGACTGAAAAGTTTTTTCGCTCTCCTTTTACGATTACTTATTACGGAAATATAAATAAAGTATTAAATACTGTTACATTGTTAGATTACATGACAACCAGAGACTGCACATATGGGTAAAGTGGTTGCCCGCCATTACAGCAATTTTATGTAGATATTTATCGTGGGCGTTCATTACCACTGTTACTACCAGTAGTAACAGAGGTCATTTTTTGCCGGTGTTGCCACTAACTGCTATTGTAGTAACACGGGTCAATTTTTATTTCTCATATTTCTACTGGACCATTAAAATCGATAATATATTCTCTGACAGGATAGTACTTCTTGTAATGTATTTCTACAATAAGATGCTTTTCTATATTACAAGTTACAAAGTTTACATTGATATTTTACACTAATTTATAAATTTTTTTACGTACTCAAACTATTTACAACGGTCAGCAATCTGCATGCCAATCGTGGTGATTTGTAGTGGTATCCTTCTAATATGTTAGTAGTTCGGTGTTTATCCTGAAGATAAAGATAAGGTTCAGTAATCCGTGTTACTACTAAAGCAGTTAGTGGTAATATGGACAAAAATAATGACCTCTGTTACTACTAGTAGTAAGACTGGTAGTAAGACGGGTAACGAACGATCGTGTGTTCGAGTAGTATTTATAACATTTTTCTGGACGTTTGGGTGTACCTTGTGTACCGTAAAGATTACCCTGACATCCTCTTATAACATGAGATAAAATTATTAGAGAAGAGAGAAATCGGACCCATTGTTGACTACAATTTTTATACAATTGTATATTGTCCATCTAAAGATTGCCTAGAACAAATTGTCTTCAGCAATAAGGCCGCTAATTGTACATAACTTAATGTATAAATAGTGTAGCATTAAAAATATTTCTGGTTCATTCTATTAAACAAATGTTTGCAATACAACGTAGTTTAGTTTACCTTTACTCTTGACCGTCACTTTAAGTGTAAGTTAATTTTGATTGATTTATTCCTCAAACACGATTGGTTTATTATAAATGAAATCCTCTAGGTTAACTATGTTACAGTTAACCTAGATAGCGTTTTTGGCATAACATTAAATTACGGCATGAGCATCAATTACCATTTTAGATTATCAGTTACTAGGTAGTAGATAGACAGAGGTAATATAATTTTAAGAGCAAGTGAGTGAATTCTACGATATAATAAGATTACCCACAATACTTGATGTTTATGTTAATGAAGGATACAGGAGACAATATCTACTAGTATTGTCATAATCCGTGTAAATTGATATTGTCTTGGAGTATTAGGGAACGGGCCGCAAAATGACAATGTGTTTCTTTATTCATTTTGAGAACATGATACGTCCTGAATGCATAAGTTGAGTGCGCGTGATTTAACAATCTTGCCCTTACATGAGTACAAATGTTATCAAATGTCTAGTTGTTCTTACGATTGTATTGCGGAAGTTTAATAACCATTTGTAATCTGTTCTAAATGATGGATCAATAAAATTTTAATAGACCGCGTTAGAAAATATCTTTAGATATCACTGAAACTTATGTGAATAGAACAGACAGTTCTAGATAAGTAAATAGAACAGAATATGAAGAAACTATCAGTAAGTAGTAGTTTGTATGCACTGCTATCTACGATAAGAACACGATCAAACAGACGAGGGACTCAGAATGACAGAGCAAAGATTCTGAAGCCTTAACAAACGTCACTAACTGAAAATAAATATTTAAATCTCAAGAAAAGGTTTGTTTATTTATTCACGTGTAATTTTATTCACAAAACCTCTTTTAAAGGCGATGGGCATTACTGTTTTTCTTTATTCAATGTATCTACGCACGTTTATATTATTTTAGTTTGCCTTAGTAAGAAGGTACAATTTCGGCGTCTTGTACACGTTTTATATCGCCACACGACTGCCAGTATTTACCTTTCCTTTTATTATACGACATGAATAGCAAATAGATATACCTAATGTCAAACTTTATCTTCAGATAAATATTTCAGATAACATTTCTAATTTTATTTAGCATAACTCCGAAGTTATATTTGCTTAATACTTACATGTTGTTTTTGCTGAGGTATGGAATATTTTTATCAAAAATACAGAGCTTTCGCTGTGTGTTTGCCTCTATGGCTTCATAAAATATTTGATAGGACTGACTGCATCATAATAAGACACGAAATTATAATAAAAAAACTATCGTGTACATAAATCATAATTAAGTTGTCCTTTTATTTTATAATCCTGTTGTTATGAATACTTATCACTCACTAGACGTCGAATAAAAAATATCTTAAATATGTTCATTACGACATGTCCCGCAATATGTATGAGAATACTAATATCGCTATAGTATAATGTAAGGAGGAATCATTTTGTTGTCAAAAACGGAGGGCTCTGATTACTGTATTGATTATCATGGATTTATTTTTAATAATACCAAGATTTTACCATTGACAAAGAGTAATTAATAACATAATACTATGGACTTGAACATGAACAATTTATATCACATTTTCTAATATCAACCATTATCATTTAAACCATTAAAATTCAATTTCGGAAATGCCGAACAATAAATTTGTTTCTGCCATATTATTTGCACGCTTGACAGATTGGCTATTGCAGGGGCGGTGTCGTCACAGGAAAAACAAATACCACACGTAGGTACACAATATTATTATTTTTATGCTAGCGTATCAAGATTTTGTTCGACTAAGATATTTTAGTGTTGTCTTATTTTTTATTGACATTCATTTTGTTACCAGTACGAAAGTGCTTTCAAGTAAACGTCAATATCTATATGTTAATGTTATGTTTGTCCTCAATAATTGAATAGATACTGGTGCGATGCTGAGTAGGGTGCGACCGTCCAATTAACTGGAGGTTCCCTGACACCAAATTCGCTTAACATGATTTATCCAATCTTATAAAGAGACTGTTTACTTTATGGCAGTTATACCTAAGTAAATATTTGACTGAATTGTAGATGTTGCACATAAATTAGTGTGCGTTACGCTAGCAGGAAGGTGTCTCCTAGAGTGATATGAGTAGCACGAATAATTAGTGCCTAATTCGCAGTATATGTGCGCCGCGTAAAAAAATGTGCATGTTGTTGTTTTGATATAATAGGTACGTAAAAAACGATTCCTGCTAGGGTAACGTCTTTCCAGCAAGAAAAATTCTTAACGAATGATCGGAGAGAAAAATATATTACTTCGGCAGAGAGCTTATATTTGAGCTACAATGTGCGCCGAAAATATAATTTGTGTGTCGTTAGGTTTTCGAGATATTCAATTTCCTGCTGGAGTAAGGTTTTGCAAAATCGTGTATCTCTAAAACCATTATATGTGCGCCTGTAGAATAAACGTTCTCGAGTAGCTCTTAATATGTGTCTATTTGAAACAGAATTACATTTAAGAAAATATCTATAGTTTTAAGTAATTGCGCATTCTTAAAGATTCGAAAAAAAATCGCAAATTTACAGCGAATTAGGCACTAATTATTCATGCTACTCATATGACTCTAGGAGATACTTTCCTGCTAGGGTAACGCACACCATAAATTATACGAGTCGTTTAGGACAACTCGTCTGTTATTTAATTATATACGTCGGTGAAATGAGCAAGGGATACGAGCGTTAACTTAGTTTAAACTTTTTGCAGAAATATTTACAGTTAAATGTCAAATGATAACTCACGGTATTAATTTATAACTGCCATGTTTCACGAGAATGTTGCAGATTGGATTAGAGCGACACGTTAGAAAGCTATTAAGGTTTGTAATGTCATTATCTGTTTTGAACAGAACTTATAAATGGTACAGGTACGAGCATATTTGTATTTAATTATTGTGCGCACAGAAAAGCTATTCACGTAGAATACAGATATATATTATGTCTTTTTAAAAATATTTGAAAAAAAGGACAGATAGAGACACCTATTTCAGTAAAAGTTTTCCTTGTACGTGTTATTTTTTATATACAACTTTGATGGCAAGCAGCATAGGGCCCATCTGATGGTAAACGGTAACATGGGTTTCTAAGCATTGCAGCAATAATGCTTAGGAAACACAACCATGCCGTTGCCGACCATATGGGAACAAGGGGATGAAGAAGAAAACGGAACAGTACCGAGGGGGTAATTGGGCTTCCGACGCACTCACTCACCGAACAAAACACATTAGTATGGCAACTAATATGTTACGTCGACATTCATGCTGAAACCAGCAAGGATCTACTACAGTAGCGTAAGTAGTTATTCACAGTTGATCCGAATAAAACTGTAGTATTTTTGCTGAAGTCTCGGTTCGAAATATTAACATTCCACAGTTGAAAGTTCATTCAATTAACATTGTAATTAAATGAATAAAATAGGATTCATTAAATGCATTGTCACTGGCAAAAACTTTTTATTGCCTAGCCATAAATAGTTCGATAAAAGTTTGTTTTGTTTGTTAAAAGTGTGTTTTGAGTCACGTCATTTTCAAATTAGTTTATTTTACGAGAAACTGTCTGATTAATATTTATAAACACTAGTTTATTTAATTTTGTCTATAAAATACTACTAACGATTTGCTGTTGAAATTATTGAACAAAAATTACAACCAATAAACTGCAATAATACAATTTGTTTAATTTTTTTATTGTTCATCACCTATTTCTAATAAATAAATGATTTCGAATAATCGACGGTTAAAGGTCAAAGGTTTCTGAGCCAAATAACTGGCGTATTTAAGAGATCCTTCCGACTTACGTAATATGTGGCTACCCACAATTTATAGTCAGTAGTACATTTAGTGTTCAGTGTAAAAAGACCACGTTAAAGATCATTGCCTGTAAGAATAAATTCACTCTAAGTTATATTCTACGAATTTCAAGTCTTTTTTGGTAACGAAACTGTCCATTTGACAATCAAATAGTACCCTAGGGCCATTAACTATGTGAGACTAGTATAATATATTGCTAGAGGGCATTCAAGCTAAAAGGATTTTTATGTTACAGGTGAAAATAGTCATAATTTCGCTGTCAAATATCCAACTTTATGACACCAAAATACAGGTATACTGTGCGTTTTCAGGGTTTCAGGGTCGAGATTTCAAATAATTTAAGTGTAGGTAGGTAGGTAGGTGTAATTAAATGTTCATCTGATATCAGATAAGTCGAGTCGAAAGGTCGTGAATAGACCACATACACTTCTCTTCTCTCACTATGTGGTCTATTCACGATCACATTGTAATTTATTAGAAATTATTATTGAAACTTTAATGCTAGGTATATGCTTTTGAATTTCAATGAGATTGATTTTCAGGTTGTTTGTGTTTAACTTTCATTTTACTTTGTATTCCTAACGGTGCGTCTGTTTACTAACCCGAGGTTAAAATTATTTTTTATATTAACATTTAAATGACGGAGTTATAAATATTATAACTCCGTCATTTAAATAATATTATCATCATCGCACCAACTATCGTTTAAAGTGGACGTGTGTTTCGCCGCTTATTATTTTACGAATTGCCTGCATAGTACTTTGAACCTTATTACGTATACGCACGTTTAAGTTTCCCATACTCGTAACAGTGTAAATTAATTAGCTCAAAATAATTCGTCCTTTTTCCGCATCACTCTCTATCCTGTTTACGCGTCGCGTGTGGAGTCCGCGAACTGTCAAACTCGGAAGATACGGAATATTGTATTCTACCACCTACATCTCGTCATGGCTAATTCATCGTGTCTACCGCCATTGTTTGGATCTGAGCCCGAGTTACATAAAATTGCACAGCCGTTTGATTATGAGCAAGCTAATATTAATCGACGCAAACGGAAGACAACGGAGGATGATCTTCAAACCTTATTCGAAAGTTTTTCGTCGGATTTGACAGCTAAACTACTCCCCAAAATGGATGAACTTCAAAATAAAGTTTCCGAAATACAAGATAATATTAATTCTGTTATTAAAAAAGACTTAGACAACATAAAATCTAAACTATCGGTGACTGAGGTTAATCAATCTCAGTTGTTTACGGACATGGAATCAATTAAGATTGCCGTTGAACACCAAGATAAAGTACAACTATCGCTCACCAAGCGTTTTGACAAAATGTCCACTGTATCTGGTTCACACGACTTGGACATAACCCGTCTGAAGGAACACGTTACCAAGCTGGAGTCGGAACTGAACGACCAACAGCAGCGTGATCGCGCGTGTAACCTGGAAATAAGCTGCATTCCCGAGAAGTCTAATGAAAACCTCGTCGCTTATTATTGTGCTATGGTCAAATGCCTGGAAATTGAGTCGACGGCGACTGATATCGTTCACATCACGAGGGTAAGGCCAGTCAACCCTGTACCTGGTCGTCCTAAGTCCATCGTGCTTAAACTCAATTCTCGACTGCTTCGCGATACCATACTTTCTGCTGTTAGATCTAGAAAGGGTCTAAATACCGTTGACCTTGGAATCACAGGTGATGTGAAAAAAATTTTTGTGAACGAGCATCTTACACCCTGCAACAAGCTACTACATAAGAATACGAGACAAAAAGCTGCAGCCGCTCAATATCGTTTTATTTGGATACGTGACGGCAAGATCTTTGTGCAGAAGGATAAAACATCAAAATCTTTTCGAATCAGGAGTGCCGACGACTTACATAAAATAATCTGACTGTCTATTATAAAACTGTTTATGTGCTATTATCTTAAGGCAAGTTCATTATACGTCTTTCGTAATTATTCATCGACAATCATTTTACGAAACTGTATACTGTGTTCAATTTCTACGATTAGTTCATTCGTAAACCATACAAAACTTTGTTTCAAACGTAAACAGAATTATTTTTTGTTACTTAAGTTGGGTAAGCAAACACTACACATTTACTTACTACTAAACTCCTACATAGTATGGTATTTATCATATAAACACTATCGAATCATTATTAAAGATTATAATCGTATTCCGCATAAATACTCGTATTATTATATATTGCTTTACATTTATTTTATTATGAAAATTGCTCACTTATGTACATTAAATTATTATATAAAATTATATCATATGTATAGTATTATTACGATACGAATGTATTTAGTATATTATTATGTATGCCTAAAAGTATTCATTTATTATGTTCAACCTATTAGCTATGTACAAATCATAGTATATATTAACTGTAAACAATGGATAAACGTAAATTAAACATTTTTTATCAAAATACTCGCGGTTTAAGAACCAAATGTCTTGAATTATACAACAATATACTATTACATGATTATGACATAATTTTAATCACTGAATCATGGTTGCAGTCTGATGTACTCGATAGCGAAATCTGTGATGGTAGGCGTTATGATATATTTCGCTGCGACCGGGACCTGAAGGTCACGGGCAAGCGGGCGGGTGGCGGTGCATTGTGTTGTGTGCGTCGCGATCTATGTCCGGTAGTGCGTACTGACTGGGAGGGCAATTCTCATTATGAATGTATTTGCATTAAAATATCTGCACTTAAACTTGGGACAACAGCGGACCTAATCATTATTTTGTCATATATGCCACCGGATGCTAACAACTTATCATCTTATTTGACACATTATTATAATAATTTTAAGGGCATTTTTGATAATAACAATGGCGCCTATTATTTACTTGTAGGTGATTTTAACTTACCTTGTTTAAGTTGGAACCCCGATGGTTGGTCTATTCAAAATATTGGGTCTGGCACAGTACGAGACTGCGCATGTACATTTGCAGATGATTTAAGTCTGATGGGCTTAAACCAATTTAATTTTAAACGTAATCGTTGTAACAATATTTTAGATCTTTGTTTTTCCAATTTACTTCTAGACATTTCTGAGACTGATGGACTGACTAAAATAGATGCACTTCATCCTCCACTCTTAATTGAGATTATCGACTTTCATATTAAACCTCTAGTCATTAACAGGATATCAAAATTTAACTTTCGTAAATGCGATTATGATAAAATCAATAAATATCTTGCAAACATCGATTGGTACCATTTATTATCGGGCACGGGCTCTGTAGATGACGCTGTTGATTTATTTTACGAAAAAGTTAATGAGTGTATACTTCTTTTCGTACCGTATATCTGTCATAATGTTAGCACATATCCCATATGGTACAGTCGGGCACTGATAAATGTAATCCGCGAAAAGTCTAAGTTACATAAAAAATGGAAATTATTTAAAAACCCTCGTGATTACGACGAATTTAAGTTACTTAGAAATAGACAGCGCCGTCTGCAGCGTCATTGTTTTGATAACTTTACACTCAATGCACAACAAAATATAATATCAGATTCAAAGTATTTTTGGAGATACATTAAATCGAAAAAAGGTGTCTCTTCTTATCCTCAAGAATTTAAGTTAGGAAATCAAAAATTCAGTAACGGACAGGATATATGCACAGCTTTTAATAATTTCTTTGACAGTGCATTCATTAGAAACCCTCCACGTAATCCTGCTAACTCGCAATCATCAGTGCAAGGTTACTCAGGCTGCGATACTATATCCAATATTACGGTATATAAAGATGTTGTGTATAATTATCTCTCTAGCCTTGATAGAAGTAAGGGCGCCGGACCTGACGGTATCCCGCCTATATTTCTATCATCGTGCGCGAAAAGTCTTTCACTACCAATTTCATTTCTCTTCCAGCGTTCTCTGGATACATGTGTATTTCCCCTTCTATGGAAAAATGCCCACATCATACCTATTCACAAAAAAGGATCTAAATGTGAAATTGATAATTACCGTCCCATATCCATTTTAAATTGTATTGCTAAAGTTTTCGAAAAGATTATTTTTAAATATATTTATCCCGTTATCGCTCTTGGTATTCCTGATTCTCAGCACGGCTTCATGCGTGGACGTTCTACAGTATCAAATCTTGCCTGTTTTACTAATTATGTGATAGATCAAATGGAAAATGGTGGTCAGGTCGATGTGATCTACACGGATTTCGAAAAAGCCTTCGACCGAGTAGACCACATCATCCTACTCCAGAAACTATCCTCTTTAGGAATTCACGGAGACTTACTAAGATGGGTCAAATCTTATCTGACTAACCGTTCCCAGGCAGTCGTACTTGGAGGCTTTAAATCTGACTATATATCCATCCCCTCTGGTGTACCCCAGGGTTCTCACCTCGGCCCTCTCTTTTACAATGCCTATATCTTCGATATCTCATTTTACATAAATAACTCCCAACATATCTTATACGCAGATGACAAAAAAATCTATACTACTATTAATACCGTTTCCGACTGCATGACGCTACAAGATGATCTTAATTTACTATTTAATTATTATAACAATAACAACATCACTGTAAGCGTTAAAAAATGTCAATGTATCTCTTTTACTCGTAAAAAAACCCCCATAATTTACCAATATAATTTTAACGACATTGTAATCGAGAGGGTTGAGGTGGTAAAGGATCTGGGTGTTATGTTGGACTCCGAAATGACAATGCGACAACACATCGATACGATTACTTGCAAATCGCTCCGTAATCTTGGATTCGTTATAAGATCTTGTCAACCTTTTAAATCCTTGTTGAGCTTAAAAATCGTATATTTCGCCTTTGTTCGGTGTACATTAGAATACGCCTGTCAAATATGGTCTCCCTGTTACGCGATACATAAGAACAGCATTGAACGTATTCAAAAAAAATTTATAGCTCATTTGAACTATAAATTCAATCGCTCTGCCAATGACTACAAAGAGAACTGTCGCTTGTACAATTTATTGACTCTCGAAGAAAGGCGTATTATGATGGATATGGGTTTGCTATTTGACATATTGCATGGACGCCTCGACTGCCCTGATCTTCTGCATAACATACACTTTAACGTTCCCAAAAGACGCACGCGACACACTGCGTTACTTTCTGCCCCGTTTCACTCAACGAACTATGGTCAGAACAGTGTATTAACACGCATAGTTAACTCATACAACAAACAATTTAGTAACATTGATATATTTAATGGTTCTAAAACCAGACTGAAAAAAGAAACATACGATATCATTATCGGTACCACACCATAGCAAACTACATATTGAACACTTTTAGGCTCTAATAATATTTATTGTTATATCGTAGTTATATTAATATATTTTATCTATATATATATATACTTATGTACTTAGTATTATATATACTTATTATATATACATAATATTATTTATTTATTATTCATACATACATATATATTATATTATGTTAAGTATATCAATAAAACCTTGCACACTAAGAAAAAAACAAACAAATAAATATTAAAACATTACATTACTAAACATTAGATAAAATTATTTATAAAATTGTTGAGACTTTGTTATTGCAGAATGACACTCCCGTGTCTTCGTGCACATTATAGATACTTTGATACACAAGTTTTCACTGTTACCGTCAACTCAACTTTATAAATTAATCAAGCTACCTACTATTATTAACATTTGCATGTACATTACATACCTATACTCTTTTATTTACCTTTTTTTTAACATATGTACCTAAAGGAAATTTCATATTAATATTAATATTGTGCCTACATTTCTTTTTTTGTACCTTCACAATACATGTTCCACTAGTTAGACATTTAGCGGATAACTGTAATTGGCTATACTACGTTATTTGAACTATGTTACCTAATTTATTTGTAACAGCTGTTGTTATTCCATAAATAAACAAATAAAAAATAAAATAAATAAATATTTTTTAGGGTAATAAATGTAATATGTTACAGATTACATATAGCAAAGGCACACGTTGACTTTGATGATAAGTGCCAGTTTTAATTACTTAAATACTTTTGCTTACCTTCATAACAATATTTTTTGGTTATGTTTGGCGTTAACTCCTTATTACATTTTTATTTTAATAATAAAAGTGATACAAAATTTTACTTTCACAATATTAAAAGGTTCGTTCGTTTTCGGTTTCCGCGATATAAGTTCAGTAATGGTCTATAGTTGTTCGATTAGGTTTGTCATATACGATAATTATGTTAATTAGCGTGTAGATTAGATATAAATCTAATCTAGCGTTATACACTGATGGATATAATGATGGAACAGTGACAAAGCTAAAACTTCTACATGCAGAGCACCTTTATGTATTTTTGATAATTTCGTCAAATTATGTTGTAACATTAAAATGTCGTACGATAAGCAGCTTCTATATAGACATGTGATGAAATAGAAGAGCAAAGTGAACACAATTACAAACTTTGTAATTGCTTAATCAGGCAACTAAACCAAAGCGCATTTTATGGTACTACTGTTAAGCAGTTTTTTGCTTAATAAATTGTCTTGAAAGCTGTAATAAGATCTTTGTAGTTTATGCAGTCACTATAGTATAGTTACAGAGTTACCTAGGCACGTCATTTGTAAGTTGTTATTCTCTTTCAAGACAGTGATATCTCAAGAAACGTGATTAAACAGTAACACAGTAGTTACTTTACTTAGGTATAATTTAATTGTAGTTTTTATATTAGGGTGCTACGCTAAGGTGAAATACTTTTTTATCTAATAATTAATAATTTTCTTCTTCTTCTTAATATTTTTTTATATTTATAAAAAATTAACAGTTTATATAATATTTACATATAAACATTTATCACAGTTCACATGTTGCCTTTACCTTTTGTAGCAATATGCAAATTGAGGCAGCCTGTAAAGCACACATTTTACTTTTTAATTTTCTTTACAACATAGAAAGCCGTAACTGCTATAAGTAATTTATTATCTATAGAGTTAAGTGTATTGCTTGCGTCACTTTGCATGCTACTTAAAACTGTAGCTTACAAAAATTGTAACAACCTGGCGATTAAAAAGAGTGGCCTGAGTTTCTTGCCAGTGCTTTTCATGGCTCTAAATCGTCAGCGAACTGGCTGTAGGTTAATTTGCTGACACTTTGTAAACTTTGACGTTCATAAGTGTTAATTTAATTAACCTATATGAATAAACATATTTCATTTCAATATCGATCCTCGAAAGTATTTCTATTATTGTATCAGGCCACTAAAAAGTTTTATAAAAAGGCTTTTTTATGTACGACACTGGTCATTTAGTTTTTTTATTTTTATTTACAATTTACATATTTTAATAGAAACCTTACAAACATATCGTTAATTAACCGCTAGACTACAGGTGCAGTTATAAATTATTTCAAGAGAACGATTAAATATTTACATTTAAAAATATGAACGGTTCAGTTCAAAAGGTTCCTACATATTTTTACGAGATAAATTGCAGTGTTGCCTAAAACTGTATGAATACGTTGATAGACTTCAAATAGCATTAGATTGTTTTTGTATTGTAAACACAGTGTTTAAAACACAGTGTCTGTCTGTTTCAAAATAAACGAACGCCTGCCAAAGTGAACAGATCGAGAAGTGCAGGTAAAATGATTGCTTCGACTTAAATTCCTTTAAAAACCAAAACAATATCAACACTGGTACACTACTAGCTGTAGGTATATACTGTTTTCGACTGAAAATGCACCCGCGCCTTTCCCACTCCCCCTGTCCCTTTCTTAACAAACCTATAGATAAGAAACAAAAGTAAATAAAAGTAGACTTCACGTTCATGAGCTTAATAAATACAGAGTAGAGATTTGATAGTCAAGAAGTGTGCTTCATTATATTCAGAGAGCAGTCGTCGTGTGAGCCGACTGTCGCGTCGTCATCGTGCCCTTTTGCTACCATTAACCCTCCGTCCATTAACTAATGGCTAGCCGTAATGGTGCGCTCAACAAACACCGTCGCGGCTTAGCTTAAATAAGCATATTTAACTCTCTCGGCTAAGTTACGCCTTTCGTTATGGAGATAAAGTATAGAACATTTTTATTCATCCTCCATCAGCTACTCTGACTCGTATGTATGAAAGTGAAAAATATGATCCATTTTTATGTTTAAGAGAAAATGTACCTAGTGCCATTGGAGAATGCCTTTTATTTATTTTAAGTTTTACTTGAGTACCGTGAGAGATTATATTATACAAATTTAAATTATTTCTGGAGCTAAGTTACGAACAAATATAGTATTCTCATACAACTTACTTTAAACTTATTCCAGCCTTGTGAAACTGCAATAAGCGCTTTTTAATTTCTTAGCAAAAGGGGTTCCCTTCTCTTGATATTGGTATAAACATTTGCAATAGGTAAAACTAATAAAAAAAATTATGCAAGTTAAAAGAACAGCTGAAGCTGTTTCGCAACTAAAACCTTTTCAGTGGGTGCGATGGATATGAATTGTTCACGAGTAGATCCTTGCACGGACTCGCTCCCTGTCACATGCCTCCCTCACCCTCTCCATCCCACTAGACTGCCGAGTCTGCTGCATCGTCGTCGTTCTGGCTTCGTGCCGAGCAAAGGACTACTTGAAATGCCCCAGTTCCGCGGCAAAAAGAATTTTACTTTTGTGCGGGATTGACAGCTTATACCACATTCTTTTTCTGAAACTTTTCTAGTTTAGAAAAACGAATGTGCTTGAAAGTAAAAATTACTATGTAAAAATGTATATAAATGGTATATTGTAGTTGGGATAGCATTATATCGTAAGCCCGTCGCCAGCTGATGGTTTGACCTTGTCACTCGTGTTTGTGAGGGTTGTCAGTATCCGTGGTGTGTCCGTCGCGCACCGGCTGTTGGCTCTGGTGAGGTGATTAATGAACCTCGTATTATTCGCACGATAGTTATCAATCAATCACACCTAACCTGTTGCTGGGGCCGAACTCCGAGAACTATTATATATCTGTCTGTGTTGTCTTGTTGGTAAGTCTTTATGTTCCTTTAGTTAATTACCTAGTTGTATTTTGGAAGACGATAAATAGGTATCATAAAAAGTTGCGCGTATTTATTTTGAGAGAGTATTATAAATTTTAAGTACTTATTAACAACATATTTTCTTATGGGAGATGCGTCTGCTCTGCACTGCTGACTTTGGTTAAAGAAAATGATTTTCTTGTTTTCCATTCATTGAATAAATAGGATGGTTAGGGTTTTGATATATTTAGATTGTGTTGATTGTGTATACTTAAATACAATTAGGTATGTGGGTTAGAGTTGTTGTTGCATCTGTTTCTCTGTATTGATATCCTGATTTACCTGATTTAGGTACTTCACATACTGTTGCAGTTTTCAAGTAATATTAACTATCATATACCTACCAATATATCAAGTACAATTATTGCAGACTTCAGCTTAATAGTGCACATTTCTGGGCAAAAACACTTACCACTTTTTGTTAACCTGAGGATCGACTTAAACGAGTAAAAATTTATATTTGTTATTTACTCATAACTTAAACTTTGCAGCATGCACAACTTAACCGGCACAAAGTCAAAGAAAATAATTAATAGCTAAGCAACTGCACACCCCGAGGCATATCTTTGAATCTTTGCTTTGTCGGCGTTCCGATTACAGAGATATTATGTCATTTTTATTTAGGAAAACTTTGAGAAACGCTTTGGTACCAAACAGATTGGCATTTTGCCATAATTTTGTGAAACGATTGAACAAATAATTTATCATTAAGTATATGAAATTAATACTTCCTGATATTGAATTTAGTATTTTTATTATGGTGAAGTAATATTGTGCAGATTATTAGTATTTTTAATGTTAATTTAGTACGTTATCGAACATATTTTTTGATACAACCTATTCGTGATAAGTAGTTACCATAACCTATGTTAATGACTGTGTTTTCGAAGTATTTAGAAATTAATGCTATGAAAACACAATTAAGCTGTTTCTAAGTGTGTGAAGTCAGTAAGTGAGGTAGAGCGGAGGAAAGACTAATTATAATTGCTTTTGCTAGAAATGCAGTAAAAGGTATGAATACCTACTACTACTTTACGACTATATTCTAAGAGAAAGTAGGTAGGTATCTACATACTTGCCCGATCGATCCGGCCTATTCATGCTGAAACCGAGGGTCTATACAATGTTTTAGAAAGATGAACAAGTTGTGTTATACTTAAAAGTTTCTTGAACTTTATAATGGGTTTTGGAAGGTCCTGGTAAGTTTGTAATGTAAATTTGACTTTTTGCTTTATAATTCTAAAAAGACCCATATCACTGATATAAATTTCTTAAAAACAAAAAGAAAGCAATAAGCTAATAACAAGGAATACTATTACACGGTTTAGAAATATTCAGTAAAAACAAAGCTCTTTTTGCGTAGGTGTTACGTAAGGTAACTATTAGCGGGCGCTAATTAAATTAAACTGTGGCCATGGCATCGCGTTGGTATAAATCTATAAATCAACCGAAGCAATGCCACTACGCTTCGCATGGCACTCAAAAACAAATTAAGATATTTGACAGATATTTTTGCACCCTCGTTAATGTTGATCTATATTTTGAATCTATTGAATCTATGCACGGATTCTCAAAAACAAAATTGGTTGCAGCGATTTTCTAGTATAATCCGTCGTGCTGCGTCAATATAGCAAATGCACCAAAATTCACAGCTGACGAGCCACTGACAGTAAGCTTTATTTTTATTTGCGTAACTTGCTTCTATTGATTGATACATACATAATCTTCTTCTTTTCGTGTCGATGCCTATTTATAACGAATTAGCCCACGACTCGACTACTGTATTGCCAGCAGCGTTTATTAGGTTTTCCTGCAAGCAGTTGTTCAGGCACGCAAAGCACGATATCCATTAAGACCATTTTTTATGGATAGGCACCACACTTGCACCTTATATTGGAACTATAAGAGAATTTTGGATAAATTATCTTTAGTTCGGCTGACTTGTCTCCGAAGTCTATTTATTGGTGGACGTTTCGCCGACGGTTGGACGAAAGGCTTTAGAAGATCAACACATTATAATATTTAGATTTCGGTATACACATATGTTTTTAAAATAATTTTAATACATAAAAATCTCGGCTTTTCCCTATTTTAATGCATGTATACATACGTACTTATATACCTCCAGAAGCAATGCTCCAAATGATAAAGACAACCGGACAAAAATTAAAATGGCGTAGTTTGAAGTTAGCAGTATATACAGGCAAAACAGCGACTTTGCTTTAAAGTGATGAGAAGGTTAGTGCGGCAAGGTGCGTAGTAGTAGTGCCTTTATTTTAAGTAAACATGCAAGTAATCACATGAACATGTAACTGACATTAAGGGACATGCCTCATGTCCACAGGGGTACATAATTTAAACCTAACTTAATGGATACGTATCTCTGTAAGATAATTTGTAATGTGGCCTAGTTACTGGGTAAAAGGGTAATGTTCTCGAAAGTATGACGTTTACTGATTTCCGTATAAATAAATCGGATCGACCAGGAAATGTCTACTTTACTACAGAATATCGGCGCAAAGTAATAGTTTAGGTATTAAGATAAATTTATTTTTCTTTTATATCTTTATTTTATAAGTTAAATAATTTTTATTATATTTTTGTCTTCTTTTGATTAAGTAAGCGTGGCTACGAGTAATATTATGTGCGTAAACAAGACAGACGAATAGTATATACCTATTATGGGCCGAAAAAAGATTTTCTGATTCCATTATGACTGCATCGTTGGTCTAGTGGTTAGTGTAACTGACTGCGACGCCGGGTGTCGTGGGTTTGATTCCCGCGAAAGGCAAATACTCGTGTGATGAACATTTGTATTTGTCTTCAGTCTGGGTGTTTCTGTATTCTAAGTTTCAGTTATCTAGTACCCATAACACAAGCTCTGCTTAGCTTGGGAATAGATGACGGTGTGTGATTGTTTCCACATATTATTATTATTATTATAAGAGCAGAATATTTTTATTAATAGTACGTAGGTATAAGGTAAATCGCCCTACCTTAATTACAATACATGAAAACCAACTTTAACGTTGTGCAAAATGTGGGTGTAATATATCTCTGCTTTGTGTATATCCATTATGAAAATAAAGCGTGATGCAAAGTTTCGTTGTTATTACCATGCCGCCTATTCATATATCCATTTAGTAATACAAGTAAGTGTGTTCTTAAAACTGTTTTCTCTGAACTTCTTTTAGGTAAACACATTGGTATAGTTGCTGATTTTGGCAATTCATATATTATTGTATCAAATTTTGTTTAAACAATGAGGCCGCGTCAAATAAGCTTCCAGATAGCGAAATACGATTTGTTTTGTTATAATTTATGTACATAGACGAGTAGGACTCTGATTTCCGAGCCTCAATTTCCGAATTAAGTAACATTTAAAGTTGGTTCACAAAATTTTACATGTTACGCACCATCAGGCTAAGTTCAACCCGTTAAACTTTCTTTACTTAATTTGTGTTCCACTTAATTAAATGAACAACTTTCAATAAATCAGATAATAGATAGCATGCAGGAATTTTCCCTTTAACGAGTTTTGTTGCTCTTGGTATGTGATTAGGCAAACTTCATCAATTTTAAGTACGCTTACAGTCTGGGATCCTACTTCTGTTGCTATTCACGAAATGGAGCGTAACGACAAGTTTTGTCCTATTTACAGTAGTCACTTGGAAGTTGACGGAAGATGATGGATGGTTTAGTTTGGCGTCGTACATTCCATTATTGTCATAACTTGTTTGTAAACATAGACTACGAAAACTAAGATTTTCGCATTTGTAGATATATTTTCTTCGATAGACAAAACTGCGATGAGTATGTTTTATAGCGATATTAGTTAAGTAGTTAAAAGCATAATGAAGCACGAGTAAGCACAGTAAAAGGGTTTGGTTATAAAATAGAAGGTTTGCAGTTAAAATTTAAACATTAATTTTATACAGTAGATCTCAATCAGCAATGTAAATCTCAATCTACTACTGTTAGCCAATAGTTGAAGAATAATAGTTCAAAAGTTAAGTAATAAGTCAATTCTTATCTTGCATTTGTAATAATAATAAAAACGTACTTGAATATGTATGGATTCTTTATTCCCGTCCCTTTGTTTTGTATGGTATTTCCAGTGACAAGTGAAAAACTAATCTATATAGTGGATTGTCGACGTAAACACCATGAATGGAGAGACAGACATGGCAAAATAATGATGTTCTAAACATTTGCTATCAACTATAAATGTTGTGTGTTGTCGCATTAATTTTAAATAGATCACAAGTAATGCAAAATGTGGCGATGGTATCTTCTTATTTTATAATTTATCTGATTCTGAAGTTTTCATTAATGTTTTGAAATAGCTTCTCTGCTTTACTTGTACATAAAAAAAACTTATATTTTCTAAATTTTATTTAGATTTAGGGTTCTAATTTGGCAAAACTCAATCAATTTTTAGTAATACATTGTGTCTATTGATTTACAGGTATTTTTTACTAATGCTTATAAATATTACCTACGTAATAGAGACGAATGGACAGGGAAACACGACGATTACTTACTTGTCCTAGTAATATGAGAAGTCTTACATTTTCACAGTTTCTGAGTAGGTACTTATCTGGCCTTGGTGGAAACAAAGACATTGACAATTTATTGCGTGTAATATCAATGGAAATCAATCAACTGTGTGTAGAAAGAGAATATACATATGTTACGGTAGTAGGTCGCTAAGTACTTATTATTTTTGCGAGGTTTGGGAAATGACAGCCTATAACGTAGTACCTACTAACATAAGTATGTAAAATCTAGTGGTCGACTACACTAGCGCAATCAATCAACCGAATGTTAGCAGTAATTATTATAAGAGAAGACTGCAGAAAAATCACCCAATTCCTTTATTTTGTATAACGTATGATCATTTACTTTATTAAGCCGGTTACCATCGCCTAGTGATCAACTAGGCGTTCATGGTAACTGTATTTGGTACTGTGTTGTTGGCAATTGTATGTGCCACCATCCTACCAGTTTCAGACGATAGCTTTGGAATGATGGCCACCACTTCGGGATTCCACTGACTACTTTCCATCAAGCAGAGGAGTCACTTTAGTAAATTAAAATATAAAAAAATGTACTTTGTCACAAGTGGACAGCGAAATACATCCCTTAGTCGCCGAGTACCTAAAAGGCAGTCTGCCAATTTCGCGTTTTGCAGAACTAAATATACATTTATAAAAGCGCTTCTAGTAGGTACTTACTCTGGCAACTAAATACTTTCATAGAAAGGCTTCGGACACATTGATACAATAATACGACTGTCGGACGCACGAATATGACAGGAAATGTTGTTATTATACTTAAAGTAATTATTGTAATTGATTTAACACGTGATGGTGATTTTGATACATCATCGCGGAACTCACAGACAAAAGAAACATATATTTTATTTTTATTCAGGCTGAACTGAATTTATCTCAAATCAACTATGCGTTATATACAGGGATTCGGTCACTTAGGGCCACTTACTCCAACGACCACTGACTAAATTCCTTGTTCGGCCATTTCCTATTAGGTGCTTTTCCTGGTTAGGCCATTCCTCGAATGACCTCTATGTGAATTCCTAATTGGGCCACCTCCCCAAATGACCACACTGTGTATTCCTAGTTTGGCCATTTCCTTCAATGACCACTACAGTGCAGTCGAGGTCAAAATATATTTACACTTTGGGACCTTAACCTTTTTGACACAAGGCCCAAAAGTATAAAGATATGTAAATTCGACTGTACCTTAATTCAAGGGTATACCTACTGTACGGGTAAGCCAGGTTAACACTACCAAGCCACCTCTACTGGGATATACAGTCATTTCTATAGGATGTCTCTACCCTTGTGACCATCGACCCTGAAATTACTTAAAATAGAAAAAGTTAAATGAGTTTAATTACAAATTAGGTTTCAAGTATTTTAACTGTATATTACACGTAATTAATGTTATTTGTTTTACTATTTAAAAAATCAACTTAATTTACAATCTGAAAAATGAGAAATCCAATAATTAAGTAAAGATTACGAAGTAATTGAAATATTGATTCAATTATAATCAATTAACGTAACAGAGTTCATACTTATATAGACTATACGAAAATGCTTTCACCAGATGAATAAACTCTGACTTGACATGCATGACATGACATCGACACTCGTTTCGTATCGTCTAGTGTGTGTTCCTTTTAAGTGATTCATCCCATACTTGTATTGATATTAATAATATAATTTATATATAGAGACGACCCTTGCTTTCCTACGGACTTCTGATCTTCCTTCATGTACGACCCTTGCCTTGCTACCATACCGGACACGGAGAACACCGCTTAAACGTTGAACTTGGACTTGTCATTTTGGATTCTACGAACGGCCTACCGATTGGATATTAATTGACATCATGACAAGGAAGTTAGCCCTTTAGGGATTTACCCGTAAAGAGAAATGTGAGCTTTTGAGGAAGTGGCCATACAAAGAAGTCACCACTAGGAACGTGGTCATTTGGGGATTGATCCGTTAGGGGAAATGTGATCGTGGCCCTTTTAGCGAAGTAGCCGTTAGGAGAATAGGCCATCAAATGGAAAAGGCCGTTTAAGGAATGTGGCCCTAGGTGACCGAATCCCTCAACCGTTAATTCTAAAACTCTGGCGACTAACTTGGTTATTCCTCTGGTAATATGAAATTATAAAATCATTAACAATTGCATCTTTTTTGTAACTACCGGTTGATTTACTACGCACTGTTTTACACGCAGGCTGCAAATATAATTGCAAAATGCTAACAATATTTATTGAATTTGAGAGCAGAACTTAATTAACTAGTAAGGCACGTATGATTATAAGCAACGCATCCTTTGCATAGCCACTGTAAAATACCAGCCCATTTACACTGCAGGGCAAAGACCTTCTCTTACCAGGGCATTAGCATTAAATTCTACGCTTACTGAAGGCGGTAAAACAATGTTTTTCTTCGCCGTATCTATGTTTATAAGATAAACTTGAAAATGACCTAATTATGACTTTGCAATAGCTACACTTGCAATTGCGTGATATATTAAATATATTACATGTTGGATTTACCTACTTTACCTTACCATCCTAACGATAAATCTACGAGTAAGCTATACTTTATCGTATGTAATAGCAGTAATATCAGGAATCCACGACAATAATTCAAATGCATTTCCATTTAATTACTGTCAAATATAATTAATATAATGAGATTACCTAATAACTATAACCACATCGTTCACTCCAAACCACACTGTATTATTCAATACCTCCTAACAGTGAAACTATTTTAAATGAAATTACATGATGATGGCACATTTGAAATTAATGAGTTTTATTAGCAATGTGCCACAAGAATTTATTAATATAGAAAGGTTCATTTATTTTAAAGTTCATATATTTCCCATTTAGATCATAATTTTAGCAAAAAAACTTAAGAAAAAAATTCTTCCAGCAATTGCTTTGAGAGTAGCATTTTTGCTTTAATATTTAACACTTGCAGACAGGTTGGCAATCGTATTGACATGCTACGTTGCGTTACATAGATGATTTGTCTACCGCTTTCCCATATTATTGTTTGACTGCCATCATTCTTGATTGATTGACGCTAATGTAAGAAAAGGTTCTACAGTGTTACTGATAGTTATAACAATACTCGAAGTTTTCGAGTTCTTCGCAATCGCTTAATATTTCTTACACATAGTCCAGCATAGTATTAACATTATTGATTTGTTTACGCTTAGCTGTTATTTTAGCAAATACTTCTCACAGCTGTTAGATTTATAAACAAAAATAACTGTCATACAGTTGAATGCAAAGCTATCATAAAGTCAATGACAAAACAAAAGACCGCTACGGCTCATAGGCAGGCAATAAGATTAATTAAAAAATAGTTGGGCGCTGTTGTTCTGTTTCAAATTTATTTCATAGTCTGTTTAGTGAAACGTAGTTGATATTACAGACAAGCTTGTGGTGTTTTGTTACAGAATCTGAGACTCAGGAGAGAAGTAGAGCACGGCGATCTCTAACTTAAATTGAAGTAGCAAGAACATTGCATTGCATAATGTCGATGCTGCTTTAACTTTAGATGAGTTCTACCAAACAACAATAAAATTATAGTACCTTTATAGCATACCCACTTTTCCCTAGTTATATTAAGTCTCATAGTGAAAAACAAAATATAAGTATAGTCGACCACTTGAAAAAAAATATTTCAAAATTTTTATTATATTGCTTTACCACTTTTGACAAAAAGGACCATCAAAATTCAATAAGACTCAATATGACAGTAACAACTGTCACTGTACTGAGGTAACTTAGTAAAAATAAACATTATTGTTTGTGTTATGCAAACGAAATTTACTCTAAGGGTGGAAAAGCAATTTTATTGTAGATAGCTGTTGCCCGCGACTTCGTTCGCGTGAAAATTCTGATGTGTGCCTGTATGAGAATATTTCTTACCTAATCTTACGGCATTCGTGCATTGTATTAATAAATGTAATAAATATCAGTATAATCCGTCTCTAAGGCGAATCCGATTTAAATCTATTCACCCGCTACCCCTAAAACAGACGAAATTTTGCGATATTTAACGTAACTTGCCACTTTTTCCCACTTAATAAGAATAGTTTCTAGTTTGGAAACCGTATTATCAAAACTCCCGTTTAAAAACTATAGAAGCTTCATACAAATTTTGTTCCCGTTTATACTCCAGGGAAATGCATTTCGCAAAATCCCGTCTTAGAGAGCACCTATTTCCAAAATTTGAAACTCCTAGCATTTGTAGTTTCTGAGATTTCGTGATGAGTGAGTGAGTGAGTGACCTTTTGTTTTTATATATGTATAGCTTCTGCCCGCGGCTTCGCTCGCATGAATATCGTTTTTCCAATAGACATTTTTATATTGTTTAAATACTGTTTTGCATACTATTTCTAATCTCATCATCATCACCATTCGTACAAACCCTCTTTCACCTACCGAAAGATATCCTCCGTAAAACAATATCTATACAATACACAAAGGCAAAATTTCACTACAATAACTTTCCCCTTTCCCTCATTTCCTCTCTCCCTTTTCCCCTTCCCCTCCCTTCCTCTCCCGTCTCCCTCCCATCTCCCTCACTTTCCCCACACTTCCCCTTCACTTTCCCTCACTTTACACTCACTCACCCCTCACTTACCACTCACTGACTCCTCACTTCCCTCACTTTCCCTTACGTCCTCCTCACTTACCTCTCACTTGCCCTTCACTTGCCCTTCACTTGCCGCTCACTTGCCCTTCACTGCCTCCTCACATCATCAACCTCTAAGTTCCCTTTTTCTTTTTTTTTACGCAACGCCATCTAGACCCAAAGAAAGCATAATAAATGCTTGTATTATGGGTTCTAGAAACGGATATACATACTTAAATACTTTTATTTTTGTAAATACATACTTACATATTATACATAGAAACACCCAGACCAATGCAAATAGACATGTTCATGCTACAAATATTTGCACTGAGCGAGAATCGAACCCGCGACCTCTGCGTGGCAGTCCATACACAGTACCACCGAAATACAGAGGCAGTCGATTTCCCCCTGACTTTCCCCTCCCTTTCCCCTGACTTCCCTCTCACTACCCCCGCACTTTCCCCTCACTTCTCCCTTCCTTTTCTCGTCCTCCCCCTTCCTTCCCCCTCCCTCCAAATTTCAAGTCGCCAACTTCAAAAGCAAAGATCTTTATGAGGGTATTTTTTATTTAAATAAAAGTATTCCAGAACAAAATTTCAAAGCTGTAAGTTAAAAAATGAAAACGTTTCATACAATCGTTTTCATCCCTTTTCATACACTTAAGGGTTGAATTTTTAAAAACCCTTTCTTAGTACACTTCTAGACATTAAGACAAACACACCCTCCAAATTTCAAGTCGCTACGACCAGTGGTTTAGGCTGTACGTTGTCTGTCAGTCAGTCAGTCAGTCAGGACAAAGCCTTTTATAATATGTATGGATGTATGGATTAGACGTATAGCCATCAGGGATCAAAGCATACAGGCTGCTAGGAATGCTAACACGTGATAGAGCCACATAAAGCTGACCATGCGAAAAACAGCTAATACTTAGATCCACACCCACAACTTTAAGTGTCTTACCTTGGGCTTTATTAATTAGTCATCGCAAAACATAGGCTCACTGGAAACTGGACTCGTTTAAAACTTAACGAAAGATTGTTTAGAATGACAGGAATCCGAGGAATAAAAACACTATCAGCTATTCCGCAACCTGTTAAAATATCTGCTTCTATAAGATTTCGTAGTAAATTAACGAATGTTCGATGTGACTCTTTAAATTGGCATAACTTTTTTATTTATGAACCGATTGACATGAAACAAACACTAAATGTTAAGTGAAGCTTACCACAATATATTAGTGAAAACCATATTTAAATCGGATAAGCCGTTTCTGAGATTAGCGTGAACAAACGCACAGACAAACAGACAAACAGACAAAAATTGTAACAATCATTGTTTTGGGTTCTATTTGCGTTGTATATGTATACAGACAGCGATCGGTTACATAATTATTATATGTATAGACTATACCAGATTGTCAAATTATTATAGTTACTTTCTAAAATTTTAGAGTCCTAAAACTTAATGCTACTTTTACAGACCCACTCATTATCAAGTACTGTGTTGTCATATTAATTACGCTTCTAACCACTTAAGTAGCAAAATTATCACAAATTTATTTTTCAACTACCTGTTCGGAGCGGTTTTCAAGATTTGGGATAACAACAGCATTTTTGAAATCTGATTAATAGTATCAGAGGTTAGCGCGGTCAAACAAACAAACAAACTCTTGTTTTCCTTCACCTATAGTCAGAAATGTCAAAGATAAACTTAGAAAGTAAGTACATAATATCGGGCAAGTGCCCGGATCCGAACTTTCGACTTCGTGTTTACGAAGCGGGTGCCTTATCTATCAATATCTATCATTACGACTTTGCTTTATATATATATATTTGTATAGATTTCGAGCGCTTTAAAATATACCAAAGTGCTGATCTGCATCTTAGGTCTTAAACACTTACACTAAATGATGAGATACTAAAGTTAAATTTCTTTGTAAGATATTTCTAATCTAATGCAATAGACATGTGATTGAAAATCGGATTACACACATTGATGTCTAATTTCTTAGCTCGATCGTTGGTACCAAAATGATAAAGAGAATTGAATCCATATAATAATATATCCGTACGTACGTCCATAGTGAAATATAATTACTTTATAAATAACCAGGCCATTAACAGAGTAAACAACATTAGAGATTTAGGTATAATACAAGATAGTAAGCTTCTGTTCGACCAGCATATAGATAGCATAATAAAAAAAGCATCTAAAGCTCTGGGGCTTATAATGCGAAACACAGCTTGTTTCCATTCCTTAAAACCAGTTAAAATTTTATATTGCTCGTACGTGCGCAGCTACTTAGAATACGCGTCCCAGGTTTGGAACCCTCAATACCAGATTTATAAGTCTCGTATTGAGAGCGTCCAAAAAAAATTTCTTCGCTATCTTGACTATAAGGCACAGCAATGTTCAGTTGACTATGACTATCGTTGTAAACGGTACCATTTCCTACCTTTAGAAATAAGACGCCAAATTAGTGACTTGAGTTTACTTTTGAATATCGCAAATGGCCACACTGACTGTCCTGAGCTCGTAGCTAACGTATCAATACGCACAGATCTATTAAGTTATCGCCAACGACCTTTGCTATATGTTCCATTCGCTTCCACCAACTACAGATGTAATGCCTTTTCCATAAGAAGCGCAATTAGTTTTAATAAGCTGTTACGGGACAATGATATCGACTTGTTCTGCACTAGTGTGACGACTTTGAGACGGCTTTTGGCTGATTCGTACTTTAAAAATGCTTAGCACAGTTTAGTACAGATTTGACCTAGATGAAGAAATTAAAATGTATAGCTTTGTTTTTGTTTTCTTTTATGTTTTATAAATAGGTAATAGATTATATCATGCATGCAAAATCGATATATGTATACCTACATGTGGAGGCTTGTAATTGGCGATTTTTAATATTTATGTGTTTTTTTTTTATAATGTTATATTAGTCCGTAAGCCTTCTGTAAAATAAAATAAATAAATAAAATAAAATAAATAAATAAATTGTTTGAATTCAATGCATTTATGTACCTACCTAAGTCTGTCCGCAAATAACATCATTATTGCTTTATTATTAACGCCACGCGGAATTTTTTCATATCTGATTTTGTAGCCTTTATTTATGCATATTGTAAATATTGATCTTAGTACTTTTATTCTAGGCAGAAAATAAAGGCGACGAGTGAAGGTATTTCGGGTCGATCAACGAGCCACATTTCAATACTTAAATTGAGAATATGTTGTAAACAATGCAAAAAATCAGGCTCATAGGCGCTTCTTATCAGATGTTAAGTGCGTATAAGCCCGATCGGCCACTCCATCTATTCAATGTATTAATATCGCTAAGCCTTCGATCAGTTATCGTATTCAAGAGCATTTCCTTTCATTGAGTAGGTATATTATGTTGGCTTCTTCTAGCGTGTTTGTGCCGACCACATATTGGTAGCTATTTGAATAAAATGGGGCAAAAGTTATAATGTTCGTGCCAAAGTTTGTGTAAGCGAACTTAAATGTGTGGAAACTATACGTAATTCCATTACGAGAACAAGTTTCGATTGAATTTGTAATAGAGAATACGGGCCCTGTTTTGTTAATTTGAGATATTTGATTATAGTATTAGGAGCATGGCACACTTATCAAGCCGGCAACAGTAACTGGTTTTTGTATTGCAGCAAAAATTTAATAATTAAAACTCAGTTACTCGAATCTACTACCATTCCGAGCAAGATTTTGCAAAATGCAAAATTAATTATTCTTATGAAAATATTTAGTTCTTTTTCAGAGGAATTACAAGAAGCGCTTTTATAAATACCTTTTGTTGGTCACCGGTGACAAAATCCTATAATAATATTATAAATGCGAAAGTTTGTGTGTGTGTATATATTTATTTATTTATTTATTTATTACTCTTAAACTTTCATCTATCTTTACAGGCAAGCCTAATGCGACAGAGAAGTTGAGCTTTTTATCTAGTTTATAACTATATTTATTTCTACATCCTAATACATGATTAAAACTAACCTAAATACTGCAGATGCAATAAGCAGTCTTAGTAAATTCGTTCAGTGCACATGAAAACAGATCTATCCGGTCAGACAGCGTGTTGAGCACACGCAACGCCCGCACAAGCGGCGCGCGCTGCAGCAGGTTGGTGCGTGCGCAAGGCACAACCAGCAGCGGCGGGCGTCGGCGACGCCCTCTGTATTCATCCGCAACGCACAGCTGAACCGTCTCTAAGATACCCGGATTGTGTATCTTATATGTGTGTTCGTTACCACACAGCGCTTAAACGGCTGAACCGATTTCGATGAATGGCTACTTTTTATCTCGAAAATCGATCTGGTTCCGAGGGATGCAACAAAACATATTTTGCGTGGGGGCGAAGTAAGGGATGTATGAATATATATGTATGATAGTTCGACAACAAATATAATTTGATTATAGCACTCACCGGCCACTGCCGCGGCACGCTCGATTCGCTAGTTCATTAATATGGTATTTTATAATAATAATAATATCACAACAACTACACACAACGCGCGCCATCTAGACCCAAAGTAAGCATTTATTATAGCTTGTGTTATGGCTATTTTATGAGTAACAATAACAATTTATTCTTATTTTATGCGCCAAAATAAGCTCAATCGTTTAAATTGTCATAGGGTTTAGCTAGTTTCTCATAAGAGTTCCTCGCTCGATTAAGATCTGTGTTTTAATTAATGCGGGGTAGTTCTGCTTCCAGGGTAATAAAGAGTAAAGCCGCAAACATAGTATTTTTTTCTTATTTTTCGCAGTTCGAGTGATGCAGCTATGCAAATAATCTAATTTGAATTGTAGAATGATAAAGTAATAAAAATGTAACATGTCATGCATATTATCTATGTGAATGTAATATGCATATAAAGATGGTTTAAGAAGTCTATTAATTATAGTTCCATAAACTTAGACCGAAAATATTCAGAAAAAGTAGAACAGTATCTAATGTATGTGTTTTGTTTTCGTATTAAATTCTGTTAAACATAAATATCTTACCTAATATATACCTGCTATTGTGATCTTATAAGAATTTATTGCGTATACATTTGCGTAACTTAAATCACAGTCTATTACACACATTAGGTGTCCCTAGATTGGTATTTATTTATTTAAACTTAATGTACACAGGTACATAGGCGGACTTAATGCTATAAGCATTCTCTACCAGTCAACCTTAGGTGGTGCAGAGATAAACGAAGTAGGTACAGTAAATGAATCATGATATGAAAATATATGAAAAAATAAATGTATAGATTGTAAAACAACACAAAAACATAATAAAATACATAAATACCTATATAAACTGATTAACAATTATTATTATTCTACATGTCGAGTAAAAGCTATAAGACGATAATGATTCTAGTGTGTCGTCACAAGTCTCCCCACAATTATAGTACCTAAGGTGGGTATATATTTCACAAAACAACACACACTTTCTATTTTTAGAACATGTATTCTTCATGTGATATTATATGACAATGTAGAAAAACAAGATAAACATGCTCTCATCGCTTTTGCTTCACATTTTGGCAGTTTTGTGATCAAAGGTAAGGAAGCGCTTTACTTGTACGAGTGGTACGGATACAGATGACATTTCTCTGATATCTATTGAACTTATCAAAGTCAAGTCATGTAAAACTAATTCGTTCATTTCAAACCTACCTACGTTATAAAACAAAAGACATCACCCATCTTGCCTACGGTAACTTTGCTAAATATAATCAGGTCACGAACAAAAACACGAAACATTGCATTATTGTTTGTATAAGTAATTTCTTTATTTTCTTGTTATATAGTGTTGATGAAAATTAAAACTTTCTTTTGTTTTCTGACATTTGTGTGACTTAATTGCTTTGTGCCCGTATTGTTTAACCTCTCTCTAAATACGGCTATAATAGGTTTGAAATAAATTATTATTGTTCTCTATACAATTACTCAATTTATCGAAATACAATATGCAGCGTCTAATAACTGGAAAACAGTCGAACAATACTAATTAAAACTGGAGTTATTTCTAGTTTATGACGAGTTTTCGATACACTACACTGTATTTCAGTAGGAAATGTGTACAATTGTTTAAATGAAGTGTACTCGTAGTTTGGTATTAACAATCAAGTTTGACGTCAACAATGTAAGTGCACAGTTTGTAAAAATCCAGAGAAAGCAACTTGGCTATTGTTTACGACCATAGTTTCAATACGAAGGTTTGTATTATTATGGTAATCTGGTGTTTCCCGTATTAGTAAATTGAGATTGTTAGTGTTAGTGCCGAACGTAGCCGTGCACACAATACACCAAAGGATTTACGTAGTTTAGAGTCTGTTGATGATACCTTGAAACAAAGGACCCGTAGATCACCCAGCTTATGGAATTAATGAATATTAATTTTCCAAAGTTAAGGTTAAATTTACTGATGTTCTAATTATAGACTGAAACATTTTGAAATAATTTGTTACAATATAAGACTGTAATTATAGTAAATGCGTAAAACAGAGAAGAATGTTGGTATATTTTTTCATAACTAAGGCTTAAAACATAAATCATAATAGATACCGGGGGCCTAAGTCTGCTATCACAATAGTGTCAGAATGGTCGATCATTGATCTCATAACGCATGCAACGTTAACACTCAAAAACAAGTATCGCAGAGCCTTCCACACAACACTAGTTTATGCCACTATGTTTGTTGACACATCGTCTTTATTATGTTTAATGGCCAATGTTCTAGATTTTTTATTTATGTACCTAATAATTTTCTTAAAGTTGTTTGATAGACAAGTACGTAATAATTAATATTTTATGTAAGTATAGATATAATAAAAAGTATCACTTTTATGGCAAGTAAATGTAAATGACGTATCTACCCCTCTGCTATAATAATAATAAAATTATTACCGTCGGACCACAGTTATATAAAAACAAGCACGGAATCTAATAGAACATTAAAGATATGGACATTTTATCGTTAAATGACACTTTGAGGGTTTATGCTCAATATAAGACTGGTTTTATGGAAAATATTATTTCTAAAGAGAAAATTTAATTTTATACCGAAAAGATTTTAATTTTAAAGATATCAAAAGATTTTATGTTTCTTATCACTGAGATAAATGGCTACTGCTTATTCATGTTTTCATTTTATTAATGACATTTTATATTTTAGAAAGTTACGATAGTACACTAAAAGAGATAAATGTTACGAAACTGAGATACAATGATAAATGCACATCAAAAGTTTGACAGTTAATTACGATTTGAAAAATGTGGCTCATTTGTAAGGCAAACGAAAATATAGCCGTGTCAATGTTTTATTGTTGTCTTATCTTACGTTAGTTTAGAGATTTTTAAAAGTAAAATTGCTACTGAAACCATTGTAATAAAATCATAGTTATTCATATATTACTTAATATTTAAATTTTGACTCTCATTCACGGTTATTATAATTCTTAATTAAAAAGTCCTAAGGGGATAAAGTACATACGAGTTAATATGTCCATTACGCGGTAGCCTTTTAAAATAGGTACGCTGAAGACTAGGCGCTGATCAACTCGATAATATATAGAGATGTATCTTACAAATTTAATGAGATTGCAGGGGTTAGAGCGAAGGCTCCTTTCTCACGTGGTACTTACCGCCTATTATCTCTTTCTTTCTTGCTGCATTCTTTCTTAAGCCCACGATGCAACTACCAAATGTGAGTGTTCAGGTGCTGATGGAGGCTCTTAACGATAAGTCTACACACTGAAATAACTATGGTAACAATAGTCATCGAATCTATTATCTCAAATGTCGTTAATCCCGTAAGACGACCCAGTTATTTAACCAATTATTATCGATTTAAGCTTTTACGAGGTTTTCGTCTTGAGGAATGGTGAATGATCATTGAGATCATTGCAACACTCGAATTGCTCAATCATCACTATCTTGGCCTATTAGCAATAATAGTCCTCACAGTGATTGCTTTGATTTCAGTACGGCGTGGTATAATAGATGACTATTATTAAGAACTGGATCGAGTACCTATGCGTACCTACTGGTACCCTTAGTAATGTACCTTCCAGCCCAGAATATATTTTAAATTAAGATGCTTTTAATGAGATTATGTACTCTAGTAGCAATAAACTGATGCGTCTACAATAACGGCACCTAAAACAATCAAAGTGGCAGTCGCGTTTTCAGGGAGTTTGTTACACTCAGTGACCGCTCGGTTGGACAAGAAGAGTTACAGAGGGTTTCCTTTAAAGGTTGTTTTATGTACAAAGTTAAATGAGTTCCCTCGCAGATCACATACAAAGCTTGGAATATTTACAATAGACCACATAAAATATAATAGATATTACACACAGCCGGGTTCGTCGATCTAAATGAAAAGTCGTTAAAGAAATTGATGACGTCATGATTTTATAAACCTTTGACAATTTCCCTTCAGTTTTATGTTGGTAATATTGAATAACGTTTGTCTATAAAATAAACGGGTTAAGTTTAACGCTAAGGATTTTACGGTGACTTTGATATTGAGGCTTAGGGAATTCCGGAGTTTAGTGGTAGCTACATAATATATGATCACATTTCATTATAGTTTATGAGCTGGATAACAGTGACGTTATGAACTGAAGGTCGTTTAACTAGTTAATTTGAGAGAGCGCAGCGTGCGTACGCTATTTCGTTATAATATTAAATCACGCCTTTGCTCTGCAGGATTAGGTATAAAACATTATTTAAGTTTTATCAGTTATGTTAGGTCTAATGTAACTGGGGTGCTTTTGAATGGAAAATCATGCTTTTTGCGATCCTACTAAGGTATTTCAATAAAGCATTATCATATCAAAACTGCTCTCTTAAGGTATGTGGCGTCTACTCTATTTTGAGTAAAATTCTAAAAATTATAATTTATGTGTTTGTAAATTTATGTAGACAGAGGCTCTAGACAAGTGACAATGAGATTGACAGAAGCGTTGGCGTTAGCTTATGTCAATCCAATACATTTTTTAATCTATTCTATGATTAGAATAGAAATCTTTGACACTTGTCTAGAGCCTCAGGTGTAATTATTTAAAACAAAGAGATGTTACCACTATATCAATACATAATGTGTCAAGATTAAATAAAATTCTTACTCATCCATTACTTTCTGTGGTGTTTTGATTGCATCCTTTTTCATATTACCACAAATTGTGATAAAAGGAGCGGCTGAATTTCTTGACAGGTCTTCTCATGGCTATACCCTTGTCAGCGAATTGGCCGTACACAGATTGAGATTGATTGCTATGAGCACATAAAAGTTATTCATGTGATCTAAATGAGTAAATCCCTGACATAGCGTTAAGGGATGAATAACTGTATACCGAATAGGTACATTACCAATCCTTGGGCTGATAGTCAAACAAGTATCTATCTGCTCTACAGAAATCCTAGTAGTCCGACTTGAGTTTGAACTCTAGCGGCAATAAAGTAGGTATTGGAATAATGTACATGTGCACTATTTCAAAACTTAATAATTTTCTTCGGTGTTTTTTTATTGCCGACAGTGGCAGATGGGCCAACAGCTCTCACTGATGGATGAGTGTGTAATTGTCGCTCAAAGACTTCTGCAATGTTAAAGACTCAAAGCTACCTACCGTCTCTTATAAAAAATAATATAATATATTCTCAAGTAAAGTAGTGGTAGTAAGCAGAGGCCGTAGACAATTGGCATTAATTTCTATTCTATTCATTAATTAGGTTAAAAAATATATGGGATTGACATAAGCTACCGATAATGTTGGTGTTTTGTATATAAATAGAATACAAATCTACGCCACTAGTCTAGGTTCCTCAGTAGTGCTAGCTAGTACTATAAATTTTTGTTTGTTTTCCAGTCCATATCCTTTCTATTCAATAAATATGCTTGGTGCTCTTTTTGCTTTAATTTTAATCAACTGTGTTACAGGGTACTCCGAGTTAGTTGTAGTATAAAATTAAATGAAACAACGTTGTAAAGAGAATTTGTGATTTATTTACTAGACAGGTTTTCGTATTCACATTTATCACGTACAAAAAATAAAGGGGTGTAAATATATCTCTGAAAATGTAACAAGGTAACATAAGTATGTTTCGAACTAGACGAGGTCAGTCGGGGAGGGGCGAGGGATGGGAAGGCTACGGCGGAGCTCGGCGTCGACGGGCGCGTCGGCCGCACAGCAGCCGCTGGAATGCGTGCCGAAACTCCGGACTGAACACCGTATAGATCACCGGGTTCAACGTCGAGTTGAAGTAGCCCAACCATAACGAGAATGACGTCAGGATGGGGCTAACTTCACAGTCGCACGTCGGTGCCAGAATAGCTAACACGAAAAAGGGAAGCCAACACGCTACGAAAGCGCCGGTAATTATTGCCAATGTCTTTGCCGCTTTTCTCTCACGTTTAGAATCTGCAGCTTCTTTGGGTTTTCTTCGAACAAGTGTCGGGTAATATGCGGCAGCCACGGCACCGTATCCCGTCGTTGGAGGATCTGCCTCCAGGCCGTTGGCACAGGATTGTTTTTCGGGGCTCGTATTATTAGACGATACATTTGTGAAACCTGTTGTAGTCGTTTCGGATATAGTGGGCAAAGGTCGTCCTATGACGGCTACTACAGCGGCCGCGATGCCGCCGCTTCCGCCCGCTGCGACTAGCGCTCCGCCTGCCGGCACAGGTGGAGGCCCCACACCACCACGCGCCGTCGCCCCTCTTCGCCGACGTATTCTTTTTCTAGCAGTTTGATATATTCGCCAGTATAATATTAATATTACTAGTACTGGCACATAAAACGACGACGCTGTCGCAAAAATTTGATAACCTACGTCTTGGCTCACAACGCAGCGTAGGTCTTCTGACACTCGGCGATCCCAGTCGGGATCTTTCCATCCAAGTAGAGGTGCAATGCATACCAGGAAGCTCACGACCCACACACAAGCGATCATAAGACCTACACGGCGAGCAGTTCTTGCGTGGATATAATCAATGTTTGTTACAGCCCAGTACCTTGAAAGAAAACATTGTCATTAGAATCTCATAAGCATTTATATACAACTGGTAAAATAAATTAATGTCGTTACAAGAAAACGAATTTGATGTATTTTTACCTGTCAAGTGCAATAGCAACAAGATGTAGTATAGAGGCGGTGCAACAGAGCACGTCGCCTGATGTCCACATATCGCAGAGCTCGGGTCCCAGCGTCCAGCGCTGGGCTACCTCGTACACGGCTCCTAACGGCATCACCAAACATGCCACCAGTAGATCTGCCACCGCCAGCGATAGGATCAACTGATTGGCTGCACTTCGAAGGTGCCTTTCTAACAGTATGGCTGCTATCACGAACACATTTCCTAAAAGAAAAAAAAAACAATTAGTCTGTTAAGATTTATATTTAGACAAACATTATGGCAGTTTTACTAAAAAGTTTAGTGCTGTAATAGAAAAAATCAGCGGGCTTGATCCGTCTACAAAAAAAAAAGTCTACAAAAATTATCACCAGCTATAAAACCGTCGATAGTATTAGAATGGCTTATGTTCGGTATTGATCTGAGAACGATACTTTCTTTTGTAAATTATACTTTACATTTTCTATGACCAGTCAGACAGATCAGATTAGTTAGCTTCGACATTTATTAAAAGTTTCAAATGACCTAGACTAACATTCATAATATTTTTATTTCTCAACGCTACACTATATTTTTATATTTGAAAAACGAAAACATTAGTGAAACATCGCTGAAATATAGTGGTCATGAAAGTTCTAAAATATGATTTGAATCGTTCCATGTTACCGCATCGAGCCAAAAGATTGAACGTCCAAATGGAAGTTGTGACAATTTCGTAGAAAGATCGACTATCGATCGATGTAAGTACCTATAGGTATAACTCGCAAGATGAAGTTTACAGATATCGAATTATATCGGTCGCATGTCATATAAAGTATTTTATCTGGGACGAGAAGGACCTGGTCATTTATGTTATGATAGATTAGTTAGTTAGTAGACAAATCGCGTTTACAAGTAAAATAAAATGTACCTACCTATCTATAGTGCAAAGTAAATATGTATAGTATCTGTTAGGCAATTTATAATATATACTAACCAACTACAGTAGCGAGAATCAGTAGTCCAAGTACAACAGCCTTGACTGCGGCACGGACGAGTGCCGCGGGCGTGTCGAAGGGCGCGGAAGACTCCCACCACGTGGCGTTGGGCACCACCGTGACATTCCATATAGTGGGGTCCCACTCCGTGGCGTTCCATGACGAGTTCTGCAAAGGCAGGCGCAGGTATAGGGCCTCCCACTCCAGTACCTCATCGTGGCTGTCCGCGCCCTCCATGCCCTCTCACCGAGAGACTACACCACCTACTGAAAAACAAGCCTTAGTTCAAATTTATTTATGAAAAATAAATATTAAATAATATTAGAGATATTAAAGTTAATCTAAAAACAGATTTACGCGATGTAAAGTTAAGCGGGATGGTTACAGATTTCGGTTTTTGGGCTTATTTATGACTGTAAATTTAATTTCAGATGCAACATAAATAAGATTACATTCTTCACGTGATGCAAGTTTAGGAAAGCCAGTATTTAGTTTAAAATGCTAGAGAAACGCTTTTAGTCTTGAAATACATTTTAGTAAAAGAAAGTAAACAAATTGAGGCATGTATCTGAAGATTGTCAAACTTGTGGGCATAAAACGTTAACTAAGAACTGATATACGTAGTTAAAGGAGCACGACATAATATCTAATTGTTTAATAGTTTCGAATTGTATTCTGTGTAGGTATAACATAAAGTTTGCCTTTTGTTAGAAGTGACTTATAATATCAGGCAAATTAAGATTCGATTGATTCTTACTTAACCTCTCTATTAAGCTTTATCTTAATTGATGAAGTACGCAATTTCCACATTAGTTATAGATTACATCAAAGAGTAAATCGGTCCTTCAAATAACTAAAGCTTAATTTATGTAGGTACGGAAGACCACATCAAATAAGTTGACTTCACTTATAACTTTCAAGTAATCAAGTTTCAAAGGGGTTGACAGCTACAATTATAATAGAACGCGACACGATTACTCAGAATCATTAGAGTCTATTATAGTACTTACTACTCGTGTTGTATTTTCGGAAGAGATAGCCCAGCGCCCGGTCCACCATCATTAATCGTGATTTATTGCTTAGGCTCTAATCTGTAAACAAGAAACATAGATTTAGGGCATTGGGTCTTTAGACAGTTGTAGTAATATTTTTCTTTTTCTATGTGTTTTGTATTATATGGAAAATAATAATAATAAATTTTAATGGTAGCAGATATGGTTGCTGTTTTAAGTACGATTCTCGAATTTGATTAATCAATATTATTGTTTGAATATTTAAATATATAAAAACCAATAAAATAAAATTACAGAAGTTCTAAGGAAACTGACAATGTAAAATACTTTAGGACGGCGTCTCTGGTGTTCACTGTGAGAACTAAATTTTCACGTACGTCTTCGTGAGAAATATTCAATCGTATTGTAGTACATAAAATCACAATATTTAAATTATGTAAGTAACAGCAATGTATATAAAATGGCAACATGAAAACATTTACAGTATAAAGCTTAGGCAAGCAAATACAAAATGTTTGAATTTGCATGGGAGAATTTTATTTTAAAGTTTTATATTTCAGGTTGAAGGTTGTAAAAAGTGTATCAATTGTAAATAGGTGTCGATGGTCGTTCGTTGGCTACTATGCGGGTCGTGAACTTTTAACCTTTACTATAACTTACTATTTATTTAATTATCAGCCTCTTTATATTCATTTCACGATGCCGCGAACTTAATTCAATGGTGATGTGAATTTATGCAGATTGATAAATACGTCAGTTGCATAATTTCAAAGTTTCTGTTTATTGTTTCAGTAATGTGTTTATTTGTTGAGTCATGTAAGCACAATTTATAGCTTGCAAGTGTAGTTTGTTGTCTATATCGTGATTGACTTTTATTTTAAAGTTTAATATTTTATTGTTTATGTCTGCTTTTGCAGAATTTGTGAGTTTGCGTTTCGAGACCCGCCAGTTTTCTAAGATGACGGTGGGATTTTTATGATAAATAAAATCCTAAATACTTAGTACCTACCTACCAATGAGATTTTTCTTTTCTTTAAGTCAGATGTAGTTTAAAAGTTTTGACAAAAAACTTAAACAGTCACTTATTGTTTTAATATCTAAACATAGTATCTAAAGGTTTTGAAAAAAATATTTGTAGCAGACGAAGAAACATTTCTTATCATTAGTGCTAAGTATGCTAAACATTTTGAATCTCAATATTTTTGACGCAATAATTGTTTAACAATCGTAATTACCTCCCATTCTCGTCATCTGAATCAAGCCTTTATTAAGCGCAGGTTAATTATAGCGTACTAGTTCCTATTAAACAATATATATTGTATTAGAATTGCCTCAGAGTTGCATAAAGTAATTAAATCGTACAAAGGCCTTGGGATAGGGAAGACTTGTATCACAGTAACAGCTGCGTTAATCGATAGGTCTACGAGGTTAAGTATATCACAGTTACATTTGAAAACTTTTAAACTTATAATCTCACCTTACCCCTGTTGTATGGTAAATAAGACTATTAGTAAAACTAAACCTTATGTTAAATGTCTTTCGTCTTTATTCGTTTGGAGTGTTTTCATCTAAACTAATAATAAAAAGAGAAAAGATTTGATTTTTTGTATGTTTGTTTGCTCGTTTGTCCCGATTTAGCTCAAGATCCACAAGTCACCGATTTCAAAAATTGTTTCACTTTTATAAAGCTACAAATAGGACGGGTAACATAGGCTATATTTTACTATGTCTAACTTATTTTTCAGTCATTTTCAAAATTTTAATACTTTAAGCGTTTTTGTAAATCTGAATGATCCAATACGCCATTATTGCTATAATATTTTCTGCAGGCGTCTGTTGTGAGACCGAATGAAACTTTTGATACCGAAGCGAAGCGAGAGCGGAAGTCTAGTGTAACTTAAAAATAAAAATAGCAACTTTTTCCGGATTACCTGTTTTATATTCTATGATCGACAAGGTTTTCGGTCTCATGTCAACTGGGTTTAAAGATTATCGATAATCCATAATCCCATAAGCATTTCTTGGATAATCTGACGTAGGAGACATGTTCACATTTGTTTTAACGATATCCCAGTTTTCGAACTAAGAACCGATATCGTTACTAAGTAATTACACCAGGTTAATACTGCCTGATAAACCTTAATAAGCTCAAAATTTTAATCAAAATAAAATCGCTTACGAAGTTCACTTCAAACTTGAATTGTTTTTATCGAAGATAAGGGACAACACAAGAAACAACGACAGTAGCAATTGTAATGATATGTAATTTGCTACGTAGTTTAAAAAAGAAGAGTGCTAGAATGGGCTTCGAGATTATTTAGTAGGAAACCAACGTTACTTGGCGTACATAATTGTTGTCTGATTAGGTCAACGTACGTTGAACCTTATTTTTATTTATAGGTAGTTCTTGCAGATAAGTTCCAAATTTCTAACATTGCACGATGTCGTAGTTTTTTTTGGCTTGATAGGTATTTTAATTGCTATCAACATTACATACCTACCTATCAAGGTAGTAGCTGCCAAAACGAAGGTGTAATAGGTATACCTCTACTTTCCTTTTTTGAGAAGAAAGAGTCATTATATCTCAATACCCGCAATATCTCATTACCCTTCGTGAACAATTTAAAAACGAGAATACTGTTTATCTTTTTGTCTTCCCGTAGAACAATTCTAACAATAGTGTTTTAAGATAAAAACTTGCTTTTACTACAATGATTTATAGCTCCGTTGTTACGCAACTGCACACTTGCAATTACTGTCAACTAGACAATAGGATTATTAGGTTTTGAACGAGATAACGTAATAATTATGTTATTAACAAGTGTACATTTGATATACCTACCTAATTGCGGATTATAATTATAACGTTGTGACGTAAATTGCATGACTGTTGTAAAGCTAACTTGACATAATAATATTGATGTCATTATTACTACGAAAGTTTTCTAGTTTTTTGAAGTGCGGCATCTCTATTTTCTCGGCGACTAAATTTCATTCTACTTGAAGGCTTGCACTAATCGTGCATTGTATGCTAGGAAGTGATGTATTTTAAACTTATGAACAATCCACTTCTAGTGTGTATTTGGCAGTTACAGTGATTAATGTTACAAAAGAGTAAATATGACTTCTACATATTTAAGTTTTTTTATTAATATGACAATCGGTGAGTAATTCTTTAGTAGTTCATTATTACGATGTCCTATTAGTTGATCACTATGAATAAGTCAGATTAGTTTTACTAAACTTAATTATTCATATACGTTTCATTCGATAAAGAAACAGCCGCGAAGCGGTGGGTGGTCACCCTCTCGATCCTCATATTCAATTTTTCATGTTCGCGATATATTTAATTACCGAAGTCAAGGAGAGTTGTACGGTAGTAGATCCACGCTGATTTCAGCACGAATGGGACGGATCAATCGGGGAAGTAGTACCCTCTCATAGAAGATCGACTTAAGAGTAGTAGTATCCGTACCACTGCGTTTCGTTCGGTGAGTGAGAGCGCCGGAAGCCCAATTTTCCCTCTTTCCTCACTTCCTTCATTCCCTTCACCCTCACCCCATTCCCAGCCGCCATAGTGGAGGCCACCATACCAGCAGTTTAAAAAGATGTCTTTTGGTATGGTGGCAACCACTTCTGGATTCCACTGACTGCTTACCATCAGACGAGGTGGAGTCACTTTGGTAGGTTAATATAAAAAAAAAAGAAAAAGGGTCCTTGACTTCGGCAGCCGGGCTAAAGCTTAGAGTATACAGCCATGTTCATAATGGTCCATGGGCTACGGAAAACATTTACTATATATCAAATGAATGGTCATCGTTTAGACACTCGTGTGAAAGGTCACAAACTTAGTTCTTAGGATGCTTCTTCTATAATACACTACTATAATCTATTCTAGATTTTTTTATATGCGGCTCAGTCAATGTAGGCTCATTTTAGAATGCCTTAATTATTTATTAGAATATGCCATAGGTTGTAAATTTTAAAAATCAGTACACACAACCGCCTCTGCAACCATTATAATATAGATTTATCAACGTTTCGTTCTAGAAAAGTGGGTAAAATATGTAACGAATGTAGATCACATATCTTTTAGTATTTTCAAGACGTTTTCCCGAAAAAGGATAAACATTTTTTTTTTATATTGTGCAATTATGTTTATGGAACTGACACAACAATGCCATTAAAATGATAATTGGGGTGGTTGCTTACTGGTCTGAGATTGCTGAATTATTTTTAAAAGTAAATTAAATTTGTACCGTTGACTCGAAAGGAAGATTTGTAAACATCATTTATATTCACAATATTTAGCAGTAAAGGTTATATTTTATACAAGCTTGCAATTCAAGTAACTTAAAGGGGTAACCTCTGCTTTTTTTTTTTTTTTTTTTTTTTTATATTATAGCCTACCAAAGTGACTCCACCCCGCCTGATGGTAAGCAGTCAGTGGAATCCAGAAGTGGCGGCCACTATACCAAAAGCCATCGTCTTAAACTGCTGGTATGGTGGCCTCCACTATGGCGCCTGGGAATGGGGTTAGAGGAAGGGAATGAGGGAGGTGAGGAAAGAGGAAAGGGGGGAAATTGGGCCTCCGGCACTCTCACTCACCGAACGAAACGCAGTAGTACGGATACTACTACTCTTAAGTCGATCTTCTATGAGAGGGTAGTACTTCCCCGGACGATCCGGCCCATTCATGCTGAAATTAGCGTGGATCTACTACCGTAGCTTATTACTTATTGTTATTTTTAAGGTAAAGAGAAGGTAAGTAGCCAATGTAATAATTATATCAACATACTAATAGATATTCAATTATAAAATCTTGGCTTCTTCTGTGATAGTTCTTTTATAATATAGCTATACATAATACACAGACCTGATTATTAAAAACCTATGGATACGAGTATGTAAGGTATAGTAAGGTGCTCGAGGTATTAAGCATTAATCGCAGGACGCGTTAATCTTTTTCGATTATTTTTCGCGGGAATCATCAGGCATAAGTACCTATTTATTTGGATCTTCTGAATAAAACCGGGCACAAGGACGCAATATGAATGTTTAATTGAAGCAAATAATCGTCGGTCAATAGTCGATTGTAGGTAGGTACTTATTACTTATAATACTTATATCAATAAAGGAAGTAGAAAAGGGTAAGATACGCACTTAATTGACCTTCAAAACGTTTACTAACTATTAATGGGTCGAATATTTTTATAGCACCAAAGAACTTTTAACTATAACTTGAATCAACCGAGGTCGACGGTTGACGTTTAACAAAGAAAATTAAATTGTAGACCTTATCATAAATTATTCAATACTATTTAGTTCAAATTTATTTAAACCTTTTACTATAAAGGGGCAAAGGTTACAGATACATCCCCTTGACCGTCAATAAGAATTTTCTATATCACATATTCGCTATCCCAAAAAGTTTTACTGTCTTATAGCTACGGTACTTCGTGTAGAAAACTCAGCACCGTCAATTCTATAAGTACTAGTAATTGATTGTAATGGAAAACGTTTTATATCTTTCACACTATCATTTATCTAGAACTTTCTACGGACATAAAAGTGATTGTGGCCATTTATAAATCATAATTGTTATTTTAGAGAAGAAAACAGCGCTTGCTGTTCTTTTTAACTTTAATAAATGTTTGTGTTACGTTTGTTTGACATTTGACGATTTTGGCTATGAAATCGTTATTTATTGTACCTAATTACTATACGTTTTTCAGTTATTTCTATGAATACTTGAGAAACAAAACAAATTTAGTTAACGAAATACACACGACATTTATAAATTTGATTTAATTAATTAATTTAAAGACCGTTGCATATCTACGTGACGGGCCGAGATATTTTGAAAATATCGTTTCATACAAAATGTATATGAAAAAGCATATTTATGACAAGGAGACAAAGACGGGACTGGTAGTGGACTGGAAAGTGACGTAATAACAGTGACGTTTCCGTCCTGTTTACGTCTCGTCCGAGGAATTTATCTCTTTACGTCTGCAGTGACCTTACGTTCATCCACGCTGTTTGGTTTGCGTAGACGAAAAACTACTCAGGCTATTTTGACTATGGTTTTCAAAGATCTTTGAGAAGTCTTTCTTTCGAGAGAGCCTTAACCCACTAAACGCACGCCTTCGTGAGCGCGTATTAAGTACAGAATGACTACTTTTCAAAGTGACTACTTTCCTAAAATGTTTACTAAATCAAAATGACTATATATTTTCTCATAACGTCAACTTTTCATAATTACCACTTTTTCAAATTGACCACATTTGCGGTATTGCCCTGATTTTTTTACGCGTTGTTGTGCTACATATTTTACTACAATTAAACTTATTGTAGAGATAGGTATACAACGTTTCGATGCGAGACGGGTCGATGAGCGTGTAGTCGTGACAGCGTGTTTTGTACCATCTTTGAAATGTGGTTGTTTTGAAGGGTAGCAACTTACAAGTTATATCTTTGTCATTACACACGTTCATAAACATGATCGTGTGTCAGATAAATTATCAAGGTTATATAATATATTTACAAATACAGCGTTACACATGTTCAAATTCAATATCCGGTAAACGCTCACGACCGTATATCGTTTCTCCTAAGACAAACGTCAGTACATATGTTATGAAAACTTTGCTTTTACGGTTATAAATGTATGGTACAGACCTACATAATTTTTATATTGAATAAATGTGTCATTGTATCTGTAAATTAAAGCTTTGTTTTAGGAATAAGATACCAAATAGCAAAGTATGGAAGTGTACCTACATAGTAGAAACTTTTGGCCAGCAGTGATACATACAGTATAGGTAGAAAGTTAAAAGGAACAGTTTTTGGTTACAGCAACGATACTTAATTACTCCTTAATATTTTGCCAAGATGAATGTTTAAAGTGAGTTGTTGTGATGATATATATCATGAAATTTATATCCCGTCGTTTTAACAATACATTTAGATACCTAACACTTTAATAAAAATTCAAAAAAGCTAATTGACTGCTTGTAGCGTGCTTCAACAGAAAGCAACAAGCTTTGCAGCGACACGGCGACTAAGGTAAATGCACCAGAGGCCTCAGACAAGTGGCAAAGATTTCTATTCTATCCATAGAATAGATTAAAAAATGTATTGGATTGACATAAGCTAACGCCAACGCTTATGTCAATCTCATACATTTTTTTATCTATTCTATTCATAGAATAGAAATCTTTGACACTTGTCTAGGGCCTCAGTAATGACACGGAACCAGTGATGGGCATATCTTGTAGAATAAGAGTAGAAATGAGTTTTTTATTTGTTAGCAATATTTGAACATAACAACACTCATCGGGCTATCAATGTATGAAGTTGTTTTTTTTTAATTTAGTATTTGAATTTAATTTGGCGGGAAGCACAGGGAGCTCGAGGTATTGAAAAATTATATTCGCGGCTGTTGTAATGAAAATGGTTAGTGAGGTAGGTAGAAGTTTGCATTTTAATTTTATAAAACTTTGTTTAAACTAAATAATGTTTGTGCTTGGCTTAAAACTTAAAAACACAGAGTTAACACAGTGTTGTTTTACGGTAGTAGATTCACGCTGGTTTCAGCATGAATGGGCCGGATCGTCCAGGGAAGTACTACGTACATACTTTTCTACCGGACAGGCGACTTGAGTTGGAGTGTCACATAATTACTGCTATTGCGTAGCACAAACTATGAAATAACTTGTAAAACACTTGTCAGTGTAACCGCATCAAGTAAATTAAATACTGACAGCCAATTTAAAATGAGTTTAATGCGATCTCCAACAAAAGGTGGCAACATGGGTGAACCAAAGGGCAGTTCGCAACCGGACCTATCAAAGCTAAATGAAGATGAGTTACAATTTATAACTAACCGCACCTATAAACGTAAACAACCTCACGACGATATCGCTATGAAATTTCATGAGTTTCAAGAGAATATTTCTACATTGTTGACAACTTTTACCACCGATCAAAAGGAAATGAATGTAAACATAAGAGATAATATCGCATCTATAAACGAACAGCTAAAAGACATTAAGTCGACAACTAATAAATTAATTGAAGAGCAAGAAATTTTAAAAACTGAAATATCTAACCTTAAAATAGCCAGCGCAACCACTGATCAGAAAATAAAGTCACTTCAGACTGACATTGATAAACTAAAAATTACCTCGGAGACTGCAACGAGTAACATTACCCCAAATCTTACCTATTGCGAAGATGTTTTGTCTGAAATACACAACCGCTGTGAGAGAAATAAGAATTTGATTATTATTGGCATATCTGAACTTAATTCTGCCAATTCGACTGTAAGACACAATTATGACAAGGAAGAAGTCATTAAAGCCATCGGCGATGTCACCGTAGGTTGTCCTGAACCACTTAAAATTCACCGTCTTGGTAAATATAATCCAAAAAAAAAATCGTCCTATTAAGTTATACTACTCATCACATGAAACACCTAAGTCCATCTTACGCAACAAAGCTAAAATGAATGCAAAATCTATTAAAATATATCCCGATCAAACACCCCAACAACAAAACTACTTGAAAAATCTTCGTAAGGAACTTCAGCAACGCACAGAGAATGGCGAGACGAACTTAAATATCAAATACTTTAAAGGTATTCCAAAAATTATACAGACTGAATCAAAAAACTCACAATAACCACATCACAAAATGCACAAATCGAAACAAAAAATACCATAAACTACCAGACTACAGACAACTATTCTAATATTATCACTACTACTAAATCTCTGAAATTTCTTTATACTAACATACGAAGCATAGTCAAGCCAGGAAAATATGACGAACTTAAATGTGTTGTTGAATTCTTTCATGACACCATACATGTTATAGTTCTTACCGAGACATGGATTAAATCAAGTGAAGAGGCTCAGCGACTGCATGTACCCAACTATACCCATTACTATAACTTCAGAACCAATACCAGAGGAGGAGGCGTTTCTATTTACGTACATAACTCCTTAAAACAGACCTTGATTGAAGAAAAATCCGAAGATGATAACCATTACCTTTGGGTCCACCTGCATAAGTTTTCTCTTAATGTTGGAGTGGTTTATAAGCCTGAACGGACAAATGTAACAAGTTTTCTAGACTCTTATTCGTGCTACTTACAAAAAATGAAAAGAGCCATTATTTTTGGTGACTTTAATCTCAATCTACTCAAGCCAGACAGTAACGTAAAAGATTATAAACATTTGCTAAAAGAAGATGGCTACACAATATTAAACAAAATTGATAAAAAATATTGCACAAGAGAAACGTCTACAACTCACACTATTTTAGACCACCTAAGTACTAATCTACAAATCACTGACTACAATTTACATATGGCAGTAATTGAGTCGTCCCTTTCTGATCACAAGCAAATTTATTTTGAAATTAAAAGATTGTATCCAGAACCACTACAAAAGATAAAATACAAAAAAACTGACTATGAAAATCTGTACAAAACTATAAATGAAAACAAGTTTGATAATAAAAATGATGATTACGTAGAACTAGAAGAATACTTGAAGTACATTATCAGTAAAAATACAACCGAAAAGATTAAGATTCTTAACCCACCTAAAACAGATTGGATAAACAAAGAAATAATTAAAGCTATCAATAATAGAAATGAACTGAGTAAGAAGTTAAAAGAGAATCCTGAAGACTTAGAATTACGGAGTCAGTTTTTAACCACATGAAATTATGTGACAGGGGTTATTCAGAGAGCAAAATTTAATACAGACTCTGAACCAATCATTAATGGTCAAACTTTGTCTAGGACAAATATTGAACAATATTTAGGTCTTACCTTGGATGAAAAACTTACGATGAAACCCCATATTGAGAAAGTAAGAAAAAAGATATTATCCCTAACAGGTGCACTTAGAGGAATTGCCCATAGTCTCCCACAAAAGGTTAGATACTTAATTTATAACACTCTGGTTAAACCACATCTCGATTACTTAATCGAAATATGGGGCAGTACTGCTAAAACTAACCTTAAAAAGTTGCAAACATCTCAAAATAAGATAATTAAAGTTTTATTTCACTACAATTTCCGGACATCTACACAAAGAGTTTATAAAGAAACTAAATTAATGAATATTGGTCAAATCTATAAATATAATACATGTATAGTTATACGTAAAATAATTAAAAAAAACATACTTACACAAATAAGATTTACAAAAAAGATACAAGTACAAAAGCGCATGACTAGACAGGCTAATAATATAATTTTAAGAGCACCGAGAACAAACTACGGTAAAAGGACCATCGTTTATGAAGGAGCTCAACTCTATAATCAATTACCTCAAGTAATAAAGGAATCGAAGTCGCTTATAACTTTTAAGAGGTTGTTGAAGCACCATATAAACTAATCGTAACTGTTTGTCATTTTGTTTTGTTTTTCTTTCGGCGTAACCGTCGCTTAACTTATATCTATTATGTTTTTCCTCATAGAAGTGAATATGTATATTCTTTTTGAGTGAAATAAATATCTTAAACCTAAACCTACATACGATATGTTTGATGTTTTTTTATTAATATGTTTAGGTATGTGTAAATTAATGGTATAATTACCTATATTTTATTTTATGTTTTCACTACTGAATGCACCTACCAAGTTTTATCTCTGCATCACCCAAAGGTTGATTGGTAGAGAATGCCTCTGGCATTAAGTCCGCCTTTGTACATTTACTTCGTATTTGTGCAAGAAGTATAAATAAATAAATAAAAATTCATACGTTGAAGAGTTGTTAGTATCTAATTTTGAGCTTTATGGCTATTGCCACAAGATTAATAGATATTGGTGGATATGAGATGTATAAAATAACCCTTTTGTACGAAGAGAATAAAATAACAATTTACACGTACGATTTTTCAAGGCAAAGAAACACGCTGATACGTAGCTAAGTAATTTGACATGAAAAAAAGGATACTCAAAAAGATAGTTTCACATTTAGATTCTCTCTGTAACGCAGTAGCAGTGCGCTCTGCTGAGCTTTCGGGTTATTTTTTACGGAGAAATAAACAGTGTTGATTCTATTAAATAAAGAAAAGTGTTTTTAAAATTTCATCTATAATAGTGATTATTTCAATACAATACATATTTAAAATTGAAGGTCCTTTGTTTTTTACTCTTGTGTTGTATTTAGAACACTGTAATTGGTTTTAATTTTATTAACAAATAAAATTTAATTTTTTTTGCATCAGTGATGGACAGATAAGATGACACACTGTATTGTTTTGTTTTCTTTTTTTTTTTATATTAGCCTACCAAAGTGACTCCACCCCGCCTGATGGTAAGCAGTCAGTGGAATCCAGAAGTGGTGGCCTCTATACCAAAAGCCATCGTCCTACACTGCTGGTATGGTGGCCTCCACTATTGGGGGTGGGAATGGGGTAAGGGGAAGGGAATGAGGGAGGTGAGGAAAGAGAAAAGGGGGAAAATTCCGCCTCCGGCGCTCTCACTCACCAAACGAAACGCAGTAGTACGGATACTACAACTCTTTACGTCGATCTTCTGAGAGAGGGTAGGTAGTACTTCCCTGAACGATCCGGCCCATTCATGCTGAAACCAGCGTGGATCTACTACCGTAAAAACAACACATACAACACAAAAAAATGTATTGGATTGACATAAGCTAACGCCAACGCTTATGTCAATCTCATACATTTTTTTATCTATTCTATTCATAGTTTATCCTTTAGTAGATCTTCTCCAACTATGCTTAGCTTAATCAAAGAGAAGCCAGAGGCTTCACTGCAGCAGTCAGTAACGGTTGATGACAAAGCATCTAACTGGTGCAAGATTGAAGCTGGCGTTCCTCAAGGCGGTATTTTTTCTCTTCTTCTTTTCTCATTGTTTATCGATCTTGTCACCGATTACCTTCATAGTACGTATCATCTGTATGCTGATGATACGTATTCTGCAGATTTATGTCCAGGAAAGACTAGAGAATCTGCCTGCAGCAATTGCGACATTAAACCAAGACTTGGAATGCATAAAAATTGCTCGAGCAGGTTTGATTTGCATGTGAACCATTCCAAGTGCCAAGCGATCGTTATTGGCAGCCCTCGCATAATTAGCAGGCTTGATGTTTCGACTCTACCATCAGTCATGTTCAATGGCACTGTTATTCCTATTAGCTGCGATATCAGAGACCTTGGGTTACAAATTGACACCACATTGAATTGGCAAGCGCAAGTCACCAATGTTAGCCGGAAGGTTACGGGCACCCTGCGATCTCTTTATCGTCTGAAGAATTTCTTACCGTCATCTACCAAAACAATGCTCGTGCAAATCTTAATATTTACTATAATTGACTATGGTGATGTATGCTATCTGGACCTGAATGCAGATCTTTTCAATAAACTAGACCGACTTCTCAATAATTGCATTCGATTCGTTTTCAACCTTCGTAAGTACGATCATGTATCTACTTATCGATCCCAACTAGGTAGGCTACCTATACGTCAATGTCGTTCTTTAAATTCTTAATTCTCCCAATGCACCCTCTCACTTTCAATATCTATGTTCAAGTCATAATAGAACGCTTCGCTCATCTAACAATCTACTACTTCTTTGTCCTTCCCATAGTTCTTCTCTTGTTCACTATTCTTTTAACATTCAAGCTATCCTTCTTTGGAATGCGCTCCCTCTCGAAATCAGGACGTCCACTAACCGTGATACATTTTGCTGGCGGAATCGTCTTAACTTTTTTACTCGTTATTTTATGTAGATATATGTAATTATTTATTTTAAATTAAGTTTATGTATATATACTCTCATATGTATGTATATTTGTATTTATTTAGAATAGTATTGCTATGTATTTATATCGATATGTTTGATGTTTTTTTATTAATATGTTTAGGTATGTGTAAATTAATGGTATAATTACCTATATTTTATTTTATGTTTTCAATACTGAATGCACCTACCAAGTTTTATCTCTGCATCACCCAAAGGTTGATTGGTAGAGAATGCCTCTGGCATTAAGTCCGCCTTTGTACATTTACTTCGTATTTGTGCAAGAAGTATAAATAAATAAATAAAAATTCATACGTTGAAGAGTTGTTAGTATCTAATTTTGAGCTTTATGGCTATTGCCACAAGATTAATAGATATTGGTGGATATGAGATGTATAAAATAACCCTTTTGTACGAAGAGAATAAAATAACAATTCACACGTACGATTTTTCAAGGCAAAGAAACACGCTGATACGTAGCTAAGTAATTTGACATGAAAAAAAGGATACTCAAAAAGATAGTTTCACATTTAGATTCTCTCTGTAACGCAGTAGCCCCTCGTCTGTGGGGACACCCTCTCGGGGTGTCTGTCAAAAAACCCGCATCTGTGGCGACACCCTCTCGGGGTCGATTCAAAATGGCCGCCGTCGAATTATCGAATTAACTCTAAAATCGCTATTACTCCTTATATTCTCGTCCGAATATAACCGAATTTTTTACGGTAATAGTCGACTAAATTCAGATTATAACGATACCCAACACTACTACATTCATAGACTTTGACGTTTTAAGTAAAAAAGTCAGGCAGTCATGTTTACGCGCGCGAGTGATTTCTATCGTTCTCCATTGTTGTTGACTTCTTAAGTTTTTTATATAGTAGCCAGTATTGTTTTTAACCCAACATGTTGGAAATCTTATCTTATTGTGAAGTGTTATGTTTTATTTGAAAACAACGCTATCGTAATAAAGTCATGGAACCTTTTTTTTGTCAAGGACCCTTGTTTTTTTTTAAGTGGTTCAAGTGTTTTGTTATTTCGTCGAACTAATAAAGTAAGCACTTGGAATAGCTGCTAACTGTGTGTGTAAAAAGTGTGTGAACCAAACTACACAATGGATATTGATGATGCCGGATGCCAGATGTTGTAAGTATTCTTAGAATTTATAAACAACGGACCCTATTGTTTACGTTAGCGATCGGATTACGCTCGGGTGTCGGGTTACGGCTTTGATAAGGTCTCATTGTGAAATAATTGATGTCAAGGAATGTTATTGTTTATTGAATATGAGATTAATGTATGTTTATGTATTTAAAACATTAACTTTTTCGATTACGGGTATTTTTTTTAAATAATAAATATTTATGTAATTTGAGACGTCATAAAATACCTACTTTAAAAAAAAAAATAAACAAAAAAAAAATTTCTTGTAGACCAAAAGGGACTATAGTCCCTTTTATTCATCTGTTGGTAGAAGGCGTAACGGGACTTGACTCCCTTTTTAGCTCCTCTTTGAAAATTAAGAGATATCGCGAAATTAAAATTGCTGCGTTGCGAAATTTGAATTTTCGCAATTCGCGGTAATTAGCGCCACATATGTGCGCAATTGACATTTATAGGCTCCACAGCTGAAAGGGTAGCAGTGCGCTCTGCTGAGCTTTCGGGTTATTTTTTACGGAGAAATAAACAGTGTTGATTCTATTAAATAAAGAAAAGTGTTTTTAAAATTTCATCAATAATAGTGATTATTTCAAATACAATACATATTTAAAATTGAAGGTCCTTTGTTTTTTACTCTTGTGTTGTATTTAGAACACTGTAATTGGTTTTAATTTTATTAACAAATAAAATTTAAATTTTTTTGCATCAGTGATGGACAGATAAGATGACACACTGTATTGTTTTGTTTTCTTTTTTTTTTTATATTAGCCTACCAAAGTGACTCCACCCCGCCTGATGGTAAGCAGTCAGTGGAATCCAGAAGTGGTGGCCTCTATACCAAAAGCCATCGTCCTACACTGCTGGTATGGTGGCCTCCACTATTGGGGGTGGGAATGGGGTAAGGGGAAGGGAATGAGGGAGGCGAGGAAAGAGAAAAGGGGGAAAATTCCGCCTCCGGCGCTCTCACTCACCAAACGAAACGCAGTAGTACGGATACTACAACTCTTTACGTCGATCTTCTGAGAGAGGGTAGGTAGTACTTCCCTGGACGATCCGGCCCATTCATGCTGAAACCAGCGTGGATCTACTACCGTAAAACAACACTGTGTTAACTCTGTGTTTTTAAGTTTTAAGCCAAGCACAAACATTATTTAGTTTAAACAAAGTTTTATAAAATTAAAATGCAAACTTCTACCTACCTCACTAACCATTTTCATTACAACAGCCGCGAATATAATTTTTCAATACCTCGAGCTCCCTGTGCTTCCCGCCAAATTAAATTCAAATACTAAATTAAAAAAAAACAACTTCATACATTGATAGCCCGATGACTGTTGTTATGTTCAAATATTGCTAACAAATAAAAAACTCATTTCTACTCTTATTCTACAAGATATGCCCATCACTGGTTCCGTGTCATTACTGAGGCCCTAGACAAGTGTCAAAGATTTCTATTCTATGAATAGAATAGATAAAAAAATGTATGAGATTGACATAAGCGTTAGCTTATGTCAATCCAATATTTTAATTATCATTTTTTTGTCTAGGGCCTCAGTAATGACACGGAACCAGTGATGGGCATATCTTGTAGAATAAGAGTAGAAATGAGTTTTTTATTTGTTAGCAATATTTGAACATAACAACAGTCATCGGGCTATCAATGTATGAAGTTGTTTTTTTTTAATTTAGTATTTGAATTTAATTTGGCGGGAAGCACAGGGAGCTCGAGGTATTGAAAAATTATATTCGCGGCTGTTGTAATGAAAATGGTTAGTGAGGTAGGTAGAAGTTTGCATTTTAATTTTATAAAACTTTGTTTAAACTAAATAATGTTTGTGCTTGGCTTAAAACTTAAAAACACAGAGTTAACACAGTGTTGTTTTACGGTAGTAGATCCACGCTGGTTTCAGCATGAATGGGCCGGATCGTCCAGGGAAGTACTACCTACCCTCTCTCAGAAGATCGACGTAAAGAGTTGTAGTATCCGTACTACTGCGTTTCGTTTGGTGAGTGAGAGCGCCGGAGGCGGAATTTTCCCCCTTTTCTCTTTCCTCGCCTCCCTCATTCCCTTCCCCTTACCCCATTCCCACCCCCAATAGTGGAGGCCACCATACCAGCAGTGTAGGACGATGGCTTTTGGTATAGAGGCCACCACTTCTGGATTCCACTGACTGCTTACCATCAGGCGGGGTGGAGTCACTTTGGTAGGCTAATATAAAAAAAAAAAGAAAACAAAACAATACAGTGTGTCATCTTATCTGTCCATCACTGATGCAAAAAAATTTAAATTTTATTTGTTAATAAAATTAAAACCAATTACAGTGTTCTAAATACAACACAAGAGTAAAAAACAAAGGACCTTCAATTTTAAATATGTATTGTATTTGAAATAATCACTATTATTGATGAAATTTTAAAAACACTTTTCTTTATTTAATAGAATCAACACTGTTTATTTCTCCGTAAAAAATAACCCGAAAGCTCAGCAGAGCGCACTGCTACTGCGTTACAGAGAGAATCTAAATGTGAAACTATCTTTTTGAGTATCCTTTTTTTCATGTCAAATTACTTAGCTACGTATCAGCGTGTTTCTTTGCCTTGAAAAATCGTACGTGTGAATTGTTATTTTATTCTCTTCTTACAAAAGGGTTATTTTATACATCTCATATCCACCAATATCTATTAATCTTGTGGCAATAGCCATAAAGCTCAAAATTAGATACTAACAACTCTTCAACGTATGAATTTTTATTTATTTATTTATACTTCTTGCACAAATACGAAGTAAATGTACAAAGGCGGACTTAATGCCAGAGGCATTCTCTACCAATCAACCTTTGGGTGATGCAGAGATAAAACTTGGTAGGTGCATTCAGTATTGAAAACATAAAATAAAATATAGGTAATTATACCATTAATTTACACATACCTAAACATATTAATAAAAAAACATCAAACATATCGATATAAATACATAGCAATACTATTCTAAATAAATACAAATATACATACATATGAGAGTATATATACATAAACTTAATTTAAAATAAATAATTACATATATCTACATAAAATAACGAGTAAAAAAGTTAAGACGATTCCGCCAGCAAAATGTATCACGGTTAGTGGACGTCCTGATTTCGAGAGGGAGCGCATTCCAAAGAAGGATAGCTTGAATGTTAAAAGAATAGTGAACAAGAGAAGAACTATGGGAAGGACAAAGAAGTAGTAGATTGTTAGATGAGCGAAGCGTTCTATTATGACTTGAACATAGATATTGAAAGTGAGAGGGTGCATTGGGAGAATTAAGAATTTAAAGAACGACATTGACGTATAGGTAGCCTACCCAGTTGGGATCGATAAGTAGATACATGATCGTACTTACGAAGGTTGAAAACGAATCGAATGCAATTATTGAGAAGTCGGTCTAGTTTATTGAAAAGATCTGCATTCAGGTCCAGATAGCATACATCACCATAGTCAATTATAGTAAATATTAAGATTTGCACGAGCATTGTTTTGGTAGATGACGGTAAGAAATTCTTCAGACGATAAAGAGATCGCAGGGTGCCCGTAACCTTCCGGCTAACATTGGTGACTTGCGCTTGCCAATTCAATGTGGTGTCAATTTGTAACCCAAGGTCTCTGATATCGCAGCTAATAGGAATAACAGTGCCATTGAACATGACTGATGGTAGAGTCGAAACATCAAGCCTGCTAATTATGCGAGGGCTGCCAATAACGATCGCTTGGCACTTGGAATGGTTCACATGCAAATCAAACCTGCTCGAGCAATTTTTATGCATTCCAAGTCTTGGTTTAATGTCGCAATTGCTGCAGGCAGATTCTCTAGTCTTTCCTGGACATAAATCTGCAGAATACGTATCATCAGCATACAGATGATACGTACTATGAAGGTAATCGGTGACAAGATCGATAAACAATGAGAAAAGAAGAAGAGAAAAAATACCGCCTTGAGGAACGCCAGCTTCAATCTTGCACCAGTTAGATGCTTTGTCATCAACCGTTACTGACTGCTGCAGTGAAGCCTCTGGCTTCTCTTTGATTAAGCTAAGCATAGTTGGAGAAGATCTACTAAAGGATAAACACTTAGGAACAAATTTATAAGCGAATTTGCCTATAGTTTACTGTAGGCAATATTGTGCAATACACTTATTACTCTACTCCGACCCTTAAGACAAAGTTTTCTATTAAAATAAAGCTTAATTTGTAGGAGCCTTAGATTCATATATTCTTATTCTTGCATCGATATTGTGCCATCTTATTTAAATTTGATATGAAACTAGATTACAATTAGGTGGACTAACCGGAACGTAGGTACTTCATATATTTGATATTTGATGTTGTCCACTAATTAACCGACAAAAAAAATGGAAGAGGTTCTCAATTCATTCAAAACATTCAAAAGTGCTGTTATAATATTTTATCATTTCCTCTCGCTTTACATTATTATATAGCAACGCTGGCCAATCTCAAATTCAAAATTTAGGCGCAAAATGTAACCCTTGTAACGCACTGACAAACATTGGCTCAGTTTTCACCGAAGACAAGTCTTGCATTAGGGAATATCTTCTCGTATCTCAGTCTTCACAATAAATTATAATTAACTAGCTGCGGCCTCCCGCGCGTATAATGAGTTAATTTGTCTTCCTCGGGGACCAGACCGATTTTCGGGATAAAAAGTAGTCTATGTGCGTCTCCGGCACTAAATCTTTCTACATTTCCAATTTTTATCGGTTTAGCATTGAGTGATAACAAACACACAAAGTTTCACGTTTGTAGGTAAAATTAAAAGAATGGATACAACGTCATTACTCTCAGACTCTTATATACACCTACGACATATAGTAGGTAGTGTAGGTACGTATCTACTTAAGTAGCGGTAGTAGCAAGGAGACCGTTTTAATTGTACAGCCAAAGAAAAGCACCAAAAAGTTAATTACGGTAGTCGATACTAGTAGCTTTCAGCATAAATGGGCTGAATCCACCGAGAAGTACTACACCCTTATTTCTATTCTCGTAAAGTATTCATTTATCTAATGCGTTGCCTTGGTAAGTCTCCTTTTGCTCCCGCATCCCCATTGACACGGTCGGCGACGGCTTAGCTTGAGTATACCACGGAAGTTGTATAAAAATTATGCAAACAGCTCATACGAAAAACCGCACGGTACATACACTAAATACGCTCTCCAAAATGTGCCGTGGAATAGTGTGTGTTTGGTCTTAGTAATAATTTATATTGACTTGTTCAAGGTCGTATTGCATTAATTGCCAGTAAATGCGAGAGTGTGTACTCACTTCAGTAATACAATAGTTGAGCATCGATCAAATTACCGTTTGCGTAAGAATTATGTCCTCATACTCAATCTCGGCGTATTTTCTTAGGTTTGCGGTCGTGAAATTATAATGTCGATCGTAATAAGTTATTTCTCCCATTTTTGAAAGTGTCACAATTAAATTCTATAGTGCTAATGAACCACTGCGGTTTGATTACCTTTTATAAATATCTTTGCATCATCTCCGGACTTCTGGTAGAAAACGCATTATGCCTTAAAGACTTAAATGCTAGAAGATAAATAAGCAAATTATAGAAACTAAATGTAAATAAACTAAACATAAGTGTGAAGACGGGGGAAGCAGGATCATCTCATCAAGCTCAGAGAAATTAGAGAAGTTGAGAGGTTTTACAGACGCCCGTTAACTTCCTAGAAAAAGCTAGGTTAATTCAACATAACATTAAAATATTCCAGACGCAGTCTGAGTGAGTAGCGGTAGAGCAAGGCCCTTTTAATCTGTTATGTACTAAAACTAAAACTAAAATTCAATGTCGAACCAATATCACAAAATTATTAAATCGCTGATAGCATTCAAAATTTTGGCATAGTAGTAATCACGATATTTACAAACAGGTGTAGAAGTTTTTATTCGCCAGAAATTGTGTCAGTCTTTACTATTTTTACAGCATTAATGTATTTTAATTAGATTCTAACATATATATATATAAAGTTTCACGTTTGTAGGTAAAATTAAAAGAATGGATACAACGTCATTACTCTCTCTTATATATGTATATATATATAGATATATATATATACATATACATATATATATACTAACTGATGCAAGCGATTTCGTTCGCGTGAAAATTCAGATGTGTGCCTGTATGAGAATATTCCCTGCCTGATCTTACGGCAATCGTACGTTGTAAAAGTAAGTATAATCCGTCTCTATGGCGAATCCCATTTAAATCTACCCGCTACCAATAAAACTGACAAAATTTCACACAAACTATCGACTCCTATTTTCCCACTTAATGAGGGAAGCTTCTAAATATTAAGAAATGAGTATTTTCTAGTAATTTGGAAATCCTACTATAAAAACTGTTGAAGTTTCACAAAAACTTTTAGGAAGAATTTCGCAAATCTGGTCTTAATAAGATGGTCTTAATAATGAAACTGCGAAATACCTACTCAACTTAATCTAAAAAGCTCTAACAAAAATAAAGCAGCCATAAAATAAAACGAATAAAATAGTACAAAAGCTGTAAGAATCTTGATAGTCAACAGCACAATAGAAACGTCATTTACGTTTAGAAATGTTATAAAGCCAACTCGTTGACTTTAACTTATTTGAGCAGACACTAGTCATGGCGTAAGCTTTAGTGCCTCGGAAAATAGCACAGAGGGCTCTACCTCGTACGTTTGCCTTGTAATATTTAATAAGCGTGAATGAGATTGTCCGGTGTTCCGATTGTTTTTCATATGAGCCAATACAAATTGGATACATAACGAAAATATAATCAAAATAATAAATGACCGTGAATTGACTCATCGGTTGTTTATCAATAGTTAATTTCACAAATAATAAATTAATTAATAATGTGAAATCGATTGGGTGCGTTGGGATGTAGTATGTAGTGATGTAGTGTGGTGTAGTATTAGGTATTTGGTCGAGCGTGAGTGGTGTTTATGTATTTCAGCAGTTATTTTTTTATCAAGCAGTAGCTCATAATAAGCTACACACATTTTGTCACCAAGTGACACTAGAATAAAATCACTCACTCTGTTTGTATTAACTTGCTTTCTCAGTGATTATAGACATAATATTTAGAATTATTCAGATCATATTGAGAACAATAATTAATAGCCGAAAACGGGACCAGATACCTATCTACTTATTGTGATCTCATTCTATCATTTGGATAAGCGTCATGGTCACATAATCGGTTTAAGGTTGAATTTCTCAAACTGGACAAACTGAACAATACCGAATAATATTTACCGAAGTAGGATTCCAAACCAATTTAGAATGGTTTATTCGAGATCAAATATTAATACTTGTGGTACTAAAATGGTTTTTCCGGTAGGCTGACATTTTATTTATCCCTTTATCTACCATCAAATGTATACAAGGTCAGCATAACACCGAATAGAGCTCTTGATCCCGTTGATCCCAATCTTTGGCAGTTTAATAAAAGTTGCCGTATATGACTATATGGTGAGACACAAAAAACTTATGAGGCTATAAATATAACACTTTCGACCTGAGACCCCACAAATCCCCGGCTTTACGTAGGTATGACATGACAAAAATGTTACACGCGCTCTCACCGCACCGCCGCAGTTTGACGAAAGAAAATGGATTTCTACATCCTAAAACCAAATGGTGAACGTAAACGGGAACAATCGGCGCATCATAAATACTCAGTTATTTATGTTTATAGGTATCGTTTCATAGAATATTGGTTTATTTCGCAGCGGCTTTGAACGGCTTTTGACGCTCGACACACAGTCTGCTACCAACTTTTTAATATAAACGAATAATAAATATAAACTGTTACATAAAAGATAAAAATACTACATTCAACCTTCAGTCAAGTTATTTATATTTGCGATTTCATAAGTTATTTATAAACAAAAGTTTGTTATTTTTACGACGAAGATTTGTTTGTGAGACTTTTATGAAATTTCTTGGTGATATCAATAAATACTGTATGATAGTGTAGTAGTCTCCTCATTTTTTTAAAGATACGTATACACGCAATAGATTGATTGGAGTAGAGATAAGGCAACTAACGATCGAGAATATCCTGAATTTTATTGGGCACATTTTATCGTCGCCCTCTTAAACGTAACCAGTCGTAATCTATCTATACACTTCAATACTAATATTAGAAAGTTCAACTATCTACAATATAAAAATGATGAAGCTATTATTATTGTTTACATGATTCCAGAACTGTGTATGTATATTCCTAAAGCTTCCAAAATCTATAGTCCTAAAACTCTTACTTATCATCATGTAGGCAATTACTCGCTTGCCAACAAAGACAATAAAGGGAATCATGTTGAACTTTATCCAATTTACTCCCAGTGGACGTAATCTAATAGATAAATGATACCTACCAATCACTTGACACATTGTTATTGATAGCTATTATTTTTTATTACCAAAAATAAATAACACGTAATAAATAAACCTAAATAAGGTTTAACAACGCCGCCCGCTGTTCTGGAAAATCGTCTCTTCTTAATTTAGTGCGTCTTAGTGGTTAACGTTGTCACCCCTTCAATGTCGTTTCCTACCCCTGAAATATAAGTATATGTATGTGTACTCCGCAAATATTTGTTTAGAAGGCGTGTATTTTGCATCTGTTAGCTGTATGTTCATAAACTCTCGCACGATTTTATTTGCTAATATGCGGTAGATAAACAGGATGAGTTGCTAATATATTACTAAAATAATTAACAGTTATTTTTAATTACTCTATATACTTTTGGTAGTTAGGTAATGTAATCATATTGTTTCATTAAAAAAATAAAATCACGATTTGTTTTAATAGGTAGGATTTCATTTAAGTCATGGTTTCAGTATTCATTCTTTTAACCCTCCGAAAGAGAACAATGGGGTTTGTTACGCTCGGTATACAGTTTATTCATTTAACTCGGCAGGTACATACATAATTTATAATTTTTAAAATAGAAATATGTTCTGCTGAGTCGAAATCTGCGTAGACTTTTGTGTGAACAGCATAAGTAAAAAATACATCAAACACAAGTTTTATGAGAATGAGAATGATCACGAATTAATGTTTTGATACGAATAAATTGTTTTAGTGATTGTAATAAAGTTAAACTCATTTTCGTCATCAATATTGTCCGAGTAGACATTACAAACATGCCAATTTAATCATCAACGTCAATACTGCTGCTTTTTAGTAGCCCACCATGTCATCATCAGACCATTCTTGCATAAAATAATATAACTATCAATTGTAAGTTAATTTCATTGTTGACGTATATGTGACTTTTATATTATAGTAGGTTGATACAAACAAGTAATATCTTTACAGACTTTCACCATTATGATATACAAAATTAACTAATATATCTGCGGAAAATGATATAACTACCTTTATCTAGGTTACCTTTGAGATCATATATATTAATACTGCTGCACATGAATTTTCTCGCCACATGAGGTCGCAGTGAAAAATCGATTTTTTACTATTTGTTAGGTCCGTCAACTAGTTAATCAATCGTTTATTGGGCTGGCCGATTGATAAATCAGCGGTTCAAGTGATAAATTAATTGGTAAATCCCGTAAGTGGAAGCATAGGAAGTTTCTATTGCTTGCGAACAACGTTAACGAAAGAAGATAGTTTACCTACATGAAGCCTGCTTAAAACACAATCTGTGCCACGCAAGCGCTACTGTAGGTACAAAGGAACCATTGTGCAAGATCGTATTGCTATGGCTACGGCCTTCTGTATAGTAAAGATTCTTCTCAAGTCAGAGTTTAAAAAAAGTACATCTTTCTATGAGAAAGCACACTGTAGGTGCTCTACTTCTCTTGAAATGGCTTTATACTCAAAAATAATTATTTAAATCCGATTGGTTGTTCCAGAGATTCACACAACAAACTCTTCCGCTTTATGTAATAAGTACTAGCTTCTCGCAGCGTGATTTCACCTGCGTTTTTGGTTAGTGCTCTGCTCACGTCGTCAGTAGCGTGATGTTTTATAACTTTTAACCTTTCTCATGAACTGGGCTATCATAAGCAAAAAAAAACTATGCAAATCCGACTGGTAGTTCCAGAGCTTAGAGCGTTCGAATAAACAAACAAATTTTTTTATAATAGTATAGATTATTTTACACAAGAAAGTTTCTAATAGTCAAGCTGTATTTATAATAATAATTATAGTGACTATAGTATAGTAATCTTATGTATCAAGAAACTAGTGACCACTTGAAAATACATTTTCTTTTTCTTTTATTTATTATAAGGAACTTTAACAAGTAGTTATGTCAGTTCCATCGTAACCTAAACTTAACTTAAACTTAACTTAATACATCAAACACTAACTAGGAAGTAAACCATTATCGCGTCGGGCGTTAATGGTTTAGACAGTATAGAATTGAAAATGCCTACATCTAACTTACTTATAAATAAAGTATCCATTAAAGCCCTTCGCTCTGGCTCATTCCTGACACATTTCGCTAAGCGATGATAAACATCTTCTAATTTTGCACAAGTTAAGCAATTTGGCGAATCTACCTATTTCATCAAAAATGCAAAGGCTCTTAGCGGCATGTGACCTGTGCAACGGATTCTGAAAGCAGACACCAAAATACTACGACTAACTTTAAGGCTGCTAAACCAAGGGATTCGAGGGGGCTCGCTTTGTATAGTTCTATACCATAATCCTTTGACTTTTGATATATCATTAAAACAACTTCTCCACTCCTCATAACAATAGTTTTTAAATTTTGAAAGAATTTCAGTGTATGTTGTTTTAATGCATATCTCTACGCCTGATAAAACTGCTAGATTGGCCAGTCTATCAGCCTCCTCGTTCCCTTGCAGACCAATATGGGACGGTACCCACTGTAAAATCAAGTTAACATTACTTGAGAGAAGCGTATAAACTTTACTGAGTATAGTAAAGGCGATCGCTATACCTCTGTACCCAGAGGCACACCGAGCCAAATGCTGGAACGCACTCTTACTGTCCGTGAATATCACAATGTTATTGTGTTGTATAGTGCCAATGTAAGACAGCGCTTCTGATATTGCCAACAATTCAGCTGTCATAATGGATACTTCGAAAACAATCTTAAAACAAGCCGTCTCCTTAGCAAATGGGTCATAAAACGCTGCTCCAGCATTGGAGCTCTTAGAGCCATCTGTGAAGATTTGATACCCATCCATTGTACGTATAGCTTAATTCGCTTAAAACATGACTTTTGAGAGAGTTTATTTCATATGACATTTTTGGCATAGTAATACATTGTAAATTAACTTTAATAATGTTTTTAATTGCAATATAAGTACACCAAATATTTAATTTATACATATCTAGAGGATTAGAAGAATAGCATTTTTCTTTTTGAACAATATTGTATGTATCCATTTAGAACAGGAATTTTCTTATTTGACCAGTATCTGTTAGTTCTAAGAGCTCCAAGCCTAGACAAATACTGATTCATCACGCAATTTGAATATGACTTAATTTTGAGACAGAACTTAAATGCTAAGTATTTGCGCCTTATGTACAAAGGAGACAAACAACATTCGCTTTGCATGACATGAATAGGCGTAGTTTTTATGAATCCCCCAATAATTCTCATTGCCTGGTTTTGAATTTTGTCTAATTTATATAACCTAACCTTATTGCTACTGTCATAGAATATACAACCGTAATCTAATCTACTTCTAATTAAAGAAACTTATAAATGTCACAAATGTACAGGATGCATACCTCAGCCAGAATTAGATAGTACCTTCAAAATATTTAACATTTTCTGACATTTATCATGGAGTTCATTGATATGTTTGCCCCACCGAAGTGTGGGATCAAGCCATACACCTAGATATTTAATGTTATCTGCTAATACCAAAGGGACTTTATTCAGACATAATTGAACATTTTGCTGTCTAAAGCCTCTTCTAAATAAGCACAATTGTGACTTAGATGTTGACAAGTTAAGGCCTATATTGGCTAGTATGTTAACAATAATATTTAGGGAGATCTGCATATTGCTACCGCTTTCGCTGATATTTTTTAAGCTGACAAATATAACAAAATCATCGGCTTATTGACAAAATTTAACCATATCTGTAATTTTGGAACAAATTTCAAAAGTTACGATATTAAAAAGCAGGGGAGAAAGCGGGTCTCCCTGTGTCAGACCTCTAGTAGTCCATATCACGATATCACCTTTACTCGCCGAGTCGTCCTTAATAATTAAATGTCTCTCTATTAGAAGGTCCCATAGATAATGGCATATCCTACTGCCTATCTGTAAGTTATCCAAAGTAGTTACTACATTTTCTATTAAAACGTTGTTATAGGCATTGTCCACGTCTAAGAAACAAGCCAATGTAGGCGTATTGTTTGTAAATGCTATCTGTATGCTCGTGACAAGCTGAGCAAGACAATCCATACACGATCGACCTCTTCGAAAACCAGCTGTACTAGAAGGCAGAATTCTATTATGTTCTACATAACATTCTATTTGCTTAGCCAGCATAAGGTGGAAATTTTACACAGACAAGATATCAGTGAGATAGGCCGCAATTTGGAATTATTACCAGCCTTAGGTATGGCAACTATTTTAATATCACGCCATTCTTTAGGGCCACAGCCCGCTAAGAAAATATTGTTATATAAACGAAGTAGAAATTTTTTAGCGATATATGGCATATTAAAGATCATTGAATACGTAACCCTATCATGTCCCGGCGCTGTGTCTTTCTTTTTAATACATGCTTCCAGTTCTTGTATGGTAAATTCCGACTCTAACAACACGTTATTTGATGTAAATAACGGTTTAGCGCCTTGAACCGAGTCTGGGGCTGAGCTATTTAAAAGCTGTTCTTTATCATTGAAACATAAGAATTTGTATGTTTGTAGCCACCTCATTTTGCGCCACAACTCCGAAACAGTAACATTACCATCTATTGAGGATATATATATATATATATATATATATATAAATATATATATGAAAATACATCACGACTTATAGTTGAATATACCACACTTTTTGTACAAAAATCGATGCAAAATAATACCAGTTTAATTCTGACCTTGGTATTCAAAACGGTAAGTCATACTTACACGCGCAACTACGACGATATTATGACCGTCTTTATATCATTGATCGCAGTTATTAAACAATAGAGTAAGGGAGAATATGTGGGATAATTGAAGTTATTCGAAGCGAACAACAATCACGCAGGTTGCAGCGAAGCGTAGAGAGGACAATTAGTGCGAGCGAGCGGCACGGGCGGTCGCAGGACTGCTGACGCGACAAAAGCACTTCAATGCCTCACGTATCCGAAGACTGTCATGATCCACTGCGCTAACAACGTATATTAATATTACATTTTGCTCCAATGATTGTCTCATTTAGTTTATTTCATTGTGCGAAAGCCTGGTGTCGGTTTTAGATTTGATTCTCGGGACAATGTCGCATGCTTTAGCAAGCGTGTAATTTTGAAATAGCTACTTATTAGGCATATTATATGGCAATTTAATCAACATAATTTAAAGACACACATTAAGAAGAAGAAGAATTAGTCGTGATTATGAATAGTGTTAGTGGTTAAGGCACCCGTTTCGTGTCTACAAGAGTGTGGGTTCGAAACCAGAAAGAATGAAGAAAAAAAGTCACATTGATACTTGCAGTAATGTGACTTTGCCAAATTCATATGCACTTTTCACTTTACCTTGGACGTTACAGACTTACAGTAAAGAAAAGAATCGCGAGCAAAAGTAACTAAACTAAAAATTGCTTGCTTTGCTACTTTCTCTTTCTTGCTGTATTTGCAGCAATTGTGTGTTCTTTACGGTAAAAACGGTAAATCACTTGCAAATGTTATAATCTACCAAGTGGCCGATGTAGAACTCTTTTATGAAAACCTCACGTAAAAAGGACACAATGTGAGCTTTGTTTTGTTTTCATGGATTATAATATAATAATATATTCGCTTTCCTGTGTAAAGCTTTGGAATTATGCTACACTTTATAAAGTTGTTCTTACTATACTATTATATGTTTTACTAGGATAAACAACTGTCTAACTTCTTTTATATACATTTTATATCATCATTGTCTGCTCTAAATGATATAAAGTCGCTATATTCTTCTCTCTGTTTTGCCGCTTACTTTTTCAAAACCATGGAACAGACGGTTTTAATTATTATTCAAAGAACTTCTGCCGAAAAAAAAAAAAAATAATTAAATGAATTGCATTTTTCAAGTTAGAGAGAGAGAGAGAGAGACAAAGAGAGAACCCACTTCTGTATGCATGGCTCATATTTTTTAAGTTTTATTAGTAACTTATATTATATATTTACTTACCTCTTTATATATGTTTCTGCACTTGTCAATAAATATGAACTACCTATAAGTATTTCAAATCTCACAACCACCCGTGCGAGCAGTTTAAAAAGGGATAAAATATTTTTCTTCACGTAATAATATATGGATTTGGTACGCCTTTTAAATCAAATCTTCTATATAACTCAAATAATCGTAAAGAAAAGTTAGGGGTTCTAAGTGAACCGAATCGCTTCATGTAAATATTGACCAATGGTTCAACCTTTTTGCGATGGACCTTCGCGAACTGTAAAAGTTAGTAAGATTAGGAAAAATAGAAACTTAATTAGAAATTTCTAATCCGGCATTTGGATATTGATAAAATCGTTATATTTTCTTTGCAATAATGTCCATAAAACATTGTGCCGACAATCTTCATGTACCTAACTGTAACGGAATTGTGTTGTTTGTTATATATTATGCGTAAATACAAGTAGATTATATCTACGTTCTAGTATAACTTTTATTTCATGTTGACGTTACTTTGGTATTAACCTTTTTTAAATATATATTCAGTAGATAATAAGAATAAGTTGGTGGGGGCGCCACAGGTAGGTACATAAAAAAGATACAATATTTTGTTTTTTATTAAGCTTAAATCTTCTGCTTCAACCAAGTGACTGTATCAAATTCTCTAATTGCAGATTTACTTACCTCAAACATTTAAATATAATTGGTATTGTAAAGGCTTTTATATTGAAGACTTGGAACTTTATAGAATGAGACTCAGAGTGAAAATAATTATTAAAGTACTTAATGAGTAAGTATTATTTTATATCTGGAATATTCTACATAGTATTAAACAATAAGAAGTTGAAAAACTAATAACTCTTTCTTAAGTTCTGAATCATATTTCATTTTATCTAACAATGTAATAAAATTATAAGAATATAAAGAATATATTATTCTAATAGTTACAGTAATGAGTCATTTTGATGAACCATAATGTGAGCAAACATGAATTTCAGTGCTTCTTTATCATTACATAGTCATAACAAAGTTACGTGCATGATTCTTAAACAGAACTTCTGTACTTAAGTACGCTATAAAACCACAAATGTGTAGAAAGTTCCGGCGTACCCACCCTTATAAATCATAATAAACCGATTTTTAGCCACCAACATAATTCTAATAGCCTCCCTCAACATTATTTATTTGCTTTTAATATCTACATGGATTTAAACCAAATGGGACAGGGTTAAATATTCTATGATCAAAAAAATATGTTCATAAAGAAACGTATAGTCTAGACTTTTGCATAAGTACCTTTAGGTATGTCATTGTATAAAAATTGGGGTGTTTAGGCATCTCGCACCGCTCGCGACTCGCACCGCGAAATTTGACTTCTGTGATTTTATTGTGATTTTATTAGTTATAAGAAAATAGTGTACAAATATATAATTTAAAACATAATCTGTCATTTACAATATTAGTCTTAAGTTAAAATGTGTAATGTTATAGTTAAAACAATTAGTACCTATTCAGTCTGTGATCTTTATATTTTTTGAATATAAAAAATATTACGAATTATATCGCAACTGTTTATTTTCCTAATAACCACTTTTCTACATGTCGATACCAACAAAATTATAATCCTCTAAAGTGTTGATATGAAACCAAACCCATTGTTTCAAACAGTGGTGCGACATGACCCATTCAAATAGTACCTTAGGCCACTCGCACCGCTCTAACAATATGGTGCGATGTGACTCATTCAAAAGGAGCTATTAGGCAAGTCGCACCGCGGTGCGAGTCGCGAGCGGTGCGAGATGCCTAAACACCCAAAAATTGCAGTTTAGTTAGATATCTTTAATATATCGATTAATTATGATGATGAAAATAATAATATGTATGATTGAAGTATATATTGTTACAATTAACACTAGAGTAGTAATCTATTTTTAATGCTGAAACCATTGATAGGTACTTTATCTGTTGTTAGTATTTTAATTTATATAATTGAGCATATATTTGTCGCACTCAGCTTAAACATCTCTGCTTATCTCTTGTAACTTGTCCAATTAATTTAATTTAAATTCAAGTCTCATAATTAATCACTTCATTAACAATTAAATTAAAATTAATTAGAGGTGAAATTTACGCTTGAAAATTTTTCGTTTAAAAGTTATGAACCTTCATACTTATTATTTAAAAACGGAGTTGATTTGTAATTTTTAAGGTATTACCTACTGAGTAGTAAACACCACTGAAATAAAATAATGTGGAGTATTGGACTATAAATTGTACAAGTACACCATTTTATTAAATTATACATCATTTTATTAAACCTTATTAATTGTCGAACATTCATTTTCAACTATACCGGTTATCAACATTTATAACATAATATATGTTTTTAAAGTTCAGATGCAGTCCGTTGTATAATTTACCCAGTAAAATAAAGAGTTGTCTCATGTATCTTCTTGTTCGTGGTCTAGATACAAAATATATTATGATCATGTCATTATATTATTATTACAAAGAGACTGTTCCTGAGCAATTTGCTGTATTTTGATTATACCGACATTTCCTCTTTGGGAACTCATTTTCCATCACATTGTCGTCACTCGAGAATCTTTCCTACACAGTAGACGCCAGTTCTACAAGCAATGTGGCTTGACATTGCTACTTCCATGTACCAACTTATCTCCTGAGCTATGTCAGAAGTATATGAAAGGTATACGTTAGAATATATTATATAGGTACATTTGTATTAGTATTTTTGTTGTTCATTTATTTAGACTACCTCTTTGGTTCTGTGGTACTGTGTACGGACTGCCACGCAGGGATCGCGGGTTCGATTCCCGCTCAGTGCAAATATTTGTGTGCATGAACATATCTATTTACATTGGTCTGGGTGTTTCTATGTATAATATGTATGTATTGGCAAAAAAAAGTATTTGAGTATGTATATCCGCATTCTATAGCTCATAACACAAGCTATAAGCTTACTTTAGTGTCTAGATGGCGTTGTGTGTAGTTGTTGAGATATTATTATTATTATAATATTAGTAACATGTACTCACTCGTATTTTAAATTCTGATTGAAAATCGCTTTATTAGGCATAAGCGAATGATTGATGAGCTTTTCAATTCAATATATTGCCGATTTTGACATTATCAACTTTTGACAAAATGAATATTTTAATGGATTTGGTAAAGGTTAGATCGTATGATGTGGCAACGACTATTGAAAGTCAGAGAGTAGGTAGGTAAAGATTGAAACGTAAACTTGTTATTTTAATTCAATTTAATAAGATAGCCTGTAAGGGATAGTAAGGCATAGCTGAGTCATTTATATAGGACGAAAGAAATTATCAATCGACGTGCATCGTACTAAGAAAAATCGTTGAAATCACCTGGGTTTATTCGATTTGCTTTTAGATTGAGCAACCCAAAAGAAGTTCAAATAAATCCTACCCTAGTATTGCTACTTATTTGAAGGTCGCATGTGGGTGATGAATGCAGGTAGGCACACATTGTTAAATTTGTGTGCAAATAATAATAAGATTTTTAACATGTTTGTATACTTATCGACTTGCTAGAGTGGACTAGATACATCAGCAAATATCAGTGGAAATACGGCTAAGAAGTCATAATAACAATATATAATTGTGCATTAAATTCAAATTCTGCATTAGTAGAGGTGACATTTAACTGTCCTAGTTTTGCGACCATAAAATTGTCAAGCTTATAGTTAATACGACGGTTTAAAATACAAGTGCAAAATAGAAACTATAAAGAACGATAATGGGACAGTTGTTGTGTTTTTTATTATTATAGTTCGGTAAAACGTGAAAGCAGAGGCTAATAAGCTATATAATATTGTTGTTCCCCGTTCTGTGTACTTATCGTTAGCAGTTACTTGTTATCGGAGATGCGACTATCACAAGCGGTCACGTTTCGAATTTTAAATACCCAACTATATACTAAATGAAACCTTGTTAAAATATATACTACGTTAGGATCATTTAAAATATTTTAAAACAAATTTGGCAGTTGCCAGTTGAAACTTTACTTAGTAATCTTCGAAAAATTTCATTATGAATGTTATCATTTCGGGCAAAAGACCCAAAAGATATCGTAATCATCCTGTGTTGCATAATTTTCCTGCACCCTTATCGAATTGGCTGACTGAAAACAGACCTCTCTTAAGAGGAAAGGTTACAAAACACATACGTACATAGTTCTTGTCGCAGTCGCATTTACTAAATGAAAATCGAGTACATTAAAACGACTAGTTGGTACTGTTTGTATAATCGTCGATAGGAAGCCTGCAGTTGATGTGCTTTTGATTAGCACAGTTGGCCTATTTAATGCTCGTTTATACACCCGCATCATTAAAAATAGGTCACGTAGAGCTAATATCAACTTAAACAATTTTTCCTGTATTTTTCCGTTTGAAAAAATACTGTTGTTACCCTTGTTTTGGATTAAACTTTTTAACTACGCTTTTAGTTAAGTTATATATCAAGGACTGTTAGCACAGATTGTTACCTACGTGTATAATTATATCTATAATTATACACTTATGTAACAATCTGTGGTATAATTTATAATAATATGAATTAACATATTTTGTCTTATTTTGTGTTTTGTCTTTATAATAAAGCACAAAAACTATGGCAGTACTTTCTTTGGTATAAAGCAGAAAAGCATAATGTGATGAAAAATGTTTAAATAAAGAAATAACAATTACGAAATATTTGTCCGTTAACAAAAAAACTTACTTAAAGTGCTTTCGGATTTCGGTTAATTATTCGAGTTCAAACTGGAATATTTAAACAACTAAAGTGCACATAATTATTGGTAATACTTGGTTTTTGACAATAAATATAAATCTAGAAACTTCACAACAGCTCGCAACTATATTATTGCCAGATTTAAATAATAATAATAATATTACAACAACTACACACAATGCCATCTAAACCCAAAGTAAGCATATATTATTATATATTATAGCTTGTGTTAAGGGTTCTAGAATGCGGATACACATACTTAAATATTTTTTTTGTGTAAATACATACATAATTTAACATAAACCACTAGTATTGCACCACAAGATTGTGTGTGAATGATATAAATTACCCATGTCAGCGTTAATTCTAACTAATAACTAAATAACTAATTTACATTTAATTAACAGTATTTAGCTTATTAGCTACAATATAAAAAAATAGTACAACATAGGCAATAGCCTATGTTAATTGTCATTTGTATATACATCAATTTTATATAAAATACAACCAAATATGTAAATCTGTCTGGATGTCACCTGCGTATTTAAATATCAAATTATTGAGGTGAACATCCCGTCAGTTAATGCCAATGCAACTATTTTGTATGATAGTCGCCAAGTCCCTAACTTTCAAAGACTGTCACCATGCATAGTAACGCTTACACTAAAGCTATTTATATTTAGATGAGTGTTTACATCATTAATTTAGAGTGTATGCTAGCGCTGAATCTTATTAAAGCTAGGTTGTCTTCAAACTGAGTGCTTGCATGAGAGTAATTAGTTATTCGGTGAAACGGAGCCTAGCCAAATGGATTATTCAGCAAATTGCCGCACTAGCAATTTACAACACTAGCGTAAGCTTTATATGTCACGCCTGCATAAGATATTGCATATGTAGTGAAAAAAGATTAGAAGACGAGTAAAGAAATCATATTTCTAAATAATAACCCTGCACGCGTAGTTCAGCTGTAAAAACTTATTATAATGGTAAACAAAACCCGCGCAATACTGGCTTTGTGTCCTTACGTGAGTTGTCTATAAAACTTATTACTAAATCTACAAAAAGACTGTCAATCCATTTGTAATATTTCACATTAATTCTTGTAACATAACGTAAATTTTTGTCAACGACGCGGCAGCGCAGCGGTGTAGCGGTGACAGCGTAAAATTTGTATGAGAAAGTTTAGTTCACAGAAATCACTGAATTAATATAAAGAGCGCTGTTCTCATCAGTGCATTACTGAGACAAAGGTGCTTTAACTCATGCTAAAGATACAGCTTTGCAAATTTAAACCATATGGGTACACATATATTATTATTTAACTTTAGAACAGATTTTAATGTAACTTTAGGGGCACGATCACTATAATCTCTGCGGTGGAAACTAAAAAGCCTTAATTTATCGTAAAAATTTTAAAGGAAAATTTTAAAGAATTACTTGACAAAAGTAATAAAAGCTAAAAATGTTGGAAGGATAAGGAAAATAATATAGACATTACTCTACCCTACAACGAAACAACAGATTTGAAAGTGAAAATAACGATGAAAATGTAATTACCTATTATATCTGTTGTATTTGAGGTACTTACTTAAATATTAATATATTGATGTATGCCCTGGACTTGGGCTTAGTCCAATTTGCGAATAAGGGAAAGCTCAATTTAGACAAATATAAAAAGCAAAAGAGCTTGTTTGTTTAAACGCGCTTATCTCTGGAACTCTTTTTGCGTTTGTTAATAGCCCAGTTCTTGAGGAAGGTTATAGACTATGGAGCATCACGCTACAAGTGACGAGAGCAGAGCACTAAATAAATAATTATGTAATTTAACGTAGATGAAATCGCACATAATGTTTTAATATTGCTAGTTATGAAATCTCTATATTACACTTATTTATTTATTTATTTATTGAACTTCATGCACAAAAGTACAACGGCGGACTTAATGCTAAAAGCATTCTCTACCAGTCAACCCAAGGTGGTGAAGAGACACTCGAAGTAGGTGCAGTCAACGAAGCAGAGTGATATTAATGGGTGTTTGTAAAAGAACACAGATTTTAATGGATAAGATACGGAAATTAAATATATATAAACATGAAATATACATTAGTACTTACATAAAAGTAATATATTATTTATTAGAGACTAATATATTATAATTACAATATATAAATAAATATAAATATATATTATATATATATATATACATATCATAGTATGGATAATCAACGAGATGATTCCAACAATTTTTCGAAGAGGAGAGCCCGAACTTTCAGCTTAAATGTCAAACGGTTAGTGGACATCCTGACTTCTAGAGGAAGGTTATTCCAAAGAAGAACAGCTTGGACTATGAAAGAGGAGTGAATGAAATCTGTCGTATGTGAATGACAGGTAAGAAGAAGGTTATTTGACGAGCGAAGGTTTCTGTCATGTATGGAGCACAAGTATTGGAAGTAAGGAGTTAAGTAAGATGGGGAACAAGGAGAGTTAAGAATAGAATAGAGTGTAGTGAGAGCACGCAAGCTACGGCGTTGACGAATAGGTAACCAGTTTAATTCGGAACGATAGGTAGACACATGATCATACTTACGAAGATTAAAGATGAATCGAATGCAGTTATTAAGAAGTCGGTCATATTTGTTGAGTAAGTCTGCATTCAGGTCATAATAGCACACATCACCATAGTCGACAACGGGAAGGATTAGAGTCTGCACAAGCATTGTCTTTGTTTTAAAAGGTAGGAAGTTCTTTAGACGATAAAAGGCACGCAGAATTCCTGTGACTTTTTGGCTCACACTGGTAACCTGTGCACGCCAGTTAAGTGTAGAGTCTAAAAGTAGTCCAAGGTCCTTAACAGTAGCGTTGTATGGGATGTGCAGACCATTATATATAAGTGGAGAGAGTGTTTTAAGGTCTAGTCTGCACATCATTCGATGACTGCCTATCACTATTGCTTGGCATTTTGCTGGATTCACTGACAAGCCAAATTTATCAGACCAACTCATAATTGTAGCGAGATCTTTATTTAAGTTTGAGATAGCAAGTGATATGTTTGATGTGCTTGCCTGTGAATATAACTGCAAGTCATCGGCGTAAAGATGATACGCATTCTGAAGATTGGGGGTAATGAGATTGATAAAAATAGAAAATAACTTATGAGAACCTAAAACATGTTATATCGGTCTCTGGCAGAGTTGACACATTTCGATGTTAGTTTAGCGGTATATTTAAACTTTATAACTAGAATAATTATACCTAATATAATAAACAACATCTCCCCGCCTGCAAATATCGCGTGTTGTGCAACGTAAAAAGTGTACAGCAGTACACAGAGGCTCCGTCACTCAAACGTCAGAGTGCACGCGATTTTCTGGAACTGTTGCTGCATATAGATACGTTTACCAATTTGACGACTAGACTAATAAATTAGTTTTAGTTCAGTTTGTAGCAGTAATTAATACCACAAGGTTCTCCTACTTCTGTGGAGAAGACTAGAGAAGGTCACAAATTAAATTCATTGGTTGCAAGTGACCGTTATAATGTGACTCATAGCCGTAGGTGTGGATAGATAGAGATATGTAGTCGAACTGAACTCCTTACAAAACATAACTAGAATATAATTTATAGATAAACAGATGCTTGGAGAATAAACGTTTTTCTATCTATATAATCTGTGTGCTTCGATATCTGTTGTATTACACTGTACCAATAATTTTACTTCGATAATACTTTTGAGTCCGGGAGCTAATTTTTAACAAGAAACGCGGGTTATATTTGGTTTATAAATCCCTCAGAGAGTAGAGTAAATCCGCTTTTATTAAAACTAATAACATTATCTGAGTGAGTGGTTTTTAAACGCTACTTGACACCGATACTCTGAGCCAGTAACACACCACAGTAAACAGAAACAACACAAACATTGTTGTCACAGTTATGCGCAATTATGCATTCGAGCGAGCAAGCCGGTAGAGCTGACAACCCTTATAGGGGAACATACAAGGAACGTTTCCATTTGCGCCGGTCAAATGAAAAATACCGAGACAAACAAGCTATTCTATCCTTGAAACACTCATAAATCTTATCTATAACTATTTAACTACGATACAGATTCAGCCACTGTACAAGTTTATATCAAAGTAGCAACGTGATATGCATAAAATTTGTCCCTTAATATCTTCGTCTAGACGAAGCTAGATGGTTAGATTTTATCGAGTGCAGTCAGTGTTGATACTGGGTACCCACCCAGTATCAATCTTAGACAAATTGTGTATAATCTTAGACTTACCGTGATGGCTTAGTAGTTAAGGCACTCGACTCGCGCCCATTGTGAGATTAAAGAGGACGTGGATTTGAAACAGCTCAAGTACCCATGTAATTTGTTTAACTTTGTGTTATTTGTATTTTCTTAAGAAAAGGTCGAAATTGTCCAGTCCAGAACTCGAGGTAGTGGGTTCGAATCCGGGCAAATACCGATGTAATTTTTCAGATCATTATGTACTTTCTAAGGACATTCACACATCTTAGACATTTCTGACTGACGGAGAAGGAAAACATCGTGAGGAAACCTAACCTTAAAAAAGTCTAAAATTGCCATTCTGTTTCTGCGTGTATTACGTCAATTTACACCCCCATTTTAATATACGAGTACAATTTGTACCTACGAACATAAATTTTCGTATTATGATATTGGTTAGGATTAATAATATGCATGGTTTACGTTATATCGAGCTTACGCATGCCGATTTTCGCGTTAAAATGTTTTCGAGGCATATTCGTTTTACTGCCCAATCGCGAAATTGAATGAACAATTTTGTGTGAGCTTTAAAAGAGGACCAATTATGATAATAGAGTATCGTTGTAGTTGCTATAAAATGCGGGTAATACAGATTACTTTGAAAACACTTTCAGCAAAATTAAACGAGGTGATGAATGATGGATACGGTATAAATATAGAATAAATACCAATATGTGTAGTAAACATCAGGTTAATTTGTTGAATAATGCTGGTAAATAATATCATGTTTACTTTCAAATTATTATGTCACTTGTGTACTGATTGGCTACCAATCGCGATGGTCCGTATATAATAATAATATTCTGAAAAGCTAAATTCGCAAAGTAGTAAAGTCTATCTTACTGCCGCAAATTTCATTTTGTAACTACAGACACGATGCTGCAAACGGTATGTACAAACACTGATTACTTCGAACTTGCTCAAGCTATGCAATAAAAGTAAGAAATTCTGCAAACGGATACCGCACTACATAGGCACTGCGATAGCGATGAGTTTGCCCATCTAGTTACTGGCGTACGAACGTGAAATGTATCAAATTTAGAGCAAACTTTGCATACAAGTCACTGGATGTATCTGTGCCATTGTTCGCAAGACTATTTGTAAAATACATTTAAACGTTAGTAAACAGAACTGATCCGCGTCTGGGGCAGTTTACAATCGAAATGTTTACAAACTAATCAATAAACTGGCATTAAACCGATAAACCGACTAACATTATGATAAGAGTGGTTAAACGACTTTTGTTTTGGTTTAGTCTCTTTACGTCAGACGTTAAACATTCTAGTTTAATTATTCACAGTTATATTTGCAAGAAATAATAAGCAAATAGCCTACTCAAATGTATACAAACAATTTATCTAATATAATACCACGCTTTTGCTTTAATCGATCGACAGAGATGAGTACGACATTACTTATTTTTTTACTGTAAAATGTAAGCGAACCAGTAGCCCTGTTAAAGTTAATTGATGATTTTTGCTTAGAGATTCTGAAAGCACCAGAAATTGTCACACAAAAAAGTAAAACAATCTGTAGCAAGTTAACTGTTTGCCTCACTATCACTATCAAAAACACAACAATAGCTACCTAGGAAAAATTGTAATGATTGTGAAAGAAGACCACAATCAAAATCATCAAAGCAGTTTAGATATTTATAAAAATGTTATTTACTACTAGTCTATAAGTCATAGACTGGTTGTTTGTTTGTAGTCATAGACTGGTTAGAAAATTACAAGGTAAATATTATTATAGAAACGAACAAAAGTATTAAGCTAAATGGTTCAATGAATGTTGGCGTACAGTAACAATGCAAATCTTTTCCTTTAATATTATTGTTATTTAAAGAACAATCGCTAACAATGTTCTCTTTTATCATTTATCGTCCCTTGTTTTGATAAATAAATTTTAAAGTTAGATGTTTTCCTTATTTAAATGTTTGGGTGAGTTGTCTCTGTGGGTGGGTGGTCAAGGCGAAGTATCTTTTTATACAAACGTGGGTATCATAATAGAATTTTGCGAAAATAACCAAAATAACTGATTCGCTAGGATTATTTAATAAAAATGTTTTTGATGTCAATTTTCTTGTTTTAATGTCTATTGAGATATTTCATTTAATAAACGGTTTGGTAGAAAATGAATAATTACACAATAATTTATGCTGTTTATGAGATCCTGATCCTATTAAACAAGGTGTGGTGATGTGAGTCGACGTGATCTCTTATATTGAGGTGGTTGAAGGCAATCTTTACTAATTTTGTTTAATATACGAATACCCAGTGATGACACAGTTGAATGTGAGTCACATTGTTGGACCTGTTCTTAATAGGTCAGTGGACTTAGGACCTTTTGTGCTATATTTTTGTAATAGGTCTGAATTCTTCTCAATTTCTTTTACCGTATGGCTGTAATGTCCAAGATTATAATCTTTTAACAGTTTGCCAATTTAATATTATTTAGAAAAATACTTATTATTATTCTTCATACCCTTCATACTAGTAAATTCACTTCTACAATATCTAGTACAAACTAATTTGAGACTAAATAATCGAAAAATAAAAATAATACTGAATAGTTCTGATTAACTGACGTATATTTGACTTCATTCATGTCAATCAAGTAATAATAATCACCACATTCAACACCCCGAGCGATTTAGCACAGATTGCTTGTAGCATGAACCTGCTTATTACAGTCATTTGGTAGTTTTACCTAGAAAGTTTTCCGGGAGTTTTGAAAATTGCTTTTTCTGAATTTCGTCTTTGCTACCTCGTATTTTTGCCGCTCGCTCCGTCATATTGAAAAATAGCGCCTAAAAGCAGTTTATTGACAATATCTCCATTCCAACTCATTTTACGATAAAAACAGTTATATACAAAATGAAACTAGAGTCAATTACCTACAAATAATGTATGTATCCACCTTTTTTTCTTAAAGTCAATAATAAAATAAACTGGTACATACTGCGTACGTAAGTAGTACGTACCAGTTTTTAATACAATTTAGCAGGCACCCGACTGTTTTGCCGATAACATTAGGTAATTGATTTTCCTTCTCAACTAAGAATAAACCAATCAATCACACGTTAGCACAGACTTGAAAAGGTTTCATTTAAGTTATAATGCTAGGAAAATTTGCGGGTGGAGTTCCCACACAGTAATTACGAATAAGTTCGTATATTTTTGGCAGGTAACAATTTTAAATGAGGACAGTAAGATTTTTAGACTGTAAAGTACTAACTACTACCTAAACTAGGTTAAACCTGTGTTTCAGACTATTCTAGTGTTTAAGTGGACAATAATATTTGTAAATATAAAAATCACACAATTTGCATAATAATAATAATAATCTATACAATAAATACCTTAATCTTAAATACATATTAATAAACTTATATCTAAAACACGATCACTTTTTCGGCGTCGTGTTACGCAGGTCGGTTTTGCTAAGTAAAAAAAAAATAATGAGCTCATTAATCATAATAATATACCTATGGAACTTAACGAATGAGTGGGTGACCATTTTATTCAACAAATCAAGATTTTGTGTGATGAAAAAGGTCATTATACAGTTGGTATGAAATATAATAAAAAATAGTACCTATATTATATATATAGTCAGAGGTACAGTAGCTACAGTAGCTAGATTTCTGACTATTTATTTTTATTATCTAATAAGTATAACATAACATTAACTAATTGGATCAGTTACTGGTATAAAAGTCACTGCATGTAACATAATAACATTATACATTCAACACACAATAATATTCAGTCGCAAGCGATTAGGCTCGAAGCTGACCCAGCTACAGTTGAGAAGGCGTTAGATGAAGAAAGAAAATATTTTTTTAAAAAAGGTCTAGTTGCGAACTAAAGAGAATTATCCTTTATTAGTTGTGTATGACTAGTTAGGTATTGAGTATCAACTCACATCCAACCATGCATAGAGGCACAAGTAAATAGTGGATTAATTATATCGTAAATATGCTTCAATGAGTTTGCCTTGTTATCCCGGTCTGATTGTTAAGTTGTCAAATGCCGATATAATGACTTGATTTAACTTGTGGTGTAGCAAGTAGCGGTTAAGGGACCCTAGCAGCGAACATTGTATCGACTGTTGTGGGTTTGATCTTTCAAATACAACAAACAAAATTTGTGTAATCTACAAATAGTTGGACCTAGTGTGGGTTATATTATTTGTAGCTGGGAATTGTATGCTTTATGTAGAGTACACGGTATTTAACTAATCAGGCTGAAAACTTGCTGTATGTAGGCCTCTTGCATATGGTGAAGGCTAGCTGGTGACTATTGATATGTGTTATTTCTATAAGCCGCACTAATTGCACCAAAGTTTGTTAGCCATTGCCATTGTTTATAATTTCCATAAATCTCGATTTTAGGTAAAAATTAAAACCAAAGTCAAGCTTCTCCATTCATTAAAGACAAAAATCCTTACAATTAAGGGTTAAACGTAAAACTGTCTGTCAAAAATCCGGTAATCAGTATTGTGTTTGGGCTCGCTGTTGTTGATGACAGATGACAACAAACTGAATTTACATGAAAGGGCTGCTCTTTTTTTATTTTTATATAAATTAGTAAATAAACAAAAACCGTACGTCTACGTACGACTTTTGTTAAAGGCAGCAATCATAACGTAGTCGCATACAAATATCACCTCACGGTGAAAGCAGTCTAAAAGACAAGCATTTCGCCTGCTGCTACAACATTGCTCCTCATATAAACTCTGAAGAAGGAAATACTTCCACTAATTAGCGTAGTATTTTTTCGAATGATTAATGAATGTTTCTTGACCTCCTTAGAGGAATGATGTAGGTGTACTTAGGTATTGGTCGTTGGTAGTGTTGTTGTTTTTCTATTTTTTTCAAGCAAGTGAAACGAAAGTAATGTTATGGATATGGCTGCCGCATCAGTATTATGCACGAAGATTAGGATTCAAAGTTAAAAATTGGAATAGAAATATTACTTTACATATAATTCATTTAAAGTCAAAAGATTGCAAGTGCTAAATTGTTATATTTTACTGCATCAGCTGGGCCGTAGATATATTTGCTTTTATTAGCTTTGTCAGCGCAAATACCTACCTCATGTAATAAAAAGTGCTCGTTGTAACAAGTCTGTTCCTGTCAGTAATTGTAATAAGATAAATAATTAAACGTAACATATCTATACATTTAATAAGACTTATGTAAGTATGTAGATTCTATAATTATACCGCTTATTTAAAGAACTGATATCTAGAAAATATTTCACTTTAGCTTAACAGTAGGTAGGTAGGTACATAATAGCAGTTTTGCATGCATCCGGAGTCTCGAGCCTCAGCGGACGTCGCCTAGTTTCCGAACTGAACAACACCTTCCACTTATGCACTACTTATCCATTTGCACGGCATAGTCATGCTTTGTTCTCTGAATATCCATTTCATTCAAGGTTAAAGGTAAATGCAGTTAATTTGTAGTCTTATTTGAGATAGTTATTACGATTATGTTTGATATTTATTTTTCCGTGTATTCATTAAAATAAAGTATTTATAATGGTATCAATATCTGTTCTTATAACTTCTCATGAGAGAGTTTTTACGAAGGTCATTCATGAGATTTAAGCAAAATATCACTCACTCATTCATTGTCTAATCAAAACATCCATCCGAAAGCCTAGTCCTAAAGCTTGAAATTTGACAAAGATTGATTACCTACACAATAAGTGTCGCGTATATATTACTTTGTAATTTTATGTTCTTGTTATTTCCAATGTTGCAAAGAAACGTTATGTTTTGTTTTAATGTCATCTTAAATGGTTTCTTGGTTCGAAGACCTTTAGACTAACTACAAACTAGCATAGCCAACACGACAATATATAGTCTAATATTTTTAAAATAGATAATATCATCTTATAATCTTTAAACTGAATAAAAAATCTTAAAGGTGGATAGCTATGTAAAATTAGAACAAGACATTTTCCAGAAAGTATTTTAGAGACACTAAGCACTACGTAGCCTGTTACTAAGAGTGTAATTTAGTTCAATAGAAGAAAGTTTGATAATTTGTCAGACAGTATTATTTTTGTTATAATATTATTCTAGCTTTTATCTGCTTATCGTACATGAGAGCCGATCTTAATGAGAAGGGCAAACATTAATTTGGAACAAGTTAACTGCAAAACTGTTAACACAGAAGAATAAGTTTACCTATATCTATTCCGAAAGAAAAATCTCTATAGTTTTGTAACTAATTAGTACGTATTCGACACGTGTCGTAGATATAATTATGTCTATTACGTTGTTCCGTCTTCACACTAGCTCGGTGACTGTGGTGGTGTGACGGGAGCAAGCAATGGAACGCGGCTCGCCTTTAGCCACTGCGCATTGGCGCGCGACGCGCTCTACTAGAAACAGCGAAACAGCCTGATTGCGAGCTCGGCGCCCAGGCCACTCAACCGCAGACTGAAACCTGAAACCGTACTCTACATCTATTCACTATACGTCAATGTACACAAACGCTTACCATATCGACATGTTGCCGAAACTTGATGTATGAATTTGAACTCGCAGACAGTATTTTACTGTTTATGTTCAATATATTTTTAACAAAGTATCCAGTATTTACTTTAAACCTTCGCGTTGCATACTTTATAATACTGACATGTACCTACACTAAGTATATAGGTATCTAAAAAGTCACAAACTCAAATTAATTAGGTATTTTCACCATAATTATTTTTAGTCACGATACCTATAAACAGAAATGGTTTGGGCTAAATTCGAATTGTGTAGATACGACTATTTTTTCATCATTAAATAATTTGCCTTTCGATACATTTTCACCTACGAATAAGGCGTATCTACACAAAATGAAATAGATTATTTCTCGCCAAGGGGAAACGTGATTCAATCAATTACAATAGATTACGTCATGGGGTGTCTCGCATCTTTACTAGGTAGGTACTATCCAATACAATATTGTTAAATCGTAGAAAATTCTTGTAATTATTAATCGCTATGACTACAAGAGCAATTAGTTGACAAGTGATTATTAATAAGAACGTCAAAGCAGGATGACGCTAATGATAGATTAATTATAAAAATGTTTTACAATTGGCTACGAAATGAGTGATCAATGTTAAATACTTACCATTACATGGTCTAACTACGATTGTGTGCGTTAATGTGATCGGTGATAGTGTAAAAACATTTGTGTGCCAAATTAACAGCGCCTTTTGCATATATACTCAGAGAACTAATTTTTTAAATTAACAACGAATTGTCAAACGCGTGTTAACTAACCATATCTAACTCATGAAAGATTCATTGCTTATTGCGATGCAATACACAGTCTCTCTCACTTGCATTGATTTACTGCCAGCATGCTACGATGCTATTTAGGCAAAAAAAAACATCTTTACCAACTTTTTCACGAACAGCATAAAATACGAGGAAAATTTGTTCGCGCACCAAACAGCAATTATTTTACGAAGCATCTTGTTCACCTTCGTTTCGACGCTCCCTGCTCCAGCCTCTCTTATAATGTAAAGCAGTCTACATAATATTGTTTGTGGCACCTTACTTCGTGCACCGTACTCGAGCAAATATTGTCGCAAAACTATTTTCATTTACGCCTTCTGGAAAAGCACTTTTTGCAGCGTATAAAACACAAAATTTATTTACAGTACAGCATTTATGTAAATCTAAACTACAAAATTTTTTACACAAAGTGAAAATATGGATTTTTTGTATGTTTGTTTGTATGTTTGTTGCGATTTAACTTAAAATCTACGTAACCGATTTAAAAAATTCTTTCACTTTTAGAAAGCTTCAATTATGACGGGTAACAGGCAATATTTTATTATGTTTAACATATTTTTCAGTCATTTTCAGAATCTCAATATTTTAGGCGCCTTTGTAAACTTGAATGATGCGATTCGACACAATTACTATAATATTTTTCATAGGCGTTTGTTGTGAGACCGAATGAAACTTTTGATACCAAAGCGAAGCGGGGCGGATGTCCAGTGTTAGTATATATGTCATCTGTAATAGTATCGTCGCAGGTGCATGACATAAACCACATAAAGAAAGGTTTCGTCGTCGAAAATTATATTTATAATTTTATTACATAGAACAAGCAAGCGGGGAGTTACCTATTTAAACACTAAAACTTCAAAACTGTTTTGCAAAACGTGGTGTATATAACATTTGTGTTATTGCCATAATAATAATTAGATATGTAGATAACCAACTAAGAAGTCGCACCACGCTAGTTAGTTGTAGCTTTGATTGAATGAATGTAAGTAATTGCACAAAGTAAAGTTATACGCAAAATCACCAGTTATTAGTCCCTATTCAGACATGTTCAGTGGTATTGGTGTATATTCGAACAAACTTGTGTCGTTTGAAGTTACAGTATTGACTAACCGAAATGCGGTTTTATTAACCTATTAAAAATATAACAACATTTAGGTTCTAACAATATTTAGTCACATTTTAGAAAACTAATGATATATTCGATTGCAGTTGCTTCAAAAGTTTGAACGACATATATAGAAAAATAAATTCAAATAACATAAATTATATACTTTAAATTATTTCTGAATTACTCAAATGAAAGGTTAAACAAACTTAATACTAGTTTAGGTATATATTATGATTAATTACAAATATCCAGTTTAACAAAGAGTTCACTGACTTCGATTAGTTTATACTGTAGTAGTATTGATATAATTAGAAAAACGCTTGCACTCATTGCTCGAATAGTCTCATAGATACCTCTCTCTTAGCTAGGTATATCGGTTACATTATGTCAAGTCTATCGTGACTTTCACTTACTACTCCAATTAACTTGAGTCACCAACATTATTCTCGCTCTCATTATTACGGTAATCTAATTTTGTAATAATTATGATCCACATCTTCTACGTAAGTACAGTAAATGTGGGACAATCGACAATCAAAGTACCCGTAAATCATTTATTATATTTATGGGTTCATGTGGTATTTTTACTTTAATAAAGAACATCCAAATAGCGTCGCTACGGTGCTTCTATTATTCAAAAAACCTCATAGTGGTACACATATATTCAGAAAAATAAAAATTACCATAAACACCACCATAAAACCATGCGAGTTTTGATAAAGAAGTTTCGCCTCTTATCTTCGGAGCGTAAGATAAAAACAGCGTAAAAAGGTTTTACATTAGCTTTTTTTATTGAGCGACTGAGCAACGTTTCACTTGAAAGTAAATGGTAACTGACGCTCTTAGTATCCGTGGTGCTTGCACTTGCCATTGATTATGTTACTCCACTTTTAGCTTTAGCATTCCTCTTTTGCAATTTTTATTAAAAAAATAATATAAAGTTGAATGTTTTCTGTAACTACTACGTGGAATTGTGATTTTTAGTTAAAGTTTAATTTATGGCAATGTTAAATTTTTATCCCGCTTTTTTTTCAAAACAAAAATGTTTCATATGAAAGGATTACGTTTAAGTTAACTCTCTTTGATATAAATTCTCTAAATCAAATAGGTGACACAATGTACTGGTAGTAAGATAGATTCTAAGCTTCTAGTACATCATCAGTTCATTTTCTTACTGACGTTTTGATTTATGCCAATCAATGGACCAAAACATGATAAGATTGAATTTTTGTCGATCATGCTATTGATGGTTCTCGCTGCACAAATCTTAAACTAATAAAATTATTTTTAGAAAAAAAATGAAAACCGACTTCAAACAACACCTACATGTTCAATCCATAACTAAAAAGTCGAAAATAATATTTTAATTACTTCATAGCGAAGAACATTAAAGGGGTCTACACGCAATCCTTGATACCTATAATACTTTTCTATTTATAGTTTTTAATCAGTTATTTTGGAGTCGGTGCCAGCCAAGAAGGATCTTTAATTCTGCCTTTGCAACAAACTTTTGAAATGCACGGGGCGGTATTGGCACGCGTGGGGGATATGCCTGAGTGCATTACCCAAACGCGGTCATACTCGTGAAGGCCGACGTCATTGATAGTTGTGTTCAGATATACATAAAAAATTTGAGGCGCACTTATCTGATTCCATTCGATTTCTTGTATTAAATCTATATTTTTCATTATGGAATTAATAGATTAATCAAGAAGTAGGTAGGTTATTTTTATGAAGGTCATGATGATCCTTCTTGGCTGGCACCGACTCCAAAATAACTGATTAAAAACTATAAATAGTAAAGTATTATAGGTATCAAGGATTGCGTGTAGACCCCTTTAATGTTCTTCGCTATGAAGTAATTAAAATATTATTTTCGACTTTTTAGTTATGGATTGAACATGTAGGTGTTGTTTGAAGTCGGTTTTCATTTTTTTTCTAAAAATAATTTTATTTTTAAACTTTTAGTGGGAATTAATTGTGTATAAATATATTCAATATGGGTAGACCTAGTAAACGTGCTGCGCAAATGAGACAGCGCCGCGCCGTTTGAAAGAAAGTAGAGACGAGAGGTAAGATTGTAAATAGATTTATAAGGTCCTTGTCAACACTTTCTCGATCGCTAAAACCTGAATCCCAGAAACCACAAATCAAAACAAAAAAGTGATGATCTACCAACAATAAAGAATCATCAAAAATCATAATTTAACTGACCGAGCAATCGCTTAACAGATATACAAAAAATAAACAGTGGTGCTGTAAAGGCAGGTTTAAGGCCGCCCGTTGCTGTTGTAATACTCACGACCATATGACCTCCAACTTGGCTTAACGACTACCCAATTATAGTGATAACCATAGTCTACTGCTTCTAAAGAATGAGGACGCTGCAAATGAAATGACACAAATGGTCACTCATCCAGGGCCACTTCGTTTCTAACAAAAAATGGAAAAAATCACTTCGCACTTGTAGCATGGACATGTCAATGTCAGAAAATTCGTCGCAAAAGACATCGACGTGTTGCTTTACACATCTTCACTTCTGCATACGTTTTGTTACAAAATATAAAATGGAAGCCAAACCACTACACCATTCTTTATAAAAAAAACATGGGACCCCATTTCAGAGTATACCCTTTCAAATAAAAGAAGAATTTTCAAAATTGGTTTATAAATGACCGAGTTCTATTGTAACAAACATACAACCACTGAACCATTTCTTATATTAAAAAAATGGGACCAATTTCAGAGTATACCCTCTCATATAAAAAAAAAAATTTCAAATCGGTTCATAAATGACCGAGATATGAGGTAACAAACATACAAAAAAAAAAAAAAAAAAAAACATACGACCCGAATTGATAACCTCCTCCTTTTTGAAGTCGGTTAATAACAACAAGAAAAGATTTCAATAATCGACAACAACGTGGTCATGGCGTATTGAAAAGAAGACAGGTAAATCAGGTAATTTTATTTATTTTCTATTTAGTTATTGCCCGACTGCTGAAGTGGGTAATGTTTTTGAAGCATTAGTATGTATGTTTGTCTATTTCTTTGGCACTCTGTAGGTACAGCCTAAAAGGCCTGTCATTAGATTCGTATTAATTCTGGAAGTGATATAGGGTTTATAATATTGTACTGTAGCGTCAGCACAAAAAATAGATTTCTTTCATTTTAGTTTGTTTTAGGAAGGCGAGCTTTTTGTTTTTTAATAATATACTTTTAATATAATCATTTACTATAGACGTCACAGCTAATCTGCTTCAGTTATCGTTCGTTTTGCTCACTGAAGACAGCGTAAAATATTTGTATAAAAAAAAATGTTTGCAAATACATAAATGATATAAACCCGCTTAACGCTAAGTAGAAAATAGCTAAAAAAGTGTCTCTGCCCAAACCCTGAAATTTTATTTAAAGAGATCTTTAGCGCAATTTTTACGATACATGCTTTTCAAAAAACCTGTCATGGCATTCCTATTCCGGCCATCTAATGAGACAAAAGCAATACAAAACTGGCTTTTCAAAAGTTGGATGGTAAATGATGCTTTAATATCTGTTTGAGTATAGTGCCTAATTACATACATATTTGCATTTTACCGATATGGATACCGAGGTTAAATTTTGTTATAATGTTATTTTGTTGCTGTATCATAATAACCTATTAAGATACAGGTCTTGATTAGCATATAAAATTATTCCATGAGAGGTAAATTAAAGCACAATATTTGAAATAAATAAAGACGTTATGGTATATTATGAGAAAGCTTTAGAATATTTGTTTTGGAATTAATATATATTTTACGGTTGCCGTCTTTGTAGAAGTTTCGCGAAGCTGTTTTCTCTGAAAAAGCTTAAAAAGTTATTAACAATTATATTTTAGTTTTAACTTGATAGTAAAAACTCAAACTGTAGTCTGTATGAGTTTGATGACACGAAATTAATTACTAAACGCTTTTGAGAGCGCTACGAGTATATTTAGATTAGTAAAATTGACAGCAGGTAACGAGTTCTTTGCAATACACAAAATAATAGAACTGGTACAGCACCGAAGTAGGTACAACAGCACCAAATTGTTAATTTGAACATTGTTGTGACAAACAAAAATACTAATAAAGGAGAGTTAGCACTATTTCTACATGTATCTGGCTACATTAAAACACCGGATTCAGTGAATACACACATACACAGGTCACTTATACCTTCCACTTTAACCCTTTCAACAACGTATAGGTGTTCTCGGTCACACATAAATCAAAGGACGTCGCTTCGGCTGACATTTTTATGCACGTTACGCTGTCACTCTACCTTTATCAAATAAAAAAACGGACACTACCTAAAAAGTTTCATAATCAACATCATCACGTCGTGAATTTTATTTGGGTCAACCTTCAAATGTATTGGTCGGCATGACTGACGTCCGATGTTGCAATTCAAAATCAATACAATTATAGACTGACGCAAAAAACATTTATTTCTCTAAGATGTATTTTGAATAGAAAAGGTAGGTATTCCCTTTTTTGCCCGTGTTACTACCAATCTTATTCGTGTGTTGAGATCGATTGTGTTATCATTTGTTCCGGTTGCGGTCTCGGGCCACTATGAATAGACCACAGAGTAAAGTGAATATAACGAGATAATTATAACGTAATCGTTATAGACTGTAGCTCTACCATTTAGTTAAGAATAATATTTTGTGACAAATGCATCATGAATTTTTCCGCCAATAAGAGCACAAAATATATTTGTAAAAATTTAGTTCTAATAGTAAAAACCAGAGGCGCTGTATAATTTTTTATCGCGGCAGATTCCCATGGCAACTAGATTTGGCTTGGCAGAAACTAAGAGACTTATTTTTTTCGTATTTTGCATCAGAAGTGGCATAAGCTGAGTTGATTGAGAGCGGAGCCAAGAAGTTCGTGTCAGTAATTAGTATTTCAATCTCGTTGGCAGGGCTTTACTCGTAGGCCACAGTGCAGGGCGTTTTGTAATTATATTGGGGTAATAAGCTCCATTCTATATGTGCAAACTATAATACCTATAGCAGTAGGTAAGCGTATTATTTCTATACACTTCATTTTCAGTCTGTTGATGAGCTCTGAAGAGCATTATTAGATAACGTACAATCGATTTCGCGATAATGGTTATTTGGAACTGAACAACCTTTAATTTTCTATATTTTTTCTTTTTCTATAGTAAAAAGCATGAAAGGGATGGAAAGTGTTCGCCCTATTGTTGTTTTTTATGACGCTTCGGTAGTTCGTTACTTTAACAAAGTTATGTCAACAGAGATAGCAGTCAAAACAATCAACTTGTTTAACTTATTTTCTTGGTGAAGAGTAATTGGATCTTCGGCGCTCTCATTCACTGAAGGCAACATGTAAATACAAATACTACTTAATTCTACTACTAATTTACATAGATATTCTATGTAAAGATATCTATTTATAAATTTTATGGCAAGCGGAGCTTATATTCAAGTGGACAGACGATCCGATAAATAGCAGATACAGACTCTAATCTAAATAGGTATCTACGCTAGTGCATAATTAGGTACTATTAATTACTGAATGTTATAGGTACTTAATTGGTATGCAAAAACTAAAAACTCATAGTAACCTAAGTTTACCCGAAGATGGACAGCGAGAGAGAAAGAAAGAGAGGAATATGTAGTACATTCGTCTACAAAATATATCTACTGAACCGGTTTTATTAATTCTCATTGTTCCTAGTTATAAGACGGAAAGCATAATTTCATACTCCCATAGTGATAACACTGACTGACCATGCCCAAGACACTGACCACCACATTCTCGACAAAACTACTACTTTAATTTCATGCCAACCCAAGGATTAAGCACATAACCTAGCAACAAAGTATGTAACCATCTAATTTTTATTTAATATTATATTCATGTACTACTTAAATAAACCTTTATTTTAGATAATATTCGAGTACATTATTTTTACTCAATGGGTCGCGGCTGTACCGTTAAAGTAATGATTTATTATCCATCATCCAAATTTTAGGTCATTACGCACCACCTGCGTTACCTTCGTTTAGCTTAACATATTTGTTATATAATAAATGAGTTTTTACGGTAGTAGATCCACGCTGATTTCAGCATGAATGGGCCGGATCGTCCGGGGAAGTACTACCCTCTCATAGAAGATCGACTTAAGAGTAGTAGTATCCGTACTACTGCGTTTCGTTCGGTGAGTGAGAGCGCCGGAGGCCCAATTTCCCCCCTTTTCTCTTTCCTCACGTCCCTCATTTCCTTCCCCTAACCCCATTCCCAGCCGCCATAGTGGAGGCCACCATACCAGCAGTTTAAAACGATAGCTTTTGGTATAGTGGCCGCCACTTCTGGATTCCACTGTCTGCTTACCATCAGGCGGGGTGGAGTCACTTTGGTAGGCTATACTATAAAAAAAAAAAAAAAAAAAAAAAGTTAATAAATCATCTTTACTTTTTACTCGATAAAAGTGAAATTACTAGTCTAAACACTCAAGTAATTATTATGAGATGAAAAGTGTTTCATGGTGATCAGCGTACATCGACATTCACTACTTATTGAAAATCTAAACAGCTCAGTACTTCATAATGTTAGTTAATAATTATCAAGACGTTCACGTTCAAGAAATAATCTTGTTACGCAATTAGTTGATCCCATAAGAATTATTATTTTGACCGATGGGCCCGCCACCTTTGTTGGAAAAGTATCTTTAACTATATCATAGCGCTGATTTTGTCTAATCTTTATGACTATAATAATATATATCCAACTTAATAGACCTCAGGCATGGCTCATATACGTGGAACGTCGCCATGCTGCCAATTTGCTACGCAAGCGATTGTAATGTTGCCGAATTAGTCTGACTACATCTACGATTAAAGTAAGTCATAGTTATTAGAAAATTATATACCTTTCATTTAACACTAATTACCACGTTGAAGCCAAAATATCAATTATCCTATCATATTGCTTTCATTCATTTATTTTAATATTTATTTTATTAGGATATCTGTTTTGTTATTAGGTTTTGTAGCTTTCCTTATTTGCATGATCTAGTTAAATGTTTTTCTTTCTTTAATATAACGGATCTGTATCTAAGGCTTATGGAGTAAGTTAGGTACCACAAGCTGTCTAACTAAATTGTAACTCATACAAAAAACTGTAATTACCTGGCCATTCGAAATGAGTGGCGTGAGTTTCTTACCAGTTCTTCTCACAGCTCTACCTCGTCAGCGAACTGGCTGTAGGTTAATTGGCTGACTTCATCTAATTTTGACTTTTCATAAGCATCATACTTTATGATCAAAAACTGAGATGAGTTTGAGTTAAGCGTAGAAGAAAATTAAGAGTGATGCTTTTCCTAACCGCGATTCTACTCGTACTTTAAGTTCATCTTGAATTTAAACAAAAGCAAAAAGTGAAGTAAAGTTAAAGTGATGGTGGCTATGACAAATATGAATTTGAAAATAATCATATCAGGATTGAGGACTTGACAAAATTACATGTGTGATGAAAAATTTTTGACATCGATCAATACAATGGATTACTTTTATACTTTGCTAATAGTATCGAGAAATGGATAGATATAATTGAGATATTAAAAACATAATTTCAGGTGAAAGACGTCTTCGACTAGTAGACTCTGTAGAGTCTTGTTCAGGCTTTATTTTGTCATCATCGCTACACTTGGCAGGTAGATTGGCAATCGCAATACTGGCAGTCTTAATGTATAATGTTGCTGTCCGTCCTATGTTGAATAAATTACCTACAATTAATTAATTAATCAATTACATTCAGTTTGCTAGTGAAGTGTAGCTAGATGAACCACCACTTGGTTGTAATACTTCGTTAACAGGCAGTTATTTCCAGACGCCAACTGAAGAATGCGGCCTATTAGTTTAAAACGGTCAGTAATGTAATTAACAATTCACTACTTAATTACTCTACATACCATTGAATATTACACTGTATGTATTTAAATGTCTATATTATAGTGTCGCATTAGTCTTGATTATAACTATGTACAAACGCTGCGAATAGTGTTTTAGTTGCGAAATAGTTTCGTGTCATCATATGTCAGTTTCAGAGAGCATTCATCGGTCTAACTAACCGAAAAATTGCAATTTAAAATAACAAACATACTTTATTGATATAACTATTTGATTATTAGCTATTAGCTGAAGCTATCACTACTGATTTCAGTAAGTTCTATACCTACTCGTGTTTAAAAAATGATTATAGAGTTATTTGTTTGAAACTCTCTGTTTTACAGTGTTACTTAAACGAAAGCTGTTCTCAATTTTTAAACGATTTCTTCCACGCATATCAATTTGACTACAGTCTTGTCCAAATCGATTTTCGGACAATGTAAACAAACAGTCTTTTCAATATTTTTCTATCAAAAACTCCATAACCGATGACACATGAATTTATACACATTCTGTTCACTATATACTTCATTTTGCAACTATTTTTACTAATGGTTAATAATCAAATCTAGATTATTTAATAAAATTACGAATTACTTTTTGCGGTAGAATAAAGACGTCAAATTGAATAAAAGTTTTATTTTTCTGAACTCTCTATTGTCTTTGAAAACCAATGTTGTAATTTATTAGAAGAAATAAGTTTAACCAATACCTACATATCATAGGTACATAATATTTTGTAATTCATCATTTACTTTGGGTTTGCCCTCGCAGGTCTGTTCATTTGTTTTATTGTAATATAGTACCTATAATAAAATCGTAACAAACATACAAATTCAATTTAGTCCATATTTCACAAATTTTTATCAGGCGGAGAAATATTCAAAAGTATCTCTGTCAGTATTCCATTTTAGTCCGTGGTCAAATAGTTGCATTTAGAGGTCAACGCTTAATATGTTAAATATGTAAGAAAAAGGACGAAAAATTATTATTTAACAATGTATTGATGTCATTAATTTTATTTTTATTATCCTTGTCCCCATCACTAGTAAATTCATGAAACCATAGACAATGGCAATATAGCGGATTGTTTACATTGTACGAAATTGGAGTTGGAATGGACTATATGCTTATCTATTACTTTTATTGGCACATATTCAAAATGTGTCATATTTATGGGTACATTCTACTATCCTCTTTCTACGTACAACCAATACGCAAAATTGGCAGATGAAGCCACTGGCAGTAGGTACTGTGTACCACTTTTAACACGTTTTATTAGTTTTATAAATATATGTAGTTATGGTACCTAATGTACCTATAGTAGAACACAGCACAATCTGTATTCTTATAGTAGAATAAATCAATAAGCACCTAATAAGAAAGTTATATTTCTTTGGCAGTTTAGTAAGTTGTTGTTACAGTTAATACCTATAGACATTTCGATGCAACTTCTTTTATTAATTTATTAAGTACAACTCGACACAGGAGTATTGTTTTCTTGATTACCAACGAAAGATTTTTCGCAGTAAATAGTTTTATTTTGGTTTTGTATTAGATGTATTGCGATTAAGTATGTTTATACTTAACAAATGATCGGAGCGCGAAGAATCTATAGGATTAATCATTGATACCACTAATACGTTTCATTCCCTTTAGTTTTCTTGGTTCTGACAGGCCGATTTGGGATTAGTGAGGATTATTGATATCGATGTGTTGTCGATTACCAAACATTCTGTAATTCCGTTTCTTTTGCTGTGTTTTGTTTTTAGAGAAGCGCGCTAATGATTACATTGATATAGCGTGCGAAAAATCATCTTAATGAACCAACGGCAACGTCATCATCATCTAAAGGCAATTGCAATCTCATTTGACTGTCCATTCCCGGGCAGAGATACTTTTGGCTTTTATTTTTATGTAGATATTAAAGGACTACTAATAATTAATCACATTATGTTTTCATTGTGTTCTTACGCTTTTCTAAAAATTGTTGTAAACCCGGCTCAGTTTTAAATTTCTAAACACTTAAACTTTGTTCAATATTAAAATGGTTTAATTCACTTTCGGAGGATGCTCGAATCGCTAAGCAGCCTCTTGGAGACCTTCATTACGCACTCATGGTTGCGTGAATTTTATATAACTAGTATACGATATTTTAGTAAAAGCATTGGAAAGAACAGATACATATACAATGTTATTACCAAAGCTATTGTTATGGTCTTTCAGCCAATAGAAAAGTTGCAATGAAAATGAGCTTCATGGGTGGTATGACATACTCCTAATTGCATTTCATAGATATATTTTATTTTAAGTTTTTTTTATGCTTTTCTTTTAATTATGTACTTAATTAAAATAGAACTTATTATAGATTATGTGAAGTGTCTTAATAATATGTTAGCAATTTCAAACGAACTGAATAACCCGTGAAATGCAACCACACGAGACGTGTAAACTAATGTATCCTCCGCTTTTCACGTACCTAATGCAACTCAACAAGCGGTAATTTGTTATGAACATCTGTCTTCTCTAATTATACGTTTCATAAATCACAAGCGTACAATATGTACGAAATGTCAAGTACCTACCTAATGCCTGAAATACTGACTAACGAAACATTTATCAGAATATACATTAAAATTAAATTAGGAGACAGAATGGTCCAATACGACTGTCAACTGACTAATGCCCGCGCATACAGCTGTTACACAAACAATGACAGGTGGTTTCTGTTGAAATGCTTTGTAAGTTTAAATCAATGACCGTAGTTAAACCGTCTAATATAATAACCTTGAAAAGTCCTAATGGGCTTGAAAATACAAAGTATTAAATTTCGCTGTAAATAAACAGCTAAATATAGAGTTTTAGAAATTATGTCTTGGCAACGGCAAAGGATAATTCTTTATATAAGTAACCTTGATTTTTAAGTCAACTTATGGCTGGTGGTCCAGCTTAACGGCCAGTATAATTGACACTGTAAGTTAGGTTAAGCATTAATGTCTGAATAAACATTAATAAGTGTCCATGGCAGGTGAGTTACGGGCATAACACATTTTTGAGACACCAGTGTTTGACTCACTCTTTTATAGAGTAGGTACTGAAAACTAATGCCTGCCTCGGGGCCAATGTCCACAAGTCAGCTGTGCGTTACCGCGCGTTGCTAAATTAATTATGTACCGCCGCGGTTAGTGACATTCTGCATTATCAATAATCAGAATCACTTTAGCATTATCACTACACTTCGCTTTCGACAGCATCTGTTTTATACGGTTTGATATTAACACTATCACAAATAGAGATGCACATTTATGGTCTCAAAGCTACGAGCCACACTAAACAAATATTCACTGTGTATCGATTCAACAGTGACTGATGTGTATGTTAATATTACGATATTACAGCCGGCAAACATGTTGGTATATAGTAGGTATAATCTCTGTATCAATTACATTCTCAGTAGAAGTAGATACGTTTGTTTCTGTTTAATATTGAATGCTCTCGTATCTTTGTTGGCTAGGTACATTGTTTATCTAATTCCTAAATAATCCTAAGGGCTTAGTATGTCTCTAACCAAATACTTGACCTTCAAGCTCTGAAAATCCACCCACGAAAACGGTAATTTATATTTTTGTATATATTTTACATACAATAAAAAGAAAAATATCTTTAAGGGCCTATTGTCGTTAGTGATCACTAATTTTGTACTTACCTCGATGTTGCAATACAGTCTCGAAACGCCTTTCTATTGATTACCCATACTAGGTACATCGTTATTTGGCAACTCTCAGCGCTCGGTCTATGCATTTAATTACCGAAAACTGAGTCATTTACCCCGCTTGACATTTGAAGTGTTCGGAATTGAATAAATAATCGATGCATCTAAAATAATCTAGTTACTGAAAAATACTTCAATGCCAAAATTTCCAATTTATAGTCACAGACGTAGGCTAACAAGAACTAATTTGCAAATGGCTCCCAAGTTTGAAACGGACGGAAAAAGAAATTTGTTTTTGCAATTTAAACTTTATACTGAGTGCAAGTAGATACCTAGTCACAACTTAGGTATAATATCGCCTAAGAAGTTTATGCAATAAAGTTTTGAAAAGGCGATACAGGTCTTGCACTAAATATCTATAAGTTTCTCTTTCACAAAAATTCATGTTGAACAAACTGAAAATATCTAATAGTGAAAAATGGGTTCGTTTGATCTCGGCATAGCAAATATATTATTAACAAAATAGATTATTATGATTGTAGGTATTTTCACTTGTGCTCAACTAGCGCATATTCAATGTAGTGAGCTATACCTAATAATGATTGATTGGCCATTTACATTCTTTACACCCACAGAATATCATCTGCCAAGCCAGATCACTAACCCGTTTGGTAAGCGTGGTAAATATAGCAAATACCTCCTTATATGAGAGACCTATTTTCTGCATTAGACGCTTTCAGGCTAATGATATGATACAATTTAAAGTAGCTTTCAGTTGATACCATACGTGACATATTTGTTGAGATTTAATTTAGACTATTGAAAGCGCCAGAGATAAGGACTACTATGGATATAAATTATACTACTAACTTAAAAAACATCATTCTCTAATATTAGTTGAATAATAAATTGATAATATTTTACCTAAACTGTAAAGGCGTACCTATCTAATGCGTAATTAATAGCACGTAACAACGTTTAAGTTTCTGACAGTTGTAGTCGATTCTGTTTATATGAATGTTGTTAATATTACCGACTAATAATAGACAAAGCAATTTAGAAACACAATTGTTAGGAATTTATAACAAATTGTATTTTTACACGGTGAAAATATCGAACCGTACGGCTGGTGAATGTATATTTCTGATGTTCAAATTATACCTAGTATAAAAAAACGTATTATTTTCACCCCGAAATAGGTAGGGGAGGTGGTGTTATCAGAATTTAAATTGGACTAAATTACTAACTTTGAAAGGTTACAAAACGCAGTCACGTGTTTAGTTATGTGATGACGAAGCTTGATTTATTGATTTGGCTACCTTCGAACAAGTCTTATGCCTTCAAAGACTTTACGCACTTAAAAATTATAAACATAAACAATATACATACTTACATAATTACATACATGGGCTGACCAAAAATCTTAAAATGGAATCATCATCTTTTCTTCATCTAAAGAGGTACCCGCCACTGCTTGCCAAAAGTGACTATTGTAGCTAAAATCCTTTCAAATGCATTGGTTGAGAGAGGGCTTTGTCTTTGGGCTGAAATTATTTATTTTATAGAAGAGGCACAACACACACAAGTACCTTACAAATACTTAGTACGTATTACAAATACGCACCCCAAGGAAGCCAAAAGACAATAATAAAACTTATTAGGAAACAAATTCACTTCCATATTTTTATAATTTGCCAAATTAATTATAATAATAATAATAATATAATAATAATAATAATTTATTCAATAATAAGTAATTTGTACAATTAATTTGGCTACACGTATGGTCACGTAAATAAAGTCAAGTGATGACCTTATCATTTCTATATAGGCCTGTAAATAATCTGTTACTCACTATCTCCTAGAATTTGTCTGAGTTCTCAATTAGGTAGTTAACGTTGACATTAATTAAATGTTAGTATAATCCCCTAGGATTCAGAGCTCGCTTGCTTATCCGGGGCTTATCTTTACAACAATGGTATAAGTATAGATTACAAATACTGCCGACTAGGTGTATAGCTAAATTTATGTAAAGTAACTGCGTAAAAACGCCTTTAAAGTGCCTAGCAGAATAGGGTACTCATATTAATATCGTTACAGAACTAAATCCGTCTAATACTTTAATGAATCACAAGTAGGTAAGCACTACGACGCTTCATTTTCTATTTATGGTTTCAATCAATTGGAATATATTATGTTTATTTCATACACTGATGATAGATCAATAGCTACTGAGAAACGTTATGGTATAATGGAAAAGCATTTTTATGATCTCAACGACGTAGTATATTTTGAACTATAAAATATTTGATATAGTAAAACTGTCAATAACATCAGGGATAGAATAGAAGACGATCGAATTATGCAATGATATCGGGGAACGCAACCAATAACTTTTACGGCAACATATTTTTATTGTGAGGCGGCAAGTACGAGATTTTATGCGCCACCTTTCTTGTGTTATAAATGTTTTGTAAACGGAGTTTCAGGCAGCGTTACATTATATATGACACATTGAGCAATAATATGTTTTAGGTGCTATTTTGGCATTGATTAACATAAATATTGGTATCGAGAAACATTGTTTTTGCACAAAACTATGCAGGGTAAAAAATATTTCTAACGAAAAACAATTACCGCAACAGTGTCATTGATCCACTACAATATGCGAAAACAATTTTATTAGTATATAACTATACTTTTAAAAGAATCATGTAAGAATAGTCAACCATTCTATGTGATGGTAGAAGCTCTACTTGACTCTTCTGGACCTTTTGAGCCTCGAATATACGATAAAGGTAAGCTAACTTTAGTCTTTATTTTCAAGTTAATAATTGCATTATTTATTGCTCGAAAGATATACTGATTTAGCGCCAATAAATATCTTTACAGTTCACCGTTAAGTCATAAAATTTTATGTGAAGTAAATACTCGTATATTTGCAGTAAGTAATTGAGAATGTAATGCAGCATGACAAGAGCAGATGCCGATATTATTGATTTAACATAAACAAAAGTTAGATAGATTTATGTAAACTCTATTGAAGTGGATGCGATTTGGTGAATTTGAATAGTGTTTGTGGCTTAGCAGAGCGGCCTCAAGTCCTCGAATAAACCGCATGCATTCCCACTTCGTGTACTTACATTGTTCTGAACTGCAAATGCCACAAGAGCTTTGGGCTTGCGAGTAATTGTGTTGAGATTCGAATTTAGCAACATCATAATTATTAGATAAAATATTAAACGGAAATTACTTTCTAAATCCTAATAATATTTCCGAATATTAATAATAATATTCGGAGTGAAATAGAAATGTTACTAAGTCTACAAGTAGTAGGTTAGGTATGGCATGCACTGCTATTTGAATCACATAACTTTATGCTATATACAAACACCCTACCGTCCTATCTTTCAGTATAGTTATTGGAGAAAATTAACCGAAAACAAATGCAAGCACAACTTAATCTAATATATAAAATTCTCGTGTCACGGTGTACGTTATTGAACTCCTCCGAAACGGCTCGACCGATTTTCGTAAAATTTTGTATGCATATCGGCTAGGGTTGAGAATCGGACAACATTTATTTTTCATCCCCCTAAATATTAAGGGTGGTCTGAAAAGGGATGAAAACAATTGTATGAAACTTCTTCATAGTTTGAAATTTTGTTTTGGAATACTTCTAATTTTTTTTAATTGGGGTGGATTTAGAGGGACGGAATTAGGGATGAAATATTATTTTGAAGATAGTGACTTAAAAATTGAAGAGGGGGAAGGGAGGGGGGGGGTGAAAGAGAAGTGAGGGGTAGGGAAGAAGTGAGGGTAAAGCGGAGGAGAAGTGAGGGGGTAGTGAGGGGAAAATGAGATAAATATGAGAAGGAAGTGAGTGGAAAGTATGGGGCAAGGTAGGGGAAGGGAGATGTAAGTGAGGGGTAAATGAGGGAGAAGCCAGGGAAAGGGAGAGTGAAATGACGGGGAAGAAGCGGAATGGGAGGAGTGGGGAAGAAGAGAGAGGGGAATAGGGGAAAGTAGTGAAAAGTTTACGGGGGATATCTGTAGGTAGGTGAAAGAGGGTTTGTAGAATGGGAGATTAGAAATATCTATTTATATAAAAATAAATCCCTATTTCCCTTGGTCACGGCATCACCGATTCCGTTAATTCTTTTTTGTTGTGTTTGTTATTGTCAGGAGAAGGTTCTGCGAAAAATTAGATAATAATTAAGACAGGACAACGTCTGTCGGGTTCGCTAGTACAATATATAATGTCGTTACTCTGTCGTGAAAAATTAACATTTCTTTATTTACTAATTTTTAACCGACTTCAAAAAAAAAGGAGGGTTCTCAATTCGACCGTATATATATATATATATATATATATATATTTTTTATCTGTGTGTACGCGGATAACTTTGTCGTTTATGAATCGATTTCGATGATTCTTTTTTTGTTGGAAAGTAGATATCCCAAGTCTGGTACCATATCAAGGAAACCGATGATGGCATCCCAGGGAAATCGAGGGGAACTTTCGAAAATCGTACTGGCGACTTATGCATTTGTTATTTTTTTCATTAAGTATTTTAGGGCACTCCTATTTAATGAAGGTTTGGAGTCGATCTGATGATGGAGCCAAAAGACAGTCGAGGGAACTCGTTAACGACTTACAGCAATTACTTGGTGTTTGGACTTAATTAATTTGTAATGATGAGAACTTTGCACTCATATGGGTTTTAAGTGCCATTACAGGTGACCATAGACAGTTGAGAGAATTCCTTAACAGAAATCATCTGGGGCTTACCTACTTCATACGGTTAAATTTTTCAAAATGTATAGTTCGTACAAAAATAATACCTAAGCAAGGTTTAGGTCTACCCATCACTGAAAATCGTAAAATAAAATAATTCTAAACAAAAAAATACTGACTTCAAACGGGAAGGAAACTAAAAAGTTAAAAATAAGTTTACTTAGCAGAAAGTAATTTGTATTTTGATTTAGTTAATCAGAAATGATTAAATAAGTATTTTATAATTTTGAAGTTGGTGCCAAGCAAATACTATAAAAACCATAATACAATAGCAATCGTAAAGCAAAAGTATTATAAATCCTAATGGATTGATAATACCTATAGGTACCAAGTTATTGTTTTACTTGGCACCAACTTCAAAATTATAAAATACTTATTCAATCATTTTTGATTAACTAAATCAAAATACGAATTACTTTCTGCTAAGTAAACTTATTTTTAACTTTTTAGTTTGCTTTCCGTTTGAAGTCGGTTATTTTTTGATTAAAATTATTTTATCAATAATCTAGTCGTTACATTCCCACTTGCCTAACAAAATAACGTAAAGAGTTCATTACACGATTTCTTTCACAATCCTTTTCGTATATAACTACTTTCTTTCACATAATTTGTATGAACCAAATATTAGATTGGAAATAATATACATCAATCAACTTTTATATGAAAAAGGCTTTTTATTCAGCTAGAAGGGTCAAGAACTCGAATAATTTAGGCGGGGCGAAACAAGCACTTTACAAAGCCGCCATAGTGGAAGCCACCATGCTAGCACTTTAACCCGATGGTGTCCGCCACTTTTGGACCCACTGACAAAAATGCCATCAAGCAGAGTTGAGATATATTGGTAGGCTAACTAACATAAAAAAGGACACAATTGTCATATTTAGCTAAATATTGATCTTAATCTACGAAAGCCAACGTACAAAATTGTTTAATTTATTAAAGTTCCTGCACATAAGTATACTGCCAACCTTGACCTTAGGTGTTAAGGAGATAAACAAAGTAGATAAGCGAAAATAAATAATGTACGAGCTTTGAAGACCTTTCTTAAAGTACGGACAATGTTACCCAAGCAGGTAGGTAGATTACGGTTCTGTAGGTTGGTAATCTACCTGTTACTGTTATTGTCATATAAATAAATAATGGTTTAGTCCACTCTACTTGTTACAACCCTTTGGAATTGTATCAGTTATGCTACTTTATTATTAATCTTTCAGTTTTTATCTAAAGTTACAGCGTTATATAGTGACAGCGTTTCTCAACAGCAGTAAAGGAATTTTCTTATTGGTTTTTGGAGTATTATAGTGTTAGATCTGTAGAATTCACATTTATTTATAAAAATTGATAATAGTTACATAAAGTCATTGTTATTTTCTAGATCTATTAGTCGAAAAGAATTGGATTTTCTAAATTATTTTCCCACTTGGCAAAAAACTCTGTATCGCGAAAAATGAATTAAACCAAGATTTTATCAAAAAAAAAAATTTGTCGCAGATGTGGTATTCCTAGTATATACACCTTAAATACACATAATACATTTTTTTTTGTAACCTATTTTAAGAAAAATATAATGTGAATTTTATAATACAATAGTTACTGTTGTGAAGTTAAGTAAGTTTACCTGCGTGGGCCTATTCATTCGTTTTGAACGAATCATATGACACTTTACCATACTGTCCAATTCAAATGATAAATGACGGTCTCAGTATAAGGACAAACTTTTTCATTTAACTACACAAAAGAAAACATCGTTTCTTTCGTTTAGGTCAATATGTTTTGGACATGTGTCATATCTGTGTTGTTGGGTTAATATTACGTGTTTTATGAGAGAACAACATTTATTTTGACGGGCAAGGTTCTATCAAGATATATAGCAGCGTCATTTTAAGACAAGTAAGTTTTAGTATTGACAATTTTAAACCTTTTTTTTTATTTGTTATTCATTTTTGTTATAGCACAGTTTTCTCCCAATGTAAACGATCATCTGACTGCGTCTATTGCCGCCTAACCAATAAAATAACCAGAGCATTTTTAAACAATAACTTATCAACCCCGTTTTCTTATCAGGTATTGTCCGGTTTGAGTAAACAAATATGAAAATCCCAAAGCTGCTTAGATTATATCCCGAATCTCTTCATAATCTGAGGGTTCGCTCCTTGCTTTCGTCGCTACCCGAAATAATACTCTGTTTTACATTTGCCTATTCTATTATCCTCGTTGTTCCCAAATAGGGTCGGTGTCAAGCAAGCGGCCACACAAAAGCTAAAACTAACGAACAACCTTGTTTGTTTGTTGGACTTGAAGGAAAATTAAGCTGGCGACTGACTTATGTTAAAATATTTGGAAAAGGGTAGAGAAATAATGAAATCAAAGGAGGGTTGCGGAGCCATCAGAGCTTGTTACTTTAAGGATTAAGTCGTCGTCGTGATGGCCGGATCGTTAGGGTCCGTTCACACAGACCAGCTCGGAGAGCATCGGCACGCATTTTTCTTTTCACACAGACCGGATCGTATACGCCTGGAGTTGGTCTGAGCGGAGCCGCCAACTATTTCACATAGACCGGCTGGAAGCGACCTGAAAGCGGATACGCTCGGAGCCGGTCGGATGCGCTCGCAGCCGTTCGGAATCGCTCACAGCCGGTCGTATACGCTCGCAGCCGATTGGATGTGCTCGGAGCTGGTCGGATGCACTCGAAGCCGGTTGGATGCGCCAGTCGACAACCGGCTGTCGCTTGGTCGTTGAAAGGATTGTGCTATCAAAATGGCGGTCGGCGTGGGGAAGCGCGCACGCAATCGGAACCGATCGGCTGCGCGAGCGAGAAAAAGCACGCAATCGGAGTCGATCGGCTGCGCGAGCGAGAAAGAGCACGCGATCAGAACCGATCGGCTGCACGAGCGTTAAAGAGCATGCAACCGGAGCCAAACCGCTGCACGATCGAGAAAAAGTACGCGATCGGAGGCGGTCAGCTCCTCTTATTATTTCACACCAAGGGCCTTCAAGCATTCTTAATGACAAAAGCAGTGCACATGCAAAAATAAACCTTTATACAAATACTAAAAACCTTGTTTTCAACGTGATAAGAATCTGCTCTCCTCTCTGAGCCGGTCTGTGTGAACGGACCCTTAGATAGGTACTCGGATTTGATGCTTTTCAAGCCTAGAATCCTTAAGTTTTAAAACCGAGATATAATGCATCTTTTTAATAATATGTGTTTGTTTTGGAGATTGCAGACGTATGATATATGTTAGCAGTGTACTCTAGTAGATGGACAAAAATATAGCACAAAATAACTAGACAACCAAAGATAAAGATCAATACACTACGGATAATAATAGTTAAGACACATTCGTAGTGTTATAAATTTCACATACTTCAAAGATTTATGAGCACTACATAACTATTGTTTGTCGCGTATATTAGTAATGGTACTTCATAGGTATGGAAAATAAAACAATATGAGTTGTCATGACTTATTGCTATTCATTAAATTTTGTTGGACTAATAAACTTACAAAAGTAAATATAAGGAAAACAGTCGACAAGTCTCTCGGCTATTTTCGTATACTATCTAATTCTATCGTCGTCTCTAGTTTTGACTATATCCGTGCCGTTATGCCGCCGATTGCTCTCATACCTATCCATATGTACCAAATTTTACGTGTGCTGCGGCCAGAAGCCTGAGAAGTTTGAAGTACTGTTAAATGTTGTAGTTACAGTATTTGATGATTATGGTTGGTTTAACTCATAAATGTATGTACTAACTCTATGGGCAATAATTGTGATTGATACACTCTTAGTACATAACACAGCTAGCTCTTATTAATGCAAACAATATAAAAAAATAACCGAGAGATAGTGACGAAGATGATATATTATAAATTATATAATCTTTGGGTTTTGCTCTAGATAACCTGTGTTTGACTTCAATCTTTTTGCTGTTGTCCTGATATGCACATAATATTATCAATTAAAAAAATGTATTCTAACAAGCATTTTATATTTTTATTTTCCATTCCGGCTCACCTTTTCATTGAATGGGTCCTTAGTATACCCGTTATGGTGAAGCATAAAAATAAATGGTTTGATTTTTTTCTAATTCAATTACTAAGGTATCGATCGACTGGCCTGTTGGTCTAGTGGTTAGTGACCCTGACTACTAAGCCGGAGGTCGTGGGTTCGATTCCCACCCAGGACAAACCTTTGTGTGATGAGCATGATTGTTTGTTCTGTGTCTGGGTGTAATTTATCTATAATGTGTATGTATTTACAAAAAAAAAATATATATAAGTAGTATATCAGTTGTATAGTACCCATAACACTATTGCTTAATTTAGGGCTAGATGGCGCTGTGTGAATGTGGTAGAATATCATATCTTTATCATATCAATATCATATCATTATCATTATAAGGTAAGTTAAATAAAAGCTTGTACTAGTAATTAATTCAACAATAATAATTAGCACTTAAGTATAGGTAAGCCTAGTTCACCCTGAAAGCTATGTTATTCTAATTTATAAAGGCTCTCTCTTGTTATAACTAAATGTTAAGTAGTAATAATTGGCTGAAATGGACAGTTTAAAGGATAATGCTGCTGCTTTGGCTCACAATACACGAAACTAACGGATAGTGATGATCAACCTTTATTAATCTGATTCGGTTCAACTGTATTGTAGATATAAAATTTAAGTGACATTACAGCAAAACAATAATATTTATCTGTCGGGTCAGTCGGTTATGTGATAATAGCTTTAGCGTAATTTAAATAATTCTTTGTAGGTAATATGAGTTATTAACCAATTAGGTACAATTTGTGGCGTAGGGTACAAAATGGTAATCTCGAAAGTAACTTCGCTTCAAGATTTTCTGCTTGATGGAAGCCCACCCGGGCGAAGTAATAATAGCTCTGTATCGACCTGACCTAAACCGAAAATCATCCGAAACATATTTAAGTTAAACGTAAAGGCCCATCAGGCACCCATCTTTTAGTTTGAGGTTCACATTCCACCCATTTAGGATAGATTAGAAATTTCCTGTACCTACTTTAAATTAAATTTGCGACTTCGCCCTTCGAAAATTTTTCTATTCTATTTTTGGATATCAGGACACTGGCATGATTGGTCAGATCGTTCAAAAGTTACAAAATTAGACTCACCAGATATAGGGTAAAATAAATTATCTTGTTGTTATGAAGGTAAGTACATACACGAATGAATCGTAGAAGTATTAACAAATACTCAGTAAACATTATTTAAATTCCTAACTGTCGTTTCCTTAAACAAAATTTGTCGGTCACCTGATAGGACATTTTATGTATTTATATGTATTCATGCTTTTCCTCTTAAACTATTTTAATGATTCTTTTTCACCTCGTACCTAAAAGCGGATTAGTTTCAGCGTGGAACATCATATCTTGTAAGGGTGGCAGCTGCCTTTCTTAATTCTCCTGTCTACAGAATATTACGAAATAAAGTACTCCTTCATTGCTTTATTTCTATCTATATTGTCTAACGTGTAAGTTAATATGAGAAAATCTAGAACTAATATAGTTTAACATAATTAATTTCGGTTTAAGTAAACATCAAATGTTCGGTTAGAACTCATGATTTAGATAGTAAACAAAGATACTAAATTAGTAAATTCAAACTTGCAATAGATATTCAGATGGGTCCGCGACAAGAACAGATCGCACAGTTATCAAACTTCCACATCAGTGGACAGAACCGACACGGTGGCTGCACGGCGATCCGTACACTTATAAATTAACTGAATCAATTTAAATTCATTGAATACTACAATCAGATGTTATGATACGTTATGTATTGCTTACCAATCATTTGCTATCGTCAATACCTTACATTATTAGCAGACAGTTATGAAATGTTAGCTTAAGCTAAAATTAACTGGACGCGAAAAACATTTAAATGTTAAGCTATCATAACGTTAACGTTATGATAGCTTAACATTTAAATGTTTTTATGTCGACAAGATATGTATCATTTATGATTTAAATTCAGGACTGATCAAACTGGACGGACATACCTAAAAGCCTATTATGTCCAGTTATTGGTCGCTTTCGGCTAAAATGTTGATGATGTGTGCCAATTTAATGAAACTGTCATAAATTAAAAATTTTCACCCACACATACATCTAAATCAAAGCATGCATTCCGAAAAGGGGTTCGTTTATAAATAGATGAGTTCACGGCCAAAATAATTAGCTACAATTATTGTCCTACGGCAGTGGGTCGCTCGAATTTTGACTCCCTTGAATTTCCAAGTCGTTTAATTAGTATTAAATGCGTTCAAAGAATGGCGTACTCAGAGATAATTAAATGATTTTTCTTAGACAAAAGAGATTGTATACCTCGCAGTTAAGGAGGAGATTCATCCAACTCTTCTCAAAATAAGTTTTCCTTAAATGCGAGTTTTATTTTTATGCCTAAATAAGGCTGTTGATGAATACGGAAATAAGCTGCTAGAGCAATGAAAGAAAGGTATCTGAGTTAAGTGAAGCTTTGTTTAAGATCTTATAACCCCAATTATTTTTCGTATATTTAATAATATTACTCTACCAAAATGATTTCACTTTTAGGCTTATTATTTTAATAGCGCATTAAATTAATATGTATTTTCATTAATGAACATTAAAAATAAACTATGTTATTAAGCAGCTATTTAAGAGGGGTTGTTATATGTTTAAAGAAACTTCTGCGATTAATAACAACAACAATTGCAACTTTGACCGTAGTTTATACAGCTAACCCTAGATAGCATTGGTACACTAAATATATAACAGTCTCTTCTTTTTCACGAACTTTTAGTAATGTCGGTTGACAGAACGTATATTACCACGCTTGCTCAAGGCGGATGGGAAATTTCAGACTTTTGAGTCCAGTTTTCCTTACAATGTTTTCCTTCACCATCAGTCAGAAAATGCCCAAGATATTGTATTATATTGTCCCGGACTAGAACCCACTACCTCGTGTTTACAAATCGGGTGTCTTATCCACTGGGTCATTTCGACTTTTCTTAAATCCATTAATAATTATACAAAAAAGTAACATAAAAGATTTTCAATTTCTTATAATAAGTTTATTCAATCAAAATGACTGAAACTTAATATGAAACGAAGTTAAACAAAGACGAGTTTCTCGATGTTCTTGACCTTGTGGTTAACAAACGTCATTTAAGACAAATGCAAGAAACTGTTCAAAAAGAAAACTTTCAATTGAATTGATTCTGATAATTATTTTCATGAAGAAAGCGTGGACACAAAAGCGTTTATGGCGTACCTACGTTTATTTATATTGTTATCGTAAAATTTATCAGTACCTCTGGCATCAGAGAACTAAAATTTCCCATACTATTTGATGTTGTCACCAGAATGAGACAAACGCGTACGTACGCTATTAATAGTTTAACCTGAATATTGCTTGATAAATGTCTTGTAGCATCTAACATTGCGTAATAGTAAATATCTAATAGTCTTTCTATGCAAACTTGTGGATAGGTTGATCGCACTTATCGCGGTCAACCGGTAGATAAGTGTTTTCTGAAACTCATCAAAATTTTACTGTCGTGTACCATGAATAGCAATCCGCAAGTATTTTAAGGGTCGTTCCACACCGGAATGGCAGCGGCTGACAGCGGTCGACAGCGACGCGACGAGCAGAGCCGCGGGTAGTAGGTACCGCTGACAAAAAGTAATTTTTAAACTTTATATACATAAAGGTAATGGCTGCCGGCTGCTGCCAGCGGAACCGCCCGCGGCGCCGCTACTGGTCTTTTAATCAAGTAAATAACGTTGAAAATTATTTATTTGGCACTGAAAGTGATCGCCGCTGCCGGCCTCTATCATTCCGGTGTCAAAGGGCCTTATTGTTTACTACGTGTTTATTGTCAGTTGTACTTTGTATCAAAATACTATGATCATATAAGAATAGAATATTATTTATTTCTCAGTATATGGTACATTGAGGTCTTATATTATCATAGATTCACATACACCACCATAATATATGCGTATATATATATTATGTACTATGTAGATATGTGCAGCGGTATAAATGATGATAGTTTTATATCATAATACAAAATATTAGATAGAAATAATGATAACGATTATGATAAAACTAATAACGATAATATTAGAATGAATACTGCGTAGAAATATTGATTGACTTCGACCCCATGAAGTATTTACAAATGATAAGACAATAGTCCACAACTTTAGTAAAGGTTCACATTTATCTCCGAAGTAGTAAGATAGATATGTATTTTCAAATTAGAAAACTGAGTCGTTTAAGTAGCGGACTTCTACTTTTTTAGAGAAGAACAAGTATTATCTGATTTTAAGTAATAAGTGGTATATGCCCAGTTGTCTATTCCCGTAATATAACTGTAACAAAAGAACAACACTAGTTCACAATAATATTTACGTAATATTGCTATGACGGCGGCCTTCTGTAAGACGAAACTCCGTCTCGAACCAGTGTCCAGTCGGTATATTTTAATTTAAACGAAAAATCTTTTAGGAATAGTATCGCTATTCTAAGCTGAATATTCACATTGTAGAAAAAGAAACATTACGAGGTTTAAAGAAAACACTAACTTCACGGTAGACAGCGATTAGACTTAGACAATAAAATCCGAATACCACTTACCGTCTACTTACTTATTTGAAAGCTATCTCTTTAGAACGCTATATCCAGCTATATACTCCGGACGTGTATTTGGCGAGAAGATTTATTTTATAGCATTCATATTTTAAAAGCATAATCTACATAATATTAAAGTGGAATGATGTCTACCACTTCTGGATTACACTAGCTGCTTACCCTCAGGCAGAGTGGAGTCACTTTGGTAGTTTAATATAAAAAACAAAAAAGGTATTCCTGGATGGTTGTGTTCTCTAGGTATTGCCAAAACACAGTTAAGAAAACAAAATTAAGTCGTTACCTAAGGAAGAAGAAAAGGAGGAAAATAGGAACCCTATTTTTTAAAATCTATATAAGAATCCAACCCGGGACTACATAGCGACATACTGTGTTGGCAAACCAGCCATTACTTTCTTAGATTCACTATTCCGAATTACAAGGCTTACAACGCCAACCAAAGCTCCGATAAAATGCCCGTAGGCCTGCAAATTGCCCTAAATTCTACCTATCAAAGATAAATGATCGTGTGTGGCTTAAATGTTCGAGAAAAAGATCTCAAACGAGAATATTTCTAAATGTTTCCATCGATAGGACCACACCCTTCTCTCGTGAAGTTATCAGTTTGGTAGACAAAATATATAGGTTCTGTAAGGCAGATATTCGTAGGATGTAATATGATAATTTACAAATCGGGTGTGCTATATGTGCTCTTAGAGGAATGTATTCCTTGGCCTGAGTCTTATAAAAAAAAGCAACGGGCAAAAATAAATTTCCCTGGTACACCCAATTAAACTGTAGTGGACCATGGGAAAAAAAATTACCTGTGGTACCAGGTGAACTATGTAGGTGGACCATGGGCAAGCAGGAATTTATTCTTGTCTAACAAAATGACTCCACTCTGCTTGAATGTCGCCAATTACTGGTTTTGCAAGAGTTGTACGTCCCAATTCAATCCGGCGGACCGTCATGTAAGCAAATGTCGCTTTATCATTATTGTAATTTTTACATGACGCTACTAATTTATAATATTCAGATCTGATGAAAGTTTTCACTAAATATTAAAATAAATATGCCGTTAAAACGTCATTAAAAAGTTATAACCGCAGTTAACTTTGATATCATAATATGATTTATCACATTCAGATACCTAATATGAACCAATCAATTTAATATTTGAGGCGCTTGTTTCAGTTTCGTCAATTAAAATAAGACACAAATTAGCATGTAAGCTTATTGTATCAATAAACCGTTTTTCCACTGTTGATTATATAATAGCCTATTGTGTAGTAGATAATAGTTCAGTAGGTGTTTAGTTCTTCAGAACGTGTTCATTCGCCTATAACCTGACCTTTCCGTTACTCGGTTATACATGCAACAAGCCACTGAGTCGTGAAGTGACACTCGAAAAGTGCACCTGTTTTTAACAGTGGTTAGTTTATTTTTATTTTTTATAGGCTTATTAATGCTACTTGTATGAAAAACTGCATTTAATTCATAATAATGATTGGCGATTTTGACACACAAATGGCGCTTGGTACAAAAAATTGGTCTAGAAAAACACAAGAACGTCGCGGCGTCGCAAAAAAACAATGCAAAGTATTATTTTGTTTCAAATATAAATATCTTACTGAAATGTTTAATGTTTATCTCAGGCGGTAATAGAAGGAACCATTCATACTTGACATAATGTTAGGGACAAGACATGGTCATGGCTAAGAGACAGCAATCTACATTACGATAACTGCCAAAAATCGGAAATTCACAATTTTGGTACCTACTTGTAAGTGTACTAACATAGGTACACCTAGTATATAGTTAGCAAGAGCGAAAGATCTCTCAATCCCCCAGTAAATTAATGTCAATACAGTTTGTATATTACTGCTGTGCAATGCAACGTTGAATGTTTATGCATTACGTAGAACACTAAAGTGTTTCAAGCCTTAGATAAACACTTTTCAATGAATACTAATAGATTATTGACGTGAAACTAACACGCTTACATATTAAACACTGGATTACACTAGACAAAGAGAGTACTTTAATTCAGTGCAAAACAGTAACTGTTTTAGTGTTTTACCTGAAATTTCCATATTTCCACACATATGGGAATATAAAAGCATAACCACACAATTATGGTAATTTTCTGGACCGGAATCGGCTTCTGTCCTTACGTAAATCATCCAACAATACTTTTCGAATATTAAATTGACTTTATTGTCGTAGAGGACATGAAATATATAAAATGACGATATGACTATCTCGGACTTTGCATAATTGTTTGCGAGTTTTCTGCCTTACAATTTGACTTGAATTGTCGTAAAAGAAAATAAATTACTAAATTAATAACATACTATCATTTACCTTTAAAGATTTTGAATTGTTTATTCGATGTTTTTTGTTGTTATTGAGTTGTTTGCAAATCTGTACTATCCTTACGCAAAAGACAGTAATCCGATTCCAGGGAAGTATTGAAGGAATTATTAAATTTAATAATAAAGACAACCAAAATAAAAATCAATTTTCGTACGATGCCGACATTACAAGAATTTACGCAGATGACATCAGTACAGACATTTCACAGAGAATAAGGCTTGAGTAAATTACAAGATCCTTTCAAAAAGTATGAACAGAATTAAACGAACTATGTCGTCCTACTGAGCTTAAAAAAGAGGTCCGGTGAAATTTAATGAAACTACGCGTAACCATTGCTAGTAGGTACTCAGTTCTAAATAAAAATTTATAACGAAATGTAGAACAGAGACCTTTTTCATTTGCTCTCTTTGATGCTTCTCTCTGCATTAGTTTACATTGTACGTGTTTTACCGTTGTGACAACATTCTTTTATGTGAGAAAATTAGTTCTCACATAAAAATCTGAGTTAATACAAGAGGCGCTGTTAATATTCCATTTTTTTTATGTACTTGAAATACAAAATTATAGCATAAATAGCATGAAATACATTCTGTTACATAAACATAAATCCATTTTCGGCATTTTATGCATGTGTCATTATCATTATCCCAACAAAGCGTATATGATTTACCCGAAACATCGAAACCTGTCTGCAAGATCCTACTTTCTACCTTAGAAATCACTTAAATCTTTTCGGATCACTCTCAAATCCTTTTCATTTTGCTTTGTAGACGTCGCAGTATATCACTTATCAACTTAGATTGTGCCAATGGTGCTATTAGCATTTGAGGACAACATTTTCAGGTAAATAAGTAGTCACATAATTATATTGGTTACATTTAAATTACTTTAAATGTAACCAATATCTTATATTCAAAATTTTATCCGAAATATGACGACAAAGGCCATCCACCATCGATGCTTTAGCATAATTTAGTTACATATCTTTACTTTTTTTACTTTTTTACTTATGATTTGGGTTGTTTGAGCCTAGGGGTCTTTTGTAATTTTATTTATTTTTTATTTATTTGTTTTTTTATCTTTTGACTTCATTTCTTATAGTCCAGGTTTCCTAGAGATGTCCTTTATCTTCGTGTTGTATTAGTAGATACATGTTACTCACTACTCTTGGGTGTCATCTTTGTACCTAAAAGTTCACTCATAGAATAAGTGAAATTTGGCGAGTAGGTGAAGAGGTTAGCTAAGAACGGGCTTTATGACATATGCCACAATTAGTGAAATATTGTTAAATATACCCTAATCTAGAGCGACATCGACATTAAATACAACTAGCATAGAAGTGTGTATAACGCACTTTTGCTAAATTGTCTTATTCAGAAACCATAATTTCACGTTTAGTATAGAAATAATTTTAGATATTAATTAACTTATTTTATCAACTCCAGAATCAAACGATAATATCGATTTTGTGTGTCAGTACTTGTCTAAAGATGACGCCTGAGGGTTACAAAATAATATAGTAAGTCCACTTGTAGTTTGTTACTTAAAAAGTTTACCGACCGCCATTTGAATACAAAGTTTTTCCTGTCCCTCTTCACTTTCGTGAAACGGAGATATAGATAAAATAAATTTAAATTGCTACCGCAAGATGCTCAAGTGTCTGAAAGTTTTCTTTATTCTTATTTTCTGTTAATTATACCGTGGTACCGAGCTATAGAGTACACAATACAAATAAACATTGTATGACAAATACAAAGACATAAAATAATAATTATAATAATACGACTTTTCAAGAACTTTTTTTATTATTAATTGCGTATCGTATCACGTCTTTGTAAAGAGTTTGCTATTTTTTTTATAGCTAGTGTGTTCTAATTTTGTATTTCATTAGCGGTTTCGTCAACAAATCATTCTCACATCTATTTTTATATCTTCAGTGTTTTGTGAACAAATAAGTGGGTGACAAAATATTTTTATTACGTACTAATCATAAGAAGAATGAAATTTTCGTATTAGTATATAAAGATGAAGTACGAGTATAGTAGTACTAATTCTTTATTCCTTTATTGTTAGACAAGAGTCTGCATATATGGTAAGTTTGCAACACAATACTTGAGAATAAACTGAAGTGTACTTAGTACTTAAGTCTTCGTATATACCCATGGAAGACGCACATTCACAGCGCGCATCTGCTAGCTTTGCAGTGGTTTCAAATTACCTAACTCAGTTTCTGATTTTCAATAATTATAAATGGTATAAATAAAGTTTTATAATACATATTCTTAGTTTGTTTATGTTTTATATATATTTTAACATTTAAAGGTTTAAAATGAACAATCGGTTGTTTTTATATGGATCAATCCGCAAGATCTTATCACTAACTGTACTTCTGGTAATGGTAAAGGTAATTAATAACTATTACGATCTTCAAACTTCTATAACTTACATAAACACCGAGTAATCCTCTGCTTCCTTAGTGTTCTTATTGTACCTGTCTTAGAAATCTAAATTTATACTTTTGTTTCTACTAATGTTACAAATATAGGTGTAGGTATATATTCGATATATTCTATTGATCTATATATAAAACTTCATCTATTTAGTATGTAGGAAGTTGTATAGGCGAGTTTAATGCCTGACGCCCAAAGCGTTCTCCACCAGCCTAACTTTTAAAGATGGTAACGTCTACCAATTAAATATTAGGAATAGACAGCCTTCAAATCATTCCTTTTAACACTGATATAGATCTATACGACATAAGACAACTCAGCAAACCGTCATCGTAACTAGTCTAGTGACCTCGTCGTATCATTAATTGTTTACCTAAGTAGTTATTCATACATTAGCTTTCCGATATGCGGTGTCACCCGCGTCTATGCTTAGGCACTGCTCTGCTCCCGCCGACAGCAGCGTGATGTTAAATAGCGTATAACCCTTCTTGAAAACTGAGCAATCATACGCAAAAAGAATTATTCAAATCAGACTGGTAGTTTCAGAGATTAGTGCGTTCAAACAAACAAACAAGCAAGCAAACAAACAAACTCTTCCGCTTTATATAATAGTAAAGATGTAACATAAACAAGCTAATAAACTGTATTGATATGACTTCATTAAAAAAATCTATTATAATTAGTGATAAACACATGAATGTAAAAGTTAATAAACACTTATTAACCTTTTAACTGAGTGCATAGCGAAATACACGTGTATCATACGCAAATTCAAACGCTTCTGTTCAATTGAACAATATTTGCAGCAGTCCAGACAGTACTTTGGTAGTTGAAATTGATAACAATTGAGCTGTAAGTACAGTTGCCTTACTAACCGTTTATCTATGCATCGTTACTATCATTAAGAAAAATGTCGACTGCTGGCCAATTCCAAGCATTCGTAATTTGATCGGTTCTGAACCGCACTACTCTATCCGTTGCTTTCCACCTTTACTAAATTGTTATTCTTTTTTCTTGTCGTGTTTTAACTACTGAAGGTAGTGTCCGGTAAAAGAAATATCTGGTAGCATTTTAATTATAGTTGTCCATGTGTATCTGTATTCGACTTTGCTTAACGTGGTGGTAACTGTGCCGCCAGTAAGTGATTTTATTTGGCCACACCAGCAATAAGGTAATTTACCATGGGGACGTTGACCATCAATTTTTTTTAATTTCAAAGTTATTGCGGTGCACTATGCATTACAGAAGATTGTTAAAAGTAAACAATAGTTTCTAACAAAACACCTTTTTTCATATTGACTATTCAAAGATAGCGTTGTCCCGCAAGACGGCCGCGCGGCCCCTACGTGCAACTGGGTAAATACGACAAAGGCGACCCTCAAATCAAGATAATTAAGTATGCATTTGAACGGAAAGATATGACTATTCTTATCTATTTAGACCTGTTAAATTTTATTTTTCTTCTATTTTAAACTATTGTTTTCTACGTTTCTAAATTTAGTTATTTGATTTATATTTGAATTATAATTATTTTGCTTAAATACGATTATATTGTGGCAAGAAGAATTGTATATTTTGTCAAAAAAGCCTAATATTAAGTTATTATTATAGAAAATGTCTGTTTAACTTTTGAATATTGTCAATAAACGTAGGTACTCTTATTATTGTAAGTGTCGCCTTTTTCATATTATTTTTATGAGTTCTGGTATCAAAGAAAAGAGAAAGTCTTTCCCTTTTAAGATGTGCCTTATTAAACATAAAGTGACATAATATTAGACAGGTACTCTTTTACACAAACGATTATTTCAATAATATTTAAATATTCAATTCAACAAACGCGAAAGATAAATTGTCTGGCGGCTTTGTAAAACCCGAAATTAAAAATCTAAATGCAAATAATGTTTGCCTCTACCAATAACTGAAAAATATTCCCTAAAACTTGGCTAAAAATGTCTACTGTTTCAAAGTGTCATTAAAATTAAAAATGCCTTGTCTTTTAAGTGAATTCTTTTACGAAATTAAAAATAGGAAGACGTAGGTATAACATAAACAATTTCAGTAACGCAACAGTAAGTAGGTAGGTACCTTCTTTGTGAATAATATAGATACTTTTTTTGTTTGTACTCAAATTTGTTTGCTGCTGATAATAAATAATACGATAGATAAATAAATTTAATATATTGCTTTTATCACGCTATTTTCGGTAAACAGTGGCTCTTGAGCCCTTGACATTGTTATAAGTCCATGAGCTACGGCTACTACTCATAGGTGGTGTGTGATTTCAAACATTATTTTTATGTACTAGAACAGATTTATTTAAAGTTTTCGTTACTAACGCTACGTGTTTGAATTTCTGTGGTCAGAAATAAACGCTTACTAGTAATATTATATCAAATTTCCTTCTGAGGTACCTACTTAAAAGAACACTTTAGGTGGCCCTCTGTGTCTGAGCTATGGCCTTTGGAAGTTTTGCATACTTTATAACACACACCTAGGTATTTCGCTGTGACCACAGACGGTGGTGACAATAAATATAGGAAAATGTGTCACGTTAATATGTCAGTAAAGTAAAAGTGTATGCATAGTTCTTTCAAGATCGCTGTTAGCAATAATGCTCTAGTCGAAATTTTGATTAAGTACGTAAGAAATAAATCAATTTTGGGTAGAACACGGATATGAATTCCCTAGAGTAGAATATAAAATATACTAAAATAGCCCACATATTGAGGTAGCAGCCCCAGGAGGCCAGGAAAGTAACTTATTTATAACCTAACACACATTTCGCGTTGTTTTAGGAATTAATAGTTTTATTTTTAGAATAAGTATTTCATCAGAGTGAATGATTACTGTTGCAGTGTCCTTGTTCTGACCAATACCACGTATTTGTCACAGCTAATTATTTCGATTCAACGATGTCAGCATTGATTGAAAGTAATATACTTACTTAAGCGGTTTAATTGATAGTTACATAAAGTGGTAATCATGTTTGCTTGTTTATTAATTATGAAGTTAATATTATCTCATTTATAATATGTGTATTGAATAAATGTATACATATTGTTGTGCTAGTCACGTGACTCTTATTGTTGAAGTATATAATACTGTGATATCCAGGACTTAGGAGAGTATGCAATGACACAACAGCTTCTTGTTACAGCATTTATTCCGGACTGAAGAGCAATTCAAAGCTTTGACATAGAACAAAAGTACAGATCATATATCATCATAGTTGTACCATAATTTATTATAATATAATATATACTTCAACAATAAGAGTCACGTGACTAGCACAACAATTTTAGGTAAGCTGAGGCCCTAGACAAGTGTCAAAGATTTCTATTTTATTCATAGAATAGATAAAAAAATGTATGAGATTAACATAAGCGTTGGCGTTAGCTTATGTCAATCCAGAGGCCCTAGACAAGTGTCAAAGATTTCTATTCTATTCATAGAATAGATAAAAAAATGTATGAGATTGACATAAGCGTTAGCGTTAGCTTATGTCAATGCAATAATTTTTTTAATCTATTCTATGAATAGAAGAAAAATCTTTGACACTTTTTGTCTAGGGCCTCTGGTCGTTATAAAATATTTGATTAGTTTATAAATACATTATTTTATAAATAACAGTAATAATCCTTGCTCTGACTTTGTATGCCAAATTAAAGGAAAAAATAAAATAAAAATACAAAATCGGTTTTACGAAACCCAAGAGTATGTATCAAAATGTAGTTTTTTAGCGTGTGCTAGTTTTAACGTGGACCCGTATTCACCATGAAAGAATGGACTCATTTATTGCGTTATGTTCAGTGGAAAGCGCCGATCGGTCCAACTACGTTCCCGTCTCGTAGCCTTGCAGTTCGTGTTTTCTAAGCATTGTTTTATATTTAGTATTGTTTAGTACTTATAATTCTAGGCTACAACAATCCTAACACAATGATGAACAAACTTGACAAATAACAACTACTACGATGATTGATTGTACACTTGTAATGATAACCAACGTCACATTCTACACTTGTAAAAAAATTATCACAATAATATAATAAATTTAGGGTGCTAATTTTGTGAACTTATATGTATGAGTATTTGGAGGGTAAACATCAAAACCAGTGTATATGTTTAAAAAAAATTTGCCCTTTCAGGCTATGCTATATGTAGTTTAAATAGGTCGGAGGGAAATTAAACACCTAAAGTAAATATTTCTTATAATGGTAAAGTAAAAGAATTATCTGTTATATATTTCATTGTTTAAAGACAATTATTAAATTTGGAATGCGCATAAAGAGAAGAGTAGGAAAAGTTACGTGCATAAGCAGATATACATATTATTATCTCGCATTATTTAAAATTTCCAAAAAATTAACAGTAATGCGCCGTTAAATCCTTAGGTACTTAACACTGATTTGTATTACATTAAGCAGTAGGTACTTTATATCTCTGCATAAAAATAGAATATCTAAAGTACTAAGTATATAGGTATTATGCTCAGCGTGTGGTTGGTACGTAGGTGAAAGCTCCATATTGCTCATTTAATTTAATAACACTAACAAGCTTTATGTATTCACAACTAATGTATTTATTATAATCAACGTAAATTTATTTGAAAATGCATCATCAAAATTAAGAACTTTACGAGTAGGTACCTATCTAGTAGAGTGTTAGTCGTAAAATTTGCTTCTATTGTAAAATATCTCTTGGTTGTACATAATTGTATATACTTTCATGTTATTTTTATTCTTAAATTTGTATACATTTTTTGTTACAGATCTACCTGTGATGATAGTTGTGTGTGGAAAAGTAATTACAAGTTATTAGATATCTTAGTGATTAAATAAAGAAAATTTGAAATTTGAAAATATGACAATTGAAATCAACTTTATTAGTTTATTTCAATGCACTGCGCTAATTTTAATAATATTACGTATACAAAATATTTAAACTTTTTGTTTCTGTTTTAATCTTTTTGTCTGTTCATTAACATTATAATAAGTTTATGATTACATACGTATGCGAAATAAATGAAATGAAATGAAATGAAATATATATTTATTCATATAGGTTTTATGAACGTCAAAGTTTACAAAATGTCAGCAATTTAACCTACAGCCAGTTCGCTGACGAAGTAGAGCCATGAGAAGAACTGGCAAGAAACTCAGGCCACTCTTTTTAATCGCCAGGTTATTACAATTTTTGTAAATAAGTTAATTATTTGTAATTAATAGCGGGCTATTAATTAATGATGACAATGTCATCTATTCTAACAAACGCATTTGTACCAGCCAGTACCTACTAAGAAATTTGTGTCATAAATCACAATACTTTGTAAAAATAAATAATATTTATTATTTTAGAGCATTACAAGGAATAAATTATAAATATACAATGTCTTACTAATGACTAGTAAATTGCAAAACCTCATAAATTAAGCTAAGTAAAAATTTGTGAAAGTAGGTGTATTTTTACAATGTTTTTATTTCGAAACAAAAAAAGAGAATTTAAGAAACTATTATACTTAGGTATTTTCGTAAAAAACAAATTAATAGTCTTGTATAAGCTCTTTAATTTACTCATTACCTATAAAATAATCTAAAACCTGTTTAACGCAGTTCTTAAATTAAAATGTTTCCTTATTGCAATCATTACTCCTGTAATATTGAATTCAACTTTAAAACCTCACCGCAAACCGACCGAGCCACACATACGTGGGAGAAGTAGAACGTACTGAATATTTTATGAATAACATGGCATTCTTGTTCCCTACGGCCTTTACTTACAATTTCGCAAATGTTTTATATCTGAAACCTCTTAAATTTCAGTCTTTTAAACTTAGAAGTGTTTTTTGAGATATAATACTTACATTATGTGTTAATAAAATAACAACTTTAGTAAGTCTATTCATTTATTTTAATTACATATAGCCATATAGAAGTGCGTAAGAATATTATTATAAATACATAACATATTTACACACATAAATGTATGTATGCATTTATGTGTGTAAATATGTTTCTATCATACAAAAATCGAGATATTTCACTTTACTTTTTCAAGTCTGTGATATCTATATATAATTAAATGGATAATAAATAAAATAAATATTACAATTAGAATAAATAAAACTCACGATAGTTTTGCCGAAAGCATTCTCACAAACATACTAACATCTAGGTATATAATAAAGTGAAAATTGCTGAGTGATGTTTATCATCTCATTTTTTGCGATTACTTCACTATTAAGCAACAATATACCTAACTTAGTTTAGCTTACATTAAATTTATACTATGAATTATAATTAACTGTAGTACAGATGTAAGAACTATACCTTAGTGCTCTCGATATGTGTCGGCAGCACGAAGGCCGTACTCTGCAGTTACGAGGCTCGGTGCATCACCCAATGGGCCAGTCTAGCGTGATTACTACACCAATACTACGGTCCGTGGGTGATTGACGGGCCGTTTACCCCGGCACTTCACTGTCAAACTCCAAAGTCACCAGAATTACACACTCAAAGTCGAATGGAAATAAGGTAAGGTTCACACTGGTCGCGATAAAATCAGCGTAGGTCTATACGATATTGTTTACGGTTGCGTGAAGAGCGAGCGAAGCGATCGGCGCGTGTTGTGAGCGGCGCGTTTGTACCGCGTCCACCGCGCTCGGCGCGCAACAGATAGTACCTAGAGCTACGGATACACGAAGCGGCCGGGGTGTACGTCGGCGGCGCGCGCCACTCCCGCGCCTCGCCCCGCGTACGCCCCTCTGACGTCACTCCTGAAACCTCCGAAAACCCTCGCGACCGCCGATCACGCTGCAACTACTTGAGCTGGTCGATCTCGCTTAAAAGCTAAAATTCGGATACGGTAATGCCTGGTCCTTGTCCGCACATCAAACACATTTCAAACACAATGGAAATTGGAATTTAATACAATTTTAACCTTTCTCGTACAAGTCACTTAAAACTTAAATAGTTTTTGAATATGGTAAACAATATAATTCAAAGAATAGTTAATAAGTAATGTCGTTATAAAAGAAATCATATTTTCATCACAATCTATATTTTTACTTAAACTTATTTCCACTAGAAAGTAAACCAGTCATTATCACTAAACATTAATTACTTTAATTATCTTTGTATGCGGCAAATGAAAATTGTTCTCTAAGTTGTTATTTATGACGACTTTTTTTATATTACGACAAAAATTGTTATATTTTTCGTGTAACTATGTCGTAGTTTTCACGTATTATACATTTTAAAGAATTAATTAATATAAGTAGGTATTGAAATAGTTGTCACACGACTTCACACTCACACGCGATGTGGGTACATACACGTCACGATTACGTTTTCAGTTCATAACAAAACATACCGTAATGGTATGTTTTTCAGGACTAAGTATTTCAGAACAAACGGGGTAAAATAGTTTTTTTCAATATTTAGAGGACAAAAAAGTAGGTAATCTGACGTCTAACAAAACATACCGTAATGGTATGTTTTTCAGGACTAAGTATTTCAGAATAAACGGGGTAAAATAGTTTTTTTCAATATTTAGAGGACAAAAAAAAGTAGATAATCTGACGTCTTATAAACACATATTTTTGTCAGTTATAAATATTAGGTAAGCGAAGTAATGTTGATCGTTTTTCTACAGCATTTTTTTTTTGTACAGGAGATAGAACTTGGGGCTCAAACTATAGTATAGTAATAGAAAATAAAGTGCTTCTTTAGTGCGAACGCACTAAAGAAGCACTTTAGTTTCTATTTAACATTATATCTATTATATCATTTATTGTGCATATTTACATTATTTACTATTGAAAAGTTGGAAAATAGGTAAATTTTTTAACGGTTGAACAAGCAAAATATATTATTAAAAAACAAAAAGCCCGCCTGCTTATAACAATCTCAAAAAATCCATTATTTTTTCTTGCTGACGCTACATTGCAAAATTATATACTCTGTGTCCTAAGTCACTCCCACAATTAATATAAATCTAATGACACCACATATGTGTGGGCGTGCCAAAGAAATGGTCATACATACATATATAGATACATACATACATACATACGCTCAAAAAACATTACCATCCTTCGGCAGTAGGGCAAAAAAGTTACAAAGAAAGATTTTTCATAGCGTTACCTACGCTTTTTTCGTCGAAGAGAAAGCGGAGTCGCGCGACACCTACGTTTTGCCTGTTATGATAAGTTCCACGTAACAGGGGGCGAGCTTGTTACACTAATAATAAGAAAACGGGTTGAAGATGTAACTGATGAAATTTGAACAAAGAATAAAAAACATTTATTTCGAAATCATACAAGGGTAAGTACTTATTCTAAGGTTCTGCATTTCAAGTTTACTCACAACTGACAACACACTTGGGTAGCGGGCTATTTGTCAATAATGATATTGCTATCAATATCGTCCCTGCATTTTTCAATATAATTAAGTTTGAATATCAGTAGTAGTCTTTTTCCTTTGGGTAATTTAACTCACTGGATTCGTCAAAAAAAAATTGTCATTGGAAGACCTCCCTATGCTTATCGAAAGTTTGATACAAAATCAGATAGATATCATTAGCTGCTACATTAGACTGATCAAGTTTAGTACTTACCTAATCCAAATTTCATTAATTTTACAAACAATTTACAGGCACACTCAAGCCACATTTTTATGATAGTTCTGCACATAGTCGCATGCACTCCTATTGCGTCACTGAGATAGTTTATTTAGTAGATAATAATAATATATATATTCAACTAAACAACTATTCATTCAAAAAGTTCTGAAATATAAGTAATGAAAACGTGTTACCGTAAAAAGATTAACAGCGAACGATGTGAAAACTGATACCAGATGATTAACCGCCTGAATAATTAGTATTTAACTTTGGCGTCTGATTTTAAGCATTGATTAGCTAATTACATAATTCAAATCAAATCAAAATCAAATCAAATCATTTATTCATAACTTAATTAGATACAAATTAAAATAAGACAGTTGTGTAACTATACGTATTACAATTTAGATGCCTGTACTAGGATATAGTTCCTGTATCACAGGCGAAAATAGCGCTAGAATTTTATTATATATATAAATATCTATGATTCTCTAGATTTTAAATAAAAGACTTACAATGAAACATGAAATACTTAACCTACTATGTTATAACTAATTTAATAACAAAAATACAAAATATGTGTTAGTTTAGGTAATTTTACGTAAACGTTCGAGGCTAATTTATTGGGGACAAGTAATATGCTTATGTACTAATAAAATGATGACATGACAGATGCTATGAAAAAAACATGAACAAGTGTGTTGTATTTAATTCTATCTAAAATAATAAATAGCATTAATCCAATTATTGTAAATCGTCATAATCAACAGAGTTGATATATTTGAGCTCGGCAAATTTCTTAGCTGGGCACTCATTATCGCCCGTCTTATGGTTATTGGACTTCTTAAATCTTGAGCATGTTGCGCATTTTGGCGAGTTATCTTTGTTTGTGCAGTCTTGTACGGAGTGTCCTATTTCTCCACAGTGAGCACAGGAAGGCGTAGCTTCTCGACATGATTTCGCCGCGTGTCCATACTGGTGGCAGTTGTAACATCTGGTTACTAATGTAAAGTCCCGCACAGGACACGATGTCCAATTTATAAAAAGCCTAGTTTGAGTAATTAGAACTTTTCGTATATTAGCTGGCAATTCTATTATATAGTTGCAGGTTGGTGCGTCTTTCTTACCAGATTTATGACTTAATTTTATTTGGGTCAGGAAAGATTCTAATGTCATTGCTGGAAATTTCTCGGCTATATTTTGTTCGTATATGTATTTGAACACCTCCCTTTCTGCTAATTAAGTTAACTGTGATAATATATATTTGCAAAATAAAACATTTGAACTTTTTATCAAAGGGATGTGCGTTTGGTATCGTAACGTTGCGTTGTTGGTACAATATATCTACGAGTATAAAAAATAAACAGCGGCCCTGGTGGCTGAATTTCATACAATTGTTTACACTACTTGTTGGAATAACCAAAATAAACTATCATTATCAAAATTTAAATGCCTAAATTTGTCAGTTTATACCATCGGTATAGCAAAAACTTTATTGTTATTTTTGAGATGGTTGTTTTAGGCCCAACGCACACCGCTGGAAGCGAATTCAAGACAACAATTTAATATAAACCTTATCTGCCTTGACATACGGTTTAGAATTATAAATCAAGATCAAATTCGAACACGGCGCTCGGAGTTCCCTCAAGCTACTACAAGAGCATAAGCGACTATTACTCTAGTCGCCGCTGCGCCGCACTGCGCCCAGCCAGATTTCTTTAACCCACATATTACTTTTGCTATTAAATGTTTCTTTTTCTTCTTCTGCAAGCCCAGCAATTATAATCAAGTCTCAGTCCACATCTATTACGAACGAGAGCGAGTTGTTTGTACAAAGTATCAATCAGCACTAAATGATATGAGGCAAGTTCGGAGTAGCTGCGCGCCGCCGCGCGTCTCTCCGCTCGACGGCTCTCAAGGGCTCTTGGCGCCGTTTAGGGCGCCTGAAACGCGCGTTTCAAGGAAATGCGCTCTGCCGCGCTTCCAGCGGTGTGCGCTGGGCAGCAATATAGCAAATACAATAAATGACTCCATTGTGTGAGATGTACTTCATCTCAGAAGTTACTTTATTTTTGTCTTCCTAAATCTCATCCGGTTACCTCTCTCCATTCGATTAAATAGTGAATGGGATTAGATTAATCATGGAATATCAGGTTAACATTTAATTAATTAATAAGAAAATTCTCGTTAATAAATTAGGTCTATACAATTTATCGCTTTAACTGGCAAACGCAGAACCAGGATGTTTACTAAATAAACGTGACACTTTTACGGCCAAAGTTTGTCGCTTGTTAATATTATTGCTGTTGTTATATCTACTCATGAGTGCACGGCATTCGTTTTTATCTTTACATTTGTTGGCTGGTAGAAAATGCGATTGGAATTAAGACTTTGTACATACAACTTTTGTACCACAAGTTTTAATTAAAATAAACTGTTTTCTGTATCATGAAGATTTCTAAAACGGATTGTTATAAAAAAAAGCAGCGTCAAAATAACTCCTATAGGTTTTATAAAGTTTTAATTTAAATCTTTAAATCTGCCCGTAGTACTAACAAAAAACATTTCATTAAAATCTGGATAGTAGTAACGTACCTACTCGTGACTGAGATCTAAAAATACTGGTTTACTGTAGTTTAGTATAGGGAGTCGAGGACAAACAATAGCAAGTAAGTATTAACAAAGCACGTGTGTTTGTGACGGCGCGGCGCGCGGCGTAACTACGCGCAATAAACCGCCTTTGTCAGACATTTAATCCACTTAAGAGTTTGTAGCCCCTGTTCAAAGATGTGGACTGACTCGCGCCTATTGTTGCCAAAAAATATTACTTCCGATAAGCGGGACCATTCGACCTACCGATCTGCGACTGCAAAGTAATCATTTTTATTACGTTCCTCATTCTCGCTGCAATGACAGGACATTGTGTCATTGTACTCCAACTCATAAATCGTTTGTCAAACGTTTCAGGTATGGTGAACAAAATAGTATACATAAATAATATTAAACGTACAAGTCTAATGCTCCATCAATCAACGTAAAAACATATCCATCCACATGTTAAAGGTAGGCATACCTTCTATAACCTTGAATGGGGTTAGAAACTAAACTAATAAATCAATTGTTTATATATATTGAAACAAAAACAATATTAAACGACGAATATTTCAGAAGAGTGCATCAGTAATCAAAGTGTATAGGTACTATAATATATTGAGTAGGAGGAAAACGCTCACGAACACGTATATGACTGATCTATCTATATCAGCAACAACTCGAAACTGCTTTCTTCTTAGATGGAAACAAACAATCATACCACCCCCACGTACAATCTCACTATCATAAAGCTAAGTGAGGCTATGCAAAAACACGATAAAAGATGGAATATCACAAGGACGGTATTTCTGCAGTTTGAATAACTTCATTATATTAGACTGTACGTTATTACTTTATTAGATATAGGTATGTAATAGACTATAGGTATTATTAATGTATCATATTTGTACATCCTTAATAAAATCAACACTTTATTTCACATTTTATTATAAATTAATTCAAACAAAGTATTTGTCGATTCATTTAAGATCTTCAACTAGGTACTTAAATTCTTAAGTAAAATGTCCACGGGCACTTTACTTCATCATTACAAGTACTTGGTAAAAACTCATAAAGTCTTATTTCTGTATTTTCTAAATAAATACATTTTACTAAAACTTGAGTTTGATATAAGTTTCTTTAAAAAACCCACAGGAGATTTAAGGCTCTCTACGTTTATATAACTTAGGGGAGATGTATACGATCGGGATCAGTTGGAAATCGTGATCACGTATTAAAACAAAAACCAAACGCGAGCGAGCGATTGTTACATACCTACATGCTAGCCGAGGACCAATAGCGTGCGTCGCCGGCGGCAGCCGCCAGTGTCCGCCACGCGCTCACGAGTGACACACGTAAGCACGTTTCGCGCCATTTTGATGTAATTTTTCGTCTGCATTGTTTTAAAGGTAAGTTACGAAATATTTGGGTTTTCATTGTGACCATGGTATTTTATTTGAGCCGTAGTATTAGACTTCGTAATTTTTAACGTAAATTTCTAGTAACAGGTGTATTGTTTGTGTTTAGATATTTTTTTCCTGATATTCTTGAGGTATACAATTGGAATCAAGTGATCACCATTGTCGACACAAAGTCACATTAATGAAACTGTTGTGTCATTGGTTTCAGATGGTGAAAGCACGTCCGAGAAAGATGACCAAAGCCAGCTGGACCATGGACCAGCTGAAGAAGGCTGTCAAGCTAATCGATGAAGAGGGATATACAATGAGAAAAGCTGCACTTGCAATGAAAATTCCATTTTCTAGTTTACATAAGAGATATAAAAAAATATGCAAGAAACCTCGCCACGGACGAACAACAGTTTTCACGGCTGAGATTGAACTAGAATTTGCGTCCACTATTAAAAATATGTCAAATCTTTTTTATGGATGCACCGCTACCCAAGTAAGAAAAGTGGCATTCGAGTATGCAGAATCACTTAACTTAAAGCATAACTTTAATAAGCTGTCAAAAATGGCTGGTCGCGTTTGGTTCGAAGGATTTACTAGAAGGAATGACATATCCGTACGAAAGCCTGAGGCAACGAGCATTCACAGGATCACAGGTTTTAATAAGACGGAGGTTCACCGGTTCTATCAACTGTTGGAAGAAATGATGGCTAAATCTAAATTTCAACCGAAAAACATCTACAACTGTGATGAAACCGGCATTTCAACGGTCCAAGAGCCAGGGAAAGTGTTGGCCGCCAAGGGACAAAAGAGGGTGGGGTCGATTACAAGTTGGGAAAGAGGAAAAAATATAACTCTTCTTTGTGCAATGAGCGCAGCTGGCGGATACGTTCCGCCGATGTTTATTTTTCCACGGAAAAGAATGACACCAACTCTCGAAAAAGATGGCTTAGCAGGAGCTATTTATAAATGTTCTGATAGCGGTTGGATAAACGAGGATCTTTTTCTGTTGTGGCTTGGGCACTTTAAGGAACATGTAAAACCTTCAGAAAACGAACCTGTTTTATTGATTTTAGACAATCATGCGAGTTACATATCGCTAGCTATCTATGAATATTGCAAGACTAATCATATTCACATGCTTTCTTTGCCACCCCACACCTCTCATCGCATGCAACCGCTAGATGTCTCTTTTTTTGGACTATTCAAAGCAGCTTATAAAAGAGAATGCGATTTCTTTATGAAGAGCCATTTAGCAGAAAGAATAACACCATACGATGTAGCATCGTTGGTTAAAAAGGCATTCTCCGATGTCGCCACTATGAGCAAAGGCGAAGCAGGGTTCAAGGCTACGGATATATTTCCACTAAACCCAAACGTCTTTATAGATGAAGATTTTGTAGCTGCTGAAGTACTGCAATCTGAACCCAACGTAGTTGAAGATGTTGATCCCACAGCAGTACAACCATCTGCTGGTGACCCTGAACGACACAGTCCTATTCCAAGTACATCCAGGGGTTTTAATCTATGTACACCTGAACATACTACAGTCAACGTCTGCACCGGAGCTGCCATTACCTAACTCGACAAAAATACAAGATTTCATCCAGATGCCCTCCTGTCCTTAAGACAAGACAAGGAAGAAAGAAACAGCGTGCAACCATTCTGACTTCAACGCCAATTAAAGATTCCCTGGTTGAAAAAGAAAACAGGAAGAAAGCTAAGGTTGAAAAAGCAAAGGGAAAAGGCATAGGAAAGAAGAGCAAGCAAATCGCGTTGCCGAAGGCTGCTGCTGCTAAAGTAAAGAAAAGAATTCTACGGGAATCTAATGAGTCATCATCGTCGACGTCTGAAGTCAAGACAGATGATTTGTGTCAAGATGACATAGACGATGATGCAGAAAACCCTGGAAACCAATGTCTCATATGTGGTGAATTCGGAAGAGACAACGAATTGTGGTTTCGTTGTACTTCTTGCGGGCTTTGGGCACATTCAGAGTGCACTGGGTGGGAAACTGCCTGTAATTATGTGTGTGACATGTGTTGATCTCCATTGTAAACACGCTGATCACCATTGGAAAAACTGTTTTTTTTTTAAATGACTACTGTTCTTAAAATAAGTATTATATGTGATTTAAAGTGAAACGTAATATTAGCAACTAGATATATTTTTATAAAGAATTTAAATTATTTGGATATATGAGAGATGGTAGATTTCAATTTTACTTTTAAAGAAAAACGTAATAACGTTATTGACGGATGAGTTCAAAAACAATTGTGACTACAAAGTTAAATTCTGTTGACGGTGAACTTTCCGTACAATTTTTGTTGGAAGTGCAATAATTTTTTTACAACAAAGTCAGATACTTATTTGACTGGTAAAGTATAGATTCAATTTGACGCAAAACACAATCACTTTTCCAACTCTAGGGTCACAATTACTGCCTCGGTTCTCTGTACTCCTCTCAAAAGTAAACTGATAGAACTTCAATAGTCGGTAACTCAAGAATAGAATGCAATCCTAAGAGCAGTAGCGAGGCTATTTCCCGTCCGGACCATCTCGCCACCAAAACTTCACAACCAGTTCAACTTGTTTTATGGTCTGCTCTGATAGTATAAGGAATAGAAGAGACATCACTGGTGTTGACTTCACTTTTGTTTCACTGCTACCTAGACCTAGACCTAACTTTCTGGTATTAATACTAAATGTATCGCTGATCCGAACTGCTCGTACTGTAAAATCCATAAGAAACGTTCGCTAATTAACATTATAGCGTCAGGTGAGTCGTTGTCACGTCTATCACGGTAGTTATAAAAATAAATTAAATCTGCAGTGAAATAAAATTGTTATAACTTTTTATCTTTATGTTATGACTACTATATTCTTAATAGAAAGAAGCACTTCGACCATTATAATATATTTTGTTATAGTCTGATGCTCCTTACTTGTTAGTCTACCTCACGATATGTTTCTTTTTTGTGCCACCAAACTAAAACCAACGACCTATCTGGTGGTAAGTGGTAACCATCACTCTTGAACTTCTGTAATATCAGCGCTCAGCTAAGTAGTGACTTAATAGTCACTACTTAGTGACTTGATAGGAACTATTAATATTTTTCAATTATTAAATTAATTGAAAAAAATAGTTCCGGTGGGAGAAATGGATACTGAAAGCGAAACATGTTAGACGAGATCATGTCCAGGTACCAAATATAGGTATTATATTAATGCGCACTATAAAGTTAGAAAGCACCTATAAATTTCAAATCTGTTACTTTACTTTTTACCTTACAAAGGTTTTAAGTATAATAGTAATGAAATTTCTTACCTTTCTTAATAATGTGAATGGTGAAAAACGTACATTCTGAACGTCCCGCCTAATGGTGAGCAGTTAGCCTTAAGACACTTGCAAAGCCACAGCCATCCTTCAGTCGATGACGACTGTGAAACATTTGTTTGCCTTAGCCGAGTAAAGTATAAGACCAATATTGTGATTGCAGAAGTGAGCTTAGATTGTCAGTAGGAGAGTGTACATGACTGTAATGTGTTGTGTGTAGGTATGAGTTATTTGGTGAGTATGTGATAAGGCAAAAATGTAGTATGTTACACCTGTGGGCTATAATGTCCATTGAAATTATACTGGAACTGTAAAAAGAGTCTTAGTTTCCTGGTATTCTAAAGATTTTAAGTATGATTTTAGTGCATTGTCTTGATAAACTTTGTTTTTCACAGCACAGCAGCAACTGACAAGAATATTTTACGATATAAATCTCAGCTCTCTACGAGTTACAGAAAATTCTTGACAGATAGACAGATGGACCAGAAAGTGATCCTATAAACCGAATCCTAAAAACTTAATGAAACAGTTGCAAACGTTTTAAAATCTTTTACCAAATGAATGATCTATGCCATTCATTCATCTCTCGAGCTTTCACTTTACATAGGTAACGCAAACACAAGGCCATTTTCCTGTCCGTATCATAAGAGTGTATGACACTCTAACCCTATGATCCTTTTAATTTTAACATTCTTTACTCCTTTGTTCAACTGTGCCGTCGATTTGGGAGTATAAAATAACCCTAATAAAATGCCCAAACAATCAGTGTCTTCTTGAAATTTACTGTTGTTGCATTGATTTATTTCAGGAAAATTTATGAACGTAAATTCAATAAATAAAATGTATGTAATATTATACCAACACGGCGACATTTTATCGACATTCATTAGCGGAGCACTTTGCTACATTGATGGATGTTAAAAGTATTTTGCTATAGGTAATCAATATATAAGTATATACCTTAACTTTTAATATTGATATTAATATACTCGAGAGTGATAATCTTGGTGATGTTTGTGTCTTCTCATACTTAAGTTCTTCAAGAATTAATGTAACACATTTTTAGTATAGATATCTCTTAATAACCGACTAGACGTCCGTCCTCGCTTTAATTCGGTATCAAAAGTTTTAATCGGTCTCACAAAAAACACCTAGGTACATAAAATATATGAGTGCAATACCTACAATTGAAAGGAGTATGTTAAGGTGGTTTGGGCATGTTGAAAGGATGGACGGAAGTAGGATAATTAAAGCGATTATGAAGTGGAAAGTACTGGAAAAGTTAGTAGATGTAGCCCACACTGACGAAGTGGGGGATGTGTTGACAAAGGGCATAATCACAAGCACCTATAAGTTACAGGCTGTAACCGACGTGTGTGTATGAAAATAGGCAACGGAGGTATGTTTATCAAATGACGTTTGACATCTCTGCTTACCCCATGTATATATATATAATAATTTTTAAATCAGTGACTTAGATTTTAGTTTGATCGTTACAAACAAACTTACAAGAAATCAAATGTTTTTTTTATAGTTAATATTAGTTTAGACCACCACTAACTTCATGATTAAATTATTGTAATAGGCCACCATTAGTACCTAGCTACGCTATGGCAGTAAGACACATTATTTTGAATTTCTATTAGGATAAAAATGAACCAGCCTATTTACAGCTGTTGCTCATTGATAATGGTACATGATAAACGAATTCAGACAACGTATTGACATTTTTCGCAACGATCGTAAAACGAAGACAAATCACAAACGTTTTCTTGTATTTTTCTTCTCCTCCCTCATTTACATTTCTTATGATATTACTTAATACTTTAAGAATATAGGTAACTCTATTTATAGATACGTTGTATACACTGGTTCTATCAGACAGTTAGTTATGGGATCTTTTAGACAGAAAGAAGTCACACGTTTAAGCGTTCCGCGTTTAATACAACACAAAGAACGCAAAACTGAACTAAAGTTAATTCTGACTTTAAGTTCCTAAAATACATCGATCTACTGCCACTCATGAGAGTATTTATAAACTCGATAGATAACATTAGAAAAGTATTAACAATTTACGTACTCTTCTAATGTTGTCAATAATTGTAAGGAATAGTTAGAAGCCTAAGAAAAGTAATTATTTATTTTTACGAACGTCTACTTAATGATGATGATTTAAATAAAAGCTCGACTAGCATACGTTACGGGAAATGAGAACGATAAGAAGTAAATCTAAACAAGTGCAGACTTTAAGTTGTTTCACTTAGGTTTAAATTTGAGTGTCACTGCATTGCCAATTTTATATACACAAATCGATTTAGAAGATCCGCGCGCTCCCAACGTGATAGGTTATCCGGAAATCATGAGATGAGTCGGATATATTTCTTACCATGTAGACACCTAACTAAGAATGTAAATAATACATTTTAACACGTTAATATAAAAAAGAATATGCATCTGTACATTTAATGCTGTTTTCCTTACTAGTTTCATCATCATGGGCTGGATCGATCAGGTAGGCATTATTAGACAAATAACCAAATAACATATCATAGATAATAATCATTCATAATGGGATTCGTGATGACCCAGTAGATGAGGCACTCGCTTCGTAAACGCGAGGTCGGGGGTTCGAATCCGGAAAGTACTAATGTGATATTTTCAAATCATATTATGTACTTTCTAAGTTTATCAGGACATTACTGACTGACGGTGAAGAAAAAACATCGTAAGGAATCCTGGGCACATAAAAAAAGTCTTAAATCACCAATCCGCATTGAGCAAGCGTGGCGATCAATGCTCATGCCTTCTCTGTAGAAGCATGAAGAAGCGGCCTTTCCCTGCAGTGGTATAATAACGGGCCGATATGATGAAATGATGATCATAAATTATTCTTTCTTGCTGTACCTATGCATATAAATTTAATATTTAAATTAGTTATTTACAAGAGTTAAGTGACTAGAAAATTATTTGTTGTTACGCACAAAACGTGTATTTTATTAATATTCTGTATAGAAACCGAAAGGCAGGTAGTAACTTGAGAGCTTAATGAAATAATCACCTGTAATCGAATGGAACGATCGATAAAGCGCTCACACTGTTCTGTTAGCTCCGGCACTAATGCCACGCCGGGCTTTTATCCGGCGCTGCACAATACACAAACAAGATTTATCGGTGTTTTACCGATATTCCACACGAGAACGCGCTAAATTACATTTTGATTGAAATGTTCGTATCTAACAGATATATCCCCAGGTGTAAATCGATTATTTGTAATACATAGGACGCTAAAATTCGTTTAGAATGTTAATAACATGCATTTGACCTCGTTCAAAAGCTAAGTAATCAGCATCTTCAGTAAAGCCAAACTAACTACTTAAAGCAATCGGTATCATCGGAAGCCCACTAATCTCTTTGAATCACCCTTTTTTTATATTAGCCTACCAAAGTGACTCCACTCTGCCTGATGGTAAGCAGCCAGTGAAATCCAGAAGTGGTGGACACTATTCCAAAAGCTAAACTACTGGTATGGACTGGTATGGTGGCCTCCACTGTGGCGGCTTTCCTTTCACTTTCTATCCAGAACGACACGTGCCGGACTGAAGTGCCATCCTTTCACAGTGAAATGTAAAGAGTCTCGAGCCAAACGGTTCAGCACTTCATACATTTGTCGCTCAGTTACAGTCTGGAACTCTTTACCAGCGCATTTGTTCCAATCTAGTTTTAATCTTGGGTCTTTTCGGCGGGGTAAGAATAAGCATCTCACAAAGCCGCCATAGTGGAAGCGAAAATATCAGCAGTTTCAGACGATGGCTCATGGAATGGTGGCTACTGAATTAAACTGACTCGAAGAGAAAAAGATCTCAAGAATATTTTCTTTTGAAAATTTGTTTTGTTTAACCGCTGCGTAAATACTTTCGATTATATTTTACAAACATCACAGAAGAATGTAGTCGAAGAATCCGTTGGTAAATATAAAGCAATAAAATATCAACATCAATCACTTAAAAACTCTGAAAATGTAGAAGTTAATTGCAAGGGAAGGGCACGCGACCTTTGGCATTCTCAGAGTGATTCGCGCGGTGAACTTGCTCGACAAAGGTTTGCTTCGTGGCTCGCGCCCGCGCCCGCTCTACAGCCCGTTGTGTTTGAATAATTTAATAAAATACGAGCATGTTATACAGACTTCGTTATACTCATTTAATCTTTTTTGGCGTTTCACACGACTGTTTTTAGCTAAGTGTTCGTATAGGTTTTTACATGTCTCATTTGTCGAGATATATTAAATAAGGCAGCTCGTCTCTGTTTTCTCGCAATATTTTTTGACGAAATTACTAATGCAATAAAAAGGAAAATTGTGTTTTCTATTGTGTATTTTCCTACCACCAGTTGGTTCCACCTTCTACGTGTATTACTAAATAAATTACTAACTGTTATAATCGTAACGTCTGTTTACAAACTAACATAATTAGTTTTGTTAGTTCTTCAGCTTCAAGCCAACCGTGCCTCTACATTTAGTAGGTCATCCATGAGAGTAGCCTACCTTGTTCCCACGCCGACAAAGTAGAATTAAAAAAAAAATACAAGTTATTCAGTTTTATATTATTATAATTTTTCGCCTTCATTGGCGAGAAAAAGACACATTAACTTTTAGTTGCACTACAGTTGACTTTCATGACTTACTGAACTCGTAAAACAAATACTATAAAGCAATTCTCACCTTTTTCTTTTTTTAATTACACATTAATGACAAAAGTTTATTGTTCCATTAGTTGAATTTCTATTTCGTAATAAGCGGTGGCATTTACAAACTTTCCTTCTATTATGCCTTTCATAACGTAATGTCTATTACAAAAATAACTGTGTTCTATTATAATTATGAAAGCCCATAGGTATTGTGTTCTCTGACAAGTATATTGTATCTACAATATTTTCTACGTAAATTCGAGATCATATTCCTGTCAAATCCAACGGGCCTTCGTAAGCTTCTAATAAAAATGTCACAGGAGACAGAAACGGCTTACTGCGATAAAGCCTAACAAGGATATTGCGCTAACTATAAGCTTATGATGAAAACTACAGCCGCCCTTGTGTACATATAGTGACCTACGTACTCGTAGTGTAGAGAATCGCTTCATTAGTAATCGGCCCGCGACCTTTGGTTGTGTATTCAACTCTCGGCCCTGAAATAGAAAGTCATTATTTTACGAATGCGGCCTATTTTATAACTAAATAATTATTTTTAAATTGCAAGACACTGAGTAACAAATGTTTAAAATTGTTGTTTAAAATTGTTGCCTGATAAAAATTCATAAAATATGTAATGAATTTCTAAATGAGACAGTTTTCTTCATCAATTATGCAAATCTTTAAATATATAAAAATGTATAATATTACGTGCTTTTTAATTTTTATCAGTTACTGCTCTGCTTTCGTCGCCAGCGTGATATTATATAATCATCTATAACCATCCTTAAGAACTGAGATACCTATCGCAAAAAGAATTATTCAAATCCGACCGGTAGTTCCAGAGATATGGGCGTTCAAACAAACAGACTATATAATAGTACCTATATAAGTATTTCGTGCAACTTTGTTTTAGGATCACCTAATCAAATCAAATAGCCATTAAGCAAGAGCTCACGTAAAGAAGAATGATAAGAATTTTAATGGAAGCATAGCAAACAAAATAAGTCCACCCATAAATCATGAAAACATTGAACATAATTAAAGACTGAACACAATTAGGTATTAAGCATAGAGAGGTATTAATCGGTTTTAAAAAAGATTTTTTTTATATACTGTAGGTACTACTGATCTCATATTTCAATGAATAAAATATATCCCCACATTTACAAAAAAGGGTCTAAAACAATAGGTATTCTAAAAAAGGCATTTCTTTAATTTCAATGAATAAAATATACCAACGCATTTGCGAAAGGGTCTGAATAATATTCAAATAAATAATAAAATAATTTGGAACTAGATTAAATCGGAAATTAAGGGATTATGGCGGTGTATATTGTGAAATGAGTGTTGCAGACAGTGACGTAAGTGGGATAAGTCGTGGTGACGATGTAGTGGTTTCATTGAGTTTGCATCAGTAAGGTAATTACGTACACAGATTGGTAGCCGATGATCATCTGCAAAATGATCAAATGCTTGCGTCTATACAAGAACTAACGTAATTGATTCATCTACTACGAATATTAAACGCTTTATGTGTAAGTGGTAAGGGTGATTATAGTTACGCGTGATCGAGTTTCTCCGAGGGTAGCTGGGGATCCGAAGATCAATATCATGTCGCAGTCGTGCTGATTGCTAGTTAATCTTTTGTTTGAGAACTTTATGAAAGCGATCTAGATGAAATAATGAAACCTGCGACTATAATTTCACAATAAGTTGAGAACTAAGATTAATTAGGGTCCGTATAGTACCTAAAAATTTTTTGTTATAATGTTTAATAAGATAGAAGATTACATGCAAAAGGCGAAACTAGGAACAGGTAGAACCGGGTGCTATTGAACTAAACTAAATATTTTTATGTTTCGTTATTTCTTTTTGCGGACATGTTCCACTGTACCTTTGGTACATCAAATGCCCGTGAGTGGTGGTTACCACTAACTTCAGGATGTATTGTTACGTATAATAATAAAGAGAATACTCCCAAGAGAAATTTCGGTGTGCCCTCATTCTCACAAAGAAAAAATTTTTGATTAGAAGAAAAATTGACATAAAAGAGAATATTAAAACGTAGTTTTATAAAATAAATAAATTCTTATTTTTTATTTTTATTCTATAGATATATACAGTAAAAACTACTGAATTAATAAATTCATAAGAATTAAGCTGATCCGAAGAACAGACCGAGGATTTTTTATATAAAAGAATAATAAGGTCACTTTGTCATCTATTAAATTATGTTATTTATCCAGGAGTCACTGGAGATATGACCAATGAGTCAATTCTAAAAGCGGTTACGTCTCTATAATTCCTCTTCTTCCCTACAACTGTAAGTTGTGATTCATACTGTCTGCTAACTCTTCATAAATCTTTAGACATGTTGCGACTGTCTACGAATTCTTTAATTCATGATTTTGACGTAGAGCCCTCTACGATTTCGATTAAATTTATAAATAAAAATTTATATAAATAAAATGTATTTGTATTGTAACCTTTCTAATTAATTTAGCTCTAAATTAACTGTGTACTAAGTATCTACTCTTATTAAGCACGACATATGAACAGAGCGAACATTTTGTTAGTTGTATTTCCACTATGTTTTAATTTTTTTCTTTTTTTCGGGTTCGATTTCCGCTCAGTGCAAATATTTGTGTGCATGAACATGTCTATTTGCATTGGTCTGGGTGTTTCTATGTATAATATGTATGTATTTACAAAAACAAAAGTATTTAAGTATGTATATCCGCATTCTAGAACCCATAACACAAGCTATAATATATGCTTATATTGGGTCTAGATGGCGTTGTGTGTAGTTGTTGCAAATATTATTATTATTTATTATTATTTTACTTTTTTTGGTCGGGAATTTCTTAACAATTCTAAGTAGGTACCGTATGTCTTAGGTACCTTGGACTCTTACACTAATTACTCGCAAAGTGAAATTGGCAAAAAATTGAAATTATACGCAAACCAATGTATATTTCATTATTTACCTAAAAGTAAGACTTTTGTAGGTAGGTAGGTACCTACTTGTAGGTAATTTTATAAACTTAATAAATGTAACTATTGTATTTTCCTTACTTAATCTAGACAAAGTTTACTGGCATGATACGTTAATATCTTCAGGGTCTCCTGGTCGGTCTTCAGGGTTACCTGTTGCTATGGGTGTCCCCACAGGGCTCCATTCTTGGTCCTTTTCTATTTTTGGTGTATGAAATGTATAAATTTTTCTATGCCAAATGTCTAAAGTGCAGGTACAAACCTGGTTTTAAATAATAAATCAGTTTCAATCGTAGAGTCCACAGTTTTCTTGAGCTTTAGATTGCAAGCTTCAGTGGGGAGCCCATATTTTTGTATCTCGCAGGTAAACTCAGCTACCCCCCAAACGGGGTTCTCGCCTTGTCGCGGCGGGGGGGCTTAGTAGCCGTGGTTACCAAGGACCACGGTGAACCAAGAGGAACCCCAAGGAGGCGCCGCTCCTCTGGGCTTTGGCGGTAAGCCCACGATGGAGCGGCTCAGGAGGGTTGCGGTGCTGTATGGGCGGCACCGCAACTGGATCGGGCTGCGGTGTTGCTTCGGCGACACTGCGGCTGAGGAGTGGCGGGGCCGCGGCGGGAGAGGAGTGCCGGTATAACGGTGCGCCGCTCTCCCTACCTTCCGCGGCCTCGGCGGGGCCGCAACCGCCAGATTGCGGACGCGGTGGGGCCGCAGGGGAAGAGGAGTGTCGGTATTGCGACGCGCTGTTCTCCCTATTCTCTGCGGCCGAGTTAGGAGGTGGCCTGCGGGCGGCGATCGGGCAGTCGCCGCCCGAACAACACGGGCCCGAGATGGCAGTGAGCGTATTCCGCACACGCCTCTCGAGGGAGGGGGGGCTAGGCCCCCCAAATCGGACGGGGGCCGTGGCCCGTCGGGGTCGCGGATGAATGCGCGAGCGTCTCCCGTGACTCCGACACTCTGGCCGTCTGGAGGAACACCGTGGGTTTTAGTCGGTATGCCGGCCGCGCTTTGAGTGCGGTCGGAGAGTCCGACATAACCCCCGCTTTGCTCGGGCGGGTGTGTATGCGTAATGCATTTCCCACGTAAAAAAAAGAAAAAAAAAAAAAGGTAAACTCAGCTCAGCGGCTTTTTCTATCAGGAAACTTAGACAACTTACTGATGTGGAAACCGCCAGACTAGTCTACTTTAATTATTTTCACAGCGTCATGTCCTACGGTATATTGTTGTGGGGTAGAGTTGCTGACATTAAAACCATTTTTGTTATTCAAAAACGAGCTATACGTTCTATTTACAACCTAGGTTCACGAGTCTACCTGAGAGAGCGATTCAAAGAGATAGGTATAATGACAGTTGCATGCCAATATATGTGTATATATGCTAATGTTGTATATGTTAAGAGTAACATTGGTCTATTTACTAGGAATTGCGATGTGCATGAGATTAACACCAAGGGTAAGCATAACCTGGTTGGCTCACACTATCGTTGACATAAGGTCCATAATTCGTTTACGGTACTTGGTGTACGTTTATATAATAAATTACCCGAAACCCTTGGACAAATTTAAACAAATTGTCAAAAAACATTTAATACTTAAGGTTTACTACACTGTTATTGAGTAACTAAACGATAAAAGTCATGGGATGCTCGCTTGACGAAGGAGTAAATTAATTTTACTCTTTATTTTAATCATAAATTTTAATGACATATTTATCATAATTATTCTATGAATGACATTTTTTTATGATTAATAAAAATGACATGCTATAACAAATAATTTTTTGACATTATTTCATACATTTTGACATAATATATAAAAGGTTTTAAGCTATTGCATACACACCCCCACTCCGCCTACCATGTAGCTTGTAGCTCGGCCGAGCGTTCGCTGAATGACCGCGTCTGTGTCGCTGTTTGGCGGGATTTGCGGAAATTTAAATCTCGCGGCTGCGCAGTTTTAATATCGTGATATCTTTTAATTACTTTATGGCAGGTGTATATAAAAATGTCATTGGAATCGTCATTTAATATACTTCAAAACAAAACTTATATTAGGCCCGTATTATGAGTTTTTATATTGTTAATACTCATTTCAAAAAAGGTTGGTACTTTTTGACGGTTAAAGTTATAAAAATCGCTATTATTCGAAAAAAATACCCGTATTTGGAAAAGTTATGTTTAATGCACATTAATATATATTAAACTCTATATTTAATAAAAACAATATACCCTCTTCATACAAAATATCAATATCCCAAAATCAATAGCAAGCGAAATCCGAACGCTAGCGTAAACAATCGTTTCAAATTTTTGTAGCTTTTTGTAGCAATAGCAATATGCAAATTGAGGCGGACTGTAAAGCACACATTTTACATTTTATTTTTTCTTTACAACATAGAAAACCTATAGAGTTAAGTGTATTGCCTGTGTCACTTTGCATGCTACTTGAAATTGTAACTTACAAAAAATTTAATATCGTGGCGATTAAATAGAGTAGCCTGAGTTTCTTGCCAGATCTTCTCGTGGCTCTACTTCGTCAGCGAACTGGCTGTAGGTTAATTTGCTGACATTTTGTAAACTTTGAACTTTATAAGTGTTAATTTAATTAACCTATACGAATCAACATATTTTCATTTTCATCTTTCATTTTCATTATTATCCTTGTATATCCTTCAGGTAATGCATCTTCCTTTCGCAGAATTTATCTGATATTGATACCAAATTATTAGAGACAGCGTTTCATACATTAAAAACATTATTATACTTACATATTTCTTTATATTTAATCAAATACGTTATCCCATTAATAGATATAATTAACTAATTACTTGTGAGGTTAATCTGTGGAGACTTGTTATGATGAGATAATTTTTCGACTCTTAAACAAAATTTAATTCAATCTATACAGAAAATGAATTGGGAGCGCCAGCCCGTAGACACAAAGCTAATACAGCCAAGGTGTTAAGATAATTAAATTAAACTGGTGTAATTAAGGAATAACAAAGTATTCACCGTATAGATGATACTGTGCTAGTCTGTGTATAATTTATGTCCGTTAATTTAATTGTTTGTAATCTGCGGTACTCGGAGCTTCTTGGTTTTTTTTAGGTTTAGGTTTTTCTATTACCAAGGCCAAGGCTCCGCTGTCTATCTATCGGTCACCAGGCTGTATCTGATGAACCGTGATAGTTAAACAGTTTAAATTTTCACAGATGATGTATTTCTGTTGCCGCTATAACAACAAATAGGTACTAAAATCAGAATAAAATAAATATTTTTAAGAAGGCTTCCATTCAAACTTGATTTTTGTCCTTGTTTTTGCTCGATATTGATAACAGCAAAAGGTAGACGCTTGAAATATTAACAGAATATTTAGGCCTATATTCACTTTAAAATAAATAACTAAATTTAAAAAAAAAACAAATATTTATGGGGAAGTTCCTATAAAACAAACGTAATTTTTATTGCTGTTTTTATACGTTTTTACTTAGCCGGTTTTTTTATATAACATCGATACAAGCTACGGCCTTCTTAATTGTAAGCGGTAACGTATGGACATGGCTGTGTTCTCTAGGGATAAGGGAGGAAAAGGAAAAGGACTGTCAGGGTAAATCGGCCTCTGTCGCTATCATTCACTAAACAAAATTCATTATGAAAACTACGTTCAGAAAGCTGTAGTTTTCTTTCATAGAAAACAGCCGATTTTGTTGCCCTAACTAACCCACACCTAAAGATGCGACAATATATTAACATAATCGATGTTGTATTATATATTATAAAATAATTTTAACAAAAAGAATACCGACTTCAATCAGGAAGGAAACTAAAAAGTAAAAAATAAATTTACATAGCACAAAGTATTTCGTATTTTGATTTAATTAATCAGAAATAATTAAATAAGTATTTTATAATTTTGAAGTTCTCAGAATCAGAATCTAACTTAGGTTTTATTTTTGTACACACTAAACATTTAAGCATATTGAACCGTATGAAGTAAGCCCGACATGACTGCTGTTGAGGAATTTCCTCGACTGTCTATGGTCACTTGTAATGGCACTTATAACCCTTAAAGGAGCAAAATTCTCATCATTAGAAATGAATTAAGTCCAAAAACCAAGTAATTGCTGTAAATCGTTGAGAAATACCCCCGACTGTCTTTGTGCTCCATCATCAGATCGATTCCAAACCTTCACTAAATAGTAGTGCCTTAAAGTACTTAACGAAAAACATAACAAATGTACTAGTCGTCAGTACGATTTTTGAAAGTTCCCCTCGATTTCTCTAGAATGCCATCATCAGATCCTGGTTTCCTTATCCTGGTACCACCCTTGGGATATCTCCTTTCCAACATAAAAAGAATCATCAAAATCGGTTCATAAATGACGGAGTTATCTGCAAACACACATAAAAAAAAAATTATACGGTCGAATTGAGAAACCTTCTCCTTTTTTTGAAGTCGGTTAAAAATAAATATTGTCGGTAGTAGATCCACGCTGGCACGGTAATATTATCTATACAGTATTCAAACGTCATAGAAACGGACGAAGCGCGGGCTATGCCTACGCGCCTCGATCTCGGCATGCGTTCGGTGTGCAGACACTCGCGACTGTGCCGCAGTGACGAACGGACGGTGTGTTGTTTTCTTAATAATAACCGCGCGATTTTTTCACTAAAAATAATTCAAGTTCATATTTAATATGAAGAGAAGGATATATTGTGCTGTTTTTGGTTGCATGCGTCAATAACGCATCCAGAGATAACTTTTTTTTAGATTACCTGGAAACTCTGAAAGGTTAGACTATAAAATAATTTTACTTACTAGTGGTAAGTACATAATGGGTGTCTTTTTAATGGATAAGTATTTCCTTTTATCTCCCGAAAAAAAAGATGTCTGGATTAATAAATAAAGTGAATAAAGTAAAGTAAAGTGATTGACACGAGTGAAATAGGTAGTTATAGGTGGTTTATGAATCATGATACGGTAGGTACGCTTGTGTTAAAACCTCGGGGCAAGTGTGTTTTTTTTGTTAATTTGTATAATTCAAAGTAAAGACGTGGTATTTTATTATTAATAACAGTTATTTATTGTACCGTGTGTCTGAATAATACTAAAAAAATATTTCTAATCAAAAAACAACACGCATTTTTATTGAACACTTCCTATTCAATTCACAAAGTATTTTATTTGTTTATATAAAAAAAGTATTTTTACAATCACAAAACTAAATAGAAGCACAAAGTAGGCAAATGTAATTAAAAGGCTGGAGGTGGGCAGCCCTATTGCATGTTTACGTCCTGCGCGGCTGTAGGCATTTATTTAAAAAATACGGTCGAGTTACAATACAGTATAGATAGTATTACCGTGACGCTGGTTTCAGCATGAATGGGCCGGATCGTCCGGAGAAGTACTTACCCTCTCCTAAAACATCGACGTAGGAGTAGTAATATCCGTATTACTGCGTTTAGTTTTCGGTGAGTGAGAGCGCCGGTGGCCCAATTTCCCCTCTTTCGTTTTTCCTCACCTCCCTCATTCCCTTCCCCTAACTCTATTCCCAGCCGCCATAGTGGAGACCACCATACCAGCAGTTTAAGGCGATGGCCTTTGGTATGGTGGCCATCACTTCTGGATTCCACTGACTGCTTATCATCAGGCGGGGTTGAGTCACTTTGGTAGGTTAATTAAAAAAAACTTCCGTTTGTTAAATAGTTAGGTACAGACTATTTTTGTGTCTCAAGACTATATTGACAATAAACGATGGATATCAAAACTGAACATTTTAATTAATTATTAATCAACTACTAAAGAAAAAAGAAAGCTTTTCCAGTTCTCGAATAACATTTTAAAAGTGTAGATACTGGCGGATTACGAGCGTCCTCATGGCGGAGCTGGCGCGCAACAAATCTTTGGGAGATTCGGATATTGAACAGAGTTATTTTAAAGTGAAAATTAAGGTCGTTACGTAATGTGCCATATCATAAAATTTATTCGTTCAGATTATTTTTTATTCGTTTGTAAAACAACACAAAGTATTAATTATCGTGAACTTAATTAATTGTTAATGGATCTTCGCAAATTTGTAAATGCTTTCGTTTTTTTCTCCGGCGTCTTAGAAGTAACAAAACAACAGTGTTTCCTCGTCTGAATCCATTTTGTAACTGAGTGTATTGTATTGAACGTCATTCACTCGCTACAAACATGCGACGAAAACGTTACGTACCTGCCACGTGTCCGCGACGTCCTCGCTGTTGTCATCAGCGTATGTTAAGACTTCTTGTTTTTGGAATGTAATAAGCTAATGCGTAATATAGCCTCATCAGTTAGCGCTTTAAGAGATTTTATTTTTACAATTGTTAAAGATAGAGACGGGTTAAATCGGTAACAGAATAAAAACACTTCTTGTTGCAAAAACTGCACAGCTAGATGCAAAGATACAGTAAAAATATAATGTACGTTTCAAATTGAACAAAATAAGTTGCTTTCTGGATCTACATAAGAAAACATTAGATACTAGAAGGGGGAACCAGATGTGTAGCACCCACATTTCGTCATGCAATGTAGGTTAGCTGCCACGTAATCGAGGATAACCTTTTTATTGTAGACATATTACATAACCTCTCCGACAATAAATTTTTAGTTAAAAATATAACAAAATTTAATTATACCTAACCTAATCCGCGAATTTATAGTAAAAAAAGTCTTAGTATAAGCTTGTCCACTCAGTTTATTCTCACTGTGACGTTAAGTGAGTTTACTGTTCCTATTGCGTTGTTAGCTCGGTCTCTGTGAAAACTGTATTTATTAGATATATATAGCGAGCCCGTTATCGTTGAGCTCAGATAGTAATCACACATCGTGATCATATTAGCGCCTGTAATATCACTGGCGAAGTACTAAATAAACGTACGAGGAATCGATGTCATATTCATCGTGACATTTACGAGGCGATAGGCCTCGCAAAAACAGTTACGGATCATTACATTATCGCAGATAAGTACTAAATAACCCATTCCGTGAAAATTTATTGCTTTCTGTTAGCATATTAACGTGGAAATTTGCGCTTGACGAAAAAATGTGAGAGCAAGGGTTAAAGGCAACAGAATTATGAAATTTAAGCGTGTGGAAATACTGACGGTTATAAATGGTTAATATAAATCAAGAGTGGGACAGGCTTATGCGTGTAGGTACGTTGTACCATTAGCTGGAACGATCCGTCGTGTGAACCATTAAAAGCAGCTGTTACCCGCAATTATACACAATGTGATATGCATCTTAACTGATTATGACTACGTTTTTTTAATTTGATGCACGTATTTAGCATTATTAGGTACCAAATTTGAAAGGTACGTTTAGCTTCGGGCCACCACATCGATTTCTGTACAAGGAAAACATTAAGGGAAACTGCTCCTAATTACAAAATAATGGCTGAAGCCATTATACACCTATTGTTTTATAAAGGTTATAATTTATTTTTAGTCTAATTAATAATAAGAATTCCGGTCAAAATGGGAGGAACAAACTTTTACTTTACCTTTTATTTTTAGTTTTAATACACATCTATATCTATCTATACATATAATAAAAATGTAACCGGTCGCTGTCTGTACATGGAAAATATATGAGAAAAAATATTATTAGGACCTTTATAAACGCAAATAGAACCCAAAACAATGATTGTTAAAATTTTTGTCTGTTTGTCTGTTAGTCTGTTTGTCTGTTTGTCTGTTTGTTTGTGCGTTTGTTCACGCTAATCTCAAAAACAGCTTATCCGATTTAAATATGATTTTCACCGATACATTGTGGTAAGCTTCACTTAACATTTAGTGTTTGTTTCATGTCAATCGGTTCATAAATAAAAAAGTTATGCCAATTTAAAGAATCACATCGAACATTCGTTAATTTACTACGAAATCTTATAGAAGCAGAGATTTTAACAGGTTGCGGAATAGTGATTGTTGATAGTGAGTGCTGATAGTGTTTTTATTCCTCTCTAAACAATATTTTGTTTAGTTTTATACGAGTCCAGTTTCCAGTGAGCCTATGTTTTGCGATGACGATTAAAGTAACGGTAAGACACTAAAAGTTGTGGGTGTGGATCTAAGTATTAGCTGTTTTTCGGTCAGCTTTATGTGGCTCTATCACGTGTTAGCATTACTAGCAGCCTGTATGCTTTGATCCCTGATGGCTATACGTCTAATCCATACATCCATACATATTATAAAAGGCTTTGTCCTGACTGACTGACTGACTGACAGACAACGTAAAGCCTAAACCGCTGGTCGTAGCGACTTGAAATTTGGAGGGTGTGTTTGTCTTAATGTCTAGAAGTGTACAAAGAAAGGGTTATTAAAAATTCAACCCTTAAGTGTATGAAAAGGGATGAAATCGATTGTATGAAACGTCTTCATTTTTTAAGTTACAGCTTTGAAATTTTGTTTTGGAATACTTTTATTTAAATAAAAAATACGCTCATAATTTTTATTTTACTGGGGTGGATTTATAGGAGTGAAATAAGGGATGAAATATTGTATGGAAAGATCTTTGCTTTTGAAGTTGGCGACTTGAAATTTGGAGGGAGGGGGAAGGGAGAAGTGAGGGGAAAGTGCGGGGGTAGTGAGGGAGAAGTCAGGGGAAAGGGAGGGAAAAGTCAGGGGGAAATCGACTGCATCTGTATTTCGGTGGTACTGTGTATGGACTGTGAGGTCGCGGGTTCGATTCCCGCTCAGTGCAAATATTTGTAGCATGAACATGTCTATTTGCATTGGTTTGGGTGTTTATATGTATAATATGTATCTATTTACAAAAATAAAAGTATTTAAGTATGTTTATCCGTATTCTATAACCAATAATACAAGCATATAATATGCTTACTTTGGGTCTAGATGGCGTTGTGTAAAAATAAAAAAGGAAGAGGGAACTTAGGGGGTGTGAGGAGGCAGTGAAGGGCAAGTGAGGGGCAAGTGAAGGGCAAGTGAAGGGCAAGTGAAGGGGACGTAAGGGAAGTGAGGGAAAGTGAGGAGTCAGAAGTGGTGGTGTGTGAGTGGGAAGTGAGGGAAAGTGAGGGAGATGAGAGGGAGACGGGAGGGGAAGGAAGGGGAAGGGAGGGGAAGGGAGGGGAAGGGAGGGGAAGGGAGGGGAAGGGAGGGGAAGGGAGGGGAAGGGAGGGGAAGGGAGGGGAAGGGAGGGGAAGGGAGGGGAAGGGAGGGGAAGGGAGGGGAAGGGAGGGGAAGGGAGGCGAAGGGAGGGGAAGGGAGGGGAAGGGAGGGGAAGGGAGGGGAAGGGAGGGGAAGGGGAAAGTTGTTGTAGTGAAAATTTGCCTTTGTGTATTGTATGTTGTTTTACGGGGGATATCTTTAGGTAGGTGAAAGAGGGTTTGTAGGAATGGTGATGATGATGAGATTAGAAATAGTATTGAAAACAGTATTTAAACAATATAAAAATGTCTATTGAAAAACGATATTCAAAAGCTATACATATATAAAAACGAAAGGTCACTCACTCACTCACTCATCTCATCACGAAATCTCAAAAACTACAAGTGCTAGGAGTTTCAAATTTTGGAAATAGGTGCTCTCTAAGACGGGATTTTGCGAAATTTATTTCCCTGGAGAATAAAGAGGAACAAAATTTGCAAATTTCGTTAAATATCGCAAAATTTCGTCTGTTTTAGGGGTAGCGGGTGAATAGATTTAAATCGGATTCGCCTTAGAGACGGATTATACTGATATTTAATACTAATATACAATGTATGATAGACGTAAGATTAGGTAAGAAATATTCTCATACAGGCACACATCTGAATTTTTACGCGAACGAAGTCGCGGGCAAAAGTTATATATAATAAAACTGTAACCGGTCGCTGTCTGTACATGGAAGATATATGAGAAAAATATTATTGGGACCTTTATCAACGCAAATAGAACCCAAAACAATGATTGTTACAATTTTTGTCTTTTTGTCAAAAACGGCTTATCAGATTTAAATATGGTTTTCGCTGATACATTATGGTCAGCATCACTTAACATTAAGTGTTTGTTTCATGTCAATCGGTTTATAAATAAAAAAGTTATGCTAATTTAAATAATCACGTCATAAATGTGGTATACATTTAGCTTAGCTTAGTTTGTTTTTAAGTTAGGTTAACACGTCTTATTTCTTTATTAAAATGTAAATTAAAATGTAAATACTTTATTAGTTAAAATGTAAATACAAGTTAGATATATTTTCTGGATTTATTTTATTTTTTATTTTTTGTGATAAAAACATGTTTGTTAACACGTTTCATTACGAAATAGGTGGAATTGAAGTGAATTACGAAATAGTAGTAGTCGATTTACGCTGGTTTCAACATGAATGGGTCGGATCGAGCAGGGATGTACTACCCTCTCATAGTTTTCGACGTAAGAGTAATAGTATCCATATTATTGCGTTTCGTTCGGTAAGCGCGAGAGCCGGAGGCCCAACTGTTGCAGAGATGACAAACCTCGCAGCATGTGTGGGACCAGCTGAGTATCCGCGGAGTCATTGTGAAGGTGGTGTGGGTCAACCCGCCGGCCAGGGAGACCCGTATAAACGGCCGCTGGCCGCCCGCGGCATTGTACAAGGGCCCAATTAGACCTAACCAAAAAAAAAGAGACTGCCCCACCAGGTTGCGCATAATCTCGGAGTGGTTCGTCGTGCAGGTTGGTGACCGGATAGTGGGACCCGGCGACCATTTTCGAGACTGTACGGGGGCCTTTTGCGAGCAGTCCGTATCATGGAAGCCCGGAGGCCTAAGACTCTTGAGCCTTTACAGCTGCGAAGAGACATCGCCTCCTCAATGGCCGTCTTTTATCGCCTATACCACGGAGAGTCTTCTCAACAGTTCTTTAAATTAATTCTACCCTCTCCCTTTTTATCCAGAACGACACGTGCGGGACTGAAGTGCTACCCTTTCACAGTGCAATCTAAAGGGTCTCGAACCAAACGGTTCAGCACTTTATACTTTTGTCGCTCAGTTAAAGCCTGGAACTCTTTACCAGCGCATGTGTTCCCACCTAACTTTCATCCTGGGACTTTTAAGCGAGGCGTGAAAAAGCATCTCACTAAGCTGCCATAGTGGAGGCCACCATACCAGTAGTTTGGCTTTTGGAATGGTGTCCACTACTTCTGTATTCCACTGACTGCTTACCATCAGCCAGAGTAGAGGCACTTTGGCAGGCTAATATAAAAAAAAAAAAAAAAAGCGTTTTTATTCCTCGGATTCCTTTCATTCCAAACAATTTCCCGTTTAGTTTTAAACGAGTTCAGTTTCCAGTGAGCCTATGTTTCGCGATGACAATTAATGAGTGTGGATCTAAATATTAACTGTTTTTCGCATGGTCAGCTTTATGTGGATTTGCCACGTGTAAGTAATCCTAGCAGCCTGTATGGCTTTGATCCGCGATGGCTATACGTCTAATATCGTAGATAGAGAAGCATTTACTTTAAAGATTTTTCTTATTCACCTAAACGAAGATGTTTATAATTCAAAACAAACCAAAAGATATATCCAAAAATGCTGCCCAAAATCACTATTCCACGCGGACGAAGTCGCGGGCACAGCTAGTAACAAAATAAATTTGAGTACTCTGTGAAATTACGACATGACATATTTATAACATTAAGCGGTAGGCCTCTACGTTAGTAGCGTGTAACTCTAAGACTTAACAAGTTATAGAAAGAACTTTTGATGTACCTCTGTTCCTACTACAACAGTAGGTAGGTAACTATTTACCATCGTTCTAATCGTTTGTTTACCAAAAAAGTAACACTATGAATCTAATTCTAAATTTGTTATACGTAACTCGTTATAAAATGAACAGTTTTAAAATATAATAGATGCGATATTACTTTGAGTAGTGTATTTAGAACGGATATGTTAAAGTACCTGCTAAAATATAGTTAAACGACTTAATGATTGAGTTAAATCCTGAAGTGAAAACTACTACGGATGAAAATATAATAAATTCCCGTTACTCAAAATTCTCACAAGTTAATTCAACAAATATTTATAGTGTGTTCTCTGATTACTGATTCGAAATATTCGCATACATTAGATCACATATCTTATCGGACACTAACAAGCTTTTCGTTTCGATTAGAACTGTAAAATCCATACGAATATTAAAAATGCAAATGTAACTCTGTCTGTCTATCTGTCCTAAACCACTGAACTAATTTTGATGAAATTTGGTGTAGAGATAGGTTAGACCTCACGAAACAACATAGACTATCTTTTATTCCGAAAATATGGCTTAAAGGAGTTGAAATATGGGATGAAAGTTTGTATGAAAAATCATCAATGTAAGCAAAGATATAACCGAGATTCAGCTGCGGGCAACAGCTAGTAATAGAATAAAAACGGCAAGGGTGAGTACGATATTTTAACCATTGAAGAGTCAATGGTCGTTTCGATAGTTTAGGTAAGTACTTATTACTGTCTATGGATATTAGCAATATCATCCGTTGTGACCCTCTAAATATGCACACACATACATATTATATGAATCTTAAAAGGATCGTGTGAGGGGTCATCGGTTTATGGAAATTATTATAGTAGTACTTAAAGGAGAACTAGTGGAATGTTTCTGTTGTATTATAGAGCAACATTGAAACTTAAATGTTACAGTAATTCACAAATAAGTCCCTGAGTTTTTGTCGGTTTTAACAAATTGTGTTCTAAAATACACGTGAATTTAATTTAGAAATATTTTATTTTTTAAATGTTTATAAAATTGAAAATATTGAAAATGGCAAATTAATGTGGTACTATTTACTTAACCGCGATTTTTTAATTTAGTCAGCGGCTCTCTACAAACATTTTTTGAATGTATAATAATATACTAAATCGCATTTAATAACTATATATAATACATGATACAGTGATGACATACGGAGCAGAGACGTGGTCGCTAACTATGGGTCTTATCCGAAGGCTCAAAGTCGCTCAGAGGGCGATGGAGCGGGCTATGTTAGGCGTCTCCCTGCGCGATCGTTTGAGAAACGAAGAAATCCACAGGCGAACCAAAGTAACTGACGTGGCTCGCAGAGTTGCTTCTCTGAAGTGGCAATGGTCAGGACACATAGTTCGCAGAACTGACGGCCGCTGGGGCAGAAAGGTTCTAGAGTGGCGACCACGAACCGGAAGACGCAGCGTGGGCAGACCCCTCACAAGGTGGACCGACGACCTTATAAGGGTGGCAGGCAACCGATGAATGAGGGCGGCGAACGACCGGCTACGGTGGCGAAAATTGGGGGAGGCCTATGTCCAGCAGTGGACGTCTTTTGGCTGATATGATGATATAATACAACCATCAGCACGGCTTATGCACAGTTGCATAACAGCAGTTGACAATTACCTCCTCCAATATGCCTAAGACTGCAGTGCCGCGGTATTTGAATGCATCCCATGTAAACTTATATTAGGTACATAAAAAAATAATTGTACATTCATCAATTAATTCCATCTTCCTGTTTTTATTCCTCCTGTTTCTTCTAACATTCGAAATGTTATCAAAGGATTACTCGGCGCATTTAATAACAGCTCATGTTTAATGGCTTAGTAAAGTTTTAAGACGCATTGCAAACTAAGCATATAAATAAACCCTTTGCCTAATACGTGTCTAACTGTCTTCAAGTGTGAGCTACCATTATCATTAATCTCCAAGTTGGCTTTCAAGACCCATCTTAAAACACTTAAACAAGCCTCTGCTATTCGTACTCCTAAGAATACTCGACCTAAACTTAGAAGCATCGTCCAATGAGTCTTGGCAGTTTTAAGAGAAGTAATAGTGTTCGTGGAAGACTTACGAGAGGAATCAATAAGACGAAAATCAATACTCGCTGTCGAGTCACGCTGAGCACTTACCAATTATTACATTCACAAGGAAGATGTTAAAGCAGCACTTTATCAACATTTTTGTAAACACAAGTTTTCATTACAACAAAGTTGCACGTTGTTATTGCATTTAACCACAATTTTAAGATGCGCAGCTAAACTAAGTTGGGTTGCTTGTTTTATCGCAGTTGTTTTCTTTTCGTAGGAATATACGCCAGCTTGATCATTTCATTCCACTTTATTTTTCAGTTCTTTATGATGCCTAGATTTGATTGCACGTAGTGATCAACGTGATGAATCGATCTGACCTCAATCTCTTTTGTACTTATACGTCTTTCTCGTCCTCTATTTTCTTTCGTACCCTACATCTATATTAGGTACCTAGATATTTAGGGACGACTTGAAATGTTTTTTTCTTTCTTTTACTTGTATCAGCCATCATATGAACACACTCTACAATAATTTCCTTTTATCGCATTTTGCACGCCATTTAACTCTCTTTTATGCGTGCCTTGCTGTGTTTCGACGCTCACATGAGACAAAACTTTATTCATATGAATAGATATGGATTACGCAAACTTTTGTCCGAGTGTAATTGTATATTTGTATTAGTCTCCTGATACAGGACTTGTTGCCTAGTGCGTGAGTCGTTTATCACGTCCGTGATTACAGTATCCACTTACCATCAGACGGGCCTTAGCCATTACAGTCAGCTTAATATATTTTAAAACATAGTGACATAAGCCTCTTCGAAGAATTTAGACAAACCATCACTTGCTTTATTAATAACTTTTAAATATTTGTTACTTGCTTAGATTGTGTTCTGGTTTACAAACAAAATAAAATTGAAATAATTTTTAAAGTGAAATTAAAATAATGAATATGAAAAGCCTTTTACTACGGGACTAATGAATATGCGAAATATTTTTTTTATTTCTTCAACTAAATTTACCGAACAGCTGATTCGATTCATATACATCATCATCACAACGTATAAGGTTTTTAACGAGTTTACAACTAATGCCGTCATAAAAGTTGTATAAAAATAATAGCCTCCGCTGGCAACGCTACTCTTAGGATTACAGTCTGCTAATTCTATTGTAATAACCCTGATACCGTACTCAGGTAGAGTTGCAACGTCCGGCGGAGGATAAGGCATTATTATGGTCCCTACTTACTGCAATATATGAGATATTTTCTAATATTAGGTTAAGTTATATAATAAAGGTAATTATTATTATTTTTTTCCTGTTTATAACTGTCGGAAGTCTAGATTGCAGTTATTTAAGAAGTAATAAATATCATGCTGGGTAAAACTAAGAGCTAGTTGCGACACAGCGTTGAAGTTAATGTTGATGTTTATCGATATACTTTAAAACTTTTTTCGAATGTTTCTTGAAAAGTATCTTTGAAAAACAAATTGCTACTTTATTTCACGTCAACAGAAGTAACTCGGTTTTTCGCTTTTCTTTTTCGTTATATAAACGTCAGCTTAAACTCATCTAAAATTTATTTCTGTTACCGTTATTTTTGACTTACAGGGCTTTTAAATGGATAATAAATGAAGTAGATTAACTTGTCTTGTAAAACATTACCATCCTTTAATATCGCGGCGTTGCAGTTGTAGTAAGAACGCGCGTCAAGTTGGCACCTACCTATTCACGGTAGAAGACGTAGTACCTATACATTATGCTTCTGCCTGTAAATGACACAAAGTCAATAAGTATACAAACTTCATATGCATCTAATTAGTTTCGCACGGCACGTGCAACTGCCCCTACCGCGGCATGCCACAAAGAACCAAAATACCCTTCAACATTTAACTATCTTATTGCTTATTTATTCCATTCAATGTACAAATATGAATATCATCATATTGTCAGCCAAAATATATTTACTGCTAGACATAAAATTATGTGAAGTATTAGCTTAAACGAGTATTTAAACTGCCTTGTGGGGAAGGCTTAAGTGAACTAAATTCTGATTTATCTTCTTCTAAGTACAAGAATAAAAAAGGCGATTCTAAAACGGTGAGCATGCTCCCTTGGCTATCTTAAAACTTTATTGAGAAGGTCATTGCAATAGTCGATAGGGTATTTTCATATATTAACACATTAATGCTTTTTCCTTTTTCTCAGGAACACGTGGAGATATCAAGCTGAAATTTATCAAATACTCTTGTCTGCAACCTCTTGAAGCTGTAAAAAAGTCAAAGTTCTATGTCAACGCAATTAAAACATATATGGCCGTTCATGTTATTTATATATGTATATTGGCTACATTTGACTACAACTTTGTCCGCGAGTCCGACTTGCACTTGATCATTTTTAGACAATTAATAACTACAACAAATAGTCAAATAATTATTCCGGTAACTGATAGTGTGCTCAGTGATGACAATGAATTTGAATTTGAACTAACAATATTTTTTGCAGGTGCTCTCTCCGCCAAAAATATAAAATAAAGCTAGGTGCTCATCGGACGGGTGCTCTGGGTGGACTTCGTCTTGCATGTGTCTTTTGTAACATAGATAGAGAAAAGTAGAGACATAGTTTTATTTATGCACGTTACGACAAAAATATGCTACACAGTCGACCGAACCCCTCGACAACTGCTACGGCAGTAAGAGACCGGTTCGAAATAGAACAATATGCAAAAGTAGTTAGATATATACAACGCTAAAACGTACGAGTAGTTAATTTTCTATGACAAACATTTTGTATCACACCAAAAACGCAAACCGCTGATTACGACCTCTCGCCTACAGGGATGTCGCTACCGTAAAATAGGTGACGTGTTCAACATGGGTCTCATAAAATAAATAATATTTCATATAGAATATTTACCAACTAACTATTTATGCACAAAAAATAAAATTACAATATTTATAAAATGACTACTATCATCCATCGGTCCATCGGTGGCCCTATCCCTTTATAAGGTCCTCGGTCCACGCTGCGGCTTCCGGTTTGTGGTCACCACTATTGAACCTTTCTGCCACAACGGCCGTCAGTTCTGCGAGTTATGTGCGATGGATGAAAGCGGCTCAAGACCGGCCAAGGTGGCGAAAATTGGGAGAGGCCTATGTCTTTCAGCTGATATGAGGATGATTATGATGACAACTATCACCCGCAACTTCATTTGCCAGAATTAAATTGTGTTATTCTGATGTATGAGCTATATTGTAAGGTTTCTTTAATATCCATTCTGTAGCTTTTGCGAAAAAGATTAACAAACATCGATACAAACTTTCGCGTTTATGAGATTAGTGTGATGTGATTGGATGTCTGTTCTGTGGATGTGATGTAGGTATCTAAGTACTTTGGTATACTCACATTAAATAGAATTGATTAAGTTTTAATTGAATTTTAAATACACATAAAATTATTAGGCTGAGCTCAATGCTGAGTTAAGCTCACCTTTTTCAATAGATTTAATAGGCTTAGCTTTAACTTATTTGTAATAAAAAGCGATAGAAGTGAAGCTAGCATAATTGTTTTTAAACCTTAACATTGTGATTACATTGTACTTGAATGACTATGTTGGTGGATCCACAAATTTACAGAGTGATTTTTGATAAAAGGCAAATGTGTACGTAGGTATGTATAGAATAAAGTGAAAATCTCAAATCAGGCAAAAACAACAACGATGTTTGCGTAGTAACAAATGTAATTTTATCCGTCGCTACTGCTGTTTTTCAATATTCTTCATTTTCATAAGGTTTATAATTTATTGAAAATATACGATCTATATTACCAGTTGTCGCCCTTCGTTGATATCAAAAGTAATTTCATCGCTTTGCTACCGGGATATCACAAAATATTTACCTTATAATATTTAATTTTGTATACTTATTGGGTGGAAGAGCGAAGCGCTTTTGAAAAGGAAAGCTGCTGCTGCTGTTATTAATAAAAACTTTGTTACTCTTGAAACAATGCTGCGTTTAAGTGATCATCTTATCAAGATTAAGATTGTTTTTCTTTCTTACATTTGATTTATAAGTTAAAAAAATATTACGAAAAGACACTAAGCTATCTAAGCTGATAAATAATTAAATAGGATCTAAAAATAATAGAATGTAAATTCGTTCATGTTTGAACGCATATTAGGTTTCAGAAGACGTCTTAGAGTTGACTTATTTCATGAGAATTTCGCTGTCGAATTTAACAGTAGCAATTTAATGCTGTTTTTCGTTGGGTAAATTTTCGTTTAGAAAATAAGTTTGAAAAGTATCTCAGTGAAGTATCTATTTAATGAATAAACATTCACATAAAGTTTGCGTATTCAGATTTTTAGAAACATGAAGTTTTTGTAATCCAAAGTGATTTTTAAAAGTCATCATAAGAGCAATTTTCTAAGTGTGTAACGTTATAAGAAAGCTGTCTACGAAAATACGTGACACGTGCCTAACATCTGAATAAGGAAGTAAGTAACTGTTTTAGACCATAAGAAATATACGGGTAAAGAAGCTGTAGCGGTAAAGTAGCTGTATTGCGTTATTAGTCTATAGAGCGCCGTAATACATAAAATATTACACAGGAAATTCATCGTAATATTTATCATCTTTACTACATTGTTGGTACGTTTGGTTTTATCCTAAGGGCGAGGCTGTTCTTAATAAACCAGAACTACCTCAACCCTTGGGATTTGTGTTATAATTTAGATCTCACGAAAAATAAGGTACTTATCATGTTAGTAAAAAAGTATTGACATACTCATGCATTATTGTATAGCGATATCTATCATCAGTTTAGAAAACGAATTAGAACGTCTGTATTTACCAGATCAATTTTAAGGGATACGTAGTTACTAGAGAGGATGTTCACATCACATTTACAGGATGATTTTTAATGGATATAGAAACGAGTCGCTTTTGTTTTTGTTGGATCGGTATATACTGGATCTGGAATACAGTATGTGTGTGAACTTGCTCGTAAAAAATATTCATACGCCGATAAAAACAGTCGCTGAATAAAAACGTAATACGATAAAACGAGCCGGTAAAACGGACTGGCTGTGTGAATGCGCACTAACGCATCACGCGAAAAATAGAGCACTGCAAGCAGTTACCATCAATAAAAAGTTATAGCAGGAAGATTATTTACATATATTCATGGTACTTTTGATACTTGTAGTCTTTTTGACGATTAACATAAAATATTTTATAAAATGAAAATATATAATAAAATTAGGTACATAGTAACTGTACTAATCCGATTTGAACTCTTATCCTAGCATTTAAACATTCGAGTATAATATGTACTCCAACTTCACACGAATGACACGAGTGTCGTTCAGTTTATAAATCAAATAATGTGTCTAAGTGACAATCAAACATGTACCGCCATCACATTAAGAAAGTTTTGCAATTTCCCTCCGCAGAAAACTTCTCCGCTAGACTTTTGATTCGTGAAACGAAAGGTGCTTGATCTATCTCGTATTTTGTTTGCTACATTTACACCTTAAAAGATGAAAACCACACGCAAGTTTATTTTATATTAATTTATTTTTAAATTTTGTATGTAAAAATAGTAAAATGAACCGTTTTTAGGGTAAACCTTATTAAAATGAAACTTAATACAAGTATTACGTAGCTTTTGGTAATCTTTTAAGCGATCTGGATACCTACTTCAATATAAATTAACACTGTAAGGCTGTAAGTGCCGTATTAATTAATGGTATTGTGTGACATATTTTTTATATTATGTATGGCTGATATTTTCTTTTTTTTTATAGTAGCCTACCAAAGTGACTCTACCCTGCCTGATGGTATAAGCTAGATGCTGATATAAGCTAGAAGGGACAAAACGATATGCTACTGTGCCGAGCTTATGCCGACAATGCCTGAAGCGGTTAGACATTATACTCGTATTGCAACAAACGCAATAAATAAACGTCATGACGACGTCGCGAACTTTTACCAAAGCCGGCTTTGGGTACTTAAATTAGATTAGTTTTTGAATCAAAGCATAGTCGTCGACGTGGTGAATAAATAAATAGCTACAAGCGTGTCGTAATTAATTGCATTTAGCTCCCGAATTTAACTGCGATTTGCTTGGGGATAAGCGGTACTTTGTATTTTAATGGTTATATTAGAAAAACTGATTAAAAATGACATGTTCATAGCTCATAAGACAAATAAGTAAGTTGAGGTGGCAATGGGCAGATAACATCGCTTGTCGATAAGCGGTAGCGTGGATATATCAGCACTTTCTCAGTACTGAGCTAAATAGTTAAAATCATGTTTACAGTATAGTATAAGAAAATGCACTTATTATAGTATTTTTTTTACTTATTATCAAGTGGTAGCTGTATATCCTAAGTGTGAAGCCTAGTTACCCTTTAGTCGCTGAGTACGTAAACCGCAGTGTACCTATTTCTCGTTATGCCTAGACCCAACGAGATATCGGCGTATTGTTATTATGACCCATTGCGTATTATTTCATAAGCGAAAAAGGAAAATTGAGATTATAGGTTTAGTGCGTATTAGCTCAAGAGAATGGCGAACGAATTGAGATTAAGTTTATAAGCGAGGTAGGCTAATTTACTTTTATTTAGGATATTGGATGATTTAACAGTTCAAGGCCAAGTGGCCAGTAAGTAGGCAAAAGAGCTATTACTATGATGATCACAAAGGAGTTTGTCTTGGAAAAATCGGTTGTTTGTTCGCAAACGTATGTAAGTCATATCGCTAAATGGGCAGTAAGAGAAGTAGACCTAATGCGACATAGTCATATCACTAAATGCCAAATATGAGAATTAGGGCTATCGTGACATAGATAAAAACGTATTAAGTCCTAACGCTAATTTAAATAACATTTTGGCGAAACGCGAAATTGGCAAGCTGCGTTTTAGACGTTCAGCGACTAAAGCCTAGTTCCCTACTATGTGAAATTCCAATAAAGAATAAAACATCTCTGTGTCGAAAATGCACCGTTAATAATACCTCTCGTGTAGTGCGTTTAAAGGTGCTTAACTTTGCCCGGTAAGAAATATGATTTATGACCTTATCGAGCAATGATTCGATTTTTTGTATGTTTGTTTGTTTTTGTGATTTAACTCAAAATCTACAACAACGATTCTTTCAACTTTAGCAAGTTACAAATATGACGGCTAACATAGGCTATATTTTATTACGTTTATTAGTTATGTTTAACATATTTTTTAGTCGTTTCAGAATTTCAATATTCCAACAGCCTTTGTAAATTTGAATGATGCACTACGACACTATTGTAATAATATTTTGCCTAAGCGTTTGTTGTAAGACCAAATAAAACTTTTGATACCGAAGCAAGCGAGGGAGTAAGTCTAGTCGTGTAATAAAACGATAAATTCATCGAATCAGACGGGCAACGTCATACCGAATTGCGTAGCATATCCTATACTTACTTTTTGAATAATTTACTATACCAAACCTCTTATTTACAAACGAAATTTACCAAGCTTTTTCCGTATCAAGTAAGTTGAATCCTAAGGGGAATCAATTCACATCACTCAGGTACTTCAGGTACCGGTACTTAATATAAAGGGTTGCTCCAAATACGATATACGATATTATTAATACAGGTTTAGTGCACTATAATTTTTACCTTTTGGGTCATTAAATTGTATTTTTTTTGTATAGGCTATACGTCTTTGTAGTTGTAATTATTGTATGTAGTTAAACGATGTGAACGATATAGGTATTAAATATAATAAGTTAAGAATCGGCACGAAGCACTATCACCAAGTGATCTCTGTCCTAGAATATGAAACTGAGCACGGATTTTGGTGCTATATTAACTATCGTTTAGAGCATTTCTTCCAAAAAGTTTTATCTTAGGTACTATAAAGCGTAGTAGGTTATATAAAGCGGAAGAGTTTGTTTGTTTGTTTGTTTGAACGCGCTAATCTCTGAAACTAAGTACCATTCGGATTAGAAAAATTCTTTTTGCGTATGATAAGTAGCCCATTTATCGAGAAAGGTTATGAGCTATGTAACATCACGCCACTGGCGACGAGAGCAGAGCAGTAAGCAAAGACGCGGATGAAACCGTGCTGCAGAAAGCTAGTAATGTTTAATATTTATTAGTTAAAATAACTAATTATATTTATATAACTCAAGGCGATTTAGATTAAGATGTGTCCATTAAAATTTTCTTCCATTACACTCTTTAATTAGTGACATCATTTCAATCCACTACAAATAGCAAGATCATTTGACGTTCCTTTACTTTTACATTACTTACCTATTTACTTACAATCTGTTTTTGACATATCTCACATAGAAAATTCCTGATAAAATTTTCAAATATCAATATGTATGAAAACAATTTTTAGAGCTTGCTGACATTTAGCCATATTATTAATGAAACGAAAAATTGCAGTTGCACTCACGAGAAATATTATTTCTTATATTTATTTCATAGAATCGCTAACAAGAGCTATACGTTTATTAAGTTAACCCTTTCATAGACACTACTGTAGACACAATAGCTAGCTGTTTTATTGTCATCATTAATAAATCTAGAAATTAAATAAAGTACAATACTTATATAAATAATAATAAAGATTAACTAGGTATGTATCTAATAAAGAAGAACGATTTCGATTGCTCACACTTGGATATGCTTGGATGTGCTTACATAATATAATATTTAAGCTAACGATGGGACTTATGTTAAAAAGAACAGAAATTATCGGAACAACATCGTCGTCAGGGGAGGACGAGAGGAGAAGATACGCGCATTATAGTTTTATATTATTTGTACAGATATCAATCATCATCGATTATTGCATGCACTTTGTACATTGCGGACGTGTTTTTTGTTTACAATGAAATTTTATATAGTGATCATTTTATATAAAATTATTAATAACAATTTTTGCGGTGTGAGCAATTAATTAAACTTTGCCGCAAGTCTATCTTCAAACTGCAAGTATGAAATAAATTACTTTTATTTATAAATAGTGTTTCTGTGTTAAAATGGCTAACACAGGATCTAGCCCTTCTAGCCGTGGAATGTTGCCCACATCGGAGATCCAGAGATGGGTAGCGACCATTGATGAGTTTTTAGATTACATATGTTCTATTGTAAGCGAGGAAAAAATGAACTCTGAACAGAAGCTTCGGGTCTCAAGCCTATGTATAGTACAGTGCATGGGCGATATCTCGGACATCCTGCGGCTAAACAGACTGACATCGAGGCAAAACGCCTAGAACTTGTCGCTGAGCTCGACCAAGTATTATACCGCATTTCTAAATGGGGTTGTGAGAATTTGGTCGAGTTCAATGCCAAGAAAACACAGGTGTGCGCGTTCTCTGCAAAAAAATCTCCGTTCCTTCCCCTTCCCTCTCTTCAGAACACAGCGTTACCACTACAGGATAGCCTAAGTATCCTGGGTATGGACATCAGCCGAGATCTCAACCCCAAGAACTACATCGAGTGCGTCATTAAAACCGCCTCCTGTAAACTCGGTGTCCTGAACAGGGTGAGGCGGTACTTCACGCCCGAGCAGCTCTGTCTTCTTTATAAGACACAGGTTCGTTCCTGCGTGGAGTACTGCTCTCATCTTTGGGATGGCTCCGCACAGTACTTACTGGATGCACTCGATAGGTTGCAGCGGCGAGCAGTCCGTATCATCGGAAGCCCGGAGGCTACTAAGACCCTTGAGCCTTTACAGCTGCGAAGAGACATCGCCTCAATGGCCGTCTTCTATCGCCTTTACCATGGAGAGTGTTCTGAAGAGCTCTTTGAATTAATCCCACCCTCTCCCTTTTTATCCAGAACAACACGTGCGGGACTAAAGTGCCACCCTTTCACAGTGGAATCTAAAGGGTCTCGAACCAAACGGTTCAGCACTTCATACTTTTGTCGCTCAATTAAAGCCTGGAACTCTTTGCCAGCGCATGTGTTCCCATCTAATTTTGATCCTGGGTCTTTTAAGCGGGGCGTGAAAAAGCATCTCACTAAGCCGCCATAGTGGAGGCCACCATACCAGTAGTTTGGCTTTTGGAATGGTGTCCGCCACTTCTGGATTCCACTTACTGCTTACCATCAGGCAAAGTGGAGTCACTTTGGTAGGCTAATATAAAAAAAAAAAAAAAAATGTCGCAAGGTGACGAATGGTACATCTCAGATGGCTGTTTTGTATCAAGCTCTGAAACAAAAAGCTATTGAAGCCCATAACACAATTGATGACCTTCAGAGACAACAGGATTTATCAAACTCATTTAAAGACTTCAAAGACGTAGTAGAGGAAAAGCTGATACCTAATGAAAATACTTCTTTTGCCGATATGGTGAAAAAAGGCGCTCAAAATTTTATTCGTCCTAGTAACCTGAGTTCTGTTGCGATTTATCCAAATGATAAAAGCAAAACAAGTGACGACACCAAGTCTCTGGTACAAAAAATCATCTCGCCCGAAGAACTGAAATTACGTGTACGTGGAGTAAGAAAAGTAGGAAAAGGAGGGGTCCTAATTAGCACCGAATCCAAAGGCGATATAGAGAAAATAAAGAATTCAGCGAAAATTAAATCTTCAGGTCTCACTCTCGAGGAGCCACCCAAACGCCGTCCCAGAATTGTCATCATTGGCGTCCCCATAGTCCTTAATGAAAAAGATGTTTGTGATGTTTTGATGTAAACTGATTAAATGATTTGATTTGATTTGATTTGATCATCATCATATCAGCCAAAAGACGTCTACTGCTGGACATAGGCCTGCCCAAATTTTCGCCACCTTGGCTGGTCGGACACATAGCTCACAGAACAGACGGCCGTTGAGGCTGAAAGTTTTTAGAGTGGCGACCACGACCCGGAGACCCCTCACAAGATGGACCGACGACCTTATGAAGGTGGTGTGCAACCGATGGATGAGGGCGGTGAACCCATATTATACATTTAATACAGTCCACTCTTTATTACACGTCCATCAAGTAAATATAGTACTAGCAACAACGAATGTAAACATCGTCTGTTTTACATCCTGAACCTTTTAACCTACTCTCATTAGCTAATATAGCAAAAATATACGCCCAAGAGATGCTGCCAATAAAAAAAGTTATCGCCACTTTTCCTGTTCCTTTCCTCACAAAAATGTCAAAAAATTGTAACAAGATATTTATCTTGCTGTGATAAATTGATAAACCTACCAAATAAAATAACATGCCGGTTATGTTATAGTCCCTCATTTTGTTAGACGCGAAACGTTTGGTGCGTGTTACCTATTGTATTTTAATTAATTAGATAAGTATTATATTATTAAAATGATGGTGACATGAGTGATAGGTTATTATTGTAAAAGTTCGTTGCGGAAAAACACTCTTGTAACAGAAGATATAATTAATTGGCAAAGATGTCTTACCAAATTAGAAAACCTTTTTTGATATTACTAATGTCTTTAATTCTGTATTAATTTTATATAGGTACCTGTTTTGGCACATGTCGAAATAACTGCATTCTTCTTTCATGTAGTGTTGATCTAATTCAACAAGCAGTTTCAAACGTTTTTTATTATATATTATTTGGTTTGAAAATAACAGACCCCAGCTTACCTAAATAACTTGTCACTGGATTTATTAAAGCCATCTAAGATTCATTGATTTTAACTTACCGATTTAGGGCCTAATTAAATTTATTCAGCTCCATTCGCGTTTTGCTGAACGATTTTGGTCACTCTTATACAGTTCTGCTTCTATCAGCCGCGTACGGCGTCGTACGAATAAGAAAAGCCGTCATAGCTTGCTATCTCCGGTGATAAGCTTCTGTCTACTGCGTACGGCGCTGAATAAGCTACTCATTTAGTATTGTGCCTTTAACATGGACAGTTCTATGTGCGATGTTTTTATTGTTTCGCTACTTGTAGAAGAAATAGAAAACAATAAACGTAAAAAAATAAAACGCAAACGACAGTAGGTCGACCCAATTTGGAGAAATAAGAATTTAGTTGGAGAATATACAACATTGGTACAATTGGCAATATAATTTATAAATATTTTAATTTTTTATTAATTATTTACGAATTGGTCGCAACTTGTCGACTAGGAGTCGCGAAACATCCCAAGAGCTGTTCCGCGGCTTTCGACGGTGAATGCGGCGGAACAGCTCTGAACGCGGTGGAACAGCACTGAACGCTCACTATTGCATTTGCATGATAAAAACACATTTATCCTCATTTTATACTGGTTTGCCGCGAAAGCAGATAAGACGCGGAAAGCTGAATGGGTGCGTACACGTCTCCATACAAAATCGTTATTTTCTATAGACAAAAGCTGAATAGAGCTGAATATGAGTGAGTAGTCCCTTAGTGTTCAAGTATCTATTTAAAGGCATACCACATTATCAAACGAACTATAGTCAATTCTTCAAATTAATTAAATTACTGCGTAACTTACACGTCATTACAGCATCACTTCGTCTTGGTGTTACGTGAATGCCATGTTGATAACTAATTAATTAATTATCTCATGCTAATCACCTGATTTAGCGGACACAGAGGATTAGCTACCTTCTGATATTATTATAAAATATTCTAATTTAAAACGGAGTTTTATTTTTGAGTACTGCATGACCTAATTTAATAAGTACCTAGTAAAGGGATTTACTTGATAGTTAGACACCTAATATTCTGTCATACTACGTAGTCGCAACAACAATTATCATAAAAAATAAAACCATAATGAATTGAAAATAATGAGGATTGAATATTTAAAACTGACATCTGCTTTTTTATAGCCAATAGTATCAGTTGCACATTAATAGTTAGTGACTAACGGTTATGAACCTTGAAAGTAGCCAGGTGACTATGACCCTGGTACTTTTGCTTTACTTACCACTGCTATCCTTCAAAAAAGAAAAAAACATACATTTGCAACAGAAGACAATCCGAAATAGACAAAGTAAGACACAGCACGGCATTAGATGTCGCCTTTTTTTAGTTCGGCCTTAAGTAGGTATATAAAATAACTACATCAATAGATTTTATTACTTTTATATTAAACTGTATTATACAATAGGTATTGTATTAAATTGTATGAAACATATACAAATAGCTTCGAAACAGAACATAACAAGGCGTCTACAAATGTAATTTAACCCAAATAAATCTCTGTACATTTGTAGTGACAAAAACTAGATAATAAATTAGCGCTGAGGACAACTTTCTTGTTTGTCTGCGAGTAAGAACAACGTTCCTACACAAATACATACAGCAATAAACAATGTGGGAAATTCATCAGTGATAGATAAATATACGAAATTGCACCTTTTACGAGTACGTACTTGGTTTGTAAACCATGTAATAATTAAGTAGCTGCTGCCCGCAGCTTCGCCCGTATGAATTTCGGTTATCTATCGCCTAATATATTTTTACTAATCATAAACATGAGCCTGTTCATATATTGACGATTTTTCATACAAATTTTCATCCCAAAAATCAATCCCTTCGAGCCATTTTTTTGCAATAAAGGATAGCTTAAGTTGTTGTTGTTCTCCAAGGTCTATTCTACCTCTTTACCAAATTTCATAAAAATCGGTTCAGTGGTGTAGGGGTGAAAGCGTAATAGACAGACAGACAAACAGAGTTACTTTCGCATTTATATTATAAGTATAGAATACGGAAGTATGGACTAGTATGGATCTATAGGCTAAACAAATTCGTTGTTCGTAAACGTTACATGCTAGGTTGCTTAAATTACTGGCTATGATTCCGAACACGTTTCGCTTCCAGCATTCATTTCTCTCAAGTATGTGTTATTTCGGAAATGAAGTACCTACTGTGGCGTTTTCCGTGGCGCTATGATATTTGCCGTGGCGCTTTAAACAAGGTTATAAAATATCAATAATTCCACAGTAGGTAGGAACTTGACTGAGTTTATGTACCTTTAATATTCATTTATTAACTTTCTATCTTCTACTTTTAATAAATCCTTTGTATTTGTTCTTCAAAGCAAATCGTCAATTTAGGTTTGATATCTGCCAAGGTTTTGGTAAAATTAGTTTCTTTTCACGTCGAAATATTTAGAACTGGTATATAATAAAAAATACATTGAATATCATCACTGTCCTTTATATCACATTATGATTAAATGAACTTTACAAACGATACTTTACATCTGAAGCTTAGGTTAAGAGTAAAAACTACCCTTAAGCCTTCAATTTACTCATAAGCCCTATTGAATAAATCACAGGCGGAGGGACTAAAACTTTACCGCCAGCTCTGTGGACATTTCATTTTCGTTTATCTACAGTGACTGAGCTGCTCGAGTGGATCAATGACTCTCTAAGGTCTTTAGACACGTACGAAGCCGTTGACATGGGTTCTGCTAATCCCTCAGGTATAACATTTGCACATTTGGTTACGTTTTCATATACCTAGTTTAAAATATTTTTACAGAAAATCTGGTTAGCTTTATTAGAGCTTAAAAAGTTTTTTTTTTTTTTTTTTTTTTTTTATATTAGCCTACCAAAGTGACTCCACTCTGCCTGATGGTAAGCAGTAAGTGGAATCCAGAAGTGGCGGACACCATTCCAAAAGCCAAACTACTGGTGTGGTGGCCTCCACTATGGCGGCTTAGTGAGATGCTTTTTCACGCCCCGCTTAAAAGACCCAGAAAATTAGATGGGAACACATGCGCTGGCAAAGAGTTCCAGGCTTTAATTGAGCGACAAAAGTATGAAGTGCTGAACCGTTTGGTTCGAGACCCTTTAGATTCCACTGTGAAAGGGTGGCACTTTAGTCCCGCACGTGTTGTTCTGGACAAAAAGGGAGAGGGTGGGATTAATTCAAAGAGCTCTTCAGAACACTCTCCATGGTAAAGGCGATAGAAGACGGCCATTGAGGCGATGTCTCTTCGCAGCTGTAAAGGCTCAAGGGTCTTAGTAGCCTCCGGGCTTCCGATGATACGGACTGCTCGCCGCTGCAACCTATCGAGTGCATCCAGTAAGTACTGTGCGGAGCCATCCCAAAGATGAGAGCAGTACTCCACGCAGGAACGAACCTGTGTCTTATAAAGAAGACAGAGCTGCTCGGGCGTGAAGTACCGCCTCACCCTGTTCAGGACACCGAGTTTACAGGAGGCGGTTTTAATGACGCACTCGATGTAGTTCTTGGGGTTGAGATCTCGGCTGATGTCCATACCCAGGATACTTAGGCTATCCTGTAGTGGTAACGCTGTGTTCTGAAGAGAGGGAAGGGGAAGGAACGGAGATTTTTTTGCAGAGAACGCGCACACCTGTGTTTTCTTGGCATTGAACTCGACCAAATTCTCACAACCCCATTTAGAAATGCGGTATAATACTTGGTCGAGCTCAGCGACAAGTTCTAGGCGTTTTGCCTCGATGTCAGTTTGTTTAGCCGCAGGATGTCCGAGATATCGCCCATGCACTGTACTATCATCTGCATAGCAATGAATGTTGCCAAGGGACAACATGTCATTGACATGCAGAAGATACAGAGTGGGCGACAGGACGGACCCCTGAGGCACCCCAGCGTTGACCTGCAAATAATTGGAGGCCGATCCGTCACAAAGGACTCTAATGCGGCGCTCACGCAGGAATGCGGCAATCCAGTTGCACAGCTGGGGTGGCAGACCATATGCTGGAAGCTTGGACAGAAGCGAACGGTGCCAGACTCTATCGAAGGCTTTGGTTATGTCAAGGGCGATGGCCAAGGACTCGCCATGCCTGGCGAGTAATAACATCAATCAACCTATTAGGTTGCCCAGCCATTTTTTTTGTCGGGCATTAGTTTCCGCTTGAAACAAGGAGGTTGCCCGGTCTACCTGGACGCAAACTGATACCTACACCTTACGTTTACAAAAATGTATAAATAAACAATGATCACCTTTCCAAGTGATTTATACCTGAAGTAATTACTTAGCAACCATATCGTGTGTGTCACGTAATAAAATTAAATCGCGTGTCACGGATATGTCATTTTTAGACGACATACATAGTGAAGAAGGACTGCTTTGGTTAATGTAACGATAAGCCTGCTACGGAGAAACGGTTTAAAGAAACATTTTCCTGCATTATAATTATGGTACCATACGTTTTCCTTCGACGTGATAGCGTGTTATGATGTCAATCGATGAACACCGCCTGCACGCACGAAAAAATGTAACGTTCCGCGTGCAAACTAGAGCGCGAAACAAGTGATAGAGAGGCACGATCGGCCTAAGCGTTCGGCTTGTGAGGTAATCTCCTATTATAATATATAATATCACAACAACTACACACAACGCCGTCTAGACCTAAAGTAAGCATAAATTATAGCTTGTGTTATGGGTTCTAGAACGCGGATAAGCATACTTAACTATTTGTTTTGTAAATACATACATATTATACAAAGAAACACCTAGATCTTTCTAATAAACAAAATAATGAAAATTCAATTCACAAAAGTATCTAATTAAAAGTACAAATAAAAATTTCATCAATGTTTTCTTATGACGTGACGTTATCAAGTAAAATTATCGTCTGTAAACTAAAGCGACTTTCTACACATATCAAACAGTTTTTTTTATTTCTAATCTAGACGTCCGCAATCGCTTCGCTTCGCTTCGGTATCAAAAGTTTCATTCGTTCTCACAACAGATGCCTACGGAAAATATCATAGCAATAGTGAAGTATTGCATCATTCAGATTTATAAAGACGCTTAAATTATTAAAATTTTTAAAATAACTGAAAAATATGTTAAACATAATAAAATAAATGCTATGTTACCCGTCCTATTTGTTGCTTTCTAAATATTACGAAAAATCTCTGTACTTTTTCGGATATACGCAATTATAGGTAAGTAATAAATTTCAAAACTGCTACACAATAACGTCAGTTTTATTGAGAGCAACATTTTTCTCGGTTATAATTCACAATACATCCTAAACATTTTCGGAATTATAACTCAAGAAAGGCCTCCATAAAAATAAAACGTGTAACAATGCGTGAAAGGGCAAGAGGTACCAGTACAATAAGATCCTGCTGTATAGTTGACAGGGGTCTTCTGCAGGTTTATATTGCTGCGTTCCTTCGTATTCCTTTAAGGAAATGCCTACTCGACCCGCCTTTTAACGCTCCGCGTTTTGGTCATAAGTTAATACTTACTCGCTTTTACCCCTGTGACAGTACATAAACATTATAAATTACACTTTGCCCGTGCGACAGGGGATTCCTATTAATGTAAACAAACAAACTTAAATCCTCTAACCGCCTATAAAATATTCCCGTACAAAGGCTAGTGAATAAATACAACTTTCAAACCACTTTCGTATATTTAAATGATCCAATTTAGCAAATTACCTCAGTTATATTGTAATAACCTATAATGGGTATCGGCACGCAACTTCAGTGTCTAAAAGTTATAGAACTTGTAGTACAATTTACTACAAACATTGACCGCCATGGTGAGCGCGACGCTACAGTAATTTTCGAATTATTTCACTATGTATGCCAACGGACACTCATTACTGAGCCAATGCCGTCTGACTGCGTGCCTGTATTTCCTCTAAAGCGATCTATTTTAATAACCTTATTAGGCTTTATTTTTGGATCTATATTATTTATCAGAACACTACTACTGCGAATTATACCATAGTTAGTGTGTTTGGCTATCTATTATCCAGTATAAGATATCTAGCCTTACTCGCATCTACGGCAGCAACGGGCTAAGAGAGGGTAGGTAAACCGAGAATCCAACTATCCGATTGTTTTTGATAACAATAATTATACCAACCTATTTATCGTCCCATTGCAGGGCAAAGACCTCTTTTCACATAGAGAAGGCATAAGCATAAATCACCACGCTTGCTCAAGACGCATTGGCGATTTCAAACTATTGAGTCCAGGTTTCCTCACGATGTTTTCCTTCACCGCCCGTCAGAATCTACATTCCAATTTGTTAATGTCCAAGATAAACTTAAACTTATTCTTTACTCAATATGTTTTTGTTTTTATATTAACGAATTATACTTTTCAATTGTGAAGATAAACAATGTAGGTACTTTACAATATGATACTTTTCAATTACCAAGATAGCTAAATGAAGAAAAGCTTATTAAATAACAAATAAATCTGCTATCATGGCTATCTTCTTTACGCATTGTCTTCAATACAAATGATAATTCATGTCATTGTTGTATTCTACGTAAGTACTTAAACCTTAACATAAAATTAAAACTGAAGTCTAAGAAAGTATTACTAACACCCAGTTTCTGAAAAAAATAACTAATCACCTGTTAAATCTCATGTGAATTACCAATACCAAATTAAACTAATTATCCATGTGTTTAGCATGCTTTTAGGTACTTCACATGCGATTACTACACAGATAATACTTCACAGATTTAACAGGTGATTAGTTAATTTTTCGTTGATCAGCCTTTCAGAAACTGGGTGTTAGTCTGACACATTATGACTATTTATATGAACTGAATGATTCGCCCCTGCTTCATAGGCGAGTACTACCGTTTTACGACATGATTACAAGTCGTTAAAACTCACAGCTTTTATCTACTATAGTATACTATGCATGTATTGTATATAATATAAACAATCCAGAAGAAATGCTCGAAACAAAACAATAGTAAGAACCATACCAAAATATGTTGCGTAGTTTAGAAAAGAATAATGAATAAATAGACAGGAAAAAACAACGACTTTGGTTTATACTATTAGGAGAAGTATGATCAATGTGCCTCGTTGTAATGAGTGCAAATAAAATTCAATAAATACTGTCTGTGACATAACAATCAATATAGGCAAAGAAGTTGGCGTCTCAGCCTCTAGACTCAAAGCTCATGGGCGGCAACGCGACACCGACTGTCCCGGATAATGAATACTTTCTCAAATTAAAAGCTGTGTCATTAATTTCCTTTTGCTTTGTCGAAGTTTAATTATACCAATATTTCCTTTTCGTCTTATTGTTACTTTATATTGATGGCTTTTACATTAAATTAAATTACGATCAATTGCCAACTTTGTTGCACGCTTCACTGGCTAGGTCGACATCTATCATTTTGTTTCGGTAGGTGCTTAGAAGTATTGTAAGTTCGATTCCCATGTATCATCCTCTGCACCTTTGTGAATTTGATGTCAATTAGCCTTTCACCAATTGCGACTGAATAAAAGCATCTTATTTAGAGCCATGATCATCTGACGGCTAATGTCTATACTCCAATTAAAACACAATATTGATATTCGATGGTGAGAATAATTTTTATGACAACCAAGATCGATGGCTTCTAATGTAATACTCAAAGTACGAAGTGCCTCGATAAGTTGAAAAAATGTCACCCATTCAATTGATTTCGTCTGGATACCTTCATAAGACATTAATTTATTACTACTTTTTACAAGTCTAGATATAAGTGTATTGTGCGTGCATGTTTTCAAGAGAATTTAGTAGAAACAAATTTTATTGCACCCTAATGAATAAATTAAATAAAAAAATGAGAAAATAAACTCTTTCTACATAATAAATAAGTTTCAAATTTGGTGATGAAACTACGACATAAAATACAACTACAAACTCTTAACTAGATTTAAAATCAATTCGAGATGAAACGTAAGGGCTTGAAGCTTGTAACTTTACCCTTATGTAAGGCTTTCGGGAGAGATACGTCGCTGAGGTTTAATAGTCGATCATACACATATGACCTAATTAATTTATTGACCCTTTATAAATAAGACGTGGTGATGAACTGATTTGTACACATAATAGTCCTTAAACATTACAGTGTCGTAAACTTTTTATTGACTACTTACGCTTTCACGCTTCATAGATAGTTTCTGCTTGAAAATAAAGTCGGCCGTTTAATAGTTTATTACTGTTGGTTAAGCTCTGAAATTAAAGTTGAATGGCTCGGTAGTTAAGGCACCAGCTTCGTAAACACGAGGTCGTGCAATATATACTTACTTTCTTAATTTACCTTGAACATTACTGACTGACGGTGAAAGAGAAAACCCGGTCTGAAATCGTCAATCCTCATTGAGCAAGCGTGGCGATCAATGCTCATACCTTCTCTGTATGAGAAGAGGCCTGTCCCTGCAGTGGGATAATAACGGGCCGATATGAAGCTTTGAAATTAATTGAAGGATGCCTTAACAGTTTTCAGTGAAATTTAAACTTGAATGCCGTGATATTTTTTCTTCGAAACCTTAGAATTATAATGCGGGTTAAATATTGACTAAGTCTAAGAATTAATAAAAACTGTCAATTTACAGTGTTAAATCTCATTTTGACTACCGTATTTGTATTATGAAATAAAAACATAATATGTTACATGCGACGTAACATAGCTGCGAGAATGTAAACTAGTTACATAAAGGCGTGGCACTTAACTCTGGTATAACTACATAATATATATCTTACGAGAAGCAGACCAAGTCAAGAACTTCATTCAAACTTAGGCCGAAATTGAATCCATCGTCTTCAGAACCTATAGGGTTGTCAAATATTTAGCGTTTTAAATTTAATAATAGCAATTACGATATTAAAATTCATCAACTAATATTAGTTATTATTTATCTGTAACAGATCATCGTAGGAAATAATAAAATTATACATTTTCAAGCTATAGTAGTAGGTTTTCAATAAACTTTTTTTATTAGTCTGTAGTTCCACTGCTGGACAAAGGCCTCTCCCAAAAATTTACAATTCCCGTTATTTTTGGTGTTCTACTGCCAGTCTCCGGAACACATCCAGATACATCTAGAAACAATTAACTTACATGAAAGTAATATTAGAAGAAATTGAGCAATACATTTTTATTTTTGTACCGACATAAGTCCTATAAGGCCTCCTGATGGTAAGTGGTTGCCCTACCTAATCGACTTTCTGTAATTGAGACATAACTCGATAAATATATTTGAAAATGTTCAATAGCTAACCATGAAAATATCTATTTATTTTAAGTGTAAAAGTTGTAGGTAGGTACTGATTGTTATATAACAACGACATAACTGAACCTATACATCGCGCATACCTAATTAGACGCCTATAATTATCGACCTACAACTGCTAACATTAAATAATTTGCATTTTCTTTTTAAAAAAAAAATTAATGCTTTATAACAACCTTTTATAAATCACAATGAGTAGCACACTAAAATTTCTACTCTCAAATTAATCTATGACATTGCTATTTTTCGTAATGCGTAATATCTCTATTCATTATATTATTATTTAATCGTGATTTAAAAGTAAGGGGTCCACGTGCCAAGGGCGTGAGACGTCGGTCAACATTTGTTCAGATTGCGGCTCTTAATTAATCGCACACATTGCTCACTGCTCGCCACCTTCATCGTTGTTTGCACAAGAAAATATACTCACATGGACGCTATTTACTTAATTCGTAAAACAGAAACATACTTCAGAATAGTGGATGTAATTAATTAAAATGAAACAAAGGAAGTTTATTTTGCACAATTTTAGCATGCAACATTAGCAATGTAAAATAATGTTGTTGTTTTTTTTTTTCACTGCTACTCCGCTAACTTCTTCTCCAACAAGCAATAGATATTAGCACTGTTTTTACTACGGTTTAGGGAATTTCTTCTTGAAGGTTTATATGCGTAGTACATGCATAATTATTCAAAGTAGATAAAAGCTGAAAATTTCAAAGATTTGTAATTATTTCGTAAAAAGATATTAGTGCCATCGTGCGAAGCCGGGATGGCTCTCTAGTAATACAAATAAAACACAATAAAAAATGTCAAACAAAAATAAAACAAAGAAATTTTTGTACAAATGCATGCTTCACCACCCAAAAATAATGGTGGCCGTTCTGAAAATGACGGGACACAAAACGCTCGTAAGCGTTAGCTTTTAGCGAATTATTTATTTTTTTGTATATCACACGCTTTACTGATTTATCTCTTAGAAAGCGTTGTGAATATTTATTACAATCTGCATATTTAACATAAATATATGCCATGCCTGTAGGAATAGAGGTAGAGAAACTACTGTCCTACCTCTGATTAAAATAAAAAGAAAATGTACTCCGGAAGTATTGCAGCAGGCACATAGGTATATATGGTGAAAATGTCATATTAATAATAAATAATAATAATATTTCAACAACTACACACAACGCCATCTATACCCAAAGAAAGCATATTATATGCTTGTGTTATGGGTTCTAGAATGCGGATATACATACTTAAATACTTTTTTTTTTTGTAAATACATACCTACATATTATACATAGAAACACCCAGACCAATGCAAATAAACATGTTCATGCACACAAATATTTGCACTGAAAGAAAGAAAGAAAGCAAATTTTTAATTGGCACAATAGTCACAAACAGATTTACACTAAACATATATACATTCGTAAACAAGATAAAAACATAGCAACATAAAGCTGTGCCAATAGGGTAACAACTCAGCATGTCTTCAGTTCGGGCAAAACGTCATTTGCGACGAAGTCTACCCGGGCTGGAGATTGGCCGCTACTATAAAATCAATATTAACTTTGTTTATGTAGGTAATTGATTTGTTACTTAATATACATTAAATAAGTCCCTACAATTTAAGGGCGTTCCGTCACATATGACCTTGAGCGTTTCTCTTCCTCACCACCCCGCGCCTCACCCGAAAAAAACATTGCGTGCGAGTCCGCCCTCTAGCGTCAAGTAGCAGTAGCACAACTATAAGACAATGACCTTACTTGTCCGAAACCGCAGAGCTAAAATCTGATAGACGCGAAAATAATGAATTATTTTTTTAGTATCTTTTATTATTTCGTTTAGTAAGTATGTATATTTTTTAGTATATATTATTTATATATTTATTATTTATATAGTAGCGAAAGCAAAGATGAGTGTTTAGAATCATGACGTTTGTTAAATATGTAGTAGAAATAAAAATAACTACTGTGGGTTAAACCAATAAACTCAAAATCCAGCTCTACCGTGGTATAACTAAAATGCCGTTAACTGCCAAAGTCGAGTTTTGAGTAAACACTCAAAAAACGCGGCAAAAATTGAAACCGATGTCACTTACAAATGACAACAATTATTTGAGATTTAAAGGTACCAAGATATAGATCAAATGAAATACTTTCAATTTATTCTCCTGTCAGTTTGTAAATATAATTAAATTTTATAATAAAACGTTTTTTTGCGTTTTAGTATACCATTGGTGTTACAAAAATCTAATAGATCAGCGGCTAAAATGCCACTACGCTTAGCGTAACGGCATTTTAGTGTCTCTATTTTATAAAAAATATTGTTTGTTAAAAACCTAAAAAACAAAAGAACTTAATTGTAACTAAAATGTCGGTATAGCACATAATGTCAATTTAGCTTATCATTAATACTTGTGGAACTACCTCATGTTAAACGTGGTTAACGTCCGTTCACTGCTTTTAAGTCTGGTAGTCTATAAATGTGTTTAAATAAGAGTACAAAACTTGATTCATTGTTACGCTTAAACGCGGTTAAACTTAAAACCTTATAGTTTAATGGCATTTTAACGCAACAGAATTATAAAGTATTAGATTATTATCGATCAAACTGAAGATAAAAGTTATTAAAATACACTCATTTTTTAAACTTACAACTAACACAAAACTTCCCTTAAAACAAGATTATAGGTATCGCATCAATTATTATAAATTTAAAACATGGTTTTTATAAAATTTAAATTGACTTACAAACCACTTTATAATAAAAACAAATGTAGATACTAATAATAAAAATCACAAGTAAGTTTAACTTACACTTTAAACTAATAAGCATAAAAAAACAATTGGACCTACTTATGCAAAAAGGAACCAATCCACACATATGCCAAAATTGAGATAATTAAACAAAAAGCATAAAATGCACCTTATAACTATAATATAATAATAATATTCTACCACATTCACAAAGAGCCATCTTAGCCCCAAATTAAGCAATTATATTTGCTTGTGTTATGGGTACTAAACAACTGATATACTACTTATATACTTTTTTTTTTGTAAATACATACATATTATAGACTAGCTGTTGCCCGCGACTTCGTTCGCGTGAAAATTCAGATGGGTGCCAGATTTTACGGCAACCGTACATTGTATCAGTAATAAATATCAGTATTATCCATCTCTATGGCGAATCTCATTTAAACCCGCTACCGCTAAAACTGATGAACCACTTTCACACAAACTTCGACTCTTATTTGCTCACTTAATAAGGGTAGTTTCTGAATATTAAAAAAAGAGTATTTTCTAGTAATTTGGTAATCCTACTATAAAAACTATAGAAGTTTCATACAAACTTTGTCACCCCTTTATACACCCATAGAGGATGGATTTTGCAAAATCCCGTCTAAGTGAGCACCTATATCCTAATAGGAACGATCATGCAAAGTTTGAGATTCCTAGCACTTGTTGTTTCTGAGATTTCGTGATGAGTGAGTGAGTGACCTTTTGCTTTTATGTATATAGATAGCTTTTGCCCGCGGCTTCGCTCGCGTGAATATTGATTTTTCCAATAGACATTTTTATATTGTTTAAATACTGTTTTCCATAGTATTTTTAATCTCCCATTCATACAAACCCTCTTTCACCTACCTAAAGATATCCCTCGTAAAAAAAAAATACAATACACAAAGGCAAATATTCACTACAATAGCTTTTCCCTTCCCCTCATTCCCTATCGCCCTTTTTCTCCACTCTCCACAGTTTCCGCTTCTCTCCTCACCTCCCTCTTCTCCTCTTCACCTCCTTCAGCATCCCTTGCCTCTCCTCGAGCATCTCTTGCTCTTTCCTCCACTTCTCTCTACCTTGCCTCCTCGCTTTCTCCTCTCTTCTCTAGCACTTCCCCATTTCTTCTCCTTCGTTCCCCTCATTTTCTTCTCCCTTCTTATCACTTCTTATCCCTTTCCCTGCATTCGAGAGCTCCTGCCTTGTCCCTTCCCCCTCCCTTCCTCTCCCATCTCCCTTACTTCCCCTTCACTTTCCTCTCACTTCCTCCTCATTTACTCCTCACTTTTCCCTCACTTCCCCCTCACTTTCCCCTCACTTCCACTCACTTCCCCTGACTTCCACTCACTTCCCCTCACTTCTAACTTCCCCTAACTTCCCCTAACTTCCCCCTCACTTCTCCCGCACTTCCACCTCACTTCTCCCTCACTTCCCCTAACTTCCTCGTCACTTTCCTCACTTTACTCTCACTTTCCTCTCACATTCCCCTCACTTTCTCTTCACTTCTCCCTCGCTTCTCCCTGGCTTTCCCTTGACTCCCCTTGACTTCTCCCTGACTTTTCGTACTTTTGTAGCAATATGCAAATTGAGGCAGCCTGTAAAGCACGCATTTTACTTTTTATTTTTTCTTTGCAACATAGAAAGCTGTAAGTATTTAATTACCTATAGAGTTAAGTGTATTGCCTGTGTCACTTTGCATGCTACTTGAAACTGTAACTTACAAAAATTGTAATAACTTGGCGATTAAAATGAGTGGCCTGAGTTTCTTGCCAGTTCTTCTCATGGCTCTACTTTGTCAGCGAACTGGTTGTAGGTTAATTTGCTGACATTTTGTAAACTTTGACGTTCATAAGTGTTAATTTAATTAACCTATATGAATTAACATATTTTCATTTTCCTTATTTATTTTCGGTTCATCTGGATATCACAAATATAACTTCAGTAAATCGTTCTGTATATTGTATAGCTAGCAAAAATTTTACGGAAGTAGATCTTTTAGAATAAGCAGGACGGTTTGGCTGGAGATGTACATAACGACGTAAAGTGTAAGTTTTGTCTGAAAGACAGTGGTCCGAAGGCATAGTTACCTTCTCGGTCCTCTTTATTTCCTTTTTCTCCCACAGTATCTTTACTCTGTATGGCCACCACTGCACTGAATTTGAAACAGCACCATTCACCAGCAAAACTGAGTTCAAATGACGGAGCTGATAAGGATTTTCAGTTACACATGCTTTAAACAAAGCGTCATCATTCCTATGTGTATATCATTATTTCTATAGAAATTGATATTTTCAATGTACCCTATCAAAATTCAAGGATGTTGCACAAAAATGTATAGTATTGGATAAGTAGATATATTTATTTAGTAATTAGTGTTTTTAATTTTAGGTTTTTTATGATATCGTATTGTGTTTTTATCTGTAATGATATTGTAAATACTTTTTCAATAAATAAATAAATGTTGATTATCTTCTAGTAAGTGCCCGTACGTAAGGTACACAATATCATGTACCCTTAGCAAAATAAGTAACACGAACAATTGCCAAAGTAGACGCATTGTACCCACTGTTTGAGTGATTTGGATGTACCGTGAAAATTACCTCGCTAGAGATTCATTATAAGTATAGATTACTTCAATATGTACATACAAATATATGTGTACATACATATATTTGTATGTACGTACATATTGTAGTATTGTAAATGTATAATATAATGCAAAATCGGTAAAGTAGAACTAATGTAATATTATCGCTAAGTAACGGATCCATGCGGACGACGTCACGGGGTAGTTTTACAGTACATACACTTATAATATAATATAATAAAGATACATACATACATACATACATAGAGTGCTAAACCATAATTCTTTTGCCTTTACCTAGTTAGGTAAAGACTGTACAAAAAAAGAGTAGAATTCTTTATACTGTGCCACCGTGCCGGGTCTATTACTTTCTACATACACCTATTACTCGAAAAATACGGTATTAGTTTTGTTATGTCCAGTAGGCACTCAACAATATATTATTTAATTTTAGGATTAAAAATTCATATAGTACGATAATAAAGGAACAGAGAGTAGGATTTTTAATTTACCTAATTGTGATAATTTCACAGTCTTCAAATATTTTAGTTTGGTTAGAGACTAAGACGTTTTGTAAAGCCTTTTTTCTTCCTTTCTTGCAATCAAATAAATAAATCAAAATAAGATGCATTGAAAGTAGAAGGGTAGGTATTTACTTTAGCCTAGTATCTTATCACTGATTTTATCAGCTCATGAAAAAAAATCTAACGAGGTAAATACTTGAATATTTTATCGGTATTACTTACCGATAGAATATTCAAGTACACACCGTATGTATATATAGAATGTATAGGTATTTATGCTCGTGCAAGATAACGTAGATAGTTAGGTAGCTAACAGCAGCGTGTATGGTTGTTTTGTGTAGGTACCTAACTAGGTCGCAAACCGACGCATGTCACGTATAATCATTGTAATTTGAGTTCTATGCTAGTTGTACGACCGACGCCGACGTTCGTGTTCCGACCGAAGCACCTCGTACCTACGCCGGCGTCGTCGTCGTCGCGTCGCGTCGGTCGGAATCGGAAAGCGCCCTTGCCACATGAGTAAATATCCAAGTTAGATATTTTACTCATGTGCCCACCTACCACACACCTAGTTCGAAATGATAGTAGACATAGACAATATTGTAGCAAGCTCATATTTATACCCCTAGGGTATATAACAGCAGGAATTTACTGATTCTTGAGGCCTGGTGTTGCCTTGATCTTATCACGAGCGACAATAGGCTCACCACCTGCTACCTAGTTTACGTGGAACTAAACATAATTAAAGGATTTCCTAGGTAAGTATCTCAAAGAAGGTATTTTACTAAAAATATGAAGGTAGGTATATACCTACTTACAGGATATTCTATTATTGAATCCTTTGCATTTGTATTTGTTTCAGTCGTGAAATTTTAGTCATTTTGATGAAAAATAATAATAAATGTAGGTAAATACCTACGTATTTAATACACTAAAAAAATCTAAATAACTAATCTAATTTATTTGCAACACTAAATCTATCCACACAATATTTTTTTTGATATTATTTATTTGCAATTATTGAATTACGTAAATAATTTTTAAAAAAACCGCATACGTCCGTCCGTCAGAAGGGCTTGCGCCGCTCTGCCGTTCTGCCTCCCGTCGCCCGCGCAGAGCCCCTGCGACGCTGATTCAGCCAAATTATCAATAACTATTGAAACATTATCCTAATAAATGAAATAAACCTACAGAGTTGACATTTGGTTTATTCCGGTTGATTCAATATAACTTTTATATTTATAACTATAGTAATTACAAAGTAATATTTCAAAATAAGTGAAATCACGTTGTTTTAATATCGTTGGTATAAGTTATATAATCAATTATTGTAAATAATTCTTCTACTATTCTAAAGTTCATGAATCAAAGTATATTGTTGGCAAAAAAAAAAAGAATAAATAGCATTAGAATCTACTCAATTATCGAGATGAAAGTAGCGGATTTCGTCGAAATTTCGTTGGAACCACCTTAACTATGAAAGTAAATATACTACGTAAATTGATCCACTATTCGATTCGTAGATCGGATACGTTTGCAAAGGGTCTACGCACTTGCAAAGCTTCGAAAGTTCGTAGACTCTGCGTAGAGTGATTTAATTAATGGTATGCCTCAGTGGCACCACGGTACGGCAGATTTACAAAATTTGTCTGCAACATTTACAGGCACCATGGTAATGTAAATGTTGCAGACAAATTTTGTAAATCTGCCGTTTGTATACTGCCTAGTCAGTTTGTAAACGCGCGCAGTTACCGGCGTTTTGTCATATTATTATGCCGAAGGCAGATTAGGTTAGGTTAGATTAGAACTGTGACCCCTTTTTTTGTGGGAAACGCATTACGAGTTCACATCCGCGCGGGCTAGTAGCGGTTGGTTATGTCGGACTCTTCGGTAGCACATAATACGCAACCAGCATTCCGACTAAATCCCACAGTATTCCTTTACACGGCCAAATGTGCAGGGTTACGGGAATCGCTCGCGCATTCATACGCAACTACAACGTGGGCCACGGTCCTCCACATTTTGGCGGACTCCGTCCGATTTGGAGGGATGCCCTCTTCCTCACGAGAGACGCCCGTGGAACACGTGTGCCCCCCCATCTCAAGCCTGTATCCTCAGGCGAAGACTGCCCAATCGCCGCCCACAGGCCAGCACCCAGCGACATAAAAAACGTGCTAGTGCTAGGCGCTCTCCACGGGTAATTTTTTATTAAGGTTTTCTTCCACGCTGCCCTTCTCCTGAGAATTGGCGGCCTTCATTACCAAAGTGAGTCAGGTTTATGAGTTGAAGGGTCTAACAGCTAGCCAGACCCTTCCCTCCTCGTAACTTTTTATAAAGTCAATATTAGCAAGCTGTCTGTTATTATAATCGATATAAAGACTGGTGACGAAACTTGGATAACACGTGGCTGTAAGTAAAAGAAAAATGATATAACATCTACACAATCTCACTGAAACATTAGCGTCTACATATTTTCTTGGTAAAATAAGTAGGCTTTATGATAAGTGCTAGTTAATTTCAAAAGTACTATTTATAGCAAACTTAAAATTGTATTCAAAGGTTGTCTGTAAGAGATCGCTGTAAGTAATAAGACGTCTATTGTGCTACGTTTCTATTACTTACATTGTATTTTGTAAATTGTTGATGGTGTATAATAAAGAATATTCGTCCATCTACTACTACTATAACATTATTATTAATGAATACACAATAAACAAGGCATTTAAAAACATTTCAAAGTTATTAAAAACATTATTATGCTTATGATAATGCAGTGACATTAGTAGTGTTTGTGTTGTCGAAGCAAGATGATATGCCAATTGCCACTCAGTAGGGACTAGAGTACACAAAATTTCATTAGAAGGTCCATAAAAGTCCATTAGAGCGTTACGGCATCGGTGGAGAGAATGGCAAAGGTCGACCTCAGGGCCCTTACGTGTACCACCTGACGAGTACATTATATAAATGGAATGCGTCAGCACCGTTATTTTAATTATTTCTTTAGCTTTATAAATATCTAAGTAGTAATTTGGGTATTTTCATTATGATAAAAGCACGGAATAAATAATATTAAAAGAGAATATCCATCTATGATGGTCTACCGGATAAGGTTGCGTCTTAGGCCGTCATTACACTAGCACGCAAACCGACGCGGCGGCGAGTGATTAGGAATACGCAAAGCTTAATTCACAAGAATTAAGCTTTGCGTATTTTGCACCAAGTTTGTATGACAACATACTTAATATTTAATTTGGTAAAGTACTGATCAAAATTAGTGTTCATCATCCATTCTGTTTTTAAAAATTACAAAACATTTTATGCAGAAACAATAACTCATTTGATAATTTGACAATTCATATTATTATAATTAACAACAAAATAAAGTGCAACGAGTAACATTTCCAAACAATTATAGCGGTAGCAGTAGTTTTAGTGTTTAATAGACATTAAGCAAATTAGTGGTGGTCAAAATGGATTACAGTATTTTATTAAGATTATTGGTAAAAAACTATTATAGTTCCTTTCGTTTTATATTTCATACATAAGCTGAAGGAACGCAGTATAAAGGTGTTTTTCTAGTAAATTAACCGCATTGGAGTTGCAGCCTTATGGAATTACCTCGGTGACTGTCCAGTCCCTCATCCATCCGTCTGTCTTTCTCAGGTGGTTTAATATTATAATAACTAATGCCTGTCATTTATATTCATATAAAATGTAAAAAATATATAGACGTGTGTGTGTGGCCCATCTGATGCTATGGAAACTAGTTAATTACTGTAGGTACGTTAATGGACATGAGACATTGGTCCGTAGATTTAACGTGCATCAGATTGCAACAATTACAGTAATTACAGGCAAATTTAGAATCGAAGTCATAATAGCCATAGTAGTTGGTCATCCATAGCGAATTTAAGTGGAAGCTTTAGAAGAGCTATAAAACGAACTTTAGTATTTTTCTATGAAAGAGATCGCATCCTACTAAAAAGGCAAAATGTTTTAGAACGATATTGCAGCTAAGATTTCAAGATCACAGTGTCTTATTTTCTTACCTTAAGCGGCTCTAGCCTAAGCGGCAATAGGATGAATGGAATGTAGATATTCTGTTGTTTAATTATGTTATTTTTTGTTTCTTTTTCATATTATTTACCTTGTAATTTTTGTAAACATTTTTATAAAATGAGATGAATTATTTTATTTTTATTTAATTTTGTTTCAATTTGAGTTGTTACACAGAAATAGCAAGTACAAAATATAGGCTACATTTTTTTTATTACTTTGAGCTTGAGAATCATTTAAATCCCGGATCATATTTGATCGAATTCTGATTTATGTTAGACAGGTCACTTAATAGACCTGTATAATGTAAATCGCATATTATTCTGTCAGTAAAGATTTTCAAAGTTTATTCTCATAATAAATAAAAACTAAAATAATATTGTTGAGAAAATGCAGACAACGTACCTACTAGAGAAATTTCATGAAACTTTTATAATGAACGATGCTTTACTCTTATTTTTTGAACTAAAACTTATCTATATGTGTTGGTTATGTAACAACCAATTATCTAAAAAATACATTGAATGAAAGTGCAGTGGTAGTAAGTACCATAGAGTACATTATACTAAGTACCTACCTACAATATAAATTGTCACAAAAAGAAATGTAATTTCAAGGTATTTCGTAAAATGGCATTACGTTTTTCGGATAAAGAATGCCCAGTATTAGTTTGACCCAGTTTTACTTGTACCCAGTGAATAAAATAAAGTTCGTCATACACAACTATGCTAATAATTAACACAACAGGTATGTAATCATACGATTCTCCTGACATTAACTGCTTACTGTCTTCCTCTAATCTATAAAAACAAATAAGTTATTGCCAAACGTGAAGGTAAAAATTAAATAAAACCGAAAAACATAGAACACCCATTAATGCTAAAACAAGCAACTTTGCAAGCTATACTAATATTATGAAAAACTGTACTACAATTTAATAATAAAACTACAGCTCAAAATGCTCATAAATGTTTTCCAATTGCTGGTAATCTGTTAAACACACATGTTTTCACAAACTAGGTGCTTTACTTTAAAATATAAATGATCACGGATTATAAAGTACTACAATACAGGTTTTTCGAAAGAATTTTTTCGGCCCAAAATTGTACAATACCCACTCAGGCAACGACACCTTTTATAATCCAACGTCACGCTCGAACACTCTAACGCCACTACACTGAAGGCAGTTTATTTACTTACGCATTATAAAAGGCACAGTAAAAAAAACCAAATATTACGCCGACAATACATTTTGCTAACAAAAATTGCTGTAAAATTAGGTCTCTACTAAAGTTGGTGACCGAGCTTCTTTTTATTTTAATCGATAAACTAAAAAATTACAGTGGTCTATTTAACCGTTTGATACACCAAGAAGGATTACTTTATGTCATCATTTCATCTTTATCGCATCAGCCGAAAGATGTCCACTGTTGGACATAAATTTGGGCTCTTTGGCCGGGCGTCAACCACTCTCATTCATCTGTTTCTGCCACCCTCGGTTGTTGGTCTACCATGTGAGGGGTCTGCCTACACTGCATTTGCCGGTCATGCGTTTACATAATTATATTATATTCTTAATTGTTATTTATTCACTAATTCACGAGTCCCTTCAAATCAAAATATATATAATACCTTTCACTATATATCGACATCGTATAATACATATATATACTACATTAAATAGGACAGAACCCTTAAGCCCTTGGGATCTGCGCCAAATTATTGTTACAGTCCATGTTTACTCGCAATGTTTTCTTTCACTATATAAGTAATATACACAAAAACATTAGAAGAAAACCTGGACTAATAAATCTGAAATTGCCATTCTGTCTCGTTGACTATTTGTGATGATGAATATAATACATACCTTCTCTGCATGAGAGAAGAGCCTTGTCACCATAGGAGAATAATGAGTATAATAATTATTAACTACAAATGATAGCTTTAAAATACAGCGTTATTATCACGGTCGATAATAGCTTCACGAAGACCCTGGCATTGCAAAAGTTTAAGAACAGTTACCACTTACCATCAGATGGGCTGTTAGCACGTTTGCTACTAAAGGCAATAAAATAATACTACTAAGAAGTACCTACCTTATTATACCTACCACCAGCAAAGTCAAAAGTTGACAACTTCATAATTATGACTGTTATCATTTGATATATTAGATGCTTAGGTAAATTTACCGATCGCTCTTCATTCACTAACCAGTCTAATTATTTATTTACCAAAGCAATATTCCTTAAATTTAGATTTGCAAGTTGTAACAGAATTATTTATTAGGAGACACAAACACAGTATGACGTCAATGGAAGTTGAAGAAACTTTCGTAAAATCGAACATACGCGTCGCTCCCTCAAAACTTATTGTTCTAAGGTCGCTGCTAATCTTACGACGCGACAATACAATCAACGATGTAGTTACAGTCAGATCTCGTTAGTGTATGAAATTATCTGTGCATCAAAACACTAATGCTGTAAGGCGGCCGACGGTTTGTAGTTCAGTGAAAACAATAGTAGCTATTTCGTTATATGAATGAATTCATGATCAAAACGGCGAGTACATCACTTACCTTCCATTTGCTGACGATATCGTGGTCATAGCTGAGACCGTGGAGGACCTCAGTGCAATGCTCGCTGACTTCATTAGAGTCTCTCGACAAGTGGGCCTAAAAATTAACATGAACAAAACGAAAGTCATGACCAATATTATATCCAAGTTACATCCACTCCTATTACGGTCGGAGGCTTGACTCTCGAATTCATTGACAAATACATATACCTAGGACAAACAATCCGGCTAGGTAAATCCGATTTGTAGAAAAAGGTCACTCGTCGACCGACTACCGCAGTGTCTCATGAGCAAGTTTTTTAAACATTGTAATGTGATGACATGAAGCAGAGACGTGGTCGCTAACTATGGGTCTTGTCAGAAGGCTCAAAGTCACTGAGAGGGCGATGGAGCACTGGTTATGTTAGGCGTCTCCCTGCGCGATTGTTTAAAAAACGAAGAAAACCGCAGGCGAGCTAATTTAACTGACGTGGCTCACAGAGTTGCTTCTCGAAAGTAGCAATGGGCAGGACAGGCCTGTAAATGTTATTTTTGGCTATAAACACGATGTTATATCGCCTGATGTTACTGAACGTCACGTAGTAATTATTTATAATCAATTCCGTACCTAACCATTTGACAAATTATTTATTTTCTCTTTGAGCGATTTTACGTTTTGGCAGCCTTGACCTTTGTAAAAATTAATTTGTCACAATCGTCTTAGTATTTAGTAGGTACTCTTTTATTTTGAATACTCGCAATGTAACAAAAATGAAACAGAAAACATTAGTACATGGCTTTTTATGAACATCCCGACTTCTTATAGTATTCTGTGATCCCGACCATAACATAAAGACAGACATTGGGTGTACTTTGTGGCCTGTAAACCTACCTAGGTTTGCAATATACCGGATACCAGATCTCGTAATGAAAAAATAAATCATATAGAAAAAGCCAACAACCCCTTAAAATTATTTAAACCGTTTTCATAATTAGTTTTACTCTGCATTCGCATTTTGAAAAACATTTTATATTTTTTATATAAAAAAGCCTACAAAATGTTGTCTCTGTTTGTATCAAACATTACTACAATGAGAATGGTCTACAATGGAATTATATTTATTCATCCCAAGCCTAGAACGCGTGACGCAGTTTTCGCTGGTAATAAATTTGAATGTTAAATTGTGTATGTTTATTTAAAAAACACATTGACGCTGTTGTCGTAGCCTCGACCGCAAAACTCGCCGTTTCAGCTGCATTCATATTACAGTAATAAGCGGCTTTTATTATTGTTATATATTATTGTTTTAATAGCTAGAATAAATGAACAACTAATAATATTGTTTAAAAGTTGGTACTGAGAAAAGATAAGTGACGCATATTTTAAATATGTAATAAGACATAAAGTCTGAAATGTAAATATTATTTCGTTAGAATCGTGACAACATTATCTTCATTTCCAAGGTTCAGGAGAAGTCCAAATTTTATACAAAACAACGTTTTTGCACACTATTTCTTTAACTTGAATGTAATTTAAAAATCAATTTTTATTACAATAAATTTTACAGAATTTCTGTCTCCTAACATAAACTTCGGTTTACTTCATAAAATTTTCTGCAGCAATAAAGATTACCTTTTCTTATAATAAATAGATAGTCGTTTATAAATCACGCTCGGTATAAGGAAATCCAAAATTAAGATTAATAGTGTTATTAGAATTTTACGAGAGAAGGAAAACAAGGGAAATTCCAATACTTTTTCGTGGATTCTGCAGTAGGGTATTACACAAATTTTTAAAAAGCGTCTCAATTCAATTCAAAAAATTCTCAGATATTTATTTCATCGTTAAGTGCCATAAAAATGCATTTAAATTTTGCATTTGCAAAGCGCTGGACACGAAAGTTGACAGTTGACACTTCTATGTTTACATAGCCTTATGACGTAATAACATGACGACTACTATATAAAGGGATAAAGGTGATATAAAACAGATTAAGTTGACACTTCTAAATAGCCATATGACGTAATAGCTTAATGGTGACAACAACAAACAAATTTAATGGTGAAACAGAAACAGATTTTTAAAGCTGAAACCTTTGAATTGAACTTTAAAATTTAGTTTGCCTTTTTTATGAACAAAAACTAACGTTTTCCGACTGTTTTTTGCCTAAGCTATCTCAATAATATTTTTTTAAATATTGTCTCATAAAGAGTAAGATACCCTATAATTGTACAATATAGTTAATATATAAATGTTATTTTTAATTTATATTTCGGGATTCTATTATATTCTTGCCACCATTTTTTATGTTTTTTTTTCGATTGTGTCAGTTTTATTATAGGAAAAAATTGTATAAAAATTCGACACGCCACTTTGTGATTGCAACATGCCTGATTACATAAATTATACATTAAGTATATATAATTTATGAAATCAGGCCTGTATAAAATGAAACTAGCTTAAAATGTTTCCTTTATAAACATACAGAAATCGGCATTTATAAAATATGTTATTTATAGTTTGTTACGATTTTGGTCTAACATTATTATCCTCTTAGAAACAGTATTCAAGCAAAAACAACAGCGAATGAGAACATCAAGTGCTATCTTCAGTTACAAAAATGTACTAATTAGACGAATATTGTACCTAACTTAAGCACATAATAATAACATATAACATATCGTATTAAAATAATAAAAGATAATAACGTGCAGGGGCAAGTTAACAAGTAAACAAGGGGTTGGGGTTATCTTCGACACTTCTTATAATTGCTTATATAATGCTTTCTTATAGCCATTGCACGGAACAGTTTTCGAACAGAACCCACGAAGGCATTAACACGCAAGTAAGTTCAAAATTCAAAATTTTTGCTTTACATTTCCTCTTTATACAATTTTATTATAAACTGCTTGTTAAATTCGAATTGCGTATTTTCTATTGCGACATTCAGTACATACACTAAGTAAATTCAATATTGGCTTATAAATGAGATTATATAAAATAGTAAAATTGTATCAGCAAATAGCCCTAATTTTCAATATTATGAACGTAGTGTCTTCAAAAGAAAAAATCGGATTACCGTCGACTGGGATGTTAATAGATTTTAATGGCGCCCACCGTACGTTAGGTTTTATAAGTTATCAACTTTACATAACAAATTGTAGGCATCTTGAAAATGACTGTATTGGTTTGGGTGTTTCTTTGTATAATATGAATGTATTTACAAAAAAAAAGTATTTAACAAGGTATATTTAGCCGCATTCTGAAACCCAAAGTAATACCAAACCACAAAGCTATAATTATAATATGCTATCTTTGGGTCTAGATGGCGTTGTGTGTAGTTGTAATAATATTAATATTATTGTTATATCTTTTCTTGGTCTTTCTATGTAATCTTTAAGATTTTGGAAGCTATGTGGGAGACTTAAGATCTCCAAACAATACATTTTGGATTGTGGTGTACGGTGTTTAAAATAATATTTTCCCTAGCCTAGACTAAAACATACAATACAACGAGTATACAGGTCTAAAAGTACATTGATTGTTAGTTATTTCTGAGTTACAAAGCATTTATTATCGAAATTTAAATATCGTAAAGACTTGTAAACGTTTGTGACGATGGATGAATAATTAATTTTCTATATACCAATTTTGTGACTGATCGAATTTCAGAAAAAAAATTATATTCACAACACGCTTACAAGTGATTGTCGTTCAAAGCCAGTTTCGACCGAAGCAGAAGATTGTTTACAGATTTTCAGAATCATTTTGAGTTTATCCAGACCCAAATGGATCGATTGTGATCTTGTTAGGCCCGAATTGAATACAGGCGAGCTCTAATTTATATTGTACATGGCATTTTACATAATTTTATTATACAGCCTGAAATTTTCGATAAAACAAAATGTTATCCGTGTGGCGGGAGTTACAATGACGAGATAATATTAATCTTCTAGCAGAATAACGGTCGAAAGCCCGGGGAGGAAACGGCCACAGCCTGTTGCCACTGATACACTCCTCCTCTGAATTGTATCGTCCTTTTTATAAGAGTTTCTGTGAAATATCACGCCTGTTACGTTGTTTATTACAACTGGCATTTGAAATTGCAACCATTAATTTAATTTCAGATACAATCTTCTTCTTCTTAGCGTGTCGATGGCAATTAGATTTTGTCAGACCAGAACTCAGCTACAGATATTGCGTTATCTGTAGCGTCAAACAATTCCTGCAGATTGCAGGTGTTTGGACACGTAGGACATGATATAAGGTGTTCCATCGTTTGTGGAACGACACCGCATACACAGCTTAGGTTCATATCATCGATGAATCCCCATCTGGCAAGATTATCTTTGCTCCGTCCAACCTGAGTCCGAAGTCTATTTAGAGACTTCCAAGTCGGCCAAGGCAGCTCATGTCCAGGAGGGAGTTTCTCCGACGGAGGGACGAACGGTATAGTAGCGAATACACCATCCCGCCACAGCCTGAGTCTGACCTGTGACCTCTCACCGGTAAGTGGGAGGACACGGTTGGCGAAACTGTTGCGACTTTTTAGCCTTTGCGGCACCGGGGTGTAAGTGTGCATCGGATGTCGGTTTTCTTTTTCCATTTTGGTTTTCTCAATAGAACTTGCCACCGCTCTACGAACCGCTGGAGGAGCAATTCCTGCAGATACGATAATTAACGTATTGTATTAATTAAATGTATATTTTTGTTTTAATTGCCAGTTTTTTCTTCAGTTATAACTTAAATCGTCGGTGGATACATAATTATATCTAACTTGTACATAGGTAAAACAATTTAATTCAAGAACAGAGCTAATAAAACATATCACTGAGCTTCTCTATTTTAGATATTTAAAACAGATGTAAATATTAATACATTAGATTATAAAAATCGGTTATGTAGCTATAAGAAACAAAAATAGATATAGTCTAAGTTCATTAACTGCGACATTAGAGCCATAGCGATCGTTTTGAACAACCACTAAATCAAAATATCAATTATTATCGCAAAACAGTTACCAAGATTTTTTTTTCAAAAGACAAGTACTGCACTGGGGATCAAGTCCTGTGTCGCGGGCGAATTTACAAACATACAATTAACTGATACAAATTACACCCGGCTCCGAACAAATATTTATGGATCACGCAAAGTTTTGTCGCGTGTGGGAATCGAACCCACCACCTCGTGAACGGCAGTCGCTTGCTCTCCTGTTTCTGCTATTGTTTAATTAATCAGCATCACATTTAATCGCCTACGACACCCAATTCAATACAAAAATCTATGTTACCATAGTAAAAACTGAGTTGTTACGTCCGTGATATATAAAAATGTAACTCTTTTTCGTTCAAATCCCTTAAAAATCCAAATACAATCCCAAATTACACCAAATTTAAATAACAAATCCATTTATCCATTCATTGACTGCCTCTGTGGTTCGGTGGTACTGTGTATGGACTACCACGCAGAGTTCGCGGGTTTGATGTCCGCTCAGTGCAAATATTTGTGTGCATGAACATGTCTATTTGCATTGGTCTGGGTGTTTCTATGTATAATATGTATGTATTTACAAAAAAGAAGTATTATATCCATCCGTATAAAATCCGTCTATGGATTTTATTTTACTGGTGATTTTGCTAAATCCGTCTATAGACTTTTAAATAAAATTTACGCCAGAAAGTAAAACTGAACCTATCGGAATTATCGAATAATGCAATATGTTGAAGATTTGCAGCTAAGCAAGTTTTAGATCTACCCATCACTGATGGTAAAATGAAATGATTTTAAACCAAAAAAAAAACTGACATCAAACAGGAAAGAAACTAAAAAGTTAAAAAAAATTCACTTAGCACAAAGTAATTTGTATTTTGATTTAGTTAATCAGAAATGATTAAATAAGTATTTTATAATTTTGAAGTTAGTGCTAAGTAAATAAGAACCTTACTACAATAGCAATTTAAGATTGATAATACCTCTGGTTATTGTTTTAATTAGCACCAACTTCAAAATTATAAAATTATTAACTAAATCAAAACACGAATGACTTTGTATATAAACCTTGACCTAACTAGAAAAACACACACAAAACAAAAGAAATATCCAAATAGTGCGTTAGAGTTGTTCAGAAGTTATACGCGTATAACATTTCGGCGATTAATTTTTATATACATAAATATACACATATGTTATTTGTTATTATTTTTAATTTATTTATTATTATTATTTTTATTTATTTGTTTGTGATACTAGTGTTAACATGAGTTTGCCTACTAAGTGAATAACAGGCTGCGCTGCTGCACTACTTACTTATGTAATGATTAACGAATTTTGCGTTTCGGGTCACATGTCCATGTTTTGTAAACGTGAAGACACACCTTGTTACATCTGGCTTCTGTTACATCAATTATTTTCATAATTGAACCACAGTACTAGTAAAGGCCCACATTCCAAGTACTTGAATGGGGGGGGTTACACGCATGATGACACATTTGTGCCCCGAAACGGCATTTTGTACCTATATTTTTTTTTTATAAATTAAATAAGCCAGTGTCAATCTTTAAAAACACTGTAACAATTAGACAATTACAAAACTAAAATAATGTCATTTTTTGCAAGCTTATTTACATAAACATTCTAACTTTCAGAATGAAGGCAACACTAATCCTTTTAGTACTGGCATGTGCCATGGCCCTAGTATACGGTGACCTGGTGTGCGGCACTAACTACTGCAAGAACAACCCGTGCACGGCACCCGTAGCCAAGACCAGTTGTCATAACCCCTCCACGTACCGTGAAAAACATGCTGGCAAGTGTGCTTGCTGCCCTGCCTGCGTCACCTTCCTTAGTAAGTATCTATCAATTAACCATTCAAATTAGCCGCCTAGTATTGCTATTTTTAGGTATTTCTGAAATTGCTAATCTGCCTTTAGCAGGCGTAGTGATCAATGTAAGAAATTGACCACCACGCTTCATTGTTGTCATACAGTTGTTCACCGCTATTTTCACTATATGAGAAAAGACAGCAGTGTGATAATAGGGTGAATTGCCTAAGCAAAAAAAATACACGACAAACCTGAGAACGGTAGTGCAATGTGCTGATTTTTTGTTTTTATATTTTTTTATTAGTAAAGTACTTCTCTTCCTTGACAAAAAAAAAACATTCCAAATCAATCAAGCCAAAGTGTCATTTTATCATCACGGTGACCCAATTCCGCTCATAAAGTACCTTCGCCTGCAAATACATTCATTATTTGGATTAAATCGATATTAGTATCATTAAATTATAATATAGTCTATCAACTAAAACAGTTTTTTTTGATAATCTTGGTCATTGTGGGTGGTCATTTTTATCATTTTGAAGGACAGTTCAGTGGACTCTTAAAATTTTTCCTTAATTTTTTATGTAAATTTTGCTGATATTTGATGGCCACTCAATCACAATAGTACAAATAGGCTAAAGCTTTATTTGTCACTACAAATATGTATATATAGCATTAAAATAAAAAAATCCACCGAAATGACACATAAAAATAATTGGGTGAATTACATCAAGAGATGTAATGCACCCAATAATGGTATGTGCCATGACCATGCATCGTCAAGCTACTGACCTGCTACAAGCTAACCTGTTATCGGGCGTAGAAAATACTAGTGCAGCACTATCTGAAAGATGATGACAAAGATTGCAGGCAGGATCATTACAACATCAATTTATATTAAAAGTAAATTAATTTCATTATAAGGTGTTATTTAGAAAATTATTGAATTACAGTAACATTCGTACAATTCGTTACCGACGTATTCGGTGTCTTTCAAATCATTTAAAAAAATTCGGACCTCTACATCAGCGCTTATTCAGCGAATCTTGACGATACAGACTCGTAGTCCATTTTCAGATGTTAACTGCCAAGATTTTTTATACTTAAAACAAAAAATAGTAAACTCAGGTTGTAACATTTATGAACGTTAGAATATAAACTCTATGGCTCACTAAAAGAAAAAATTACATCCGATTTGCCATTTCAACCCAAAGAGCATGGTAACCACTATGTTTATTTCAATCAATGATAAGAACTGATATGAAACCCACCCAATCACTACAATGACAACTGAAGTGGCAAAATAATATATTTTGCTAGAATAACCGCCTACATTACTCACCATTGAGTCAAATCAAATGCTTAAGTTCAGTAATACAACTTTTCAAGCTACGTCAGTCACTTTAGTTCTGCTGCAGATTTCCTTATTTCCTATAGGATCTCGCAACGAGATAAAATTATCAATATTCATAAATTTATTCTATTCCCTACTCGAACTGCACAAGTTTCTGAAGAAATTTACAAAAGAACTATGATGATAATAGGCAAAATTCGGTTATCTAAACGAACAATTTTTTTTGGGATTCATCCGCTGGCACCATTGGCACTTTGGCAGGCTACTAGTAAAATTTGTACTTTTAGGTAATCTGTTATTTAAGAAAGATGTACTACAAGAAACAGTCAAAGTAAAATATGTATCAGAACAAAGGGTATAAAACGATATACTTCAATTCAAATATTTGTAGTCCTTGGTTCATAAATAAAGTCAAAAATTGTGTAAGTTATTCCTCGTCTTAGGATTGTTTACTGCAAAAGATACGACATGATATTTTTAAACACTAGCAATAAATTTCTTTGCACTTATCGCTCTTACTTGCACATTTAGGCAGACTGCTTTGCACTATGAAAATATATAAAGTCGACCCCAATATAGTAGAGAAAAATGATTTACTATTTTTGAGTCATGGATTTATTTCTTGTGCCACTCGGAACTGAGTCTTTAATGGCTGTTTGCCAGCGCAGCTTGTACTGACATTGATTTCTTGTTAACTTATATTTGTAACTAGCTCGCCGCGGCGCGGTTTCACCCGCGTCTTTGCTTACTGCTCTTCTCCCGTCGCCCGTAGCATGATGTTACATAGCCAATAACCATTCTCGACAACTGGGCTATCAGACGCAATAAGAATTTGTCAAATCTGACTGGTAGTTTCAGAGATTAGCGCGTTCAATCAAACAAACAAACTCATCCGCTTTATATAATAGTTTCTATAATTAGGTCCTTTGTATGGCTTAATACATAAAATAGTAATGTGTTTATAGAACTACTGTGAATAGCCTAAATATCTTTAAATAAATGATAATTATGGTTTTCTTGGTAGGTATACAACTAGTGATTATTTATGTTTACTTAGAATTGCCACGAAGAGCGCTCTAAAGTCGTTTATGCTTTTATTAGGTTGTCGATCAATTTTGTAAGCATTTTTAGTATATGCGGACGGCATATACTGTATCTTCCTGCTTGTAGTCGCCACTCAAGCAAAGTGGTATCTTTGTTGCCACTTCTACCCATTTTTTATCCACTAAGCTATGATTTGCACAAAACTAACGGTTATGTTAATTCATCTAACCAATGTTCCCATTTCAAATTAAGTCACGCTGACAAACATCGAGAATAGCTCTCTTAATACCTCTTTGAGGGCTTGTTTACTTTATTAGGTATAATTTCTCACGTTTTACTTTTTTACATTACAGATGAAGGGGATGCTTGTAAGACTTACAGCAAGGAGTTGGGAGAGACTCCCAGCGCCATCTGCAAGGAGCCGTTGAAGTGCCTTCGCCGTGTGTGCACCAAGGTTAAAGCATAAATTGTACTTGAACGTTATGTTATTATATCATTACGTTAAGCAAAACTATATGAAATTGAAATATAATTTCATTTTTAACTTTTTTCATTTGTATTTTATTTCTATCTTTTGAAGAATTTGTTCATGAACATCGGGCATAACGATAAAGGCAATTGTGTAGTTACACATAACTTAAATATGCCAAGGTAATATTTAAATAAATCTTATTATATCACAGATCTGCACAAATACACAAATATGATTGATTAATGTATCGTGAGCAAGAAGTCTTCAAAGGTAGGCAGCAAAACATTTAAGTGAATTGTCAGTTCATCGTACTAATATCATTTTTTGTTTTATTTACTATAATAATATTTCTTAGAGAGGACTTACTTACTAAACCAGCTAGTCACCTATCAGATTATGCATACCTATAGAATCTACCTTTGGCACAGATCACGAGGTCTATTATTTATTTTCCTATTATTTATTTTTAATTAGGAAGTATCAAGATTACCGTCACAAATGCGGATTTATCTTAAAATTATGTTTAATAGAGTCGCTAATCCGGCTTCTACATTAGACTTAGGTACTGCTTAGCAATAGGCAGATTGCTTGTCCCGGAACGTGACCACGCCTAGGATAACCTTATTATAACAATTCATCCATTCGGCTAATGAAAAATAACGACTACTTGCTTGTACCAGTGTCTCCTTCTTGAATGTTGTCTGTAAATCTATCTTCAAATAGAAATGACTAAGATGGGAAAATATGAAATATTACACTAAAATAAACTCATTTTTTCTAAAAATGTTTGTTTAATCTTTCGAAAAAAAGCATTGTCAACATCTTCAAAATTTAATGAATTAAATTGGCAACCACCATTTCCTTGCTGATAAATTTTCCTTCACGAGTCTTGGGAACATTTTAGTCCGTGAACAAAATTACCTGAAGTTTTGTCCTATCTTTTTATTTATAAGGATGCCTCCGTTGGCAATCTTGAGAGAATTTGTAAAAAGTTCAACAATGAAAAAAGTTTGGTAAAAGCCTGATCTATTCTACGGGGACAAGTGGGTCGTTAGTGACTGATTCACGCATGAATAGTTTTATTGTGTGCACAACGCGTGTAACGCAGTTAAGGGTTGAAGCACAAACTTTGTATTCATAAAACACTGTTATTGAGTTTGTTAAAAAATGTAATCAACGTTTGCAACTTGTACCTATGTATTAGCTTTGACATCGTTATAATCAAGAGTTTTGTTTAGCAATTACATCAGTGTATAAACAAATTGTTTAATTAACCTTTTATAAACTTAAATGTAAGTAAGAGTTTTAATAACTTGCTGATCTTTTTTTAATTTAATGATCATAAAATAAGACTTTATTTTTATTAGTTGTACCTGATAAAAAGAAAACAAAAGACGACTTTACTCTATACCTATAGACATACTTACATTAGGTTATCGGCGTTTGGGTATAACGGGTACACAGAGGTATATAAAACCGCAGAATGAAAAGTTTGAAACAATTTCTACGGGGCGAGGAAACGAGTTGAAAGAACGATTGCACCATTATAGCCTTGTACGATACCCACAAAACAAGTTGGGACGAATTTACCAAGCCATGACACGGGTACACAGAACGACGATTCCGCATTTGAAAACATCTCTTTGTCTCGGTGGACCTTCACAGACATGCAATTAACTGACACATAGTCGACCAGCTTAACTTCAAAACAACTGTCTGTGGGTTACTTAATTTGTCCCGTTTAGAGATTTAAAGTACAATACGTAACTACGACAGACATTATTTAGTTTGATTTCAAGTTTCGAATTACAGTTATTCGTGAAATTATTGTATTTTATGAACCTTGTACTTATCCTCATCATCTCAGCCGTAAAATGCTATGCTATGTATCGATTTACAAAACAGGACCGAGTATAAGCAGCTCGCATCCAGCGTCTTTTTGCGGCCTTAGTAAAATAAGTTCTGTAAATATATGTAACTATGTTTATCTCTATAGATCTTATGACAAAAAATATTTGTAACCGTCAGAACCCTTGGACTTAAAGCGATATTTGATGTTTAGAAAATATTACAATTTATTAACTTCTTGCTACTATTTGATACCTAACTTCAAATATTTGGTACCTCGATTTAAACCGAAAAAACGCTTAAAGAAAGTGTTCAGACATTTTGCACGTTAACCAGCATCAATATCAAATAAAACATAAACATTAAATAAGTGGCCGAACTAAAATGATATTTTGGAAACGTATTTTCTCTCGTACGGTTAACGCTACTCGGGTAATAAAACAATGCAGCACAGTACCGTAATATTCTTATTATTATGGATATGCGAATAATTCATGTTGTTTTTATGTATCTAAACGACATTTAAAATTTAAACGTCAGGCTGAATGTAGGTACCACATGGTAATGGTACATATAGGTCAGGTTTTTGCTATTTTAAGTACCAGCCGTACACAAACTGTAGCTAAACTATGTCATACATAAATATTGTAGTATAATATGTAGAGTATTACAAGTATAGTGATACTTGTAATACTCTATTGTACAAATAAATAAATAAATGTACTTAAAATTTATTCAATTTGACCTTTTCATAAATAAATAAATACATCATCCCTAAAAAGAACAGCATCCTCAGGTTTAAGAATTTCGCTCTTTCGCCACTCCCATTTTGATATTTGCATTTATATTAATAACATTTCTATAAATATATATAAGTTAAGGAAATAAACGAACAGGACTAGTTGAATACGTAATACGGATCTATGGTGTCTTGTTTAGATATTATTATGTTAAGAAGATTAAATACAAACATTTCCTCAACAGCTTATAACTAATTCAATTAAGAAAGCACTCTGGTGAATATTTTATGAAGGCCTCACTCTAGATCTATTGAAAACTTAAAAATTATAACAACAGTATTATAAAAATAACGACGTAAAGTACATTTTTTTAGAACTGCCTAGATTTTACATAAAAACCCTTGAGAGCTAGATGCAGCTATATTAGCTGTTCCATGCAGTGGCGTAGCGTAGTGGGGGCGGAGGGGGCGGCCCGCCCCGGGCGGCACTTTTTAGGAGGCGGCAAATTTCACAGTAAATAATAAAATATTATATTTTGTAAATATTTTGAACCATTTTATTGTTCCTCTGCGTTCCTGTCTTTGACTTAATATTGCGATAGCTGGAGAGCAAGTGGCCCCAAAAATCGTCGTTGTTTGTTCGAGTATCTTCGTATCGCGCTCTTCGGGATCGCTCTGTGGCCGTTTTGGTGTGATAACTAGAGAGTCTATAGCGAAATGTGCTCTCAGTTGCTCGTCCATTGCATCGTCTTGGGCCTTTCTATAATGTACAAAGTTGACTCGGTGACCTATCACTCCCTGACGGACGCCATGTAGTACCCAGCTAAGAGCAGTGTGAGATGCAACTGGCTGATTTCTTTTACCTTGGCGTGTTTCTGTTTCCAAGTGTTTCCGAATTTTTCATTTTTTTTTTCGTAACTTTAGGCCCGTAAATAACAAAATATTATAAATATCTGTAATGTCAAATAGTTTCAGGTCTATCTGGGTTAAGAGGGCGGCAAAATTGTCTTCCGCCCCGGGCAGCCGATACCCACGCTACGCCACTGGTTCCATGAACAAAAAGTTACTTCGCCGTCTGATTCATGCTGAGTATTTCTTTTATTATAGTAATAATAAGTATAGTGAAAAATGTAATAAATCTACCAGGTTGTTTATCAAAATGTACTACTGAGGTCTCTAATGCCGAGTTACTTACTGACTACGTAAATGTCGTCAATGATTGCATAATAAAATATTTTTTAACAAAAAGAAAACCGACTTCAAACAGGAAGGAAACTAAAAAGAAAAAATAAATTTACAAAGCACAAAGTAATTTATATTTTGATTTAGTTAATTAGAAATAATTAACTAAGTATTTTATAATTTTAAAGCTGGTGCCAAGTAAAACAATAACTAGATACTTATTTATTGGTTTTATCAATCTTAATTTGCTATTGTAGTAAGGTTCTTATAATATTTAGTTATTGAGTATTTACTTTAAAAAAATATACGGTCGAATTGAGAAACCTCCTCCTTTTTTTGAAGTCTGTTAAAAAGAGGGCATTTCTTATATTTACCTACCATAATGACTCCATTCTGCATAATGGTTACCAAATAAAACCAAACTTTAGTCTATAAGTATTTTTACAACATTATATTATTGTGTCATCTATGGTTTTAAATCAAGAAGCAATATGATAGCACTAGCTTTTCGCGGCGCGGTTTCATCCACTTTTTGTTTACTGGTCTGCTCCCGTCGCCAGTAGCGTGATGTTACATCTTATAACCTTCCTCGAGAACTGGGCTATCATACGCAAAAATATTTTTTTTATTCCGACTGGTAGTTCTAAAGATTAGCGCGTTCAAACAAACAAACAAATAAATAAATTATTCCGTTTTATACTATAGTATTGATGATTACGTAGAACATGTCAGTAGGAAAAAATTCTATGCAGGTAAGGAAACTAATCAAAAAAAGAGCAGACAGAGAAACTTGGTGGTGGACAGACGGGGTGCAGGACGCTATTAAAAGCAAGAAAAATGCCTTTAAAACCTGCCATACCACCCAGACACACGAAGATAGAGCAGAAAATAACAGAGTAAAGAAGCACACCAAAAGAACAATAGCCATAGAAAGAACAAACTCCCAGAAAACCTTATGCAAAATCTTAGACAGTAAAGAGAGCCAAAAACACATATATAAGCTCGCAAAACAGCGCAACCGAAGCACAAAAGGTCCAGCAAGGTGTAAAACCATCAAGTATTCTAGTGGTGAATTATTATACAGGGACAAGAATGTCAAAACAGCCTGGCATCAGTATTATGAACAGCTTCTGAACCCTAGGAGTAGGGTTCAGAAGCAATTACACAACTGCCAGAAATAGAGAAGAATGAAGGGCTTATTCCACCAATACACCCTGGCGAGGTGAAAGTAACGCTACAGAAAATGTCCAACAAGAAAGCTACAGGTCCCGATAGTATCCCTGTTGAAGCTTGGAAAAGCTTACATGAGCGAGGAATCATACTACTGACCAATCTTTTCAACTGTATGTTGCTCTCTTCAAAAATGCCAGAGGCATGGAGTTTGAGTACCATAGTTCCGATTTACAAAGGAAATGGAAGTAAGTATGAATGTAACAACCGCGGCATTAAGTTTTTAAGCCATACCATGAAGTTATATGATCGACAGCCGGATAAGATCCGAGTTTTCGCTGTCGAAAAACCACTTTGGCTTCGTGCCTGGCTTATCGACCACCGATCCGATGTTTGCTCTTAGCACGATTGCAGAGAATATCGCATTAAAAACCGTCTATTGTTCGTAGCATTCGTAGACATGGAAAAGGCATTTGATCGGGTACCAAGAAGCACAATCTGGTGGAGCCTTCGTAAGAAGAACGTTACTGAACATTACATCACCATTATAGCCGACATGTATAGAGGTGCACGATCCATGGTGCGGACAGTGGTTGGAGAAAACAAACCTATAGCGGTCACAGAAGGCGTCCATCAAGGCTCTGTTCTGAGTCCCTTCTTGTTCTGTTTGGTTTCGATTACTGAGGTCGCGCAAAACTCTGCAACGTGGACTTTTATCTACGCTGATGATGTGGCCATCTGTACAGAGAGCCGTGAAGAGATGAAGCAGGCCCTTTTGTTGTGGAAGCACCAGTTGCAAACCGGTGGCAAACCGGTGGCCTAGTGTTGAGTGTAGCGAAGACCCAGTTCATGTGTTTTAACGACCCAGATACCAATAGCAGCAATCCGATTGACATCGATGGACCAGCAGTTATGTTGTGTGACCAATATAAGTATCTGGGAATGATAATGCATTGTTCTGGGGACATAGAAAACAACATTAAACACCGAATAGCCGCAGCGTGGCTTAAATGGTGTGAAGTAACTGGTGTTACTTAACACCATTCGTACTCACTCATATCGTTTCATAAATATCTCAAGTTGACATTTTTATTACATTTTAAATGGTTGCTTCATCTCAAATTTCAATATAAAGGAAATTTGTTTCATATTTATGATAAATGCATATTTAATTGCATGTTAAATGCAATTATATTTCCGATAAATGCATAATAATATTAAAGATAAAAAAATATAATTATATTTCAATAAAAAAATGTATTTAATGTAAATTGATATACAAACCTGATATTACAACTTTTATAATTATGCTTTATAAGACGAATGCGTGTATCGCCGAAGTCAGTATAATAACAATTTGTACAATGCTAGCAACCCGCCCAAGAGATAGACATATACCATCGCGGAAGAAAACTCTGTACCTGCTTGCATTACAATATAAGTATATACCTAAAATCTGTACTGCTTCTAATATAGCAGTGCTGGCGATCACTGCTTACTATTTCAAAAACAGTAATGCACTTAGATAAAGTAGAACTGCTGTGACTGCAGATATTTATACACTAAATTCATAATGTAATTGAATTTTCAATATAGTAAGTGCCAGAGACGAGTTATTACCTGTCCGACCTGTCCATCTCATTTTGATTGTATCAATTGAAGAGAAATCAACCACAATGTCAACTGAACAATGTTAACTGACTATAGAGCGTAACAACGAAAATTTTCATAGTCCTGTCTTCTTGACGAGCGTATGTCGAATATTATCATAAAGCGTGAAATTTGCATAATTATGTGACATTTTTATTCATTAATAGTTTTAACTTTTTATACATGATGCATATAAGCCACAGTGCTTCGTGGGCTATTTTTATACTGCATAGACGTTTTTAAGCTATAAACGTAAACTTTGCAAAAAATAAATTAACAAAATTAGCGGCGAACTCGAACATAAACTCGAGGCAAATTGTCCGTAACTTATGAAGAACATGTGCATAGTAGTTGTATTAAACTAAACCTTAGTGTTGGTGAACTTCTACTTAACATGTAGGCACTGTATGTAACTTAGTCTACGTCAGAGTAGATAACTTGAAGCTATGCAGCTAGCGCTCGCGAGTGAGATAACTATTAACATTAATATCCAAGTCACTAGGTGCAGTATTACTATTATGTAAAACTGTATTGAACACACATGTTAAAAGCACTAATACTTATTTAAGATCTACGGTATATTTCTATACAAGACTATCTAGTTCTGTAAAGGAGAGTAACGTTGTAGCTTACAGCTGTAGGGAAGATAATATAAGGAATACAGTACACTATAGACGTTTGGAACGAGACACGCTTGCACTTTGTGAGGCTTTGTACTTAACTTTTCATGTAGGCTTTACTAGATTACAGTATACTTAACTGAAACCCAGCAATACATTTATATACTTAAAAGTTCGCTTTCGTTACTTGCATGTTTGTTAATTCATCGACACAAGTGTTGTGTTTGCTGCAAATGCGATCAAAACAATAAATTAGTTACAAGTGGCAGAATTAGTGGCAGCTAAAGGAAACGGTTACTGCAATACATATCTTATCTATTAGTAAGACAGTGTCACCAGGTACAAGATGCCTTTTTCATAAGTCTGGGCGCTACGTGTCGTAGGCGTTGTCGTAGCAAAGGAAGACTGCTTTTACGCTACGACTTCAATATCGTAGATATCTATCATTTATTTATTTTATGTATGTAGAACAAAGTCAAGAGACATCAATTTATAATAATGTTATGCGCTCATCTCAATTGCCTGTTAACCCGTAGTAATCTTTTTTCATACTAGCTTTTCAGCGTTATGTAATATGCTAAAGGCAAATTGGGTTAGGTTAGATTAGAACTGTGACCCCCTGCGCACGAGCCGAGCAAGCGATACGAGCGTGCCGCGGCAGCGGCCGGCGAGTGCTGTATACGAGTTATTTTATTGGTTGTCAACATCTTCAATTAGGTATACCTACACATTGCTGGTAACATAATATCCGGCGTTATGTAATATGCCTGCGCGACATTTATAACTAGACTAGAAGTTTGTACGGAACCCTCAATGAGAGAGTCCGACTCGCACTTGATCGTTTTTTTTTTTGTATTTAGATCGATCTAAGCTAAAATACCGAAATACTTTGATTGAAGGCACGTCTAAGCGTGTTTGTTTTCTTTTCTACCTTAGAGCTTTCACAGATTCATATCGAATCCTTTTGGATAAGCGCATCTTATCTGCCTCTTTAAAGATTCCACATTCACATTGGAATATACTCGAGTCATGTAGTTAGACGAGATGACGCGTATAACACGATTATAATGCTGCTAGTTTATGTATTATCTCAGCCTGTAATCGGCTTGATATAGTGTTTCATAAATAGGTATGTCTAAAGAATACCTTGTCACACAATATCGGGCTTATTTGAATAATAATTATAACACGCTATCTTTCTATTACTACTTGACTAAGTAGATATTAATAAAAGACATAAATTTCAACTTTTGAAATAACATCACGATTATTAAAATTCTTACAAACTGTAAACTGCTGGAAGAATAGAATTTTAATTAACCTAATATTGCTCCGATGCCAAGCTAGCAAAGGTTAAACGGGATAATCCTGTCCACAGTGATAACTAATACGATACACCGAGCTTTGACACTCGGGAGTCCCGGGGACTGTTAAACCTACTGTCTTGGACCCCGCAACGAATTTGATCAGAAGTAAAAAGGAGGAATTGGGAATAACTAACAAAGATTATTATTTTTTTCTTTAATCTCACACGATATGTACACATAGGTAACTTAAGGTATGGCACCATTAATAATTTCTAACACGAGACGACTCGTTTAACAATAAAGTGATGTGAACAAAGGTTAAGTATATTTGACCACTGACTCATTAATCACAATTTTAGACAATTTTAATTTAATAAGCTGTATATGATGTATTGCTTATATTCCTCAAGAAAATAAAAAGTAAAACCATTGTAAAAGCAAAAATGCTTGTGTAATTTTTCAATATTACTTAAATCTTATTACGGTACCTCATATTGCTTTTTCTACGAAGGGAAGATGTTTGATATTTTAGAGAGCCACCCTCCGATTTCTCGGAACTCACTGAAGTTTCACGTTTAAAATAAAGCAAGTAACTTTTCAACATAACCTCAGACCCAAACATCACCGATGTTATGTTTCTGTTGACATATATTATAGGTAACAACTGATAGTTTCGCATCGTAAGACACTTTATATGACCCAGACCAGAAATATCCAAATTTAACACGGCAATTCCAAAAATACCATGACCTTGGTAATTTTAAAATGTGTTTTTGTAGGTACTCAATGGTAAATATGATAATGTGTATTATGTAATGTATATATGTAAGTTCACCTATATTACCTGGATACGATTGGAGCACGGTTCGCTTGGCTCTGGAACAAACTTGGTACCAGCTACGGGTTTTGGCTCGTCTGCCACTCGAGGCAATTAAATGTATCTTTATGTTCTGAAAAACAAAACCCGCCTCATTACAGCCACGGAAAGCAATAGAAAATCTTCTTTGCAAATTTTTGTTGCGAAGCAGATTGTAATTACAATGGTTGTATTACTAGAGCCAGTTGGAAGACACTGGATTTGGGACACTTCCAAAATTATTCTTTTGTTCGGGATGTCAATATTCAGCAGTGATTGCCTTGAGTCTAAACAACACACAATTTATTATTTACATTGCCAATAAATTAAAATAGGTAGGTCATAAAAATATACTTCACTTTGTACCTGTATTCTAAATATTAAATCCATTTTCATTATAATCCATGATGACATTAAATCTTAATTAAGCTCCATTACACTATACAGAATTTATTCGTTTATAAAGGTGAGAAAGCTATTCGGGAACGAAGGAGGCTCATAAAATGTTTATGGATTTTATTATTTATAGTCGCCGTCTGGCCCTCTGTTTATGGCTTATCACTATTTAACTTACAAGTGGCTACAAACAAGACATCTTGGTACGATATTTTATTTATTTTTTATTAGGTACTCCAACGACTTATACACTAGCAATACGTAGGTAATGTAGGTATATGTAAATGTTAAGTATAAGTTTGTCATTTACACCAGGCGCCAGCGGCTGCAAGCAGCTAATGCCTATGGCCTGCAGTTTATGTCTTTAGACTGTAGAAATGAATTGATGTTAAGATAATAGTTCAGAAGAGGTACATTACAAAGAGATTTATACTTATTACAGAAATATCTTGCTAAAACTGATAACTTCATCTCAGGCTCAACTCTGAACTTACCAACCCGCCAGCCAGCTAGTTTTCCCTTCCGATAGTACCTAATATTAGAAGCGCTATAAATAACTGTAATAGACTGTGTACAAAGGATTATACTTATATTCAAGATGTATCTGACAAGGGTGAAGAAACGCGCTTAGAAATAAACGAACTAAATGGTGCGTATCACTTGGTATGGACCGGGGTAAAACATACATTACAAGTACCTAATATACCACAAACGGTTTATAGTTACTCAATTGAACGTAAGTTTTATATCAGGCTTTTGCATTGATACGGATAGGTAGTTATTATACAACGTTTTCAGCGAGAAATGGATAATTAATAGATTCAACTTTAGGAGCTAGACATCACACTAGGTATTTCAATATACCCATATTTTATGTTAGTAGATGGTAAACACCACCGCTCATTTAGTTCTGTAGTAGTAAATTATTTAGTTATGCACAAAAACAGACTTGTACTCGAACTTTATAATTTAAGAAAAATTTAGTTAGTCTGCCTGGCGAACCACTAACTATTACGCCAATATATCTTTGTCTTTGAAATAACTTTTAAATTAAACCTTACTCAAAACTTCTACGCCACAGATTTCAATACTCACGACAATACAAAGAACAACTCCTTGAAACTGTGTTGTTACTACAAAAAGCTCCCTTTTCCCAGTAAACGCGCACGCTTTTGCCTTTATGAAGTTGTAGCTTGGTTCAACTAAGTTCTTTGAACACCATTCAAACGACCGCACTAGAGAGGCTTCAATTTAGGTTGGAAGTTGCGACCGACCGACGATTCTATTGAACCCGTGATTCGAACATGCAGCTAACAAAAATGAAGATAACTTCTTTAGTATTAAATAAAATAACTTAACATATCTTCAACATAATTAAGTTTTCTTCTGACGTATGCTGATTATGAGTAAGTATTTTTGATCGCATTGGTACACTACTTATAAGTCTGAATCTATAAAAATTTTTTTGTGTATTACAGAATTAAAATTTTATTCTATACAAAAGTTAAACATTTATCTATTTACTAGCTGTTGCCCGCGACTTCGTTCGCGTAAAAATTCAGATGGGTGCCTCTATGAGAATATTGCGTGCCTGATTTTATGGCAATCGTACATTGTATCAGTATTATCCGTCACTATGGCAAATCCAGTTTAAACCCGCTACCGCTAAAACTGACAAACCACTTTCACACAAACTTGCGACTCTTATTTGCCCATTTAATAAGGGTGGTTTCTGAATATTAAAAAAAGAGTATTTTCTAGTAATTTGGTAATCCTACTATAAAAACTATAGAAATTTCATACAAACTTTGCCACCCCTTTATACCCCCTTAGGGGATGGATTTTGCAAAATTCCGTCTAAGTGAGCACCTATATCCTAATAGGAACGACAATGCAAAGTTTGATATTCCTAGCACTTGTTGTTTCTGAGATTTCGTGATAAGTTAGTGAATGACCTTTTGCTTATAAAAGCAAAAGGTATCTATATACATAAGTATATAGATAGCTTTTGCCCGCGGCTTCGCTCGCGTGAATGTCGTTTTTTTCAATAGATATTTTTATATTGTTTAAATACTGTTTTTCATACTATTTTTAATCTCCCATTCATACAAATCCTCTTTCACCTACCTAAAGATATCCCTCGTAAAAACAATATACAATACACAAAGGCAAATTTTCACTACAATAACTTTCCCCTTCCCCTTCTTCCCTATTGCACTTTTTCTCCACTCTCCACAGTTTCCTCCTTCCTCTCCTCCCCTCCCTCTTCTCTTCTTCACCTCCTTCAGCATCCCTTGCCCCTCCTCCAGCATCTCTTGCCCTTTCCTCCACTTCCCTCTATCTTGCCTCCTCGTTTCTCCTCGTTTTCCCCTCTCTTCTCCCTTCCTTCTCCTTTCTTTTCCTTCTTTTCTCTCCCTTCCTATCGCTTCCTATCCCTTCCTCTCCCTTTTTCCACCATTCGAGAACTCCTTTCTTTCCGCGTTCCTTCCCCTCGCTTCCTCTACTGTCTCCCTCACTTTCCTTTCATTTTCCCCTTATTCACCCCTCACTTAACCCTCACTCCCACTCACTTCCCTCACCCCCCCTCCCTTCACTCCCCCCTCACTTCCCTCTTACGTCCCCCTCACTGCCCCCTCACTTCCCCGTTACTTCTCCGTCACTTTCCCTTCACTTCCCCTCACTTTCCTCTTACTTTCCTCTAACATTCCCCTCACTTTCCCCTCACTTCTCCTTCACTTCTCCCTGGCTTTCCCCTGACTTTCCTCTGACTTCTTCCTAACTTTCCCCTCACTTCGCCCGCATTTCCCCCACACTTCCTCTTCACTTCCCTCTCACTTTTCCATCACTTTCCTCTCACTCCCCTATCACTTCCTTCTCACTTTCCCCTCCCTTCCTCCTTCTCCTCAATTCCTCTTTTCCTCCCTCCTTTCCCTCCCTCCCCCTCCTTGTAAATTTCAAGTCGCTAGCTTCAAAAGCTAAAGATCTTTGTATAGAATATTTCATCCCTAATTTCACCCCTCTAAATCCACCCCTGTTAAAATAAAATTATATTGATAATTTTTTATTTAAATAGAAGTATTCAAAACAAAATTTCAAAACTGTAAGTTACAAACTGAAGAAGATTCAAACAATCGATTTCATCCCTTTTCACACACTTAGGAATTAAATTTTAAAAACCCTTTTTTAGTACAACCTCTCTGTTTCTATCAGAAAATGTTCGACGTGATTCTTTAAATTGGCATAACTTTTTTATTTATGAACCGATTGACATGAAACAAACACTAAATGTTAAGTGAAGCTTACCACAATGTATTAGTGAAAACCATATTTAAATCGGATAAGCCGTTTCTGAGATTAGCGTGAACAAACGCACAGACAAACAGACAAACAGACAAAAATTGTAACAATCATTGTTTTGGGTTCTATTTGCGTTGATAAAGGCCCCAATATTTTTTTTCTCATATATCTTCTATGTACAGACAGTGATCGGTTACATTTTTATTATATGTATAGATTTAAATTCAATACATAACAATTTAAAATGCACACCTAACTTTTCTGGAAACCTTGCCTTCAAGTTATTATTATTACTGAACATTTATACTAGACTTAAAAAATAGAATCCAGTATCTCAGGAAGTCAGAGATTACATGGCATCAAAGCAAGAATATACATATAAAATGTCCTTTTATATGTTTATTTTACATGTTTTCAAAAGTTTAGCTAAGCAATCGAATTATGAAGCCGCACAGTCGAAGCCGAAAAATTGATATACAATGATTCCGAAATTGGCAACTGTTCTGAACTGAATAGATACTTACGTATTCTTCATTCATATAGATAATAGCGAGTATACGACGACGGCGACTTTAGCTGCACTACGCTCTACGTCAGACGTACTTTGAAATAAAAGGTTTTCGAAATCGAAAGCCAATAACCTATGAGATTGGTGTTCGCTTTATATTCTCCGTAAGTATCCATAAATATACTATCTGTTACTTCGACATGCGTATACATAATTAATATTGCACGATAGCTCAGTAGAGTGAGCTTGAACGTTATTCCACTACCATATATATTTCACTGTGAATATCTTAGTAATCAGTTTGCTAGTCAAAAGTTCACGTGCCGGCACGTGAAGCTATGAGTCTGACTAAGGAGGATCTTATGTTATTTGTCTATATATGAAGGTAATCAGTGTCGCGGGTTTATTTACCCGAGCCAAATACTTGTGTAATCAATGTTGTTTGTTTCGTGACTCTGCGTATACTTACCTAGTTTATGGTCCTTAATAATATATAAGTAGACAATCAAATCTTAAAGTGAATAGATTTTTAAGATTATGCACAGACCACAGTAGGATATTTTCGCGGCGTCATATTTATTACAAATACCTATTCTATTGCTGTGGAGCTGCACGTAGCGTCTGTGTCACTTTACATGCTACAACAAAATTAAAATACTAGTAAATTTCCAGATTGTAGATACCTGCTATTTTGGCAACTCCTACAAAGTTCTTCTCTAATCTTTACCCTGGTTAACGAACTGCCAATAGGCAAATCGTCTGACATGTTTTTCTTATCATCTTGACATTTTGTTAGTAGCTACCATTCATACGATTAAAAAATTTGAATAATAAAAAGGTAACACAGTTTTATCTAAGTTTATTAGTTTTTATCAGACTAGTGTCTACACGAGACTGTTCACGTGGTATGATTAAAATATGAAGTATATATATTATATACACATAAATTATATCTCCACCACTATCAATACCTACACTATGTCCCACCTAGTAGATGCAGCAAGAGTTTAGATTATAAAACAAATTTCAAACCAGAATATTTATTTAAAGAGTTAATACGTGAACTAATTCTCTCTCTAAGTATAAGTAGGTCTAGATAACGATAGTCCCAGGACTTTAGTGACGCTAATATTGCAAATATACTAACATTTTGGCATGCCATATCACAGAGGTCATCATTTGTTTACTCGTGTTATGATAATATAATTTAGAATAACAAATATAAACTGAGTGATAGTTTATACAAGTAAATACGTCAAATACATTATGATAATTTTAATGAGTTATTATCTCTCTATGAATACAAGAACATTAAGTTGATGTAATATACTTTAATATATAATTCTCAGCAACTGCATGAAATTAGTTAAAAGACAAAAATTATGGAAACCTTTATCAATAGATTATTTCGCACAAATTAATTGTAATGAAAGATATTTAAACATTATTATACATAAAAAACTAACAATCATACAAATGAATCTAATAAATAAACGAACCTTCGAGTACAAACATGATGTGCACGCTGACAAAATTATAGTATAAGGACAAAATAATATATAGGTATGGCTTTTGTTAGCTACATGCAAAAGCGCCTTCATCGCACAGAAGACTTAAACTAATATTTATCACTACAAAAACATGAACGTAAATTACTGCTAGTGAATATGGTATAATTAGTTATAATTTAATTACTACTTACTTATCAATACAGTTTTTTATTGACGTGTTGATCAGATTGAAAATAGAAAGTCGTGGTCACAAGCTTGCAACTTAAAAAGTTATTAAGTATTAGTAACTACACAAAACTAAAATTACCTCAAGAACAACATTGCTTTACTAACCAGAGAGATTTTGTTTTCCAGAATTTGTGTGTAACTAACCTTCTGCCGCCACCCATGAACTCTGCACCAGGCAAATAGTTGGCCCTGGTGTCTCCACACTGCCATTTTGTAAATTACAAAGCACAACACTGTAGTTACTTGAAACTAAAAGCATAAAATCTTCATCTGCACTACAATACAAAGTTTTACTCAGGAGCACTGGAAATATTTAGATATTTACCAGCAGGCATAGACACCAACTAAACTTCTGTAGTCTATATAAAATTGCAATGCTGTTCCGCATCGTCAGTAACGTAACGTGAATATGAAACTTGAGAAATTCGTGTGATTGTGAGTTGAGAAAATAGCAATTTGATATTTATATTTGAGACAAAATAAAATCATATTTAAAATAAGAAAGACAGAAAGAAAGAAACATTTATTACCACAAGTAACCATAACAAACAAATTAAATTAAATTACGAAGCACAGATACAAGACATATAATAACAAAAAAAACATATACATGATAATACATACTATGCTAAACTTGCAGCAACCAGGTCTCCAGAACAGCATGTCCCAGGTCACAGAGACCGGGCGCTGGTTTTTAACTAGAGCCTGTTGTAGTGACAGCACGGAAGCCAACAGCAATGCTATTAGCCACTAATTATTACAAAAATACAAACATAAACAAAATAAAGAAATAATTACTTATAAGCAAACTAATAATAAAATAATGAAGCTGTACAAAATTACATCTATATGAACCGAGCAGAGCAAGAATAATTGTTAGTACCTAATTATTAACAATGAACATAAAATATAAAAGTAATCTTATAATCAAAAATGTGAATTTAATTGTAAACAATTTATTGGTACCATAGCATCATGTGCAAGTTATTCAATATAATTTTTATATTATTCAAAATAACATATTATAATAGGCAAAAATATACGCAAAATTCCTAACACTGTTCTTATCATACACGTTAATTAGTATATTGAAGATATAAACATAGCGATTGACACATTAGCAGGTGTTTATCAACGAATATAAAAATATAAACTAAATATTAGATAATGGCATCTTATCACAACTCTTTAAAAAAAGTCTGGCGACTAACGATACTTGATATACTATTAATTATAAACAAGGAGATACAGTAGCAAACACGTTAAAGTCTTTAACAAGCGCGAACGCATAAAAGCACTTGGTAATTAGTAAATGATCAATATTCTCTATTCGTAATAATCTATCACCGTTTTATATAATTTATAACAGTGCTCATTTGAACAAAGAACGTACAAGTCGTTCGTAACTCACATTTAGTTATCTAATTTAATAAAATTATAATTATTGTATCTAAACGTCATTATTGATCTAATTTATTCGAATTTTAACGTATTTTGTAACCACGGTATAGGTATTCAAAAACAGTGGAGTGCCGAGGTAGGATGGCATATTGTTGAGCGGAATCTTTATCGAGTGTGAAAGGTCAGTTCAATAAAATTTACAATGTAACAATCATAAAATGCTTGTGCAGAAAATTGACTACATATCTACCTAATATCTGATTGTTATTTGAAAAAGTGTTCAGTTTTTACAGTGCAGTGTTCAACAACGCGTGGTAATTTTGTAGTTTTACGTCAGATTGTAGAGATTATCAAGCTGCGTTAATTCATCAAAGTTTGCATGAATCCTGTATAACCTACATGCAGAAATATTGCATATCTATGTGATCTCATAGTCCGAATTTGCATTGGTTTCGTCAAAACACAAGAGGCTAATTACACACTGTTTAACACCTCTATTGCGGCGTATTAGTGTGTAACGTGTGATTTGTTTTCAAATTGTGAGTTTTTTTGTTTACGATTAATTTGACAAACAAGCATACGGCCTGCCTGATTGTAAGCAGTTACCGTAGCCTATGGACGCTTGCAACACCAGGAGCATCACTAGCGCGTTGCCGACCCAGTTAAAAACCTTTTAACTCCTTTCTTGAAGAACTCCCTGTTGTAGTCTCTCGAGAAAACCTCGACAGGGAGCTAATTCCACTCATTCATTCATGTTTCTGCTTTTTGTTAATCCAAACTAAAAACTTGTTTAATACGACAATAACAACACGCATTGTCGTAACTTGTATCTCTATTCGTCTCAAAATACACTGCCAGATTGAGTCTTTTCGATCCACATCAGACTAATGTTCAAAATTGGATTTGAATTCGTTTAGAAATATGCGTGGTAAATAGCAAGTGGCCTACTTCGTACTATACGAGTAAATATCTCGCAAATGAATCATATTCCAAACAAAAAAAACGTGATGATTTGATTATTTTAATAACAAGTATTTAGTAATTCCTTATGAAAACCTGTGTAAATAATGTTATTTTATAATTTTACGTAATAAATTACACGGACCGTAAATTTTGACGGGCAAATTATATTCACAATACTTACTTACTTGAAAGTCATTTATTTGACATTAACATTTTGTTTCGGTATATAGCAAGGTCTAAATAATAAGTCTAGCTAATTTAAACTACAAATAAGTTTGAACGTTATCACTATCGTTTAACGCTTCTTTCTAGTATACTATCTCTTTAATCACAGCATATAACTTTAATTAATTTTATTGTTCTTATCTTTTGTTATTATAATGATTTTATATTTCTCTGTACATGAACCCTAACTATGTTGCTTGCTCGCTTGCTCACTTTGCTCATACGTACGAGCAAAGTAAAAAAAGTTCAGACCAATTTCTAATAGGTATCTACAGCTCTTATCTTCTTAAATTTTCTTAATAATAAATTATATAGAAGTTCAATGAATTATACTTAATTGTCAGTATTTTATACGATCCATGCTGCACTGAATTTTACCTAAATAAATTATCATAGTTAAAACATAATAGATAGTAATGAAAGTTATTTAAAAGTGGATTAGGTAGACTTATTATATTATTTAGTTCAGTGAATTGAAAATAAACTGCTGGATTATTTAATGAAGAAGAGTTTAAACTATAAATCTATTAGTTAAATACTTTAGCTCTGTATTTTATTTTTGAAAGTTCTTTACAAAAGTAATAGACTTAATTTATACTCTTCAAAGCTAAGTGAAATAGTTTTAAATTCAACAAAAAAAATCTTAATTCAAAACAAAATTGTCAAAAGATAATACATACATATATATATAATACGGATCCGGATACGGATATCTACAGATATCGCAAAAATATTATTCTAGTTACGGTCTAGTACGGGATATGAATTTTTTTGTAGTTTCTTTGATTGATTTCTAAAGGTGAAAGAATTTTCAAATAGCTAACGTAGCTTTTTAGTTAATTAAATCGTTGCAATCACACAAACAAACATACAAAAAATATTTTCTCTTTATAATATTAGTTTAGCTACTGTACCGCTAAAGAAAAACAACACAAGTTTCGGCTTAAACATATTACTTAAAGATTTAAAGTAAAATAGATTTTTTTTCTTTATAAATAAGATGCAAGTAGGTATACTTTTACTTAACTATACTTATACTGTTGTTAGTCAAAATTTAAACGATATATAATTATTGCTACTTATTCCTTTACAAATTTGCAGAGGCACAAAATAGTTGACAATTTTTTTCATAGAATAGTGTATGTTTGCTAGGTTAACTTTTACACTGTGAACTAAGTAATTATTTATAACCTAATACACAACTAAAAGTTAAGTAGAGGTGTGCCTGTCTATAGTTTGAAGTTATAAACACAATGATTAACCAAAAATATGATATTAAAATATTATTTTTATAAAAATGCAGCAAACATGCACTTTCCGTCAAAAGTCAAAAGTGTTTGTGGAAAAGAGTATACTTAGACGTCTCTAAGTATACTCTTTTCCACAAACACTTTTTCGTAGGCGAGTAAGTGCCCCCACGCCCCACCTGTTCATCTCGTGAGCGGGCTGCCCAAACTGACATAAAATTAAATAAATTATTTAAAGAAGTAATTGTATACTTACTTAGCTAGTCGCATATTTACAAATTACTATCTAGATTTATCACCAAGATCAGTAAAATATAGTATAATGCTAAACGAAATGTGTAATAATGTGACGGTACGTGTGCATCTATCAATAAAATAATAGTTATTTAAATTAGTAATTTTATCACTCTCAGTGCAACTGTACTTAATTGATATAATTAAGTAGGTTTGATAACTTTATCTAGGGCAGTTCAATAGTTAAATACACGATACTAGTGCAGTGGCACTTAGAACAATGCCGGTAATATATTGTTATTGGTTGTCCATTATCTATGAATAACGACATCGTTTAAAGATATTATCTAGCCTTATATCTATTTAGAAATCGATCGGATGTTTAGTTGCTCAATATAGTCCGTTTTATTACATAAATAATTACAATCTGGATGGAAGAGACTAGCTCTCACTACACATAGCACTAAAAACCAATGAAAATGTAAAAACACCACAATATTCTTGTTACAATGTCTTTCATCAACAAACCGAAACGTCGAAAAATGAATATTCAAGATTTTCTCGAAATTTATAAGAACAGTATACGTAAACAGTTACAGGCATAGATAATACACTATATACTGAGAGCAAACGGTTAACTGCCAGTTGTCTACTGTGGCGGTAGTGTGAGTTGCTTTGCTAAGCACCTCCCTCTATGGATCTGTTTTCTATAACTTGTGTTCCAATTCATTTGGATTCATTGGATGGCCCCATTGATGAATTCAAGGTTTTTCCTTCTTCTGAATTTAAAGTCACTTTATGCCACTTGGATGTTTTAAGTTGCTTCCTGGCAATCGGTGACATTTTGCAATCAGTTACAAATTTTAGCTTACCTACCAGTATTTTTGATTTCAGAGTGTTTCTCTACTCAATATGTCATTATCATCCCAGCCGTAAATTGTATGATTCTTTATTTTTGATAATTTATAACTTGCTTATAGTAAGTAGGTATAAAACATAGAAAATTTACATGCAAATGCTAAGCCAAAAGAAAATTGCACAAAATTAAGCATTGTAATCTTGCCAATATGCACTAAAACAAAAGAGAAAATATAGACATATATAAAACAATATTATTTTAGCACTATGTTGCCTACGACTAAATTTGTTTGTTTCTTGGCTACTCCTTCTTTTTTTTATTTAATTCTCGCGCACTGGGTTTAAAGATTTACAGAGTTAGGGCAATTCGGGACACTTTGGTAATATAAAAATTCATCAATACACCATCTGCCGCATTAAGTAAACTGAAATTGATATTGGCTTTACATTTTTGTTTCAGATTAACCAGTGAAGATGAGTCAAAACAACGGAGTAAGAAATCGTAAAAAGAGTAAAAAACAAAATGGCAATGTCGTCCACGTGGAAGAAATCAAAGATGAAGAGTTCGTTACACGGGAATCTCCTCTAACTGTACTCATAGGAGCCTCTCTACATCTCCGAGCAATATACCATATATTTGTCGTCATACTATTAATACTTTTCTGCGACACACTCATATTTGACTTCATCGACGGTGGAAAGCAAGTAAACAATATATCTAAATCTAAACTAATTTATAAAAAGGAATTATTTTTTGTATGTTTGTTTGATTGCAACGATTTAACTGAAAATATACGTTACCAATTTAAAAAAAATCTTTTACCTTTAGAAATCAATAAATGCAGCGGGTAACATAGACTATATTTTATTGTTTAACATATTTTTATCAACTTTTAGAATTTCAATATTAATTGTAGTTTTGCATACTTACATAAGTAGGTGTTTGTTGTGAGATTGAATGAAACTTTTCATACCTAAGCAAAGCGAGTCCGGACGTCTAGTCTATTAAAAGTAAAACGCCAGTAGTTACTATTACTGGTGCTTGTTGCTACAAATTCTTAATGTGAATAGATGCATTAATATTATTACTATTTCGAATAGTAATCTAACTGCAGATCTGCAGTATATCTGCATCTGGGTAGGTACGCGCAGTAAGAAAGCTGTATTAGGTATTTATACTTACTTACTGTACTTTATTATACAGATAGAGCTGTTTACATAATGGTACACGAGTTTGTGAACCATGTGTATTGCCGTACACATTCGACGACATGATACTATTGACTACATGTAATACTCGTATTCAATAACGATATTGTACACCGTTCTTAGAGCGGTATTACATATAAATATGATTTCATATCTGTCAAATTCTATGATCATAGTTCGACGACCCTCAAACTATATGATCATCATAGATAATCACTATGTAGTTATTATACCGTCATATGTTCTGCATTTAAAAATGACTTACACATCTTAGATCATATTTCTATGATAGTCTAATTGCGGCCTTACCAATATGCTTGTCATAGAAAATATTTTTACCATTTTAGATTTAAAAGGGGTTTCATACTAAAGGATTTAAAATCCATAACTTATATTATGAACTTAACTGCCAAGAGATGTTACACTAATAACGTCAGATTATATCAGTGATTCTCTGGCAGAGATTAAATACTGCAATTTCTGTCGCATTACTTTAATAAAATTAAAGTAATGCAAACGATCATTACATAGGTAGATGCAAGAAATGTAAAGTATCGAAGTATTTTTTGTTGCAATCGTCGACAGCAAATCTTTTCCCAAGGCGTAAATATGAAAAATGTTTTGGTGTGTTATTTTATGAACGCGATATTTTTAAGACTAAGAACAGACAAATGCTCATTTATGTATGTTTTTCAGGATAAATATAGGGCTAAGTGTAATTGCACACGGATTTGGAGACATAAAACGTGGATTCAGATTATGGCTGTACGACCAATCGGTTGCTCTTCTATTCTATCCTATGCTGATAGTGTATGAAGTACTTGGAAAAACTGCTCGGAAATATCCAGGTAAGTTTACGTTTTATTATCATTTGAGTAACGAGTATCACTGCTAAGTATAGGGAGCCGACCATCACCTCCTACAGCAGTATTATTTTAATGTTACTTTGTTTTTTTTTTTTATATACCTACCAAAGTGACTCCACACCGCCTGATGGTAAGCAGTCAGTGGAATCCAGAAGTGCCACCATAACAAAAGCTATCGTCTTAAACTGCTGTATGGTGGCCTCCACTATGGCGGCTGGGAATGGGGTTAGAGGAAGGGAATGAGGGAGGTTAGGAAAGAGGAAAAGGGGGAAATTAATCCTCCGGCACTCTCACTCACCGAACGAAACACAGTAGTAAGGATACTACTACTCTTACGTCGATCTTCTATGAGAGGGTAGTACTTCCCCGGACGATCCGGCCCATTCATGCTGAAACCAGCGTAGATCTACTTACCTTCAACCTTCAACCAACCTTTTGTGTTTTGTTTTTTTTCTTTTGTACCATTAAAAACAAGGATAGAGGCAAAGTAAGGCTGTAATAAGATTGCTGTAGGACGTTGTGGTAGGGCCATTGGTCCTAGTTAGATATAATGAATAGTAGTTTTCGTTCTATCCCGTTGAGTTTGTTGAAGCATAATTACTTTTTAGCATCATTTAATTTATTGTCATATTAGTCTTTATTTAATAAAAAAAAAGAATATTTTAATATTATTTGCGCACATGTGTTGCGACCTTACTTCGTCATGTTGCATAAAGCGGTGTTGTATATATACTGCATGTACGGCATCTAGTTCAAATTAATGAGGTACGTTGTACTCGGCCATGAGTTATCAAAAATGAAAGTTATTCACCCCACATATAAAGGATGTACAACGGTCAAGTTCACCAGATATGGTATTACAACAAATGATACGCAATCAATTTCCGTTCGGATATAAATCACAATCATGAAAAATATTGACAAGGTTTCTTCGCACCGGTGCAAAGCAGATCTTATATGAGAAATTATAGTACGCGGTTTTGGATGGATTTATCTAAACTAATATTTTAAAGAGGGAATATTAGATTTTTTCTAGTTTCTGTAGTATATAAACTCAAAATCTACGTTACCAATTTAAAAAATATTTTACATTTAGAAAGCTCCAATATTAGCGAGCAACATAGGCTATATTTTATTCTGGTATATCCACGCTGGCGAAGCTGCTTTCAGCAGTAAGTAGTTGTCCGACTACCGAAGTTAAGGAGGATAAAGCTTGTTAATAAACCATCTTGCTTCTTCATTTTGGAGTCAAATTCAAGTCTCACCGATTGAAATTTACTCGGTAACACCAATATTATATGACACTGTGACTACTCATAACAATAAATTGTTATTGTATGTATCGTATGGCAAGCTATAGAATTAATTATAGATCTGCAACATGTCATCAGAACATAAAGGAAAGTGCCGAAGAAGGAAAATGGTTGTATGAGATCGGAAATCAACGATAATGAATGATATAACCATTCTTGGACGAAAAAATCGTGATTTTGAATTTACGATCCATTTTCAATAAATTACTGGAATATTTGTAACCCAAAAGTTATGTCAGCTTAAAAGAAAAGTCCTTTCAAGTTTAAACAAGTCAAGTTGATATTTTGAATAAGATGAATCAATTTACAATTGGCTGAGTTAATGTTTGCGCATCCTTAAGCACCCATTGTGATGCCATCGCTTGATTAAGTATCTTTTCATTTAGCTTGATTATTGAGCATCTTTTGACATGTAAATGAATATTATGCGTAGGTATAGGCCTACGCATTTATAAGTGTGTTAAAGTTCCATGCGTAATTGTTAACTGTTGAATAAAAGTATTGCTAAAGGCTATTTTTAAATAAAATTTGAATCAATGTTGACCGAAGAAAGAAATACCTACTGTAGACCACTCTTTAAGACTTCACTGTGTAAACATAAAAGTGTTAATAAAATTATATTTAATTATGCTGACATTTACACAATACTAGAAAAATAAAACATTAAAATTACACATTAAAACATCTGTACGGCAACATATTCTTGGAAATGTACCTGCCGTTCGTTCTCTTTACATTAAAGAAATTTTATATCATTGGACACAATTTCTTTCTTAACTGACTAAACACGACAATCGCACAGTCATTAAGCCAACAAGTTTTTAATTATTTATATTTTCCCCATTTTTTAATTGCCCAATTTCGCGTGGTTAACCGCCAAAGTTTTGGTAAAACAAAGCTGTAGGTTTTGTAATTTGGCCAATTTCTGCGAAGATAATTAGGAGATTTTGTATAATAGCGGTAGGCAGCAGAGAAAAAGTAGCGAGTAGAGCCAAGTGGCCCTGTAGTCGAGATCGTCGAAATCTGACAAGTAGTCTTTAGTGTAAAATGCTCCGGTTGTACAGCCTCCAATTAGTCACTTGGTTGGTCAGAATTGTACCACTGGGTATACTTAACATTATGTAGCTTCCTCGCTTTTTGTATTAGGTACTCTTGCTAACTTAAGGTTAATTACTTTGAGTGAGCAACAGTAATAAAAATATTAAAATTATTTAAGTACTTAGGTAAGTAATAAAATAATTTCAGATCAACAGTTTAATCGAGTGGGTAAAAATTATTTCTAAGGATGAAATATAAATATGGTCAGTGGGTAGAATGAAATATATATATGGTTTTGCCCGGTCTTACATCAAATCTCGGGCTTAATTCACTACTTACTCAAAAGTTGGTATTATTCATTAATTTCGTAATTGAACTACTAAACGAATATTGTCAGAATCTTATCGGTATCTCTTATGGTCTTTATTTCAAACTAAAAATTGCCCGCAGCTCAGCCTGCGTGAATTTCGGTTATTTCTCTAATTTTCTATACAAACTTTAATTTTTTCGCGATAAAAGATAGCCTACGTTGTTCCCCGACATCTAATCTATACCAAATTTTATCTAAATAGGTTCAGTGGTTTAGGCGTGAAAGCATAACAGACACACAAACAGACAGAGTTACTTTCACGTATATTGTTTTTTGGTAAAAAGACAACTCCCGCACTAGGGAACAAGCCCCGTGTCGCGGAGGACTTTACAAACATACATTTAACGGACACAAAGTACACCCAGACTCGAAACAAATATTTATGGATCATACAAAGTTTTGTCCCGTGTGAGGATCGAACCCACAACCTTGTGCACAGCAGTCACTTGCGCTCCCACTGCACCACGGAGGCAGTCATTTATAATATTAGTATAAATTGAATTGTTAACGATTTTAGATTTCGGGTTTATTAATAGTAATATTTTGTATAGAAGAAGGTAAAAGCTAATCTCGCAAGCAATTCGAGACTCAAAAGTTACGAAAATATATAAATACCTACTTGGCTAACATTCTAATTTAATTTTTTGTCTGGACGAGCAGTGAATGCATATTCTTAACACATGCAGCTAAGAAGAGGGGTTATATTAGAGCGAAGGTGAGCAGCTTGATTGAACTGCGGTGGAATGTGCACCGCGATGGAGCTCGATGAAAGGGAGCGTATTTACAATGCAGCTAGGGCAATTGAATAGTTTATCTATGTTGCATAAAACGTCAAAGCCAATATTTGCAATGTATCCCAAAAGATAAACGGGTTCGTTTCTATACGAAATAGAATTGAAATCTTGGTGTTTTAGGGAGTGAAAATAAACAATATTTTGTTTAGCTTCCACAATATTTAATAAAAATATTTTTACTTAACAAATCGTTACTACAGTCAGACTGGAATGGTTTGGAGAATGTTTTTTAGTGTTTCATAGCTGAATAGCTTATTATATTCTATTCTCACAGTAAACATCAAACTTAATTCATAAACCATAGGTATTGCATATTTTAGCTAGAATATTATTTTTTCATCTAAAAGTAACAAAGTCTACATTCTCTACCTCATCATACCCTAATACCATCATTACTGAAATCATTAGGTACTGAAATATTTTCGCATCAAGTTGGCACAGTTTTCTTTGCTAAAACAGCTACTGAATTATAACAATTATTTATTATAATTAATGCTTAATAAATTATTGTGTAAAACAAAAATATTCGATTGTACTTTAGCCTTCACTTCCACTTTATTCACCAAGGTGACATCACAAAATGAAGAATAGGTACGTACCTACCTATTGTTTTTTTTGTCCTTGTAAACGTTTTTGATCTGTTCAATGAACTTTGTTGCGTTGCGCAGGTGTTATATTATCAGACTATCGATTTGTCATAATAATATAATACTCGTATTATAATTATAATAAATTTATAAACAATTATTATCAAAGCACTGTTCCTCCGTTAATGTGGGGGTTGAAACAAAACCTATAGTAAAAGTTATTATATAATATTTAGGAACAAATACAAAAGAAGAAGATAAATTTACTTTACCAACAGTTAACTCATCAGTAACACTTGACAGCTAAGCTAAGCTTGTTTCTTGATAGTGGTTCTCGTATTCGTCATCAGCTAAATAGCCATAAAATATACTGGTGTCTTTCTTTGGTTATCAGTTTATATGTGTTATGCATTTAATCAAGTTCAACTTTGACTTGAGAGTTCATTTAGATAAGGTTAGATTAAAATATATTATATTGAACACCATATAGTGACACATAAATTAGAAGTTTTAATAAAAATAGGTATCTTGTATAACCTTGTAGAATTAGAGTAGGAATGAGTTTTTATATGTTAAGAATATTTGACTTAGAGAAAAGTCGTCGAGCTATCAATATTTAAAGTTTTATTTAAATCCAGTCTTATAATTCAATATAGTGTAAGGTACAAAGTGCTCTTGTTATTGTAAAATTGTTTCCGCGGCTATTGTTACGGAAATTGTTAGTGTATAAGAGGTAGAATTTGCCTTTGCATTTATTATAGCTATATTTAATTCAGGAGTTTTTATGTTGCTTGGATTAAACATGATATTAAGATGAAAACACACTGTGCTGTTACTCTTGAAAGGTTATGTTTCAGGTTTTTCGGGCAATGTCAATTACTGGTGCACTAAAAGTTCAAAGTTCCATTAATCGACAAATTTGTTGACGGATAGTAAAAATCGATTTGTGTAATATATGATTTCTATTTAAATTGTTATTACCTCAAATATTTATATTAAATATCGTGTTGTATTTTTATGTAACCATTGATTTTTAACACTAACATTAAGATAATAAGTAATTAATGAGACAAACAATCTAATAAATCAATTTTAAGTTAAGCGTTAATCTCTAAACGCAATGCAAACCATTGTGCACCTCCGACAAAAATGGAATACTGGGAGACTTTTTATTATATTTTCCCGCTATATGACAAATTTATCTAACACTGAGTAAAAGGAATTTATTTTACGATTTTATTATTCGTGGTCTTTCATTTTTATAATTGAATTTATGATGATTTAATTTTTCTCTTTTTAGGATTAGTTACTTCAAGAGGCAAAACGGAACTTTTATTCTTAAAGCTGTTTTAAAGTAAAACTTCGTACAATTCCATATATTATTCCTAATTTAATATATCCACAGCTAGGAATTCATCAAAGGCTCGATGATTACTACGTGATTCATGACTAGATTATTACTAGAAAAATACTACAAATTTACTCTTATAGGTAGTTTTCATTAATGATGCCCTGTCCTATAGAAACTTTAAGCTTATAATTTACTAGACGTCCGCCCTTGCTTCACTTCGGTATCAAATGTGTCATTCGATTTCACAACAAACGCTTACATAAAATATGATTGCAATATTACCAACGTCTGCTAAATATTATTGTATACTTACTGCAAATTTACTTTTGTTGCTTTCCGTATTGCAAATTTACAAATATTGAAATTCTGAAAATTGCTCAAAAATATGTTAAACTATCCATGTTTCTAAGGGTAAAATTATTTTTTCAGTGGGTGCCTAACGTAGATTTTTAGTTAAATCGTTGCAAGCAAATAAAAAAAAAGTCGAAATGGCCCTGTGGATAAGACACCCGATTCGTAAACACGATGTAATGGGTTCGAATCCGGGCAAGTACCAATGTGATTTTTCAAATCATATGTACTTTCTAAGTTTATCTTGGACATTTCTGACTGACGGTGAAGGACAACATCGTGAGGAAACCTGGACTTAAAAGTCTGAAATTGCCAATCCGCCTTGAGCAAGCGTAGTGATTAATGCTCATTCCTTCTCTATATGAGAAGAGGCCTTTGTCCTGCAGTGGGACAGTAAACAGGCTGGTATTATTATTATAATATAAGCAAATAAACAAACATACAATAAATCAAATCATATCTATAATAATTATTATCTTAGATAATACTTTTTTTGCTTGTCGGAAAGTTAAAATTCAACTACGAAACAATCTCGCCCAGATTTGTTTAATTTACGATTAATTTATCAGAGTTAATTAGTTTAGTCTTTATAAGTATTTGATTCTTTTTAAGCTTTATAGTTTATTTTTATAAGATATCTGTTGTATTTTATCGATATTGCACGTTAATAAATTTAGTAAATCCATCGCTGTACTCTTGGTAAAGTAATATTTATTATTTAATAAACTTTATTGTTTTATTATCGTAGTAGTAAATACCTAAATTTATAAAAAAAATACCCTAAAGCAATGTTAAACTCAAGTTATTTGCATAAGCGTAAACCAACTATATGCTACTATAAACGAACTATATTGCTACATAAATCGAATCCCTACGTTGCAATTTCCCATGTGAATACATGACACACTATGCCTTCAATTTGCCGCATCACAGACTTTTACACACCACAGGTCTAAACTACCGTCATATCGACATACAGTTCTATTCCTTTTTGTTACGAATAAACTGTGACTAGAAAAATGTCTGACTGAAATGCCACACTGAAACTTCAGTTTCGGTACCCGAGTGTCTAAAAGTGAATTTGTTATAGGTAATTCTGTCCAGTTGCCATGGAAGTCTGCCAAACCGTGTTCCCATCGAATAATCCCCATAAGAAAATTAACATAGCGGGGTTTTAGGATAATACTAAGTTTCAAAAAATCTATTTTCAATTAATGAACTTTATAAAATTTGTGTATCTAGCGTAAATAAAGGGTAAGATCTAAATAATACTCCTTTAAAATATCTACTTTGAAAGTTATACAATATTTCAGAAAGTTTTAATTAGGTACCTTGTCTTTTGTTGGTTCAAATGGTGAGAAAACGATTTTAAAATTATTTCTAATTTAAACTTTTTATCGGTTTTGATCTGGAGTTTAATACGTTTAATTTATATTGGCAGGTTAAAGATAATGTTAAAATTGAACCATACTCAATTTCAAGTTTATCAATAAAAAATAAACTGCTGATCTGTACTTTTTATAGCATTAGGTGTCAATTAAAATATATATATACGGTAAATTCTTATGAATAGACACCCGAAAGGAAGAAATGAACAGGGAGTCATGAAAAGGAAAGAAAGGAAGAAACTCGATAGTGGCTAAATGACAACTTTAATACAGCGGAGCGATCATCACCGCAAAGCAAATAAATTAAAATACTTAACTAAAAGTGCAACATTGTAAAAACAGGACAAAAAAGTAAACTAATAAAATGGCTGCGCCAAAACGTTGCAGTTTGACTTTCCAATTTACTCTGCGATCTACATTTTGGTTACATTGTTTTGCTGTCGTGTTTCTTTTAAAGTATTATTAGTGCCATACATTAGTAATTCAAATTCAATTATACTTTTGTTTCTTTTCACTTTAGACTATCAGGTGCCAGTAGAAATTTATATATTTGTGTTGTTAGCTGACTTTATAAATATAACTTTCCTCCCACTTACGGTAAGGTTATGAGTTTCCCGACAAGGATTTCCTACAAACTTCGACATGGAGACCTTAAAAAAAGTATTTAAGAACGGTACATGGTTGGCTACGCGCAAATGATACTTACGGCGTTTTATTTATTTATTTATTTAATTATTTATTTATTTATTTATTTATTTATTTATTCTGGCTAAACTATTTCATCAAATTGATACGGCTACGAGGAATTCTATTTCCTTGTGGCAAAACTCGAGAGATCGTAGAGTATTCTCTAGTAGCAATTGCTTTTTGATCCCCTGGGGTATAGAAAAAGGGGATCAGTGGATCAATAGAACTAGGCTTGCAGAAGGTTGAAGGAGGTTTGTATAATCTACAGCAGTAGATCCCCTGCTGCTGTTGCAAGCGTCCATGCCGTAACTGCTTTATCAGGCCGCACGCTTGTTTGCCACCTTAGTTGTATAAAAAAGACACTTTTGCGTAATGATGTAATGTTCGTAATATATTTTTCAGTATTACGCCGAACAGTAGTTCTACTTGGCTGCATGGGGTTCGCGGCTACCCTGTTTGCACTGGCCGCGATACCCGTGTATGATCTCGCCAGAAAACATTTGGAGTTGGGCTCATCGGTTGCCGTTACTTGTGAAATGGTAAGCTTTTCGTATGAGTATATTCGTTTTTGGTAAGATGCCGAATGGCGCTTTTCATGTGCATATTATATTTTATTGCGTTAAAACTTAAAGGAAAACAAAACCTCTATCTGACACAAAACCATAGTAACGTGCCAGGAACAAAATCCCATTATTTCCTAAACAAAATAGTTGAGCCGTTAGGAAACAGAATGAGTTATTCCGGTAGTTGATACGTTTAGTTGATTAGTTTAGTTGGTCAGAGTGGAACATCAAGTGAATAAAAATATTACGTAAAGCTCTGTTCATTTGTTTCATGATGTTTATTTGTTATAAGATTTATTTTCAAAATGACAAAACTTGGGATATTACTTATATAGAAAATCACTATTTTATATTTCAATAAGCTAATAGAACAGAAGTAGGTACAACAAAAAAATTATGAAGTTTAACACTTTCACTGTCCTAAGACAATTATCAATACAATTATTGCACGTCCAATAGTGCGTTATATACCAACAATGCATGGACGTATGAACTTCAACCGCCGACCAATAGTGTTGTCCAAGTAGGTACGTCGAAACACGATCGATGTATAGGTAACAAACATGGTCAAATCGTTGATCTCGTGTATATTTTGGCGGACTGTTTCATTGATAAACCTCTACGAGGAAAACGAAAGAGATAATTATGTACATAGTGCCACGATACAAAGTTAATTGTGTGGCACTTAATGCAGTATATTGTATCGACTGTGGAGGTGACTTATTATGTCTCAAGAAAAGTTTATTAGCGTAGACCCCCCAAAGAAATAAAAAGTTTTATTTAAGTTGAATTTTAGTAAAAATGTATATATATAAATTTTAAAAATGTCCTTATGATTTAGTGAACATTCCCAAAGAATTGTGAAAGTTGAAATCAGATTTTGTGAAAGTCAAATAAGCGAGTTATGGCCTGTAAAGTTGGGCCCTCAGTTCTCACCTATAGGATTGAGGGCCCACCTGTACCAGATAAAGTATTGCCACTGCAGTAAAAGTGTTTATGCCAAAATCTAAGTTAATGCCAATCAAAATTTGTGAATACTAAATATTATCGCAGAACACTCCTACTTCGTAAATTTTCGTTCAAAATGGGCCCTCAATGCTCACACACTTCAAAGTTTATAACGTAAATAAAATAAAACCAATAACATATAACTACTGTTTGAAATCCTACATGCTACTAAAGAAATTGTGAAAATTTGTGGAAGCAAGAACAGGTCACAGCTTCTTGTCGTTTGGAAGTTATGACCTTGATAAAATTCGGGTCAATCCTCCATTTCTTTTGTATGTTGTTTTATTGTGTTTTAACGTATGAAAGATAGACAAACATAAAATTGTGTATTTTTGTGAAAAAAAATGTGCAACAAATTAGTGTTATTTGTTACTAATAAGACTTACGATAAAGTACAAATCTTAATAGATTCTGAAATTGACTATTTTTTTATTGAGCGTGTCGGTAGAGTGACAATAAATTCTTTATCTTAGTTGTTTATCTTTTCTTTGTCCTAGTTCCTTCGCCCGGTGCAAAATAATCTTACCTCACAAGATATTATCTAAACTAATATTATAAAGAGAAATAATTTTTTCATTCTATTTTTTCAGAATTCATCGTTTACTATTAATTATCCATTCTAAGTTAGAAGAAGAATAAAACTTCGTTATTTTTTTGCTTTCTTTCTTAATAATATGTTTTTTTTTCTAATAAAACATGTTTGTGAGCTTCACGATCATAAGGTCTACGTAGCAAAATGTCTAACTACCCTAAACGTCCAACCCGCAAATCGACTATGTAGCAAAACGTCTAATTCCTAAGTCCGTTTTGCTACATAGTCGATTTGCGGGTTGGACGTATTGCTAATTGGACGTTTAGGGTAGTTAGACATTTTGCTACGTAGACCTTATGATCGTGAAGCAATTATTTTTATTTTTCAATTACTATCTAAGAATTTAGGATCCGCTTGATATGTCCAACATGTTTTGAAAAATGCATTGGACAAATTTTTTTTCTGTAAGCTTTTTCAGCTCTCTTTTGTACTTTTCATTGAACAATATATCAATTTTTCTTCGTTTATTGCCTTCAAACATAATATTTTTAAATTTGCGGTCTTGCCAACGGGCTTCTTTCCTGAGAGCATGAAGGAAAAGCAGTAGGGTTGGTTTTGGTTTTATAAATGTATTGAACCGTCCCCTCAGGCTGAGAACGACAACTTCCTAAAATGACAACTTCCCAAAACGACAACTTCCTAAAATGACAACATTTTACAATGACAACTTCCTAAATTGACAACTTCCTAAAATGACAACTTCCTAAAATGACAAATTCCTAAAATGACAACTTCCTAAAATGACAAATTCCTAAAATGACAACTTCCTATAATGACAACTTTGCCATTTATACAAACACTATGTAAAGTTCAAAGTTACAACACAAACATCAAGTCAAATATAACTTGCTACTTATAAATTTATCATTCATTCCTGCAATAGACTGCGTTCCCAGAATTCCATTCGACTATATTTCTGTAATGAACCACATTGCCTTGGGTAAGGAAAACAAGATTGATTAAGTACCTACTCTAAGGCCACTTTCCTAAATTGTCGAATTTCTTTACTGCCCTTTAGTCCCTGTCGTAATTATTAGCCGACTAAAAAAATACGTGTGGAATCTCCGGCTGAGTAACGATAAAAATGATCAAACTGCTTGGACATTTCAAAAGCAAAACAGTAGAACGTCGGCAAAACATAAGACTATCGGAAAGTGATAAAGACATCGATAGAGCTTGTAAAAAATAACACATACATTCGATTTTCGATCTTATTGACTTTAATTAAAATTCGTTATTTCAGACTTAAACTAAGTAATTGAGATGGTTTATATAAAAAATAAGCTAAAAAAAATTAAGTCAATATGGTCGAAAATAGAATGTATGCTTTTTTCAACTAATCCAAAAATTTACCATTGGCCACTGAGTCATTTGTCAATTGAAATGACTATGACGTAGTTTTCGTCCTTTTTCGCAACAAGAATTTTTTTTCGCTTTTTGCTAACTGATTAAGTAATAAGAATATCTTATCCATTTTCCTAACTGGTTAAGAAAAGCAGTTAGGAAAATGGATAAAATATTCTTATTCCTTAACCAGTTAGGAACGCAGATCAAAAAATCTTATTTCCTAACCAATTATGATAGAGTAAACATAAAATCCATATTCATAGATATTAATCCGAGTCCGTAGGGGTAATTATATTGTATTGCAAAACTATATAGAACGTGTGGCGTACTGGCCATTTATCATATTTAAATGTCATACTAAAGTCGTTTGTGTCAACTTTATTTCATTTACTTTTATGGATATATATGAATATGGATTCTATGTGTTTACTCTATCATAATTGGTTAAGAAAAAAGATTTTTTGATCTGCGTTCGTAGCGAAAAAATATTCTTGTTTCATAGATAGTTAAGAAACATAGTTAAGAATATGGACTAAACCGTTTTCGTATCAGGTAGGTGATACTGACCACGAATATAGAAAATGAAAAGAAAATTCATAGTGTCAATAGGGTCCAAAATTCCTTGCACTAGTTTTCCGTCATAAAGTATTACCTAAAGCTCTGTTCATTTGTTTCATGATGTTTATTTAATATAAGATTTATTTTCAAAAGGACAAAACTTAGGATATTACTTAAGTGGAAAATCACTTTTTTATATTTCAATAAGCTAATAGAACAGAAGTAGGTACAACAAAAAAATTAAAATATTAAAACCAATGAAGTTTAAAATAGCGTGCACCTAGTTTTCAACCTAAAATATTCAAAATAATCTTTTTGACTTGTCTTTTGTTTTTAAAATCGACGTCGGATGATTTTTCGACAGTCTTTTGTTTTTTGTATTCTGTGTGTGTATTGTAGGCCGAATGGGAATCTGAGACATTTTTAGTTCAGTGGATCATTAGGGAAAGTCTTAGAGCATTAAACCAACCGGAGAGGCCACTTACAGGCGTACCCCTCTGCCAAAGGTACCAGCCCACCGGTCATACCCGTTATATAAAACTAGTTGACGCGCGTTCCGCATCATAAGTCACCTATCAGTGCATGCGTAATAGCGTCTCAATAAAAATGCCGAATTGCAATGTATTTTGGTGTTAAAGCGATCAGAAACATCAAATCTACAAAAGGATAACATAACATTCCATCTGTAAGTATTATTTTGCTCGAATATTATTAAATAATGCATTAAATTAGCAATTTAACCAAATAAAATACTAATCAACAAGTGTTGCCAGATTTATCATCAATACTCTAATCTGGGGTAATATTTTAGGTTGAATGTACTTATAAACTAACCATAAATATTTTTTATAACTCGCCTTGTTGACATATCTACTATGTTTCATTTTGGATGTTAAGTGTTGTGTCTCCATTCCCATATTTATTTATTTTTAATTATACCGAATGTTTTTTTACCAAGTAATGCACAAAATAATATTAAATGAACAAGTAAAATGAGACTATAAATCCAAATATACAAGATTAGTGCACTTTATTCCGAAAGATAGTTGCTCATTTCTTACAAAAATAAGCGTATTTATTTTTAAGAAACTGGTCACATTTTAACATAATTAGAGATGAGACAGTTTAGTCACAAATATCGATATTGGTTTTCCAGTATTAAATTATTACTTTTTGTTTGTTTTAGATTTCTAAAAGAAGCAGCGCCTCGAGTCGCTTGGGTCCAATATTGTAGGAACAATATAAGTGGGTTCCTAAGCGTACTAGTATCTGACTAGTAGCTTAAAAGACAAAGTTTTCTGTGCTGCCAGCACAGCTACCTCCTCCCTACCCCCGAAGCGGTGGGCAGCTCAGTTTTTACCAAGTAAACTCGCTGTGCGCTATCTCCTCTTATTGCATTACCTAGGATTAGTTAAACTAGATTTATTAGGCTAATTTAAATTGCACAGTTCTTTTTAGTATTTTATTATACCTACTTAAATAAAGACTTTCTGAAATATATTCTGTTGTTTTTTCTTATCTGTACAGATAAAATATCTCTCTAATAAAAATCTACTCATACATTCTCATGTCACCGTCTTGTTACCAGTGGCGTGCATTCCATAAAGGCAGAAAAGCACTGCCTACCTTAATAATTGCCTAAAATCATAATTGTATCAACATAATTAAATACTGCCTACCCTGTCAAAAATCTATATTTAATGCCTATCCTGTCAAAAATCTCTGTGCTTGAATGTAATCAGAACAAAATCCTCCAAATACAAGCTCTGCTTAGTTGGAACGAAATTTAATAGCAATAGACAATTAATTCAAAGTATTATTTGGTTTGAATATACATACATACTGAGGAATAATACACGTAAAATTGACACGTAATAATTAATTACTATCTTTAATTCACACTAGAACAAATTTCAACAGGTGGTGGTTATTGAACCTACATCCCTGTGCGCAGTAGTAAAATAAAATAAAAAAAACGGCTAAATGCCCGTAGGACTCGCGCGCCGAGGGTTCTGTACTATCAGGGATCGGAAGTATTGAATAAACATTAGTAAACATAGTAGGAGAGCCCGACCGCATAACCAGATTTGTTTGATGAACAATGTTTAACAAATAAATTTAGCCCAACTTTTTTTAATAATATCAAAAAAGTGTGCTAGTTAGAAACACTTGTTTTATTCTTCCTGTAATATTGATATAAACATAAGTAACAGAATTACTTCTAGTTAATTCATGTTTATGAACTATTACTTTACTTTTATCTATTTCAAAGTGCTTAAATAAAAAAAAACCTCAAAAATTATAATAGATTATTATTACCTAAAACTGTTCTATATAATATAAGATAATGCTCATTTTAATAAGCAAACATAATGATAATGAAAATAATTAAATCTTTCGCGTACTTATATGAAATCCTAAACATCGATACTAAATATCGACAGAGTCAAGCTCTAACTGTTTTACGCTAAGGAAGCGTAAACTGATAGATGTCCCTGTGTGTGAATGTGATTGCGTGTGTTTAGTTTAAACTAGTGTGTAATAAATTTATTGTGTGCGTGTATAACGACGCGATTTAAAAATGCATTAGTAGTTAACATTGTAATTAGTGTGCGTTGCTCGCGTTGCCCCGTCCCCCGCCGAAAGTGGCAGACTTTTGAGCAAGGGAAATAGAGCGCGTGTCCACTCCTGTTGGTTTAATGCTCTAAGGGGAAAGTGGATTTGTATGTGGACCTGGTAGTGTTTTCTTAGCTGAAATTGACACCCCTTGGTAGGTTGACATTTTCGGAATTTGTCATTCTTGGAATGTGCCATTCTCGGAATTTGTCATTCTCGGAATTTGTCATTTTCGAAATGTGTCATTCTCGGAATTTGTCGTTTTCGGAAGTTGTCATTTTAGGAAGTTGTCGTTTTCAGCCTGAGGGGAGCCGTCTATGCCAACCTTATTAGAATATAAATATAATATAAATTAAAAAAAAGATTAAATTAAATTAAATTAATTAATAATTAATTAAATTAAAGATTAACACCCAGTTTCTGAAAGGCCTGTCAAATCATTGTTCAACTAACACGACTGTTAATTTAACATGGCTGTTAAATCAATTCGAGTTTCTGAAACGTTAATCAGTTCAAAATTAACTAATCTACGATTATTTTGATTTGACATTAGGTTTGTATGAAAACAAACCGAATGTCAAATCAATTGGCACTTGACATACGATTGTTAAGTTAATTTTTGTGTTGATCAGCCTTTCAGAAACTGGATATCATTCTCGTCGTAAAAGTTCGCGTCCTTTGATCACCATCACCGCTAAATGTTTGATACTCATGCTAATATCCGAAACGGACATGATTGTAATCCAAACAGGAACAATGTTCATTTATCAAGATTTGCAAAATATACACTTTTTTTAAAGAAAATCAAATATTATAAATAATACTGCATTAGAAATATGTTTTGACATACCCTAATAAGATAAAATCGAAGAAAAAACTGAGTTTCACATAAAAAATCAATGGTATTCACAAGTTAATTTGCCGTCGAGCACCGATTAGTTGACAAAGCTTTTGACCGACGTATGATCTATGATTAATACATAACTAGCGTTTCAGAAACCCAATATGGAGGTTAACATACGATTCTCGAACCAAATTTAACAGCTATGTCAACTGACAGGATGATCAAATTAAACTAAATAACCATGCTTTTAGCAACCCAATTGGCACTTGACATGAGATTTAACAGGCTATTAGTTAATTTTTGCGTTGATCAGCCTTTCAGAAACTGGGTGTAAGAATATAAATTAAACCTATGCAACCTACTTGCCAATTTAAATTATACCTACCTAATTAGGTATTAGGTTACCTGTAACATTACCCTTTACTTTTCGCAGCTGGGTAAAAACAGATCTAAATGTTTTTACTCCCAAGTGTCCAGGCGTTATGAGAATTAGACGATTTGCTAATTAGACGTTTTGCTACATAGATGTTTCAATAGTTAGACGTTTTGCTACATAGTCGATTTGCGGGTTGGACGTATTGCTAATTGGACGTTTAGGGTAGTTGGACATTTTGCTACGTAGACCTTATGATCGTGAAGCGTTAGTGGTTTTATTTTATTTACGTTATAAACTTTGACGTCTATGAGTATTAAGGGCCCATTTTAAACGAAAATTTACGAAGGACAGTGTTTGTGTGCGTTCCCATTGAGGGACCATATCTGAATTTTAAGCTTTTAAATGCGTCAGCCTTTAGTAAAAGTTCTCAAACGATTGTAAATTCAGTCTTTCATTTGTAAAAGTAGGCACTCAAAAGTTACAAGCGGTCAAAGGTGGTCCCTCAATCGAGGCTGACAGGCATCCATATCTCAAAACCTTGTTGAAATTTACAACTGCTATTAATGACTACTCTTAGTAAAAGATTTTAACACTATTTTATTAAATATCAGCCCTGTCGGTTCATTATATAAAAATAACTAGCATGCAGAAGGTGGTCCCTCAATCGATCACCATAAGTTCACATAAGTAGAGACCACAGTGGAATTTGGAAAGTTCATATGGCTATAGCGTTAGTAAAAGTATTTAAACGGTTGTAAACTTAATCTCTCGTTTGTAAAAGAAGTCCTTAAAAAGTTAAAAGAGGTGAAAGGTGGTCCATCAGTCGAAACGCTTCCCATAAGAAGCTATCAATTTACGTAGCATTCGGAAGTCAAATAGCCCATTGCTACTGCTTATCCTTTAGTAAATGTTTTTTACTAACGATTACATTACTAAACAATATCAAAAAAACCTAAAAAATTTGCTTTAAACAACAATCAAATTCCTGCTAAGAAATCTAGCATCGGGGCGACCACACATAAGGTTTTTCTTGGGATAAATACAAACCAATGACCGTTTGCTTGTAAAAATTTTAATCATGTTTTATTTTACTCAGCTGATAAAAGGAAAAGAAAGAAAAAAATGCATATAATAGTTAATAAAAATTACAATTTGATTTATGTTGAATGTTGTGCTATTTACTAATAATAAAATTATATTATTATGAAGATAATAATTATAGTAAAAAATTATATTAACTATGTAGATAATATATTTTTTTTATTAGTAACAATCGATTTGTGTAAGTAATCGATTATTTCTATAGGTATAAATTATTAATACTCCAAATATTTAAATAAATAATAATTACCGTTTTTTTACTTATTGTAACAATTGATATATTATAATAATAAATAATTATAATAATATTCTACCACATGCACACAGCGCCATCTAGCCCCAAATTAAGCAATTATATTTGCTTGTGTTATGGGTACTAAACAACTGATATACTACTTATATACATTTTTTTTTTGTAAATACATACATATTATAGATAAATTACACATATAAACATTAGATAGTAATAGTAATGAGACAAACAATCTAATAAATTATGTTATGTAAGTTAAGCGTTGACCTCTAAAGGCTACGATTTGACCATAGACTAAAATGAAATATTGAGAAACTTTTTTTTTTCCGAAAGATCTCATCATAATAAAAAGAGTTATAATTGTTTATACTTATTAAATAAATTGAAATTGAATTATATTCTTGTAAAGTCTCCCGCGATACAGGGCTTGTTATTTAGTGAGGAAGTGGTGTTGTTAACCCATTGTTTAATGTAGTACATTGACAGTGCAAGGAAAAATAGTTATTTTTATTAGGTATTAAAAGCATTATTTTCTTTAAATTTAAATCATATTTTACATAACTTAGCTAAGGCCGCTATTAGACTATCATAGAAATATGATCAAAGATGTGTAAGTCATTTTTAAATGAAGAACATATGACGGTATAATAGCTACATGTGATTATCTATGATCATAGTTTGAGGGTCGTCAAACTATCATCATAGAAAAGCGCGGGAAATTTCGGTTTGCGCGGGTGTATTTTTTGCGGCAATTTTAAAAAAGATTAATTTTAATTATTATTCGGTTCAGATAAGGTGTATATGTAAATATTTATTGTATATTGTACATATATTTAATTTTAGTTAGTTATTTTCCTGAGTATTGGTAAGTTTTTGTACATATAATATTCGAAACGTGATTCGGGTCGAATGAACGCCTGATGATTTGTTGGGGGATTTAGGTCCTAGCTTAAATCCCTCCGTTGTTGGTAGTTATGTTACTGTCATAACACATGCCCAGGTGAGTGGTATGGACACAGATGGGTCTGTAGCCACAGCAAGTGGAAGGGATACGGATGCTGGTACCTCTGAGAACCAAGCTAGTACTTCGCGTAAACGACGTTCTCATAAACATAGAGTTTGCAAACATTGCCATAAAACAAAACGGAGTAGAAGGGGAGTGATTCCTGAGGGATCCTCTATTCTTTAAACGGAATGCATGTGCAAATCTAATTCAGAAAATAATATTGCGTTACCTTCTGTTGAAGAAACTTCTAAGTATGCCAGTGCATCGTATGGATGCACTGGCATACTTAGAATTAACACTTACATAAACACTTACATAGCCCATCCCAACAGGTTTTGTCTTTTCAACCACCAATTGTAGATAAACCTTCTACACAGATACCAAAACAGATGGATGAGACAACTCGTGAGCAAGTAGGTAGAAAGGAGTACCAACCCCCTGATGTAGGACCTTACATAATTCATGCACAGCGTATAACTGATGCAGAGAACAGTGGCACCATCCTGCACCCTATCACTTTCGGGAATTTTCTTAAAAAAAATAAATACCAAAATATTGTACCTGGCAGTGTTAAAGGAATTGGTAGAAACAAGTGTGTAGTTGCTTTTACTAACTATGTTGATGCTAATTTATTTTTAAATAGTAACTCATTGCCTTTGAATAGATTTAAGGCTTTCTTGCCAACCTTCAATGTTACACGCATGGGTCTGGTCAGAGGAGTCCCCATCTGACTGGAGCATTGAAGAAGTTAAGGAAAATATATCAACTCCTTTAGGTACTGGTGAAATATTAAAGATCCGGCGTCTAAATTATAAAGTTCATTTAAATGGTTCCTCTTCTTGGAAACCATCACAAACAATAGTGATAACTTTTGATGGTCAAGCCTTCCCAAAAAGGATTTGTATGTGTTACAATGCATTACCAGTTGAAACTTCTGTGTACCCCACTATACAATGTTTTAGATGTTGTCGCTATGGACACACTAAAACTCAATGTCGGTCATCTCTTCCTAGATGTTACAAATGTAGTCAGAACCATTTAGGAGAGTCTTGTTCTGTTGAAGGTGATTCTGCATCATGTATCAATTGCTCAGGGTTCCATTTTGCCACAGATAAGTCTTGTAATGAGTTTAAGAGACAAAAAGATATTAAATATACAATGGCTCACTCTTGTATATCATATGAAGAAGCAACTAAAGTTCATCCCTCTGCATCAAAATCCTATGCTGATGTTCTTGTTTCTAGACCACCTAATATCACTTCTTTCAACAACTTTAATCAATTTAATCCTACTGCTTCAACTTCTCACAAAAAAACAATATTTTTAAAACCGCGGTCTCCTCCGAAGTCAGTACACAGCTACGATAGAGCAGCTCACAATTCTCTAATTAATGAACTTCAACCCCCTCCACCAGCTAACGGTTGCGCATTGAATAATGATCCTGGTAGAAAAGAGGAGAATAATGACGAACATTTAAATAACATCATTTTAAACCTTCTAAATATGTTATTAAAAAAAAAATTAATAAACTTAGAACCGAACAACGTTGAACTTTTGAGTACATTAATAATGAATAAAAACTTACATAATGGTTACAATGATTCAGTGGAATTGCCGGTCAATAGTACCTAAAAAATCTGATATACTTTATTTGTTAAATAAATTTAAACTTAGTATATTCGCATTAACTGAAACCTGGCTAAAACCAATATTAAAAACAATTATTTAGAATTCCAGGATAATGTTTGTTAATTTGTTTACGAAAATGACAGAGATGACGGCTATGGGGGTGTTGCCATCTTGGTTAGAAATAATACCCCATTGTCGAGTATTTTTTTCCTTACATTTTATATACGTATGCGTTTGGGGCATGTTTGTACTCCTTTCCACCTGGCCAGACTACACATAGTGGATAATGATATGTGTGATTGTGGGGCTGATGTGGGCACGTTGAATCACATGTTTTTCTCCTGTTCCCGTCATGATCGCTCTGCCTTCCTCCATTCTCTTGTTTCTTTTAACGTTCCACTTCCTACTTGTGTATCTTGCCTTCTATTGAATCCAATAGAATATTACGACATAATTTCTTCTTTCTTTTTAAAAAATTATATAAAAATTTAGATATAATAATTATGTTTATATTTATTTAATAATATATTACAATTTATTCTTCTTCCTTTCCTGAACCGTACAAAATTTCTATAACTTCCCGTAATTATTTATTTTATAATTTCCCTAACTTTTCACTTGAAATTGGCACAAAGTCCAACTAGTGCCACACTGAAAAGAAAAAACTATCATCATAGAATTTGACAGATATGAAATCATATTTATATGATAATGTAATGCGGGCCTAACTAAAAATAACTAAGTAATGTAAAATATGATTTAAATGTATACAAGCAAACAGTCATTACTTTTTATTTATCCCAAAAAAAACCTGCTATGTGGTCACCCCGATGTTAGATTTCTTAGCAGGAATTTGATTGTTCAAAGCAAAATTTGTAGCTTTTTTAGATATTGTTTAGTAAAGTAATCGTTAGTAAAATTCCCTTTTGATCGAGTTACCTTAAACGCAAGATGCCAATGAAGGCGTTATACCTAAACATGAAATTTGCCTAATAAGCTGTTTGCCCTAATTGAGAGAAGCCGATGAAGCAGTATGCCTGAAATGTGAAATTGACTAAGAAGCAGATTGCCTAAATTTAAATTACCTTTAAAGCGGTTTGCCTCAAATACAAGATGGCTCAAAAGCAGTTTGTCTGAAATACAAGATGACTTAGAAGCAGTTTGCCTGAAATACAAAATGACTCAGAAGCAGTTTGCCTGAAATACAAGATGACTGAGAAGCTATAAGTTTATTATGTGGATGCAAATCTCGGGAAAGAAATTCACAGTAGTCTTTTTACGACACGGTTCCATAGAATAATGCAAGATGTTGACTGCAGCACATAAGAAATAATATATTTGATATTTATGCATTATGTTTAAACGTTGTATGTTTACGTATAATGCTAGATAGCCGAAAGTAAATCGAACGCAAAATCCGAAACGTTAGATGCTCTGTCTCTTACAATCGTTATTCTTGACTAAACCGAGAGAAAGGAATAAATCACTTGTAACTTCTATCTTCGATTTTCAAAGTAGGCTCAAATGTAGTGTATGTGGTCCAATGTATCAATATCTACAAAATGTTAAATATGTAGGTACTTATAATCAGCTGTGCACAAAAGGCTTACTTAGGTACACACGCAAACATTTGAAATTTTTTCACAAATTTAGGCATTTTGCTTTGTAGGCATATGACAAATTAGGCATTTTGCATTGTAGACATTTAACCACTTAGGCAATTTGCTTTGTAGGCATTTAACCACGTAGGCATTTTGCTCTGTAGGCTTCGACTTTAAGCAATCTGCTATTTAGTGAATTTTACATTTTAGGCATACTACTTCATTGGCGTCCCTCATTTATGGCTAACAGCTTTTTAGGCAAATTTCATGTTTAGGTATAACGCCTTCCTTGGCCTCTTGCGTTTAAGGTAACTCGATCAAAAGGGGTAAATTTTTTTACTAAAGGTTAGGCAGTAGCAATGAGCTATTTGATTTCCGAATGCTACGTAAATTGATCGTTTCTTATGGGAAGCGTTTCGACTGAGGGACCACCTTTCCCTTTTGATCGAGTTACCTTTTAACTGTTGTAACTTTTAAAGGGCTTCTTTTACAAACTAAAGATTAAGTTTACAACCGTTTAAAATGTGTGTGTGGTGCGAGGGCCACTTTGCTAAAACTCTTTAAAAATGTCCTTATGATTTAGTGAACATTCCCAAAGAATTGCGAAAGTTGAAACTAGATTTTGTGAAAGTCAAATAAGCGAGTTATGGCCTGTATAGTTGGGCCCTCAGTTCTCACATAGAGGATTGAGGGCCCACCTGTATCAGATAAAGTATGGCCACTGCAGTAAAAGTGTTTATGCCAAAATCTAAGCTAATGCCAATCAAAATTTGTGAAAACTAAATAATAACGCAAAACCTACTTCGTAAATTTTCGTTCAAAATGGGCCCTCAATGCTCATATACGTCAAAGTTTATAACGTAAATAAAATAAAACCACTAACATATAACTACTGATTGAAATCCTACATGCTACTAAAGAAATTGTGAAAATTTGTGAAAGCAAGAACAGGTCACAGCTTCTTGTTCTTTGGAAGTTATGACCTTGAGAAAACTCGGGCCCTCAATCCTCCATTTCTTTTGTATGTTGTTTTATTGTGTTTTAACGCATGAAAGATAGACAAACATAAAATTGTGTATTTTTGTCAAAAAAAATGTGCAACAAATTGGTGTTATTTGTTTCTAATAAGACTTACAATAAAAGTACAAATCTTAATAGATTCTGAAATTGACTATTTTTTAATTGAGTGTGTGGGTAGAGTGACAATAAATTCTTTATCTTAGTTGTTTATCTTTTCTTTGTCCTAGTTCCTTCTCCCGTTGCAAAGTAATCTTACCTCACAAGATATTATCTAAACTAATATTATAAACAGAAAAGATTTTTTCATTCTATTTTTTATCTTTTTTGTTTGTTTATATTGAAAATTCTTTCATCTTTAGAAATCAATAAATGAAGCGGGTAACATAGGCTTTATTTTATTATGTTTTGTTAAACATGAAAATGACAGAAAAATAAAATAATATAGCTAATAATGTCTCTATTATTATTTTTTTGCAATTTTCAGAATTCCAATACACTATGCTAATATTTTCCGGCGTTTGTTGTAAGACAGAATGAAACTTTTAATACCGAAGCGAAGCGAGGGTGGACGTTTAGTATTATTTATATCCTTTCCAACTCCAATTTCATACAATGTAAACAAACCGCCATATTGTCATTGCATAATAATATGATTTTATTAATTTAATAGTGATTGAGACAAGGATGTTAAGATGTGATATTGAGTAAAAAGTTCTTTTTCTAATACTCAATTCGTGTAATCTATTAATTCTATTTAATTTGTTATTACTCCAAATATTTGTATTTAGGTATGTTTAATATGGTATTTTATTTTATTGTAGGTAACCGTTGATTAATAAATATTAAGATAATAAGACAAACTGCAATCTATTAATTTAATTAAATTTAAAATACGTGTTGACCTCTAAATGCAACGATTTGACCACGGACGGAAATAGAATACTGAAATACTTTATTATCTTATATATATTCCTAGGAATATTTCCCCGCAAGATGAAAATGTGTGAAATATTGACTAAATGGAATTTGTATTACGATTTTATTATAAGAAATATCTTCCAGCTTAGCGGTTACACCCGCGTTTTAGCTTACTGCTCTGTTTCCGTCGCCAATACCATGATATTACATAGCCTACAACCTTCTTTAAGAACTAGGTTATCAAACGAAAAAAGAATTATTTAAACCCAACTGAAATCCTGAGATTAGCGCATTCAAACAAACAAACGAACAAATTCTTCCGCTTTATAGTGCTAGTGTCTGTGCGTTGTTAACAGAGGTCGTAAAAGGTAGAGTTATTTTAGTTAATTGACTGCAAACATATAATTATTTTAATGGAAATCCAAACAAATTCTTTAAAATATATATAAAACAAGTGAACTGAGAACTGCAAGGACAAATAAAAAATAAATAAAAAAATACAAATTATTATGTAAGTAAGTAAGTACTTATGATATTGACAAAACTTATTTCTTCTAATAAATTACAACATTCATTTTCAAAGACAATATAGAATAAAAAAAATAAAGCTGTTAATTAATTTGACGTTTTTAATCAAATAATTATAACCTAATAAAATATATTATAATAATATTAATTAGTTAATAGAAAAGAAATAATTATCGAAATGGGGGTCCATCTTTTGTTTTCACGGAAGATGGTTGTCATTTAATTTCATCCACATTTTTTCTATTTTTATCATTGTAATATACCATTAGTATCATCAACAAGAATATTATTCTAAACTTGACGCTGGCAGAAATAGCTGACACAATCGTCGGCTCTGTTGCCAAAAAAAAGGAGAAGAAGAAGAAGAAGTAATTAGTTAATAATTATTTATTAAACAACATAATAGAAAGTTTTCCAATAGATACACATAACCATGCCAAGAGGACGCATACCATCTATTCATAAAGAAGAACAATTAGGACAAAAAAAAGATAAAGAACTAAGATAAGGAATTTATTGTCACTCTACCCACACACTCAATTAAAAAATAGTCAATTTCAGAATCTATTAAGATTTGTACTTTTATCATAAGGGGTCGGGCGATAGAAGCCTCGATTGCTAGTTTCCGCAGTCATTATAATGACTAATACTGCTTACGTCCATTTCTCACTATGTTATAAAAGCATTTTGTCGTAGTCGCAGAATGTCTAAAAAAAATACTGTGACCAAAGGTATAGTTGTTGAAAAATGATATCTACAAATAAAATATGAAGCAAGTCGGTTAGTATCATAAATTTATAAAAAAAAAAAAAAATAACATTTATTGCTTGGCTAGCCGCACACTCCTAATAATATTGCCAATATTAATATTGACAATCAGCCAATGTATAGAAAAAACTTGTAATACTGCCCGAAAACATAATATTATTGTCAATATGCATTTTATTGATAATAATATTGGGAGACTATACGCGCACACTGACTTTTTATTTTGAAAAAAATCTATCGCCCGATCAAAAAAACAGAAAACGAAGTGATATTATTTTCCCTTTTGATCGAGTTACCTTAAACGCAAGATGCCAATGAAGGCGTTATACCTAAACACGAAATTTGTCTAAAAAGCTATTTGCCCTAAATGAGAGATGCCGATGAAGCAGTATGCCTGAAATGTGAAATTGACTAAATAGCAGATTGCCTAATTTTAAATTACTTACCTATAAAGCAGTTTGCCTTAAACACAAGATGACTCAAAAGCAGTTAGCCTGAAATACAAGATGACTGAGAAGCAGTTTGCCTGAAATACAAGATGACTGAGAAGCTGTAAATTTAATATGTGGATAGGCTGGTAATTATAGAAAAATCAATAAAATGAAGAGAGTTATCGACTATATGGCCTATTTCATTGTAAAATATAAGACCAAGCTCTATTTTTTCATTTGGCTCTCACAATAATTTTTGAAGAATATTGACGAACGTCGAATTTAGTGACACGTGGCTATTATTTATTTATTTATTTATCAACTTTATACATACAATATGTAATGGCGGACTTAATGCCTGACCCTACACAATAACACGACAGTGTGTCAACAATTAACTACACTCGGTGTCTCTTTCAGTCGTTATTCTTGACGAAATCTAGTGAAAGGGATAAATCACTGGTAACTTCTATCTTCGATTTTCAAAGTAGGCCCCCAGGAGTCATGTATGTGGTCAATGTAACAACTACAAAATGTTAAATATTATTTACATATAATTTATAATCAGCTGTCCACAAAACGCTATCTCAGGTACACACGAAAACATTTAAAAATTTTCACAAATTTAGGCACTTTGCTTTGTATGCTTTTAACCACTTAGGCATTTTGTTTTTGTAGACATTTAACTTCTTAGGCAATTTGATTTGTAGGCATTTAACTAATTAGGCAATGTGCTTTGTAGACATTGACTTTAAGCAATCTGCTATTAAGTCAATTTCACATTTCAGGCATACTGCTTCATCGGCATCTTTCATTTAGGGCAAACAGCTTTTTAGGCAAATTTCATGTTTAGGTATAACGCCTTCATTGGCATCTTGCGTTTAAGGTTTAAGGTGACTCGATCAAAAGGGATTATTTTTATATATTACATATTGCACTATGCTTAAGGCCAGTATTAAGTCTAATTAACAAAAAGTTTCAATACCTACATAATATTATTTTCTATTTGTAGGTAAAGTTCTCTCACGCCAGCTATGAGTCTTCCGCAAAAAAATCTCTATTGCAATCGACTGTACCGTATTCTCTGTACATTCAAGTATTTAGACATTCTGCGACTACGACAAAATACTTTTATAACATAGTGAGAAATGGACGTAAGCAGTATTAGTCATTATAATCCCTTTTGATCGAGTTACCTTAAACGCAAGATGCCAATGAAGGCGTTATACCTAAACATGAAATTTGCCTAAAAAGCTGTTTGCCCTAAATGAAAGATGCCGATGAAGCAGTATGCCTGAAATGTGAAATTGACTTAATAGCAGATTGCTTCAAGTCAATGTCTACAAAGCACATTGCCTAATTAGTTAAATGCCTACAAATCAAATTGCCTAAGAAGTTAAATGTCTACAAAAACAAAATGCCTAAGTGGTTAAAAGCATACAAAGCAAAGTGCCTAAATTTGTGAAAATTTTTAAATGTTTTCGTGTATACCTGAGATAGCGTTTTGTGGACAGCTGATTATAAATTATATGGAAATAATATTTAACATTTTGTAGTTGTTACATTGACCACATACATGACTCCTGGGGGCCTACTTTGAAAATCGAAGATAGAAGTTACCAGTGATTTATCCCTTTCACTAGATTTCGTCAAGAATAACGACTGAAAGAGACACCGAGTGTAGTTAATTGTTGACACACTGTCGTGTTATTGTGTAGGATCAGGCATTAAGTCCGCCATTACATATTGTATGTATAAAGTTGATAAATAAATAAATAAATAATAGCCACGTGTCACTAAATTCGACGTTCGTCAATTTCCTTCAAAAATTATTGTGAAAGCCAAATGAAAAAATAGAGCTTGGTCTTATATTTTACAATGAAATAGGCCATATAGTCGATAACTCTCTTCATTTTATTGATTTTTCAATAATTACCAGCCTATCCACATATTAAATTTACAGCTTCTCAGTCATCTTGTATTTCCGGCAAACTGCTTCTCAGTCATCTTGTATTTCAGGCCAACTGCTTTTGAGTCATCTTGTGTTTAAGGCAAACTGCTTTATAGGTAATTTAAAAGGATTCAGTCACCTAGGGCCACATTCCTTAAACGAACTTTTCCCTTTGATGGCCTATTCTCCTAACGGCCACTTCGCTAAAAGGGCCACGATCACATTTCCCCTAACGGCTCAATCCCCAAATGACCACGTTCCTAGAGGCGACTTCTTTGTACGGTCACTTCCTCAAATGGCCACATTTCTCTTTACGGGTAAATCCCTGAAGGGCCAACTTCCTTGTCTTGATGTCAATTAATATCCAATCGATAGGCTGTTCGGTGACCAAATCCTCCAAAATAATAAGTTCAACGTTTAGGCAATGTTTTTGTATGTTGTTATTTTTGTAATACAAATTAATTATAACGTCATACTTTTATTAATTATTTTCCTATGTTAAAAACCTAAACACCGCCCCCGATTTTACACCATGATATAATTATGTTCACTCAAACACTTACTAAGATTAAGATGAATAGATCCTAACATTATTATACCTGTTTTGTATATATAAGGCCACTAAAAATTGTACTTTTATTTAAACTGATTAAATGATTTGATTTAAAAAAAAAATATTAAAACAAATAACATTAATTACATGTAACATGAGTAATTTCGGGATTGATGGTTACAAGGGTAGAGACATCCTATAGAAATGCCTGTATACCCTAGTAGAGGTGGCTTGGTAGGGTGTAAACCCGACTTACCCGTACAGTAGGTATAGCCTTGAATTAAGGTACAGTCGAAGTTACATATCTTTATACTTTTGGGCGTTGTGTCAAAGACGTTAAGGTCCCAAAGAGTAAATATATTTTGACCTCGACTGCACTATAGTGGTCATTCAAGGAAATAGCCAAACTAGGAATACACAGTGTGGTCATTAGAGAAGGTGGCCCAATTAGGAATTCACATAGAGGTCATTCGAGGAATGGCCTTACCAGGAAAAGCACCTAATAGGAAATGGCCGAACAAGGAATTTAGTCGGTGGTCGTTGGAGTAAGTGGCCCTAGGTGACCGAATCCATTTAAAATTAGGCAATCTGCTATTTAGTCAATTTCACATTTCAGGCATACTGCTTCATCGGCATCTCTCATTTAGGGCAAACAGCTTTTTAGACAAATTTCATGTTTAGGTATAACGCCTTCATTGGCATCTTGCGTTTAAGGTAACTCGATCAAAAAGGATTAAGCCGGGTATTCATTAGGCAACATTTGTTTATAAACACTGTTTATAAACAGTTTATAAACAGTGTTTCACAATGTTTCATCATCTCTGTAAACAGTTTATATACAAAGGTGATGCAACATTGTTTATTAAACATGTTGCCATGCTCCCCACTTCGAGTGGAGAGCAAGACGAAACGTCTAGTTTATAAGCAAAAGTCAATAGGTGTGGACGTGTGTTGCGCGAGTTTATAAACATGGAAGTAGTGTGGTCCAACAACCAGGTTTCGATGCTCATAGAGCTTTACCAACAGCGTAATATACTTTGGGATGCTTCAAATAAAGATTATAAAGATAAATTAAAAAAAAATGATGCTTGGGCCGACATTGCTGCAGAATTGAATATGTCGCAAAAGGAAGTGGAAACAAAGATGCATATTCTACGCTCACAATTTTCTCGTGAAAAGAAAAAACTTAAGTCATCAAAAAGAACTGGAAGCGGTGCCGAGGAAGTGATTAAAAGCAGATGGCAGTGGTATGATCCGCTACAATTTTTATTACGTGGTGTAACGACATCTGGAACATCGGATACAATGGGAACGGTGAGTACCTACATTTTTATATTATTTGCTAAGTTGATAATATTAATGTAATTTTTTCATCTTTTCAAGGTAACGGGTTAGTAAATTTTAAATCAAACACAACTCTAAATTATAATCAGAACTTTATTTGGAAAAAAACAGGTAGGTACATAGGTACCTACTATTTTAAGTATTATGCATGAGAATTTTGCCACGGCACACTACCTTCTGGACTAATGAAATATTCAGCAAATTGATCTCTTACAACCGTAGCAGCTAGTGGGGGATGTCTTGCAATAGGTTGTAAATCCAACATGCTGTTGTGAGGGCCGATTTCTCTTCGCCAAAAACCTTCTATAATGTTATATTCTGAGTCTTCATAATCGAATGTTCCTGGTGGAGTATATATAGCCCGAGACTGTTTATTGCGCCTCAAAAAGTTATGCAAATATACACATGTCATTGTTACAATTTCACAAGTAGCAGGCTTAAGAGGTATGGCTTTTCTGAAAACGCGAAAGACAGCACATAATATGCCAAACACATTTTCTACTATCCTTCTTGATCTGGAAAGACGGTAGTTGTAAATGCGCTTTATAGTTCCACGATTGTGAATACCAGGATAAGGCTTCATAATATTTTCGGATAAGGCAAATGCGCTGTCCCCTACTATTACATAAGGTAGATTCGGACCATTTGGTAAAATTGGTTGTGGCTGTGGAATATTCAAATTGTTTTGAGTAATTGCATCGTAAAATGGAGTTTCTTGAAATACTCCACTGTCGGAAGATCTGCCTTTAGCACCACAATTCGCATATATAAAGTTGTAATCTGCATCAACTATTGCCAGTAGTACAATGCTGAATTGTTCTTTATAGTTGAAAAAATCACTGCCAGAGTTAAATGGTGCTTCAATAACAATATGTTTTCCATCAATGGAGCCGATACAATGAGGGAAATTCCATAATAATTCGAACTGGCGAGCCTTGTTTTTCCATTCTTGTTCAGTACTTGGAACCTGTAACCAATTTAAAACAATGATTTACAGGATGGCAGTGCCTCAACGCAGCCGTCAAATACACCGCCAACTGTGCCGCCGCCACCGCCAACATCACAACTGCCACTGCCACCGCCGCCACCGCCACCGCCACTTCCACAGTCAAACAACTCCAAAAAGAGGAAGTGTGACGAGAATCTCAATGAAATGTATGAAATTATGAAAAGTGCCAAAAAGAAGATGGAAGAACCTAAAGACGAATTTGAAATTTATGGCCAGTATGTGGCATCTGAATTGAAAAATGTGAAAAACCAAAGAGCACTGTTACAGGCCAAGTATTACATAAATAATATATTGCTACAAGCGAGAATGGGCAATTTCGATAGTAATTATTTTGGTGGATATCAAGGCTATGGAGATGGAGGGCTCGGCTATGGCGACGGATACCGCACCACATCATCAACGTCGACATATGCTGATGCATCTACACCAACGCAGACACCAGAACCCCAAGTCCATACTGCTACTGGTGACGAGTTGCGCTTTAGTAATCTTGACGAAATAGTTTCCCAGTTGGAAGATGACACACAATAAATAAATTGATGTGATTTGATTTAAATATTTGATAAATACCTACTTGAGTGATTTGAATTTATTTTATTTTACTCACCTTTACATAGTCCTTTAAAACTTTTGTCAATTCCTGACAAACTTCTCGTATAATCTTGCTGATTAATTGTTTTGATACTTTAAAAGGATTCGGTCACCTAGGGCCACATTCCTTAGACGGCCTTTTCCCTTTGATGGCCTATTCTCCTAACGGCCACTTCGCTAAAAGGGCCACGATCACATTTCCCCTAACGGCTCAATCCCCAAATGACCACGTTCCTAGTGGCGACTTCTTTGTACGGTCACTTCCTCAAATGGCCACATTTCTCTTTACGGGTAAATTCCTGAAAGGCCTTCTTCCTTGTCTTGATGTCAATTAATATCCAATCGATAGGCCGTTCGTAGAATCCAAAATAATAAGTTCAATGTTTAGGCAGTGTTTTTGTTTTTTTTTTGTTATGTTGTGATTTTTGTAATACATATTAATTATAACGTCATATTTTTATAAATTATTTTCCTATGTTAAAAACCTAAACACCGTCCCCGATTTTACACCGTGATATAATTATGTTCACTCAAACACTTACTAAGATTAAGATGAATAGATCAATAATAAATAAAATAGTAAAACAAATAACATTAATTACATGTAACATACAGTTAAAATACTTGAAACCTAATTTGTAATTAAACCCATTTAACTTTTTTTCTATTTTGAGTAATTTCGGGATCGATGGTCACAAGGGTAGAGACATCCTATAGAAATGCCTGTATACCCCAGTAGAGGTGGCTTGGTGGGGTGTTAACCCGACTTACCCATACAGTAGGTATAGCCTTCAATTAAGGTACAGTCGAAGTTACATATCTTTATACTTTTGGGCCTTGTGTCAAAGACGTTAAGGACCCAAAGTGTAAATATTTTGACCTCGACTGCACTATAGTGGTCATTCAGGGAAATAGCCAAACTAGGAATACACAGTGTGGTCATTAGAGGAGGTGGCTCAATTAGGAATTCACATAGAGGTCATTCGAGGAATGGCCTTACCAGGAAAAGCACCTAATAGGAAATGGCCGAACAAGGAATTTAGTCGGTGGTCGTTGGAGTAGGTAAGTGGCCCTAGGTGACCGAATCCCTTTAAAAGTATATGACAGTGAGCCATATGAGTCACCTGTTGCAAGAAACCTTAAAGTTATAGCTAGTCTTCTCTGGGGCTCAATAGGATGCCGAAATTTCGTTTCCTGTTTTGTTATGGCTGGTCCAATCAATCTCAGTAAAATTTCAAAATCTGATGTTGACATTCTCGTGAAATTTTGAAAAGACCCATCAAATCCACGAAGGTCATGAAATACATAACTTCTATTTAAAAGATAATTTCGGATCCACCACCTTTTCTTTTTTTTTCTAGTAGCACTCTTATGTAATATTATATAAGCAGCACAGAGCATCACTACCTCCTCGGGCGACATCCTGGCAACAACTGAGAAGTGTGGACTGCCAAGTTTCAGAAACAGTGTTTACGGTAAACTTGTTAATAAACCCGTCATAAACAGTTTATTAACAAATGTTGCCTAATGAATACCCGGCTTTATAATGACTGCGGAAACTAGCGATCGAGACATCTATCGCCCGACCCATCGTAAGTCGTATTTGTTGCACATTTTTTTTCACAAAAATACACAATTTTATGTTTGTCTATCTTTCATGCGTTAAAACACAATAAAACAACATACAAAAGAAATGGAGGATTGAGGGCCCGAGTTTTCTCAAGGTCATAACTTCCAAAGAACAAGAAGCTGTGACCTGTTCTTGCTTTCACAAATTTTCACAATTTCTTTAGTAGCATGTAGGATTTTAATCAGTAGTTATATGTTATTGGTTTTATTTTATTTACGTTATAAACTTTGACGTATATGAGCATTGAGGGCCCATTTTGAACGAAAATTTACGAAGTAGGTTTTGCGTTATTATTTAGTTCACAAATTTTGATTGGCATTAGCTTAGATTTTGGCATAAACACTTACTGCAGTGGCCATACTTTATCTGATACAGGTGGGCCCTCAATCCTTTATGTGAGAACTGAGGGCCCAACTATACAGGCCATAACTCGCTTATTTGACTTCACAAAATCTGATTTCATGGACATTTTTAAAGAGTTTGAAAGTGGCCCTCGCACCACACATAAAAGTGGTCATACCAGGAAATGGACCTCTTACCACCTGGTCATAGCAAAAAATTGTCAAATCCGGAAATAGTCATCCAGAAAAAGACAGAAATGGACACCAACTACCAAAAGGGCAAACCAGCGCGCTGCAGTCCCGTACGCTTGCAAACAGCGCGCTGCAGTCCCGTACGCTTGCAAACAGCGCGCTGCAGTCCCGTACGCTTGCAAACAGCGCGCTGCAGTCCCGTACGCTTGCAAACAGCGCGCTGCAGTCCCGTACGCTTGCAAACAGCGCGCTGCAGTCCCGTACGCTTGCAAACAGCGCGCTGCAGTCCCGTACGCTTGCAAACAGCGCGCTGCAGTCCCGTACGCTTGCAAACAGCGCGCTGCAGTCCCGTACGCTTGCAAACAGCGCGCTGCAGTCCCGTACGCTTGCAAACAGCGCGCTGCAGTCCCGTACGCTTGCAAACAGCGCGCTGCAGTCCCGTACGCTTGCAAACAGCGCGCTGCAGTCCCGTACGCTTGCAAACAGCGCGCTGCAGTCCCGTACGCTTGCAAACAGCGCGCTGCAGTCCGTTGCATGGAGAAAGTAAGGAGGCATTTTAAATAAAAATCGTAAATTTGTTTAAACTTTTATTCCACAAACGGCACAAATATGGCGGTGGCGTCGATAGCACGTTCTTTAACTAACACCATGGCTTATCAGCAAATGAACGAGACCCACGCCTTTACCCGCACTAGCGCTAGCAAATCTTGGTGCAGCAAGTGTAGATGGTTATGCAGGGGCAGCAACAGCCACCACCACATCCACCACAGCAACTACCACCACTGCAACACCTGCAAAATAAAAACAAATTAGAACGGCAAACACCAAAGGATAGACAGCCAGGACAATCAAATACTATAGAATATTTACATTATGACGAGTACGTTTTGAAATCAAATCACAAACGCTAAACACTAAGATGTGGAATAAATTTTGGGATTAGATTAGTTTCGAAACTAGTTTTTTTGTTCCTTTTTACTATTACTGTATTTATACTAGTATATCACTCGAGCAATTTAAATGTACTAACCTTCTTCTCACATGTACTTTTACAGAACACCTCGTTTTTGTTCAAATTGAGAATTTCTTCAATTTCATTTTTAATTTAACAAGTTCTATGCGGACAGACTTAAAAATATGTACCTAATTACGAAAAATAAACATTAAATATTTATTGCCCGTCAATCTAGCAAAAAAGTTTTTAATAAAAGCCCTTTGTTACTTTAGGGCATATTAATATATGTGTAAGTATCATATTTATGATACCTTTACGAGTTTTAATAACATGAAATAAAGTAGGTAACTTTTACACAAACATTTGATAAACGAATAAGTCTGTTGCTTCTAAAATCGTTGCAGGATAATTTTGTCATTAATCTTAAGTATTTTAGTTAACTGGATGGCTTACGATGTTCGTTAAACGTAGGGTGAAGGGGGTGGCAAGTAATGGTGCTTCGTCAGCAGCATTCTGGCTACTGTTATTTAGTAGCGTCGGCCACGCGGCTTGACAAGGGTCTCACTCAGGTGATTTATGTAACATTTCACTTTCAACGCTCTCCTACCTCATTTCTTTTACAACAGTTTTTTTTTGTTTATTATAGTGTATAGAATAATATATCTTGCATTTAAAGTTCCGCAAAGAGAGGGTAACCAGTAGTTTAAATACAAATTTAAAAAATAAAGTTGTTGATAATTTACCAATGTCACTGTATTTGACTCAGCAAGCATGGTCAACTTTATTTATTTAGTATAGAAGAGACCGAGAGACTGGTTGACTTTACATTAAAAACGTATTTTGTGTCTCTATCAATGTAGCGTAGCATCATGTACCTAATCATCTAAACTAATATTCTAAAGAGAAAAAAATAAATTTTTAGTTTGTTTGTTTGTTTCTTTATTCCGATTTAACTCAAGATCTACGTAGCCGACTTAAAAAATTCTTTGAACTTTAGGAAGCTACAAATGGGATGGGTAACATAATACTTATGCTATATTTTATTATGTTTAATATTTTATTTTTGACATTATCAAAATTTCAATATTTTCACGCCTTTGTAAATCTGAATGATGCAATACATCACTATCGCTATGATATTTTTCGTAGGCGTTTGTCCTAATGAAACTTTTGATACCGAAGTGAAACGAGAGCGGACGCTCTCTAGCATTAATATAAAATAAAATAAAAAGATTACACAATTATTGTAGTTAAGTATGAAGGCTTTTAGTTTTTTTCGGGAATAAAAAATGTTATCATTAAACTACCTACAAACAATAATAATTTCACTAATAAGTAGTTTGTATAAATTGTTACTAGAATAAAAGAGAGCATTAATTAGTCTTTATTTTTTCGAACGTTGATATCATTGATACTTTACAAAAAGCGGCGGCCTATTATTGTTGAATATTATTGACAAATTTGGCTTGTCAATAATATTGCGTGTGTTGGGCTAGCCTCAGACCTTTTTTAACTTTTCTGAAATTTGTCAACTTCATTTTTACATCTTCCCTCGTGCTTGTTGGTTTAATCCTTTAATAAATTACGAGTAACTCATCAAGTGCAATATTCTTTTTCACTTTGTCGCGATATGCATTTGAAGATGTATTCCATAACTCGGGACACGTTTCCCAAAGTCTAATAAATTCTTTTAAATGCTCTTTATCACTTATAGGTACATTTTCAATTTATTGACGCCGTATTTCAGAATTTCCGGCAATCGGTTCGCAATAATATTGATGAACACGGCAATAAGGGCCAAATGAGCATTATTGTCAATAATATTGCGTGTGTACGACTAGCCTAAATTAAAAACTGCATGTAGTTTTGAAATAAAAAAAATACTTAGATATGTAAGTAGGTATACTTCTAAATTTGAAATTTTCATTTGCGCATTTATTTTTAGAAAAGTGAAAAAATATTGACAGATGCATAATTGTAAAATAAAATATGCAATTATTGCATTTTTTTACATGAGAAGCGGTAATTCTAGAAACTAGACTTTGTTTTGAAGTGTTAGTTATAGAGTTTTAAAGAGAGTATGTACAGTATCAAGAAAATGATATTATTATCAAAAATCCAAGCATAGATACATATTTAATTTTAATGTTGGTATTTCAAAATTTCATGATGAAACAGGGCCTCGGTAAGCGTTATCCTATTTATATTATAAACTAGCTGCGTTCTGGGGCTTCGCCCGCGCGTAAAATATGTTTCCTTGTATCCCTCGTGAACCAGACCGATTTTCGGGATAAAAAGCCTATGTCCATCTCCGATACCAAAGCTACCTACATACCAATTTTCATTAAAATCGGCTGGTTTCCGAGGGATACTTACAAAAAGATATTTTACGGGCAGGCGAAACTGTGGGCGAAGCTAGTTATATTGTAGTTCCAAGTCAAAGTCAAAGTCACAAATTATAATTTCTTAGTGTTTTGTGATCTTAGCAAAATATGTAACATGTTATATTTACCCACTTTAACATAGGTATACAAATGATGGTATATATGTTTTGAACATTATCCTTCTTTTTGATTTTAGTTCCGCTTCATGATGAAAATCGTGTCAGTGGGAGTGACGTGCGGGCGTCGATGTCTCGATGGCAAAACGCCTCTGCCATCTTTCCAGCACTACCTGTACTTTCTATTTGCACCGACGCTTTTATACAGAGATCAATACCCCAGGTAAGTAGCAATATCCTGAGCGTTTCCCACGTAAAATCGGTTCTAGGAAAGATTTAATTCCTTATCTGAGCAAGTTCAATGCAGTGAATCCAATCTAAAGGCCAAAATAATTTGGGATTTACTTGTTTATCGTACGAATTATTTTGGTCAATAGAATTAAACTGCCCTGAAAATAGTGATTGTGGCCTTCGAGTCTGCTTACTCATAACTTACAAGTCAAGCTTGAGATTTGCCTACTGTATAACACGTGTTTAGTAAACCTTTGACTGTTGAAATTGACTACCGAAATCTAAAACACCCAAATAAGTCAGCAGCAAACTAAGTACTTAATTAATGGTCAGCTCTATAGATAGCAGTGGCGTGCAAAGAGATTTTGGACAGGGTAGGCATTATAGATTTTAACAGGGTAGGCATTATTTAATTATGTTGCTAAAATTGTCATTTAAGGCAAATATTAGGGTAGGCAGTGCCTTTCTGCCTATATGGAGTGCACGCCACTGATGGATAGTGCAACGCAACCTGTGCTAAGCATAAAGAAAATTAATGCTACATATTTCGCGCAAAGGTATTTGAATTGGTATTTGCAGTAGCAAATAGCAAGCAGTAGCAATTACTAAATTGGCGTTCTGCTGCTTTCCAGCTTGTGTACAAATACCTTGTTTCGCCCGGTTATACCAACCGAGTTACGGACTTGAATTATGACAGTATAATATCCGACAATTTAGCGATTATATGATTGTTATGGTGTACTTACTGTTAAACGTTTAACTGGTAGAAGTAGTCATAGTATTTCGTAATTTGGTTATGTTGGTAGTATAATCTTTCATTTGAAAAGTCATCCGCATGCATTGCTTTTAAGGTATGAAAAATAAAGCTATAAATTTAAATTAAATATAAGTTTAAGTATACATAACTAAACATTACAAAAAGCAAAGAAAACAAACATATAGAATTGCACACGACAATTCGAAACTTAGGTAATAGGTACCTACATTAAATTTGTTAATTTTACACACAGAACAACGACGATTAGGTGGGGCAAAGTGGTGTTCCACCTGTCAGAGGTCGCGGCTATAATATTCTACAACTGTTTTCTATGGGAAAGATTTATTATGCCCTACTGGTCGGACTTCGGCAAGCATAGTCCGGTTAGTACTTCAAGAAAATTCGTCATAATTATACAATAGCAATGGGTACCTAAGTATCTAAATAATTATTGTTCCAGTTGGCAGCAAGCTTTACAATTTAAATAACGAACATTACCACCGAACCAATCTATATCTATATACTATTATTTAAAGCGAAAGAGTTTGTTTGTTTGTTTGAACGCTCTAATCTCGTGAAACTACCAGTGGGATTTGAAAAATTCTTTTTGCGTAAGATAGCCCAGTTCTCGAGGAAGATAGGCTATGTAACATCACGCTACTGGCGACAGGAGCAGAGCAGTAAGCAAAGACGCGGTTGAAACCGCGCCGCGGAAAGCTAGTGAGTAATAATAGTTTAATTAATTAACTTGTGAAGCTGGAACTAAGAGTACGTATCTAAAATTGTTTTTACTTAAGTATTTTTTGGTAGGTATAGTTAATAAAGATTTACCTAACAAATCTTTAATTATAATATTCAATTTAATTTCCAAATAATTCAGGTGGAGGCCGGCACAGTCGTCCGCGGAATGTTCGCGTGCGTCCTGCCCGGTGTCATATCCTTCTTGTGCGGTTTCTACTGTATCCTTCACGCGTGGCTGAATGCCTGTGCAGAGATGTTAAAGTTTGGAGACCGGCTGTTTTATGAGGTAAACATAACTTTCAAATAGCCCTATACTTACCAAGTGATTAAAAAAGTTCTGACAAAAGCGTAGTTAGAATAGGATTTCTGCCTTATCCTAGTTACTTATTTGTATCACATGCTTCGTGTGTTTGGTCATCCTGCACATCGAAGACAAACTTTGATCTACGTAATTTTATCTATTACAAGAATCGTGTACAAAAAGATAGGTATTTGGTGTCAAGAGCTCTCTAGTTCTAATTGTAAAAAATGCCAATGAGACTGAGGCGCCGTCAAACATTTCGTAGTTTATTTGAATTTTAGTTCTGAGCCGATCTTTCCCTAACTGACCTGACGAAGTCTTCTTAAGATGTTTGAAGTGACTCACGTGACGATAAGATAGAATCAATATTCAAATGCCTTACAAACATATTTTTACACTAACCCATACTTGTTACAGGAATGGTGGACAACATCACGTTTTTCAAGATACTACCGCCGCTGGAATCGAGTAGTTCATTCTTGGCTACGTGACTACATCTATTATCCTATAGCACCACTTCTAGGTCGTCCTATGGCAACATTCACCGTATTCTTCGTAAGAATATACAGTTATTATAGCGCCAAGTGCATTTTACGCGATGCAAGTTTTACGTAACCAATTTCCATCTTTTTCTTTTTCTGGTTTACATTCTATACGAGGTGACAATAAGTTCTTGACATCCATTTAATTCACTCTTAACACACGTGGACTTTTACCTACAGGTTTATTGCGTAAGCGTGATAAGTCCATTAATCAATCAAATTATTAGAAGATCCAGTTGGCAAGTTAATTCTAATTGAGCGTTGACCTACAGTCCACTAATTACACATTAACGAGGTCGCAGACACCACACTGCTGGTACTGAGACAATTGACACGCACGAATCTGTAATACGAAAAGCAACGAGATAATATGGAATTGTTAATTAATATTTACAGCCAATAGTGTGATAATTATCGGGTATTGGGACCAATGAAAGACGTGAGTTTATGAACTAATTTGTATATTATTAGTTATTATTTAGTAGGAGAGGTGTGTGTTCACTCTCGCTCAATACAGGCGGGATACTACGGGCTACTGACTTGTAACCGAGCAGTTATTTGTAATGTAAGGTTCTCATGAAAGAACTCTAAATCACATAAGTGAAACGAATATATTTTAGTATATTCCAACAATAATCACGTGATAATAATATGTGCGTTACTTAGTAGTTTACAAATTTGATACTGCCGAGCGTTGGAAGAACTTGTTAAAGACGTTTAAGTACCTATCTTCATAATTAGCTTTATTGTAACGCCATGCACAGAACAAGTAATACGAGAAATGTCTTTCAACTACCAAAACGTACAAAAATTCCGTCAAAATGTCAGACACAAACAAGCAGCCATGCATATGACAAGATAAGAGGGGAGTTTTAGGGACTAAAAGATAGTAGCTCTGCCGTCTTTGCTTAGGTAGGTATATCTTAGCTTTGCCAGCGAACAATGAATGCATACGATTAGACACCTACCTACGCGAGATAAAGAATGTTTTGTTCACGAATATAAATAGGGTGCATTTACAAAGTATGTACACGATTTGTTTTTATTTGCAGGTTTCTTCAGTGGCGCATGAAGTTGTCCTGGCCTTATCATTTGGGTTCTTCTACCCAGTGCTACTAGTGGAATTTGGACTCCTTGGACTGATAATGGTTCCACTGACGGCGAGTAGCGGGATTCGTTATCCAAATATCTTCAATTTAATAATGTGGCTGTCATTCTTCATCGGAAATGGTAATAATTATCAATACGTTTGTGATACCTATATAAATAAGTAGGTAAATCTCGATAGGACTCGATCGCGTTAGGTAAAAGGACTATAGTCTGTCAAGAAAGTCGTGACAATAAATGAGGGCGCCACTGTTATTTAACTGGTATCATTTGTACTAGGACTAGAATAGTTAAGATAATTGTAATGTTATTGTTAAATTTAACATAAGCACATCATTTATCAATCATAATATTATTATATAGGTAGATATTATAATCATAATTGAGCTTAAAATTAAGTACATCATAACAAATTGTGTTGTATATGTGCCTTAAATGTAAAAACGGCAGTGGAGCTGCGAGTTCGATCCCCGCCGGCAGATGCAATGTGAATTTCACTTTGTGGAATTTATAAGTACTAGTCAAACGATATACCATCTGCTGCGGTGAAGGAAAACATCTTGAGGGAAACCACATGTCCTAAAAGAAATTCTATGGGCATGTCAGATTCACCAACCCGCATTAGGCTGTGTGATTATTTATAAGGTGAAACCCGTATAAATATTATTAAAAGACTGATTCTAATTCAAAAGTTAAAAACTATATGCAACAGTAAATTTCAGCCACTTTGAAATAATAATGATGCATTAATGATATCAACATTAGAAAGAAAATTTTGCTGAAAGTATAAAATAAACAGATTTAATCAAAATAAAACAATTTTTCTGCTCTGATTTTTATTTTTTGTAAGAAATACCAATCGATGTAATAATCTGCTTAAAATGCTCAAGACTGCTATCATAATCATAACCCAAGTCTTCTTGACAACGGCAAGCAATTTTCTTAATGAAGGAACTTCCTTTCGTACCGTATGAAAGAATTGTATCTTTTCAGCATTCAGCATTTTTTTGGATCGACCATTGCGATGTTTTCCAGGTGTGGTGAATTTGCCATTGTTGTTGAAACATTCATTTACAATACGAGGGACTTTCTGATTTGCCTGAAATCATCATTTTAACATCGTTCAGAAAATAATATTTCATACTATGTATATAATTATATACTTATTTATACACAAGTGTAATAAAAGTATCAAAACCATCAAATTGATCTATAAACTGTTGTAGATTATGTAATACTTATCCTCAAAATATCGCATTGTAAACATTATATGTATTTATCTTAAACAACGATTTTTTTTAGCATCTCTAATTACAATATGTGTAGATATAAGTAAAACACTATTACATACCAGTCATTTTATCTGTACAGTCTTGTCCAAATCCATTTTCGGACAATGTAAACAAACAGTCTTTTCAATATTTTTCTATCAAAAACTCCATAACCGATGACACATGAATTTATACACATTCTGTTCACTATATACTTCATTTTGCAACATTTTTACTAATGGTTAATAATCAAATCTAGATTATTTAATAAAATTAAAATTACGAATTACTTTTTGCGGTCGAATAAAGACGTCAAATTGATTAACAGTTTTATTTTTTCTGTACTCTCTATTGTCTTTGAAAACCAATGTTGTAATTTATTAGAAGAAATAAGTTTAACGAATACCTACATAATATCATAGGTACATAATATTTTGTAATTCATCATTTATTTTGGGTTTGCCCTCGCAGGTCTGTTCATTTGTTTTATTGTAATATAGTACCTATAATAAAATCGTAGCATACATACAAATTACATTTAGTCCATATTTCACAAATTTTCATCAGGCGGGAAAATATTCAAAAGTATCTCTGTCAGTATTCCATTTTAGTCCGTGGTCAAATAGTTGCATTTAGAGGTCAACGTTTAATTTAAATTACATTTATTTATTAGATTAGGTAATAATTGTTTGTCTTATTATCTTAATGTTTATAAATCAACGGTTATAATAAAATACAATACCATATTTAACATAAATACAAATATTTGGAGTGATAAATTAAATAGAATTAATCTATTACGCAAATAGAGTATTCGTAAACGTAATATTATTTAAAAATGTAAGAAAAACGACGAAAAATTATTGAAGTTACACTTCTTTTGGCGCGACTGGGAAAAATGATGAGAGTGAATTTTTACGATGCGCGCGCACACCGACAGAAAAAAGTAACACCCTGAAGTTAGTTGCGAACCTTTTACACCCTGAAGTTAGTTGCGAATCTTTGTGTGTCGTATCAGTACAAATAATCAGTGTGAATAAATAAAAAATATATTGGCGTTTATATCAATTCAAATATTTATGTATGTATGCGTTGTGTCATTATTTGGTATTTTTGGATTGTTACGCCAAAGAAGTATAACTTCTTACGTGCGTACATGAGTACACACGCTCTTTTTTTATTTAACAATGTATTGATGTCATTAATTTTATTTTTATTATCCTTGTCCCCATCACTAGTAAATTCATGAAACCATAGACAATGGCAATATAGCGGATTGTTTACATTGTACGAAATTGGAGTTGGAATTGGAATGGACTGTACGTGCGTACACATCATCTAAATCCCATAAAACTCGACCGGTTTGGTGTATTCAGTAAAACATTGTTTGTATACATGGAAAATGATTTCTCTACCAGTACTTCGAATATATTTACTCATGGTGACAGTATTTCTGTTAATTCATAGTACAAACATTACTAATTTGTAACTTTAAATATAATTTTGTTGATAATACACAATAAAATTATCAGAGGTTGACATTTAAACTACCACCATAGACATGTAAATACTGGGTTGCCTAATTAAGAAAAATATTAGTTCCGATTTTATTCTTTTCACGACTTTCTTGACAGACTGTACCTACGTCGCTATAAGACAGAGTACCTGATGACTACTACCTACCTACTTGCATTCGGTGTTTTTCTTAGTTTATAGTATTCGTGTACCTACGTAGTATTCGTCTATAGATACTATAAGTACTAGAAATTTGCGTTTTTTCTGAAAACGGGGCGGGCTATTGTGGGTTAGAACGTTTGTGCATAACTACGTCCAATATTAACGATGATCAAGAATTCTGCATCTTGTGTTTAATTCACGTTAACTTTAAGTTTGTATTCTGTTAGAATTTCGAACAATGCATAAGATAGATCGAGTAGGTATGTAGGTACCTAGTACGTACTCATTTTATATTTTAAAGCTGCAGTTCGTGAATTCGTCCTTTTTCTATTCCTGTAGATAAATGGGTACTTACCTACTCCAATGTAGCAATATAAAATTGACATCTAATTTTGCTTTTAGGGCTTCTGTGGAGTCTATACTCGATGGAATTTTTCGCTCGAAAGAATTGTCCACCTTCAGAAAACGACAGCTTCTTCATACCCAAATCATGGTCTTGTCCTGAAGTTGTCTTAAAACCCGACTGGACATTCCAGAATCCTCTACGTGCTTTCTATTAATTTACTATCTATTATTAAGTCGTTAATTTTGTATTTTTGTACGTGAATAAAATCCATTATTTATAACATTGTATTTTTATACTGAGTAATATAATATATGTCCTTCCACTTCGACCAACTGAACCGACCAACTGGTTGTGCAGAATGAAACTCAAAAAAGGGTTTTATTCCAATCTTATCAACTAGTTGATTATTTATTTTATTTTGAGAAATATTATTCCAATTGGACCAACTGAACCAACCAATTGAAACGGACCAACTATTTTCTTTCTCAACGATACAACTTGTTAGTTGGTCTGATGGGAATATTTTGTTACCCTCAGGCTGAGAACGACAACTTCCTAAAATGACAACTTCCTACGTCTGTTCTAAAATAGACAAATTCCGAAAACCACAAATTCCGAGAAAGACACATTTCGTAAATGAGAAATTCCGAGAATGACAAATTCCGAAAATGTCAACTTAGGTGTCAATTTCAGCTAAGAAAATACTCAGTCCACTTTCCTAATTTGTCTACTTTCCCTAATGATATCCACTGGACTAAATATGTCTCAAATTCCCATTCGGCTTACAATACACACATAGAATACAAATGAATGTCGACAAAACAAAAGACTGACGAAAAGTCAACCGACGTCGATTTTGAAAACGAAAGACAAGAAATATGTCAATAAAATTATTCTTATTCTTCTTCTTCATAAGTCAAAAAGATTATTTTGCATATTTTAGACTTCATTGGTTTTATTATTTTAATTTTTTTGTTGTACCTACTTCTGTTCTATTAGCTTATTAAAATATAAAATAGTGATTTTCCACTTTAATATCCCAAGTTTTGTCCTTTGAAAATAAATCTTATAACAAATAAACATCATGAAACAAATGAACAGAGCTTTAGGTAATATTTTATGACGGGATGTCGAAAAACTAGTGCAAGGAATTTTGGACCTTATTGACACTACGAATTTTCTTTTCATTTTCTATATTCGTGGTCAGTATCACCTACCTGTACCGCTAGCACGAACATTTTATGCATATCGAATAGCCATCGAAATAGAAAAATTTTGTATGGAAACTTGTACAGCGCTTGGTGAGCGTATTTGGAACTAAAATTTGGTAACACGAACATCTAGCGGTAATTATCGTATAGTTATCGAGAAATAATCATAAAGTAAACGCAGCAAATGTATGGAAATCGGCAGCACGAACATTTTTTGACATGTAGTATCGCCAAACGGCTATCGAATTAAACGAAAACTTTGTCACCGAGCGTTATCGAGAAGAGTTGTTTCTTGTTTTATTGTATTTATTTAAGTGAAAATGTTTGCATTATGACTGTATATAGATCATTATATGGCATTCTATTATTTTGCGTGGCGTTTGGCTGAAGAAACAAGAAGGAAAAGACGAGATAAGGTTTGTAAAATTAACTTGAAGTTAATCACATTTCTTTTAAAATTCAATGTAAAGAAAATTTAAATACTTTATAATTAACTTGATAATATTTCTTTCAGTGGTATTGTTCAAAGGGCTTTCTTAAGAAAATCGAAAATCTTACAGATTTAACGAAAACAATCGTTCACCTTATGCCAAGAACTTCGCTCCAAAGCACACTTGGGAGTCAGTAAAAGAATAAGCTTACATCATATTATGGTAGGTACTCATTCATACGAAATTAATTGTCTTATATATTAGTTTAATCATCTAAGATTAAAACTGTGTTATTGTTACAGGTTATTTGTGCTTTGTCATTTTAAACCTACCACGGGCTCTTATTAACGCATGTTTTTTAAGGATATTGAGATGGGGCAAACAAGTGTCAGCCAGGAAATATGCGACGGAGGTCACGGAGGCACTTAACAATAACCAACACAAATCAAATTCTCCACTTTAAGAGAAGAGACGCCATAAGCGTAGGTAAAATAGTAGGTACGTTTCACATTTAGGTACATTTACTAAATAGTACCTAAGTACTTAGGTATCTACTTATGTTTTGTTATTATTACATAGATATCTTATTAAATTTTATGTACATAATGAACTTCTGCTTTACACTTATTTTTTCAAAACTATGGAATACCAGGTGTATGCGGTATTCAGTATCAAATGGGCCAACGTGGTATAGATGACAGTAATCAGAAGACTTATTAAGCTGTTCACTAAGAAACCTTTTAGTAAATAGGCTTAACTTAATTAAATAGATCTCTCAATATTATAATTTTTCTTTAATTAATAGTTTTTAACTCTAATAAGAAACCTACTTAATTGTCTTTTTGTTGTTGTTAGTGTATAATAGTTTTGTTTTTTAAATCTGTGTGTTAATATCTCTACTAAGTACATAGTTATGTGTTTTTAACTGTGCAATGCTTTGGTGTAAACTGTTTTGTTGTGTATTTGTGTTTATAATAAATAAATAAATTATCTCTATAATATGTTCATTTTTATTAATAAAATATTGGAATAATCTGGGGAATATAAAGAGTGGTCAGCAAACTGTAATCAAATTGGCTGATATTTTACTTACATTCTTGTCATCATCATTGTCTTTAAGCATCTTTCGTTTTCTATTGTGTCTGGTTGCATAGTGTTCAAAGTGTTTGCCTATACATTACTTTCACTTTATTTTATGGTACCGAGGTATGAATAAATGGCAACTGTATAAAATTTAAAAATATTTATTATAAAATTATATGTTTACAACGTATATTATAATCTATATTATTTATTTCTTGAAACTATTCTCTTAATATCATTCTCCTCACTTTAAAAAAATACTCATATAGCCACATTGCGCTTCCTTTTGTGATGATGTATCTGAGTGGTGGGTTGTGAACTAGCTAGTCTTTTGAGTCTTCGGTGGAGCTAGATTTGAATATTTGGGCTTGATGGTTTTACAGCCCTAAATTCACCGGCATCTTGACTGGAGCCTAGGGTATTCCAATCCTCATTACCTGTATGAACAAGATATTTAATGTAAATAACAATCAATAGGAATTTAATTGTTAGTAGGTACAGTTTAAGTAAGTATCACTATAGATGAAAATATTATTAAGATTCTTCAGTTCATATTTGGTTAAATAGAGAGTACAAAAAAAAATTAAAATAAAAGGCAAGGTAAATGCCGCTAAATAGGTATGTCTGTTATTGTTAGTGTATTATGGTAACTGTTTATGGGAATATACTTATTACCCAACTAAGTCTATTTATAAATTACTTTCTCTAGTGGTAAGTGCAATTTAGACAGAGTATTAACGAGTAATCATTATTCTAACACAACGTGAACAATAGCACACCATACAGATGTTAGACTTACCAATTGAAATTGCACGAAGTACAACTTTAACTTAAACTTCTTGCAGTCTGTAGGAACTAGATTATCTCTATCCATTATTTCTTCTCAATAAGCTTTGCGGCTTGGGTAGAACTCCATTCCTAAAATAAAATAAAGTAAACATTAGTAATTGCAACCACTTGATCATATTATTTTTACCAATTATCCAATAAATATGTAAGTACTTACTTTTCCATAAAGTTTACCAACATTGTGAACTGCGTAAAACTAGTATTTGAAGACATTCTTACTTTGATAATTTGATAATTCATACTTTAATGTATTTATAATAACCCAGTACAAACATCGCGCGTCAGTCTTTCAAATTCAAACTGTCATAAGTCAAAACCATAGATTACGTAAACTAAACAACTAAATTCACTACAAAATGGCTGCGTTCAGAAATTAAGAAGCTTAAATTTTTTTATGTCTGCTAAATTTAATTATAAAATTGTAATTTTTAGGTCGATTATTATTTTACATTACTTATTTCGTAAGGCCGTAACGTTATACCTTTATTAAGTTGCATTTTTATCATTGCAAATGATTTATTAAATACAACAATATTAGTTTTTGAACGCATCATTCCTTATCATTCGTTCAATTCGTCTTGTGTACATGGCATTATTTAACCATAGTATCGAGTTCGTATCGAGTACACGTGAGTAAGGTAAATATGTTCATGCTGCCGATGATTTTATTTATAGTATCGACTCCGTATTCGAATAGTTAGCTCGATACGAATACTTGACGTAATGGTTGAATGTTCGTGCTCGAGGTACTGATACGAAAACTACGTCATAGTCATTTCTATAGTCAAATGACTCAGTGGCCAATGGTCAATTTTTGGACTTGGCAGTTAAAAAAAGCATGCATGCGATTTTCGGCCATATTGGCTTAAATTTTTTTTGGCTTATTTTTATATAATCCATCTCAATTACTTAGTTTAATTCTAAAATAACGATTTTTAATTAAATTTAATAAGGTCGAAAATTGCTTGCATCTATTTTTTACAATCTCTATCGATGTCTTTATCACTTTCCGATAGTCTATGTTTTGTCGACGTTCATTTGATTTGTGAACTGTTTTGCTTTTAAAATGTCCAAACAGTTTGATCATTTTTATCGTTACTCAGCCGGAAATTTCGCACGTATTTTTTTAGTCGGCTAATAACTACGACAGGGACTAAAGGACAGTAAAATATTCTTTTCAGTAAAGAAATTCGACAATTTAGGAAAGTGGCCTTAGAGTAGGTACTTAATCGATCTTGTTTTCCTTACCCAAGGCAATGTGGTTCATTACAGAAATATAGTCGAGCGGAATTCTGGGAACGCAGTCTATTGCAGGAATGAATGATAAATTTATAAGTAGCAAGTTATATTTGACTTGATGTTTGTGTTGAACTTTGAACTTTTCATAGTGTTTGTATGATTGGCAAAGTTGTCATTATAGGAAGGTGTCATTTTAGGAAGTTGTCATTTTAGGAAGTTATCATTTTAAGAAGTTGACATTTTAGGAATTTGTCATTTTAGGAAGTTGTCATTTTAGGAAGTTGTCATTTTAAGAAGTTGTCATTTTAGGAATTTGTCATTTTAGGAAGTTGTCATTTTAGGAAGTTGTCAATTTAGGAAGTTGTCATTGTAAAATGTTGTCATTTTAGGAAGTTGTCGTTCTCAGCCTGAGGGTTTTGTTAATGCAAATCTGTCTCCATCCACACAACTTTGGTAATAAACCTTTAAAATGAACTTTTTTTAAAACTAATATAATTATAATATGATTCGCGATGATGCCATTAGACAGACCATGATACAATGTTTACCTATATGTTTATCTGATGAAATCTTAATAGGACACGCCCTAGAAAAATTGAGATAAAAAATAGTTAAATGTACCTATCTATCATAGGATTAAAATAAAAATAGACAACTAACACAGTCGTTTTATTCAATCAAGCATACTTCTGTGCATAAACCAACAGGCTATTGAGTAGATATATGGATTTATTCCTCTAAGATACACTTGCCCGGTAGATACACTTTATTAGGTTTGATACTAAATTGTGTAGATGAGAACAAATTTGAATTAATAAAATATTCCTATCGGACCAACTACAAAGTTGTGTCGTTGAGAAAGAAAAATAATTGATCTGTTTCAGTTGGTCGGTTTAGTTCAATATAACAACGCGTTTAGGATGTTAATGGGGTTGCCCCGTTTCTGTAGCGCGTCAGGGATGTTTGCCGAAGCTCGTGTTGACTGTTTTTATACAACTATGAGAAAACGATGCACTTCCCTGGTGCGCAGAGTGCGGGCCAGCCCCAACATTATTCTGAGCTGTATAGCAAGCAGACTTGACTGTTTGTATGTGAGTCACTGCTGCAAGCTGTCCACCTAGCTGTTGGGCAGGTGGCAGTGAGTCACATACAAATAATTATTAATATCTGTAATTAGGTTAAGTGCTTAGAATAGCAATAATAACATAGGAGTAAGAAATATTGTTACTAACACACTGAGTCATGTTACTTAAAAATAAAATGTATTATTATTATTATTATTATTATATTATTAGTTGGCCAGAGTGGAAAGACAGAGTAATATACATATTATGTACCTATTTAACTAGGTATATAATGTATCTTGAATCGTGGTTGAGTCAACATAATTATATGATCTTTATATGAGTGTTACAGTAGTCCCAGAGATTCTCACAATCTCAGAAGCCACTATATCACAGAGGCCACTATATTAGAATCTCACAGAGGACACTATATCTTACAGAGGTCACTATATCTTACAGAGGTCACTATCTCAACAGGGTCAATCTAAAGGGTATAAAACCAAACGGTTTAGCACTTTATACTTTTGTCGCTCAATTAAAGCCTGGAACTCTTTACCAGCGCATGTGTTCCTATCTAATTATTATTATTATTATTATTATTATTATTTTAATCAGGCAGGCAGTTGAAACAACTGATAACGCCTTAATTATGATCCTGGGTCTTTTAAGTGGGGCGAAAAAAAGCATTTACTAAGCCGCCATAGTGGTGGCTGCTATTCCTTTTGATTTTGGAATGGTGTCCATCACTATTGAATTCCACTTACTGCCATCTACCATCAGGCAGAGTGAAGTCATTTTCGTAGGCTAATAAACATATAAAAAAAAACAGCATTTGTTTCCAACAAGTCACACTCTCAACTGTCTAGTTAGAATTTTTTTTATAAAAAAATCCCAACCAGTCACACTGTTACTCCATGGGAACTTTTTATTAGGTAGGTACTAATTTCCCAACCAGTCACACTTACAGGATGATAATATAAAATAATGAAAAGCGGCCGTAAGTAAGACCTGCTGCGTATAGTGCTAGCGTATAGTGAATAAACCAATCTAATGGCAATCGAACTTATAAAAAAATGAATGAAATCGGCAATCAGCAAAGTGTAGTGAGTAGTTCTCATGCATTCTCTTTCAAACCTTTCCCTGCACTGCAGCGGGATATGAATCATATCCAATAATAATAAATAGTTGATACCTTATGTGATGAGTACCTAAGTAATAGCATTAACGAGCGAATTAATCCCCTAAAGACACCTTTGCGATTAAAGAAAAAAAACTAGATAATTTTGTAAATCATTTATTGAATATATAAAAAATATAAAATACAATAAAGTTGGGACATTAAGATAGTAATCAAGTAGGTAAAAAGAATTACATCATATGCATTTATTCTTACGTGTCTTTAAAATAACCACGTACTTAGTATGTAGGTAGCTAAATAATTCGGCTGTTGAGAATATAACGTATTGGCTGGATTTTTTAAAGGAAAATAAAGCATTGGCACTCAATAGTAAGTAGGTGCTCGATCATTATATTATCAAAATACTAAATAAGCGGAAGCTGTGTGCCTTATTATGAAGTCAGTATTTAATTTTACTGATCAAGATACTCTGTAAAGGCCGTCACTTACGGCAGCTACAGTGTATGTATTTATCATGTACTTACGTATATTGCATGATATTATAATGTATTACTCCGGACATACGTATAATGTAGATAGCTTTTCCATAATTTGACGCTCAATATCTAATACATTGAAAATACATTTTTGTGTTGTAGCTGCACTAATTTAAGTGACAGTTCACTGTCGCTTCTAAAATTACATCCCCTGGTCAACTTTCTAGGAAAGACATCAGGAATTTTCTAATCCACCTATTGCATAGTACCTACTGGTATATTATATGGCTACGTTTCAATTTAACAAAGAAATGTATTGAATAGAGAAAAACGGCACAATTTCAGACCACCAAATCTTCAGATAGCTACAGAAGTTATAAATAAAATTATTATATAAATCAATATACTTATAGGTATATAAATTGAATTATATGGCCGCTCGACTAACTAAAAATAATAGAAATACAAATTAATCTCATACTTAAAACTAATGCGTAACTTCTTAACACAAGGATAATCATGGATTATTAAATGCCTGGACTATGGAAATGAGTGTAAAGTAGAGGATACAAAGGAATGTCATCAGTTAAACCTATTGTAATTCTATGATCACATAATTATATGGATGGAAAATACTAGGTACAAAATGGAATCGATTCTGTTGTAGGTAGGAAAAAAAGGCTAACCTTGGAAAAATCCAAACTTGGCAATTCTATGGCAAATTACTGATTTCAAATTATTCTTGCATGACACATAATTAAAAGTACCTATCGATAAACTTTCGTACATATTTGCATTAAGTAGTAGGTAGATACCTACTGTTGCGTCGTCCGCACGACCACCTTATCACAGAGTAGATAAGCCGTACAGTAAGGTAAGTATCTACTTATATTAGTAAGTGCAAAATTGTTACCTATTTTGGTAGGGTTGTCACAATAGGCTAAGACAAACAAAACATTTGTTAAATAGTTTATTTATGGAGTTATTCCGGTCCGATCCCCCAGATCTGATCCCCTAGGGTTATAAATTATTCTTTAATTCCGTTCTGATTCCCTGCAAATTTAGTTATTCCGGTCTGATCCTCTCAGTCTTTTTGACAGATAATTACATTCAAGAGAAAAGCAGTTAATGTAACAATAAATTAAAAAACATAAGAATAATAAACGCCGTTGTACAGTCTCTGCTTACCCCATTAAGGGACGGCAGGCGTGAAGTTATTGTATGTATTTTCTCGAAAATCTGTCAAAGATAACTAGGGGATACTACCGGAATAAAATATTTAAATATATTTAAGTTTTGTTTCTGATATCTTACGCGATCAGAACTGATTAGAAAATGACAAAAAATAAAGTGTATGGGATTCAGGGGATCAGACCGGAATAACTCTATATATGTAACTACTGATTTTGATATCTCATTTAAACGAATAGGATTAAAATAGTGAATAGTAAAACATCTGTCATTTTGCCTTTTTAAGTAGCTAAATTCTATACATTTAAGTGTTTTAAGCTGATAATATTATAAAAGTTTTGTTGCCGATGTGTTTTAATAAACATTATCATTCGTGTATTTTTCAATTAAGCAAGCCAGCGTCCAGTGGACATGCACATATGCCCCGCGTGCTTGGAGTAGTGCCACCGATTTGCGTGGTTGTATGAAGCTTTCTCTCTGTACCTACGTATCTACTTTGTGACCTTTATGGCACGTGTTATAGGTATATTCATTCGGGTCGGGTTATCACTCGTCAGTTTCCTCAATTGGCCAGTTTCGTTAATTCGCCATTTTCCTTATTCGTCAATTTCATGATATTCTCTAATTAGTCAGAAATTTAAGTAGGTACTTTTAAAAACATGTTGTAATATGCCGTAATTTTTTTTTCTATCTTATAACTTGACACTCCTTTAAGCTATTAGTTTTGGTGCCACCAATTTCTTACGCGAATCTAGATTCGGATGAGATAAAAATTACTGTATTTTGCAACAACAGAATAGAGACCAAGAATTATGGAAATAAAAAAGCTACTGCATTGCTAGACAAAAAACAAAACGCGCCTTCAATTAACCCTAAATCACCACATATCTTTAGTAACAGCACCGTGTAAACAACACACAAAGGCAACTCACACGGGCTCCATTTTAGTTACAATCTTATCTGCATTGGCATCTTTTCACAGCCCTTACTTACTAGTGCTACAAATATAACGATTATACAATAACGTAAACTAAGCACTAAACAGTGTATAAAACCTATCGCAACGTGTAGGCGAGACGTTAGCCTTAATGCATCGCACAACAAAAATCCGGTTTCAACTGGCTTTCAAATCAAGTAATGTGAAACAATGTGGTTAGAGCTGGCAAACAAAAATGCAAAAACATTTTGTATACACAGAGGTTCATTTACGCAAAATATATATGCGATGATGAGCCAGAGTCGTCCAGAAGTAGCCATACTTTGGGCACAGATCATGATTATATTATTATGTTAAGTAATTTGATTAGTATTTAATAAAAAAAACCTGGCACTTTATTTCCAGATGGCCTTAAAATGTTATTTCTTAACTGCACTAAGCCGAATTTTCCCTTGCGACATATTTCGTCCGCCTCGCCTATGGGTGCTAGTCTTAATAGAATATTTATAAAAGTAGAAATATTATAAAAATTCTTAATCATATTTTTTTTTATTTCATTATTGCAGCAGACAGGCTTTCCTCATTTCTACTCAACATCAATAACACACCACTACCCCGGTAGTATAATACTTGGTAGTGTTGTGTTAATAGTGTCATGTTATTGATCTCTGATTTGTGTAGTATAATAGACACACATATTTTGTAATTATTATACAAATAATTTAATATTATTATATTAAAAGATATACATATTTTGTGTTCATATAATTATACTATCCTATGTAATTGCAACTATATAAGTGTAAAATAATATACTGTGCCAATTTGTGTACTAAGTAGAAAGTAATATGTGTAATACTATAACATTTAATAATTTTTGTAATTTCTATTCATTAAAGTTAACATTTTAGCAAAGTGCTATTACATTTATATTTAATCAGTTAATGTTTGCATGGTCTGTGTTGGTAATATACTCACTTAAACTGCAGGTGTGCGGTCCAAATCTTTGAATAGTGATATCGACATCCTGTAAATAGTACATTGTTAATTAACTAATATGTAGGCAGGACCAAAGTTTTCCGGGTAGACTTATCAGTGGATATAGTTATAATTTTTACCCAAAACTACCAATAGTGGTGTGTTACTAGCATTTTTGACCAGCTGTATTATGTCCTATAGGCTAGTAATTGAGTTTATATCAATTTATCAGAGACCAAATTAGCTTAAGGTTTGATATTTTTATTTTATATTTTGCTAGCTTTCCGCGGGGCGGTTGAACCCGCGTCTTTGCTTACTGCTATGCTCTCATCGCCAGTAACATGATGTTACTGAACTCGGCTATCGTATGATAGCCCAGTTTTACTAGTTTTACCAAGTTTAACTAAAAGAATTTTTGAAATCCCAGTGGTAGTTCCAGAGATTAGCACATTCAAACAAATAAACAAACTCTTCTGCTTTAATATAATTTAGCACATTCAAACAAATAAACAAACTCTTCTGCTTTAATATAATAGTATAGATATAGATTTAAAGTATTTTGATGTGATGCATTTAATACTTTAATTAATAATCAACATACTAAGTATTGACAGTAGCAAAAGTGAGGGGAAAATTCCTTATCCTACAACATCAGTACATAAGAATGTACATAAATATGTAATTATAAATCAGATATTATTTGTTGTTCATAATTGCCATTACTCACTTGCTTATCATGTGTTGATATATATAGGATGGTATTATAGTGATGTTTACAACAGAGGGACTGGCATCTATTACTTTAGATATATCCTTATCTTTCATGCCAGCTACATTAATTGTGTTTATTTCCAATAATTGATGGTCTGTGAGTAATCCATTGCGGGCTGCAGATGAATCTTTCACCAAACCAACAATTTTACCATCTTTGAAATGGAAGCCAATATGGCCAAGAGAGTCCTTGTGTAGAGTTATTGTCCTCTCGAATGGTCTGAAATAAAAGAATAAATAAAAATATTTATCATAAAAATGGGCAATCCTTAATTAAAATCTTGTATAATGACGAGCAATCAAACCTGTCACGGACAGCCATAGTAATTCCATTAACAGGAGCTTTTTTCAATAGTGCATGACATTGATCCATTGTCATTCCAGCCAATGCCACATTGTTTATTTCCAAAATCTGGTCACCAAATCTGAGGCCGGCTAAAGCTGCAGGGCTGTTAGCACCAACATAGCACACAAATACACCATTGTTAACAGAATGTAGTCTCACACCACATTTACCCTCTTTATCCTTACAAAGCACTACTTGTCTTATAGCCTGAGTGACTGTTGCCTTTGCCAAAGTTGTTGATTGAGATGACAATGGTGCTATTAAATTAGTTTGTGCCAGATTCGATGCCACCTGAAAGTAAACAACAAACACTATAAAATATAGTTAATGATCCACAGGAAATTGCCAGCAAATCTTATTAGAATTTTATTGGTATTGTAGTTCTATTATGTTACCCATGCATATGACGCATAAATGGAAAGTAACTGGTTTTAGACCATTTGAGACGTGTTTACTTACTGTTTGAACTTGATATTCTGGCATATTGAGTGCAATAACTTCAGAAGATAATTCCAAGCCCATGTAATCTCCTAGTGCAGGATAAACATGACCTGCAAGGGCGCTAGGCACAGGAGCGACAGCTTGGGCATAAGAAGGCAAAGCCTGGTGCTGAACCATCTGACTCCTCGCCATGGTATCAATTTTCATGTCTTCTAATGATGGATACAGAGACATTTTGGCAAATAATTAATCCTCTACTCTGATTATTAACAATTTTAAATGTCTTGGAGATTGCACAACAAACGTAACTAATATTTAGAAACACTGACAAAGAATATCACAATTACTACGTTTCAAACACTGAATCATAGCAAGAAAATCCTTAGAAAACCCCAATGAATGAATGAAATGAAAAGAAAAACCACAGAGTACACAGAGTACAGCAGAAAAACCAGTTGTCTTGTCATTGTAAAATGTCAATCGGTCAATTTCTGTTGGATGTGTACTGTCTTCAAGTAGCAGTGAGTAGTAAAGTAGAGGTCACACCGTGCTACTACGGCTGTGTGATAGAGATGAGATATACTTGCAAAATTCAATACCAGGGCTTCTAAGTACAAGTACGTAAAAATACGAGGGTCGAAAAACAGGTTTTAAAATACTTGAAAGTATTTGTCGTCCCACCCGCTAAAGGTCGGGTTCGAGTATGGCAACCCACTCCACGCTGGACGCGAGCGCCTTACCTAAAATTCTTGCATAGGAATTCAACCTGTATTCTCAGTAAGATAAGGAACAAATTCGTATGAATAAAAAAATACTTTGAAGATTAAAAGTATTTATTATACACAAAGTACGACTTACGAGTGTGTTTCATAACTACATTGAAATATGAATCATTTTTCTATGCTATCGTTTGCCTTAAAGCACTTACTTTCATACTTACAAGTATTGGACGCAAGCGTCTTACTTAAAATACTTGCATAGAAATTCAACCTGTATTCTCAGTAAGGTAAGGAGCAAATTCGTATGAATAAAAAATACTTTGAAGATTAAAGTATTTATTATACACTAAATACGAGTGTGTTTTTTATCTACATTGAAATATGAGTCGTTTTTCTATGCTATGCTATCGCGCGTTCGCCTTGTAGCACATACTTTCATACTTGCAAGTATTTTCTGCTCGTACCAGGGCGCCGTACTTTGAAGCGAAACCCTGGTTTTAAGCCCTGGTAGCGTAAATACGTTTCATCTCTACTGTGTGAGTGAGTGGATAGCTTAACATTACAAGACACCAAGATTTCTATTCAAATTAATTGCAGTTAATTACAACACTAGAACATTAAGAATATGACATCTGTCACTCGACCGAATCGAATTTGACGGTTGACATCAGACATTGTCGCAAAACAACAAATTTTGTCAGTCATGTCAATGCTCGAGAAATTTTAAAGGTTTTTATCTTTAGATTTGCTGTTTTATATTGGTTAGATAATATTTGCAAGATATGTTACTGGATATCCAGTAGTCAGTCAGAGCTTAGTAATTTAAATTATTGACGATGGAAGCGCCTACCCTCAAGCGTACTAAAGGGTAAACAAAATATTTAGTTTTGGAAAAAGTGTATTTAAAGAAGGATCGACGATAATAAGACTAAATTTACCTTTCTGTACAGCCGTTGTCGAGAATGGGAGCGTCTTAGGCGTAACAAATTCAATGATGCTATATCTAAACTGGGTGAAATAGCAAAAGCTGTAAATAAAACCAATTTTCCCGATGAAGATGCTGACGACGCCCAGTGTCCTAAAGTTGAAATAATACAAAAAGCTATAATATGTTTAACAAACTGTGCGAGACAGATAACGCAATTGAGTAAGTTGTTATAAGAGGTAACTGGTACTTTACGTCTTGGAATAGAATCAGACTTCCACAAAATCATACTCTAAGCAGACTTAATCTGTATAATTAAGGTGGATTTTTGTGTAAGGGGTGAAAGTCTTCCATTCTATATATGTGCCATGTTTTGCAGAGATGGTCTTAATACATAAGTAACTTATATATGCTTTTTCCGGCATAGGCTTCTCCAACGATCTTCACTTTTACTGATTTCAGCTACCTTTATTCATTGTTTGCCTTTTACCAGTTATTGCTTCAGTTAATGAATGTGGGAGATCTGCTTACATTTGTCTTTTGATTTGTGATAACCGCCAGACTTTTAATAATTTAGACACTTTTCTACCATACATATAGAATTCATCTTATTAGGTATCATTGACAGACAACGAAACTTGTACTAGTTACATTGAAAATAACTATAATTTTTCAAAATAATAGTATCTCCCAAATTGGTAATATAACTTATATTTTTAAACTGTTGTTATAAATAAATGTAAATCACATATTTTATTACAGAGGGTGAAATACTAGCTATTCAAGTCCAACTGGATACTGTTAAGTCTAAAAAACAAACTGATGCATCTACACAAGCTTTTGTTGTTTTAAATAAGAATCATAAAGGTTTGTAAAATGCAGCTTCTTCTACAAATAAAAAAAAACTTTAGACAGTATTAGGAACACTGCACTAGCTTTTTTTCTTTCTGTTTTTTCTTTTCTACTCTCTTTTTTCTATTTTTATTGAGACATTCAATATAATATGAGTATTACAATACTGATTTCACTTAGACTGCTCCCTAACTGCAACCATTCACATGTAATGTAACAATAATTGTAACATTTGGCTCGATTTTGAGCATTATGAATTTTGAATGTTATAACAAGTGAATGCTCGCAGTGAGGGAGCACCTTTACTCTACATTATTTGTTTTAAAATAAATTAATATAAACTATAAAAAATTAAAATATAAGCTTTCTATATTTTTCATGAATAAAAATTATTGTTGATATTTTATATAAAAAGCAATGAAATTTTCAACCCCTATATTACAAGGAATTTTATTATTTATTTATTAAACTTAATGCATGAAAGTACAACAGCGGACTTAATGCTAAAAACATTTATACGGCCATATTATACAGGCCAGTATAGTTTTTCATTCTCAATTTTTTATTGCAGATGCAGAGATTATTTCTGATAAACAAAATGTAAAAGATGCTTCCACACAAGTCTACTTTGGTTTTTCTAAAAAACGTAAAGGTGAGTAATGGCTTTTAGTGGCAAATAGTAGCAAGTTGAGTTCCAGTGTCATGTTCAGGACAAAAAAAATATTTCAATACCTGTTTACCAGCAAACAGTGATGATTAAAATAGTGCATGTACCTCCAACTTAGGAAGCTTGGCAATGCTTTCATTTTCTTCTTGTATGTCTACTCACACTAAATGGTCAAAGACATTTAATCATTTGGGTTATTTGAATTAACACATGCAAACATTAAAATTACTAAAGGTCAGCCAATTAACTTACACACAGTTACAGTTAAATAAATTAAAACATGTATATTTTATGACTTTCAGATGGCAAATACATTAAATTATTAATGTTAAAAAATGCTAAATCTAAAAGCAGTAAAGATAAACCTAAATCACAGGTTGAATGTGCAAAAAAGTTGCCTAAAATTTTACCCAGAGCTCCTTCATTTGACAAAAAAGGTATGTTGGTCACAGTATCTTAGGTAAGTCTAGCCTGCTATTTCTCGCGTTGTATCACAATAAACTGTCCATTGTTTACAGTTTTTATTGCCAGTATTTTCGTTGGCGTAGTTTTTTATAACTGAACTAACTTGATTAACTGCAAGATCTTACATGTATAAAGTAAATTTTACGTTGTTTCAGGACCAGAAAATACGATTGTTGTATTGCCCGCAGCACCGTATATTTTCCCTCCGAGACCACTATTGTTCCCAACTGTCCCGCCGGCTATTGTCTTAGTAGATCAAAATTTACAACCATTAAATAAAGCCCCTGTTCCTATAGTCAACAGAAACAATGGGGATATAACGAAAACAACAATGGTTAATATTTTACCTATATCGGCGTATTCTCATTCTCTATCAGCTGTAAAAAATAAAAAAAGTAATGTGAAACTAAAAAGTGACAAAAAAGTTATCAAGAAAACTAAATACATAGAAAAGTTGACAAAAGAATCTGTAAAGAGCAACGAAACGAAACATAAATCAGCTACCGTTTCGAAAGACGACAGCAATACGGAGTGTTTAAATAAAGAGGTTACTAAAACTAACAAAAGTATTTCAAAATCTGATAAAGTAGAGAGTAATACAATAGCTAAAGAATCGTCTCCATCAACAATTAAAGAAGATAAGATAGAGAAAAATCAAAATACTAAAGATGATAAGGCTAACAACGATGTATCAGATAAAAATATAAATAAAAATAAGGAAAATGAAGTTCCTAACGTTGTAGGTAGGCCGAAACCGTCGGTATTGGTCACTAAAGAACTACCGATGCCCATTGTACCGTCAGCCACCATTAAAAATATTGATAATGACAAAACCACAGATATAAATAAATCCACAAAAACTTCCACTAAAGAAAACGTGCCAGAAAATAAAGATAGGGTATACAAATTGCCCAATATTTTGCCTTTAGATACATCACTATGTGATAATGTCGTAGATGCAGGCAATGCGCGCCTAGAATTAGCCGAAGAATTTTTAGCTACATCTCCAACAGCTGCATTTCTTATGTCTTTCCCACTAGTAAGTGGTAATAGAGCAGACAGTCCTGCTGAAGAACATGCTCATAATACAGCACAAACCCATCCAAAAGATAATAGGAGAACGGAGTTAGCTGCACCAATTGTTCCTTTCTTTGAAAAGTCTAATAACGATATTAAAATAAAATCATCAAGTAAAATGCCAGATCATTGCAATACTTTAAGTAAATCAACTGAACAACAGAAATGTGTCACCAATATGGTTACCAAAGAATCTAATGTTACGAATAATAATACTGCAGTGAGCAAGCCTTCTAATGCTGTGCCATTGCCTAACGTGTCTAACGATAATCCGTTTTTAAATCTATCAATGCCTTCCTTAATATCAACTAACTGCACAATAGCGGATCCTACGTTTGGTATAGAGTTCGACTGCAACATAAGCAAGCCAATCTCAAGTCAATCCACCGGTTACGTGAGTAATAATAATTTCTTTTACAAAAATGATCCATTTGGAACAGTCAAAAATACAATTTACAGTACTAGTAGTATTCCTTCTGGACATGATTTCAATAGCCTTGGTCTTTATCCTTGCGCGATGGAAAAGTACGCTTCTAAAAATAAATCTGATTATAGTAGTGTTGATGACAACCTTATGAAAATCGGATCGTCCAGGTTAACATATGATATTGACTTGGGCTGGTCACACAAAGGGTTAGACTTTGTCAATTGTACAACTACCGCCAACACCTTCCATAAAGACACTATATTAACAACTACTTCAACTCCTTATACAACTTCATATAATCCATTCAATCCAGACTTTCACGTTCCTTTAGTACCTAATTCCAATAAAAAAGATAATTCTAATAAAGTGGTAAGCTCTTTCGCTGACACGATTACCAGCTTTTATTCTCAACCTACCAACTTATGGACTGAAGATGTTCCTTTTTACACCAACAATAGTATTTCAAAAGCTTTAACTTCCAAGAATCAGAATTATCCATTAGCAGATCATGTACAAACCAATCTCAATCAAAAATTAAGTAATAATAAGCATTATGAAACAAAAATTTCTGAAGCGACCGTAGGGACTGGTATTAAATCGAACAATAATGTAGCACAGCATATGCCCGAAAAGTATACGAAAAAATCTCCTACTAAAATGCACATTAACTGGATGACATCAGAAACACGATCTGTACAAAATAATTGTAACCCTATACAACCGCCTCATCCAGAGATAAAAGAAACACATAAAACTACTTACAATCATCTAGATCATTCAGTTAAAAAGCAAGATCATAACGAAGGCAACTACTTTCCAATATCTATGCATAATTTTTCGACGCAAGCAACCCAAGATGAGTTCCAAGTTTGGCCTTCTTCTACTAGACCTTTGGGTACTACTGAAATAAGTATTGATCCGCCTCCGATCAACCTACCTACATTAGTTGGCGACCTGGCACTTGGCCCACATGACAAAAACAAAAAGGTTGATGTTGCAAATCGGACAGCACCGCAAGCTGATATACAAAATTGTGGCAACTTCCTTTCTGTCACACAACTAATGAATCGTTCAACAGATAACATGCATTCACGATTTCAAGTACCAAATATCGACGCATCGAAGCCGATACCAACGAAGCAACATATAAACCATTTTGCTAATGATAATCACCGCAAAACAATACCACATTTAGATAATCATATGCCTCAACCATGTTATGTATTCAATGATCCCAAATTGATCAATTCCTATGAAAGTATGCCTCAATTTACTCAGCCTAAAACAAAATCAAGTAGTAAAACGGAAAAGTCTTCCAAAACTCAAAAGAATAACTATTCTACTGAGGCTTTGTTAAGAGGTGCGAATTGTACGCAAAAGATTCAGGACACTAACAGTGCCAAGTTTATGATGCCTACACAAAAGTATTCTGACTATTCAACCACCCAAGACACTGCCGTAGCACAGGTGTCGCATTTCCCACCGATTTTGGATTACTCTGATAATGGTTACGCCAGTCAACAGTTTTCGGGAACTACTTTGTATAACACTACTACGAATACAATATCAAATTCCTTCTATTCCAATTTTATGCCAGGCAGTAGTAATTTAATGTCCGGTAACTATACCAGTGGACCGTTTACTGGCGACTTCATTGATTACAATCAAACAGCAGAATGCAACTATGGCAATCATAAATATGAGGAGCTAAAGATGAGAAATAATACAACAATGTTCCCAACTGACAAAATACCCACGAATTACAAAAGCTCAAGGCGGGAGTCAGCAACTAAACATAAACTGGAGTGTTCTAAAAAAGAATCCAGTAAGAAATATCAAAGTAAGAAAGCTAAAATTAATAATGAGATTGAGGATTGGAATGATCCATCTCATTTGTTGTGGCAAAACAAGGCATCGACCAAAAAGCATACGAATTTGATGGCAGAAGAGTTGCCTTTTCCAAACTATGTGGGCAATCAAATGGCTCCACAGTATCAGAGTGATTTCTTCAATAGTCATCTCATGCCAAGTAATATGCAGAGTATGGGTCATAATGTGGACCGATCTTTGCCCAGTTTTCCGGCTACCTCACGAGCTAACTTTAACTTGAGTACTATATTTCCAGAAATTACTATGGTAAGTTCATACAAGTAATTGTTATGATATTTTAATATGAAAAAGACAATACTTAAATTTTTTTTATTGCCGACAGTGGCAGACGAGCAAACAGTCCACGTGATAAAGTGTAAGCGTAAGTGGTAACTGTCGCTCATGGACGAATGAATGATGAAGCCGCTGCCTACCGTAAAGGGAGTGGAGTAGGTGAAAAGATTGAGAGAGATGAGAAATAGTAAAGGGAGGAAATTGGGGCTCCGGCACTCTTACTCACCGAACGAAACACAATAGTAGGTAGATACGAATACTGTTACTCTTACGTGGATCTTCTATGAGAGGGTAGTACTTCTCCGGTCAAATCGGTCTATACATGCTGAAACCAGCGTGGATCTACTAGGTATCTACAGTTTAATTTTACATTTCTCTTTTTTTTCAGAAAGTGCAATGATATTAATTTAAGATAAAGAATGGCCGCAACGGATTTTTTTTAAAATAAGCGGATATTTATTAATATACTTATGTTAAACCTGTGATTATATTAGAAATAAAAAAAATGTTTTATTAATTTAAAATACATTTTGTCCTCTTTTCGATACCTACATGCTTTGACTTCGTCAATGTGTTCTGTCGGTTTTGTAAGTTTGCATGAATTTTATATGTCGTGTTTCATATTATTTTAACTAAGACTAATTAAAATAATATGAAACATGACATGTAAATTAGGTCTCATAAAAACGAAAGAATCACACATTTGATGTATGCAGTTCGCCGGAAATCTGTAAGGCTCATAAAACTTAAAATACTAACGCATATAATACAAAACAGTTCATACGTGTATGTAAGTAATAAACTGAACTGTAAAAGGTATTGGGGCTGCAGTTAATCTCGTTTTGTTACCTTGCGGATTAAGTGGAATATACTGGTCCACTAAAATAATTCTTAAACATGTGTTTATAAGAATTTTATAACGAACAGTTATCTGATTTGCATTTCAGTGAGAAAGTCTGTGGCGACCGTGACTATTATCTTACTTTGCAATAAAAATAAATAAGTTAAAATGATGTAAGTAATTCAAAAATAGTCATGATATTGCCGAGTTATTTGCTAGAACTAGAAGAATTTCCCGAAATAAGGTTCACCTTTTCTGTGGTAACAACTATAGTAACGACTAATGAAAATAATAGGTAGATACCTAAATCTGGATACTGGCATATGATTTCTGATTATTTTATTGCACTCTATAATAATTTTAAAGTAGGCTGCCCGAAACCGGTCACATTAAAGCACATAAGTATTAGGCTGTCTTTCAACTGAAATAGTAACGATGATGTTTCAAAATCAACTCTAGTTTTATGTCGAGCCAATCTTAAAAATCTAATTAGGTTCTAGTAGATACCTTCCTATTATTACGAGTAATAGAATATAGGAACGTAAACAAGCTATTCAAACAATAATGGGTAAAAACACTTAGATATTTAGTGTTAAGTAGGTAGGTACATAAGTGCACGAGAAACTGAAATCACGGCAAATATTCACTGTTTTGTGTCGTACCTTTCCTCATACGTGAAATATTTTATGCTATCATCGATGAGACGAACGCACGTGAGCGTTCATCTCACGGTACTAGATGGTGATTTCATGATAAACCTGACAGGTTATGTACTTACCTATTTTGATAAAAAAAGTTTCTCTTAACAGGTAACCGTCCATAAACCCAACTTGAGTGGTCATTAATTTTTTTAATCCTTACTTAACCCCTTATCTACCTTTGGGTAGAAATGATAATTACCGCCTACGCATCTTTATAGGGTCAATACGATTAGGGCATTGAAGTTGAGAGTCAGATGAAACATCAATATTCCGGTATCTACTTAATTGAATTAAGTAAAAGTTTTATATACTGAAACTCACCTACCTACTTCAAAATTAAAAGTTTTCCTCACTTGACCAATCTTGACTTATCCTCATCCATCTGTTGCTGAACACTTTTACCAGGCTGCCAGTTCACCTCGTGAAAGGCGTACCGCGCTGCGTCTTCAAGTTTGTGGTCACCACTCTGGAATTTTTCTGCTATTGGCTATTAAGTAGTTCTGTGTGCTGCGTGCCCTAACCATTGAATTCAATATTAGGTACCTAATATAAATTTAGCTTTTTTTCGTACTTCGGATTAATAAGTCACTTTGATTATTTTTACTATAAAGGCAGGTTGTGCCCTGCATAATCCGCTTCTCTTTAACCTATAATGTTGCTTTTTCGAAATTATACCTAATTAAGTAGTACCTATATTAATAGTCATCACCTTCCCTCTAATATGGCGAAGGTGATGATGGCTGGTCTGTGCGTCATGCTCGTGAACGGGTGCTACCTGGGATGACTGGTCAATCTTGGCATGGCATACATTTAATACTTAATTCAATATTACCTTGTAGTTCAATATGATTGAGAAATGCATTTACTATTTTTTAATTTTAATTAAAATACGTAGTCAAATTACCATACTAGATGAAACTAAATAATTGTAATCCTCTATTTTCGTTTCTTTTCTTTTTTCAAAAATGTTATTAAATAATTAGTTATTTTGTAATAATTACTTTGTATGGTTCTTTGGTTGCGTTGATGTGTTAAAATTGTTAACTCATACAAAAAATTGTAATCATCTGGCGATTGAAAAGAGTGGCGTGAGTTTCTTGCCAGTTCTTCTCACAGCTCTACCTCGTCAGCGAACTGGCTGTAGGTTAATTAGCTGACTTCATGTAATTTGACTTTTCATAAGTATCATTCTGTGATCAAAATGAAATAAATACTTTGACTTTGACTTTGACTTTGACTTAGTAATAATATTACAATAACTACACACATCTGTTCGGCTAATTTTCTTATTATGTAATAAGTTATACCTATTTATTTTTGTGTGTAAGTGAATTCTGTTACAATTCTTTTGAGAAAATAAAGTAAACTGAACGTTAGCCTCAGCTAATAATATGTGGACGTCAACAAGTTGTGGTGAACTTTTTCATTAATTGTTTCTACTAGTTTGTAAAGCCAGTCGCGACACAGAACTTATTCGTTACAGCGGAAAAGTTATTTATAAAGCAAATTTGAGCCTTGAACTTGTAAAATTAATAAGTTTATAGGTAAGTATAACATTTATAGGTACGCCATCCCTCGAGTATTGCACTGAGGCAAAGAGTGAGTCGTGTAGGTACTCGCAACTTATTTCGATGCCAAGTTATAGCCCAAATAAGTAGTCTATTTTTATTTTCCACATGTAAGTAACTCAAATTTAAATTTATGTAAAATAAAAACTGACACTCGAGGGTTTTTATAATGGCTATAAAGCTCCTAACATCTGAAAGCGATCGAGATAAAGACATGATTAATGGGTATAGCCAGATCTTCCTCTTTGTCTTAACTTTTTGGAATGAACCCAGCTGATAACGATTTTTTCATTAACCGTTATATCTACTCTTAGCGTATCATTTTTGGCAGCGTCTGAATCGCGGACCGGTTGAAGCGCGCTGGTTTTAAGTTAAGTCTACGTGCATACAGGAACTATATTGTATTAGTTTCTCTTTAGATATAGGTAATCAATAATCCACGGAAAAGAATAAAGTTTTCCATCATTGATAAATTGATTATTATTAGACTTGCTTCTCTGAAGTGGCAATGGGCAGGATACATAGCTCGCAGAACTGACGGCCGTTGGGGCAGAAAGGTTCTAGAGTGGCAACCACGAACCGGAAGACGCAGCGTGGGCAGTCCCCTTACAAGGTGAACCGACGAACTTATAAGAGTGTGGCGGGCAACAGATGGATGAGGGCAGCAAACGACCGGCCACGGTGGCGAAAATTGGGACAGGCCTATGTCCGTCTTTTGGCTGATATGAAATTGATTAAGTATAGGTATCCTAAAAAAAATAAAACTATCCACATTTAGTTTTTAGCGCACCATGGTACCGAGTGTATAACTTACTCTTGCCGTGGATGTCGCAATACTGTTTTACAATTTGCGTTAGTGGATTCACGAGGAATTGTTTTCCTCGTGGTCCCACGAGTGGGTCATAGTATCCATAAAATGTACTCTGTGAGTGGGACTACGAGAAACCAGCCGCAAGAAGTGATTAGGTTCTCGCCGTAGGTATATTCATTTACCTACTCTTTGTTACTAGGTAACGAGCAGCAGCATTGCGCACCTACTACATAATACATATACTAGCATTGATTTGTTAAAAAAAAACTAATTAATATTTATTTAAGGTTTTATTATCTTATAAACCTACTTCAAAACTATCTGCCGTAGTACGGTTTGTCGCACAAATCAACCGATTAACGGGTAAAGAGTGAGTTATTCATCTCGAAAGTCTCCCACAATAAACAGTAACGTGTCCCATTGGTAATATAGTAATCGTTTTTAAACATTAGATACCTACTGTCTAATCTCTCTCTAGAAAAACTATTAATCCCCCCATTCATTAATCTTACGAGCTATATGTATGTACCTATAAATAAAGCTAATGAAATTATAAGCAAAAATTTTCACCAATTATAGTAAACTAAGAGATAGGTACTAAAAATTCATATTCAGTTAACAACGTTCATATCTGCTAACGACTTGTCCTTAATTATGCAGTTTTTTTTATCATAGAATAATTATAGCTGCTAACAACATTGCATTGCGTTACATGACGATGTGCCGTCGCACTTTAAATAAGTGTAATGGCTTCAGCATAAAATGTTATAAAATATGAATTTTTATATGCGCTAGTGATATACATTAGTAGTAGATAGTTATCCAATACTATAACCACTATGGAACAGGAGCTATCTACGATAATGAATATTAAGCGGATAAATTCGCATTTGATTTTGTTATGTGCTGAGTTGTGGATTCTGTGATAAATTGGAATTCACGGATTACAGTCATGAGTCAGAATGATATAACCAGTTGGAGTCCGTGAGTCGTGACAGTCGATGTACCTGACACTCGTTGGACCAGGATCCCAGTTGAGCGCCAAACTAGTAGGTACCTAATAATGTAAGTTGTATTTTTGTATATCAAATTTGTGATAACAAATATTTGAAGGTGTTCACTGCTGGATATGAATTTCTATCCCTGAATACGGGTATTTAGGTATCATAAGGTTAACCATTGCCTAATAATTCCTGACGGGCATTTCCTTGGACACTCAAGGGTAGATTTTATTTTATTTTTTTATTTTATTTTATTGACGTGCAGCAAAGTGCTGCATCTCTTCCATAATTGTGTTTTCTTTCTCTTTATTGTTTTGTGCAACACTGAGAAAATATAGCTTCTTACGTACAACACTTATTATTACTTTTAAATTGTGCTCAGATTACGAAAATGGGTTTGCTACCTATTACATTGTAAGTAGGTATGTTATTAGTTGGCGAAAGTTCTGCTTGCCGCTTTGGTTTTTTAAGCGGTGGTCATGCATTTAACCTACTTAGGTATGTCCCCAGCATAATAATTTCAGTTGAAAAACTTCCACTGACGGACCTCATCCAAGCGTCATTGTACCCAGTCCTGAACTTTTTCCATCGATGTGAGAAAAACGATCCAGCTGAATTGTATTAACAAATACTTATAGGTATAGCAAAATGCACACAGCTACCTACTGTCATCGTAAATTTAACAAGTTCTTTACACGATGTATGACGAATTCTTGAAACATGAGTAAGACACGTGTTTAGCATAAGAACATGTTACGAATATAATAATAAACGGTAAGGTACATGTTATGTAAGTATGCATGCAATTTGCTGAGTATGTACCTAGTAAAATGTTGATTGTGATGATAGATAGGTTCAGGTTCAATTGTAAGTAGATCGGTGCTTAGAGTACAATAAGGATTATTTAGTTTAATAATCTCTATTGCACCTACATAATCCGAATATTCCGTTGCTTACTAGAAATTAGGTACCTATAAGTAACTCACGGGTAACTCCTCAGAATTAACAGTAAGAATCCTTGTAAACATCGATCTACCACACTCTGGAATCTCGGGGTCTGCTAAAACTAGGTACTGCCTTGGACCCCGCAAAATCTTTTATTTACAACAAATGGGAGGAGTTAAAATTATAAAACAGACAACTAATTTAATTTGAATAGGATTACGACCCATAAAAGTAGATAAATGTACCACGGACTAAATAATTTGGAAACTAAGTGAGCTATGTTAGGTTCCGTAGAAGCAATACTTCTTGATCATTATTGTATCGTTTAAGAGTAAGTGTACCGTAGAAGACTTTAGAGTCACGGTTTGAAAAAAACTTACCTAATTATATAAACAACACAGCAACAGTGCATCAACCTTTAGGTTTTTGACCTTGTAGTACTTTTGGATTGTATTTATTTAAAAAACTTTATATACATAACAGTATATTTGGTGGACTTAATACCTGGGGCATTTTCTACCAGTCAACCAGTACGGGTGATGCAGAAAAGAACAAAGTAGGTGCATTTAAAGTAAAAAAAAAAGTGAATAATAAAATACAGATTTATGTAAACATACATTAGTAGAGTTTTGTAAACGATGGCAATTCTACCACGATTTTAATTTTTAATTAGCGGTCCGTTTGAATTCGAACCTGGGTGCCTCCATTATCACCTTGGTAAATCCCTTTAGACGCTGCGCTCTCGCATCTCGCTGACGTCTCTACCTTTAAATAAGTATAGGTACCTACCTACCCAAACTCCAGCTTTTTATGTATTCTTGTACAATGAATGACCTAGTAGTTTTCCAAATTCCGTGTTTAGTCAGTGTGATCTTTGACTTTTATTTAAATAGATAACTCAGTGATAAGTTAGTAATTAGTGTTGTCGTAAGCCTAGTTTTTACTGCCGTAGTTATCACTACCATCAAGTAGACTTGTTATATTACGTACTTATATAAGTGTTGAAGGACCTAGGACTAGATAAGTGAACAAGATTAGACTTAGGTAAGTAGGTAGTTAATAGAAAATACGCCCATTTTAGATAGTATTAGATACCAAGTCATTTTAAGAGTAGCTGTTGTTTGAATACTGTGTGGAGGACATCAATAATTTTATCAATCTGTACAACGCGATTATCCTGTAGCCGATATCAATAACGCTATACGTAGGTAATTATATATTGTAATAATAGTAGGTACTTAATTTTAAAATAAACAAAGACTAGACTACTAGATCACTCTGGACCTAACCTAGGAAAGATAACTGTTTGCTCAGGAGGTCACATCGACTCATCACTCGAGTATTGTCACCTTGTAAAATAAGGCACTAGCTGCACTGGCAGCTTAAAGTTCGTATGTCCTGTTACGCAAACAGGATATCTGCAATCATAGCTTTGCATAAAACACTTAGTAGAAAAATTTTGTATAAGTATTACGTCGTGTTATTATCAAAGATGTTTTTATTTAAAAGCTACCTTTTCATTGTGTTACAACATTAGACACGAAGATTGTAAACAACTTTTTGGATTATACTGATAAAAGAATTGTAAAATTAAGAATATAGATAAAATTAGCCATAGCTCTAATTCTCGTTTCATTACCAGCTGAGTCAGGTCAGGGCTAAGAATAGGGGCCACTACTGTTCCTGATCATGGTCAATGACTTAGTTACCGTAGTTAAAAGTGCAAAACGCTTACTCTACGCAGATGATTTGAAATTGATGATGACAATAAAAAGTGACGAGGTTTGTAAGCTCTTACAGAATGATATAGATACTTTCTTTTAATGGAGCGCTAAGAACAAGCTGTTCTTCAACAGAAGTAAGTGCCAAGTCATGACATAGACTCGAAAGTCAGGACCAAACGAATTTTAATATTTGTTAATTATAAGTTTTGTTTGTTTGTTTAATTCATTGGAGGTGAGAAGAGAATGTGAACAGCTTATGGTGGCATGTAAGTCTCTTAGAGGAAACATAGACTGTCCTGAGCTACACAACCTTTTCTGTCGGCTATTTGTGCCGAATCACTACCTACTTAAGACACCAACAAAGCCGCCGACATAAGCTGTTTGCTCAGCTAGTATGTCATACTGTTGCCAGAGCAGAATTTCCAGTATGTCGTACTCTTATGGTGATCATTGTTCTCAAAACTGATTATCCCAAATGTGATGTGTTTGCTGTTGCATGGAGTGAAATAATGAGAGTATGTCTGGAATTTAGTGTAAGAAGTTATGCAAGGGTCTCCACAATTTCGTATTAATTATTTTTATAAGTATTGTAAAGTATAGTTAGATAATCTATAATTTGTAATGTAATAATTATAGTTAATATTGCAAATTCTATTTTATTTAATGCTTTAAGTATTAGTCCAACTTATGTTCTATGTTAATTATTGTACTTGGTTTTAATTAACTGTTTTAATTAACTAAAATTAATAAATAAATAAAAGACAAGATCAGCCGTTTTAGAATATACTGCCATATTTTAATTAAAATTAAATTTAATATTAAAGGCGGCATAATGTCTAGAAACAATCATATACCTACCTAGTTCAAAACGTTACGTTCCTTACTGAGATAACGGTTTAGGTACGCTCATCGTAGTCCATCGCAAACTTGACATATAAACATTAAAACCTACAAAGTGTCTTAATTTGGAGTTTAATGACGCCTGCCTTTATCTATTTGCACGTACGTACCCAATGTACTTATTGACTACTTACATATACATACATGTAGTGCAATAAGCATGTTCGCCTTGACCGAACTCCGGTTATGTATGTGTTATATGTTTCATTCATAATGTCAGACTGATAAAATATTCGTAATCACTTGGCGATTTCACTAATTCACGGTAAAAACGGAAGTTTAAACATTCTGAACAAATTTCATGAATATGTAAATGATAAAGACTCAAACAATTTCGTAAATTTAAATTATTTTGAATACAGATCAAACGTTTAATACCTAGTAAGGTAATACTGTGCAGTTGTTCACAATTGCTTAGAATAATAGCTGTTTGGACTCAAATATAGTATTATATTTTATTACTTTGGCTCAGAAATAGACATTGCAAGTAAGTAGGTACTTTTAGTAAAGCTATAAGCATTTCATAACTTTTTTAATCCTTTAAAATAAAGATAGCTAGAGACAAAGCTAGCCAATGTTTGGCAGGTTAACATCTAACGGTACAAAGAGGGTGTTGGTTTATCCCGACATGAGTCATGGTAGGACTTACGAAGTTGCGAACAGATCAACGTCATCAAAATTTCACCTTACCAGTCAGTCAACTCGGTTAGGTATTCTGCTATTCGCCAATCGCCACTAATCGCCAGTCTAATATTGTCGGCGGACGAGGACAGACGCGCGCTCTTTAGTGTACCGCGAATCGCGTAAACTTTATGTAATGGCGGGAAAATAAACGACCTTTTATTATAAGAATTAAATATTTATGAACACATGTGACCGTAATGAATAAAACATTTTTGAAGTTTATGGTGAACTTTTAATGAATTTGAATAGAATGAAGTTTTCAACGTGGATAATGGTAAGTGTTTTTTAAATTGTTCTTTAATTAATAACGGTAGTAAACTGGCCCTATAGTTTAATATTGAAGTGTATAACTTTGACCTACAACCTACCTGTTTTCTTATATTAGTCAATCTTTTGCTAAAGGAAAATATTTAGGTATAGGTACCTACAGAGATCGTTAAATTTACTCTCATTTTATGTAATTATAGTTATCAAGGGTAACTAGTGTAGTAACTGCACGAATATTGGTACACTACCTATATACATAATAAAATAAACACAAAGAATGTAAAAGTTTGAATTCGATTTAAAAATATGTATCGCTACAAGCTTTCGTTTCTCGTTTTATGAAAATTGGACTCTTTGGTTAAGTTATCCCGCTCTATAGGTACTGATCCCGCGGGATCAGTTGACAATTTCATTTATTTACTAATTGACTGACTTAATTAAATTTATTTAATTAAGTCAGCCCGCATTAAAATAAGGATTTTTTTTTGTTTATTTTCGAGATTGTGTGCAGAAAAGGTTAAACGCATTCATTTTATTCTTCTGACCTTGACCCGCCTCGTAGCCGTAACTATAAGTTCTGTAGGGTGCGAAACAAAATAATTTTATCAGGTGCGAAATATGCTGATTGGAAAACATTAAACTTTAGTTTTATTGTTTAACTATTTTATATGAATTTTAAATGGTTTAGATTGTATATTTACAATAGAACACGATATTTTAATCTCCTTCAATACTTTTCAAGTGACACCATGTTTTTATTGCTTAAAATTTTTAGGTAATCCTTCATCGGCGATGTTTCTAAAAGTAAACATGCTTTCTTGTGTTTTATTTTTCCTAGTATTTTTCTGTTTACTTATACGATAAGTATTTATTTTCTTACAAAGGGACTACGTACTTGACTTTCAAACGTAATTTGAATGTTATGTGTCTTCGCCTAATATCTTGGTGATATTAATGTCTAACATTTTCTCTGTGCCTATACAAATCATAAGCTTTATAATGCGGGATCAGTTGACCGATTCAAAAACACACTCGGTCAACTGAACCCGCGGGATCAGTCCGAGCGGAAAAACTTAACCAAAGAGCCATAAATGTTACCTACCTGCATGGTTAGTGTGTCTGTCGTTGCTTAGTTACTAATATCTGGTAATCAATGTATATGCATAGGCTATTTAAGTAAGTAGGTACTTATGATATCTGTCTGGGTAAATATCGTACTTACATTATATAGGTATAGTGAATAACCTACAGTGTTTCTGTCTATCCAGCTCAGATCATGATGCATGACAATACTGATTCTATAAGAATTACCGATTAACTGATAAACTAATTATTATAACTACTTAAGTAAAGATTTTTAGGAAAGAGTTAAGGAACTACCATCCGTTATACAAAAAAAGCGCTGCGTTAATTTTTCTGACTGGATTTAAAATAAGTACCTATATTTCCAAAGTTACATAGACTATGGACAAGCACCGTAAATCAGTCGGATTCAAACATGGCAGGGTTCTAAGCCATCTAATAATGTAGGTAGGTACCCAATATGTTGGAACTAGGTACACTTACCTACAAATTGAAATAGAAAACGACTCACGCACATATCTATCTATCGTGTAGGATTTGGTGTAAATGTTATATAAGTAACAATTAGGTAGGTACTTAAGTACCTACATATTTACATTTGGTTAGTATTGTGTGATCACTGATCACACAATACTGTAACCTGAGCGAAACACTTACCTAGGTATGTCGTGCAATTAAATCTGAAACTTACCAGCGCATATAATTTTCTTACAATTCTGATTCTGCCTCGGTTGAAAAAGCACCTCACAAAATTTCAACAATTACATTGTTCGCCAGTTTTACACGATAGTTTTTGGATGGACTCTACCACTTCTGGACTGCACTGACTGCATCAGGCAAAGTGGAATCATTTTGGTAGGTACTCATAACAAAAAAGAATCCAATCGAACTTACCTAGGTATGTCGTGCAATTAAATCTGAAACTTACCAGCGCATATAATTTTCTTACAATTCTGATTCTGCCTCGGTTGAAAAAGCGCAATTAAATCTGAAACTTTCAACAATTACATTGTTCGCCAGTTTTACACGATAGTTTTTGGATGGACTCTACCACTTCTGGACTGCACTGACTGCATCAGGCAAAGTGGAATCATTTTGGTAGGTACTCATAACAAAAAAGAATCCAATCGAACTTACTTACCTAATATGTCATTTTTCAAATTTTTTTTTTTGTTATAATATACATTACAAAGACAAAGAAAGCTTATTTTCTTTTGTTTTGTCACATTAGAAAAACAAGTAGGTACCTACCTAGATAAGTAGTTTTCCTTTTTCTCGTCCTTTGACATCTAACGATTCCAATGTTCAATTCATTTAGAAATAGCTTTTATATTGTTTCAACTTTATTGGTATGATCAAACAGATCTGCTTAGCCTTCAGACACAGCTGTTCTATGTTACATATAGCACTTTACAGCCCCACATAAACACATATATTAGTGTATTATAGCATTCAACTCGGAACAATAAATAATACATAACAACAGCCTATTTATTCGCAAGATGCTCGTACAACACGCATTGGAAACATTATAATTTTCACTTCTATGAACGTTTAAATTTCTGCTTGTACCTAAGTATATTTTCATTTCGTGTAGGTACCTATAGAAATAGAATAAGTATGTGTATGAAACCTTTGATGCAAAATAAGGTTAAAGATGTTCATGGAGAGTTTGTATTGTCAGCATTATGCAAAGAATTCTGTAGTCTGTCAGCAAAGAACTGTCAACAACAAAGCCGATAAGTAAACTTACTTTTTCTTTCGCCGAGATTCCCTACTCTTGTCAGACAACTGACAATGTGAAGAGAAAGAGAGACTAGAAGCGGTTCTTATAAGTTAACACAAACAACGGTTTAAGATTAACGTTATGACGCGATTCAATTTGTTTTTTTCGTACATGGTACCTACTCCTTCTTTACGGGATTCATGATAGTAAGATCAGCACACTCCTAAAGTGTCATAAGCTCGGACACTGAGCTCTCCGAGCAAGGGTTCTTCGCTGTTCATTCTGGCTTACAGGACTCTCGGTAATAGGCGTGTGAGTGAGATTGTGGACGATGTCGCCTGATTTTGCGATATAATGGAGTATTTGGCGCCACAACGAACCGTATCGCAAAACTAGAGACTATAAAATGAAAGGCCGTCTTTATCCGCATGATAGTATAAAAAAGCAATCTTTACATAACACACGAAAACATTTACAAGAAGTAATGAACACAATATGATGTTACTTCTTAACAAATGGCGACTACAAGACGGATTGTACGTGAGGGAAATATAAATTAATATAATCAAACACCTAAGTAGGTAGTCTCAATGCGTCTTTAATGTCTACATTTAATACACTGTTTGTTACATTGAAAATTGTAGTAAGTTCCTGGTACAACTTAGTAACTGCACCAAAGTTTCGCTTAATACCTAACTATTTAATTTTGAAAACCAGTCCATGATGTGAAAGATTATGATTCATTACGTCAGCCTAGCTGCCAGTTCATTGATTACTTCTTAACCCTTTCATGGACACTACTGTAGACACAATAGATGTTTTATTGTTATCACGGCCATATACATACGTTTACTGTCCCTGAAAGTGTTAACTCGCGACTAATATAAATTTTGAGTATGCAAGGCAAGAATCTCCATCCGATCACTAGTTTAATGTTCGCCCATACGAAAAAGCATGCAAAAGCAAAACTGTACGATCTGAATTTCAGCCCACCTTGGGTGTACATTTTGAGCTAGTTTATATAAATCTCATTAGGTTATAATGATAAAATGGTAATTCTCTCTCTCTCTCTCTCTCTATGTGCCTGGTTTAAGTGCGTAGCCTTTTTGTTTTATTTTATAAAAGCATTTCATTAAACGACTGATTGTAAGAGCCGGCGGAAATTTCAGACAGTATAGTTATGAAGATCCAAGTTGCCGACGATATTTTTACAAATTTAAAAATGACTGTGTTCAAGCCTGTCTGAAAACACAGAAGCCCGTAGGTACTTATAATATTATCCCGTAAAAACATTATTATCCCAACCTCATTTTTAACTTACACTTACTGTACGTTTACGAAGGTCTGTATAGCTTTTCTATAAATATTGTAGGGCCGAGATTTGATATCGTATTAAAAATAAATGGATGGTGTCCAATCGCCGAATAATTAGAACGTAAAGTTCAAGAATATCAAAGGATTATTAGACGAAAATATCCATAGGTAGCTGCAGACTTAAAAGGAATTATGTAAATGTTATGTATATTTTTGAATTAAAACGTCTGTTCAATAAATAGAAAGAACGTGCTGTTAAGAGAATATGCCTTTTTTATGAATAAACGCAAGGAAAGAAATAAGAAAGGGCCGGCAAGATAGGGAAATATAGGCCTACTAATAACAATTAGTTTAGTTGCCAATTACTATTGGTAGGGTCTAATATAAAAGCTATTTTATTTTCTCTAACGTGGTCAACTTTATCTGCCTACAAATGGCTTATTAAATATATTTAACTGTATACTGTGGACTATCATAGTACGAAGTATGTAATCGTCATGACGTTTTCAGATAAGATGATGATCAAACTAGTGAAATTACTTCAATCCTTAAAATGTTCTGATTTAACAAGACATTATGAAGATTAGATAGATTATACCTAATAACCTTAAACTACAGCTGGAAAACATGAAATAAGACGGATTTGCGATACGTAAAGACTTTAATAGGTAGTCTCTAAACATAATCACATTGTCGTCGAATAGACAAAAATTTTTACAAAGATTTTTTTAGAATCTTCAACTGTTCTTTCTTAACACTGGTTATTTTATAAACTAAACTACCTGTTGTCCGCCCACGTGAATGTCGGTTATATCTCTGTTTACATTGACGATTTTTCATACAAACTTTCATCCCCTATTTCAACCCTTTTAAGCCTATGATAGCCTATGTTGTTCTCCGAGGTCTAATCTATCTATACCAAATTTGATTAAAATCGGTTCAGTGGTTTAGTCGTGAAAGCGTAACAAACAGACAGACAGACAGAGTTACTTTTGCATTTATAATATTAAATAGTATTATACTCGTAGTATGGAAAGTATGGATAAGTAAAAAGAATGCAGGCCACTGTATTGCACATTATATTTTAGTTCGAATAACGTAGGCTAGGTTACCTACCTTCGTTCGCTAAATTGGTGTGACCACGAGTCCGTCATGACTTTATCTTTGTCGAATACGATACGATAATAATCTAATCTTTTGGCAATCAATAACATAATACATAATATTGAGATACCTCGGTTAAATTGTTGCATGCCATCTGAAGATGTAGTTATAGCCTAACGAAGTCTAAATAGCACAATAAAATTAATACCTATTATACTTCTACTGCAAAGTAATCTTTATAGACTACTTAGGAGTTGCTGTACTAGTATTATTATGGATTATATTATTAGAAAAGAATTGTGTATTGTTTGATGTAAATAAAGCGTTTTTACGTACTACCTAAATGACGAGCGTGCAATTATGATAAAATCAATATGAGTTTTGCATAAAATACAATAACGTCAAGAAGCTCATCGTTGATTAGGTACCTTTGTTTATGTTTGCAAATAGCTTTTTTTACCAAGAACAAAATTACAAAAAAGCTAGACAAGGAGCTAAGTAGTAGGTATCTATGGTGTTCGCAAGCTAGATGTATGACTATATAAAATGAAATTATTAAAGAGGAATTTGACTACATGTATGGCCTTACGGTTAGGTGGTCGGCTCAGCACTAAGTATATATGCTGGCTGTTTGGCCAATACTTTATGTTTAAGTAATCCTTTCTATATTTAATCCATTTGTTTGGGTGTAACTACTTTCTGTGTGTCTGTTAAATGTAACAATAAAATAGCGGTTTATCAATCAGTCTGTTCGAAACATGTATTAAACGTTTCCGACTGTAGGCAAACTCAATATTTACGTGATAATGATAACTGTTCTCTGCCAAAAAATACTATGAACTAGGTAGGTACTTAATATGTATGTATCATTATTATTTGTTTACATTATATCGACCGCACATGGAACAAAACTGAGTGAACTATGACTCTAGGTCTATTTGTGTCCCTTACACACACAAGGTTTGTCTTCTAGTAGGTACCTACTTATGAAAAAAAATGCTGCAAGACAAAGATTTCTATCTATTTTTTAGATGTAATTGGTTTGTGCTAGTTCAGTATGGGTCCAGTCAATTTCGTCATCTTAGTCCCGTTCTGTCACGATGCCGTCATTCTGCCGTCCATTTGGCTAGTTTTTCCTCTAAGCGCCAGAGATGACCGATCCAATAAATAATTACTTCACATATCAATTTTATCAAAGTTAACCTAAAAGAGGTGCCTGATTATATCTGTTGTTGTATACCTATGTAGGGCAATGGTATCATTAATCTATTTGTCTAAACATGCGGGTGAACACAGTTATATATACACATCTAAACTCTACGACCTATTTTCGTCGACTACGCATAATTGTTCGTCGAAATTAATGTATCTCCTCCAGTCGAAAGTGATATAACTATAAGTTTATAGTTATATCACTGTCGACTGGAGCAGATAAGTACATTAATTACCGACAGTGTTGTCGGTATTACAAATTTAACTGTATTTTGAGTACTCGTACGAATAAATTGTGAACTAGGTACTAAAGCGATACAATTACAGTAAAGTTTCACTTCTACTGTAACGACTCTACACTAAGAATTGGCCATAAAGAAGTTACTTAAGTCATTTGCTGGTCTTCTTTTGATTAGATCATCGTTCGCAGGCATCATTTAGTTGATCTCATCTCAATGAAGGAATTAGTTTGACATTAACTTTCTATAGTAGAGACAGATGGCGACGTTAGGGCTAGGTATAGGGATAATTAATGCATAAGACACTCCCTCGGTCCACGAGCAAAGGCAGTTAACTAATGAGCTACCGGCTTCGTGTTCGAAAATGGATAATTAAAAAAGTTAATTTATAACTAATAATATTATAATAATAATATAAGTAATATTTGATGAAATGCACGGAATGACTCCGGTACAAGTTTACTAGAAGTTCGTGACTTTTATGTGAAATTGCATTACCTCGTTTAATTTTTATTAAATTGAGGCATAACGCCAAACGCTTGTTAGGTATCTTTAACTCTATCAACCTTAATACACTACGTTTAATAAATAATGTTTATTGAATAACATTTAAAACTGTTAAAATAGTTATATTTTATGAAGATCAATATATTAAGTAATAGTATTAAGTATACTGAAAAATTTTAAAAATAAAATACCTATTCTATTTAGTAGTTCTTTGCTGACGTTACACGATAGTTTAATGGATGTTGCGTTTATTTTATAGGTAAGAACTGGCGTCATTAAATACACTACTTATGTGGCGGAATATGTCATAGCGTCGCGTCGCGAAGGCTGCGCGACCGCGGCCGTCAGGATCGGGCATTGTTTGTCAATGATGCGGGCACAATCGATACTGCCTTAATATAATGGGCCCAATCCGGCGTGCATACCAATCACATTTCACTTACGTAAAATAAATCGACAACTACACACATCTATTTATAAAACCTTTTAAAATTCGTATCAGTTTCACTAAAGTTCAATGTAAATGTTAAATGTAAGTAGCACTAGCTATCAGTGGATTACTAGGTACTGATGGACTACTGTACCCAAATATGATTCTAACAAAATTTGTTTTTGAGCGCGTTTAATTTTTAAATAGCCTGCAAATACATGCATATAGGTATGCATACACAGCTCTTGACAAAAGGGTTCGAAAACAAACAAGGTTTGAAAACTGTTTAGGACTTTGTTTCGGTCATAGTAACTCTTTAGTGCGTTAAGACAGATCCATAATTATACCATGCATTTATATCTATTACATTTAGTGTGTTGACTGCCTCTGTGGTTCGGTGGTACTGTGTATGGACTGCCACGCAGAGGTCGCGGGTTCGATTCCCGCTCAGTGCAAATATTTGTGTGCATGAACATGTCTATTTGCATTGGTCTGGGTGTTTCTATGTATAACATGTATGTATTTACAAAAAAAAAAAAGTATTTAAGTATGTATATCCGCATTCTAGAACCCATAACACAAGCATATAATATGCTTACTTTGGGTCTAGATGGCGTTGTGTGTAGTTGTTGAAATATTATAAATATTATATTATTAAATATTTTATGAAATTGTACTGGCTAGGCTGGCTATCCATTGTAAAAAAAAGAAAGTATTAGCGTTCATAATAGGCTGTTATATAAAATTTCTTGAAAAAGTAAAAGAGTGTTGAATGGAACACCTCCATTTTATTTATCTTTATTTGTTGTTTTATACATATATGCTGGGTAGTTCGTTTTATCGAACCTAAGTTTAAATCTTAGACCAATCACTAACTTGTAATCGTAATTTCTAGCTATTTTATACAGCGCTAAAGAAAAACAATATTCCTAACGTATACGGTTTTATTGCTGAATTAAAAAAGGTCTTATTGGCTGTCGTAACGGGAATTTAATTAAACTAACTAGAAGCTTTTCCCTTCAGTTCGCGTAGTTCAGCCGCTGATACTGAACTAATTAAATAGCTATTAGACGGTTAGAATTCCATTTTCTTATCTGAATACGTTTTGTTTTAAATAATTTGAAAATATTGGCGTGCGCGCGAGTGTCGCACGTTGACGAGAAATGAGGTGGTGACACGGCAACTATGTCAATGCCGTGCCCGCGTGTCGACTGCACTATCGTATAATTGTTATCGACCTCTTCGATACATTGGTAAACAACATAACTACTAGACATTATTCTACTAATTTGCATGAACAAAGAAACATTAGCACCTTCTTTTTGTTTTACTTTTTAGTTTCCTGTTATTTTTTTAATGAGCAAGGATTACAACTTATTAGGTACTCGTACTATCTACTTATTTATTTGCCACCACGAGTAATAAAATATCCGTACCTCAAAAGGAAAAAACGGATCCCTTATAGGATTACTTTATTGTCTGTCCCTCTGTCTGTCTGTCAAGACCCTTTACCTCGGAAACGTGTGGAGGTATTGAGTTTAAATTAAATCGATATACCTAGGTCAACAGTCTCTTGAAGCTGAGAAAAAATCAAACTGCAAAAAACGTATATTACGATACTCTCAAAGGAATCAAAATTCATAGGGTATTTCATTGATCTAGAACTATGAAATTTGGTACGTAATACCATCTTATACGAGTACAAGTATAGGTAAAATCTGAAAACTATACATTTGTAAATAAATTATTAAAAAACAGGGTCTTAATGCCAGGAATGGCGATTCAAATTTTAAATCGAGTCAACTGTGTCATCTTAACATAATGTAATTAATATAATATTTAACAGTTTGCACTGTAATTTGCACCTACAAATTTGTACGGAGTCCTCGGTGGGCGAGTCTGACTCGCAATTGTCCGATTTTTTTTCTGTTGTAGACAGTTTTAATTTTAGCGCTCAATTATAATGTTCGATTTAGTGTTTGACGATATAGGTAAAGTGTCAATATATTTTAAATTTAATCACCTGTTTATTAATAATGTTAACGAATGTCGCAAAACCAAATAAAGAAATCATTAACAGCTCAGATTCCGCAGTACATGGTCACCTCGCCATTTATTACTATGGGCGTGTTGTACCCACGTTCGACTACCACATTAAAAAAGAGTGTGATTATGTGATCCAAAAAGTTCAATCAATTTCGGTTAATTTTAAATGGTAATTATGTCGAGTCGAGGACAATTCATATGACGGTAAGTACTCAAAAAATCTGCTGTATTTGTTTAAGGACAATGTCTATTAACAACAAGATTTTTTAAACCAATATGGTGACAAACAAGGAAAATACTCTATTCTACTCTATTAAGTAATTCTCCTCCAAAGTACTTACAAAGAGATATGGAAACTACTTGCCTAGCGGTTCATCCTTCATAAGTCTACTCTCTAATTCCTTTACAATTTTGGCGTAAATTTAAGGACTATAAGGATTAAATTCCATCCGATTGTCATTATGGTACAGGATCTTTCTCATATCCGTTCATTACTATCGGGAAAATAAATAATAACTCATAGGTTTTAGGGATCAATTTTATTGCAAGTCTACTACAGATAATAGGTATCGTATTTAATTGTAAAAATATGGGTTCGTATAAATCGTCATAGTAAAATATTTGTAGTTCTTTTAGTAATTTTGTCACAACAATATACGTAAATATAGGTTTATTATTATTATTAGTTATATAAATATGAATATTCTTTAAAGGTTATTTAATGCTATGCACGTACATACATAATCTTGTATTTTTTTTTGTTGTGATACTCAGTAGCACATGCTTTGACATTTTTTTTGCTCACCATACGTGGTTAACTTAAGGTGTGCAAAAAATGTCAAAACAATGGCAAAAGATAATCTCAAATCCAGATTAAAGAATAAGTACTTGTGAATTGTAATATTACTTAGAAAGTTACAAAATAACATGGAAACGGACAGAGTCTGTCCGACAGAGACACATACTATACTTACCAATCATTTAATTCACCGTCCCTTTGAGCGTCCAGCATACAAGTAAAAATCGTGTAACTTCGTAACACCTTTTTTATGTAAATCAAGGACGTACAAATAAAAACTTTCACATATAAAATGCCAAAAACGTAAGAATTGAATATAATCGGCTGATATTGTCTGTCTGACATCATATCAATGATTGCGAGGGTCATTTAAGTAAGGCGTAATTTCCCCATGATTGCTTGATTTCACCTTCGGTTTTTTTTAAGAAGATATTGTTAATTTATTTTGGCCACACTTTCTATTTACATGCTTATTTTTATATTTATTATATAAATTATTTAAATTATTTTGAGTCGGGTAACTCATTTGTCTGCGGCAATTGATTCGGCAAACGACTCAAAACAATTTAAAGAAATATATTTTTTTAACAGTATAAAAAAATGTTCGTATGATTTAAATTTAAACTTTGTAGTATGATGTGATTCACTATACTGTATACACGAGTACTGAGATAAGTACTTAAGATTTGCAAATTTTAAATACTAATAGGTGATACACAACACTTTGAGTTTACATCTTTGGTAGTATTTATCTCGTTCAAGGTAAAATAGTGCGAAAATATATATAATATATAACAAGCCGTCTCATATTGGGGCTATTTGGGTGAAGTGGAAGTTTGGGAGATAGCGTTAATTGATCGTAACAATCTATTCTAGTGCCATCTCCTGGCGCAGTCGGAGCTCGCCACTAAACTTACCAAGGTCTCATATAATAAATCTTTTATATTTATTACAATGTCCTTTTTATTGTGAGTAACTTTCTTTCATTTTTGCCTAACCGTTAAGAGGTTTTACAAGATTGAATCTCCCTTCCTTTAGTTCCTTTTATAGCTAGTCGTATAGAGTTTATTAGTAGTTTGCAAATTGCACACTGTTGTTTCAGTTTGATGGTATAGAGCTAATTAAATCCATGTATGTCAGACTGAAAACTTAATATAGGTACTCAAATGTATATCTTAGGATGGGCGCGATTAATGCTTCTGGTACAAACTGGTCCTGGGGCTTTTTAATAACTGTTTACCACGTTCGTCGATTTTTTTACTGCTTTTAAAGCTAGTCTATAAGGTCACTTGTCTGATATTACCAGAGGTATGGTTAGCAATGCCCTTGTCTCGTCTGATGTCGTCAGAAATATAACAAACGGAAATATTCAGGCAGAGGCTGTAATGGGCGGATTATTCTTGGTGTTACAATTGTCTTCAATCATAGTGCACAAAACATGCAAACATATTTTATTGCTGTGTTCATAAAACACCAACACTCTATAAACCAAACCAGCTCTTCCTCTCTATATGTAGAGCTTTGTGTTTAGGCTTTATTTCTACTTATAGAAGAAAACGTGACTCATAAACGAGGCCTAAACAATATCATTTGCAATGTACCATACAATCATCAAAGTAAATGGGTTAACACTTGTTATTCTTTGTAGTTTCAAACAGATCTATTACGGTAATAATTTATAGACATGATACAATTTAAACTATATAGCAGTGATTATACACAAAAGGCTTGGCATGAAGCTTTTTGGGCTTGACTAAGTAACCAATAATCTATACGTTTTTGAGAACACGTTTCAAAATACAGTGATTAATAGTCTGTACGAAGAGCTATCTATAAACCAAATCAGCTCTTCCTCTCTATATGTAGAGCTTTGTGTTTAGGCTTTATTTCTACTTATAGTAGAAAACGTGACTCATAAACGAGGCCTAAACAAAATCATTTGCAATGTACCATACAATCATCAAAGTAAATGGGTTAACACTCGTTATTCTTTGTAGTTTCAAACATATCTATTACGGTAATCATTTATAGACATGATACAATTTAAACTATACAGCAGTGATTATACACAAAAGGCTTGGCATGAAGCTTTTTGGGCTTGACTAAGTAACCAATTAATCTATACGTTTTTGAGAACACGTTTCAAAATACAGTGATTAATAGTCTGTACGAAGTGTGAGGTGTGAGATCAACGTAATAAACTTGTTTCACTGACATCGTTAATTTAGTTTAGGTAAACTTAGTCATTTATTTTATAAGGACATAGACAGGATTTTGATATCAAACTTTTATGAAGCGTTAAGGGTCTTTTACGTCTATAATAGCCTAGTTCCGAATTGGAGGGTTGGTAGGTAGGTAAGTATCAGTGTCATGACAGATCAAACGCAGTTGATCTTGCATCAATGATCTTGCGAACTTGTCGCCGTCAGTTCATGCATGTGTATATTGGATATCTGTACCGTGCTTTAAAGCGCTAGTGATAGAATTTTCAACGTAATACGTAAAGTTGAATCTCAACTAAAAAGTTCTTAGAGGTCAACTACTAATTATCTAACATGTTATAATATTTGCGCTGCTGAGGAACGATAGCTGCTTCGTGTAAAATACTGATATTAGGTAGCAACCGATTAGACTAGATGCTGACTTTAATGTACCTAGTTGAAAAAGTTACAATTCAATACCAATCTTACTGGTCTACTCGTAATAAAGCTACATCCTATTTTCTATTTATAGCTGACTATATACATTTTGTAACTATTGCTGTTACAAAATGAAAATTTTTAGACTTTGCGTTTTGAACCCATGCCATGTTGTTCGTCCGTCTATCACGCTTACTATTGTCATAAAAATGAGTTCAAATTAGGAATAGTGATAAATAATGTTAACCAGATTATGTGACGAATAAAATATAAACAATTATATATATATAGACACATCATATATCTAAACGATAAAAAGTCATGGGATGCTTGCTTGACGAAGGAGTAAATTAATTTTACTTTTTATTTTTTGCTTTACAACATAGAAAGCTGTAATTAATTACATATACTCGTAGAGTTAAGTGTATTGCCTGTGTCACTTTGCATGCTACTTGAAATTGTAACTCTCCAAAATTGTAATAACCTGGCGATTAAAAAGAGTGGCCTAAGTTTCTTGCCAGTTCTTCTCATGGCTCTACCTCGTCAGCGAACTGGCTGTAGGTTAATTGGCTGACATTTTGTAACTTTAACGATCATAAGTGTTAATTTAATTAACCTATGTGAATAAATGATTTTGATTTTGACTTTAATCCAAACTGACAAACACATAGCACATAGGTACCTACGGCCTGTATTATGCTCTGTACTTAAAGAACTCCATGTCCTAAACTCATATTCTAAATTCTAGTAAAATGACTCGAAGGTATGAAAAGACTATAACATAACAAACAACCCATTAACAAATTTGTCTTATTTCTGTAAGTAGAAGATTTTCTTCTTTTTTATTAGTTCTTTATTAATCCAGTTATTTATTAGTTACTTACTAGGTTTACCAAAAAAATACTGTAAATACTACAGAAAAATTAATTAGTTTTTTTTTAATTGAATCCAAAATTAGATTCAGCTTAAGTGCCTTTGATTTAAATTCAGAACAATTTTCAAACATAAATTAGGCTGCGAAACCTTCGCGCGGTCGACTGGTGGCTTTTATTTTATTTGACGATGCATGATTTGAATATTACTTGCTTTCTATTCACTTTATTATGATTTCCTTGTAATTTGGCATAAATAAGAACATAAATTAAAATTCAAATAATACTCTATTCATGCATTTCAACACCTTTTCCCTGCCACGTCACAGCTGCTAACTGTTGGGTCACCCGTTGGTCAGTTGTGTGTTTATGACGCATTGTTAACCACTTATCATTGCGGTCAATAATTTTAATACTTACATACCTACCCACTATAGCACCAGCTTTCAGTAGCGGATCCAGTATTTGGGTTTGAAGAGTAAACTCTACAAGCACATAACATTTTATTTAACATGCAGTTGCGTTTGGAGAGAGCTTGAGCCCTTAGCCACATCTCGCCCTATGCATGTCCATATCCAGCACCCTCTAGGCATGTTAATACCAGTATGCGTTTATGAAAACTTTTGCATGTATCCTAAAAAGTTGTGTGTACCTATTTTAGTTCAAACTGATCGTTCAATCAATTGTTTTTACGTTTTGTTCTCATGTCAATCTGTTGGGAGGGCATTGCATTGGAATAGGAATCAAATACTACGCGTAAACTATGCAAATGGTAGAGAAAAAGACAACTAATCAAGTCTTTTACAATCAAACATAACAACAACAACATAAAACAACGATTGACGTAAAAACTTTATTGATACAGGTAATAACGATTTAGGGCACGCCACGGTGGTGGCGGTAAGTCCCGTCCTAGAGGAGTGGCTGGAGAGGAGGCACGGCGTCCTCACGTTCCGGCTGACACAGGTACTCACCGGTCACGGGTGCTTCGGCACGTACCTGTGTCTCATAGGCCGGGAGCAGACGTCCGTCTGCCACCACTGCGGGGTCTGCCCGCGCGACACGGCGCTCCACACGCTCGTGGAGTGTCCAGCGTGGGCGGACCAGCGCCGCGACCTAGTTGCGGCGCTCGCGACGGCCCAACTCTCGCTGCCGGCCGTGGTTCTGGCCATGGTCCGCAGCGAGAGGGCTTGGGAGGGGGTCGCCTCCTTTTGCGAGCAGGTAATGCTCGCCAAGGAGGCGGCCGAGCGGGAGAGGGAGCTGACCACCTTGCTCCCCGCCCGTCGCGTCCGCCCCGGACGTCGCCGTGGGGCGCTCCGGGATCTCCAGCCACCGTAGGAGGATGCCTGCGGGCGGCGATTGGGCAATCGCCGCTCGAACAGCACAGGCCCGAGAAGGCGGCGTACGTGTTCCACGAACGCCTCTCGATGGAGGAAGGGGGGCTAGGCCCCCCAAATCAGACGGGGCCCGCTCACGTTGAGCGGGCCGTGGCCCGTCGGGGTCGCGGATGAATGCGCGAGCGTCTCCCGTGACCCCGGCACTCTGGCCGTCTGGAGGAACACCGTGGGTTTTAGTCGGTATGCCGGTCGCTGTCTCATTGTGGCCGGAGAGTCCGACATAACCCCCGCCTCGCCCAGGCGGGTGCGTACTCGTAATGAGTTTCCCACGAAAAAAAAAAAAAAAAAAAAAAAAGGTAATAACGATTTACTTGTTGTAAGTACGGATAAAATAACAATAAATTTCAAACCACCTGAAGTGGAATTTCAATCATTCTCCATTTTTCTTTGAGCAAACATGAGGTAAATGGTTCAAGAAAGATTAAAAGTTCAATGTAGCTTTCATGAGTCACTGGTTAAATAAATAGTTTCTGTGATAGCTATACTTATTCTACTTTCAATAAAAATCTTTATTGAAAAGTTAAAACTTATCTAGTTATATAATTATTATCTAAATTACTATTTATGCACCCCTTGGATGTTTTTTTAGCAGGGATTATAAATTTCAGTTTAAGACATCCGCTGCCGCGCAAATGCCTTTTCCGTTATAAAATAGGTATGAAAGCAAATTCTGATAGTGGCCTTTTTCTATTTACACTTGCAGGTGTTTTCGTACTTTTATTTTTGAGTTTACGAGTAAAGCCAATGCTACTCATAAACATTGACAATGGTTGACAGTGGAACAAGACGGAAACGATGTATGATTGTGCAATATCACTTGTAGACCTCTGCAACGATTCCAAGCTCCAGACTCGACAGCCCGCGCGCCGCTGTCGTTTGCCACCATGAAACCTTGTGCTTACAGCTGAAGACACAAAATCTCCCAAAAGAAATTTTGCTAATTTCTAACCAACGCTAACGGTCCTAAGTATCTTATTCTTATTACCTTTAGATTTCTAATCTACGCCCAAGCTGGCCCGTTTCTCTGAATCACCTATTAGAGGAAATATCTAATTTACACAAAGACGTTAATCATTACATTAACTATTCTATAACAGACAGTTACCTAATTTAAGATCAGAATTAAAAAAGTATAATCTAATTAAAGTATCATGAATCAAGCAAGGGACTCTTTTATGACAGTCGTTCACTTAACCCGGTCATAGTTACAGAAATATCTCCCACGGGGGCTATTTTTAACAACATTGTACACTAAATGAGAGCCGTCTAGTGTCCGAACGTGTTCCACTGATGACAGCGCTGTCTATACTCGTCTAATAATATTACTCTAGTTTTCGCTTGATATCTGCTTTTAATCTATAGTCACCTAGTTCTTGTTCATGGTTAGTTATTTGAAGTAATATTATTAATTATGGAATATTTAATATTAAATTTACTTACAGTAAAATCTCATTAGTTTTGCTTTGTTTTAATTGCTTTTTATTATTATTTAAGTAAAATTATGTGACAGGTGTCATATTAAGTAGATAGGCAGATACGTATGTACAAGTTGTCGTCATGTTTTTCGAACAAATTATGCAATTTAAGATCATGTCAATTTTTTTTTAAACCTCACTTAACTCATATATTGGTGCAGGTTAGTTTTTGGAGAAGTTTGTAATGAAAATCAACTAAGTTGTAACAATAATTTCTCCCAATATTTACGACGACTTTTTAAGATTTATAATTTAGTTGCCTAGGATTGCTATTAGTTTTCTATCTTTAAATACTGTAAAATGAAGGTAGATTCATCGGTCACTGTCGTTTGCATTGTTGAGATGAGATTTTGTGTTGAACTATGTATGTATGTATGGATGTTAGTAATGTTTTAATATAAGTACCTACATGCAACCATTATTTACAGAACGTTGAAAAGTTTCAATGGTTGCTATTAATACCTTTATTATATAATGAGTACAGAAGCGTGTAGGTATATCGTTTTTCCCACAGCTATTTTATGTTATATACCTACAAATTTAAGAGACGTAGTGGGCAGGGAAAATGTTGCCGATCCAAGGCACTTCATTGTAAACGATATTTTTTTGTTTTTCTATCCGGGCAGCTAAAATAATTCGTGAAAATGGTGTAAGTATATACCTACTTAATCAAGAGTAAAAGACATAAAATTGCTCATGCTAGAAACAATTATGCAGAACCTGTTCGTGGTGGTTAAATTTATGTATGTATGTGTATGTGTCTGTATTTCACGCCATAAGTTAAGAACCATTATATTCCATACAATTTCTATTTCTCCATTCACCTACCTAAAGATATCCGCATTCAAAAATATACAGTGCCCAAATGCAAATTTTCACAACAATAACTAAAACAACCCTATAGCCATCCCTGTCAAAAATATAATATAAAAAAATAAATATATAGATTTTTTATATCATAAGTACTTTCTAAGTTTATCTTGCACATTTTTGACTGATGGTAAAGAAAACATCGTGAGGAAACTTGGACTTTAAAATCTGAAATTGCCAATCCGCCTTGAGAAAGCATGGTGATTAATGCTCATGCCTTCTTATGAGATCTTCTATATGAGAAGAAGCCTTTGCCCTGCAGTGAGACAATAAAAGGCCGGTATTATTAGGAGAAAGGAATCCATAAAAAGATTATAAACTACCTGTATTTACGATATTTGTTAAATTGGTCAGTCTTACTAATGACTGCTATTAAATATACGATCTTCAAGTATCTTCAGCTTTGACATTACACGACAAACACAAATTCCGGTTAATATTTAAAATCATGAACTAAGTAGGTAATAAAATTGTTTTTTTTTTTAATTTTCATCTTACTAATGATATAAGTGTCCCCGTCACACTATGTAATTGACGATCTTAAATAAAATTATACCTTAATTTGTAATAATATTGTTTCTGTTGACCCCTGCAATTTATAGCTTTAAGAATAAAACTTTAAACATTAGGTTAACCAAAAAGAAAGAAGGAGGAACGTATCTATATATATAAAAATGAATCCCTATTTCCCTTGGTCATGGCATTACGCGTGAACGGCTAGATCAATTTCGTTAATTCTTTTATTGTTGTATTTGTTATTGTCAGGAGAAGGTTCTTATGAAAGAAAAACTAAGAAAATTGCGCGGTGATTTAGAAAGTTTAAGAATACTTAACCACCATATTAAATTTAAACCGCTAAACCGATTTCGATGAAAATCGCTCTGATGCCCGAGTTACGTTAATTAAACACATAGCAATTTACGCGCGGGCGAAGCCGCATTGCTCAGCTAGTTTTTTAATAAAAATGTGAAAACCGTTTCTTTTGACTGCACTACATTATACTCAAACGTTTAGCAACCCTATAAAAAAAAATTGTGGCACCCTTAATATTTACGTCCATTCAGCGGGCAATGCTTCGTAACCTTGGTGGCACATGTCATACTTTAGCTTTGTTCTTTGTAACAGCAACAGCCAATTGACAATACACGTAGGTAATTTATTGACAGATGGTCAAAATATTAACCAATATGTAATTATATGCTTCCAAAATATATGACTTTAGTCGTATAATAAATCTATAGCATCAAAATTTTTATAATACCCAATAAAGATGTACCTACTCTGTATAGCTTCCGGGCTAACATCTGTTTTACAACTACCATTTTTTAAATAACCTATTTTTCGCAGCAAGCTATAAACTGTTTAATTCCATGTGTAAGTAATCGTAACATAAATTCCAGTCAATGAAAACCGCAGGATGACATACTTAGGAAGTTAGAATAGAAAATTATATGAGACATGGTTCAGTCCCTTTCGCACTTACAAAATAGTATTGAAAGCATTAACAAAAAGCACATACTAACTCTCCTCTGGCGTGCTTTGGGGCCTAGATAAGTGGCATATCATAGATTTCTATTCCATTTATAGAATAGATTACAAATATATGGGATTGACATAAGCTAACGCCATCATTATCGTTAATCATTTTTTTAATCTATTCTATGAATAGAATACAAATCTATGCCACTTGTCTAGGGCCTCAGGAACGCCATTGTTGTACTGTGTACAACAATGTGTGTTCTGTGGCTATCCCATCCGCAAACTTTAAATGACTTATTTTTTAGTGAATTATATAATTTTCATATTTTTGTAATTGCAATTATATTCAGCTTTTCTGCTTATGGTAACTGCGTAACTGGTAACGAGTAACTGCAGTTTCTTTAGTTATAATTACACCATGAATGTTGATCTCTCATGGTCAGCAAAAGGCTATTGAGAGGAACGGACTCCCAAAAAGTTCCACTGAACCTTTTACATACGGAACTCTGATATTTATATTGACTGCCAATAATAAACCTGACTGTGGTTTTTAATTTATAACTATTATCAATAAATATTTATTATTAATCATAATATTAATCATCAATATTTATCTAACACTAGCTGCACCCCATGGCTTCGCCATTAAAATATGTTTTGTTGTATTCCTCGGGAACCAGACTGAATTTCGGGATGAAATGTAGCCTATGTCGGTCTCAAGCACCGAAGGTAACAAACACTCACACACACACACATGCACATAAACACAAACTTTCGCATTTATAATATTAATAGGATTAACTTATAACATCCAAAATATGTTTATATTATTCAATAAATCAAAAGATACCCTCTGATAATTGCTGCTCGATAGAATAACACTTAGGTATTTCATTGTAGAAGTTTAGCAGATAATGAATCAAGCGATAATATATCACTGTTCAGTATCTATTCTATGCAGTGTAAATTCAATGTTCTTTAGTGATTTATCGATGTATAGGGGTTTACATGAATGTCGCATAATATAGAACTAGTGAACTGAGCTTCTAGCTTTCTCTTGACTGTAACCCTCTTTGTTTTGAGCAAATCAGTTTGTAAATAGTGTTTAGAGTCTAATTGAAAAGCAATTTACGCACTAGAGAAGAAGTCCATAGAGACCTTTCAAATAAGTATAAATTTAACAGGCCCACCCCAAGACTATCGGAACAGAAAAAATCTTTCAGATGATCTCGTTTAATTAAATCCATAAACTACGTATTCTGCTGAGTACTGGATCCCAGTTCTCTTAAGGTAAGTACTATGCTTGTAGCTACTTTTGCATTATTTATACAGCTGACACAAAAAACTAAAATTCACTGTCCTTTACGAAAATGATAAGTATAAACTGCTAACCGCCGACACTTTTCCATAACATAATTAAATGTATCTATCCATCCTTTGTCCTGCTTTGTTCACAAACGCATAGTGGTGACTCACAGGAATTTCATAAAAAGAAGCAAATAGATTATTTTCGTATTTTCTTTCCAACTCTTATATACGTCAAATATAATGTCTGTACCTGCACATAGTCCAGTAGAGAGTACTTACCGTATATAATTATTACAAACAACCCCTATTATTTTGATATAGTATGTCGCAAATTAAGGATATGTGATATTGACACGCCCATTAAGTTCAGTAATAGAATTTTGCTATTAACTCATTCTACCACATGAGTCAATAGTCTGCAGAAGCAAAAGTTCGCACAAATGTGCTTCCACGGGTATATCACTGCAAACCAAGGGCAGTGGGACGGAGTTAAAGTGACTGCTCTCAAATAAAAGGCCATGTAGGTACACATACCCGCGATGAGGACAAAACTGAGCTTAAGGTACCAGCTTTTCTAAATGGCAGTATTCAGAACATAGGCACAGTATGTACTCGTATTTACTGAACGTTTAATGTATTCACTGTCAGATGTCAGTTTGCCATAGTGACTACGCTTAGTTGGCGACTTCTATACTAAGATACCGATATTACCGATACGGCAAAAAGGCTCTGTAATAGTAATCAATGTTTTTAGAACTACATTTACTTATTTAAACTTCTTCACAGTAGGTTTATCCTAAAACGACGTTACAAGCTAAAACTATTTTGCATATAATTTACACAATATCCTTATCTAATATGCACCTTTACACAACTGCTCCCCTCAAACATTTCCTGAATTTATAAATATTGTGGAAAAGAAACACTAATATTACAATAAATAAATGACGAAGGACCATTTATCTATTTAATGGCTGTTCATAATAGGCAAGAAAAATTGGGCATTTGAGAATTTGAAATCTATATTTTAGTTACACGATACAAGTACCTACGCAGTGTCACAACTTTTAATGTCTATAATCTTAGACGATAAACATTAGTGAGCTTAAAGGTTTAAAGGCCATAATGAACGCTCAGCGACGTGTGTTAATGTTTTGTTGTTGCCAGTGTGTGGTGGGCTAAGCAAGCAACATTAGTAAAATAGAATGTTGAAATCATGTTGATGAAACAGGAATGCTCGAAATGGTTTGTGACCGCGACCTTTTTTGATTGCATTTCACTTTGTCGGTCGTACCTACCAGTTTTCGTCGCTCGTTTTCGTTGTACACTGAGGACACTTGATCTCTCTAGGAGACTTGGTACACGTTATTTATAAAGCTTAGATAATTTTAGACAGACTACACTTGTTGTTTATGACACCTAAAAACTTTATATAGCAGTGATATCAAACTTGATATTTTTAAAATGGCAGATGGTTTTGTGGGTTTGGCACCATACACAGTCCTTTTCGTATGTATTAATTTCGTTTATTGAAGAAGAAGTCGAAGAGTCGGTCCAGTGGATAAGGTACCCGCTTCGTAAACACGAGGTAGTGAGTTCGAATCCGGGCAAGTACCAATGTGATTTTTCAAATCATATGTACTTTCTAAGTTTATCTTGGACATTTCTGACTGACGGTGAAGGAAAACATCGTAAGGAAACCTGGGCTTAAAAGTCTGAAATTTGCCAATCCGCCTTGAGCAGGCGTGGTGATTAATGCTCATGCCTTCTCTATGTGAGAAGAGGCCTTTGCCCTGCAGTGGGACAGTAAACAGGGTGGTATTATTATTATTATTATATTGAATTATTTGTGAAAGTTGTTAGAAGTGATAAAGTATTTTAATACAAGTGATTATCGATGCCGTCGCAATCTAAACACAAATAAATTGCAAAGCTTAATTTTTTCTAGACCATAATTTCATAACGGATTCTGATTAGGGGAGACTTGATCCCCTCTAATAATGTGCCTTTCAGCGTAAGTGGTTCTTCAAGATTCAGTATGTCGAGAAAGTACTAAGTAATGTCTGCTGATAATTAATTATTCATACTGATATTAGAGTTTTTAAATGGCAGCCAACCAGTTCTTATATGATTATATCCGCGTCTTTGTTTACTGTTCTGCTCCCGTCGCCAATAGCGTGATGTTACATAGCCTTTAACCTTCCTCAAGAACTGGGCTATCGTACGCGAAAAGAATTATTCAAATCCGATTTTTAGTTTGTAGTACAAACAAACTCTTCCGCTTTATAATAATAGAATAGATTATAATAAGTATATCACTGAGCTGGAAATATAAATATTATTTTTATGTAAGATTGATACTTAATTAAAGTGATTTATGTAATTTCAGTGAATTTTAATTCAAAATCAACTACGTAATTCTAAAACCGAGGATCAAGTCTCTACTACAGATAATTAATTTATTACTTCTGTGGTTACAACATGCATTCTCAAGTCATTGTCATTCGCCAATACGAGGGTTGGTAATAAATTTATAAGACTACCACAGGAGTCTAATCGCGTAGTAAAATGCACACACGGCACTGAATCCCATAAAATTATGGTGGATATAGCACCCGCAAGTATAGAATACCGCCTCCTCACGTGGATAATAGCCAACGTCCTTAGAAAATAAATTTTAATTGGATTAGCTCCATACTTACAATTCGCTACTTCGTCTAATATTTACCCGTAATTCTATCTTTAGCTGGTTGTGCGCGTGACAAATACCGCTGATGATCGACATTGAACATTGATTCCGTTTAGGCTTCGCCGTAGAATCCTATTTTTAATTATTGTATTAATATATATATATATTATTCAAACTCAAACGCAAACCCAAACTCAAAACGTTTAATTTACCAACAGTCAATTCGCTGACGAGGTAGAGCCGTGAGAACTGGCAAGAAACTCAGGCCACTCTTTTTAATCGCCAGATAATTACAGTTTTTTGTATGAGTTACAATGTTAACGCAACCAAAGAACCGTACAAGAACCGTACCGTACGTAGATTGTTAGCCTAGGGTTGAAACGAATCAATTCCCGAGGTAGTTAGACTATAGTCCGAGTAGGAATTGATTCTTTTACCCGTGGCAAACACTCTACTTTTCATTTAGAATATGAGGAAAATAAAACTAGTTGTTTATCTAAACTATTTATTAATAATAATATATTAGTAGTACCTATTTAAACTCATTTTTAATATTCAACTCAAATCTTAGCACAAAAGTCCGTCACATACATAACAGATTTTAGTATCCCGCCAATTTGTGTTGACTTTTAAAATTTTAAATATGGAACTCGCCGCTCGCCGCGTAATTGTCGCGACACTCGCGGCTTATTCCGCTCAAAGAAGTTTGCGCTAAATTCACACTGGCTGTTTAGAAAGTCATGCATGACATTTTTTAAATTAGTTTTTTTTTACATAAAACTTCACAGCTGACAGCAGTTCTATTTTTAAAGTTCATTCCGGCCCGAGGGTCGGGATGAATTTGTATGAGTTTTTCCCTCCCTATGAAAGGAACAAAGACGATAGATCCACTTGACTGCTAATACAAACGCTCGCCAAACATAAGACATTTAGGGCTTATATCAAACCGCGACAGAGTTTACTCATTTAGTTCCGACCAAGTGTCAGATCTGTGCGCACATGTCAATACGTTACATTCTTAATTTTTTTACGAAAATGTCTTCCTGCTCTGGTAAATGGTGTGGAAAATCCACTAAAATATTAAGTTATAACAAGGATGGTATAACTTTTCACCGGAAAAGTACGATTTTAGTTGTGTTATGATAAATATTTATTGTGATTGCAGGGCTCAAGTGATATTGGTTGTTTGACGTAAATACGTCACCATCACAGTTTGTCTCTCTTTCTCGCGCGAGACGATTGTCAATAGTTCCGTCTCTTTTTGTTTTTTGCTGTCACAGTAGCGCTGCGACAAATCGGAAATAAAGTTGATATCGATAATTACTATTCATGATTCGGTTAACAATTATATATATTAATTAAAGATATTTTAAAATTAATTAATTATTCTAACATCTTAGTTTTTCGAAGAGCCCAGAAATAAAAGAAAAATGGATAAATGCTGTTAACAGACAAAATTGGTACCCTAACAAATACAGCGTTATTTGTTCAAGGAATTTCACATTTGACACATTTGATTCTTTTGAAAATTTAAAAAACCGACGGCGTTTATTTAGTTCAGCAACGCCGACAATTTTTTTACCTGTTTTAGTACGCTTATAATTAACTTCATTATAAAATATTTAAAATTAATGTGAAAATAATAATTTTATTTTTGTCGAAATACGTAATTTTTGGAAACTCTTATTATTAATAGCATTCTTAAATACTGTAATAAGAGGCTATAACCACGGTAATACTATCTATACAGTATTGTAACACGGCCAAAATTTTAAAAATAAATGCCTACACCCGCGCGGTACGTAAACATGCGATAGGGCGCCTCCAGCACTTTAATTATATTTGCCTACTTTGATTTTCCATTTAGTTTTGTGATTGTAAATATACTTTTTTATATAAACAAACAAAATACTCTGTGAATTGAATAGAAAGTGATCAATAAAAATGCGTGTTGTTTTTTGACTAGAATTAAAAAATTTTTTTTTTCTAATATTATTTATACACACAGTACAATCAACAACTATTACTAATAATAAAATACCACGTATTTACTTGGTATTATACAAACTAAGAAAAAAAAATACACATGCCCCGAGGTTTTAACACAAGCGTACCTATCGTATCATGATTCATAAACCGCCTATAACTACCTATTTCACTCGTGTCAATCACTTGCCTTTACTCTATTCACTTTATTTATTAATCCAGACATCTTTTTTTTTGAGAGATAAAAGGAAATATTTATCCATTAAAAAGACACACATGTACGTACCTACTAGTAAGTAAAATTATTTTATAGTCTTACCTTTTATTTATTGAAGACATTAAATCAATTGTAAAGAAAAATGCAAATAAAATATTAATTATTTATTTATTATACTCATCAATTATCAATAACTTTTATAAATTCTACAATAAACCATTTACATACAAAAAATACCTATAATGTAAATTTATTAGTAAGACACAATAACCTCTTTCTATATTGTTTTCATATTGTTAAAATAATTCTGACATCCATGTATTCGGACATAGAATAAAAATTACTTTATCGATTACGATTTATTTTGGCACAATTATGTGGTACAACACTTAGTGAACTATGGGGCGGTGCAATATGATTGACATTGATGCATTAACCAATCACTGTCGCGATAATTTCTTCGTCCCCCGACCCGCAGTGGTGAGTCCGCGTGTTTACTAGAAATCATATCATCGTCACTCAAGTGGTTATATACTCATTGGAAAGGAATCATCATCTTCCACTCAATAATCAAATCAAAACAACACTACTTTCCGAGTATGAGAAATGAAAAGTAATTATTACAAATCAACCAAATAATATAATTACCTAGATTAAAAAAAAAAGAGAGGATTTCAATTATTTATTTAGTTTCATCTATGAGTAGTAGGTATGGTAATTTGACTACGTATTTTGATTAAAATGGTAAATGCACCTCTCAGTCATATTAAACGACAAGGTAATACTGGATTTAGTATTAGATGTATGCCATGCCAAGATTGACATCCCAAATAGCACCCGTTCACGAGCATAACGCACTGACCAGCCATCGTCACCTTCGCCATATTAGAGGGAAGGTAATGACACCTTCGCCACATAAGAGGGAAGGTGATGACCCGGCCAATACGATACCGCAAGCAATTACATTTTAGTGAGCATGTCAATGCAGGGCATGGGTGGTAACATAATCTCAATAGTCAAGATAATTACTATAATAAGTATGTTGACTATTGAGATACTGATTACTATAATAATAATCAATTTAATACATAATAATAATAATAGTCAATATTATTACAATAGTATCTTGAAATTATAATCTTGCATTAAACGAGCAATGTATGTACATTGCTGTTTTATCGTTAAAATAATCATTATCACTTTCCGGGACAGTAAACGTATATGGCCGTGATGACAATAAAACATCTATTGTGTCTACAGTACTGTCCATGAAAGGGTTAATAGTTTAATAACCCTTTTGGATAAGGCGGTTTTTAACAGTTTGTTAATTTTTTTAAGGTTAATATTATTTTTTGTTTTCAGTGGCACTGGTGCTGGGGTTTGCTGGTGTTTCTACTCAGAAGTTCAAATGGAGAGAAGTTCACGCTTGGGTATCTAACGGGTTCACAACGCCGGTCAGGAGACTACAGTTACCAAAGACCTGGCAGAGTCATTTCAGGTATATAACTTCCAAATTACTTACATTAAACGTCAAAGTAGTTTGTTTAGAAATATCTCTGCAATAGTTTCCTTAGACCTTTGCTATTTTATCGTTGCATCACTTAATTTTAATAAACAAAATATAACGTAGTTTCTTGAAATTTAAATTGTAATACTTCATTTTAACCTATTTAATGAGCATTTAGGTTTATTTTTCTTTGTTAACTGCTATCTAGCATTATAATTTAAAAAGAAAAAGCTATATAATTTAGATTTAGATGTGTATCTACTCGTATATACACGATCTTAACTTTATGTAAATATTCAGCAAACCGCACACTTTACTATAACAACACACAAAATATAGTACGCCCTATTTTTTTTGACTCGTTTAATAATAACTTGACGTGTACGCATTTTCAACAGTAGACAAATGATTAACAGTTTAATAAACACTGAACATTAACAGTAGGCACGACTTAAAAGCTTGTTTGATAGCATACGAACTATTTAATTACAACGAGTTTTCAACAGAAGAGGTGGGTAACAAAATAGCTTTCGTAAGTGTCTAATTTATTTTGTGCAACTTTAAGAGCTTTACCGTGTCGATAAATTGCATGCTACGTCATCACTCCCTAAAGGCAAAACTTAAGTAGGTAAGTATCTATTTATTTAGTAAAATTTTATCCGAGATTTCACTTACGTTTTAAGTAAAAAAACTAAACGATGTGCTCCGAGATCTCCCTAATAACATTATAGACGTATCTAACATGGCCCGAAGAAAGAATTGGTTAGTTAGCCACTTTGCAAATGCTACTTGAAAAACAACGTCGTTAGGTGTCACTTCCCACGCGAGTAAAGTTAAAAGAGAAAATAGCTTCTTCTGTGCCTGGGTGCACACTGTAGCCGTGATAGAACAAAATAACTCTATATAGTCTAGTACATCTTCATTTTAACATTTAGGAGCCTCTAATTTGTTTTTTAAATTAGTGCCTGGTGTGAACAACATAACATAACAAAATTGTGCAAATTTTTCTGAAAATCATCGCAAGAGATGTTTTGAATATGCAAACATAGCAAACAGATGTACATGGAATTTGTAAATAGCCTGCCTTTTGATCAGTGAAATATTTTTTTTTAAATCAAACTGGTACCTAATTTATTTATTACAGCGGACAAACATACAAACGCTTCTATTAATATTAGCATACGGGTACATTAATGAGATTTTTAGTCAATCGATTAAAATCATCAATATTTCTTATTGATACTGTTTACATTACCCGAGCAGCTTTGTGACAAGTTGTATCAACAAGATTAATTGATGCCGATACTTGGCTGTGTAGCTACCCATTTTATCAAAAAAAAACCGTATTGGAAGTATTGTTGCAGTCGATGATGGTACGATAAATAAAGAGCTATAATTTACATTGGTATATTACCTACTTATGTCACTGTGTTTTGACTACCCCGGTATTATGGTATCTACAAGATATGTGTTGAAAGACATTACCAAATTGCAATTAACAAACACAGAGAATCTACTCCCATATTCTTCAATTATTTTATAGATTATGCAAATATTTGTCTACCATGGAAAAAGTCCACGATATAGTGTAGGTAACTACACTACACAGCTACACTAAACGTGCACACGATTTTTCAAATATAAAAAAAATAAGCTTAGAAAAAATGTCTGAAATAAACACGAATAGACACTGAGGTGATTTGAAAAGTTTTTCATAAGCATAAGCTACAAAAATATAAGTAAAATTACAACAAAGCCAAAAGTTGTCAAACTAATTTGTATTCATATTTCAAAACAGGAGCCATATCAATGGCGGTGGACGAAGTAAATGAAAAACTGCTCGGGCCGATGGGTCACTCTCTCGATTTCGTCGTCGCAGAGACCTACGGACAAGAAGAAGTCTCTATTCGGCAGGTGCGTTCAATTCAAATAACTTTTTATTATCTTAATAATCGTTACCTTAAGATAGAAGAAAATCTCATAAAAGTACTCCAATTTTGTAGAAGGGTATTTTTGCCAATCGGTTGCAAAATTACTTGGGAGTTCATTGGGAGTGCCCACTCACTCGACGCCTATTATTCTTTCACAGGTTGTGGACACAGATTACTTTTGGGTAATGGTTATAGGTGATATCCTTAGGATATTATAAATATTCATTATTTTCTTTCTATTGCAATCTGACCTTTTAAATATAGCTCCCATAAGGACAAAATATAGTTAAGTTTCGAAAGCGCTCATACTTTATGTTAGAACTTATATATTTACACGAAACTATCATCATAATTCACATCAAAGTTTTTTCATGTTGAATTATCGATATGCCGATAGAACACAATATAATATTATGTGTGGCAAAATTCATCTATAAAATATGTTACGATTATATAACCATCGGCGTTATTCAAAAAATATTAAAATAAAATCGTAATGGAAATATATGCAGCTAAGCTAAGATAGTTACACTACGCGCAGTAAGCACGAGTTTTATAGACCATAGACAAAATCTTAATGACTACATCCATAACTTGATGGAACCGAGTGAGCGGTTGACTCAGCGACATTGAAAAAATAATCAGCAACTTTTTAAGATACATTCAAAGTTTAAATTCTCTTGAATGCTTTTGAACTATTTTATGAACGTCATTTTATTGGATGTGAGTTTTATGAACCGTCCTTTGTTATCCCCTAAGTGGGCTACTTATTGATTACTAAACGAAATGTATTATTAGACTTTTTAAAACATACATGTATTTGTTAGCAAGCTTGCCTTTGATATTAGAATAATCGGGAGATAGTTACAAAAATTCGACTTTATATGTGAATCGTTTCATACTTCTTCCGCCAAGCACACAGCATCTCTCGGTAAATATAATAGCAAAAAAGGTACTTCTCTAATACTAACTAATAAGTAAATCACTATCAAGTAGCAATGCTTCTATTGCACAGCGACGACTTAGGCCAGTCAGAAACAGAGTGACCTAATAATAATGAACAATAAATGCTATACACGTTTTTAAATTATCTTATTGGCTATAGTCATATAAAAAGGCACTAGATTGCCTGCCTTGTCTTTGCTTACTGTTCTGCTCCCTCCAGTAGCGTGATGTTACATAGCCAATAAACCTTCCTCGAGAGCTGGGATATCATATGCAAATAGAGTTATTCAAATCCGACATGTAGTTCCAGAGATTAGCGCGTTCAAACAAACAAACTCTTTCGCTTTATACTTGTATAATACTATAGACTATCCATTTACTTCTAACAAGGAAATATCCAAGTATCATAAATAACACATTTGTTTAGTAAACAACACCTTAGTTGTAAACAACACAAGTTAATGTGCAAGTCTAATGTTGCGGTCTACAGTTTCAATCAAATCTGAGATCGGAATAAACCACTCGGTAAGAAGAAAATAATTAGTTACATTAAATTCTAAAACCATTGAAATTAGGTGTAAAGTCGACCATAAAATTGCTTTACCACCCTTAGAGTTAATGTCGTTTGCATATCACAAAACAATAATGTCTATTTTTGTTTGCAAGTTATCTTAGTACAGTGACAGGTGTCACTGTTATAATGAGTCCTATTAAATTTTAATTTAGATGGATTATTTTTGTTAAAAGTGGTAAAGCAATATTATAAACCACATATGGTCGGCTATACAAAGTTTTGTAACGTGATTGGACAGGACAGACCAACATCACACCTCGCATAGAACTAAATTTTTAATCTGCAGGATAACACTACTTATATTTTTTGAATTCATAAAGCGGTCTAGCATTTTAAATTGATTGTGACGGTTTTAGAGCACCTTTTTCATATAATAAAACATGTCTCTAAAATTTTGAGTAGGTACCCCTATCTAAGGTAAGTCTACCGATCTATCTCTTCTAACTTTGACTCCAGGTAGCTAATTTGTCTTTAAAATAACGCTAAAGTAAATGAAATAATATATTACCGTGATATGATCTAAAAGTAAGAAAGCTAGGCTAACAAAAAAATTATATCAAGAAAACAGGGCTATAGTCGCTAAGCTATCGTAAGTGCTCATGCTGATTTATCACTAAAAAGAAAAGTTATCTTTTTCTGAATTAGGTAGTCAGGATTATTATAGTAAACCAATTTACTAGGTAGGTAGTTATACGAGAAGTAATGTAAAATTTAATTAACGATTATAACGATATTTTCGACTTTGTGGCATCTACATAATTAAACTCGTATATATAAAAGCGAAGGATACTCATCATTATGAAATCTCTGAAACTACAATTTCTAGGAGTCTCAAATTTTGCGTGGGAGTTCCTTATAGGACGTAGATGCTCACTAGACTCACGGATTTTGCGAAATTCATTCTCAAAGGGGGTAAAAAGGAGTGGCAAAGTTTGTATGATAATTATATAGTTTTGATAGTAGGATTGCCAAATTACTAGAAAATACTCATTATTTAAGGAAATTAAAATTTAGTTAATTTTTTTTTTAAACTACCTACTCTTACGAAGGGGTGTAATAGGGTGTGTAAGTTTGTAAAGAAAATCTTTTATTTTAAAGCTTACATAATTAAAATCTTTTCTAAAATTATCGTTATTAAGAGTGAAAATATTAGTCGCAAGTTTGTGTGAAATTTCGTCAGTGATAGCGATTGGATAGATTTAAATGGAATTCGCCTTAGAGGCGGAGTAAACTGATTATTACTGATACAATGTAAGTACGATTGCCGTAAGATCAGGCAGGCAATATTCTCATACAGGCACACATCTGAATTTTCACGCGAATAAAGTTTCGGGCAACAGCTAGTTAATGATAAAATGAAGTCCTGAAAAATGGTAAATCGCCCTATGCCTTTTTTGCATTGAAACTCCAATTTTAGGAAAAATTGTGCAAAATTTTGACTTTTATCAAACAATAAAATTGGTCTGTTTTCCGCACGTTTACATGTAAATTTTAGCATCAAGAAAATGTATATTGAAATAACAATTTGGTTTATAAATGAATTGAAAATAAATCGAATCATTTTCTTTCATGAGATATCTATTTTAGAATATTATGTCTCGCCAAATGTTCACTTCAGTGAGTTCAATGAATTTAAATATATTTATGAGAGAACATAAGTGTATAGGCTTTCTTTTTTTGACATTTCTCAATTTTCGAATGTTTATTCTAACGAGACACAGTAAATTACTGCAGTCTTTTTGATCAATGTGGTCTAGCAGTTACGGTGAGTGTCTCATCACTACTGTTACACCCATTGCTGGGGCTGAGGCAAGCATGTGTGTGAGCATTTTAGTCGAGAATCTGGTTGTACCCTTTAATTTCCTTTATTTGTGTTTATATAGTATCAGCGCAAAAATGGCGTCTTTTTTAAAACGGTCTAAATAGAGAAAAAGCGCGACAGACCAAGGGTTAATAAAAATGTAGCCTCTAAGAGAAAGGATGGTATAATACATAAGTTCCATTGCTAGTTATACGAGCATGTATATGAATAAATCGCAAGAAAAGCTTTTACCAGTATTGTAACAGTTCCAAAGTAAAAGAGATTGGTTCACCATTAATGCCACCCTCCGTGCGTAGCTTGACGTACCAGGCTTGCTAACACATAAAATGGTAATCGCAGATTCCTTTTCGATTCGATAACATTTTTGGAAACGTATTTTCTCCGACCAACTTTTATAAGAGTTTGGGTGGAGGTATGAATTACAATATTTTGGCGAACCAAAAAACTGTTATCAAGAGATTCTATACATTATTGATACTTAGGTACCTATTGTTATAAAAAAATATCTGCGAGTATGTCATGTCACTGCAACGTACAGCGCTTCTGATATTGCCTCTTAGAACTAAATATTTCCTGCTGTCACCGGTGTGCGACAAACGCACCTAACTCTCACGGTGCGTTAAATCTACAGAGGTCCTAAACAAGTGGCATAATTGCTAATTGAATAGAATAGAAAAGATAAAAAAATGTATGGGCTTGACATAAGCTAATGATGGCGTTAGCATTAAGTCAATCTTATATATTGAACAATCTATTCTATTAGCATTTAATGCCACTTGTCTAGGCCCTCTGATATGTTATGTAATAAGGCCATGTAGTATTTTTAAATAAGTAATTTATGAAGACTCAATATCGATGGTGATAACGCTACAAGGTTCGCATCGTCTAATCGTTTCCATAACTTGCGATACGAGTATATAGCTAACATCTTTCGGCTCACGCAAATTTATAGTGATGATGATGATGATACTATCTGTGTAATATTTAAGATATAAAGAATTTAGTTTCATATATTTACAAGAATTAATAGAATTTAATATATTTAACAGAAGCAGTCTTTGAAAACTCTATACTTACAACTTTTCAAAGACTGCTTCTGTTAAATATATTAAATTCTATACAAAATGAAGTGCTCACAATTACTTAGGAATGTGCATAAAAACTACTGAGTCGTGATTAATTTAAATTGTAAATGTGTACCTTTAGATATATCGTTAGCGATCAGGCTTCTCCCAGTTTCTAGACAAGATTACGGCGCCCACCGTCAGTGTTTAAATGGAAACAGCACATTAGATAATTAGTTAACCTGTATTTATTATTTCACTCTATGACTATATATTATCTACTCACACTACTACGACTACATCATTAAATTATTTATTATCTTTATCATTTTTTTAAAATTTACCACCTACTCTTATTAACTCTAGGTAACATTACGCAGCGCAGTTTCACCCGCGTTGAGCTACATCTTTGGTTACTGCTCTGCTCCCGTCACTCGCGATGTGATGTTTCATAGCCTATAAATAAACATCCTCAAGAACTAGGCTATTAAACGCAAAAAGAAATATTCAAATCCGACAGGTAGTTCCAGAGCTTAGCGGGTTCAAGCAAACAAACCCATCGGCTTTATTAGTTTAGATAAAATAGGTTTTAATACAAATAATACACCAGGATCTCGTAAGTCAGTAAACTACCTTAACATAAAATATATTTACAACTTAAATGTGCAGTCACAAGCAATATCATTAACTGATGCTCCGTATATATATATATATATATATATAAACGAAACCAATGTTTCTATATACCCATATTTATTATTCTTCATGATATAGTTCTAGTTCGTAAGAGTTGCTTAAAGAAAAGGAAACAAGGGCCATAAATTTAGTTCCAACAGGAAACACTATCTTTGCAAACTTGCATCTGTTATGGTCATTTGTTTACAAAATTGATGTTGTTGAGTAAAGTATAGTAAAGTTGACATTTAAGGGGAGGGCAATGTAGCATTGAGTAAAAAATGAGAGCATCAGTCGCTGTCGGCAACATGCATCGGCAACGTTACATTTTATCCTGTGCGAGTATGCTTCTGGGACGCCCATTGCTTCGTTGATCTATGGCAAACGAGTGACTACAAATCGCGATATATTTTGGAATATGTTGTTGCGTGTCACTTTAAGAAAAAATATCTTGAAAATTTCTGTTTAAAAATTGTGAAACATCGGCTTATCAATGTCTTTTTTGTGTCGTTTGATATGAAATTCATTGAAATTCTTATTAGCCACAGAGTTTCCTTTAATGATACATTTACAAATTACGACAACTATGTACTTAATATTAGTCAACAAAGAAATCGACGAAAATGATCGGTACCTACAAACCTTATAATAGCATTTAACATTTTACATTATACTCTTTTTAAGTTCCTTTACATTCGGGTAAAAAATAGTACTCATTTATCCAACGTTACATCCAATATGTCTAATTCTAAACTCTGGGAAGACTGCAGAGAAAGTTTTTGGCATTCTTAAGCGGTAGCTAACATCATATTAGCTACGTGCGTGTCTAAATATAAGCATAGCACTAAAATGGAAAGTGTATATGCGCATTCCAATAGCTCCTCGATAAACTGGAACTGAATAATGTAATAGTTAATCGTTAATCAAGTGTCCGTGAATCGTAGCTGCGTGGTTGGACGGCTCAAAGCAGGAAACTGAAAAAACGGGGGCCGAGAGTTAAAAAGTTGGCGGTGGTTGTTACAATCTTTTTGTCGTTCGCATTAAAAAGGCCGCCACAAGTAAAACATAGTCCCTTTTTAAGTGACGTCAACGTTAGGTAAGACGTTAGGGCTAGAACCAACAGTAAGTACTTCTTGCGCTTCTAAACATCCATCGGGCGTACCATTTATCATCGGCCATCATTAAAAAACATATATGATTTATTCAATAAACAGAATATTGCCCTGACAGTCAATTTATTCCATGACGGGTTATGCCTTGAAGCGCACCAATTTTGAAACACACCAAATGAAACGCACCAAAAGTATTTCTTGAAGCGCACCCGTTAGAACAAACGCCACAAAAAATTATTAATATAGGGTGTACTTCGTTCGTGGAATACTTTTGGTGCGTTTCAAAATCGGTGCGCTTCGATAAATACCCCTCCATGGCGAATAGCTACTATTAGTGGGGTATTTATTTGTACAATAAATATTTAGCTACGTTTATAACAAACTTTTAACAAGAAATATTGTTCATTTTCCTTTGCAGATCGTTGCTTACTGAAATGCGAATAATAAATTTCGGACCCGAGACCTTTGATATAGGACAACTGTCTGAAAACGAATAATATAGTAATGACACTACGGAACATTACCTGTCTAACGTAGCACTAAATGTTTTTCTCGCAAAAATAGGCAGGAATGTGTCAGATCCATGTCAACAATGTTGTTATCAATGTAAAGGTTCATTTTGAAGTAGAAATACGACAACTGTTACGTAAGTGCACCTATGGAGCAAATTTAATGATGATGTATAATATGCGATAGCTATGTTGCACTGGACTTATTAAACAAACATAAAAGCTACAATTTCAGACGACTAGATGATAATAAGTATTTTGCAAGAAAAGTACGATGTCAATTTATGTTATTGTTCCAAGTAACCTCTAGTCACAGAAATTAATTAAAGAGGGAATGGTAAGTCCATTTATGACACTATCTCTGACCAGTTACGATTCACGATGATCAGTTATTTATAAATCTCACTCAAAAAATCTCTAGATAGTAATTAAGTGTTCAACACAATACTATTGAACTCTCAAGATACAAAATTTCACTGGGCGGTCAATGAGTCAATGCCAACATTTTAATGTAAAGAATCTTCTGGTTTATAAACATGTGTGAATATCCGAACCCAAACTATAAAAACGCGACTTCGCGTCCTTTTATAATTAGGCTGAGGTTTGATGGTCTAAGTTCCAAATTATTCAGTAAAAACATAATAAATACATGTATACTTTTCACTTCTCTCAAATTTATATTCTTCTATATTGTTCCTTTTCATTTGTTTTAATCAACATTTATTGAAGTACTATTTCATCCCACTTAAAATAGCTCGCAAATGCACGTATGTTTCACTATCTACGACAATGTTCGTAAAAACCGTAGGCGTTTTAATACTATATATTTTAATAATTAAACTTATACAGTGATTAATTACCGACATAATAATAAGTAGGTAGTTAGGTAAATAGGTACTAACTAATTTAAAGAAAATAAAGAGAAACGCAGTAAAATATGCATGATTGTTTTATATGCAATCCATTAAATTTCTAATGCTTAATCTTATCTTCTAGGTAGGTACCTATATTATTAACAAAGTCTGCGATAAAACTTCAGCAACACTGCACATTCCAAACTTATATCGTTAACTTTACCCCTGCTGCCGAAACGGGTTATTATACCCTTACTTTTACGACGTAGGACATTGAGCGGACGAGAGACCAACAATCTTGTGAAAAATCTTTCTATTTTATATTAAATCCCTATTGCGATTTGTCGCTGTACCACTCGTAAAGTTGAAGGATATAAAATTTTTGAATTCTTCTAGTTACAGCGCAAATGCCATTTAGACTGCCGCTAAAACTTTAAATAGTGATACCTATTTATATTTTATGTCATTTTTCTGTGTCACGTAGGCACCATCCTACTTATTCTACCAGGCTGAAACAAACAAAATCTTAAACTTTCTTCTTCTAACCATACTACTTCATCCTACAGGTGGCTTCGTTATGGGCATCCAACGTATCCGCATTTATTGGACCGCAAGAGACCTGCGTACACGAAGGACGTATGGCCGCAGCTTTCAATCTACCCATGGTCAGCTACGTAAGTACTAACAAATGTTTTACTACGAAGACATAGTTGAACAGAAAGTGAATATAATAATTATGTTTACATAATTTCATAACGTCTGACTGTTCAGGTTATATTGAAGTTCAATGTCATGTTAAAAGTGTTTTTTGACGGTTAGATGGACGAATTTAATATAATTTAAAATTTTATTTTTATTCTGAAAACTTTTGACAGTTACGAACATCGATCATTATAGTTAAAAGCTCAGATTTAATTTTATGGTTAAACGTTTACGAAATGTCTGCGAACATTATTTGTGACAAAATTGGAAGTTTAGAAAGTATCATAAAAGCGCCCATGCTACTTACCAATTTGCCATGACAGCAATTGTAATAGTGTCCATGTCCATGACAAGCGTCGTCGCATAAATCAGTCTTACACTGGCTAAACTTATTAAATAAATGTGGAAAAATTTTAACCTCGAAGCGGGACTTGATCCACGCGTCTTGCATCCTAACCAAGCGCACTGCCAATTATCGAGACCTTGTAAGTTTCTGAATCTCCTCAAGTTCTCACTACTTGTTACATCTTGAGAGTGATTTATGCAAGAAACTGCTCTAAAATTTATTATCAATTGATTGGTGGTTGCCTAGATGGATAACTGCTGCCACTGGCAATGTTGACAATTGATCAACATTTCCTTCATATTGCTTTTTTACTTTTTATTGCAACATTTTTAATAACATATAACGCGGCGAAGCTACTCGTACATCAAAGCTAACACAAAGCTAATCGATCTGCTGTCAAAATGCAATTCAGTTTTATCGATTCACATGTTCACTACGGTTTTCTGACACAAGGTTATAAAAGTAAGGTTTGATACAAAGTGCTTGAAATAGGTAATCTATATAATATTGCCAACGTTTGGACCACTCAGTCATAAAAAATACAGATACCAATATAGACTAAATTTAATTTAAAAGATTAAAGTTTTATAAAGAAGTTTCAAAGCTTGTAATTTTGTGGAGCTTTTACTTTATCATTATTTCATCTTAGCTTATTGCCTATTCGCGGCTTAGTGCTGTCTGTAATGAACGGCTTGCTGATAATTAAACTAAGTAGGTATTAGGTTCATTTGATTGTACAACACACTGTATTTATTCATTATTCATTCATCATTATTCAATAGGCTACATATGGATGGTAGCCTACATACTTTGTAGTATATAGGTATACAGATTTATATTGTTTTGTTACTTATTGGGAAGTACTTAAAAAAACATAATCTGTTAATAATAAGAATTTAATGCTCAGCTCAATAAAAAATTATATGCCAATATTAATTCATCCGAAAAGGCAAACTGCCAAAAATCTGTACCATAATTGGAAATATAAACTATTCGATGATATTAAGGCTGGAGCCAAACTCTAAATGCAGTCAATGTCCTATGTTAATGTAATACCATTAAACAAGCCATAAAAAGGAATCATTGAATTTTTAGAACAGAATTCAGATTTCATTTCGTGGAATAATACGTCGGACATTATTTAGGCTTCGTGTTTATTATGAAGGCAATAAGCATACTGACACTGATAATAAAAGAAAAAGAGAAATGTAATACAAATATTAAGTATAGCTGTTGCCCGCGACTTCGTTCGCGTGAAAATTCAGATGTGTGCCTGTATGAGAATATTTCTTACCTAATCTTACGGCAATCGTACATTGTATTAGTAATAACTATCAGTATAATCCTTCTCTAAGGCGAATCCGATTTAAATCTATTCACCCGCTACCCTTAAAACAGACGAAATTTTTCGATATTTAACGAAACTTGCCACTCCTATTTTCCCACTTAATAAGAATAGTTCCTAGTTTGGAAATCGTATTATCAAAACTCCCGTTTAAAAACTATAGAAGTTTCATACAAATTTTCTTCCCCTTTACACTCCAGGGAAATGAATTTCGCAAAATTCCGTCTTAGTGAGCACCTATTTCCAAAATTTGAAACTCCTAGCACTAAACGAAGTTTCTGAGATTTCGTGATGAGTGAGTGAGTGAGTGACCTTTCGTTTTTATATATCTATAGCTTCTGCCCGAGGCTTCGCTCGCATGAATATCGTTTTTCCAATAGACATTTTTATATTGTTTAAATACTGTTTTGCATACTATTTCTAATCTCATCATCATCACCATTCGTACAAACCCTCTTTCACCTACCTAAAGATATCCCCCGTAAAACAATATACTGGGTGGCGCAAAAGTACTGGCACTAAAGAAAATACTTTTTTTTTTTATATATGACATTTTCTGTCATTCTGTTGTTGAAAATTGTGTAGAGAACAAATGTAAAATACACTGAAAATAAACATGGACCGTTTTACTCCCCAAGAACGTGGAATAATTGTGTCAATGTTCTTACGGAATAATTCATCAGTGATAAGAACACAACGTGAATTTCGTCGACGATTTCCCCACCGTCCGGCACCGATTGGTCGCACAATTCGACGCTTTGCCACACGCCTTGAAGCAACTGGCTCAACATTGGATAGACCTAAGTCTGGGAGACCAAGAACAGGCCGTTCAGCTGAAAATATCGATGCTGTGCGCGAAGATGTGGAAGAGTGTCCAGAAACATCAACGAGGCGACGTGCCACGCAATTGGGCATTTCCAGACGGACCCTGCAGCGTATTTTGGTGAAAGACTTAAAGATGTTCCCGTATAAAACTCAAATGACTCATCAGCTGCTGCCTGCTGACCACCGAGCTCGTCTAGATTACTGCCAGCGCGTCATAAACCTCAACCTTGAAGAGGATGATTTTCCTTCAAAATTGGTTATGAGTGACGAAGCGCATTTCCATCTCGCAGTCAATAAGCAGAATACTCGGTTCTGGGGCACTGATAATCCGCGCATTATTCAAGAAACACCTCTACACCCACTAAAAGTTACTGTATGGTGTGGCATCTGTGTTGACAGAGTGATCGGACCCTATTTTTTCGAAGACGCTGGAGGCAATGCGATTACTGTCACTGGAGAACGCTACAGAACCATGTTACGTGAGTTTTTGATACCCAGTTTGGACGAATTGGGGCTGGAGCACATCTGGTTTCAACAAGACGGCGCTACGGCACACACAGCGCGCGACACTATGGACTTAGTGAGGGACGCTTTTCCAGGCCGAGTTATCTCTCGTTTTGGCGATTTGCCTTGGCCTGCAAGATCACCCGATCTGACCAGTCCAGACTTCTTTCTTTGGGGTTTTTTGAAATCTCGGGTGTATGTGAACAAGCCACAGACTCTCGCAGCTCTAAAAGAAAACATTCGTCAAGAAATAACGAACATATCGCAGGAAGTGTTACGGCAAGTTATGCAAAATGTCATAAATAGGGCTCAAATGTGTATCAACTCTGGAGGTCACCATTTAAAAGACATCATCTTTAAATCCTAATGGTACGAAATTTAATGGCACAAATATACCTACATTTAAAAAAATCTAAATCTAGTTTTCTAATTTAGAAAAAATGTTATAGCTGAACCAAATAGGGTCTTTACTTTTGCGCCACCCGTTACAATACACAAAGGCAAATTTTCACTACAATAACTTTCCCCTTTCCCTCATTTCCTCTCCCCCTTTTCCCCCTTCTCCTCCCTTCCCCTCCCATCTTCCTCCCACCTCCCTCACTTTCCCCACACTTCCCCTCACTTTCCCTCACTTCCCACTCCTCACCCCTCACTTACCACTCACAGACTCTTCACTTCCCTCACTTTCCCTTACGTCCCCCACACTTACCTCTCACTTGCCCTTCACTGCCTCCTCACATCCCCTTGAGTTTCCCTTTTTTTTTTTACACGCCTTCTAGACCCAACTTATGGGTTCTAGAATACGGATAAACATACTTAAATACTTTTATTTTTGTAAATACATACATATTATACATAGAAACACCCAGACCAATGCAAATAGACATGTTCATGCTACAAATATTTGCACTGAGCGGGAATCGAACCCGCGACCTCTGCGTGGCAGTCTATACACAGTACCACCGAAATACAGAGGCAGTCGATTTCCCCCTGACTTACCCCCGCACTTTCCCGACACTTCTCCCTTCCTTTCCTCTTCCTCCCCCTCCCTTCGCCCTCCCTCCAAATTTCAAGTCGCCAACTTCAAAAGCAAAGATCTTTTCATACAATATTTTATCCTTTATTTCACCCCGATTAATCCAGCCCAGTTAAAAAAAAAATATGAGGGTATTTTTTATTTAAATAAAAGTATTCCAAAACAAAATTTCAAAGCTGTAAGTTAAAAAATGAAGACGTTTCATACAATTGTTTTCATCCCTTTTCATACACTTAAGGGTTGAATTATTAAAAACCCTTTCTTAGTACACTTCTAAACATTAAGCCAACACACTCTCCAAATTTCAAGTCGCTACGATCAGCGGTTTAGGCTGTACGTTGTCTGTTAGTCAGTCAGTCAGTCAGGACAAAGCCTTCTATAATATGTATGGATGTATGGGTTAGACGTATAGCCATCAGGGATCAAAGCATACAGGCTGCTAGGAATGCTAACTCGTGATAGAGCCACATAAAGCTGACCGTGCGAAAAACAGCTAATACTTAGATCCACACCCACAACTTTTAGTGTCTCACTTTGGGCTTTATTAATTAGTCATCGCAAAACATAGGCTCACTGCAAACTGGACTAGTTTAAAACTAAACGAAAGATTGTTTAGAATGACAGGAATCCGAGGAATAAAAACACTTATCAGCTATTCCGCAACCTGTTAAAATCTCTGCTTCTATAAGATTTCGTAGTAAATTAACGAATGTTCGATGTGATTCTTTAAATTGGCATAACTTTTTTATTTATCAGCCGATTGACATGAAACAAACACTAAATGTTAAGTGAAGCTTACCACAATATATTAGTGAAAACCATATTTAAATCGGATAAGCCGTTTCTGAGATTAGCGTGAACAAACACACAGACAAACAGACAAACAGACAAACAGACAAAAATTGTAACAATCATTGTTTTGGGTTCTATTTGCGTTGATAAAGGTCCTAATAGTATTTTTTCTCATATATCTTCCATGTACAGACAGCGATCGGTTACATTTTTATTATATGTATAGATTATGTAAAAGGAACAGCGATACAGCATACTTACTAATTTATTTATGAAATTTTTATTTATTAGCCTTCTAAAGTGACTCAACCCCACCTGATGGTAAGCAGTAAGTGGCTTCCACTATGGCGGTTGGGAATGGGGTTAGGGGAACGGAATAAGGGAGATGAGGAAAGAGGAACTTACCGAACGAAACGCGGTAGTACGGATAGGTACTACTACTCTTACATCAATCGCCAGCTTTTGTTATTACGAAAATGATAGTAGGTACCTAAATTGTCATTAGATTTCATCCACATTTTGTAGACAAAATAAAAATTATTAAGATAGATCTATGGCACTGTACAGTTTTACACCTACCTATGTACCTACTATTTATCAAAGGAAGCATTAATTTTGTTTAGCTAAAGATCCATAAGCTGATCCTGAAATCCGTATGACTATTTACTTATAATTAATTGAATAACAATCCGTATTAATTTAGATGATTTTGCTTATACACTTCCTAATTAAATAATAAACGTTCCCGACTGACCGGCTAGATTAAGACTAATTTTAATTATGCAGAAAAATCCTAAGCTTTTTCTTTTCATCATAACAGACAGCAAGATTTCTAAACCCTTAGGTAATTAGAATCGTGAACTTATAGAAACCAAAATAAAAATGATTAAACTTTAATCCTGATTACTTTGTTTTTCGCGTTTTCTCCGCACAATGCAATCTAGATAGATTAATATAGAATTTATTTAACATTAATATAGTTATGTAGAATTGGTATTTGTTCACAGTATTGTCGTGATGTGGCGAGTTCAAACAAGAGGGTTTATTCAACGTTTGCCCGCACCCGGCCATCGGACATCGATATATCTCGTTCAGTAGTCGCCGTGCTCACGCATTTCAATTTCATGCATGTAAACATTATAATATTACATTAATACAACTACTACATAAATACACACAAAAGCTCAATATGAGGCTAAACCCTCTACCAATTGTGCTATTTGAAATTCATTTGTTATGCCGTAAATCAAATGAATAAAGATACGACTCTCTTAATGGTTAAGTTCTTATTGATTTTTTTTATATTAATTCTTTCTTGAATTAGTTCTTTCTGCTACTAGACTAACAGTTGCCTAAGTATCTAACTCTGTAGACCCTACTTAAGTATCACCGAAAACTCAAAACTATTTAAGTAGTATTTAAGTATAATTTATCTATGGTTACTATAATCTTACTCCAATCAATACACATCCAGCAGCAGCGGTCTATAAAGGCTGCGGATAGTACATTTGTTAGTTCACTGAATCATTCGGGTTTGAAGCTCGTATAAAACAAAGCGAGGCAAAATCAATTCAAGTTGCTTATAAGAAAATTTATTAATAATAATTGATATTCGTTATTGCTAAACGACTTAATTGCTTAAACTAGCCCCTTGTACAGAAAATTAAGAAAGTTCTGCTGAAGGCCTTATTTTATTCACTTTTAAACAAATTTCTTGTACAAAAAGCCGGTTATTTAAGAAATAGACAACCGTAAATTTTAATGTCTTTTTAATGACTCTCCGTATTATTGCTTGAATATAAGTAGCAAGGACAATGTTCGAGACACAATAAAATAAAGCAAAATTAATATTTATGTTATTTCAGGTAGCGTTTGTGTATTTGAAGGCTCCAAATCACGACTTTTCTCGTTTAGCACTTGCGATAATAGCAGCGGCGAGAGAAAAACAAATAGCTGTACGAACTGTGCAAGTATACAGACAACCATATTACTACGAGAATAGGCGAGAGAACTTTTCTCGTAACCCCTTCCTGGACATCGTTCGAGAAACATATAAGGACACCAGAAGTAGGTACAATCTGAAAATAATAGTCATTACTAGAAGATAAAACGCCTTTTAAAAAGTAAATTGAAGGACGATAATATAGCTACGCGTAGGTATAGGTACTAAAACGCAAGCTATTCGAAATGAAATACTGTACAGCTGGTCGTTTACTACTACTAATGCTAGGTCGTGTGGTGAATATACCTACACATGACAGATCTGACAACTTTTTGTTCCTAAGCTAAATGCCGGCCGCTGTAACCGCTTCCTTAACAAAATTGCAAATTGTTGAGGAAGGCTTATATTTAACAATAGACATCATACAGCTGAGATGATGATGACAATACTATAGTGGCACCTTTATAAGCGATGTATATAATTATATCAGATAGTAGCGCGAACAATTTGCATGAATTTGCATACATTAAGTGTCCAATATGTTTAGCTTTATCTCAGTCATATTGTCTACTAACCAGGAAATCGTAAGTGCATAAAATAAATCATGGGAAACTGGCTAAACTTAGAAGTCCTAGATGTGACTTTCCGTAGCATATTTCGTGCACTTACGTCCTTCATCTTTTATAGACAGAACTAGTAGAATAGTTTTGTAAAAGTTTGTTTTCTTTTCAGTATACGTGTCAGTGGGTTATTATCATGATCACATCGGCCTAATGTTAGCGTTGGACGCTATGCAGCTTTTGGACTCGGGTATGTATCCCTATTTTTCTCGCATTACCTTAAATTCAAACGTAAAACCATAATTTTATACAAGTAATCTAAGTAAAGCTGAAGAATTAAAAAGCTACATATCCACTAAACGTAGGTATGCAGGTGAATAGTACTCATCAAAGTATTTATATTATTTTTAAAGCTAAGTTAACAGGTTTGTTTGAAATTGAAATAGACATCAAAACTCTATTATTTTCAAGTAAAAGTAGAATTTCAGGACTTTAGGGTAAAAATTTTAACTTTACAATTTTGTTACCGCTCTACGCGTAACATAATAATTACAAGGGTTGCATAAGTTACATTTTCTCTTTGAATTTCACGTATGTTTTATACAGTCATCACGATTTAATGTCCCAGAAATTATATTCTGCTGTGGAACATAATTACGCCGGGTTTTAAACTTTTAACAAACATTAATTTTATTATTACTAGGTTTAATATGGAAATAACGTAATATGTGTATTACACAACTCATTACGCGGTAATCTCAGATTGTATATTGTACCTAGATAGTATGTCAAATGAAAAGCTATTTCAAAGGTCGCAGGTTCGATACCCGCTCAGTGCAAATATTCGTGTGCATAAACATGTCTACATATTTGCATTGGTTTGAGGGTTTCTATGTATATGTTTTTATTTACAAAAAAAAAACAGGTATTTATATCCGCATTTTAGAACCCATAACACAAATGTATGTGATATTAATAACTATTACATTATTATTATTTCAAAAGTTCTAAAAAAGACTTACGATGTTAAATTTATTATATCGTTATTCTCACTATTTAATGGTAAACGGTTGTTGCATAATAATAATAAATAAATAATAAATCTTTATTTCAGACTAAGTCCATTTAAAAGAGTGAAAGATATTAACAGTATTACAATATGGTGTTTACACATAAAAACATATACAATTTACATTATCGTTTTTGAGCACGAATATATGCATTTAGGTTATTGGAATCCTGCTTATCCGCAATGACTTTCAGGATGCTATTAGTGCTGCCTCGCACCCTGTTTATCATTGACGCTAACCTCTTTCGTATGATGGCATGAAATCTATCAACTCTTGCTTCAGCAAACATACTAGAGGCACTACAAAAACGAGGCAGACCTAATAACATCCTGAACCCATTATTATATTGGACACGCAGAGCATTAAACGATCTCTGAGTATAATTGAACCACAGGCTGCACGTGTAGAACGTCTGACACTAAGCTCTAAATAGAGTAAGTTTGACTTGAGAACTACAACGTGCAAACCTGCGGGCCAACATGTTACTCCTGATTGCCAATGCCCTGCGTTCCCTCTCTTCAACTTGATCATCAAGGCCCTCGACAACGTAGTGCCCCAGGTACCTGAACTTCGTTACCCGTTTTAGTTCACCATATCGTCCTCTCTCTCTCTTCCCGGCTATTCATCCCACATGGTCGTTAGGTCAGCCTTTTAACACCATATCGTCCGCGTAACTAAAATTATTCATAGGTATGTTACCAATTCGTGTGTTGCTGAGTCCAACTATGAGCTCATTCACGTACAGGTTAAATAGCTTTGGAGAACTTAACCCGCCTTGTCTTACTCCGCATTCCAACCTGTACGCGTCCGAGAAACTGTCAGCCCACCTTACACTATTAGACTGTTTAGCATATCAGAAATGGAAAACACCTGTCCTCTTAAGTTTGTCCCACAGTACATCATAAGACACTAAGTCAAATGCTCTGGATAATGCATGTTTAGTTAATTTTAGTTAACATCATTTGCAATGTTCATTTAGTTATCTTCATTTGCCATCATTTTTTTGCTAGCATCAAAATAATTTGCAATCCCATTTTATATTAAAACTCAAGTTTTTGTACACTATTTTACTTAACAAAAAGGTCATTAGAATGAAGAATTGTTTGTGAATTTTCGTAATTTATGCTGCTTTATTTTCATTTTGACTTCGTGCTATTGTTATATTATTAATTACCTACTTGTTTTAGTAGGTATTCGATGTATAATTATTGTAGTTAAACACAAAAGAATATGTGTAATAAACAACATTGTATTATAGGTGTGTGTTCCTATCCAATTATTTGATAGGTGGCATATTTTATGTAATGTAATCTTATTATGTATTAAACTCAAACACGGCTCGGGTTTACGTCTACTTAGCGTCTGCGAATTTCCTCATTGCGCCGTCACACGGGCTTCATATAAATATTGTATAATATTGGAATTTATATAGAAGCGAACAGTAAATATCTGAAGACTTTCAACTCCTTTAACAAACCTACTTTGAATATTCTTTAACATTCATATATTTTACATACTTACGCATAAATTTAACATGATAGCCAAGTTGACAGAATAACAGACTTGCTATTCATCGTTCATTAGACTGTTAATTCAATTTGAGGCTTTACAATTTTGTAATTTTATAACTTGATAATGTTTGACACGAAGCAGATTTGTAAATAACACATATTTTGTTGATTTTATATAACTACCTACATATTCCAAATTTTAGTTACCTACATAATTATTCGGACAACTTACTCCAGCACAAAAGAAAAAGCTCTCTATAGTGCCCGTACTCGCAGTTAATCATACTTATTAGCGACTCAAAGCCTAATATATCAAAAAATGACTGTGTAAGTGAAAAGCGGGTATACGTGCTTAATTTCCATAAGCCCGCCTGTGATATATCTGTCTAGATCTTCTTTTGTTAAGTCGACACCAACGACGCCCCATTATTTGACGCCGGCAATCCTTGCACAGTTTTTCACTATTCAGTAGATAATACTGGCTTTCTCGTTTAAAATTTAAAATTTTGTCTGAAACGAAAAGCATATATTACGTCAAATACAATCATAGGTATAAATTTGGCGTTAAGTTGCATTTTTAAGACTTTTGACACATGACTATCTTTATTTAGACCTTTTAATGAACCTCGTTTTTAGCCATATTAATTAATCGGCAATCCATCGATCCTTTCTTGGGTTTATCAAAATTTTAACCTATTTCATATTAATACCTTAATTTCTACTTAACTCATCAACCTACTTTATAGTTTTCGTTACATAATTATGTATTTAAATTTTATGGGCCCTAGGTGTCTGAAATAAATGATTATTTTTATTACCTTGTCAACCTTTCTTAATATAATGCTATATGTCACATTTTCTTAATATTACTTGCTTATCACATGATTCACCAAATGTTTATATATATTTACTTTGGATATTACTGACGCACGTTGTAGAATAAAATAAGCAAACCTGAGCTTATGATACTGAAATTGGCAATCTACCTTGAACAATCATGATAATTATTGCTCATGCATGACGCATGATGTCTTCTCCGTATCATTTGATCTGCCGTGGTGTAAGTAATAACGAGCTAGTATTATAATGCTAATTTACATACCTATCTAAGCGCGATATTACTGTAAAATGATGCTAAACTCGAACAAAATGGTTGCCATAAAGTTAACTTTAAGAATAATAAAAACCGACTCAAAAAAAACTAAAAGTAGAATTCCTCAATATGACTTGAACAAACCAAAACATCATCTGTGTTTATTTTATTTATGTTAAATTATTCAAAAAACGCTGAACCAATAGTATCGAATTTATATGGAACCAAGTTTGAAACATGACCTACCTTAAAAAAAGAGTTATTAAAATCCATTCATGATTGGCGGCAAAATCGCGTAACACACAATATACAAAAAAAGCATACGACCCGAATTTCGAACGCCTCCTTTTTGGACTCTGTTAAAAATAGATAATATAATTTTAGAAACTATGTTGCACTAAAAATATAGGTAATATTTTCTATAAAATATATTTGTTGATATACCTACACGTATCATACACCTTAGTATTGCGGCTATTCAGAGTTTATGTTTAGTATATAGCATAATTTACGAAAATAGAAAATAGGGACACTGATGTTTGTGACGGTTAACGCATAAACTGTGAAAGTTATTACGACACGTTTTTGACACAATTACCTACATATATTTGTGGTATTCGTTTCATACATAATAACCTTTATAATATATACTTACAGTTGTATGTATTTTATGCAGTAATATTTCAGCAATAATCGTACAAGCAAAGAAAAACATTTTCTCATGCATGCCGTGCCGTATCATACGAGAGATACAAAACCTCATCTTACACGTATATAATAATGTTCTATCGTGTACCTATCGTATATTTGACCTATGTGTGATGAATGAATTGATGATTATCGTAATCATTTAAATAAAATCAACAAATAGGTAGGTATTTCAACTACTACACATTTCGATAAGTAGGTATGTGGACTTAACTGAATGTAATAAGCTGAGAAATGTTTTCTAACGCGACTTCTTGCATATTTGTGGAAGAAGCTATTGTTCGTCGGGGTGAATTTCATTTTCTTCGCCCAGAACACATCGATCAAATGACTAGCAAATATTGTGGCTCACTTGCAAGCTTTCAATTTTCACGAGCTCCTTGCTATTATGTGATGTAATACTTATGTAAGCGCAATAGAAATATCCAATTATAATTTCGTTCATCTAAAGTCTGAAGCAGATTATCGATTGGTATAACATTGATTAGCAATTTAGCAACTATGTCTGTATCTTTGAATCTCTACAACATAAACTCGTGATCTCTTCAATCTGTTTGAGCGATTGCATCGATAATATTATTTTATATGATATCGCGATGACACGGACTGCGTCCCAGCCAGATAGATTGCTGCATCTCGGTTTTGTAAAGTATCCCGATCCCCAATAAAGTGAAGCGTAATATTTTCTAAGTGTATCAAGCGTATTTAACGCAAAAGAGTACGTTTACACTTTACGTTTAGTTTTTATTACAATAATGCAACTGAATCGCCAATGGCTGATGCTACAAATCGCCAATGTGCTATGACTCTAAATCAATTAACAACCTTAACGCATAGAGAGGCTTTATACGTGATAAGAACGTTCCGTGACACATTTAACATAAGCCTTTGAAAGGTAAACTAACAAGAACGTTATCATCAGTCTCCAGATAAGTAAAATCCGTAATACCGCCTGTGGTATGCTTAACGAAGTATCGACAAGCTGCGAACAATCTCACTGAGATTACTTCTCGCAGAACGGACTTATTTCTAGGGTATACAACACAAATAATTTAAAAGTTTTACGGCGCTATGTTTCACTCGGATTGCTGCTTTTATTTAATATTTCGAAATTATAACATAGAGGTTATCGAGGTTCAATTAAGGATTTATTGAATTATAATTCTAATTGAAGAACATTTTGCATACGACTTTAAACAACAAATTTTACGATTATTGCTAAGAGTTCAAATTTTTAATCTCGAAACCAACAAATAAAATACTTAAACAAATTCGCTCAAAAAGTTTTAGTCATCTGTTCCCATTTACCAAAATATACAAGGACTGTTATTTAAAGTTCAACGAACACTAGCACTAATAAAAAAAGTTGTAGAAATATTATGTACATTTTCGGTTTCAGTGATTAAAATATGATTATTTTTTGTAGGAGAGTACGCGGCTATCGGAGTGGACGTAGACAAGTACGAATCCGAAGAGGCGGTGCGATACTTAGCTGGTCCGTTACGGAAGGAACCTACTTCTAGAACGTTACGAGCATTTCGTTCTTACATGGCCGTTGCTCCGTCACCATCTCCATCGTACCCTGTCTTCGCAGAAGAAGTGAACAAGAGGTTGCAAATGCCACCGTTTAATTTCACCAATCCCTTACTGGCTTTCGGCGGCGGAAAAGTGGTGAGTTCCTGATTTTCTTTTATGGTTTTTGTTAAAATTAAATAAAAATTCAAATCGAATGTTCTCTATAATTGTTTTATAGCAATATCCTAATAGTTATATTTATGTAAAATAGTATTAGGCTAACAGAAGGTTGTAGGAGGTTTGCTGCACCCTGCGGCTTCGCCCGCGCGAAAATTGCTATGTGTTTAATTAATGTAAGTAACTCGAAAATCGATTTTCGCGATAAAAAGTAGCTTATGTCCCGAAACCAAATCTATCTACATACCAATTTTCATCGAAATCGGTTTAGAAGTTTTAATTTAATATGGTGGTTAAGTATTCTTAAACTTTCTTAATCACGTAGTAGATCCACGCTGGTTTCAGCATGAATAGGCCGGATCGTCCGGGGAAGTACTACCCTCTCATAGAAGATTGACGTAAGAGTAGTAGTATCCATACTACTGCGTTTCGCTCGGTGAGTGAGAGCGCCGGAGGCCCAATTTCCCCCCCCCCCTCCCCCTTTCCTCTTTCCTCACCTCTCTCATTCTCTTCCCCGAACCCCATTCCCAGCCGCCATGATGGAGGCCACCATACCAGCAGTTTAAGAAGATGGTATGGTGGCCACCACTTCTAGATTCCACTGACTGCTTACCATCAGGCGAATTGAAGTCACTTTGGAAGGCTAATATAAAAAATATAAAAAAAATCACCGCGCAATTTTCTTAGTTTTTCTTTCATAAGAACCTTCTTCTGACAATAACAAACACAACAAAAAAAGAATTAACGAAATTGATCTAGCCGTTCACGCGTGATGCCATGACCAAGGGAAAATGAGATTCATTTATATATATATATATATATATATATAGATATGTATGTATGTATGTATGTGAGTATGAATATCTTAATAGATTTTAACGGGATATGAGGTGCCATTAGATTTGTATTGATTGTGGGAGTGACTTATGGTATATAAAATTTCAATATAGCGTGCGTCAGCACGAGAAAAAAAATGGGTTTCTTTCTATTTTCTTTGTTTTGGGCATGCGGGCTTTTTGTTTTTCAGTAATATATATTGCTTGTTGTTAATAATAATAATATATTTTTACTGTAGTAGATCCACGCTGGTTTCAGCATGATTGGGTCGGATCGACCTGGGAAGTACTACCCTCTCATAGAAGATCGATGTAAGAGTAATAGTAATCGTACTATTGCATTTCATTCGGTGAGTGTGAGCGCCCAATTTTCCCCCTTTTCTTTTTCCTCATCTCCCTCAATCCTTTCACCTGCCCTACTTCCTTCACGGTGGGCAGCAGCTTCGCGGAGTCCTAGTCCTGGTATTGCAGGAGGAATGCTAGGAACTGTGGGTCGTTCATGAGCGACAGTTACCACTTGCCATCACGTGGGCGGTTTGCTCGTCTACCACTGACGGCAATAAAATATATATACATACAGTCGTGGTCAACTAATTAAGGACAATTTCTAGTTAACCCAAATTGAAACTTTATTTTTTATTTGCCAACGAGTCTTAACAATATTCCATATCTTTTACATGTAAGTATAATTAGTCATTGATGTGCCCGATTATGCAAACAATAGCAACTTCTTAAACATTAAACCTCTTTACAGTATAGCTGATAGATTATCATAGTGCTATTTGTTCAAAGAATGCTGGCTGGCCATTTAATTAGGGACACTGAGATATTGCGTCCTTTTTTAAAATTTGAATCTCAATACTTTTTTATTTCTTATCATATTTCGTGGTAGTTTTGGCGGCAATCCAGATTTTAGTTTTAAGTTTTGAGAATTATTTTGAAGAAAAATGGACAAAACTAAAAGTTGCTATCCAACACTACGAAAAATTATCATGAAGTTTTTCGAGCATGGTTGGTCATACCGAAGGATAGTAGAACATTTAAATTGTTCAAAAACTATGATGGTATGCAAGCACTGCATTTCATACCATCACAGTTTTTGAACACATCATTTCAGGAGCGATAACACAACTTTAAATGTGCCCAGTACAAAAAGATCGAGAAAAACAACTCCGCAAGAAGATGATAACCAGGTTAGCTAAGAAAGATCCGTTTCTAAGCTCTATTTTAATTAAACACGAAGTGTTTGGGGCAGACGAAAGAGCCGGTTTATCAGCGAGGACCGTTTGACTACGTCTGGTAGAAGCAGGGTTTTTCGGAAGAGTGGCTCGCAAAGTACTATTGTTGAAGAAAGAACATAGAAATGCTCGTTTGGCGTTTGCATGTAAATATGGACATTGGACCTACGCCCAATGGCAACATGTAGATATTATTCTCTGACGAGACCAAGGTTAATTTGATTTCTTCAGATGGAAGGCATTACGTACGGCGTCCTGTAAAAGCGGAAATGAATCCAAGATTCACAAAAAAGCAGGTGAAACATGGCGGTTGAAACATTAAAATGTGGGTTTCATTTTCTGGACGTGGAGTGGGACTTGTAAGGAAAGTTCAGGGTAACTTAGACCAACATCAATACAAGGCAATATTGGAGGAAATATGCTTCCCTATGCTGAGGAGCATCTCCCTATTATATGAACGTTTCCGCATGACAACGACCCGAAACATACCACCCGTTCAGTCAAGTCGTTTCTTACAAGTCAGTCAGTATCGGTGCCAGAAAATAGCCCAGACCTCAACCCAATCGAGCACCACAACTTTAGATGAACTTAATGAAGCTTTTTGTGAGGCATGGCCAAACATTCCTGTCGAAACATGTCAGAAACTGATAATGTCTATTACACATCGGTGTCCAGCGGTAATTACTAACAAAGGTTTTGCTACTGGATACTGATTTTACACGTAATAAAATGGAGCTGTTAAAGATATTATAATACTGCAGATTATTAGTTTTGTTTAACTTTATTTTTCATTACACTTTACTGTCCTTAATTAAATGTCCAGCTACAGAATTTAAATTTTAAAGTTTAATACATGTTTAATCTTTGATACATTTTAATATTTATTTAATCTTTTATTAATCGTTAGGTTTATTTAAAAAATATAATATAATATTACAAGGGTAGCAGAAGTTTGTAGGAGGTTTGAACTTTAAAAGGATTTATAATATTGAAGGTTGTATACTAAGATCATAATCTTCGTAGAAGCTGTTTTGTAAAAGATAGTTTCTATTGCTGAAGAACTATTCTTTATTAGCAACTGATTATCAAACTTAGTTGCTATGACGGAATAAGTATTCCTTGTTGGCAACTGATTGAGTACTAGGAGAAAATAATATTCTTCTATCGCAACTAGTTGCCAACAAAGAATGTAAATTCCTCCTTTGCAACTGGTTGCAAAACTCAGTTGCGATGACGGCCGAAAGGCAAATAAATAACAACAGAGCTACATGAGTAGATAGATATGTACCTACTTCAGCTAGACGTGCACTACGCTTGGCAACCAAATAGATGAACACTGTACGATAATAGTAAACAAACTAACAAAGTGAATGCAGCTGTCACTGGCTCGAGGATAGGTACTTCTATTTCAAACATTTGACATTCACCTATTCTATAATTTTCCTATTCAAGTAGGCATTTTTTACGGTAGTAGATCCACGCTGATTTCAGCATGAATGGGCCGGATCGTCCGGGGAAGTACTACCCTCTCATAGAAGATCGACTTAAGAGTAGTAGTATCCGTACTACTGCGTTTCGTTCGGTGAGTGAGAGCGCCGGAGGCCCAATTTCCCACCTTTCCTCTTTCCTCACGTCCCTCATTTCCTTCCCCTAACCCCATTCCCAGCCGCCATAGTGGAGGCCACCATACCAGCAGTTTAAAACGTGGCTTTGGTATAGTGGTCGCCACTTCTAGATTCCACTGACTGCTTACCATCAGGCGGGGTGGAGTCACTTTGGTAGGCTATAATATAAAAAAAAAAAAAAAATTACCTACGTCCTTAACTTACTTTCTAAGTAAACAGTTCCGTTTTAGTACCACGTCTTCTTTGTATTATTTTTCAATCATATCTTATAAAATGTCCCTACCCTTGAGATTTTATTAGAAATGTTTAAGAGCCCACTCAACTCACGAATAAAATGTCATCGTGAGTTGGGTGGCATAACAAAATATTGCATGCGTTTATAGGGTTCATAGGCTATGGTGTGAAATAGTCAGTAGGGAATAAAAAAAATGTTTCGTTCACATAATAATAGATATTAAGTCCTATAAATGTACTATTGCAATGGTAACTTACAAAAAATTTAATAACCTGGCGATTAAAATGAGTGGCCTGAGTATCTTGCCAGTTCTTCTCATGGCTCTACTTCGTCAGCGAACTGGCTGTAGGTTAATTTGCTGACATTTTGTAAACTTTGACCTTCATAAGTGTTAATTTAATTGACTTAAATGAATAAACATATTTTCATTTTCATTTTCGTACCTACCATAGTTGTGCCTTAGTGTTTTGCAAGTCGACTTACAAACGTAAGATAATAAATAAAACTTCATTTTATGCTACCTAAAACAATTATGTATTAACATAATTGCTACATTGCCAAACTAATGAACCGTGTCGTTAATTTGCTAGGTTAATTAATCCTGCAGCCGACATAGTGACATTATTTAATCCGTATTGCTTCGCCACATCTACAGATAGAGACCTGAATATTGAGCCACGTTTAATGCATTAATCGCTGAAACTAGACTTTTAGCCGAAACTAAAATAAAATATTCTTCGTTCATTTCTGTATCATTCAAACCTAAACCAAAACATTTTGCTTCTAAGTACTTATAGTAGTTTAGGTTAGTATAAGAAAAATATGTCACAAAACTACAAAATATTAAAGAATGTAAGATAAAGAAATAAATAATAGTGGAGTAATTAAATGCCTCCTCGACCCCCTAAAATTACTGTAATAACGACATTTCAGATATATAGTCAGGATTTTACCTGAAACCGAATATTTGGTTTTTAATTTCGATTTAAACGGGTGCTATCCGAAACCAGTTTCGTTTTAAGTTAATTCGGTTTAAGATTCGGCTTAAAATATTGTAACGTCAGTTGTAGGTACACAAGCGCAAATAATTATGCATCTACCATTGCTCTTTTGTAATTGAATCTGCATCTTCATATTAATTAAAAAAAAGTGCAATAAATGAGACCGTGTACCAGTAGGGATTCTTTAATCTTGTCTAACTAGAAAGTTACTTATTTAGTACTTGCTAATTAATTCGGTTTCTATATAAATTTCTATTAGGTAATCGCAAGAAAAGAAAACTACAACTTTCAACAAATCGGAAAATTTGAAAAGATTTCCCTATTAAAGTCGTCTTTTGTTTTTATAATGTAACTCAAGCACTCGCAATTCGTTTGGCTTATAAGCAAATCGACATAGCAGTCATTGCACTTTAGTACGCAATTCATAATGAAAGATAAGTACCTACGTAGTACCTGTAACAACAAAACACCTTACCGCGCTGCCCGGCTATCTGACCCTTTAAATGAGTTTTCGAAATTTTACTGCCCTTTTGACCGCCTATTTGGCCCTTAAATGAATTCCACTGAAGTTGACGCAAAGCTTAATGGTTTGCGAGCTTAGTACATAAAAAACATTTTCGTTTAATTAATTTTGATTTAAAAGCTGAATTTGGTGCTAATTGCCCTATTATAAAATAAAGTAGGTTTGCCTCGTATCATTGAAAACAGTAAAGGCACTCACATTAAATTCGTTTATCGTACTTAGCTTCTATCTAAGAAGAAGAAACTTGTCATTTTCCAGACTGTTGCCTTAAAGATTAGCAACATATACCTGTAAGCAATTGTTAGATATTTTCAATAATTGATCCTTATCAAAACAATTTTACTGAAGACTTAGCAAATACTAAACACTTAGGTACTTAAATAATGCTCATACGTACTGTTAAAAGCTTTTTTTAAGCTTTTGTCTCCTTTTGATAATTTATCGTGAGCTTTTCTTGCTATTTATTTTTCTAATTAATCCTCTAAAGCGATTATTAATGGTCACTGGTTTCAACCAATATTTAATGTAAGTATGGCGTACAGATTCCGGTTGAGGCAGCTTGGCTTCATGACGCGGTGTGGGTGTACGCGAGAGCGTTGGCTGAAGCTCTGCAAAGCGGTGAGGCGCCTAGAGATGGTAGGGCAATCGCAGCTCGAATGAGGAACACTACCTACCATAGTGTTATGGGGTAAGTTATTATCAAATAGGTACCTATGCATGTTTTTGTCAGTAACCCTGCCTAACTGATTCCGATGGATATAATACATATTACTCAAAGCGTGTGACGTGGATCTCAATCCTTCAGAAATGTGCACATTTTTACCCTACTAAAAAGAACACCTAGAAAAAGTGAGAAGAGTAATACAATTAAATTGGGTAGATAACGTTTTTATTTCTTAACACGGAAAAGTTTTAGTGTGCGTTCCCATTGAGGGACCATATCTGAATTTTAAGCTTTTAAATGCGTCAGCCTTTAGTAAAAGTTCTCAAACGATTGTAAATTCAGTCTTTCATTTGTAAAAGTAGGCACTCAAAAGTTACAAGTTACACAAATCGATTGTTACTAATAAAAAAAATATATCATCTACATAGTTAATATAATTTTATATTATAATTATAATCCTTATAATAATATAATTTTATTATTAGTAAATAGTACAACATTCAACATAAATCAAATTGTAATTTTTATTAACTATTATGTGCATTTTTTTCTTTCTTTTCTTTTTATCAGTTGAGTAAAATAAAATATGATTAAAATTTATACAAGCAAACGGTCATTACTTTTTATTTATCCCAAAAAACCTGATGTGTGTCACCACGATGTTAGATTTCTTAGCAGGAATTTGATTGTTGTTCGAAGCAAGTATTGTAGGTTTTTTAGATATTGTTTAATAAAGTAATCGTTAGTAAAAAATATTTACTAAAGGATAGGCAGTAGCAATGGGCTATTTGATTTACGAACGCTACGTAAATTGATCGTTTGTTATGGGAAGCGTTTCGACTGAGGGACCACCTTTTAACTGTTGTAACTTTTAAAGGGCTTCTTTTACAAACTAGAGATTGAGTTTACAGCCGTTTAAATACTTTTACTAACGCTAGAGCCATACGAAATTTCCAAATTCCACTGTGGTCTCCACTTATGTGAACTTATGGTGATCGATTGAGGGACCACCTTCTGCATGCTAGTTCTTTTTATATAATGAACCGACAAGGCTGATTTTTAATAAAGTAGAGTAACAAATCTTTTACTAAGAGTAGTCATTAACAGCAGTTGTAAATTTCAACAGGGTTTTGAGATATGGATGCCTGTCAGCCTCGATTGAGGGACCACCTTTGACCGCTTGTAACTTTTGAGTGCCTACTTTTACAAATGAAAGACTAAATTTACAATCGTTTGAGAACTTTTACTAAAATATAATATAAATTTAAATAACTCTTACTTTATAATTTATAATAAGATCCTAATTATTTTTATTTTGTAAGATAATTTAGTATACTGACACAAGTTTAATATTATAAGACTTGCCAAAATAATCAGACATAGACTTATTTACAATAGATAATTAAGTTAATATATATCTGTAATTTCATTGTGATGTATCTATACATATAATAAAAATGTAACCGATCGCTGTCTGTACATGGAAAATATATGAGAAAAATAATTATTGGGGCCTTTATCAACGCAAATAGAACCCAAAACAATGATTGTTACAATTTTTGTCTGTTTGTCTGTTTGTCTGTTAGTCTGTTTGTCTGTTTGTCTGTGCGTTTGTTCACGCTAATCTCAGAAACGGCTTATCCGATTTAGATATGGTTTTCACTAATACATTGTGGTAAGCTTCACTTAACATTTAGTGTTTGTTTCATGTCAATCGGTTCATAAATAAAAAAGTTATGCCAATTTAAAGAATCACGTCGAACATTTTCTGATAGAAACAGAGACTAACAGGTTACGGAATAGCTGATAGCGTTTTTATTTTTTGGATTCCTCTCATTCTAAACAATCTTCCATTTAGTTTTAAATGAGTTCAGTTTCCAGTGAGCCTATGTTTCGCGATAACAATTAATTTAATTAAATTTAATTAAATTAAATTTAATTAAGTTGTGGGCGTGGATCTAAGTATTAGCTGTTTTTCGCACGGTCAGCTTTATGTGGCTCTATCACGTGTTAGCATTCCTAGCAGCCTGTATGCTTTGATCCTCGATGGCTATACGTCTAATCCATACATCCATACACCCATACATATTATATAAGGCTTTGTCCTGACTGACTGACTGACTAACAGACAACGCACAGCCTAAACTGCGGGTCGTAGTGACTTGAAATTTGGAGGGTGTGTTTGTCTAAATGTCTAGAGGTTGTACTAAAAAAGCGTTTTTAAAATTTAATTCCTAAGTGTGTGAAAAGAGATGAAATCGATTGTATGAATCTTCTTCATTTTTTAACTTACAGTTTTGAAATTTTGTTTTGGAATACTTCTATTTAAATAAAAAATATACTTATAATTTTATTTTAACAGGGGTGGATTTAGAGGGGTGAAATTAGGGATGAAATATTCTATACAAAGATCTTTAGCTTTTGAAATTTACAGAGAGGGGAAGGGAGAGAAAGGAGGGAGGAAAAGGAGGGAGGAAAAGGAGGAATTGAGGAGGAGGGGAAAGTGAGAGGGAAGTGATGGGGGAGTGAGAGGAAAGTGATGGGTGAGTGAGAGGAAAGTGATGGGGAAGTGAAGAGGAAGTGTGGGGGATATGCGGGAGAAGTGAGGAGAAAGTCAGGAAGAAGTCAGAGGGAAGTCAGGGGAAAGCCAGGGAGAAGTAAGGGGAAAGTGAGGGGAATGTTAGAGGAAAGTAAGAGGAAAGTGAGGGGAAGTGAGGAGAAAGTGACGGAGAAGAAACGGGGAAGTGAGGGAGAAGTGAGGGGGAATTGAGGGGAAAGTGGGTTGGGTGAGGGGGCAGTGAGGAGGAAGTGAGAGGGAAGTGAGAGGGGAAGTGAGGGGGAGTGAGGGGTGAATAAGGGGGAAAATGAGAGGAAAGAGAGAGGGAAGTGAGGGAGGCAGTAGATGAAGGGAGGGGGAAGGAACGCGGAAAGAAAGGAGTTCTCGAATGGTGGAAAAAGGGAGGGGAAGGGATAGTAAGCGATAGGAAGGGAGAGGACAGGAGGAAAAGAAAGGAGAAGGAAGGGAGAAGAGAGGGGAAAACGAGGAGGCAAGGTAGAGGGAAGTGGAGGAAAGGGCAAGAAATGCTGGATGAGAGGCAAGAAATGCTGAAGGAGGTGAAGAGGGGAAGAGAGGAAGGAGGAAACTGTGGAGAGTGGAGAAAAAGCGCAATAGGGAAGAAGGGGAAGGGGAAAATTATTGTAGTGAAAATTTGCCTTTGTGTATTGTATATTGTTTTTACGAGGGATATCTTTAGGTAGGTGAAAGAGGATTTGTATGAATGGGAGATTAAAAATAGTATGAAAAACAGTATTTAAACAATATAAAAATGCTATCTATATACATAAAAGCAAAAGGTCACTCTTTCACTTAAATGGAATATAATAAATGGAATATAATATTCTACCACATTCACACAGCGCCATCTAGTCCCAAATTAAGCAATTATATTTGCTTGTGTTATGGGTACTAAACAACTGATATACTACTTATATACATTTTTTTTTTTGTAAATACATACATATTATAGATAAATTACACCCAGACACAGAACAAACAATCATGCTCATCACACAAAGTTTTGTCCTGGGTGGGAATCGAACCCACGACCTCCGGCTTAGCAGTCAGGGTCACTAACCACTAGACCAACAGGCCAGTCAATCACTTATCACGAAATCTCAGAAACAACAAGTGCTAGGAATCTCAAACTTTGCATTGTCGTTCCTATTAGGATATAGGTGCTCACATAGACGGAATTTTGCGAAATCCATCCCCTAAGGGGTTATAAAATTTCTATAGTTTTTATAGTAGGATTACCAAATTACTAGAAAATACTCTTTTTTTATTATTCAGCAACCCCCCTTATTAAATGGGCAAATAAGAGTCGCAAGTTTGTGTGAAAGTGGTTTGTCAGTTTTAGCGGTAGCGGGTTTAAACTGGATTTGCCATAGAGACGGATAATACTGATACAATGTACGATTGCCATAAAAATCAGGCACGCAATATTCTAATAGAGGCACCCATCTGAATTTTCACGCGAACGAAGTCGCGGGCAACAGCTAGTATAATATATATTTCATTGCTAAACAATTTAAGTGTACATGTATCTGTTACTATAAAATTAGCACATAAACTGCCTGTGATACAGGAATACTCCTAGTACAGGCACCTAACATTATTATACCTGTTTTGTATTAATATAAGGCCACTAAAAATTGTACTTTTATTTAAACTGATTAAATGATTTGATTTGATTTGATTTTTTTTTTTTTGACTAAAGGCTGACGCATTCAAAAGCTTAAAATTCAGGTATGGTCCCTCAATGGGAACGCACACAAAGTCTTAATTCAAACATATTTGAATAATTTGGCATATTAGATCGATAATAATGATTCACTGAATCTTTGTAACTTGGCGTTTATAAAGACAGCAACGTGTACGTTAATGAAGTAGTAAGTACGTTCAGTTCAATTATGTGACAAGAATAGTTCTTATGTAGGTACATACATGTTACTATATCTGGTCTCTCCACTTTATACATTTGTGTTGTTCTAACGCTCATCTATTGGACTTGATGTAACCCAAAGGGATAATTTTCATCAACCACTCTCTCGTTTGCTAGATGAAAACACACTGTTGAGATAAACACGCCTTTATATCTACATTTTTTCCTTACCAATAGATTTGAAGGTATACTTAATGTGTTGTGCATGCAACGAGTAGGTAATTAATTTAGATAGAACTATATATTTAGATACTTACCTATATTGAATTTTAGAGAAAGTATAACCTGTGGTTTATGAAAATTCATGTTCTGGCTCAGTTTTCGTCAGCAAATTGATTTCACGCAACGTTATTGGCATCGAGAGAAATCTAAGTGTTTGGTGCTATTTGAATATCAAACCGTATGTTTGGAGCAACTGCTTCAAACGTAACATCATACGTAACTACGTATGATGGTAGTCTATGTCCAGCAGTGGATACTTTAGAGCTGAAACAACCATATTAACACACAGATTTAAGCAGACTGTTTTTAAAGATGACTTTAGAAACAATAAGACAATAAATCTTTTGCGTTTACTGGTCTACCAGTATACCAACCTATCGTCTAATTTGAACCAAAATTACAAATCGTGTTACAGAGGAAGCACGTCTACCTAACCGAAGTGCATGTTCATTAGTAGAACTCGTACCAATTTGTTCAATTGCAAGGCGAACCTTGATTGAAGACATGAGGTTATCAGTTCATTTTGGTACGCTACATACCTACTTAGTCAGTTCTTTACCTTAGTAAGAGATAATAATAATTTGAATTTAATCATATTGTATCCTAATAGGTTACTGTTATTGTACCTACTTAATAGTTACAATAACGTAAATATTATTGGGTAATCTTTTATTAGATTTTCACCTCGTTTTATGCAAAATTCAATACGAAATTGAATTAATCTACCTATCTTCTTAGTTAGTTTTCTTCGTTAGTCTCACAGTGCGATCGTATAAAAAAAATAGGTAAATCCGCACACGAACTAAAGAACTCTTAGAACTCATGCCCGTTGGGTAGAAAATAATTCAAAAAATATATTGCGTGAAACGGAATATCGTCCAAAATCATAACGGCTTATTTATAGTTAAGGTGGTCTATTATTCAGCAGATAATTGGGCACGAAAGTTCTTATATTGTACACCTACAAATTATTACTTACTTAAGTATGTACATTCCGATTTATCGCGTGTCTTTTAACACCTAACGATAAAATCTTAGTTCACACCATTTCTTTTCCTTATCTTAAATTATGTTGTATATTACCCGGTCAAAGTACGCGACCTGTATTTTATCGACCAGCTAATAAATAAGTAGTTTAACTATTCTTTGGTACTACAAATCGATCAGATTTACGATTGTCGTTTTATCGAGGTGTAAAATTGGCAAATGCATTTTATTGTTACGGTTTTTTAGCTTCACTAAACTTTCTCATTGAAACTTTAATAACTTCACCATCTTAGCAAAACAAATTTTACAAGTAGAAGCCCAAATCTACGAATACCTACTTCAAAGTTCACACCTTTCAGATTATGTACAGGCAATCGTAAGAAAAATACTTACGACTGCTTGGCAATTTTTATCTTAAGCTTAGAAAATAAAATATTTGCTTCTACTGTGTCTTATAATAATACTTAGACTTTTATAATACTTAGACCTGTTCAGGAGGGTGTGATAGTTAACCAGGTATATACCTACCTACTCTTTATTAATAATCATATTATTTACTTCAAGTAAATACGTATAAATCTTTAACTTATTCAAAATTGCCAGAGCTAACAAAAGGTTACTTACCTAACCTAAACCTACATTACTTTCCAACCCGTAAACCGGGCTCAAATCCTGATTTTACGTGAAAATATGAAACTATATTGTTTCTCGTTAAACGAATCCCAACTGAAAATAGTAGTTCACCTCGTGTTGACAGTTGTTATTTGTTAACAAGAATAATAATCGGTGCGCATGACCAGGTACTGGGTGCACATGGACGAGCAGGGAGACGCAGAAGGCAACTACACGCTGCTGTCCATCGACCCGGCGCGTCCGACCGGACTGTACCCACTGGCTGTACTCCATAAAACATCACCGGTAATGTACACACTATATTTTTCATATAGAACATTAATTATTTACTTAGGGCAAGATTCACAGATCGCACTTTGACTTTACTTTGATGCAAAGATCTACTTTGTACCAAAACTATGTTTCTTAGGCCCAGATTCACAATCGTGACTTTACTTTACAGCAAAGGCACCTTCGCAAAGTAAGCTTTGTATTGCCGAAGATTACTTTCAACTTCATATTCAAACATATTTTTGGTACAAAGTAGATCTTTGCATCAAAGTAAAGTCAAAGTGCGGTCTGTGAATCTTGCCCTAAGACTGCTTATTGCATCTGCAGTACTTAGGTTAGTTTTAATCATGTATTAGGATGTAGAAACAAATATAGTTATAAACTCGATAAAAAGCTCAACTTCTCTGTCGCATTAGGCTTGCCTGTAAAGATAAATGTAAGTATAAGAGTAATACATAAATAAATAAATAGATAATGCATAATAGATAGCTTCATTTATCAAATTTTCTTCGAAGAAGTAGGATGTATAATGCATTAGTTATTTTAAGTCAGAGGATACATGAACACGCCACACACATTGTCAGATTTCAGACTAATACTTAGCTGATTTACTTTACTGATTTAAATGCCTACCTAATACCTTCAACTGCTTAAAACCCTACATAACTTAACATTTTTTTTCGTGGGAAACGCATTACGCATACGCACCCGCCCGGGCAAGGTGGGGTGAGGTTATGTCGGACTCTCCGACCGCGCTGAGATGCGGCCGGCATACCAACTAAAACCCACCGTGTTCCTCCAGACGGCCAGAGTGGGGGTCACGGGAGACGCCCGCGCATTCATCCACGACCCCGACGGACCATGACTCGCTCATCGCGATCGGGCCTCGTCTGATTTGGGGGGCCTAGCCCCCCTTCCTTCATCGTGAGGCGTTCGTGGAACACTTACGTCGCCTTCTCGGGCCTCTGCTGTTCGAGCGGCGATTGCCCAATCGCCGCCCGCAGGCTTCCTTCTATGGTGGCTGGAGATCCCGGAGCGCCTCACGGCGACGGCGACGCCGACGTCCGGTGCGTGCGCGACGGGCGGGGAGCATGGTGGCTAGCTTACTCTCCCGCTCGGCCGCCTCCTTGGCGAGCATCACTTCCTCGCAGAAGAAAGCGAATCCTTCCCAAATACCTAACCTAACCTATCTACTGGGCAACACGGCAGTCATTGATTATACACTGTCGAAAGTGTTGCGATTTTCAACTCCGAAGCGAACTCAAGTTCAAAAGGGTCGAAATTTTATCTTTCTAATCTTGCACAAAAGTTACGTTAAGTTGGGCTTACGAGGACTTTAAAATGTTTGACGTGTGTGCTACACTAAAGCTCACATCGCATCCCAATTATAGATTAATTGTAGGTAAGGACTGTCGTCTTTTGGAAATATTGGACTTTTCAAAGCCCTGGTGATATTGAAATAATTCCCTAACAATCCACTCCACTCTAGTAATAACAATAAATTAAAAATACAAGACCTACATATTTATAGTGTCAGAACTATTTTACAACGTTTACTCTACTACTAAGTCTACAGATAATAAATGTAGGTACCTACAATGTATTTCAAAAGCGCTTTCATTTGCCACATATGCAATGATTCAATGTGTTTTCGAACAATAAAACTAAATTAATAAATTTTAAAAACAGTTACATTACCTACATGTAAATAATTTCGTTATCAAATATCCGAAACACGTACGGCGAACGATTCTGGACGTGCCCCGAATAAACGGCATCTTTTGACCGTTTACGTCACAGTTTGGCTTGAGAGATGCACTTTGGTGCCAACGACGGACGGAAACAATTCCGAAGAACTAAAGTCCTTTTATTTGGAACATATTCTGACACTATTAACTTTTAAACGCATATATTATGTTCATGCTCTATTTCTAATTACACCATTCTCTTTCATCTAGTGAGCGAGAATTATCAGTATCACACATACTGTGTCGCGGTAGAATAATATAAAATAACACAGAAAACTCTTAAAATAAAGTTTAATATTCATTTATTTTATGCAGGAAGTCAGATTTCTGCGAGAAATGAAATGGCCTGGAGGTCAAGTCCCTTTGTCAGAGCCGCCCTGCGGATTCAGAGGAGAGAAATGCGTCAGTAAGTAACTTTAAGTGTATTTTTCTTAATTTTTAAAGTGCTTCGTAACGACCGACACCCATTGTGTACAATGTATACACTTAACGCTTAATGCGCAATGTGTGTTGGAAGCTAATAGGCTCAGCAAGTGGCCTAAAGCACTCCATTACTAGCGGTCAACGAAACGGACGCTACCATTTTGTTTACTAGCGATCTAAAAAAACTAATATGCAGTGTTAAAGGTCGGGCTGACATTAAGCACAAGGTTTGTTAGTTACAGTAAGTGGGGTGGGTCGTAAAACCGTCGTAACGAGTCCTGGTGACAAGTAATACTAAGCAGCAAGCCATCGGTCGCACGCGACTCCCGCGGTGAAACACCCGGCGCGGCAGCTTCGCCTAATGCTCCCTACATAACGCCTTATTATTCTATCATTATACCTACCATTGACGACTAAAGACCATTGAAACTTAATTTTTCACATAAGTAAGTAACAATTGAGCCGATTATTCTAATTAATTTTTTACCTAAATAAGTAAAGTAGGTTTAAAAAAAATATTCCCTCGTTTTTTGCAGTTACAGATAAATTTGAACATAATACAAAAACCACAAAAGTTGACATGATTCCTTTGCGTCAATGATGTTTCTATAACAGTTTAAAATTATTCATGTATGAACACAAACAAAAATAAATTAAGTAATAAATAGGTTAGATATTTAATGCAAAAACAGTTTTTTACTTATATACTTACCTACTATGCAAAGAGATTTAATTAGATTTGAAAAAAGAGTCATTTCTATATTGCGGTACGAAGAATAAACATCTCAAAATTTTTTTTATTAGTGAGTGTCTTAAGCAGTGCTTTAATTTCCCTGCGCCATAAATCCCTTGAGCAAAAATCTTTCTCACGGTATGGCGGAAATGTACCATGTTTTGTGACTAGTAATTAAGAGGTGAACACGTTTATAACACGACCATCTGATAGTTCTTGGACACTTAAAAATTATTAATTTCGTATTTTAAATCGTATTAATACTTTATTAGCAGTCATAAAATATTTAATGTTTCATTCCCTTCCATTGGTTATAAAAGGAAGTATTTAGATACAAAATAGCTCTTTCACTCGGACTCCTTTTATACTTTGTACAGTTTGTACCGTCGAAGTCGGTTGCAAGGAATTTACTTAACTCCGCGCTTTAAATGTACCTATACAAAATGTTTATTAAAAGCAATTAAAATTCTACAAAGCAAACTGTGTTCTATTGTTAAATTAAATTACATATAAAGTTCTCAATTGTGACATTAAATTTTGCTTCGTTGAATCGCTTTGTTTATTTTCTAAGTAACTTTAAGTAACATAAGGTCTGTTCCAATGTTTATTTAAAATAAAATGACAAACTTTCACGACAGCTTCGTCCTACTGAAGTAATGACCAGACTTAATAAACCTATCACACCACAACAATTTTGACTTATTTGATGGTTTTCAATAGTATTTTCTCACTTCACAAAACTTTGGTAAGTAAGTAAGTAGGTATATTTTAAAGACAGATGTGCCTACATCGTAAGCTGCTTTATAATGTTCTGAAATATCGTGATAAATTAGCGCATAGTATTTTACCTATATTACAAAACGATAAAAGACAAGTAACTGATTGGTTACACATATTGTTTTGGGTTGTCTCCCCAATCTGGCGCATATCACGCGTGACGGGGTTCAACTTGGATGTCTTTAACGACCTCATAAAATGAACCCCAGTCCCTGTATACGAGTATAGTAAATCAACAACTATGTCATAAAATTCAAAATCACGCGTCAATATTGTGAGTTTTATACGTTTGTAATGTACTTAATGTAAATAACTCAGAGAAGAACACTACCTAAGCTTTTTATATACATACTTTATGATCATTAAGAGTAGAAAATATGCTATGTGCCCGCCACTGAGGTAGGTACATTTTTAAACCATGTTTTATTACAATACTTTATAAAAGCCGTCACGTGTGTAAAACATGACTTCAATGAGCAGAAGTTCCTTTACTTTACTCTCAAAAAGCGCAAAGGAAAAAAACGTTAAGTAGGTACTTCATTAAGATAATATCCCATTATGATGGGAAGCTATCACGGAAGGCTTATTCTGATAAGGTAAAGATTTACGCCTGTCATTAGCTCCACATAAAGCCGTTCTTTTATCAACTCGTATTTTTTGGACCTTAATTTTACTTCAACTTTTATTTTTTTTCTATTTCAGGATGTCATAAATTGGTATTTAAAAAAAAAAGGATAAAAATAGAAAAATTATACACACTAAAAGCTTGAGTAGCTTTTAATGTGTGTATTTTTTTCTATTTTCAATTTCAATTTATTGTAGCGCATTGTAAAAAAATAACACATCATACAAAAATAACAAACATAAAACAATATACAAAACTGGTTAAAGAAAAAATAGTTTGCTATTATTACGACAACGTACCTACCTATTACAATAGTTTGTTACCTAATTACTACCTAATAGTACCTTGAGTAGGTAGGTATATCGCAGATTAAAACTTTTTGCAGAGTAATTATAACTTTAATTTTCGCCTTGGGCAAACAGATTTATAAATTATTTTCATTTTTGTCCATGAAGTAAGAAGAAATATAAATATTTTCTTGATTTCCTTCACAAATATTTCAAAGCACGTCTCTTTACGTAGGTCACATTGGAGCATGGGCATTGGGAGCATCGGGTGGAACACTGGCTTTACTCGCGCTGGCCGCTCTAGCCTTGTACCGAGGGTGGCGTTACGAGCAGGAATTGGACTCATTGCTCTGGAAAATTGATTTCCGAGAGTTACATTTGCCCGACGAAGAACAACGTGCCAACAAACTGAGTAGGTAAACCGAACTTCTATATGTTGTTTGCATGCACGCACGCTGACGCTACACAACCTCTACCTAAATGGTAAAAGTGGTATGGCTTGTAGTTATCTCATCGTAACTGTATTTAGACTTTCTTTTGAATTAATTATTCAATTATAATTTAGTATCAAAACACTGAAGATATACCTACTTAAAAATATTGTGCAGTCTTAGAGGAATAAAAAGACTTAGAAATGTAGACTGTAGGTAGTGTAGGTATCTTATATATTCTTGTATTTATAAAAATTATATTAAGCGGAAGAGTTGGTTTGTTTGAACGCGCTAATCTCTGCAACTACCTGTCGGATTTGAATAATACTTTTTGCATTTGATAACCCAGTTTTTGAGGAAGGTTATAGGCTATTATGTGTATAACATCACGCTTTTGGCAACGGGAGCGGAGCAGTAACGAAAGATGTAGGTAACTTAACGCGGGTGAAACCGCGCCGCGGTAGGCTAGAATAATTCTGGCAGTTTAAAAGGCGTTGCTGGAGTGCGTGAAGTACTACGTCGAAATCGTTCACTTATTACTTCACATCAGTACTATAAGCTCCTATGTGATTGGTTTAGCCCGTTATTATTTTTTTTTAAACTGCTGCCGCTTTGTAATTTATACTTATATTTATATGCTTAGAAAAGGGGTACGGGCTCGTCGACACGTGAATATACCTATTATTTCACTCGCTGCTCGAGAAGAGACCGTTTTCTGTAAAGAAGTAAAAGGCTCACTCCGCTTATCCCGGCTTACGAAAGCTTTTCTATAAAATTCGTTAGCTTTCTCCACACTTTATCAACATGGCGCCATCAGATTTAAATTTGTATCTTCAATCAATTACTTAGTTACGAGTAAGTACTTATTATGAAAGGAAGGGTGTGAGTAAAGGCGAAATCCCCTTTCCTTCTGTTTAAATGTACGACCATGATTTTTTTATACGTTTTAATAACTATTCCATTAACGGTAGTTTGTTATTTCTGTGTCAATTACCACCAAGTACACAGGGACACTCCTTATAAAAAATACCTACCTACCTAATTAATTAAGCCATGTGCCAGTCAGAACACGAAATTAAATTGCATATTGTTCGCTTAAATAGCCTTACCCTTGTTTGAGGATACATATAGGTACTTTCAGTAAGCCATAATATTACAAAAACCTATCAGCTTCAATAAAATAAGTATTTAGTATAGTATAGTAATAAGAATTGTCAGCTTCAATTATTACCAGCATACACATTATGAAAATTATTTGGATAGAAGCCAAAGAAGTTTAAAGTGTCTATATAGAATCTTTGTCTGATCTATTACTGCAAAAACTGCAGTCTTAATAACCATTTATTCTGCTGATTAGCAGCAGTTTTTGTAGGAATATGTACCAAAATTTATTATGGTAGTACCTACTAGTAAAAAAGTTATAGGGTAATCAAAATTGCATAAATCGAATGTTTATAAATGCAAATGAAACTTAAAAATAAACAACTATAAAAGGTACTGTAAGCATCCATAGATTACGGTCTCCAATTGTTAGTTATTAGGGTATTAGGTATCTATTGGTAGGTTAATTTTTGTTGGAAAAAAATCATATGTAAGTAGGTACTCTATAAATGTTGTCACTATCGCACTAAGCTTACTCGACAGTCACTGGGTACCTATACCTAGTATAAGCCCAGTAAGTAGGTACGTTACATTGTGGATAGTGACAATGCGCTATTTAATTATTTATTATTATTTGACTGCCTCTGTGGTTCGGTGGTACTGTGTATGGACTGCCACGCAGAGGTCGCGGGTTCGATTCCCGCTCAGTGCAAATATTTGTGTGCATGAACATGTCTATTTGCATTGGTCTGGGTGTTTCTATGTATAATATGTATGTATTTACAAAAAAAAAAGTATTTAAGTATGTATATCCGCATTCTAAAACCCATGACACAAGCATATAATATGCTTACTTTGGGTCTAGATGGCGTTGTGTGTAGTTGTTGAAATATTATATATATTATATTATTATTACATGTCATTTCCTTTTTTGTGTCGTAGAAGACAAAGACTGCGTGTAATTTGCTTTGTTAAACTTGTAGCTCATTTAAACGCAATGTAGGTAAGGTTAATTTCAATAAAGGTTGTACCTATCATACGCTTTGTCTTATTGTACTCGTTGAAGAACCAAATCGACGTAATTAATTAGTTTCGTGCATAGGTTTCCTAGGTAACTCGTAAATTAGTTTACTGTTATGTGACGTAGTAGGTAGGTAACTCAAAAATTATCGTTTAAAAATCGATTTTCATGACTCTTTCCTACAGAAAAATATCGCATATTGAAAGTAAATAAAATAATAAATAAAAAATGTTGCACCCTACTTTTAGACCCTCGATCAACATTTTACTGCTGACATAATACATTTATTTCACACCTCATTGGTCCCATACCCTGGCAGGGATAATGTACATAGGTACCTACTACTCGTACGACGTTTAGCAATAAGTAACAGTTTTCTTTCGAGTTGATCAGAGCTGAATTCTTCCAGCAAGATAGCAATGCGGGCGGTAACGTTAACTCCTCGACCAATGCTGTGGGTAACACTGAGAAGAATGGTGGAGGCAGTACGGGTGGTGTTCGGTCCAGCCAAGTGTCGCTGAGCTCCAACCCAGATTTGGACTTCCGCTACTCTGCCATCTTTACCGAAGTGGCGTTTTACCGCGGCCGGTTACTGTCTGTCAAACGAGTACGCAGACACCACATTGATATCAACAGGGAAATAAAGAAGGAGCTTAAAATTGTAAGTAACCATTTTATTAATAGGTTTATCTATTGATTTTAATTTTAAACAAGAAGTTTATTTATTTATTTATTTATTTAAACTTTCTGCAATAAAAAGCTTGCACAAGGCGGACTTAATGCCTAAGGCATTTTCTGCCAGTCAACCTTAGGGTCATGCAGAGATAAATAGGGCAGGTGTCAAAATTGAAAAAAAGAAAATTAATAATAAGAAAATCTAGTTTTCCAATGCGATAAACTGTCACATTATGCTGTATCACGAGGTAGGGTAGGTACTTAGAATTAATTTTATCATCAAGTAAAAAGGCACGTAGCAATTTGGGATCTAATTGTGATTTATAATGCGCGAAACAAACAATTAATGGCAACATTTTTCCTTATCCAAATTTCTAACAGGATCATCAATCAAAGGAGATTCAACGAAAACAAACTTATCTTGGCTGAGTCACATTGACCAAATAACCATAAAGAATTAGAATTCTCGCCAAATAGCTACAAAAGTAGAGTAGCTAAACATAACGAGTAAGATACCTACTTCTTTCCAAGACATAAGACAAGTCTCAAAACATATAAATACATCAACTTACATTATAAATACAATATTTATGATTTACTTTGTTATATCCGTATGTCTAGTCTAAGCCTACCCTCGGGCTTCAAAACAAAGCAGTTGTTATGATGGAGTAACTGACTGAGACAAATCGCCATAATACATAAGGATTTAGCGTTCCGACGCCGCAGGTAAAATATAAATAGGTACGTGGCTTTATCCAACGGAATAAATCTTACAATAATAATGTTTATAGCGGTACCTTATGTTACTGCATTTGTACTGTAACAGATTATAGTAAGTAGGCATGGACTTCGACTGTTTACACTGAAATTTAGAAGTAAAGCGTGTAACTACTGCGCCCTGTCTGCCCAGATGGGTTTCTTTTCTCTAAGTCCCTTACCGTTTAGATACTCTTACCCTATTGAAGATCGCAGCTATATAGGTAGTAAAGTGATGAGTTTGTGGCTTAGACTTAGCTCCAATTACAGTGTTCTTTTTCCATTTCAGCCAATAAAAAAGAGAACCCAATGCTACAGTAGATTGAACAAGTTTTTCCGCATTTTATAGAAAAGCTGAAATAAAAACAACTTGAAATAAGAGTTTAAGGACATTTGTTCAGGTGTAGATAAACACACTAACTTAAAACTGCTTTTAGTTTGCACAGTTCTATTCGAATACACCTGATAAAGTGTTAGGGTTAAACTCGTAAAGCAACGACAAGAAATTTTTTGATAAAATGAATTATTCATTTTGCTTGTACTTACTACTTGTATAGCTTCATACTTATTGTGTAACGAAATATTTCTTTTTGTTACAATGTCAAAACCCTGCGGCTTTGGGCGGCAACTGACATGACGGTTCATTACCATACGTCATTTTACAAATGATCCATACTTCCAGACTAATACTTATATTAAAAATGTGAAAGTAACTCTGTCTGTCTGTACGTCTGTTACGCTTTCACGCCTAAACCACGGAACCGATTTTAATGAAATTTGGTATAGAGATAGACTACACTTTGGGGAACAACATAGGCAACAGGGGCAGGTTAAAGGGGTTGAAATAAAGGATGAAAGTATGTATGAAAAGCGCAGGCAAAGCTCCCCTTTATTATAGAATTGTTAGGCTGTTCAAGCACCTATCACGACTCTTTAACAAATACTATCTAATACCTACATGAGTACCGATGAGGTAGTAGGTACTTACTACCTACCATTATAATACATTTCATGGTTCCAACGTTAGGGAGGTACCTAAACTTAGTTAAGTAGATAAATCAAATAGAAGCGAATACTTACTGAAAATTTTAAACTTTTTATTTTACATTGGTCTTATCTCTGGGTCTCATAGTTTTTTAAGTGTTTAAATTCTCTACATATGCAAAAGTAATGCACTGAAACAATATTATCTTATTCCTTTAATGTATTAAGCACTCGTAAAGAATTTGAAATCAACTGAATACCCACAGAAATAAATAATAGATCTAAAATTTGCAAACGCAAGCCAACTTCGACAGATCATAAATTAAGTAAGTACCTACTATAATTATAAAACTATTAAATGAAAACAATGCAATGGTAGGAGTCACTTAAATGTCTCATTCCTCCATAGGTAATGCTTTCGTGACATTATCTTCTAAAATAATAGATAAGTTATTTTAATTTTAAACATATAACATCAAAATATTCTTAACTAGCTGCGCCTCGCGGCTTTGCCCGCGCGTAAAATGAGTTTTGTGATAAAAAGTCCGTCTCCGGCACCTAATCTATCTACATACCAATTTTCATAGAAATCGCTTCGGCCGTTTAGTACACATACCTACACACAAATTAGTAGGATAACAGGATGGATACTATTTTAATTATATCGGATTGTTAAACCTTTTTTTAATATTTAAATCTATGATATTTAAACTATCAGAGATTTTTAACAATCTTTACAGTCCGATGTTGGCAGGTGTCTGTTAGTTTCTAAGTGTGTAAAATGAAAATCAGAATTTCAAACTTAGCAAAGACTTAAGAAATAGACTTTAGCTATCATTATCATTGCAGTAGATGTTTTTAAGCTGATGACAATCCTAGGTAACATTTAATCGGAGATTTTGTCAGTTTAGTTACCTATAATAATAATAATAAAAATATAATAAAAATAATATTCTACCACATTCACACAGCGCCATCTAGCCCCAAATTAAGCAATCATATTTGCTTGTGTTATGGGTACTAAACAACTAATATACTACATATATACATTTTTTTTTTGTAAATATATACATATTATAGATAAATTACACCCAGTCACAGAACAAACAATAATGCTCATCACACAAAGATTTGTCCTGGGTGGGAATCGAACCCACGACCTCCGGCTTAGCAGTCAGGGTCACTAACCACAACAGTTCTAAAGTCCATTACCCCTAATCTGATGATATCCTACCATGCAGCTCATGTAATAAAACGTGTGTCGGCAGATGCGGGATTTGCAACATGATAACGTAAACGGGTTTGTTGGCGCGTGTATTGAACCACCGAACGTATGCGCCCTATCCGAATATTGCACTAGAGGCAGCCTTAAGGTAAATAAACATAGTATATTTATGATACCAATATATCACCATGTTGTTATTACATAAGCTTATACTTTTGTTATTTTTGTTGAATACAGGATATTCTCGAAAATGAAGACATCAAACTCGACAACATGTTTATCGCGTCTTTGGTTGGAGATATTATTAGAGTAAGTACGAAAATAACATAGCCACAGATCACAGAACAAGCCTTTTTATTTAATGATCTATAAACATGTGTAATTGTGTACCTATATACCTTTAGTTTTCTAGACTACTACATACTATAAGTTCTTTTGTTTCTAGGGCATGATATTTATCCACGAATCACCGCTTCAGTTTCACGGTGCACTACGACCATCTAATTGTTTGGTCGATGCACGCTGGGTGGTTAAACTAGCTGATTTTGGACTAAAAGAATTTAGAAAAGGAGAACTGCCGCCGACTGAACCAAATGCTTTAAGATCTCATATAGAAAGTAAGATAATGTTTATTATTTCTGTTATTATACCTAAGGTCATCTTCTGATAACATGTCTTTATCAAAATCTAGATAGTCTCTTATTTTTAAACAATTACTTATATCTTGATACTAACGTACTTAAATAAATGTTTGCCCGCATCAATGTCTGCTATTTATGGCGGCGGTAGATATCTATATCTTGAAATCTATTATGTGAAAGTTTAAGATTTTAGTACCATTCACCATACCAGTAGTTTGGCTTTTGGAATGGTGTCCGCCACTTCTGGATTCCACTTACTGCTTACCATCAGGCAGAGTGGAGTCACTATGGTAGGCTAATATAAAAAAAAAATCTTTTGCCTATTTAGGTAGGTATGTGGTTGTTCGCACCTAACAAACTCTTACCTAAATAGGCGCGATGATATGTCAGCTAATTTGCCTACTTACAACCAATCATGTGTCTCAAGCGGAGACATGAGAAGAACTGGCAAAATAATTAGCCTAAGTAAGTCAGTGAACTCATTTTAATCGCCAAATAATTTCAAATTGGAAACTTGTTTAGGTTTATTATATTTATCACCGGAGCTGCTTCGTTCAGCGGGTTGGGGCAAAGATAACACCAACTCGACAGAAGATTCTCGAGATGGCTCTCCACAATCAGACGTATACGCGTTTGCCCTTGTATTGTACGAGTTGCACACCCGACGTGGACCGTTTGGTCCAGATGCTCCGCCTACACCGTCGTTACTGCACCGCATCGCTGCCCCAGATCCTGTTCCATTCAGGTAGGCATGTTTACTTGGAAATAAATCGCAGTGTGTAAAATAACGATATATTTCAGTGATATTGTTAGCTTCACAGCGATGTCGGTAGAATGCACCTCTTTACAGGTAGGTATATTTTATGTAATATATATATTGTACGATTTGCACACCTTTTAATTATGATAGTAAAGAAAACACTGTTTAACTGATAAAACTGATGTAGGTATTGAACTGATAAAACTGATATAACTAAATGAATGAAATGATGTGAGCCGAACGCGATGCTAATACCGACTGTCATAGGTTAACTTAAAATGTGGAAAAGTATGATTGCTGAGTGCGCGCAATGTGACGCTATTATGTGCGGTGTTGAAACCGTACATATATGACACAAAAATTAAAAAAAATTGGGTAGGTACGCGAGTCCGATTGCGCGCTGAGCCTTCCTAAACAAACCTAGTAGACAGTTTTGTCTATCATGACAATCGAGCCACATACTTTATTTTACCCTCCCCTACCCGGTGTTCCAAGAAAACGGGTGTTGACAGACATACGTTCAACGAGACTTTCTCACTTGGGTAACGTCTTGATAGATTAAATAACGTTGCCTTAAATGAAACAGACCACTACAATATACCTAGAGGTCTTAACTTAAAAGTTGCTATCTCTCTATATAAAGCTTCATCCAGATCCAGAAGCAACCTTTCATAAAATTACCTATTATTATATTGCAGACCACCTTTAGACGCGTTAGCTGGTCGTTTTGATTGTGTACGTGAATGCTGTTTAGAATGTTGGGTAGATGATGCAGTATCACGCCCCGATTTCAAAGCTATTCGCACTCGACTAAGGCCATTGCGCAAAGGAATGTGAGTATCTACCTATCTAATATTTCTTAATCTGAAATGATTTTATATCTAATAAAGAAATCGCAGTTACCTACACAAAGTAAATTAATTTACCTTTATTTTTTTAGGAAACCCAACATATTCGACAACATGATCGCAATGATGGAGAAATATGCGAACAATCTTGAAGCTCTAGTAGATGAGCGGACGGATCAATTACAGGAGGAGAAAAAAAAGACTGGTATGAACCTAGGAATATTCGGATTGTCGTTATTAAAGATTATAATTATAAAATTGTGGCCGAAATTAAAATAAAATACTTTTTTCAGAGGCTTTATTAGAAGAAATGTTGCCGGCGCCTGTAGCCGAGCAATTAAAACGAGGTCGCCGGGTAATGCCAGAAAGTTATGATTCTGTAACAATATATTTCAGTGATATTGTTGGCTTTACAGCGATGTCGGCAGAAAGTACTCCTTTACAGGTAGCTCTTTTCTTTTATGTAATATTAATATCTTAAAATACGCAAAAATAAAAAAAAATTGGGCATATGCGAGTCTGACTTGCGCACCGAGCCTTCCTAAACAAACTTAGTAGACAATTTTGTCTATCATGGCAATTGAACCAAATACTTTATTAACTCACGTAGGTACTGCCCGGTGTTCCAAGAAAACGGGTGTTGACAGACAGACGTACCTACAACAAAATAATCCTAGCTTCAGTATTTTTGTTTAGGGTATGAAACCCTGAATAATCCTAGCTTCAGTATTTTTGTTTAGGGTATGAAACCCTGAAATACATTAATATTTTCTTACAGGTGGTAGATTTCTTAAACGATTTGTACACATGCTTCGATTCAATTTTGGAGAATTTCGACGTGTACAAGGTCGAAACTATCGGCGACGCTTACATGGTTGTAAGTAGCTAATTACGAGTAATTACCTAATTGCTTTTAAGTAGGTAAGCCTATTTTAAAATACCTGTTATTTGTAGGTATCCGGGTTGCCGATTAGGAATGGCATATTACATGCAGGCGAAGTGGCTTCAATGGCTCTAGCCTTGCTGTCAGCCACACGAGCATTTCGTTTGCGGCATCGACCGGAACATCGACTTATGTTGCGAGTTGGAATACACTCGGGTAAATATACCTACTCTACGAATTATTTATTTATCCTTCTGCCCAAAAATTCTTATTAACTAACGTCTGATCTTTTCGCCGTCGGTTGGTTTACCTATTTTACATTTTACAAATACCTACGTAACTGCGTTTTAGTTGTTTAAGTAAGTAATCATGTTCGATTTAGGTATCTTCTACGGAATAAAATTTGAATATGGTAGGCACTCGCGGTGTGCAACAGTTGGTCCAGTGTGGACATACACGACACAAAAACTACCTTAAATACCTACTTCAATCTTCAGCTCGTAGTAGCAAATTGTAGCCTTAGGCACATAAACCTTGTACATTCTAGGTCCAGTATGTGCAGGGGTAGTTGGACTCAAAATGCCAAGGTACTGCCTCTTCGGCGACACCGTTAATACAGCCAGCCGTTTCGAATCGACCGGAGCACGTAAGTATATACCTAATATAAACATTCATTTGTATTGCCTCAGTGGCGCAGCAGGAGCGCGTGTGACTGATGATCCGCACAACATTAACAATATCTTGTGTCATCCATAAATATGTACCAAGTTTATGTATTCTGCGTCCATTTATTTTTATTGTATGTTTACCTACATGAAATTTGACTACTTTTCAGCACTAAAAATCCACTGTAGTTCCACCTGCAAGACACTGCTAGATCAATTGGGAGGTTACATCTTAGAGGAGCGTGGTATCGTGTCTATGAAGGGCAAACGCGACCAGGTCACGTACTGGCTGCGCGGCGAAGAACCTAACGCTGCCGCTGCGAGAGCGAGACGGCGACAGACAAGAGATACGGGGACGGGACACCCTGATAGAAGAGGACAACGAAGTTCGCTTAAAACCAAAAACTGGAAGAACCAAGTTGGCGGCTTGCATAGGTATGACAATAACTATTTTATTATCGAAGGTTTATAACTAGACACAAAAATATAGACCAGCAGGTACATTAGGTGGGTAAATAAGGTATATTTACGTTAGATAATAGAGTAATATTAGTAAAATTTCATAAGGAGAGGGGGGAGGGTAGGCAAGATTCAGTGCTGATAACCAATTATTTTTGGGAGAAACATATTCATCATATACATACATATATGTAAAATTATGTTCTAGATGTTGCAGTTTAGAATCTCCAAAAAAGTTGCGATTTGCGTCTGGAAATCATTTGGAATCGCATACGGATGGTGTCTTACATCATCGGAGCGACGAATACCTGATGGAAGTAGGTATCTCAAGTTTACATAATTCAAACACTTCGTCAACGATGATCAAATTAATAAAAAATTGCACTTGTTCTACTCATATTCTGACTAACTAAACTGATCAACTGAAAACTGAACAACTACTTATGTATTCTATTTCCTAACGGCTCAACTATTTGGTTGGTCGGTTAGGAAATAATGGGATCAACTATTTTTATTCCTGACGGAACAACTATCCTACTAATATTATAATTGTGAAAGTTTGTGTGTGCGTGTGTGTGTGTTTGTCACCACTCAGCGCCTAAACGGCTGAACCGATTTTGATGAAAATTGGTATGTAGATAGATTAGGTACCGGAGACGGATATAGGCTACTCATCTTGAAACTCTGTCTGGTTCCCGAGAGATACAAACATGGCGAAACCGTGGAGCGCAGCTAGTGGTTGTCTATGTTTGTTTCTAAATATATGTTGGTGAGTCTCATATCCGATCATAGAGATTGCGTCGGTGGTTAGGGACACTAAGAAAACAAATGAACGTCGCCAAAAGAAAAGACTATCGGAAAATGATCAGATATCTCTATAGTGCATAAAAAATTAAATACGTGCTTTTTTCGACCTCATTGACAGTTTTCAGACTACATTTTTTTTATTCATAAGCGCATAGCATCTAACACTTCTAAAAGCCGCCTTATTTGGAAATGTCAATAAGGTCGAAAATTGCTTGCACCTATTTTTTATAAGCAACAGACATCGATAGTGTCTGATCATTTTCCGATAGTCTTTTGTTTTGGCGACTCGATTGTTTTTTGAGCGCTCCTTTGTAAAAAAGAACTGGAATGATGAGTCTTTAAAAATTGATAATGGCTCTAGACAGCAGTTTTGTTTTCCTATTTGTGCCATCAGTAGCCCAAATACTATAATATCATTTTCAAAGGAAATATGGTTACGATTTACTTGAGTAGTTTGTTCGATAGGAAGAAAACCATGGACTAAGTTGCGATCGGAACAACTAGTTGATCAGTTGAGTTGGTCGATATGAAATAAGTGAAAATTTGTTATCTTAGGTGGTGGGTGAGGGTCGACTTGCACCTGCACAGCGCTGTGATTTATTAGAAGCGCCCAGTCTTCGGCATGAATACACGAGCGTGTCGTGTCCTATCATAGAACACACAGAGAGTATCCCTGCTCCGCCTGCACAACACACCGAGGAGACTCTCATGGTCGAAGATACCAAACAATGTGATATCAAACTTGTCATCAACGGCTGCTCATATAATGAAAGAGACGGTGCTGGTATACCGTTACTCGCGGACACCTAATAATTTTAGACGTGCATTTTGTACTTACCATGTAATCCTAGTCAATGGCAGCAGCAAACGTATCTTGATCTATTGCGACTTTTCAAGCATAGCTAAATAAAGGTCGCAGTAGTTACACGTGCAATGTTTGAGTGCGTCGTGTGCGATAGAGACAAAATATTGTATACCCGCCCGTAACTCAAACGCACATTTAATTTTATCGCTTCTCGAATGACACTAATGTAATCGTGATCTACGTCAGTATTATTAAGGAACAACGTTCAATAGAAATTATTTAATAACATTAAACTTATTTCACAATTGACGGTAACATCGTTTTACTTACACATATTATTTACAACATCATTTCATATAATATACATATAATGTAACATACGCTCGTGCGGCTAAGCTGCTATATATACGGCATCAGACGGCGGACTCGCGGTCCAGCAGGGGCGGCGCGCGGCGCAGCGAGGACGAGCTGCCGCGCGGGGCGCCGAAGATGCCGAGCAGCCAGGGGATGGTGAAGCGCGGCGCCTTGCGCTCGCCCTTGCCCTCGGCCACGTTCTCCAGCGACCGCCAGCGCTTGTAGAACTCGATGTAGCTCGCCTCGTTCGCCTTCCGGCGCGGCTGCTCCAGCTTGGTGGACAGACTGCTCTTGCGCAGCAGCGGGCTGTCCTCGGCGCGCGGCTCGTCCGTCACGATGCCGATGATGGTGCCGTTGAAGATGGGGTCGCCGCACACCGTGGCCACCGGCACGTCGGCCTCCAGCGAGCGCGCCAGCGGGCGGCGTGCGGGCCCGCGGCGCGCGGCGGGCAGCGCGTCCAGCGAGCGCGCGCCGCGCAGCGCCGACCCGCCCGCCGCCTCGCGCTCGCACGCCGTCGACGACGCTATCGAGCTCAACGCGTGCCTGAACGATGCAAAACTTATATTCATTAATAAGCATACATTACGTAAATATATCAGATATGAATTACATTAATTACAATACACAAAAGCTATTCCGTCAATAAAAACTATCAAATAATGGTGACACAGTGTACAGTACCTGGGTCTGACGGCGCAGTTGGGTCGCGAGGGCGCGCGCGGCTCGGCGCTGGCGGGCAGGCTGCAGCGAGAGCCGCGCACGTCCCGCGCCACGCTGGACACACGCTGTCGCACCGTGCTACCGCCGCACCCACCTGCGAGCGAAACTAATATTTAATCCAGATGAATAAACCACTTTATAGCGCATGCGGCACGTTAACGCCATAACTGCTGACGCTCGCGCTCATTACAATAGTGTCAAACGTGGTGTCAAGTCACTCCGATAGAGGCGCGATTGAAACTGTTGCTTTTGCTGAAGTCAACATTAAACATTTACTCCATATTTACCAATTTTTGGTTTTAAGTAAGTACAAGTTAATAACATCGAACTATTACTAATTGAAGGTGACCACATACCTGATAACGAAGGGTGTCTTGAATCAGCCAGTCTAGGACTTCTTCTAGGCCGGCGGAATAGTGGACGCTCTTCGCCCTCGACGGGTCTTTTCTGAATAGCTTTTTCTGTAGCACTGAGCAACCAATATGTCTGAAGCTGTAACCAAATACCGAAAATTTCATTAGGCATAAGTTTAATAAATAACTACAAATTTATATTATTGTGATCAAATCATAAAATAGGATTCACAAACCTGTCCTTTCCCTTTGATTGGTATAGTGCCCCTCGGTTCTACAACGTAACCCCCTATTTTATCAAGTGCTTGCTTGCAACTCGGTGATATGTGTATTTTGAGTGGCTCGCCGTTTGATTCCATTCGAGATGCCGTGTTCACTGTGTCGCCGAACAAGCAGTAGCGGGGCATTGTGAGACCTACTACACCTGCTACCACAGCGCCTAAAATAAAATGGAATATTATGTGAATTAATAAAACTGTTTGTTGTCTGTAAATTCGGTTTACGGACGATATTTTTACGTGATAACGTCATCATTGCATACTTTTTTGCATTTAATTAAATTATTATCACTGTATTATCATTATTTGGTATCAAAGGAGTTTGCGTCAAAAGCCGAACGCTTAGGCCGATTGTGCCTCTCAATCGCTTGTTCTATGCTCTCGCTTGCACGCAGAACGTGATTTTTTTCGTGCGTGTAGAAGTAGCGTAAGTTCATCGATTTATAAGACGTTATCACGTCAAAAATTTTAGATATCAATTTTAATCATTTCTATTAGCAGCAAGGTTGAGATTAGTCAATAGAATAACTTACCAGTATGTATTCCTATCCTAAGTTTGAGTGTTTCATTTGGTCTATGAGATATTTTGTGACTCTTAACAGCATTCAATAACTCTAATGCCATAGATGCAATTTCACCCACGTGTCTATCATTATTTCTTATAGGAAGACCAGAAACCTGCAAATGATAAAATCATCAAAACCGCTGTAATTAGCACTAGACCACACAATTGTATACGATTATCACAGTCTATCTCTTCTATTTATTTTAGTAAAGCTATTCCATCATTCAAATGTGTAATAATAATGCCACTATGATGATGACAATAACCATACTGCAATTACTTACCACCATGTACGCGTCGCCGATAGTCTCCACTTTATAAACGTCGTAGCCTCTAATTATCCTATCAAACACAGTGTACAGATCGTTAAGGAAGTTCACGACCTGCAGAGGGGTGCTTTCGGCCGACATCGCGGTAAAACCGACTATATCACTGAAGTAAATGGTCACAGAGTCGAATGACTCCGGTTCTACACCTTCACCCGTCGTCAGCCGCCGAGCTACTGACCTGTAACAACCGTACTAACTTTAACGTTGCTTTTATTTATACAGATTTTAAACAGTTATCACACGCCGTTAACCTACCTGCTGCTAGTATTAATTCTAAGAGCATACAGGAACTTACCAACTAGTAGACATGCTAATACAATTCGATACTCAACTACTACTAGAATATTCTAAAATTACTATTCAAACTCAAGCAATAACATTTTTTACAATATTACTAATCATTAAATTTATACGCAATATATTAATACTCATAAATGTATATTGTAAGGATTTATCTATTTCTATAAATTTAAGCATGCTGATTTGTATATAAAATATACATACGGTGACATTAAACCTTTTACAATCTTTAGGAAGTGAAATTAAACTTGAATATAAATAACTTTAACTATGAACTTAATTAAAATCAAAACATTTGGTTTCTACAGACATCGTATGTAAAAAACCAAACATCTCTTCACATATTCATAGTCAATCGCATCTAGAATAAAATTGTTTATATGCATGTGTAAATTAACCCTTAAACAAAGGGTAGCTAATAGTTTTAATTTCACCCAGTTTGTATAATTAATAAGTGCAGTGTAATTATAATAAAGAGTTCACTCGTGCTGCAATATAGAAATTGACCAATAGAAACTACAAAATCATTGCAACAAGCTATAAAACTGGTTAACTACTGTAGAGACCGCCATCACCGACAACGACGCGTCTAAACCACCACAGATTCCCAAGCAAGCTCTATAACTACTCAAAATCTGTTAATGAAAGGGTGAGCCGTATCTCAATCTCGGAACAAATGCAAGATTGGGATGTGATCCAGCACCTGTAGTGTAAGGCAAACCATATTAAACTACAACCACCAATAGGGAGTTAATTACCTCAAGACATTTTCACGACATTTCTATAATGGATTCAACCTCCACATCTGGAAAAGAACACAAGTACAACAAAGTGAATATATAATTTTTTTCAGACGATGTACCACTGTTTTACATCAGTCCATGTCGATGTTCCAGCAAAGGTGTTCAACCAACAATTATTATTGTAATGTATACAAAGGATAGTGGATATTGGGCCTAAATAACCAATGAGATTAATTTTACATCCTTAAAAGACCTGTGTAAGTACATCAATTATTATTATGGCGGCTACATGCAACTGTAGTTACTCACTAATCGAGAAACCGAAAGGATTTATGGAGAAAGTCAGATGAGAGTATTTTTGTGATTCGTGAGTCGTTTTTCTGAGTCGCGGATTTTACGCAATCGCCGATTTCATATAAGAATTCAGTTATAGGTGCTATAGGGAACACAAAATTTGTTAAAACACAGCTTGCTAAAATTAAGCGACCAAAAAAAATCGACTTTCGACTCATAACAATTATGCCTGCATGGTAAGACTAGGGCTCTTTCAATTTAGGCGTTTGGTATCGGACTGCTGCCGCACGTTTACTGTGCTGCAGCAGGACAGCTGCAGTCTGACGCGAAAAGTATGATTACTTAAGGGATTTTCGATAGAAAATATTGACATGAGGTGTTTTTTTTTATATTATAGGCATTCTGTATACATATATTGGAGATAGCTATATAAATTACAATTAATCACCGCACTAGTAAACAACTAACAAAGGAAATTTGCGACCTTGTCGTCCTGCTATCGTGCGTGTGCGGCACCGGTGCTGTATTGCGCGCTTGGTGCATAACTTGTATAAAAAAATCGACAAGCCGCGCGCAGTATGAACGCCTAAATTGAAAGCGCCCTAATGGTTCAGTATAGGTTCCACTACGATATACATACACTCACTCCGTACTGTCAGACGAGTAAATAAAGATAATTATTATACCAGTTTAATGAATAATACGTCATCGATTGAATCATACTTTTCCTTAACATTTGAAACTAGCCGCTGTGGTAATTATAATTATTATACATAATAATAATCTTTCACACAATTCATTCATCTTTAATTTAGTCTTTCACTCTGAAATCGCACTCCTAGTCCATTGCGATTACAATAAGATTTAGTGAAAACAAAAACCTCTCCACATTTCACTAGCTATATTAGGTTTAATGTAATCGAGCCTATTGTTATCTGCCAGGCACAATGTTCTTTAGTCTAGGTAATTAGCGTCTATGCTACCTACATTTGCAAGTATTATTACACATTTTGGGGCTCCTGTAAGTAATCTAGCTGCTTACATATCCATATAGGTACTAGCTATCGCACAGCGCAGCGTGTGATACCAAAATTTGCATAAATATTTACAAGGTAATGATCAGACTTGGACCGAATGTAAACCAGTACGCACTCTACTGCAACTCCAGGCATGTGATACAGCTTGTTGTATTTGCGTCTTCCTCAACTGTGCTCACATTTATATTAATCAAGACTCATTTACACGGTGCACATTTTAAAAGGTAAGTGATACTTTCTCAACTTGTTTGATGGTTATGACAAAGACAGCATGATGTTTCCTTTAGAATATTTGCATAGTGTATTTGGACTTTTACGTCTAAAACACTATACAAATTTGACGAAGCAAGTCTTATGTCATTTTCAACGATAAATATTGCAGAGATAATCCTTGTATCGCGAAGAGTTTCGCAAGTACTAATATGATAGACAGAAAATACATTCAGAATCGGAAAAATATTAGAGCACATTAGCAGCGTATGCCAATTATTATTCGTAGTTGGGATTAGCGGTAAACGGTAAGATGACTACTCCGACATCTGTTTGTCCTTGTCAGTAAGACAAAGAACAAAAAATTTGCCTTGCAAATTTGCATTGTGTAAATGAGCCGTTACACCGATTACAGTTAAGAAACCTTTGAATTAGTATAGTATAACAATTATTAATATTTATGACTGTAAACATCAATTAAATGTACACAAAATATTAAAGACATGTACATGCACATTTTTGTAACAGTTATTGAAAGTAAACCTTGAGACATTTTTTTTCTTTAAAATGTATAAAAGCTGCGCGAATTGTCAACGGGCACAGATTAATGTAGTCATTATATAGATCATATTATTTATTACATAAACTAGATATTTATTAGTTAAACTGTATAACTTACTTTGGTAGCATTCTATGTAATAAGTCCTCTGTCTTTTGCTTCTCTTCGATCAATAGCCTCGTTCTCTCATTGACTAGTTCTTCTAAATTATGCGCATACTTCTCCATCATATCCATCATTTGGTCCATTATGTTTCTTGATCTGAAACGCGGAATCGTAATATAGTACATACAGCAAGTTCTACATTTACGTTGTGGTATGCCTTTTCTATGTGAGAAGAGGCCTTTGCCCAGCAGTGGGACATTAACAAGCTGGTATTATTATTCTTATCTGAACACAACAAACAGGGCCAATTACCATTTTCTTTTATTAGGCCATTAAATTTAACATACTGTCCAGACATGGAGGCCTCCCATTTTGAAAACGATGACCCAAATTACATTTGAATATATTTCACTGATAAAATTTTAGATTTAATACAAATATAGTAATTTATTTAAGTATAGAATTTACCTGCCAGCCTTCATTTTCTTGAGACGGCTTCTAATAGTAGGAAAATCAGGTCTCATATTGGGGTCCTCAACCCAGCAGTCTTTCATGCAGCCTATTACGTAGTCTTCAGTATCCATCAATGAACTGGTGTCGGGTCTGAACAACTCTTCACCGTCGGGCTTTGGTCTCTTCAGACGCTCTATTATATCTGAAAGTTTAAACTAATTATGCTAAGAGACGTCAAAATTTTTTCTGCAGTAGTTTTCTATACACTATAAAACAAGCATCTAAAAGCGACTTGTTTCACCACTACTAAATTTGCCGGCAATATTCTTATACTATTTTTGTATAGAAAATAAGGTTTTTATAGGCCGTTTCAGATTTTCTACAGCGTAACATTTTTAGGATATTTACCCTTAGGCTCGGTTCCCATCATGCCAAATGGTCCTCTCCTAGCTATTATTTCGTAGAGAATAATTCCAAAGGCGTAGACGTCCCCTTTTTGCGTGCCACCCATTATCCCGTTAGGGTTGTCCATCTCTCTCAGAAGCTCTGGTGCTTTCCACAATAAACCTGCAAATAAAAAAACAATAATATTAGTAGAACTAGAAGAAAAGTAAATAAGATAATATTATGAAATATATTTAAAGAAACACAGACAAACAGTGAGCTTGTGCATACTAATGACATGCTTATATTCTGGACTGACTTTTTTTACATGGTGGTAGCATAGTGTGACAAAAGCAACTACCTATGTATATTATGTAATACATAATATCGTATAATAATGTACCCAATTACTTGAATCTTACCTCTATAATATTGGTGTTCTCCAACAAAGTCATTTTCTGCACAGGCTCTAAGCTCGTGCAGACCAAAGTCAGCTACCTATAAAAAGAAGGAATAACTCTATCAAGTAATAGTTTGTTCATTATTATTAACTGCAAACCAACAAATCAGACATAAGCTTTACGTTACTTATTATACGTCAGTAAATGATAAAAATGCTTTTAAAATATTAAAAGTACTCACTTGAAGCATCCATCGTGACGTCACTACGCAATTCGAGGATTTCAGATTACCATGGTACATTAATGGCGATGTATGAATAAATATCATACCCTGGAAAAATATTTTTTATCATTAATTTGTTGAGCATACGTGTGTTTATCTATGTGCAAGTATCAATCAATATTCAAATGCCCACCTTTATGAGATCATGAATCAACGAAGATATGAACATTTGATCTAATTTTATATCTTCATTTTCGATTATATCCTGAAAGCAAACAATCACCATTATAATACTTAACTGAATATTCAAAATTAAGAACTAATAATAATAATATATTATAACACAACAATTACACAACGCTATCTAAACCTCAAGTAAGCATTGTTATATCTTGTGGAATGGGTTCTAAAATACGGATGTAAATAGTCATTTTATACATTATAATGTAACAAACTTACATATAAACTTCCTTTGGCACAATAATCAGTAAGTATTAGTACGCGTAGCGGTTCGACGACGGCGCCAATGAACGAGTTGAGGTTGTCGTGACGCAGCTCGCGCAACAAACGCATCTCCTTCATTATCTCTCGTGGAATGTCCTGACGAACAAAGTAAACAATTAAGAATGGTACCAAACTGATTCTTAGAATATATGAACAATGGCGCTCAAAATACAAGGTCAATGTACGCTTGGGTGGGTAAAAACGTCACTGTGGTTGTAGTGTACATAATAACATGAGTTTAAAATGTTATAATAACTTAATACCTCACTAATTACTCAAAAAACTGATAGAAGGATGATATAATTAATAAAAAATGACAGTAAACTTAACAGCATTATTCACGACTTTGATCAACAATGGCTCTATAAACAATAATATAAGGGATTTTTTGAGGCGGGTGCAAAATTGTTTGAGAAGAAGAAATAGTCTTTGTTCACTTACTTTCTTTTTAGAGAACTTAAGTTCCTTCAATCTAACAACATTGCCTCTAAACTGCGCCGTTGTCGTGAATATCTGAGTGCAGCATTTACTCTCGCCCGATATGCCACTCGCTAAGCTCAACTGCAACATAAATAACAGTTCAAGTTCAAGAAACAATATACAAAGTACACAGTATACAAATAGTAGCACATAAAGTCTGCACTGTGTACACTAAAGCTAGCGCTTGCCTGCGCGTTTATTTCTGGTAAGGGGTTACCTTACTAGGCGACCACACGAGACCACTGCCCAAGTATCCAGCTATGTCTTGAGGATCTATCTTCCACAGCAGACCTTCGATCTCTTGCTCGATCTTCCACTTGCGGTATATGCTGATGGTGACGACTAGCGCGCAGAACAACGTGACCGCCAAAGTGCCCGCCACTACGAGCGACGTTATTTGAGAATCGTCTTTGGGACACTTCTCGTTCAAAAAGCCGCAAGATGGCTCGTCTTCTGGTTTTACGCTGTCCGGCCAATCGATCGGTAGACCATGATTCACTTTGTATTCCTAAAAAAAATATTTTATTTGAAATTGGCAACCAAGAAATTGTTTATTTTAATGAGGGTCTTTAGGAAAATTTTCGCTACCAGTTGGCGCCACTTTTAACTTCACTATCAAAACAAATATTTTTAGTGTTCATTTCGGAAATTTTTATGTTTATTTTACAAAATGGATAATTCAAGTGCCTAAGAACAAAAGAAAATTGCTGAGAGGGTTTTCTAAAATGGCGCCCACGAGGTCGCAGCACCGATGCGTCAGGTCAAGCGCTTCAGAAAGTTAATCCCTAATTGTCTCAATGTGAAAGTGAAAATGCCGCCTACTGGTGGCGAAAATTTTCCTAAACACCCTCATTAAAACGAAAGAGATTAAAAAAAATATTTCACTTATCAATAATACATTTTCCTAAGTAACTTATAGTCAGTAATCGAAATTTTGTAATGTGATTGAAATGCTTGTAAGAAAATGTTGTCAGCAAGGGCAATTTTCTAATTAATCATATTTCTTAAGAAAACTATATTTTTCTGCAACATTTGAGGAATATCTATATAATTATGTAAATTTTTCTTAAGATAGCCTTCCAAGTACGCATCCGTTCTTGAAACTTTTTATCAACATACTACGCAAGGGCACGGCGGTACCACATATAGAGGCTAGTTAAATCTATGAAATTTAATATCATCAATAACTTACAGGAAACTCTTTTTTGCTCTGTTGGAACTGTCCCACAGGTATCATGTTATAGGAGCAGTTGACGTCGCCATCTCGGTACTTGGTCGGCTTGAACGCGAGCACTGTGAAGTTACCTTCGGAGTCTCCGTGCTCGTCCAAACGTATCGACATACCCGATATACCTAGAAATAGCATGCTCTGATTATATTATAATTTGCCTTAGACGAACATATACTGACGGACGAATGGACTAAATAACTGATGTATTGACTAAGAAGCAAATGAAAGGTCTTAACCGACAAGCGTGAGTTTGAAGAGGCAAAAGAGGTATATTGCTATCGTAGCAAATGTTGTTCTATAGTATCTGCTTACCCTGTTAACGACAGTTAGTTCTGAAGTTAAGTTATGTATGCAAAAATTATTACTAGTGCATTCAATGTAATGTGTTTATATCAATCTCGACAAATCTTGTAACTGGATTAGTTTCGTATATTAAGGAGCTCGTTACTAGCCAAGGTGGCGAAACTTGGGGTAGGCCTATGTAGAGCAGTGGACGTCTATTAGCTAATATAATGTTAATACATATCGTAACCACACCTTTTCTTTAAACTCTCGTTTTATAAAAGAAAATATTATCAAATTACACTTACTTGTGTATGGAGTTTTAATCATCTTTTCGATAATTCTTGATCCATTAGTAGCAATACTCAATAGCTTCGTACGGGTTAATTGTTCAGAAGTGATCTCCTCTTTTATGATCATGTCTAAAGCTTTAGCATATAACTTTACAGCGTCATACAAATACGCTGCGTAGATAGAAACGAACTGAAAGGAACAATTTATATTATTAACATCTTTAATAATAACATATACATCACATATCTGTGGCCAAAGGGAAACACCCCCTCAGAGATGAATCATCCCACAATTCATCAACACTGTTAGAAACCATAATCATGACCGGAGATAATATCAGAGACTAAACTGACACTACTTAAAAAAATAACAGGCTGGAGACTATATCCGGGCTCTTTTATCTTTTAAAAGAAACTCAATATTCAAGGATCTAACTCGAGACCGTATCCTTGTCGCAGCAGCCTTTACAAACATACCCTTTACATATACTCGGCGGTATCACCAATTTAACCTCAACGCAACATAGTCAAAAAATGCAGTTTACTCTTTGCAATCAAAAATACTAACCTTATTAAATATATTCCCAAATATGCTATCAGAGAACTTGAAGGGCTCCAACATGTTATATTTACGTACTTTATTGGTAAACTCTTCATAGCTACTGGCGGGTTCCGTCGACACAACTACTAAGAGAGACTGCGCTCGCCTTCTGAACTCTGGTGTGTTTGGACATGTCAGCTTTGGAGATACGCGGTCTTCCGTTTCTGAGATACAGTAAAATACCTGTAGTTTTATGTCGTAGTAAAGTTTATACACAAACAATAAATGGTATACAAAATATTCGCAGGTTTTTGTATAGTTATCTATGTTTCATAAACATTTGTCTCGGCTGAGAGCAAAACTAATGCCTAATGATGAAATATTTATAAGGATGGCTATGCTTGGAGCATAGTGATATTTTCATTTTCAGAAAATTCTACAGTATTTCATAATGGACTAAATTAAGATAGCCTTAATTAGGAGATACAGTATTAAGTATCGAGTATCGTGATGCCTTAACGACTAACTACGTATTATACGATGTTGAGGGGTCGTAGCCAGTTATATTACTAACTTTTCCAGAATTACAGATATTATGGTAAAGTACATCGTGGGTAAATCGGGAATATCTGGCGATTGAAAAGAGTGGCCTGAGTTTCTTGCCAGTTCTTCTCACGGCTCTACCTCGTCAGCGAACTGCCTGTAGGTTAATTGGCTGACTTCATGCAATTTTGACGTTCATAAGCGTCATAATTTATGATCCATATGAAATAAATGCTTTGAGTTTGAGTTTGAATATTAAAAAAAATATAGCATACACCCAAGGCTAGTAAGAGTAGTATCAACCAGAAGATAAAATAACGTATTGTATCGTATACTTACTTATTAAATATTTCAAGGCATCCCTAGGGTCGTATGTCATCATATCTACAAATATGACCATGTATTCACCCTTTGAGAATAACTGAAGTGACTCCATCGCTGTCATCATTTCTATAAGGCCAGATGACGAGCCCAAGAACACGTAAACTGAAAATTAAAATGTCATTTGTCAGCACCAACCAAGATACAATAATAACATTTATAAGTTAATTAATCAAAGAATTATTATTAGGTATCTTAAAGCTCTAGACGCTTAAACTGTTATAGCAAGATAGCACAGGGCGCGGCGCACGACCAGGTAATATGCTATTCGCCTTGTTCATAGTCCTAGACCCTCCCACCTTTAACAAGCCGCAGTTAAAAGTCGTGGGTCTTAATGATCTCCCTACTTTTTCCAACACGTAAAAACTTCTTAAACTTACTTCTCGTCTTATTCTTGGTATCCTGTATAAACTGATACCAGAAGCCAGGCGCGCAACACGTGAGCTTCTCTTCGCAACATTTGAACGGGTCAATGACAGGCCTCTGATGGTTCACAGTCATGTTGTTCTTCTTAGCGTGGTTCTCGAGCGTGAGCGCCACCGTCACCCAAGACTCCTCGTATAGTATGGAGAACTTGTTCCATCTGTAGTATCGCAATAATGATATCACCGATTTTGTAGCCTGAAATCAATAAAACAACTATCAGATAGACCACTTGCTTGTTTGCCAGCATGAGCAAGAAAAATATTATTGTGACAGATAACTACAAATATTGGATGCATAGTATAGTTTTACAAGTGCTCGTGTATTGCAGTTGCTTCCAAAACTATGCGGATTATATAGACGGGACGAGGATATAGAGTAGACGGCTAATATATGGTACCCGTTCTTAACTCTACCAAATTTCACTGTATTGTTTTTATTACTATACATTTTAAGATCCACGTGTAAGGTCTACGTGAAAGGTTCGAAAATAATCCTCATTGCGCAGAGAGTATGAATGCAACCTTTCCGTAGGGTGTGTCCGAGGCACTCTATGTCTGCCACGTATCATAGAACTCATCAAAGATGATTTTATCTTTGTTAGCGGTAAATGGCAACTGAAGGGCGAATGGCATGTGCATATAGTGAATTACCTGAGCGCCTGGTGGCTCCAGCCTTGCGAAATTCGATAAAGTTGATGTTTGGTAGTCGGAACATTTCTGAAAATATAAACAATGACATTAATTTAATATGTTATGCGAAAACTGGACCTCTTTCACTCTTTATCGCACCGGAACCCGTGAAAATACCGAGAATCGGATGTTTGGGTACACAGAGACAACGAATCATGAGAAAGCTAATACTAACTGACCCAGAAATCGGTATATCTTTAATCCAAAGTAATCTATGGTAGATAACTACTAAAAGATAACACTATGCAGTCCACGGAGATGTGTAAACAACAGATGTTGAGGCCATTAGTATTAGTAAGCAACATTACTAACTTGAGACAATATTTGCAATGTGCTCGAAAACTCGATTACATTAGTTCAAGAATCCCTCAGTAGTCTAATAGAAACATTCAAGGACATAAAAGGATACGTAGGCTAGGCATTGCATTGCGTGTTACCCTACTACTAATTTCGCCGTAAAGACATGTCAAAGGGTTTGAAACCCAGACTTGGTGTTATAAATAGCCCACCTGTTGTTAGATACAAAGGACATGATAAGAAAAAAATTAAAAACGACACAGATCAGAAATGCATGTTAAACAAGATATTTGATAACAAGTTAAAGATTGTCACCGCGAACGTGGAAAAATATACCTACAAGTGAAATGTAATTTAGTACTGTAAGCATATATAGTCATATCTCTTACTATACCTAAAATTCATTCTATGATTCTAACCGTAAATATGTGCTACGTCATGACACGTTAAACTCAGCCAATTAAGGTTTTAAGAAAATTGTCGGCACCAGTTAATGTCACTTAGGTGGAAGGTTTCATTCATTCACAAAAATTCAAATTCAAAATTAATTTACAGTTTAAAATCAATAGCATCGTTCATGATTATCTATCAAAAATAAAAGCGCTTTAAAAGGTGCCTGGACCTGGCGCCTCAGTGCTGCCACCTCATGGGCGCCATTTTAGAAAACCAATAAAAAAATTAAATGTTTTCTTTACTTCACGACTTTTATTTTTTGTGCAATTAAATTTGAACATTCTAATATCTTGTCCTTGCAAAGTATATAATTATCTTATTAGCTCTCATCATCGATATTTACTACAAGGTTTTGAATTAGTTGTGAAAAATTATAAAACTTACGTAAGAGATCATAGGTAAGTTTCTGGACTGTGCCACGATAGCCTCAGTGTGACAACGGCCCTCTGGTCCGAAGAAAGCGACAACGCCTTGGCAACTCATGTCAGTGATCAGGCGTGTCGCTGTTACCGTGTCGAACTTCGTGTCTTGCCATTCCAACTGCAAATGCACGTCGGGAAGCAGGTCTGTGTTGTTATTCAACTGTAAAAACAAAAATGTAAAGATGAGAGGACTACGGCGCGGTGCAAGCTGGAAACGACCAGTAGGTACTGTCTTGTTTTCATTAAAACTATTTATGACTAGCGTTCCGCAGCGCGGGGTCGCCCGCATTAAGTTACATCTTTGGTTACTGCTCTGCTACCGGCGCCAGTAGCGCGAAGTTATGCCTATAACTTTTCTCACGAACTAGGCTATTATACGCAAAAAGAATTATTCAACTAGAAGTTCCAGATATTAGCGCGTAAAAACAAACTCTTTCGCTTTCTATAGAAGTATATAACACAACATTTTAAAAGTCTCAGGTTTTCTCTGCTAGCAGTGGTAATATCTCCACCTTATGGAGATCAGTTTTAGCAATGCCTAGGCACTAATAAGTAGTATTGCCAGTGCTACTAAAAAAAACGCTGTATTGGCAGCAAAATAACCATCTAGAATAATTTTAATAAAATATAATTAAAATAATAAAGTCTTCGACTTCAGGTCCATCGCGTCCATCACCCTATTCGCGTCCATTTTTCGGACCTCCCTATAAAAATTCTCGATAATAGGTATATTAACACACTAAATCACCGAAAAGTCGTTACCGCCAATACCTCATAGTATAAGAAGCACACACACATAGACAAAAGTTCTGTGTGCCCAATCAATCATGTGTAGAAAAAATAGTTAACCTCCGTTCTTCAACAAAGAAGCGCGGACGCGCGAAATGTCGGTAAAAAAATAGTGTGCAGGGGCGCGTTCGACGGTAAGTATTTTATTGTTTTATGCGTATTTTAGAATACACAGCTGTTTCTAGACATAAAGCATGTAAAAAGGAGTAATATTAATTATGTATTTGCATGTTTTTTTTAAAGTTAACAGTTAAAATAAGGTGGACGCGAATTAATACATCGAATTTATAAAACTTGCACTTTGCGACCACAATGGACGCGAACTCGTCTATTTATGATTTAGTTAGTGTTTATTTTTATGTGGTTAAATTATGAAAGAGAATTTGTTTTTATTTTTTATTTATGTACTAAGATCATGCAATCGTAATGAACAATTTGCGTCCACATTATTATGATTGTAGAAAAAGATACAAATATCGTTCATCACATGTGGACGCAAACTATACCTACAGGGAAATAGTATTGTACCAAATTGCGTCCGTTTTTTCATTAAATACAAATAATAGCATAACTAGAAAGCAATTCAACACGTTAAGTGCGAATTGCTTCACAAAAAGATTTAATGATGATGAAGCCTAACCCATCATTGGGGAGGCCTATGTTCAGCAAAAAAAAAAAAAAAAAAAAAAATAAAAAAAAAAAAAAATAAAAAAAAAAAAAAAAAAAAGTCGAAATGGTTCAGTGGACAAGGCACCCGCTTCGTAAACACGAGGTAGTAGGTTCGAATCCGGGCAAGTACCAATGTGATTTTTCAAATCATATGTACTTTCTAAGTTTATCTTGGACATTTCTGACTGACGGTGAAGGAAAACATCGTGAGGAAACCTGGACTTAAAAGTCTGAAATTGCCAATCCGCCTTGAGCAAGCGTGGTGATTAATGCTCATACCTTCTCTATATGAGAAGAGGCCTTTGCCCTGCAGTGTGGACAGTAAACAGGCTGGTATTATAATAGCATAAATATATTTTTTAACTTATTTGTAAAAATAATTTAATATGTATAATTTTTTTTTATTAAAACTAAGAGTTTAATATTCAATTTTTTACAAACTAAATGCAGTGAAATGCTTAATTTTAATTTTTTTCCTGTTTAAGATGAGTTCTTGGGAAGGTAGTAAGAAAAAAGAAAAGAAAACATACACAGAAGAAGATTTAAAGAAAGCATTAAGTGACATTCGTGAGAAGAAAAAATCGATAAGACAAATATGCAAAGAATATGCTATTCCCAAGACCACATTATTGGACAAAATCAGTGGACGCAGACCAGATGGAGTTAAGAAACCGGGACCAGAACCAGCGCTAGGAGTGGATGGTGAAAAAAAGGTAGTTGAATGGCTTCTTAATATTTCCAAATGTGGATTTCCAGTGAAGAAACAGGAATTGTTGGATACTGTTCAGAAAATAATTCGTGGTGGAGGGATTAAAAATAAATTCAAAGATGATCGCCCAGGTCAAAAGTGGTTTGTAAAATTCTTGGCCAGAAATAATGAAGTCTCACTTAAAAATGCGGAAGGTATTAATAAAGCTAGAGCCCAAGTCACAGAAGAGTCGATCAGATTGTGGTTTAGAGAACTTGAGGAATATTTGGACAGTATACACCAAAAAGATATTTTGAATGATCCAAAAAGAATTTTTAATGGGGACGAAAGTGGATTTGCTCTTTGTCCAAAGACAGGAAAACTTTTAGGCCCAAGAGGTTTCAAGAATTTATATCAAATAAAGCCAACTAATGAAAAAGAAAACTTAACAGTATTATTAACATTTAATGCGAACGGAGATATGTGCCCACCTTGTGTCGTGTTTCCATACATTAGACCACCAAAGGCTGTAGTTAATAGTATGCCCAAAGAATGGTGCTTAGGCAGATCGGAGACAGGTTGGATGAGAGGAGAAGTATTCTTTGAATACGTGACCAACGAGTTTCACAACTGGGTGGTGGAAAATAACATCATAAAACCAATTCTTCTGCTGGTAGATGGGCATAAATCGCATATGTCATTAATGCTAAGTACGTTATGCGAAGAACTGCAAATTATTTTGTATGCCCTGCCGCCCAACACCACCCATATTTTACAGCCAGCTGACGTCAGCGTCTTTGCACCAGTAAAAACATATTGGAAATCTACAGTCCGCGCATTCCTATCAAAACCAGAAAATTTGAATTCTGCCGTTACAAAAACAAACTTTTGCACATTATTAAATGAAGCATTACAACATCCTAACATGGCCAACAACATCAAAAATGGGTTTAAGCGTTGCGGTCTTTACCCATTCGATGCAAATAGTCCTGATTACACTAAATGTGTAAGAAATACTTTGGAAAATGTACAGGCCGTTGATCAACAGTCACAAGATATTACCCACTTGGACATTAAAAGTTTTAAAAAAGTTTTAAAACACCTGAAACCGACACTAAAAGAAAAAAATATTAACATTCGAACTATTACAAGAGCAGTCAATAATTTGAAACATACTCTTCCTGCAGAAGTTGGCTTTGCAGAGATTTCTATCGAAACTGAATCTGAGAGGTCTCTTATGGAACTATCAATAGAACAAAATAGTACTATTTTAGAATTGGATGCAACCAAAGAAATCACCATTTCTTCATTACACGTAGAAGACAAAAACATAAATGATGAAGCTAACTCCGATTCGACTGTGCAGGTTCAAACAGTAACAGCCGAAATACATTCTGCACCAAAACCATCCACCAATGCCGAGCCTTGCACATCAAAAATCACCAGCAATAGAAATCAAGCTTCTACTAAAATTGACTATGATGAAATCACACTATATCCGGATAATTCTAAAACTCTTGATACCAACAAAAACAATTCGTTCCCTGATTTGTCTCTTTCGACGTTACACCTTTCTGGCCTTGATGTTGACTCTATCGTGTCCTTAGACGACGTTTTAATTCTACCATTAGAAGATATTATATTATCAACTCCCACTCCCACTACGTCAAGTGTTGAAAAAGAAACTCCTACTAAGGAACAAACGCTAGAACCACCTCTGACTTCTTTGATTCATACAGTATCAATTGTATCGCCATCCTTCGTTTTACCTACAGAAAACTCTCCTCTAGTACAACCATCTTCAGCAGCTGTTGGCGATTCAAGCCAAAAAAACACCTGTGATCCATTTAAAAATCACCTGATGCTGCCTGAAATTTCTAAAGAAGCAAGAAAACCTAATAAGCAAAGGACTCCAGCAGCCATATCTTCTGCTGCATGGAGAAAGTATTACGAAGATAAAGAGCAGATCAAGAACGAAAAACAGGAAGCAATACGAAAAAGAAAGCTAGAACGAATAGAGAAAAAAGAACAGGAGAGAGCTCAAAAGATTAAAAAAACTGCTCCGAAACAAAAAAAGAAGATCAAAGTCACACAGGAACCGATAGAGTCGATAGATGTGGAATCTGAGAAAGAAAATGTACCAGCTGTGGAGCTAATGAAATGTGCTGAATGTGACGATGTTTTAATTTCTGATGTAGAAGATGACGATGAGAAAAACATTGGCTGTGACAAGTGTATTAGATGGTATCATCTGAAATGCACGCGATTTATAGGATTAAGTTATTCAGAAGCCAAAGATAATTCTTTTGAATGTGACTTGTGTGATTAATTAAAATTCGAAGGCAATAGTAATCATACATTGTCTCATAATCATAATATTATGATTCAACATTTCTTTTAGAAGATTAGACAAAACTATTGTGTTGTTTTGTTGCTATAATATAGCCAACAACTTATCAATCAAGGCTGTTCTTCAGTGATATTGTAATATCGTGATTTTAGGGTAAAATTAACAGAACTGATTGTTGTTGACCTGCAACCTTTAAAAGGTTGAAAATTATTAATTACCTGTTTCAGAATAATGTTTCGTTTTTTTTAAGTAGTTTTGTTTTAAGTTCTATCAATGTTGAGAAGAATAAATAGGTATTCTTATTTTCTTTATAGTGATTTATTAATGATAATAATGTTGATTTTCAAATAACTATATTCTTGAATAAAGAATCTGTTAAAATACAAATTTTCTTTACATTATCTTAAAATATTACCCCTACATTCCTTTTCTTAGCTGGTGGACGCAAAATGGTCTATGGGTGGACGCAATTTAGATTTTTCGGACGCAAAGTGGGTAAAACGCGTATTTTTGAAGTTTGTCTATTTATAAAAAAAACACAAGTAGTTTTGAACAAAACTGAAAGCGAACACTATAGTAGACTATATAATGAACACATTACATTGAACTTTTTCATTGAAACTAGTGCTGGAACATTTTTATTTTCTCCTTCAAACTTGCCAACTGCACTAAATGGACGCGAACTGGCGAAATGACCCTACAACGATTTTATTTTTTGGCGGTGATCCGTGCGCTTGCTTGCTACTTTAGTGTTACTAAATAGAAAGTCTTCGTTTCTTTAGGCGTTAGCATTCCTATTTACCATCTTTTAATACAAAATTTATTTAGGTTGTGTGTGACACCTATGACCGCCATAATCCTTAGATGATGTCAGGCAATTTGCTGACAGATAACGCTAGATAACATTACGTGTAGGGATGCAACGATCTAACGGAAAACCGATAAATATCGACATATCGAAACCCAAAAATATCGATATTTATCAATATCGACCATACGCGCCTATATCGATATATCATAATCATAACATAACGAAAGAAAAAAAGAAACCAAAAAAAAATCTATGGTGTTTGGTTGACAGACTGACAAAGTTACTGTTTTAAGTTCTATTGTTGGTACACTAAATACTGGAATTTTGAACATTGTTCAGTAAATTTATGAAAAATACTCATTTTTTAATTTCAAAATTATTATAATTCTTATCGGTAAACTATAAAAATTAAATACTTACTATATATTACATACTTACAACTAAAAAACTAAAACTACATTAGATTTGTACAAGCTTTAAAAAAACAAATATCGATATAACGTCGTTAGATCGGCGCCCTAGACCGATATCGCTCTCTCTCTCTCTCTCTCTCTCTCTTCCCGGCTATTAATCCCACATGGTGGTGGGGTCAGCCTTCCTACTTTTTCTCCTCCACTTCGTTCTATCTGGGACATCGTCATCGGAAAGCTCGCACTCTCTTATGTCCCTCAGCACAACATTCCTCCACGATATCGCTCTAATTCGATATATATCAATATCGATAAATTGAAATTTTATAAAATGAATTCTGTTCCTTATTCGATACTAATAATTATTATGTACTGTCTTAACTCACAACCTAATAAGTAATACATAAAAACCTGTAATATGCTAATCATTCTTGAACAATAAACAAACATTCAAGTATCCTTTTACCTATACGGATAACTGTATTAAACCACAAATGTAAATGCATCGATAGAATATTTATTTATATACGAGGAATTCTAAAAGTTAACTCGACTTGTTTGCCCTCGCGCTAATAATAACTACGGAAGTGTAGATATGATTTTGTGCTGATCAAACAAAGTATTATTAAAGTGTAGAGTGTGTCCGACTCATTTATTTTCGTATAAATTGTAATACGCAATCCACGAGTACATTTAGGTAGTGTGTGTAATTACATCATTGGGAATTTAATAGAATAAACTATAAGTAAACACACGTCTTACATAATGCACACAAGTAGTATACTGATTCGGTACCACACAATCAAAGCTACACTTTGGTCTATCTATATTCTCTACCTCATATACCATCATCGTTGGTTTATGGCATTTAGGCCATTTCATATTCTGAATGGTCGAATTTCGACCATAAGCCAAAACCACATCGAAATCAGTTCATCGTTATATATTTACAACTAAAAATATAACACGGTATACGATGTAGATTCACGCCGTCCTTGGAAAGATTTATGTTAATGGTACATTTACAGCTTTTATCTTAACGACCGTATTGGGCGATGTAAATAATGTCCATACTAATATTATAAATGTGAAAGTATGTTTATTTGTAGACTAGCAGCCCGCTGCGCGGTTTCACCCGTGTCTTTGCTTACTGCTCTGCTCGCGTCGGCAGTAGCGTGATTTAACATAGTCTAGCCACAGGTTCGACTGTTAGTTCGACTGGTTAGTTCCAGAGATAATCTCTCTAAAAACAAACAAACAAACTCTTCCGCTTTATATAATATTATAGATAAGTACTTCTATTACCTACATCGGAATGGAGTGATGGATTGATATTATTTTCTGTAGTGAGTTAGATAATGGGCTTGGGAGTGAAAAATATCATAAGATAGTAGTTACTTTTCACGATTACTATGATCTATTAACCAACCTCCTCAAGGGCAATGGAGAGAGCGCCAGAAATAGTTAGCCCCTGTCTGTCTCTAAGTTCTCCGGTGAGGCAGGGCAGGTAGCCGAGGGTGATGTTGAACCTTTTAGCAGCGAGCGAAGGCTCGACCCAGAGACTCAACGCCGCAAGCAAGAGTACCCGCGCGCCGCGCCACATGCCGTCGCCTTCAGCACGACAGGCTCACCTGAGAACAAAGCAAACAACCATTAATATACATAGATAAACAATGCAATACACATGGATGTTAGTAACGATACTTCAATCATCATCATGCTGCCTGGCGACTGAGTAACGAATATGAATATTTTATATGAATCTTTTCATGTAAAACATTCAGCTTCTCCTACATCTAATTACTGTAAAATATCTATAGTCGTACACCGGTAACTACTACCTACTTGTGCAAACGTATAGTATGTCTCACCAAAGAAACAACGCCCCTAGCATAATGAGTAAGTACCTACTAAATTTAAGGTACCTGTATATTTAATTCATGACAGTAAAAAAAAATGCAATATAATAGCCAGACATCTCAAATTCTCAGGCTTCTGACAGTTTCCAACAAAGATCAAAGGTGTTCTTATGTGAACCGATTTGTGAGATTGCGGCGACACGGCATCAAAATTACGAGAAAATGCATGCGCTGATAAAGTCCAGCAATTGAATATTTATTATAAACTAGCGTACCGCGCCGCAGTTTCACCAGCGCTTAAAATATGGTTTGTTGTATCCCCCGGGAACCAGACCGATTTTCGGGATAAAAAGTAACTTCCTATGTCCGTCTCCAGCACTGAATCTATCTACATACCAATTTTATTTTCATCGAAATCGGTTTAGCCACGGTTCACACACACACACACACACACACACACACACACACACAAACTTTCGCGTTTATAATATTAATAGGATTATAAAATATGGCGACACAAGACCTACGACGACATAGAAAACTATAAGTAATACGAATAATATCCCGCAAGCAAATAATAATCAATCATATTCAATACAAATACTATTTTCAGTAACAGGAAAATCTTTAAATAGAACAAAAAAGAGACGAGCCACTACAATTACTAATTGCATTAAGTTTCAATACTTCCTCTCATGTTAATTAATGAGGTGAACCTACCTAATGTATATTGTATCAGTTATGATTAGTGTCAAAAGTTTGTTCACGCCGTATAAAATAACACTCGATGCAGATTTACGGCCGCGTTCTATAGATTTTTATAAATCTTAAGGATCAGCGCGTAATAAGGGTTCAAACCCTAGTATGGGAATATTACTAATTGTACTAGTAACAAGTGAAAGTCTCAAATACAGACCTTACCAATAGTTTTTATTTTTCATCGTATTGACTCAATTTGTTTGGATTGAGCAGAAAAAGAAAACATATGATATTATGATATTCAACGCAATATCTTAATAGCATCGGGGTTTTAAAAATTTCTATTCACTCCGTTTAACTTGTTAATCTTTTAATAAATCTTGATTGTGCTGTGTGCACGTAATTTTCTACCTATTTTAACTTATAATATTAATGAGGACTAAATTAATGAAATGAAATAAAATGAAATTTTTTTTTTTGAAATTAACTTAATGTGCGTTCTACGGGTATAAATTAACAAGTATGGAACTATACAGACAAACGCGAAGTTTATGACGTGAGCGGTGAGTTGCTATCAGTAGCTTTGCGATGAGGTATAGTCGACCATACAATTTGTTTAGGTACCACACTTAAGTAAATGTCGTTTGCATATCACAAAACCATTTATTAACCCCCGACGCAAAAAGAGAGGGATGATATAAGTTTAACGTATCTGTCTGTGTATCTGTCTGTGGTGGCGACCCGAACAGGCAGACACGTGAGGATGGATGGATGTATATTATTAACACAAATATTTAATTTTTATATTGTAACGTAAATAATAAAATGAAATAACACGTTTACTTAATAGGACCAAGAAAGCATTTTTCTATAAGGTGATGTCGTGGTAAGATAAACCCTAGAGGTTTCATAAAACTTCAGAGTCATTGTCCTATTACGTTAAGAGGATGATCGGTTGATAACAACCGTACTAAAACACTGTGCGCTTTGATCTCCAACAGCTAACGTAATTATTGTGATGGCAATTAAAACTATCGTGATAAACAGTTATGTGAGTGTCGCGAAGTGACAAACAAACTAATTACACCTATTTTTGAACTTTATTTTTGGTTTAATAGTTCTACCTATCTATGTTCATTTAAACACACTTGAGTGACTATAAAATCTCTCTAGATAATTTAAAAAAAATTGTTTTTTTTTTTAATATAACCTTCACGCATGGTTGAAGTAGACTTTGCAAACATATTATAAGTAACGGGCAGTGAGTACATTAGCCTCTCAAAACTAATAAGTAATTTTTGTTTTAAATGGTAATCGAGCAAATAATCGGCACGCCTCTTAGCTACCAAATAACACGTGCAGTCCAGTTACTCAATGGTACTAGTACTCTAAAATGCATGGTGTCAAACTGCTGGCATTCTGGCTTTCATTATGTCGGCTTTATGAGATGTTTTTTCACACCTCTCCTCAAAAACCTGGGATCAAAATTGAAAGAAACATGCGCTGGTTAAGAGTTTCAGGGTTTGAACTAAATGATAGAAGTATGTAGTTTTCAACCGTTTGAAGATGGCATTTGTCCTATTTTGAATCTTCAATCTCGTAAAAAAAAGCGGGTACCGGTAAACACTACACAGGTAACTTGAAATACTTTGCTGGATGTCATTAAGCCCTCAAACACTACGTTATCGAAAGACGTTATAATACATGACGGCGACAATGAATGTATCTATTTTTGTAACTCAATAAAGGGAAGCCTTCCTGCAGCGCGTTTTCCGCCCTCAAATGTAGGAATTGCTTCCATGCTGTCAAGTAAGTAATTGGCTCGCAGCCGGCCGACGATTAGACCAATTGCCGTGCCGCTGTTTTGACAACATGCACATCGTCTTTAAAACTTCTTGTCTACAGCTGCGACTAAAGTTCTTAAATATTAGGTGCTCTGCGGTGACACTGACAATATACTTGAGTAAAAATATTGGTATTTATATAACATATTAAAACCATTTTGTCATAGGTATAACTTGATTCGTGTAAAATTTTGTTTGAATGAAATTGTATATTTCAGTATATTTTTAAAACGGGTGCTTACATAAAAATAAGAAACGAGTGTGTGAAATTCCAGATAGTAATTTTATCTATGCGTAGCGATTTGTCAGCCAGACAGTTTTATTCTTTTCATTTGAATGTAGCTATCTACATATGCAGATTTATTGCACTGGCACAATGCAATGTAACGGGTGGCGCAAAAGTAAAGACCCTATTTGGTTCAGCTATAACATTTTTTCTAAATTAGAAAACTAGATTTAGATTTTTTTAAATGTATATTTGTGCCATTAAATTTCGTACCATTAGGATTTAAAGATGATGTCTTTTAAATGGTGACCTCCAGAGTTGATACACATTTGAGCCCTATTTATGACATTTTGCATAACTTGCCGTAACACTTCCTGCGATATGTTCGTTATTTCTTGACGAATGTTTTCTTTTAGAGCTGCGAGAGTCTGTGGCTTGTTCACATACACCCGAGATTTCAAAAAACCCCAAAGAAAGAAGTCTGGACTGGTAAGATCGGGTGATCTTGCAGGCCAAGGCAAATCGCCAAAACGAGAGATAACTCGGCCTGGAAAAGCGTCCCTCACTAAGTCCATAGTGTCGCGCGCTGTGTGTGCCGTAGCGCCGTCTTGTTGAAACCAGATGTGCTCCAGCCCCAATTCGTCCAAACTGGGTATCAAAAACTCACGTAACATGGTTCTGTAGCGTTCTCCAGTGACAGTAATCGCATTGCCTTCAGCGTCTTCGAAAAAATAGGGTCCGATCACTCTGTCAACACAGATGCCACACCATACAGTAACTTTTAGTGGGTGTAGAGGTGTTTCTTGAATAATGCGCGGATTATCAGTGCCCCAGAACCGAGTATTCTGCTTATTGACATGCCCTGAGAGATGGAAATGGAAACGCAGGAAGTGTTACGGCAAGTTATGCAAAATGTCATAAATAGGGCTCAAATGTGTATCAACTCTGGAGGTCACCATTTAAAAGACATCATCTTTAAATCCTAATGGTACGAAATTTAATGGCACAAATATACATTTAAAAAAATCTAAATCTAGTTTTCTAATTTAGAAAAAATGTTATAGCTGAACCAAATAGGGTCTTTACTTTTGCGCCACCCGTTATATTATAAGTACACAATTCGACATCTAGTCAAAATCGGTCAAAATCGGTTAAAAAGTAAAAGCATACGTAAGTAAGAACATCAAATCATCTCGACACTATTACATTTGCAGAGATGTCTTAACGATATAGAGCAGTTAGTTAGTATGTAGAAGTGGAACATTATCTAGCTCAGAGTCAATAACCGCACGTAGCCCGCGGAGTCAGCACGTTGGTGGCACAGTGGCACCTAGTAGGCTAGTCAAGTCGCGTGCATAAGCGCAGGCTAGTTTAGGGACGAGCAAATAAAAAAAAGTATCGAATCGATATTATGTAAGCAGTATCGATGTCAAAAGTAAATATAGATAGTTAGCTATGTTATAAGTCACTAGTTCTCACCAATGACCTTAGTTTAGTTTAGTCCTTGTATTTAAAAACTACCGAATATTGTTTTATTTGAATACCTACTCGAAAATTATTTCGTTCTATAAAAGTAGGTAAATGCAGATTTTCAGATTAAAGATACAAAAACTAAAAAAAATTCGTAAAGATATTAACTAACATCGATATCTTTTAACTAAGTCCAGGCTAGCTTATTGGTTGCGCGCGCTTCGCTAGCATCACACGCACGAGCCACGGCAACGATGAGGCACGATCTCGCCATGAGATAACGCACGCGATAACGATGTCCACAGTTATTTTTAGAACTTAATAAAAAGGTAATGTGATTATGATTACATTTCACGCAATAACACACGCTGCCGAGATTTGCATCGGAAATCTTGCCATTTGATATTTGCATATTAAATACTAGCTGCGCCTCTAAACTGTTTTGTCTTGTCTTCCTCGGGAACCAGACCGAATTTCGGGATAAAAAGAGCCTATGTCTGTCTCAGGCATCGAATCTATCTACAGACCTATTTTTATCGCAAAGGGTTTAGCCGTTTAAGCGCTGATTGGTAACAAACACGCACTAAAACCTTCGCATTTATAATATTAATAGGATACGGCTGAAATTATGTTCTATGTGGTTACATTAGCTAACCACTTTATTTCCTGAAGTTGTTAACCATTTTATTCAAAGGTTACAGTACTGCTGTGTTGTCGCACAGTATTACACTGTCTTATTCTATCGTCGGTCAAAGGCACTTCATATTTATAGACTTTGTTATATTATTAAAACACACAAACTTTCGCATATAATAATAATAGGATGTCACTCCCACAATAAATAGAAATTTAATGACACCTCATATGTTTAAATCCATCAAGCCATTTAGGTTATAGAGCGTGCCAAAGAACTAAGCATACATACTCACATACATACATATATACATACATATATACATACATACATACATACATACGCTCGAAAAATATTACCCTCCTTGACTTCGGCAGTCGGACAAAAATTATTTATTGTTTTTTGGGTAAATCTTTTGAAAAAAAGGTATTCAAGTCAACATTGTTATGTCGAGAACACAATTTTTCACCCGAATAGTATATAATTTGAATAAAACTATTAAATATAAACAGAATTAGTTATTCACCAAAATACATATTACCAAATATGGTATCATAACATTTTTGGGGTATTGATATCTTACGATCTGGAGTTATCAGTATAGTACCAGTAATATCTACTTACCGAATTTTTCATGTAAATTTCTAGAAAATAACTTTTAAATAATTGTTACACAACTTCAAAATTATAAAATACTTATTTAACTATTTCTGATTAAATAAATCAAACTACGAATTACTTTGTGCTATGTAAATTCATTTTTTACTTTTAGTTTCCTTCCTGTTTGAAGTCTTTTTGATAAAAATTATTTTATTTTACAATCTTTAGTGATGGGTAGCCCTTAATCTTACTTAGATATTATTTTCGTACACACTAAACAATTTGGCATACTGAACCGTATGAAGTAATCCCGACATGATTGCTGTTGAGGAATTAGTTCGACTGTCTATGGTCACCTGTAATACCACTTATAACCTACATGGGTGCAAAGTTCTCATCATTAGAAATGAATTAAGTCCAAACACTAAGTAATTGCTGTAAATCGTTGAGGAGTTTCCTCGACTGTCTTTGTACTCCATCATCAGCGCCGGAGGCCTAATTTCCCTCCTTTCCTCTTTCCTCACCTCCCTCATTCCCTTCCCCTAACCCCATTCCCAGCCGCCATAGTAGAGGCCACCATACCAGCAGTTTTAGACGATGGCTTTTGGTATAGTGGCCGCCACTTCTGGATTCCACTGACTGCTTACCATCAGGCGGGGTGGAGTCACTTTGGAAGTGCCTTAAAATACTTAATGAAAAAAATAACGAATTCACTAGTCGTCAGTACGATTTTCGAAAGTTCCCTCGCTTTCTCTGGGATGCCATCATCAGATCCTGGTTTCCTTACCATGGTACCACTCTTGGCATATCTCCTTTCCAACAAAAAAATAATCATCGAAATCGGTTCATAAACGACGAAGTTATCCGCGAACACACATAAAAAAAAATATATATATATACGGTTGAATTGAAAACCTCCTCCTTTTTTTGAAGTCGGTTGAAAAAGGTTTGAAATTAATGCAGAAAAACGGCAAATAAATTGTATGGGTGTATACCGATCCATATATACCGTAAATGCTATAACAGTAATGAAACAGTAATAGTATAATACAGGTTTATTCCTTGGAGGCGTAAATATGCTCGAAAACCATTATCCTTCATGACTTCGGCAGTCGAGCAAAAACAAAAAGGTATGGAATACTCTCACTACCACACTGACAGGCCCATATCTCCACGAATAATCTGCAAAAATAATAAGTAGGATCCAAATCTTAACACTTTCAAAGTTTAAATATTTTATTATCTTAGCATTTTGTCTGGTCGTTTAGAAAAAAGGCAGGACTTGAACTCATATAACTTACAACAATAGTATTCATCTTTATAATGCATATATTACAATATTCTGATTATCTGCTATTCGATCTATGATGTCAATGATCCGGTGTGTAGGATTGTAAAAATGAACGTTTTTAACTTTTACTTTTTGGTTAGTCCTGTTTTTAAAGGGCCAGAGCACTTAGACCCTTTTTTAGACACTTTTTCGCGGTATTGAATAATATCCCAGTTTCCCCTCAAACTTACAGTTTCATTACAGTGAAAAGGTCATATTGGTACTTATCCGGTTAGAAACGCCAACGTGCATAAGAGGTGGGTTACCATTAAAGGATTACGTAAATTATTTTTCTGTCTTTATTATCTATGGAGCTAATGTAAACAACAAATAGAAATGGAACAAAGAGTGTCGGCCTGCCAGTGGCAAATGGGCGGATGATATCACAACCATTACGGTTCGATCATGAATGAAACTGGCTCCAGAGCGTAGAATTTGGTACAAACTAAGAAAGACTATGCGCAGTGCATGATGTTAACAACAAATACTAAATAAATGTGAACCTATTAGGTATTCAATCAGGCCATGAAAGAATTATATTGTAATATAAAAAGAGGCAGAATTTATTTCACTGTATTGCAGTTGTGTCTTGCCCCTAATACATCTAATTGCATACTGCTTATAAGCAAAACTGCGGACACAAGCTAGTTTATTCTATAATCACGCGATCAGCTTCTACGTCGTTGACAAAATACGTCTTGAATTCTTGACTCAGTTTGAAGGTAGTACAATTATACAGACAACCGTATTAGTCACTAGTGTAACAAAATTAAATGCTCCGAATGTCTTTTCGCCTAAATTTACTTCCACTCATACAAGAACGCATCGTAGGTTAAAAAGACATAATCGAATATTGCTGAATGTGGAAATTGTTACTAGATACTTACTCGTATAAAATGTAACGTTTCATGCTCAAGAGGAAAATGATCGTTTAAATACAATTTGTGACACAAATTTATCGTATAATATCGTAGAAGAATAAGTGATCACGGTGCGTACTATTCAACTAAGACAATATCCTCTTGTTATGCCCGATATAAGCATTTTGTATCACAATATGCAAATTTTTTTGCTTATAATTGCAACTAATAATTTGTGTGCCAGTAGATATAAGGAGGTATTTGCCTGTTCTATTCTTCTTTCTTTTCTTCTCGTTCTTCTAAATTACAATAAGGAATATGCAAATATAACATTTATGAAAATTTTATAATTACCAAAAATATAAAAGAAAGATCGCTGTAACGTTTTTATTTTACATAATGTTGATTTTTAACAATAATTATGAATAAAAATTACTTGAAACAAAACGTTTATCTATGTGAAACGGCTCTAATAATTAATGATATTACCTTGATTAGGATAAAATTTTTGTATTGCGGTAAAAATACGTTGCACTTAACCTACATTAGTACAACGCATAATAGTGCACTGGCGGCTTACTATTTCGGTTTAGTATTATCGTTACTGGCTCGGCTCCTATAAGTGATAGGTTGATGTATTTTTGGTGTATAGTGCATCTATATTGATATTGAAAGCCTGAGTGATCCACAATATAATAGTGAAAACCACATCCAAATTCATTGAGTAGTTGTCGTGATTAGCGCATTCAAACAGAGACAGACGCTTTCTAGCGACTTCCGTTTATACTATGAATAGATGATGCCTCACTAATTTCAGTAAGGAGTATTTACATGAGTTTGGACTCGATAGCTTTAAAAATAATATTTTCCATACAAACTTATACCCCCTATTTTACCCCTTTGTAAGGGTTGTTAAGAAATTTAATTAACTTAATTAAATAATCAGTATTTTCTAGTAATTTGGAAACCCTACTATCAAAACCATAGAAGTTTCATACAAATTTTGCCACTCCTGTTTACCCCCTTAGAAAATGAATTTCGCAAAATCTCGGGGAGGAGGGAGGGAGCACCTACGTCCTAAAAGGAACCCTCATGCAAAATTTGATACTCCTTGCACTTGTAGTTTCTGAGATTTCGTGATGAGTGAGTGAGTGACCTTTATAATATAAGGCAATGTACAATGTATGTAATACAAATATAATGCTTTATCAGAATTCTTATTTAAAACTGTGTAACTTCTTCTACTTCTCACCTACTTTGTTTCACTGCACCGCCTCAAAAGCTAGACTAGTAGAGAATGCCATTGGCATTAAGTCCGCATAAATACAATATGTATTTGAAGTTTTTAAATTAAATAAATAAATCAAGAGAGATATCCCACAGCATTACTATACTGCTAAATTACTATACTGCTAAATGAGGGCCTTCCACCTGCAAATGACATTGCTTGGTCGAAGTAAGGAGAAGTTGACATATTATGGTCCCGCGAAGTTTTTTGTAGATATTGATATGTTCTTTAATATTGTAAAACATTTTTTTGTTCTATCATCAATACTTTCCGCAGCGCATACGATGAAAGACAATTATTAACTAATTTTTACACTTTGGGTTGGTTTCGTAGGAATTTCTAAGGATAACTAATTTTTTTTAGTAATATGTATAGCATAGGTTACTCACTGAGAATGTAGCTTTCTAATGGTCAAAGACTTTTTTACATCGGTCCAGTAGTTTTTGAGTTTATTCGTTGCATACAAAAATACAAATCTTTCCTCTTTATAATATTAGTATAAATTAATTGCGTTTTGTTTGAATAAAAATGGAAGTTGGGTTTTTCAGGAACTAACCAAGAGTTAGTGCTGACGTGTTGTCATACCTTTTTTTTACGAAAGAGCAGAGTTTTCAAGTGTAGAAATAAAAGGGACTAAATTACTACTGTAAGTATAAATATTGAACTTTGTTTTTCAGCGGCTTCTACACATAGCGGTTATTTTTCAGTTCAACAAGAGAATCTTACGGGTCAGAAGGTCCAGTCAAAAACAATTTATTTGGAAACTTTGTTGAAGTAAATGGACACATTGGCACAAAACATGAGTCAACACGCCTTTTGCCCGAATATTAGTGGTATTGTTATGATCACCTGATGTTGATGGATAGTCCATTTTAAATTTTCACAAAAAAATATCTCGGAAGTCGAAAAAATATGCTAAAGTATGAAAGCCAGCGACTAACATGTACGACCAGTAAGAGACAATCAAGTCAATTTAAAACCGCATTTTTTCGATAAATTACAATGTTTTAATTTTTAATATATTTGTGGTCTATTCTATAATATGGAATTCTTTGAAATAAAAACAAAAATAAAAATATTGCATTTTGCCTATTTTATTGTCTAAACGTTTTCAACTTGAGTAGGTAAGCGTGATAATGCCTCGTTTATATGAGAAGAGGCCTTCATCCCGCAGTGCGAATATAATAGACTGGGACGACGTTGATGATGTTTTCAAATTATCGATTTTTAATAAATGCGCATGCACAACTACTTGTTATTATAATTACCTATCTAAGTTTACAAAAGAAGTGTTTCATACAATAAAACTGGCTACCTACTAAAACTACTGCATGTGAAGTTTAGCGGCTATATATTGACATTTTTATGTGTAAATTATATTGGAGTAACTGAATAAAAAAATAAATTTAAAGCAGAATCTACGTCCGTACTTACTACACATAAATATAACTAGAAACAAAATGAATAATAAACCAATAGTTTATGACTAACATCAAATGACACCATACAAATCGCATGTTCCTGGTAAGAACGCCTAGCGGTTCATTGCGTCACACATTTATACAAGTTAATATTTGTAACCTCGACTTTGTAGGTACATATTTGCCAAGTTATAAATAGTAAGCCCAAATATGCAGCGAGAGGCTGAATCAACAATCGGGTAACTGTAATCCAACATTAGATGATCAAGAAAATTATAATAAAATTATTACCGCTGAATCCTGATGACAAAAGCGCTTCTGGTATGATGAGCATGCGCCTATCGTAAATCTAGGGTAGCATCTTTAAAATTTAGCAACCAGGACAAGACGCGTGAAATCCCCGGATTTTAGAACCCAGAACCCGGAGCTGTCAATAGGTTTTTTAAACATACTCAGTGTATTATAAGCAGTTGAAAGCTAAATAGCTTGCGGCCACAGTGCGTGTGTTGTGGGCGGCCCGAGACTTTAAGTTTTTAAACCCGGACTACAAATGGAGCCCCGCCCGGATGCTTCCCGGATGCCTTCTAAACTAGGACAAATCCGGAGAAACCCGGACAGATGGCAGCTCTACGTAACTCGGCAAAACAGCAAAGGGCAATGAGAGAAATGGAGAAGGCGAAATAAAGGGGAAAGGGGAAGAGAGGTAGAGGGAAAGGGACTAAAGGTGAAAAGCGTGAAATGGGAAAAAGGAAAGAGGGAAAAGGTAGAAAAGGGGAAGTCACAATCACAGTCAAAGTCACAATCAAAGTAAAAGTCAAAGTCACAGTCACAGTCCAAGTCTAAGTCCAGGTCCAGGTCCAAGTCAAAGTCAAAGTCAAAGTCACAGTCACAGTCAAAATCACAGTCAGTCAAAGTCACAGTTAAAGTCAAAGTCACAGTCACAGCCGAATTCAATACAAAGCTACAACCCTATTAAAATTTTACAACAACAACATGTTTGTAACCACGGCAAGAGTAAAAGTGGGTACATTTTCTGCACAACGACTAATTAACAAGCGTGATTTCCAACAGACTTAAATACAATCAGCGAACACAAATTAAACCTTGTCTTTATTAGCTTTTTTAAACAAACTTCTCTTAAAACAAACGAATTGATCAAATACATAATTACTAATTTATATGCATTAATTTATCATCATGAATAGCAATAATCTACTAGGGTAATAGTAACGTTTTTAGGCCGATGATCATTTTGATATAGCCAACAGTGATGTTCCCTATACTTATGAAAAAAAGAACTTTGATACTATTCTAATTCATATTCTCTCTCTTAAGCTTAGTTATCTTTGTTGATTGTTTACGTCGCGTCGTGAGTGCTGGATAAACAAACACTAAATAATCATGTAGAACCTGTCAATCTGTATGTTGACCGCGTTCTTTGTTTCCAATGACGATCCATCAACACAAAAAAAAAACAAGTTTATAACACTGTTTATCTGGCCATCGTGTTCAATCACATAACACTGTAAGGCAGTTGTTCCACCGCCTGCGAGTAAACGAGTAACTATCGGCTATTTTCTCGTTCACGAACTTACAATAGATATGAAATTCAGTGTACAAAAGACATGCATATATTAATAGTTGATCGCTGACTGTTCACACTGCCGGCAGGGACTCGTTCCACTAGTTTGTCACTGAGCGACAAGAGTTAGCGAAGATAATTCTCGCTCAGCGATGCTCGCTTGGTGGTCAAAATTCACGCCGAGAGACCAACAGTGAGCAGTCATTTCTCTACAGTGCTGCTTTAAAAGTAATGTGAGTAAAGAGCGAGTGGCGCGAGTAATCGGCCGTCGCACTCGCACACTCGCTAGCTCAACGACAGAAATATCGGAGCTACACACTCGCTTCCCGCTGCATGCTAATTCGTTTTTAGTTGTAGTTTTACTTGTTAGGTACTCGTTCATCGTCGGCGGTCGGACAAGTGCCTAAGGCATCCGTATCCATAAATCCGAAATTTAAAGCACCAAAAACTAGTAAACATTGCAAGTGACTTTATTTTTTTATAATTTAAGACACAGTATGTTTTTTTCGTATGCGTTATGTATATCGAATGCATCAATATGAAATAGACAAAAAACTAGATTTCTATTTTGCAGGTTTCTAATAGTCTCTCAGTTTACAGTAACTATCAACAACCCGAAAACATGTCGCCAATGCATTTATGTCTGTAGAGAATATACAGAGAACAAAATATTGATCACCACGCTTGCTCAAGTAATTTCTGACTTATTTATTTTTTTATTTTTATACAATAACAAGCTTAAAGGTGGACCTATTGCTAAAGGCATTATCTACAATTTATCGGATGAGGCAGAGTTGAAACGCAGTAGGTGTATGACAGTTTAATATTACTAAAGATAATTTGTCCAGGTGGAGATTCTGTGACGGTTCCGATCTAAATTGCAAGTGTGGAGCCAATCCTCAAACAATGCCCACTTGATATCGTGCCCTGCGTGCCCGATCAACTGCACGCAGGAAGATTTAATGAACGCTGCTGACAATGCAGTAGCCGTAGCTAAGTTTTGGGCTGATACAATATAAAAAGATTTGCTGTCGACTCGAAAAGAAGAAGTTTAATATTTAAAAACTAACTTGTATTGCTTTTCAGAAATTATAGCAATAAACGAATAAATGAAATCGCAAACTTATAGGAGATTGCTTCCAACTCCACACTGCGCGTTACGACTTTTAAAAAGTTTCGGTCGGAAGGGTTCTTAAGATAGTGATAAATATCACTTGGCATTTAATATTCACTTCTAACATTTTTTACAAATTTTCTTGTTATTCTTACTTCTATTTTTTTATTTTTTTGGTGTTTGCGGCGGCAACAGAGTTTGCCTCTAGAATATAATCTCAATCGATACCTAACATAAGCCAAAGCGAAGTGACAAATCCAGTAACGTGTCAGTATTTGGAAGAGATATAATGAAATTAATTATTTGAGTCTGTAAAATTTGACAAAACTAAAAACGGTAATGATCCCCCTCCCCTCCCTTGTAAAAATAGGCGAGTAGTTCGTTCGTGTAACTACATAATAAGTCACAAGAGCGATATGCAGGTATAGTAAATTACACTTAGGGTCACCAAAAAGCAAACCAAAAACCAACACGTAAGGTTAAAATTATACGAGACATAAAACTAATACACCGGATGATGCAAACTACACAAAATATTTGAACCTATCTAAAATATCGAGTACATAGCAACCATTCAAATAGATAAATAGATTATTTTTATCATTTCAAGCAGTTTTTTTGGACGAAATAGGTCTGTGGTGTAAAGGCCGAAAAAGCTGCTTTTACAAAATAAAAAACACTGTAGTTTCATGAGTTCTACCTAAAGAAAAACATGTGGAATTTGGAATATGTCGCAAACGGAATAGTCCGTAACGTTATCGATCTTGACTAGGCTATGTTTGACCTGGCCGCACCCGACCGCACCTACCGTAAGTTAATAAAAATCGACCACTTTACGTCTCCTTCGACACACTTACACTATATTATATTGCTTATATTGTTCCGAGTTACTATCACATTACTAAAAAATAAGTATTAAAATATTTAGAGAGTATATAACTTTAGGATGCTAAGTTTAAAACGGAAGGAATTTTTGATAATTATTTAAGTCTAAGCCTACATACAGCAAGCTGCAGTCGGATCTGGCATCGGGTGAAAATTTTCGTTTATTTTCGCCTAATGCGAGAACAAAAAGCAGGCTATATAGTTTTAAATGTGCTGATTTAATTATACTAGCTGCGCCCTACGGCTTCGCACACGCGTAAAATATGTTTTGTTGCATCCCTCGAGATCCAGACCGATTTTCGAGATAAAAGTAGCCTAGGTTTGTCTCCGGCACCAAATCTATCTACATACTAATTTCAGGTCTGCAATCATCCTCAGTTTATGTTTATGCCTCTGTTGCCCGGCTTAAGCTGAGTCGCTGGCAATAGTTATATCTATACCAATATATAAAGCTGAAGACTTTGTTTAGTTGTTTAAACACGCTACTTAATTCTTGAATAATTCTTTTAGTGATTGATACCCTAGTTCTTGAGGAAGGTTATATGCTATGTAATATAATGCTACAAGCCTCGGAAGCAGAGCAATAACTAAAATTTAAAGGTTAAAAAAGGTAAACTGCTCTGCGAAAAGCAGGTCTTATAAAAATGTCGAAAATAGACGACATTGACTAGGTATAGACCGAAGAATAAGTAGGTCTTGGGATATTTGCCCACCAATGTGATGTTGTAGGTTAGCATCTACAGCAAGTGTAAGACAATAAAAAATTTGGTAGTGTTCTATTTAAACCAAGAAGATTGTATTTGAGTCTTGAGCTTCTAAGGCAACAAATTCAATTTCAGAATACCTTGACATGAATTTGGGCCTCCACCACAGCCATATAAAATTAACTCTCTTTTTTTATGTTTTTCTGGTACATATTAGTGATGAAAAGACTCGAGGCTTTTAAGTCTCTAAAAAGAACTGGAGTCGGTTGATGGTATGCAACTCAATCGAGTCCTTAAACCCTAACCCTTTATAGAAGATCGACGTAAGAACATTTGTTTTCATGCTAATGTGTTTTGCTCAGTGAGTGAGAGCGCCGGCAGCCTAAATACCCCTCGGTCCTCTTCCGTTTCCCTTTTCCTTCCTCGTCCCGTTCTCCGTGGTCGGCACGTACCTGTGTCGCATCGGCCGGGAGCCGACGTCCGATTGCATCCATTGCGGGGTTTGCCCGCGTGACACGGCGCTCCACACTCTAGTGGAGTGTCCAGCGTGGACGGACCAGCGCCTCGACCTAGTTGCGGAGCTTGTGACGACCCAACTCTCGCTGCCGGCTGTGGTTTAGTCTATGGTCCGTAGCGAGAGGGCTTGGGAAAGTGTCGCCTCCTTCTGCGAGGAGGTGATGCTCGCAAAGGAGGCGGGAGAGGAAGCCGACCACCACGCTTCCCGCCCGTCGGCGGCGCTCGAACAGCACAGGTCCGAGAAGGCGGGGTACGTGTTCCACGAACGCCTCTCGATGGAGGAAGGGGGGCTAGGCCCCCCAAATCAGACCCGTCGGGGTCGCGGATGAATGCGCGAGCGTCTCCCGTGACCCCGAGACTCTGGCCGTCTGCAGGGACACCGTGGGTTTTAGTCGGTATGCCGGCCACGTTCTCATTGCGGTCGGAGAGTCCGAAATAACCCCCGCCTCGCCCAGGCGTTAATACGTTTCCCACGAAAAAAAAACAAAGGTTAGGTTTATAATAAGATACCCTCCCAACTGGGGTTCTCGCCTTGTCGCGGCGGGAGGGCTTAGTAACCGTGGTTACCCAGAACCACGGTGAACCAAGAGGAACCCCAAGGAGGCGGCGCTCCTCTGGGCTTTGGTGGTAAGCCCACGATGGAGCGGCTCAGGTGGGTTGCGGTGCTGTATGGGCGCAACCGCAACTGAGTCGGGCTGTGGTGTTGCTTCGGCGACACTGCGGCTGAGGAGTGGCGGGGCCGCGGCGGGAGAGGAGTGCCGGTATAACGGTACGCCACTCTCCCTACCTTCCGCGGCCTTGACGGGGCCGCAACCGCCAGATTGCGGACGCGGCGGACCGCAAGGAAAGAGGAGTGTCGGTTTTGCGACATGCCGTTCTCCCTATCCTCTGCGGCCGAGTTAGGAGGTGGCCTGCAGGCGGCGATCGGGCAGTCGCCGCCCGAACAGCACGGGCCCGAGAAGGCAGTGCGCGTGTTCCGCGCGCGATTCTCGAGGGAGGTGGGACTAGGCCTCTAAATCGAACGGGGCCCGCTCGCGTGTAGTGAGCGGACCATGACCTGTCAGGGACGCGGATGAATTCGCGAGCATCTCCCTAGACCCTGACACTCTGGCCGTCTGTAGAAACACCGTGGGTTTTAGTCGGTATGCCGGCCGCGCTTGGAGTTTGGTTGGATAGTCCGACATAACCCTCGCCTTGCTTACGAAAAAAACCTGTATTTTATGTATATTGAACTTGTTAAGTGCATCACTAATTTTCTCAAGTGCAAAGTTTTATTATAAATCAAACAATCAGAGTATATTATAAATAAAGAGATACCCAAAAGACCACATTATGGTGCATAATGCGGGCAATCCAAAACAGTGTTGCCAGTGACTGATTGTCACGAGATAGCTCAAAAGTAACATTTTGAAAAAAGCGCGGGAAATTTCGGTTTGCGCGGGTGTATTTTTTGCGGCAATTTTAAAAAAGATTAATTTTAATTATTATTCGGTTCAGATAAGGTGTATATGTAAATATTTATTGTATATTGTACATATATTTAATTTTAGTTAGTTATTTTCCTGAGTATTGGTAAGTTTTTGTACATATAATATTCGAAACGTGATTCGGATCGAATGAACAACCCGCCTGATGATTTGTTGGGGGATTTAGGTCCTAGCTTAAATCCCCCCGTTGTTGGTAGTTATGTTACTGTCATAACACATGCTGAAGTGAGTGGTATGGACACAGATGAGTCTGTAGTATGTCACAGCAAGTGGAAGGGATACGGATGCTGGTACCTCTGAGAACCAAGCTAGTACTTCGCGTAAACGACGTTCTCATAAACATAGAGTTTGCAAACATTGCCATAAAACAAAACGGAGTAGAAGGGGAGTGATTCCTGAGAGATCCTCTATTCTTGAAACGGAATGCATGTGCAAATCTAATCCAGAAAATAATATTGCGTTACCTTCTGTTGAAGAAACTTCTAAGTATGCCAGAAGAAACTTCTAACCTAGCCTAACTCGGGAGTGGAAGGAGGGGGTCTCACCCAACCAGCCATTCTCGGGTAGCCGGTCCCAAGCCCGGATAAATAGGGAGGGTCTATCTATATAATAGAATGTAAGTCTATTCAAACATATTGAAATATCACCACTACCTTCTGTACTATCATATATATATTTCCACCCAGCCATAACCAGTAGGTGGGCTATGGCATCACTCACATATATATCATATCTAGTATATATATATACCACTATTGCTATCCCCTCTGTGCTTGGGCATGCACCAACTATAGTATAGCCCACATACTTAATTACGTATATACAATTATATTTATGTCTTCATGCACCTACCTGCGCTAGGACCTGCGCAGTCGAACGCCGTACGCGGGGATGATGGGATCCTGGAGGGTTGAGCCAAACGACGCTGGCGGTAATGTGTTCGGGCGGCAACACGCCCTCTTTGGCTCGGATTTCAAGTCAAACGGTAGCTCCGGCCTCTAGCCAAGGTTGGGGAAATGGTCATAGTGTCCCGTCAGAGGGCCACTGGCGAGGTGTGGGGAGTCCGAAAGGTAGGTGAAGGTCATGCTGACGGTGCAAGTAAAGGTTGATCAGTCGTCTGAAGAGGCCTGCTACTTCAGATGCCAACCCGATCGAGTGCCCGATGTCGCACTGTAAGCCAGCTCCACACACCTATATCCCTCTGGTAATCCTAACGTTGTACTTTTTGCAGTACACGTTCCCAGGTGCGGGCTCCGAGGAGGGTGGGAAGCCAGAGGGATGAAATAAAACTCTTACAACCAATGGAACATGAAAGGCCAAACATTACCCCGAAAGGGACGGAGTCGGGTAAAACCGACGAAGTCTCACACACGGCCCGAACCGGTAGCTCAGCCACCTCGGCTGCGGGCACCGGCAAGGCCAACACAAAACAGCGCCCCTAAGGCGCTAACACTACCCGACCTGGTAGCTCAGACATCTCGTCTGCGGGCACCAGCAAGGGACACAAACAATACCAAACTACACACGCACGCGACACCTCCCACTCCCACCACACCCAAGCGGCATGCTCAGCGACCTCGGTTGCTGCGGGCGCCAGCAAGGGTAAAAACTACCCTAAAACCTAGTCCTCTCGAACTGGTAGCTAAGTCACCTCGGCTGCGGGCACTAGAGCGGGATCCCACCCCTCCCAAACTGGTAGCTCAGCCACCTCGGCTGCGGGCACCAGAGAAGACTCCCATCCCACCCGCACTGGTAGCTCAGCCACTCTGGCTGCGGGCACCAGAACGTGTTCCTACCACACCCAAACCGGTAGCTCAGCCACCTCGGCTGCGGGCACCGGTTCCCACCACGCCAACAACCCACGCGCTCCTAAGCCCAAACCCATCCTACCGCGGGAGGCTGTCATGGATACTGACATGACAGAGACGGCCTGCGTAGTGGACGACGTGTTTTCGGACGCGTGGACCATACACCACAGTAAGAAGAAGGCCCCGCGGGTAACCAGCGAGCCCGACTCTTCCTGCCCCAAACCATCTAGGGCCCCTGAACCCACACGCAGACGTGTAAGCTTCAGGAGCACTAAGCGAGAGAGAAGACTGGCGCGTAGGCAGGCGATACAGCGATACATCGCAACCCGAAGCCGCATCCTCTCGTCCAAACCAGCCAAACTTTAGCACCGCCCGGCGGCAGCAGGCACAGGCCGCCCTGTGAGAGATGCACCGCCACCAGGGAGAAGTGGACAAACATCCAGGCGCCCACACCATCACCCGCAACACCAGCCCACACAGCGACCCACGGAGGATGGCTCGAGCTCGGCTAAACGTGCCCTCAACGAGACGATCTCGCCTCGGGGAGAGCACAAAAAGCCACGGCTGGAGAATCCCAGAAGGGCCACGCGGACATACGCCCAAGCGGCTACCTCACCCCTGTGCGTCGCAATAACTTGCGAACGCACGGGACACCTGGGGAAAAACGTAGCCGAGCAAGTGATGGCGGCTATCCAGAAGAGGATAGTCCTTGATGCCCGCAAACAAACCACCGACACCAAAGCACCCGCCTTCCACGCGAAGCCACACTATGCGGAAGGTGTACTAAAGCTGTGGTGTGCAGACAACCACACACGGGAGTGGCTAAACAAGCTGATATCTGAGCTGGCCATGCTCTCCAGTATCTCACTGGTGGTCAAGAACCAGTCGGACATCCCTCAGCGTGCACGATGCGGCACTATCATCCCAGACCCGCAAGACGTCCTGGAGAACCCGCAGGATGTCGGCCGCACGCTTGCATATCAAAACGGCTGGGTGAACATCAAGAGATGGGCACTCCTCAAAGCCGTGAAACAACGCTCGACTTGGTATGTAGTGGTAGCAATCCCTGAGGACCAAATTCCCACAATAATGAGAGCGGAACGCCGCCTGTCCATAGGCATAGAGGCGGTGTACGTAAGGTTCCAGGATGGGCCTGGCAATTACGTCAACGTTCCTCAGGGTTGGGACCCTACAACCAACACCATACGCGATGAGCTAAAGACCCGGCCATTGCCAACACCACAAGAAACAGGCGCGACAAGACAAAGCACACCAGACCCGGCAAACAGCGAGGGCACGACGACTGCAATAGTAGTCGACGAAGCCCCCATCGCCGCCGACTCGATAAGCCTCGCCTCGGACGACGAAGAGCCAGAAGAAACTCTGACCCTGGTGTCGGACCCCGACGGCGAGGACTTCGGGACAGGCGACCTGTTCGCCGGGCTACAGCTGGGAGCTGACGAGGAGGGATCGAGCGACTATGGCGTCCCCTTCGCAGACTCTTAGCCTTATACAGGCAAACCTCCACCACAGCCAAACTGCGACGGCTCAACTACGCAAGTGGTTGGAGGTCCAACACACAGCCGTTGCCCTGATCCAAGAGCCGTGGATTGGGGCGGGCCATATACAAGGATTGAACAACTTAGACGGTAAGCTCTCAGTCAATAACAATCACGACAACCCAAGATCGTGTATTTATACTACAAAAAACATTAGTGCACACCTACTAACAGATTTCTGTTGTAGAGACGTCTCTGCTATTAAAGTAGATCTGCATGGCAGAGACGCCAGCATGGCGTTGGTCCTTGCTTCGGTCTACATGCCGGAGGGCGAGGACCCACCACCGCACAACCTGGCCAGACTCATACAACACTGCGAGAGAACCAGGATGGAAATCATCATCGGGGCAGACTCGAATGCACACCACCCCCTATGGGGCATGAACACACACAACAATCGAGGTAAGGCCCTAGTTGATTTTCTTTTCACTACAAACCTATCCATACTAAACACAGGTTCGGAACCTACTTTTGTCACACGACGAAGTCGCACAATTATCGATCTGACAATAGCCTCGGAGGGTGCAGCGAAAATCACAACCGGATGGCACGTATCAAACGAAGCCTCCTGTTCTGATCACAGATGGCTTCGCTGCGACTTCCTAGCCACCATACCACCGGTCCCACCAAGGCGCAACCCGCGCAACACAGACAGGACAAAGTATAGACAAACAATAGAAGCGAAACTTAAACAAACAGGGGCACCACGTACACCATCGGACCCCGCAGATATAGACAAACAAGTCAATGAATTCACCAAATCCGTAATTGACAGTTACCACACAGCCTGTAAAGAGACAATGCCACTCCGCACACCTGGCAAACAACCATGGTGGGGGGCGGAACTGGAGCGTAAGCGCAAACAGGTAAGAAAATGTCTCAACAGAGCCATGAACACAAGCAAAGACGAAGACTGGGATGAATACTACTCAGCCAAATCAAAATACAAGAAATGTATTAGATTCAGACGGACCATGGGATGGAGAAACTTCTGTGGAAACGTCGAATCTTGTCAACAAGCAAACAGGGTACGTAAAATTTTGTGCCACCAAAACTCATCGAATGATACAAGCAGCCTAACGACCTCCCTCGAAGAGGCCAAACGCATCGTAACGGAAACTCACTTCCCGGATTGCGTCTTTACTAGGTCTCCAAGCTGGACGGACGTTACCATCATACCATCCGAGGACGATTGGAATTACGCAAACAATGTAGTAACCATGGAGAAACTCCGATGGGCCACACAATGTTTCCACCCATTCAAAGCGGCTGGCCCGGATGGGATTTTCCCCGCACTACTTCAGTGGGGTGAGAGATCCGTCATCCCCAGACTGACTCCGCTAATGAGAGCGTGCCTCGCCCTCAGATACATACCGAAAAGATGGAGGGAAGTGAAAGTAATATACATACCAAAACCAGGTAAGGGAGACTACACAAACCCTAAATCACATCGACCAATCAGCCTAACCTCCTTCCTGCTAAAGTCATTGGAAAGGCTATGCGAGAGGGAGCTGAGAGATGGAGCACTAAAAAGCATACCACTACATACGAATCAACACGCCTACAGTTCAGGTAAGTCAACAGACTCGGCTCTTCATCTGGTAGTCAGCAGAATCGAGGAGGCACTAGAACAAAAAGGCAGTTGTCTCGGCACCTTCATAGACATTGAAGGAGCTTTCGACAAAACACACTTTGCAAGTATACAAGCTGCGCTCCACCGACACGGAGCAAAGGCGGTACTTGTAGAGTGGATCACAAACTCACTGAGCAAACGGATAGTACGACTTGGAGATGATGAGAATTCAGCAATGCTAGCTAGAGGCTGCCCTCAGGGAGGTGTCCTGTCCCCCCTTTTGTGGAATCTGGTAATAAATGACCTCATCACCAAACTAAACAACCATCATGACTACACAATAGGTTATGCCGATGAAGCGCTATATATAGTTGAAAAATGGTGCAAGGAGTATGACCTCTCGGTAAACCCCAACAAGACGCAGCTTGTTTTGTTCACCAAGAAGCGCAGCCTGGGTCACTATACATTACCCAGGATTTTCAACACCGAACTAAAACTGTCAAATGATGTCAAGTACCTTGGCGTCACCCTTGACAGTAAACTAACATGGAGCAACCATGTAGACAACACAATAAACAAGGCAACGATTATATTCTAACAATGCAAGAAGATGATTGGTAAGACGTGGGGACTACAACCCAAAATAATACTATGGCTCTACAACACCGTCATCAAACCCATACTCTCTTATGGGGCAGTAGTCTGGTGGCCGAGAACTAAACTAGACACTATGGCAAATAAACTTCAACGGATACAAAGGTTAGCATGCATGGCTATTACAGGCTGCTTCAGGACCACACCGACAGCGGCTCTAGAGGCTATGTTGGGCCTCCCACCGCTTCCCCTCTACATCCAACAGGAGGCAGCAATGACGGCCCTACGCCTAAAAACACTAAACTTGTGGTACAAAGGTAAAACAAAACATATGTCTCTACTTGAGGGACTGACTAATGAATTTCCTATAATCAATGCGGTAAACGACCGCATACCGAAACAATGTCTTTGACAAGAAATACAAAATACAACTGCATGAGGACCAGAGTTGCGAGGGATTGCGACTAGTGGAACTCAGGATATTTACAGACGGATCAAAAACAGGCACAGGGACCGGAACCGGGATCTTCTCCGAAGATTTAAACATGCACATATTAGCACCGTTGGGGGCCGAAAACACTGTCTTCCAAGCTGAGTGTATGGGTATCTCCCTGGCAGCCTCGGCGATCCTAGCAAGAGAGGTCAGGGATCATTCCATCCGCATACTCTCGGACAGCATGTCTGTTCTTCAAGCGCTAGGAAGCCATACAATAAATTCCAAACTAATATATGACTGCCACCAAAAACTATGTAAGGTAGGTAACAATAACAACATCACTATACAATGGATCAAAGGGCATAGCGGCTCCCGAGGTAACGACGCAGCTGACGTGCTTGCGAGGGAAGGCTCAGCTATGAATGTCGTGGGACCAGAACCCACGGTTGCCATCCCCTTTGGTCACCTACGCACACTGGTAAGAAATCACACCATAGATCAACACAATAACACATGGAAGAACCATACCGAGTGCAGGCAGGCTAAGGAAGCACTGCCAGAGCTGAATGCTCGCATCACGAAACAGGTGCTCCGACTGTCAAAACAACAACTTCGCACAGTCACAGCCGCCATCACCGGTCATGGCTCTTTCAATAAACACCTATTTGTCATGAGAATTACAGAACAGTGGCACCATCCTGCACCCTATCACTTTCGGGAATTTTCTTAAAAAAAATAAATACCAAAATATTGTACCTGGCAATGTTAAAAGAATTGGTAGAAACAAGTGTGTAGTTGCTTTTACTAACTAGATGTTGATGCTAATTTATTTTTAAATAGTAACTCATTGCCTTTGAATAGATTTAAGGCTTTCTTGCCAACCTTCAATGTTACACGCATGGGTCTGGTCAGAGGAGTCCCATCTGACTGGAGCATTGAAGAAGTTAAGGAAAATATATCAACTCCTTTAGGTACTGGTGAAATATTAAAGATCCGGCGTCTAAATTATAAAGAGGTTTCTTGGAAACCATCACAAACAATAGTGATAACTTTTGATGGTCAAGCCTTACCAAAAAGCATTTACATGTGTTACAATGCATTACCAGTTGAAACTTATGTGTACCCCACTATACAATGTTTTAGATGTTGTCGCTATGGACACACTAAAACTCAATGTCGGTCATCTCTTCCCAGATGTTACAAATGTGGTCAGAACCATTTAGGGGAGTCGTGTTCTGTTGAAGGTGATTCTGCATCATGTATCAATTGCTCAGGGTTCCATTTTGCCACAGATAAGTCTTGTAATGAGTTTAAGAGACAAAAAGATATTAAATATACAATGGCTCACTCTTGTATATCATATGAAGAAGCAACTAAAGTTCATCCCTCTGCATCAAAATCCTATGCTGATGTTCTTGTTTCAAGACCATCTAATATCACTTCTTTCAACAACTTTAATAAATTTAAACCTACTGCTTCAACTTCTCACAAAAAACAATATTTTTAAAACCGCGGTCTCCTCCGAAGTCAGTACACGGCTACGATAGAGCAGCTCACAATTCTCTAATTAATGAATTTCAACCCCCTCCACCAGCTAACGGTTGCGCATTGAATAATGACCCTGGTAGAAAAGAGGAGAATAATGACGAACATATAGGTAACATCATTTTAAATCTTCTCCATATGTTATTAAAAAAAATTTTAATAAACTTAAAACCAAACAACGTTGAACTTTTGAGTACATTAATAATGAATAAAAACTTAAATAATGGTTACAATGATTCAGTGGAATTGCCGGTCAATAGTACCTAAAAAATCTGATATATTTTATTTGTTAAATTAATTTAAACTTAGTATATTCGCATTAACTGAAACCTGGCTAAAACCTAACTTATTATTTAGAATTCTAGGATATGTTTGATTTGTTTTTGTTTACGAAAATGACAGACATGACGGCTATGGGGGTGTTGCCATCTTGGTTAGAAATAATACCCCATTGTCGAGTATTTCTTTCCTTACATTTTATATACGTATGCGTTTGGGGCATGTTTGTACTTCTTTCCACCTGGCCAGACTACACATAGTGGATAATGATATGTGTGATTGTGGGGCTGATATGGGCACGTTGAATCACATGTTTTTCTCCTGTTCCCGTCATGATCGCTCTGCCTTCCTCCATTCTCTTGTTTCTTTTAACGTTCCCCTTCCTACTTGTGTATCTTGCCTTCTATTGAATCCAATAGAATATTACGACATAATTTCTTTTTCTTTTTAAAAAATGATATAAAAATTTAGATATAATAATTATGTTTATATTTATTTAATAATATATTACAATTTATTCTTCTTCCTTTCCTGAACCGTACAAAATTTCTATAACTTCCCGTAATTATTTATTTTATAATTTCCCTACCTTTTCACTTGAAATTGGCACAAAGTCCAACTAGTGCCACACTGAAAAAAAAAAAAAAAAAAAGTAACATTTTCGTGGCTAAAGTAACATTATTTAAAATGTAGAAAACTACTCTAATACTAAAGACTAGAAAAAGAGACTAGACTAAAAAAAAGTCTTATTTGCCTTTGCTTCGTAGTAACAATTTAGCCTAGTCGTACAAATAAAGGAAAACCCATTTCAGTTTCTTTCATTAGATCTATATTACATATTGGGTACTTAATTGTTTTTTTTAAAACTTACATAATGATGAGATAAGGCACTGTATCTAATTCAAACTAGGTTCTGAAAAAAAGTAATTTTCATCAATAAATCTAGGTAATTCTGAAACATTTAACTATTTTTTTAACTCCTAAAAGTTACGGAAAAGTAACATTTTGAGTAGTGTAACATGAGAGGGCCAAAACTAACGTAAAATGTTACAAAAGTTACATATTGCCAACGCTGGTCCAAAGTCTAAATAAAATTTAATAAAATGATTAACAAATTATAAGAAAAATGAACCTATTACAGCTTGTTTGAAAAATATATACCTAGTTATATTTTATGCCCAAATCTTTACTTTATTATTAAAGAGCCTATCAATTAATAGTATACTCAATAAATTTCTCAATAAAAACTCTTATCATTAAAAAAAATCAAGTGTTAGTGCCAATGCTACATGTAAACATGTACCTAAATATCAGATCCAATTTTTTCTGATCACTTAATATAAGTAGGCTAAATGTAAACATTCTAAAATAAAACATTTACTAACATCTGGTAAACAGTAATTTAATAGTTTCTTAAAAACATTTATGTGAATCTACATAATTGAAACATGGTAGCATATTCAAGTACTTATAATTTAAATACTTACGGGTTTACTAGTACTGTGCAAATTATGAACTGGCTTTATATAACAAAATCATCCAGATTTTGTTATATAAAGAAGGATATTCAGAGGTGGTGGTTATAATATAAATTTTATTAAAATTGATTTAGCTCTTTTTGTAGAAGTCAACAAAAATAGATAATATACAAATGATGTTTTGGTTTGTGGTCCCTTCAAGTTAAAAAAGGTTTGTTTTTAATTGAATTTTTTTTTTACTTTTTATTTTATTAATGTAATGACTTACTCTCGCTTTCTCGCTTTATAATTTTAGTTTTGATGATCACTGGAGCAGAATGTTTCTAGAGAAGCAACCACAAACTAGAAGACATAGTGTAGAGAAATGTCTCCTAATTTATATTATTGCAGATTATGTAAAACTACAATTTTAAATGTTGTTTACAGACATTTTTAAGAAACCTCATCTATTTAACTTTTTACACTAAGCATTACTCATCACCAGCCTTAAGACATGCACTAATAGTTGTTGTAAGAAATGGCATTTAACAGTTTCCTATCTACATAGCTATGAAATTTATTCAAATGGTGAATGGACTTGGCCAATCTCTCTTGATTAGGCTACAACAGCTATACTGTAATCACAGCCGACCATTTGAAATGCTTAATATTATTATTGTCATGTGGTAAAGTTGTAATGTTTGAATTGAACTACAGATCCCTGCAAAAATAGTAGCCTAACATAAACTAGTCTCATGTAACCAGAACAAGCACAAGCCAGGACAGTTTTGAAGAATACTAGCTTGCTGTCCTAGATTGAAAAACTAGCCTGGTGTAACCCAGGCATTAGTAACAGAATACCTTGGTTTATGTCTGTTACTCTATGAGCCTAGATTGGCATCAATTTAAACATATTTGATGAGAGAAGCAGTGGGCAATGTGAAATTAATAAGACACATTTTGACAAGAATTGAACCTCTGAAGAACAGTTACATATATTAGTATTATCTCTACATAGTAAGCAAAGTTGCTGTTTTCTTCTGTCTGTTTATCCACTAACTTCGTCTTAACCATTGGTATATTTGTAGGTATATATGGACTGTTTTCTGCAACTCCACAACTGTGTGCGTATTTTGCGTTTGGGTGGGCGATCACTCGATCCAACACAGTCGTCTAAACCATGCTTCAGATTTTAGTAAGCTTTCTTTTGGCATATTTTAAAAGCTGATTGAGTAAATAACTCGTCAATATAAGGCAGTGATTATTAGCCGAGTAGGTGCAACAAGAATGAATTTTAGCCTAATAAGATGCTAACTATACCAATAAGATGCTAGTTGCCTGTTTATTGCACAGTCTTTTGGTTTCATAAATTATGTTTATTGTCTATAAGTTGTTTTTTACACACCCAACATGGTTACTATTATAGTCTGATTGTTCATAATAATTTGTTTTACTAATCTATACAGTAGTACCTACTGCATTGTTAAAATAATTTGGGAGAAGAAATGCAAAAAAAGTTAATGGATGCTTTATAATTTGATGATTTCTTGCTAAGAAATATTTTTATTTTTATTAAATAGCTACCTCTGCATTATGTCACCACTGTATATTACAGAACTACACTACATTCTCATAATTTTATCAAGATCAAAAATTAATAATATTTCAATATCTGCATTCTAAACATAAAATGATTGTTTACTTGCTAATCATTTAAATTCACAAACATGCAATGAAATCCAAATTTACTCACCATGAATGTCAAATAATCCTGTTGTAATAGTCCTGATGAATCCTTCATAGGTTCATTCTGCATTACACTCATAAGAGTCATTTAATTCTTTAAATCACTATCTACAATTATATTTCATTTCACATGTGCACAAACTGAATATAAACTTCAAAAATGTTTACAAAGGAATCAAGCTTGTATAGCATAATAAGTTGGATTCTAAAAATACACCAACATGTTTTAATAGCATGAATATGTTAACAGAAAGCAACACAATGATCACAAATATGATATATGGATTGTGAATCCGGATTAACCGCTTCACGTGTGTGATAGAGCACTAATATTGACAGGCTGAATGTAATGTTAATGCCAAAATAGATATAAATACCTAACTACAATGGAAAAATAGAATCGCAAACTGATTCCTTCGTCAATTCCCATCAATAAACCAATTTATAGATGACAATTTCTTCGGAAAAAGCACTAAATACACACAATTTAAATACAACACTGTTAAATATAATCGAGTATAATTTTAACACTGGACTTTAGAAAGTCGTAGGTACTCATGAATTGACCTGTTTACTCAGTAAATTTAATATAGTATAATTTAAAAGTCACGAAAAAGACTTCAAACCCTTTTAGCCGATAAAACCAAAATATTACACTATGGAACGCAAAAACTTGTAGCAAACAAAGTATACAAATAAAATATCTTCTCATCCACCATCACATCCACCACTACTTGACAACCACAGCAGCTTCTAAGTGATGTTAAAAAACATGGTCTTAGGTACGACTAATGTCAGTAATTAATCGACTATAAAAATTGATTAAACCATAAAACATAAGTTTTCTTTAGACTTTTCGTCCTATTGGATAGCATATTTTTAAAGATTTTGTCTAAGTACAACTAATTAGAGATGGGCGTTTTTAAAATAACTAGTGGTGGGCGTTGCGACGACGGACCGGTTGCAAAGACCGTTAATATGTAATACGACGATGGAACCGTTTTCACGTCCTAGGTCTAAACAGTCTTCGTCGCACAAACCGTCGTCGCACGCGATTTTTTATTTTATACATATGCAAATAAAGTCGAGAATGTAATGATTTAACTATCAAACTAGTCGCGCCCTCGTCGTCGAGAGTCGTCGTCGTCTGTCAGTGTCATTTCGTTCTCGTTCCTTCGTTCACAAAACGCTCGTGATTGGGTGTATATAAAGTTCAAAGTCGCTGGGCATTAAACATTGCATTGGCACTTGTACGGTGTAGGTATATATCTTGTAAGTGTAAATATTTTTCGATAATTTCTAATAATATAAATAGAAATATTAGTTTTGTTTTGATTTGTTGTTTACAATTGCATATTCAATTCATGTTGTTAATAGTTAAAGTCTGGAAAAGTATGAAGAGAAGTTCATTTTGTCCTTAGTCCGTGAAATCAATAAATAAATAGAATGAAACTGTAAACAGTTGCAAGAAACTACTCCGTAAATCCTTTCAGTCGTCGCAATTCGTTCCAGTCAACGACAAGTTTCGTCCTCTATGACGTCTCTAACCCAATTGCAACGAAGACCGTTTTTTGCAACCGTTTTCGTCGTCAGGAAAACGGTTGCGTTTCGTCCTTCTGAAATTCGAGAACGACCCACTACTAAAAATAACGTTGTTGAGCACCGATGTCAGTATTCGTTAACGGCTTAGAAGGCACACCGTCACCGGCAACGGTATTGACACCAACCACCACAGTGACAAAACTCAAAACTAGCAACGAAACGACACGCATCACGAACTTAGAGCATTAAACCAACAGGAGTGGACACGCGCTCTATTTCCCTTGCGCAAAAGTCTGCCACTTTCGGCGGGGGACGGGGTAACGCGAGCAACGCACACTAATTACAATGTTAACTACTAATGCATTTTTAAATCGCGTCGTTATAGACGCACACAATAAAATTATTACACACTAGCTTAAACTAAACACACACACAATCACATTCACACACAGGGACATCTATCAGTTTACGCTTCCTTAGCGTAAAACAGTTAGAGCTTGACTCTGTCGATATTTAGTATCGATGTCTAGGATTTCATATAAGTACGCGAAAGATTTAATTATTTTCATTATTATTATGTTTGCTTATTAAAATGAGCATTATCTTATATTATATAGAACAGTTTTAGGTAATAATAATCTATTATAATTTTAAGGTTTTTTTTTATTTAAGCACTTTGAAATAGATGAAAGTAAAGTAAATAGTTCATAAACATGAATTAACTAGAAGTAATTCTGTTAATTCATGTTTATGTCAATATTACAGGAAGAATAAAACAGTGTTTCTAACTAGCACACTTTTTTGTAATTATTATCAAAAAAGCCCGTCATACGGTCGGGCTAAATTTATTTGTTAAACATTGTTCGACAAACAAATCTGGTTATGCGGGTTCTCCTACTATGTTTACTAATGTTTATTCAATACTTCCAATCCCTGATAGTACGGAACCCTTGGCGCGCGAGTCCTACTGGCATTTAGCCGTTTTTTTTGAAGTTATACTTTTTTTGGCGCGATTGGGAAAAATGATGAGAGTGAATTTTTACGATGCGCGCGCACACCGACAGAAAAAAGCAACACCCTGAAGTTAGTTGCGAACCTTTTACACACTGAAGTTAGTTGCGGATCTTTGTGTGTCGTATCAGTACAAATAATCTGTGTGAATAAATAAAAAATATATTGGCGTTTATATCAATTCAAATATTTATGTATGTATGCGTTGTATTATTATTTGGTATTTTTGGATTGTTATGCCAAAGAAGTATAACTTACGTGCGTACATGGGTACCCACTCTTTTTTTTTATTTTACTACTGCGCACAAGGATGTATGTTCAATAACCACCACCTGTTGAAATTTGTTCTAGTGTGGATTAAAGATTGTAATTAATTATTACGTGTCAATTTTACGTGTATTATTCCTAAGTATGTATGTATATTCAAACCAAATAATACTTTGAATTAATTGTCTGTTGCTATTAAATTTCGTTCCAACTAAGCAGAGCTTGTAAATGGAGGATTTTGTTCTGATTACATAGTAACAAGACACTGACATGAGAATGTATGAGTAGATTTTTATTAGAGAGATATTTTATCTGTTCAGATAACAAAAAAACAACAGAATATATTTCAGAAAGTCTTTATTTAAGTAGGTATAATAAAATACTGAAAAACTGTGCAATTTAAATTAACCTTATAAATCTAGTTTAACTAATCCTAGGTAATGCAATAAGAGGAGGTAGCGCACAGCGAGTTTACTTGCTAAAAACTGAGCTCTCCGCCGCTTGGGGGGTAGGGAGGAGGTAGCAGTGCTGGCAGCACAGAAGGCTTTGTCTTTTAAGCTGTTAGTCAGATACTTGTACGCTTAGGAACCCACTTATATGGTTCCTACAATATTGGACCCAAGCGACTAGAGGCGCTGCTTCTTTTGAAAATCTAAAACAAACAAAAAAAAATAATTTAATACTGGAAAACCAATATCGATATCGTGATTAAACTGTCTCATCTCTAATTATGTTAAAGTGTGACCAGTTTCTTAAAAATAAATACGCTTATTTTTGTAAGAAATGAGCAATTATCTTTCGGAATAAAGTGCACTAATCTTGTATATTTGGATTTATAATCTCATTTTATTTGTTCATTTAATATTATTTTGTGCATTACTTGGTAAAAAAAACATTGGTTTTAATTAAAAATAAATAAATATGGGAACGGTGACACAATAATGTACATCCAAAATGAAACTTATTAGATATGTCAACAAGGCGAGATATAAAAAAGAAAAGGTTAGTTTTTATGTTAATTCAACTTAAAATATTACCCCAGATTGGAGTATTGATGAGAAGCCTGGCAACACTTGTTGATTAGCATTTTATTTGGTTAAATTGCTAATTTAATGCCTTATTTAATAATATTAGAACAAAATAATACTTACAGGTGGAATGTAATATTATCCTTTTGTAGACTTGATGTCGCTGAACGCTTTTTACACCAAAATACACTGCAATTCGGCATTTCTATTGAGACGCTATTACGCATGCACTGATAGGTGACTTATGATGCGGAAAGCGCGTCAACTAGTTTTATATAACGGGTATGACCGGTGGGCTGGTACCTTTGGCAGAGGGGTACGCCTGTCAGTGGCCTCTCCGGTTGGTTTAATGCTCTAAGATCACGAACGATGGCGAGTGTCACCAGCACCGTCCGATTGGCCGATTTGTGCGTTGATTCAATACGATAAGGCGGCCGGTTGGTTGATTGCTCAGAATAATACACAGACAGTATAATAATATATCTGGAGAATGTGAACTAAATGTGAAATAAAAACTGAACTATTTTCCAAAGACGGGTAGATATTAATTTTAAATAAATGCAGAACACGTCTTTCTACATCTAAATTAGAACAATTCATTTTCCTAAAATTAATTTGTTTTGTATTTGATTAACCTTACAAAATATTCTGGATGTTTATGTATCGTTCAACCAATAACGATGCGCATCGCGTCATCGATGTCGGCAACGCCAATCCAGTGCGCCGTAACAACCTAGAATACCACAACTCTATAGTCTATACCGGAGGCCGGCACCGGTGTAGGCATGGGCTTGGTAACTCCGGTACAAGATTGGATATGTTGAATATCCTTCCAAGTATGGATATATATCCGATTAACATATCCATATCCGCTTAATATATCCATAACCACGCGGACTTATTCTCGCTTAATCACTTCGGGAGCGGTTGAGCGATGACCAAACACGAATCAAATTTGACTTAAGATTCATGTTCGGTCATCGCTGAAACACTCAGATACCGATTTTGAAAGCAATCGGTTCAAAAACAGCAAAGTTCAAAATGGCGGCTGCTTTAATTAAATTTGACTTAAGATTCGTGTTTGGTGATTGCTGGGACACCTTGATATCGATTTTGAATGCCGATTGCATTCAAAATCGATTCGTTTAAAAATTGTTGATCGTTTAAAAATAACAAAGTTCAAAATGGCGGCTGCTTTTGTTAAAGAATCGTGTTCGGTCATCGCTATAAGTTTCTCAGTCCCAGTCCGGATTTACGTGGATACATGGATATGTCGGATATATTAATATTTTGGAAAGGGAAGGAGTCGCGGCATATCCAGTTGCGTGTTCGATCATCGCTCTAAGTTTCTCAGTCTCAGTCCGGAGTTGCGTGGATATATGGATGTCGGATATACTAATATTTTGGAAAGGGAAGGAGTCGTGGCATATCCAGTCCCGGATATATATCCGAGGATATAGGTGTGTCCGGAGTTACTCATGCCTACACCGCACCGGTGACAAAATCAACTGTGTCGGCAACGGATGCCGGTTGAACGACACCGGTGCGCATCGATGACAAAAAATAACGAAAACGCCCATAGCTAAAACTAATTAGCATATCTTTAGCTAAATAGCTAAAGACTTGCCTAATAATACCGTTACTGTGCGCTATACTAGTTTAATAAAAAAAAAGTGTAACAAATGTGGCAGATAATTTGGGTAGCTCACAGATATTAAATCTGTGGGGTAGCTTGACCGGTGACACTATACAGTCGGTAATTCCATGGTCAGTCGATTTTTAAGACAAATTTAATAATGGTAAGTACAGTTTTGCAAATGATAACCTTAGAGCATTAAACCAACCGGAGAGGCCACTGACAGGCGTACCCCTCTGCCAAAGGTACCAGCCCACCCACAGAACAAGTACTAAAGCATAGAAGTACTATTAAGAGAATAAAGCGTACACACTTAGAGACAAATAGAAGTTTAATAGTGCTACGATACCTTCTGACAGTTTATCGATATCGATAGATGAAATTTGTCTATGGGCTATGGTAAATTAACAGACATGCTAATATCAAAATTAAATGAGGTCTGGTTGCATAAAAGCTCTCGTAAACGAACTACAAGAAACTAACGGCCGTTTTACACCTCACCGGAATGGCATAGGCCGGCCATACAAGTAAAATGAGATTATAAATCCAAATATACAAGATTAGTGCACTTTATTCCGCAAGATAATTGCTCAATTCTTACAAAAATAAGCGTATTTATTTTTAAGAAACTGGTCACACTTAAACATAATTAGAGATGAGACAGTTTAATCACGATATCGATATTGGTTTTCCAGTATTAAATTATTTTTTTTTGTTTGTTTTAGATTTTCAAAAGAAGCAGCGCCTCTAGTCGCTTGGGTCCAATATTGTAGGAACCATATAAGTGGGTTCCTAAGCGTACAAGTATCTGACTAACAGCTTAAAAGACAAAGCCTTCTGTGCTGCCAGCACTGCTACCTCCTCCCTACCCCCCAAGCGGCGGAGAGCTCAGTTTTTAGCAAGTAAACTCGCTGTGCGCTACCTCCTCTTATTGCATTACCTAGGATTAGTTAAACTAGATTTATAAGGTTAATTTGAATTGCACAGTTTTTCAGTATTTTATTATACCTACTTAAATAAAGATTTTCTGAAATATATTCTGTTGTTTTTTTGTTATCTGAACAGATAAAATATCTCTCTAATAAAAATCTACTCATACATTCTCATGTCAGTGTCTTGTTACTATGTAATCAGAACAAAATCCTCCAATTACAAGCTCTGCTTAGTTGGAACGAAATTTAATAGCAACAGACAATTAATTCAAAGTATTATTTGGTTTGAATATACATACATACTTAGGAATAATACACGTAAAATTGACACGTAATAATTAATTACAATTTTTAATCCACACTAGAACAAATTTCAACAGGTGGTGGTTATTGAACATACATCCTTGTGCGCAGTAGTAAAATAAAAAAAAAGAGTGGGTACCCATGTACGCACGTAAGAAGTTATACTTCTTTGGCATAACAATCCAAAAATACCAAATAATAATACAACGCATACATACATAAATATTTGAATTGATATAAACGCCAATATATTTTTTATTTATTCACACAGATTATTTGTACTGATACGACACACAAAGATCCGCAACTAACTTCAGTGTGTAAAAGGTTCGCAACTAACTTCAGGGTGTTGCTTTTTTCTGTCGGTGTGCGCGCGCATCGTAAAAATTCTCTCTCATCATTTTTCCCAATCGCGCCAAAAAAGTAACTTCAAAAAAAAACGGCTAAATGCCAGTAGGACTCGCGCGCCGAGGGTTCCGTACTATCAGGGATCGGAAGTATTGAATAAACATTAGTAAACATAGTAGGAGAGCCCGACCGCATAACCAGATTTGTTTGTCGAACAATGTTTAACAAATAAATTTAGCCCGACCGTATGACGGGCTTTTTTGATAATAATTACAAAAAAGTGTGCTAGTTAGAAAAACTGTTTTATTCTTCCTGTAATATTGACATAAACATGAATTAACAGAATTACTTCTAGTTAATTCATGTTTATGAACTATTTACTTTACTTTCATCTATTTCAAAGTGCTTAAAAAAAAAAACCTTAAAATTATAATAGATTATTATTACCTAAAACTGTTCTATATAATACAAGATAATGCTCATTTTAATAAGCAAACATAATAATCATGAAAATAATTAAATCTTTCGCGTACTTATATGAAATCCTAAACATCGATACTAAATATCGACAGAGTCAAGCTCTAACTGTTTTACGCTAAGGAAGCGTAAACTGATAGATGTCCCTGTGTGTGAATGTGATTGTGTGTGTTTAGTTTAAGCTAGTGTGTAATAATTTTATTGTGTGCGTGTATAACGACGCGATTTAAAAATGCATTAGTAGTTAACATTGTAATTAGTGTGCGTTGCTCGCGTTACCCCGTCCCCCGCCGAAAGTGGCAGACTTTTGCGCAAGGGAAATAGAGCGCGTGTCCACTCCTGTTGGTTTAATGCTATATGATGATAACCCTAAATAGTTCAGAAAGAAAAGTCATCCCAACTTGTTCACTACTTAGTCTGTGGTCATCCCTACTTAATAATATTATAGCCTGAGACCACAGAGTAGCCGTACAGAGAGGCAAAGCTTCCTAAGAAAGTGCAAAATTGTTACCTATTCTGGTAGGGTTGTCACAATAGATTAAGACAAACAAAACATTTGTTAAATAGTTTATATATGGAGTTATTCCGGTCCGTTCCCCCAGATCTCATCCCCTAGGGTTATAATTATTCTTTAATTCCGTTCTGATTCTCTGCAAATTTAGTAATACCGGTCTGATCCCCTCAAAGTTTTTGATAGGTAAGTACATTCAAGAGAAAAGCAGCTTATGTAACAATGAATTAAAAACATAAAAATAATAAACGCTCTTGTATAGTCTCTGCTTACCCCATTAATGGAAGGCAGACGAAGTTATTGTACCTACGTATTTTCTCGAAAATCTGTCAAAGATAACTAGGGGATACGACTGGAATAAAATATTTAAATATATTTAGGTTTTGCTTCTGATCTCCTACGCGATTAGAACTGAATAGAAAATAACAAAAAGTAAAGCAATCCCCAGTGTATGAGATTCAGGGGATCAGACCGGAATAACTCTATATATGTACCTACTGATTTCTAATATCTCATTAAAACGAATAGGATTAACATAGTGAATAGGAAAACATCTGTCGTTTTGCCATTATAAGTAGCTAAATTCGATATATTTTAGTGTTTTAAGCTGATAATATTATAAAAGTTTTGTTGCCAATGTGATTGTTGAACATTGTCATTCGTGTATATTTCAATTAAGTAGGTACAAATCTAAACCTACCTACAAACTTAGAAAGAATTTGATGAACCTGTTAAATATGAAGTTAAGTTCACAGAGGTAAACTTATACCGCGTTAAAATAAACAATCATTCTTATTAAATATCATTAACATTATTTAATTTTAATCAAACTTTCATGAATATAAATAATAACATATTATATAATATTTTTGTGACGTACAGAGACAGCAGCGGAGCCCTAAAAATGCATCGGCGCGTGCGCGCAGCACGCGAGCCAAGTCAATAATGATAGCGGAACTGCGGAACGCGGCGACCACTTCTAATTTTTTTTTTTTTTTGTTTGTGGTGTGGGTTGTTAGCCTCTGATGGCTTTCACAACCTTACGCGGACTGTCGGTTAGCAGAAGGCTCTCAACCGTTAGACTCTCAACCGTTGACCACTTCTTAAATAGTGGCACTTATTTTATACTGCACACACACATTCACACTCACACTGCACACATTCACTGTAACCTGTGACTGCGCTACAGTGATGTCACGCGCGGACAGACGCGGATTTATTTGAAGCGAAACGTGAAAAGTAAGCTTATGATTGGATATTCGTATCAAGCAGATAACTGCAGCATATTAATGATTTTAGTTTGAGATTTTAATATTGTATAACGCTCCTGATTGGTCAACAACCAAAATGCGCTCATGTAAATACCTTATCTGTGTCAGACTACATTTGTATATATAAACCGTGCCATTTTTGTAAATAAACATTGTAGTCATCTCTCGAGTATTATTCAACACTACCTATTAAGTCTACGGTACGAAGGTGGAAACACTGGGCCGGTCTAATAAATAGCTCTACGGCAGTACCAAGTAAATCAGCTGATACAGTTCATAGGGAAAGTACCTCGGCCGTTGACCCTCTTCATCACTAGTACCTACAGTATATTAAGGACAGTACCTACAGCTGTTAACCAAACAGCTGTCTTCATACCTACCTAGCATACATACCACCTAAAGTTTTAACGATTAAAATTAACCAATAAAACATTAACAATTAACTTTAACGTGCGTCGCACTGACCCTGAGATTGTCAACTGGCTGTGCCGGCGTCAACCGGTTTTTTCCAGTCTCGCCGTGTACGCGACTAGCGGCCAGTGGACACGCACACATGCCCCGCGTGCTTGTAGTAGTGCCATCGATTTGCGCGTTTGTAGGAAGCTTTCTCTCTGTACGTATCTACTTTGTGATGAGACTATAGCTCGGTATCCTTTTTAGACTCCACTCTCTTCAGTCTCTTCATAATCGGGCACTCTTGTCAGAGTGGTCGTGGTTGATGTGTGGGTTGAACGGCGCGCGATGTTTCGCTAATTGTGGCGGTTCCACAGTCTTTAAACTCCACAGTCTAATGGAAAGAGTAAGGTATGGTCTAATTCCCGTATTCCGTTTGACTATAAACAGATATCTAAAAGATTGAGTAACTAAATTCTGTCAAGTGAAATAGCATTTAGGAAGTTAAGACCCAAATTAGCATCCTAAATCGGAAGAAGTGTGGCTACTGACTGAATATCCAACAGTTTCTGAAAGGCTGGTCAACAAAAAATTAACTAATCACCTGTTAAATTTCATGTAAAGTACCTAAAAGCATGCTGAAAGTATGGATAGCTAGTTTAATTTGATCTAATTAGTTACTAATTAGATCAAATAAAACTAATTATTCATGCTTTTAGCAACCCAACTGGTACTTCACTTTTCCAGTTTTGATTTTGATGATTCTACTAGCCCTCCCCTCCGTCCTGGATCCGCCAATGCCACAGAATCATTTTGAAATCAGGTTAATATATTTTAATAAACCAAACACAAATCTGGAGTAAAATTAAACAAGCGCAGTCTGCCAGTCAGTACCTCATATTCGACTAGCGAATTTTGACCGAGTTGGATAATATTAACTAATATTTGACTAACATGAAGTAATAGATATGGTATTCTATTATATAAGAGGTAATGAATATATTGAATAATATATAATATATGTATTCCACATATAACTGACCAGAATATAACATCTCTTGGCAGAGGTAAGCCGAAATTATTATTAATTTACATCGAAAAACTAATTTGACCATAAATTCTAGTATTGTGTGGATGGTTGAATAAATAGAAGAAGAAGAATAAAAAATAAAAGAAGAATATGATCGGATTTCATCGGATGCAGTGGGCAGCCAAGTGCAAAAGTTTTTTAAGACGTCTTTACTAGAAAATTACTAGAAAGGCTAAAAGCAAGGCTTTTGTGCATAAGAGGTTGGCACTTTTGGCAGGATTTGTCAGTTTTCTTGCCTAGGCTGGGCAGGATCTCTAATTTTAAAGTTGGTCACACTGAAAGAGAGTTAAGTCATCGAAGTGTATGTTAAATAATGAATGAATGAATAGAGTCCAAAAATTGTATTTTGTTTTGGAAGATAGCTTTATTTTAGTTGTTCTAGTTTACTTTTTCAAGTTTATTCAGAAATTCCATAAAAATACAAAATGGGTAAAGGTTTTAATAATTACATGTGCAAAAAGTTTTTCCATCCTGCGTCTAGAGACAATTTAAAACGGGTAAGTGATCATCATTCGTCAGTTTTTACAATGCAATTTTTTACAATTACCTAAATTTACGACTATTGTTACTTACATTTATTTCATTTGGCGTCAGGTATGGATGGCTGAACAGAAAACTGAGGCTTACAAGAAGAAGCAAGAAGAATTACGTGTTCAGTATGAGAAGGAACAAGAATTACACGAAAACAAGTAAATAATTAAACTACAACGTCAATAAATGTTCATAATAACTTGATCTGTTCAAGGTGATAGCTTAAATGTGTTTTTCAGGGCCTTGTTGAGCAAAGACAGTAAGGACAAATTGAGTTTGAATTTTATGTATGAGCCTCCACCTGGAGTGAAGAAAGAAAGGGAGCGAGAGGACAATGAGCCGGAGTATAAGTTCGAGTGGCAACGAAAATACAATGCTCCCAGGGAGAGTTATTGTAAAGGTGATAATGAAATTAGAGATCAACCATTTGGTATACTTGTACGCAATGTCAGGTGTATCAAATGTCACAAATGGGGTCACATAAATACAGGTTTGTATTCTTTCATGTCATCTTTATATACCTAGTTCTAGTAAAAGTTTACCACTTACCATTAGGCCTTTTAAATCATCTGCCACCATAAACAATACAATGATTGATCATAAGGGGACCTACATTCTAAAGTAGAGATATATCTTTAGAACCACAAGAATACCAAGCAATATTATGTCTGTGTAATGAAGACATTTTCAAGTAAGCAAGTTCATAATAATACTTTTTTTTTTATATATATTAGCCTACCAAAGTGACTCCACCCGCCTGATGATAAGCAGTCAGTGGAATCCAGAAGTGATGGCCACCATACCAAAAGCTATCGTCTTAAACTGCTGGTATGGTGGCCTACACTATGGCGGCTGGGAATGTGGTTAGGGGAAGGAAATGAGGGAGGTGAGGAAAGAGGAAAGGGGGAAAATTGGGCCTCCGGCACTCTCACTCATGGAACGAAACACAGTAGTAAGGATACTACTACTCTTAAGTCGATCTTCTATGAGAGGGTAGTACTTCCCCGGACGATCCGGCCCATTCATGCTGAAACCAGAGTGGATGTACTACCGTAACACCATACGCAAAAATAATTACTTATCCAAATCCAACTGATAGTTTTAGAGATTAGCGTGTTCAAAAAAACAAACTCTTCCGCTTTATTTAATAGTATAGATAGATACACTTCATTGTGTCACTTATCTTCAGTAGTTGGTATCAACGAGCTATTTGCTGCAACTCCGCGACTGTGAGCGTATTTTGCGGTGGACTACATACATTAGTAAAATTGCAGGCTCTGCACAGTAAACTCAATTAAGTAAAAAGCGTACCTAATTCATTTTTGTTTATTTAGATAAGGAATGCTCCATGTACTCTTTATCCATGAGTGAGGCAAGAGCTCTTCAAGCATCCACATCAGCTCCTGAAGAAGAAGAAGAAAAACCAGATGTACCAACCCTGATGCAACAAATGCGCGACACTGGCCTTGTGATGAAACAAGGGGCTCTTCCATTATCAGCTACTAAATTTGAAGAACATGACTCATCCAGCCTGACTGAAGTAGATCTTATCAGTCAACTGACTAAGAAGCAGAAGAAAAAGTTGTTGAAGTAAGTAGTAATTTATGGGTTGATCATAAAGGCCTGCACAATTGAGGGGCCCCCGGGTACTTTTTTGTCCATTGATATAGATCTCTTATAAATTGTATCTAATAACGCACACAAAAAACTAAAAATACCCAATACAATAAGTCGTCCAAATTACGGCGGACACCGAGACCGGACTGGACAAAAGTACGGGAGAGTTCCCGAAAAAAAAAATTGAACTAACGTAACTAGGCGCAACAATGCACACGACGAACTTTAGTCTGCCTTGAGCTCTCGATAGTGACGTATGTCTGCATGTCGATACGATGACGCAATTTCCGGGCAACAAATGAGACTGTTATGTAGTCAGCCTGTTAGATTGGAAGCCAACTGCAAGTAGTTATCTACACCTCTACTCTATTATAAAGTCTACTATGATATTCCAGAGCAGTGGTAAGAGCACTGCTCCTTGCGGACAGCCTCTCGATACCACTCCTCTGGTAGTGGTAATCACCGTGTATCTTACAGCTCTGACTTTTAGCATGTTGTCGATCCATCCACTTATCTTTATCTCAAAGTGAGAGAGATTATCTTTATCCCAAAATGTTTAAAAATGACCACCCATGCGAAGCCGGGACGGGCAGCTAGTATTAAAAATATTGAGTGAAGACTACTGACTGGTGAAAAATTTGTTCTGAATACTGATTTATAACGGAGCAAGCTTTACTCTTCGTTTTCTGATTTTTTTTGTGAATGGTAAGAACTAACTTACTAAACTTACTATATGAAATGAAATCCTGTCTTTTTTTTTTTACAGGAAACTAGAAAAAATGGAGAAGAAAAAAGAAAAAAATAAGAAACACAAGCATTGATTAATATCAATATATTTTAATAAGTCTTTAATGTTAATTGTTGTATATAAGGAAATATCACTTAATTGTGTATTATCAGAATCACTCCAATATTTGTTTGCATATGTTATGCAATGAGTTTATCATGCCTTGACAATGCATCCACTTTCACAATGTCAGTTCACATCATCATTACTTATAATAAATATTTAATATTAAAAGTATGATAGACTCTACAACTTTCTTTGCCTAGAAGACCATTTTAATTCTGCAGTCTTTTCCCTGCCATCTTGATCTTCGCATTTAGCCATAAGATAATAAATAACATCATACAAAACATTGTTCTCTGCATCACCCGTAATGGTTGACTGGTAGAGAATGCCTCAGGCATTAAGTCCGCCAATATACTTTGTATATGAAGTTTTTAATAAATAAATAAATAAATAAATAAAACATTTGAAGTTAAAACAATTTTAATTATTATGCATAAGTTAAAATGAAATAAAACAGTACACTTCATACTGTCTTTAATATATTTACATATAATAATAATTAATATCACAGTGTTTTCATTATAGAAATAAGACATAATATTATATGACCTTAAAATCAATAGTGGTATGAATTTTCTCGTGTGCATCAAGATGAAGGAACCAAGTCTTGGATGTGGGTCATACATGTATAAAAGATTAATACCATTTATCTACTATTTGCTACCTTTGTATTGTTGTTATATTATGTTATTATGTTGTATGTTATTATAGCAAAGGTAGCAAATAGTAGATTAATGGTATTAATCTTTTATACATTTATGACCGACATTCAAGACTTGGCCCTTAAATCATGACGCACACGAGAAAATTCATACCACTATTGATTTTGCATTGATTGTGCACTTCGCAAAATGTGCATAGGGTAAAAAAGGTGCACTTCCCAATTGGTGCTCTTCTCATAAGCACTTCTCAAAAGGAGCATTTCGCAGAATGAGCACATCTCAAAATGAGCACTTAAAATGCGCCTTAAAATAAAAATTGTTTACTTTTTGTTAAATATTGTACTTTTAATCATTTTTAACAAACAATATCTACAATAAAAAAAAATTAAACACGAAAAGGCACAATAAAATGTACACATTTTGCATTTTGAGATGTTCTCATTTTGCGAAATGCTCCATTTATGATTATGAGAAGTGCACTTTTTACCCTGTGTACATGTGCGACTGAACCATTAAAACTAAACTTATATTTATATTACACACAAGCAACAGGTAACAAAAAAATCTAAATACATTTTCATCACAACATAAAATATTATTCTACATTTTTAGCTGAGGCTGTTTGTATTGTTTTGTTAAAATTGTCTATTAGGTATTGTTAAAATTATACATTATGTTTTGTGAAATAGAGGTACATTGTGAACTCCTGTGGTTAATTAAGTTTAATCTTTCTTTATAGTAAATATTAACAGATTATAACATAAAACATTGAAACAGTTACCACAGTTCACATGTTGCCTTTACCTTTTTGTAGCAATATGCGAATTGAGACAGCCTGTAAAGCACACATTTTACTTTTTATTTTTAAGCTATTGCATAGCTTTTATCGCGGGCTTTGAGTGCAGCGACCGAATCAAGAAATTTCGTAACGAAAATAAAATCTAACACCCCCCACTCCTGTAGTTCGGCCAAGCGTTCGCTTAACGTGTATGTTTATGGTACGATTGTACGAAGCTCGCACGGATCGAGACGAGCTGCTCCGAAATCGGACAAATACGTAAGCAGCTGTTTGTGAGAAAGTATATAGGTGTATAGGTATCTATCATATCTTTATAATGCCACACTCACCGCACGCTCAAACAGTGTAACTTGAATTAATATCAAAGAAAAAACTTGAATTAATATCAAAGAAAAAAACTGCGTAAATAAAAAATTAATAAATAATTATAATTGCGTAAGTTGATAAAAAATGCTATGCAATAGCTTTACCGCGGCAGTCCCCGAGTGCCACAGGTTTTTTGCTTCACAACATGGAAAGCTGTAATCAATTACCTATAGAGTTAAGTGTATTGCCTGTGCCACTTTGCATGCTACTTGAAATTGTAACATACAAAAATTGTCATAACCTGACGATTAAAAAGAGTGGCCTGAGTTTCTTGCCAGTTCTTCTCATGGCTCTACCTCGTCAGCGAACTGGCTGTAGGTCAATTGGCTGACATTTTGCAACCTTTAACGTTCATAAGTGTTTTTTGTGTAATTAACTTAAGTAAATAAATGATTTTGACTTTTGACTTTGCGTTTGAGGATAAATCTGAAACTAAATGACAGCATGAACACCATTTAGGCATTAACTTTATAACATTAATACTGTAAATTACTTGACCTCATATAACTGTGCCACAGGGTTTACATTAGTATTTAAGATTTTTAACATTAAAATAATCAGATTTAGTTGACATCCATAGTCAAAAATTTAGGCATGTTGATCTAGCTATACATGTCTAACTGACATTTACATGATACAAGGTTTACATAGAAACTTGTAAACTATTGCAAATTGAAATCACACAAGCAGCAATCAATATCATATCAATATTTATAGATCACACAATTTTTCTTCAATTGAAAATGACATAGTGAACTTAAAAGACATTGACCAGTTAATTTTATTGGCTTAATCATTGTGTTTCTTAATTTGTAAAATTATAAATAAAACTTGCATTAGGTAAGTGGACTTCTCTACAATATGACATTGATTGCATAATCAGATTTCAAAAATATAATTAGATTTTTACATAAGTCTTTTCATCAATTTCAATGATGTCTTGTCTGTCATTCCTTTCTTTCCAATGTAAGTATAGAACACATCCAGTAATCATAATAATAATAGCAGTTAGAACAGATACACTTTTGAGAATAACTTTACTAGGCGTTACAAATAATTGTGCCTTCCATTGTGAAGGGTCATTAGGAGGTGCTGGGATTACAACTATTTGAGAGTTTGGAATGATCTGTGGCCAACTCTTTGAATATCCAGAAAGGCCTACATTTAAATTATCCACAAAGTTTGGGGTGCGATCCAAACCAAATATGGAGTATGGTAATTGTAGAGCAAAGTAAGCAGATTGTGGTAACTGAGCACACACTCCTGTTCGGTAGGTTCCTTCCTGTGACCAAGTGTTGTAACCAATTTTGGGACCAGGCAAATTTGTTCCTGTAATGATAAAACCTTAATAAACAAAATGATTACAAGCAGATAAATACTACAAAATGTTAATATGTATACATACCAAAGGTTATCTTCCTATTATACAAAGTCCTGTTATTAACAGGTATTTTCTCATTAGTTAAACCAGTAACAACCATTACTTTAATGAAATTGGTGTCATATTCCAATTCATTTCTGAATGAGTGCATTGTATGTTTTTGAGTTGTGGTATTCTTTTTAACATAAATTATGTCTAAAACACCATCCATGTAAAAATCATAGAATGTAGCCATTATAACATCATTTCCAAATAAATCAAATTTATCCCATTGCACACTGAATGTTCTATGAAATTTACATCCTGGCAAGTCACATGGGTTGTTGTGTAGTAGAAATACTTTAGTTTCATTACTATTTACTGGACTCAATGTCATCAAAATATCAGGATAGCCGTTCATGTTATAATCTCCACTTCTCATTGTGATTGTATCTAAATATATCTCATTCTTTGGTGGCACAAATCTCCACAATGTACCTTTTCCATCATTGAAATCAACTTGCAAATCATGCCATTCCTGGTTGTCATAAATTAGTATGGTACTGTTAAAGCATTGTATGTCATAGCACACTGGAATTACTAAAAAGAAGTTACCAGAGAGTGCCACATCTAGAAAAAGAGCCTGTCCGTAGATGGCAGGATGCCCTACCAGTAATTCAATGCTACTATTATATCTAAATCCCTCAAATTCATCATTTAGCCACACTTCAACATTAGAAGTGGTTGTTACCAAGAGGTCAGCAGCATTGTCATCATTCACATCAAGAAATGAATGTGAATGTGGCAATTTGATTGATTTAATCAAGTCTTGACCCATTAGCTTCTCTACAGGTGTGCTTCTGGACTTGTCAAATATCCAATATACTCTTTGATTTTGTGTATTGGTACCAAATAGGTCGAGTATCATGTCTCTGTTATAGTCCATAACAAGTGGTTGGCCAAGGCTGATAGCCTTTACCTGAGCGTCGGAACAATTCAAAGTGGATGAACCACCCCATAGAATTCTAACAGAATGGAAATCGGAGACATCATTAGAGTTTTGTGTCGTTAACATTATATCCATATATGCATCGCCGTCAAAATCACCTGGCACAATACTTGTTACGACAACGTCACTAAAATTACAGGCGTAGTCTGAAGGTCTCAGAAATGGTTCTTTGTCATACGCTAAATACACCACCACGTTGGAGTTGTTCTTTATAACAAACGCATCTGTTAATTCGTCCGAATTAAAATCACCAAACGCTGCAATTATACCTTCCTTATGTTTTCCAAAAGAACTTTCAGTCATATCACTTAGAGCAATACTATTTGCAAACAACACACATAAAATGAAAATAATAGTTACTGTTGAACACATCTTTCTTTGTTTTAAAATTACAGACTTGAAGCTTTCAGTTCAGATGACTTTTTATTTACAAGTAATTTGTTTGTTGATTTAAATAGGTGATCATGATCTATGACACAGATGAACAAGTTAACTATGATAGTGATTGTCCTGTCCAGTGTGACCATCTTTAAATTAGAGATTCTGCCCAGCCTAGGCAAGAAAAGAATGAAATATAATAAGAAATAATGCCGATATAATTTTTAGCTTTTTTAGCTTTTAGCCTTTTTATTAATATTATAGTGAAGACGTTTTAAAAAAAATTGCACCTAAAATTATAAAAAAATTAATACCTACTTACTAATACTTCCTAGTTCCTACAATGTTCCTGTTAAAATATTAAAAAATAGAGTCACCGATGACTGCCCACTGTATCTGGTCATGTTATTCTTATGCTTAGTAGGTAGTAATTGCATGTTCTTTTGTATTAGACAACCTAAGTACAAACTTAGTGTTATATGCTTTACGTCATGAAATATCTTCAATCTGCTTCTTTCGCTTTTGCTAATAATCAGGACGAAAGTGACGGATCCTGCTCTCACTCTAGGCGATATAATCGTTCATATTTACGTTGCATGATAAATCAGGAATTGAAACATTCAGACTGCACGAAATCCGAATGAAAATTTTGCGTCTCCTACAAATTTTCTAGTCCGACTAATTAGAAAAACAACTGACAGCTTTACTAAAGATACAATTATTATAAATATTTTGTTCAGCACTTTAAGGTTTACAATGGAATGAACTACAAATTCATTAGATATGATAAGGTAAATCCCCGAACTAAAGGTCTCTTATTGTTGCTAATGTTGCCATTGTCATTTAAAATTCTTCCCTAATGCTATTTCTTTTGTCGATACTGCACTAACCTTTTATAAGCTGTGGTGCCAAGTCTGCCAGCTTAAATTCTTTAAACTGCCAAATACTTAGAGCATTAAACCAACCGGAGAGGCCACTGACAGGCGTACCCCTCTGCCAAAGGTACCAGCCCACCGGTCATACCCGTTATATAAAACTAGTTGACGCGCGTTCCGCATCATAAGTCACCTATCAGTGCATGCGTAATAGCGTCTCAATAGAAATGCCGAATTGCAATGTATTTTGGTGTAAAAAGCGTTCAGCGACATCAAGTCTACAAAAGGATAATATTTCATTCCACCTGTAAGTATTATTTTGTTCTAATATTATTAAATAAGGCATTAAATTAGCAATTTAACCAAATAAAATGCTAATCAACAAGTGTTGCCAGGCTTATCATCAATACTCCAATCTGGGGTAATATTTTAAGTTGAATTAACATAAAAACTAACCTTTTCTTTTTTATATCTCGCCTTGTTGACATATCTAATAAGTTTCATTTTGGATGTACATTATTGTGTCACCGTTCCCATATTTATTTATTTTTAATTAAAACCAATGTTTTTTTTACCAAGTAATGCACAAAATAATATTAAATGAACAAGTAAAATGAGATTATAAATCCAAATATACAAGATTAGTGCACTTTATTCCGAAAGATAATTGCTCATTTCTTACAAAAATAAGCGTATTTATTTTTAAGAAACTGGTCACACTTTAGCATAATTAGAGATGAGACAGTTTAATCACAAATATCGATATTGGTTTTCCAGTATTAAATTAATTTTTTTTGTTTGTTTTAGATTTTCAAAAGAAGCAGCGCCTCGAGTCGCTTGGGTCCAATATTGTAGGAACCATATAAGTGGGTTCCTAAGCGTACAAGTATCTGACTAACAGCTTAAAAGACAAAGCCTTCTGTGCTGCCAGCACTGCTACCTCCTCCCTACCCCCCAAGCGGCGGAGAGCTCAGTTTTTAGCAAGTAAACTCGCTGTGCGCTACCTCCTCTTATTGCATTACCTAGGATTAGTTAAACTAGATTTATAAGGTTAATTTGAATTGCACAGTTTTTCAGTATTTTATTATACCTACTTAAATAAAGATTTTCTGAAATATATTCTGTTGTTTTTTTGTTATCTGAACAGATAAAATATCTCTCTAATAAAAATCTACTCATACATTCTCATGGCAGTGTCTTGTTACTATGTAATCAGAACAAAATCCTCCAATTACAAGCTCTGCTTAGTTGGAACGAAATTTAATAGCAACAGACAATTAATTCAAAGTATTATTTGGTTTGAATATACATACATACTTAGGAATAATACACGTAAAATTGACACGTAATAATTAATTACAATCTTTAATCCACACTAGAACAAATTTCAACAGGTGGTGGTTATTGAACATACATCCTTGTGCGCAGTAGTAAAATAAAAAAAAGAGTGGGTACCCATGTACGCACGTAAGAAGTTATACTTCTTTGGCATAACAATCCGAAAATACCAAATAATAATACAACGCATACATACATAAATATTTGAATTGATATAAACGCCAATATATTTTTTATTTATTCACACAGATTATTTGTACTGATACGACACACAAAGATCCGCAACTAACTTCAGTGTGTAAAAGGTTCGCAACTAACTTCAGGGTGTTGCTTTTTTCTGTCGGTGTTAAAAAAAAACCGGCTAAATGCCAGTAGGACTCGCGCGCCGAGGGTTCCGTACTATCAGGGATCGGAAGTATTAATAATAGAATAAACATTAGTAAACATAGTAGGAGAGCCCGACCGCATAACCAGATTTGTTTGTCGAACAATGTTTAACAAATAAATTTAGCCCGACCGTATGAAGGGCTTTTTTGATAATAATTACAAAAAAGTGTGCTAGTTAGAAACACTGTTTTATTCTTCCTGTAATATTGACATAAACATGAATTAACAGAATTACTTCTAGTTAATTCATGTTTATGAACTATTTACTTTACTTTCATCTATTTCAAAGTGCTTAAATAAAAAAAAAACCTTAAGATTATTATTACCTAAAACTGTTCTATATAATATAAGATAATGCTCATTTTAATAAGCAAACATAATAATCATGAAAATAATTAAATCTTTCGCGTACTTATATGAAATCCTAAACATCGATACTAAATATCGACAGAGTCAAGCTCTAACTGTTTTACGCTAAGGAAGCGTAAACTGATAGATGTCCCTGTGTGTGAATGTGATTGTGTGTGTTTAGTTTAAGCTAGTGTGTAATAATTTTATTGTGTGCGTGTATAACGACGCGATTTAAAAATGCATTAGTAGTTAACATTGTAATTAGTGTGCGTTGCTCGCGTTACCCCGTCCCCCGCCGAAAGTGGCAGACTTTTGCGCAAGGGAAATAGAGCGCGTGTCCACTCCTGTTGGTTTAATGCTCTAAGGCCAAATAGTGCCAGATTTCTAAAACGTCAAACATATATGCCAGAGAGTAAATTAAAGGGCTAAACCTGCCGAAAGGGCAGGATCCTGCCACATATGGTCACACTGGTCCTATCCGTCCAGTAGTTAGGGTTGCAACGATATATCGAAAAACCGACAAACATCGATGTATCGATAGTTAATATATCGATATTAACAATACACAGATATCGACTTAATTTAATAACATAGAAAAACTTGCCCAAATATGAATGCCGTTAAAATGCTGTGACAGGCAGCGCCAACTGTCTAAAAATAAATAATCCAGTTCTACTCTATTCTGTGATGGGTGCAGACTCCTCAAACACCACAAAAACGAAAATGATACATAGAGATACACTTAAGTATCGCACAGAAGGTACATAGGTAGTTGAGGTTACACAAGTTTTTTTCCTTGTTATATCGAACCTTTTTTATTTTTTGAAGAGAGGAAATATATTTTACGCATTCCATCTCGTCAGACGACACTAGACAGTTGTGTTGGGCTCCCTGGCCTGAGATAGTAGACAGCCAATGATAACTAATCTTAGTCAAAAATAGCTTAACTTATCTTCTCCATAACAATATTTCATTGTAACGAATTACTTGGCATAACGAATATTTTTTAAATTCCCTTGAGTTTCGTTATTTGTCGAGGTAGGACTGTATACATAATACGCTGAATTTCTATAAGCTTTTAAAAATAGGAAGAAAATTGATATAACGGCTTAGTACAAAGAAATAATGATATGTTTATACCAACTAATTCGATTAATGTTGATGACGATATTTTTCTAAAATCTTTCATCCTTACCAGTAGTGTCCGTCCAACAGGAACCAAAGACAAAAGATCAAAAAATATAAAATAGATAACAACTTTTAGTAGAGTTGGTGTATAAGTTTGGATATTAGATACGAAATAAATAGCAATACAAAAAAAATAAGATTATAATATGGCTACGCTTCGGTCACGTGTAAAGTAACGCGTGCTTTCATACGTTCCATGTGTGAATCAGAGAAAAATAAGAGCTTATCAGCTTACTAATCAAACCATAAACTCTGCATGAGAGAGAGAAACTAAACTTTATCTGATGAATTACGACAGCTACCATGATATCAACCAAACCGAATATTTGTTCTATTTAGCGTTTACGCGTCATAAGTGGCAACGTCGCAATTTAATGTCATATTTCGTGGTTTTTAATTTTTATAATTTAATCGGAGCTATATTTTAAAAATATTATATATATAAAATAACCATAATGCTTAGAGTTATTTAACGCAACTTAAGTTTTAAATGTATTATTTGCTTATAAATTAAACTGTAAACACAATGATTTGTTACTCTTTAAACAGCTTTCACCTAATTCTAGCATTTGTACAAAACATATTTTTAAAATATAGCTCCGATTATAAGATAAAAATTGAAAACCACGAACTCTGACTGACGACTGACGAACTGACTGACAGACTGTCAGTCAGCAGTCAGTCAGTCGTAGGGATGAATAGTTTTTAAAAATATCGAAATATTTCGAACTCAGGCGATATCGATATATCGGTCTACAGGGTTGATATCTCGGCGAAATATCGATATTGTTTTTAAAAGCTTGTACAAATTCAATGTAGTTTTAGTTTGTTTTAGTTGCATTTAATATGTAGTATGTAATTTTTTATGATTTACCGTTAAGAATTTATATTATTATTAAAAAAATTGTATTTTTCATAAATTTATTGAACAATGTTAATTCCAGTATTTAGTACCAGCAATAGAACATAAAAACAGTAACTTTGCCAAACACCATAGATTAGTTTTTTTTTGGTTTTCTTTCTTCTTTCTAAAATGCAAAGGGACCTACCCATACAGTCATGACGTTTTCTATTATGTTAAATCGATATTGGCGCGCATGGTCGATATCGATATATCGATATTTTAAGGTGTCACTATATCGAAATTTATCGGTTTTTCGATATATCGATGCATCCCTAGTCAGTCGTCAGTGACAGGGGAGAGGCTAGACAAGACAGGACAAATTCAGACAAGTAAATTCTTAGACTAGCTAGTACTAGAGCGGTGGGTCGGTACGCATTTCTGCAATACCATAACTGTTTATCGTTTTAAATATCGATAACAGTTATTGAAACTGTTTATTTCATTAACTAGGTATTGGCCTGAACCCATTCGGTTTGGGGTACCTATTATAAATGCGTCGAATAGATACCTATTCGAAAACTGTATCAGGCAACGTATTTGAAACCTTACACGATGACAGCTAAGATATAACGATTTATGAGTTTAGTTATTATGAAATAATTGTGTAGACGCAAATAACTTTTAACTTTTTTATATTTATTGTTATTAGTAGGTATTTTAATATAAGTATTTAGTTATGGTTTAACAATAATTATTTTGCATTAAGTAGGTAAGTATGTTTAAATAGATATTGCTTATTTTGTATGTTATGAAGAAAAAATAGAATACATAACACGAGTTATACTATCATCTATGATTTTTTTATTTATTTTATTTCAAAATGTTCATTAAAATTTCATCGCAAATGTCCAGTTCAAGGTCAAGGTTCTAAAGCGAGATTAAAGTTAAACAAAAATCTTCAAAGTGCAATCATAAAGTATGCAATAAGGTTCAAAGCCGAATGCACACAAGTATTTAGTTATGGTTTAACAATAATTATTTTGCATTAAGTAGGTAAGTATGTTTAAATAGATATTGCTTATTTTATATGTTATGAAGAAAAAATAGAATACATAACACGAGTTATACTATCATCTATGATTTTTTTGTTTATTTTATTTCAAAATGTTCATTTCATTGCAAATGTCCAGTTCAAGGTCAAGGTTCTAAAGTGAGATTAAAGTTAAACAATAAATATTCAAAGTGCAATCATAAAGTATGCAATAAGGTTCAAAGCCGAATGCACATATTACTTATCTACAATAATAATATTCTCTAAATTTTAAAACAAATTTGATTATTTAAATGGAACCCTAATTTACTAGCGTAGAGTTTAAAATGAGTCACTATTCTTTTAATGTGCCTAAATACGGTTATTCGTTTCACGCACTTCACGCAGTAAAGAATAAATAGTTTGTCAAACCCGTTATTTGTGGTGCGTTTGATAGTTACACATTGTTCCGTTTAACGCAGTAAAGAATACCTAGTTTAAACCGATAACTTGTTTCTCTATGGGCCAATACATAGTTAACCGGTATTGGAGGAGCAATACCTAGTTAATAAAACCGTTTACGGTTTGCGACACCCATTTCTCTCATATTAGATCTATGGACTAGCCAAAGAGTACATTTTACATACTGGGACTAGCTCAAGACTAGCTACAGTTAGTTAATTTGAGTTGAGATAAAGTTTCATTTAATTAAATGCAGACTTGTTACTCTATTTCTATTTGTTTACCGTAACGTAATAAATTAATTGTAAAATATTTACTTAGTTTTCTAAAACAATCATACCAAAAATGGCTGACGGTCTTCAGATACTGAGACGCAATCGAATTGGCTCTAAAGCAAAGGTATTTAGACATTTCCTTTTTGTGAATGTCTGTAATGTCGTATTCGTGTCATTAAAATGATATTACATTTAAGTTTGTATGTTAAATGACTTTATTTTCTCTTAGGAATTTTGCCGATGGCCTGATGAACCTTTTGAAGAAATGGACAGCACTCTAGCCGTGCAACAATTCATTCAACAAACGATTCGTCGTGATCCATCCAATTTAGAAGCTATTTTAAAAATGCCTGAAGCTCAAGATGAGGGTGTTTGGAAATATGAACATTTAAGGTACACTCTTGGTACTATGGTTTGTTTAAAGGTTAGTGGTTAATATTGGTCTAATATTGTAATTGCTTTCAGACAATTTTGCATGGAATTAAATGGTTTGGCAGTGAAATTACAAGCTGAATGCAAACCAGAGATTTGTACACAGATGACTGCCACAGAACAATGGATATTCTTATGTGCAGCTCACAAAACGCCTAAGGAATGTCCTGCCATTGATTATACAAGACATACACTTGATGGAGCTGCTTGCTTGCTCAATAGTAATAAATATTTTCCAAGCAGGTACCTATGCATTAGAAAGTTAATTACACATCTGATAATACCTACAGTGTTGAGTTATGTTATTTTAATAATATCACAATTTTTCAGAGTAAGCATCAAAGAATCGTCAGTAGCGAAGTTGGGATCAGTTTGCAGGCGAGTCTACAGGATATTTTCTCATGCTTATTTTCATCATCGAGCAATATTTGATGCATTTGAAAAAGAAACTCACCTGTGCAAGAGATTTACTTACTTTGTTACAAAATACTCCATCATTTCGAAGGAGATATTGATTCTACCTAAACTGGATGATGAGACACCTGTTGGTGAATCGGAAGCCTGAGGTTTAAGAAAATAATTTGGCGCTATACTTAGAGCTAAATTATCTGATATTACTGACTGTGTTTCCACATTGATTGTGTTGATAACTAAAGTAAAATTTTAGAAGAATAGTAGTGTACCAAGAAATGGTACACATTTCAATATTGCTTTGTATGACATTATGTTGTGACAACTGACTACATATTATGTAATTATATTTTAAATTATATTATGTGGTCACATAACTTAGCTATTTTTAAGAATATAAAAGTCTTAAGTAAATGCATTTTCCACTGATACTGTATACATGTATACATGTTTAGAAACCTATAACCATAATTTTAACACTAGAGTGCATGTGTCTAAAAAATAATCCCTAGTAGGTTTAGTTGTAAGATGGCCCCATCTAGAAATAGGACCATGTGTTAACCAGGTCAACTACAACTTTTTAGTGTATATTGTGTTACTGCATTTTGTTTGATAGTGCTTTTGGTAGCTAAAGTGACATGCTCTATCAGCTGCTGCAGTAAATATTATATAGTTAAGGATGGCCAGACAGGATAGCTGCAGTTGACATTGAAAAATTAATATCATCTTAAACCTTTATCTGTTTACAAAATTCTGTCAAGTATTGTATATCAGCTAAAATTGCCCAGTGTTAGTGATTAATTTTAAAAGAAGCATGTTTCTTTGGCACAATATTTTAAGTGATTTAATAGTCTTCCAACACTTCTTGTTGTGTTCACTGATGCTCTCAGAAACACTGTAGTGAATGTGATTTTCATTCTCTGCACATGCCTAAACAAGCAACAGATGTTTCTGTTTGAGACACAATTTCTAGGATACTCTTAATGCCTTTTTTTTTGACCAAGATCTTAGCGTCACCTCTACGGGCGAGTGTATCGCGACGATTCCGCCCTTCTCTCCATGGCAAGACCTACCGATTCAGCCGATAACTTGCGGCGGATAAGTTAACTAAATAAGCGTTAGCGAAATATTCAACGTGGCTGCAATGTCTCTGATTTACCGCAATGAAAGTTCGTCGTCGGAATTTCCGTCAAGTGTAGCGTAGGCCTAAGGCGATTATTCCGCCAGCGTATCGTCACGACTCGCAACGGACCGCCGCGTGTCCGGGACTACTCGCCGTACCTCGCAACAGGTCGTCGCATATCCGCAATGACTTGTTGCACAGTTGTTTTATTGAAAATCGCTTAGTTCGGTGACTAACAAGAGTGGAGTAAAACGTTTGGCGCGCTCCGAGTTGGTAGAGTCTCGTCGCGTCTCACCCCGCACTTGCACCTTTGTCGGTAAGACATAACCGAACTAATGAGAATAAAAAGGGCTCAGTAGTCGGGGACCGGACAAAACAACCGTACTACTGAGACTAGAGGATATCGCTTATCCTATTAATATTATAAATGCGAAAGTTTGTGTGTTTGTTACCACTCAGCGCCCAAACAGCTGAACCGATTTCGACGAAAATTGCCATGTAAGTAGATTCGGTGCCGGAGACGGACATAAGACTACTTTTTATCCTGAAAATCGGTCTAGTTCTCGAGGAATACAACAAAACATTTTACACGCGGTCTATGTCGTGGGGCGCAGCTAGTGTTTGAATAAGCCTTTACGAAGGCATCACAATACATGTAGAGGTGTATTACTATACTGTGTACCTACTAAAAGTATTTTTATTTAAATTATTAGGATTAGGATTTTTAGAATAGTAAATTGAAGCTCACTAGTGTACCTATGTACACTATGAAGTTCGTCGCATTTTAAGATCGTTTATTTCCTTTACATAAGTCACACCAGAATGTGTAACACTTACCCAATAGAAAAAAAGAACTCGAAATATTATCGTATCGATCATTCAACAAAGAGTGGTGTGTGCATCTCTTAACTTTTACCATGTGCTGTAGTGTTTAATGAAAACTTAGAATATAAATTGTGTACATAGACAGATCATGTTTATGAATAACCGAATAAGTGTAAATTTTTTTTTTCGAAAATTATGGTATTCCTATTCCATGTGTCAAGTGCTAAATATTTGATATGTAAACTAGTTCTATTTTAAAATTATTTGTAATCTCTAAGCTTATATTATGCACATTAAAACAAATCCACTAAAAAGTTATTGTTTATGTTTTCTTATGCTTAAAAGGTTTCTTAGATTTATAAGACTGGTGCTGCTTGTGATTGCTGCTTTTTTCATTTTGCCAGAATTTCTTTCCCTTAAGTGCTTGGTATCTGTTGAGAAAAAAAATCATAAAGTCAGAAGAGAAACATTACTTATACTGTATGTAGGCAGAAATTTTAATTTATATTCCCCTACACAAAGACTCCTCTACCCAATGGAAAGCAGTTGGGATAGCCAATGGGTATGCTCTTAAAAACATCAGACTTTAAAGTATTTTTTAAAACAAGCTGTTCAATAAATATATTTAAATTTATCATATTCATTATTTTGAATGTGTGTAAATTGGATTAATGACACTGGCAAATGAAAAAAATACCACCATGGTACATTACTACCTGAAGCTGCTAATCTAATTTAATAGCATAAAAAACTTACCCAATTTGATTAGTATCAGGTACTGGATCCACTGATAGTAATATGTGAATGATAGGTATTTGTCTTTTAACTACAAGTGTTTCCAAGCCATCTAGTTTAGGCTCCCAATACTCTTCCACACTGAAAATATAAAATAAACATTAAAAAATAAATATTTTTGCAGTAGTAACTCTGTGTTGAGAAAGTCTTGACCCGCCTCTTCGGACCACTGTCTCATCCGGACCTACATGCCCTGCGTGCCTAACATAACTCGCGCAACCAAATGGCGACGCATGTGGCTTTATAAATCAGCAGACTGGGACGGACTTCGAGAGAAATCAACCCATGGCAGTAGCTGTGTTTCAAGTCAGGCGACATTAAACTTGCACGGCTGCTGTGACAGACGCGATCCTAGTGGGCAAGGAATGCTACATTCCGAATCCGCTGTAGTAGGGGTTAAGGAACGACTGTGGTTTAAGCGGCCTTGTAAGGAAACTAAGCTACTTATGCAAGCTATTTACAAGGTTCGGACTACGGCTCGAAATCGCAGGGATCTCTGTGTGCCTAATTTGAAGCGCAAATTAAATGCTGCCTCGAGGTCCAGTGAAAAAGTTATTGCCAGGGCAAAATCCGAATTCGTCGGCAGAATTGGCGAGCGGCTTGCGAGCCTTCCCTCTGGGACTCGCGCCTTCTGGTTGCTTGTTAATGCAGCCGATGTAATTTTATTCAATTGTCTTGCAAGCCTCCATAGGCCACTGTAACTGCATACTATCAGGTGGGCCATAAGCTTGTTTGTAAGTTAGTCACATAGAAAAAAAATTTACTAACAACCTAGTTGCTGTATATTACTGTTAAAACTATTATCTAAGAGGTATAGTTTTACGTTTTATAAGTGAGCTTTGTCACTTGATGAGGCACAGCAAACTGTCGTTTGATTATTTCAGCACAAGATATAGCTTTAGGTATGCCAGCACCACACCCACTCCAAACCACAGCTGTTGTTGACTTATCTTGTAGAATACCTGATACATGTGATATCAAGTTGACCATTTTACTACCTCCTTTTACCTACAACAAAAAATTACTTTTTAATGTTTTAAAACGCGAGTACACTTTTTTCTATAAATATGTCACACTGTCTCCATGGACATAAATTATGTGTGTATGGTTGCCTGATCTAATGACTTAACTAAGTTAGTCCTGTGATTGCCAGAGTACAAGATTTGTAACGAAATACAAGCTTATTATAAAGCTTTAAATCAAAATAAAAGAAATGGTTCTCACTTGCATCCAAAGAAAATTTTCGGGTAAATCCTTTATAGGTATTTTGCTACGCTCCAGCTCTTCCTCTACATTTTTGCCTTTGGTATAGTTTTCCATTTTTGCCCAGCGTTTCTTTTATTAGAAATTGTTGATTGGCACTTAATTTCTTACTCTGTTTTTAACATGCGTCCGATTCTGTTTTGATTTTTCATTGACATTTGATATGCCACATGTCAAAATTGACAGAAAATATCCGGTGTCCACGTAACAATTTAGTTGTTAGTGACCTCGAGATTAACTGATTTTAGGGGTCTGAAACCTTAAAGGTCTAAACTCACTTGTGCCGAACTCTTAAAGCATTAAATTATGCTGCCGGCCGTTCCAAAGAAGTCGGAGCTGCGGGGCAGAGACACGGAGAAATTCTCCCCATCATCAACATTTACGCGGACGTTCGCAATAGGTACCGCAGTCATTGCTGCAATACTGCATTACATCATGGAGGATCTGACACTACGTCATTGATACGACTGGAGCGAGCACAACGAGCAATTTTAAAAGTCCTCGTACACAAAGGCCTCGTATATTTCTAACCGCCACATTGTATTATGCATAAGCGAAGAATTGTATATATGACGTGTTATGTGATATGCTTCGAAAAGAAAAGTGACAAAGTTATGGCAACAACTTATAAAAAAACGTGACAGAGCGATAGTATTTTTTGTCCATTAGCGCCTGTCGGTTTTTCAAAGTGGCTCACATAAGTTAGCCCAGCAAAATTTAACAACCTGTTGTATTTTAATGGTCGAGTTTGTGTTACGAAGTGTAATAATTCTCCTTTTTAAATTGTGTATTGTGTCTGGGTTTTAGAAGTATTAGATAAATATAAAAACATATAAAGTTATTTACTAGAAAGAGGTAATAAATTATGATTCGTTGTAGTGGTATGGGATGTAAAAGTAACGGTGAAAAGTAAGTAGGTAGTCCTTTCATTCGTAAGTATATTGTGTTTTTTTTTACCGACTTCAAAAAAAGGAGGAGGTTTTAATAAATATGATGCGTTTAAACACCATAAACCTCCAACCAACGAGAGGATTCTCTGACCAGGCTAGGTGATCGTGACTGGCGCACTACTGCCCAACAGTTGGTAGTCGGGACTATATTGAGTTAGTGTGAGAATGTTGATATGTATCGCGAGTTAGCATTTCTATACATTTTGGTGTTTTTTGTATAGAAGTTGATTGAATATATTAATCAGCGCTATCTTTGTTTTCTCTGCTGTAATCTCGTAGTTGATTGATTATTTTTAATTTAGTTTGCATTATGGTCATTAAGATAAATACTTACGAAATAAGTAGGTATATATATTGAATTATTAACTTAAAAAAAATATTTTCTGCAAGGAGAAACAAAATAATTGTTACTTACTTCTTTCAATCAGGATCCATCCAAAAATGTGTCTCTTGGGAGTTTTACTCTAGCGTTTTAAATGATTAGTTTTATACGTTTTTGTAATAAAAAGCAGATTGCCGAAAAAGTTGTCTTTTATCACATACTTAGTGCCTCGAGGGCGTCGAAATGTAGATGATGTGCGCCTGTATGAGAAAATGGCCTGCTTGATCTTACGACAATGGTACTTTGTATCAGTAACAATCAGTATAATTTGTCTCCATGGCGAATTCATTTAAATCAGTTCACCCATTTTGACATAATTGACTTACAAAAATCCATACTTCTATCCATTCATACACCCACCTTCCCCTTTATGTAGGTATAGCTATAGTTTAGCAATCAGCAGAGTGGTAGAAATATCTGGCGATGGGGCAAGTTTATTTTCGTCACTGTCTTATTTGCTTCTTGGCATTATTGCAATGGTTGCTTAATTTAGAGCCACGTGGCTAACGATTGGCAAAGATTTAAGTGCTTTACAATGGACTACTTATGAACCGATCTGGGATCTTAAATGGCGAAATATATTCGAATCCGAAAGTTTATATGATGCTTAGTCAGATTGCTAAACTATAGCTATACCTACATAAATAATGTGGCACCATTCCAAGAGCCAAACTACTGATATGGTGGTCTTGGTCTTTCTCTTTTGCACCTGCACAGGTGCGACAGGGATAGCACGGTAGTGATGGGCAGGTAGTGTTTTACGAATACAAAAGTAATGTCGACATTCATACACCCACCTTCCCCTTTATGTAGGTATAGCTATAGTTTATAATAAATAGATAACTAAAATCAAACTTTAAAATAAATTTGAAAGTAGGTAAGCAAAAGTACCTATATTTTTATTATTATTTGGTGTCAGACATTCTAAAAGTAAAATTAAATAAATAATAATATAAATATTTTCACGGTAGTAGATCCACGCTGGGTTCAGCATGAATTAGCCGGATCGACCGGGGACATACTACCCTCTCATAGAAGATCGGCGTAAGATATTAGTTTTCCAGCTAATGTGCTCGGTGAGTGAGAGCGCCGCCGGCAGCCCAAATACCCCTCGGTCCTCTGTCGTTTCCCTTTTCCTTCCTCATTTTCTTATTTTTTACTATATTTTATTATTACTCTTATTATTACTTATACGATGCTTGGAAAATACAGCCATCTCTATAGGTTACGGTTACCACTTACCATCAGGTGGACCGTATGCTTGTTTGCCTCAAAGTTGTTTAAAAAAATAATATTTTAACGCACAGAAATAAAATAATCCGAGGAAGTGAACTTCAATCAAGTAGTATAATTATATAGCAGAGAAAAACCGTGCATTCGATACATTTTTTTTTTTTTTTTTTTTTACGTGGGAAATGCATTACGCATACGCACCCGCCCGGGCAAGGCTATAAGGTTATGTCGGACTCTCCGACCGCACTCGAAGCGCGGCCAGCATACCGACTAAAACCCACGGTGTTCCTCCAGACGGCCAGAGTGTCGGGGTCACGGGAGTCGCTTGCGCATTCATCCGCGACCCCGACGGGCCATGGCCCGCTCACCGCGAGCGGGCCATGGCCCCTCCTTCGAGAGGCGCGTGCGGAACACGCGCACTGCCGTCTCGGGCCCGTGCTGTTCGGGCGACAACTGCCCGATCGCCACCCGCAGGCCAACTCGGCCGCAGAGGATAGGGAGAACGGCGCATCGCAATACCGACACTCCTCTTCCCCTGCGGCCCCACCGCGTCCGCAATCTGGCGGTTGCGGCCCCGCCGAGGCCGCGGAAGGTAGGGAGAGCGGCGCACCGTTATACCGGCACTCCTCTCCCGCCGCGGCCCCGCCACTCCTCAGCCGCAGTGTCGCCGAAGCAACACTGCAGCCCGACCCAGTTGCGGTGCCGCCCAAACAGCACCGCAACCCACCAGAGCCGCCCCATCGTGGGCTTACCGGCAAAGCCCAAAGGAGCGGCGCCTCCTTGGGGTTCCTCTTGGTTCACCGTGGTCCTTGGTAACCACGGCTACTAAGCCCCCCCGCCGCGACAAGGCGAGAACCCCGTTGCGGGGGTGCATTCGATACATGCGACAACGACGCCTACCCTCACGTACGTTACTGCCATGACTACCCGTAGACAGCACTTTCTTCGCGTTCCACGCTTGAATTTTAAAATTCTAATTCGTTATTGGAACAAATAATAATATCGTTTTTTGTGGTTTATTATGCCGGATCCACACGCTTAGCGCTTGCCAAACCCTTAGAGCATTATAATGCTCTAAGGCCAAACCTCAACAAACTGTCACAAATCCAAACGTATGGATAGAGTGTTTGGCTTGGTTGATTTGTGTAGGTTTACAAGGTCTTGTAGCCGATCCGACCGAGCGTTGGTTTTATGGTTGGTTGCGCACATTTTTAAAGTGAATGCCCGCAATCCTATGAGCTTTGAGCCCATATAAAAATTGCTATGTCTTAGTGATTTTAATTTCATTTTATAGACAAAAGAATACTGTTTTATATTCCACAAATAAGTCACAATTATTTATGCAGGTTCCAAAGAAATCATTTTTTTTGTTGAAATTGAGGTTATAAAATACGATTTAACTCTTTTCAAATTCAATATATAAAAAAATTAAGCTTTTTTTATGCTTCCTTGTAATGCTAGGGTCAAAAAATTATAATAAATAACAAGTGAACATAAAAAAATAAACCTTAATTTTTTAATATATTGTATTTACTGCACGCCGCCCTAATGGGCCCATATTTGGGCATTCTCCTTTAATAAGCAATTTAAATTATTAAAAAACAAAAAGCCCGCTTGCCTAAGACAAAGTGAAAAGAACGAAACCCGTTTTCTTTTCTTGCGCTGACGCTACATTGAAATTTTATATACCTATGTCACTTCCACAATCAATACGAATCTAATGACACCTCTTATGTTAAAATCCAACAAAACATTTAGACTGTAGAACGTGCCAAAGAAATAGACATACATTTTCACATACATACATACATACATACGCTGGAAAAACATTACCCTTTCCCATTTCCTTACCTCCCTCATTCCCTTCCCCTAACCCCCATTCCCAGCCGCCATAGTGGAGACCACCATACCAGCAGTTTAAGACTATGATTTTGGTATGGTGGCCACCACTTCTGGATTCCACTAACTGCTTACCATCAGGTGGGGTGGAGTCACTTTGGTAGGCTGATATAAAAAAAAAAAACCCTCCTTTACTGTGTCAGTTGGGCAAAAATGAAACAATCCCAGAAGCTGGACAACTAAAAATCTATAACATTTACATGAATATTTTCGGTATAAAGGTTTTGGTATAAAAGTAAATAATTATTGAATATCAGGGTAAAATCATTTTCAATATAAGTAGATAAATAATTATTGAAAATCTGGCAAACAAAAAATGATTTGTTCTCGTTTCGTCCTAAGTTTTCGTCCTACATTTCTAAAAATTCTCGTTTCGTCTCATATTATTTTTTACTCTCGTTTCGGACTACTTTATAAAATGTTGCATAAGTAGAGTCAGAGAAAAAGGAAAAAGGAAATTACAACAATCTATCAAAAAATATGGCTCACCCTAGGCTGGCTGTCTCAAAAGTAGAACGATAAAATTGTGGGAAACATGTTATAAACGGATCACCACGTAGTAAAATCATCTTGAATCTATGTCTATGTTTATGCATCAAGATCAAGTTGAAGGTAGAGGCAGGAAAATGTTAAGATTGGATGCATAGATAAAACTTTTATATAGTATATTACCATAAAAAAAGTATTTATTAATAAGTCACAATTCGAATCTCAGTACGTTACGAGAGAAGTTTATAATGTAAATTATCCTTATTTACCATTATATAAGTACCCACAGATCTTTTATTAATAATTTAAAATTATTAACATACATAGACCGCTATATGTATAGTCGACCATAAAATTGCTTTACCACCCTTAGAGCAAATGTCGTTTGCATATCACAAAACAATAATGTCTTTAATTTCTTGCTAGTTACCTCAGTACAGTGACAGTTGTCACTGTTATATTGAGTCTCATTAAATTTTAATTTTATTGGTAAATTTTGTAAAAATGGTAAAGCAAGTATGATGTGGTCAACTAACCATGTAGCAAATAAAACTTTAAAATAAACATGAAACTTTTAACTATAAATATGAACCTCTTATGAATTTTTCAAATTTTACACAATTACGGTAGTAGATCCACGCTGATTTCAGCATGAATGGGTCGGATCGTCCGGGAAAGTACTACCCTCTCATAGAAGATCGACTTAAGAGTAGTAGTATCCGTACTACTGCGTTTCGTTCGGTGAGTGAGAGCGCCGGAGGCCCAATTTTCCCCCTTTCCTCTTTCCTCACCTCCCTCATTCCTTTCCCCTTACCTCATTCCCAGCCGCCATAGTGGAGACCACTATACCAGCAGTTTAAGACGATGGCTTTTAGTATAGTGGCCGCCACTTTTGGATTCCACTGACTGCTTACCATCAGACAGGGTGGAGTCACTTTGGTAGGCTATAATATAACAAAAAAAATTTGCGTACTTCTAATGAATTAAACAAAAATAAAAATATGTCACATACATTAATCATACCAGCTACAGTAGAGAGATAATTCATGTGGTGCCTTTAATTTACATGTTATGGTTATAAAGGAATCGGCATCGACATATAAAACGATTTTTAAACTGATTTTGCATGAACGGTGTACATTGTGTATTTCCTGCCATGGTGTCCAAGGGTCGTTATTTTATATTTCTTATACTTTAATCCAAGTTTTCTCACGATTTTTCCTTCATCTAAAGTCAGTAATGTCTAAGATAAACGTACATATAGATTTAAGACAGTCACATTGTTACTTGCCTGGATTCGAATCGAATCTACAACCTCGTGTATAAAAAGCAGACACCATAACCATTAGGCCATTACGACATATTGGCTGACGACTGGGTAATGCGTCATGGAGGCATAATACGGTAGTAGATCCACGCTGGTTTCAGCATGAATGGGCCGGATCGACCGGGGAAGTACTACCCTTTCACAGAAGATCGACGTAATTAGTATTCATAGTTACTATTTCGTTCGGTGAGTGAGAGTGCCGGAGGCCCATATACCGCCTCGGTCCACTTCCTATCCTCCTTTCCTTCCCTATCCCCTTATCCGTGGTCGGCAACAGATTGATTGTGTTTCTTAAGCATTATCACTTCTGCAATGCTTGGAGAAAACAGCCATCTCTATAGGTTACGATTCTCACTTACCAACAGGTGGGTCGTGTGCTTGATTGATCATTCGACATATTGACAAAATGAGTACAAATGTTACTGTTATTGTTACTGTTACTGTCCAAATCATCCCACTGCTGGGCAAAGACCTCACCCCATGACTTCCATTCTCCCTGATTCATAGCAAGTGTGTACAAATGTATTTTCATTTAATTTTAGACAAGACAACGCCTTTTGAGTCAGCTAGTACATTGTTAAAAATAAGATTAGTTAAAATATTTTATTTGTTATAATTTTTATGCTGTCTGTACAAAACATGTTGTAAAATACAGGATTTACTACACGAGACGAATCGGGAACAAAAAGTGGGACTAAACGAGAATAAAATAATAAATTACTAATTTATATTCTTTTCGAGACGAAATGGGAATAAAATCTAGGACGAAAAAATAATTATTGTGTGGGACGAAACTCTGCGGGACGAATCGAGAACAAATCCAAAAAATACATAACGTTCAAAATCTTTTACTTTACACGTTACAAACTTTGAATAGTTGGATCGTAGCAAATTTATTGGCGTTCTGTAGTCTTAATAAAATGTTATCTAATGCTAACTTTGAGATATTTACGTCGATATTATAAATTGGAACATTATTTATTCGTCTTCGGAGAACTAAAGGTTATCTGAAAGATGTAGGTACCTAATGCGTATTTATATGTCATGGCTAATGTGTTATCGTTTATACGGTACAAAATCATAATCTATTTTAAGTTTAACGTCCTACAAATCTATCGTTTCGGATCTAGTTGTTATAAATAAATAGTACAATGATAAAACTTTTTAATATTTGTCTATGTTGCTTTTTTATCGTGGTGGTTAGCGGAGTGACAAAAAAAGCTAAATTTATTATGGACGAGCGCTACGTGTGTACTGTAAAAACGTCTTGCTTGGAGTGTTTAAAGTTACCCCATTGTTCTTGGTGCCCTACAGAGCGAAAATGCTTCTCAAAGAAATTGCCTGCAACTAAAGAATTTTGTACCAACGACACAATTAATCATGTCGATTATGGATGTAAGTTTAACATTATTTTTTGTCATGTTTCATCCTCTAGATATATTAAGAATAATTATTATTGAATGGAATGGATATAATGGTTTGTTGTATGTAAGTATCTACTAGGCGATTACTTGAAGTACTATGAAGAAATCTAATATCAACAATTGTAACGTTTACGTGCAGTTACTTTGAACCTTCTATTTCTGTTTGTATTTGGTACACACGTACATTAATCGAGCTAACATAAATCAATTACTAAGTTGTTCGTTTCAGTGAAATGATCAATGAATATATTTTTATAACGTCAGACAGAACCAATGACAATGACTCTAACTATATTATTGCATGATTTCTCATTCATCTTTTATTACCTGCTAGGAACTAATTTTGTTGACGTCTATGTAATTGAATTACCGATTCCGTAACCTATTATGTACCTACAAAAAAATCTAAAAGTTTACCTACTTACTTGTTTATCACAAAATAAACAATTTTTGTAAGCTACATTTTAGTCATAATTCAAAAGATGTGATCAGGTTTAGATTTAGAAAATACATACTTATTCGAGACTTATAGTATTTCGTAAGCTCAGGGCTAAATAAAATAAACAAAGTAGGTAGGTACTTATTTTATATTCCTAGAATGAAGGGTGAGGTAAGTACTTAAATCCCTTACCTTGTTACTTGTACTGTGTACCCTCTTGCTGTTGCCTCTTTACCTTGTATAATCTAACCCTACATTTTATTTTAATAATATGAACCTGATGATATAAATTTCATACACTTACTTATCTTCGGTATGAATAAACGCGATTCAATGTTTTCGTTTTTTTTTTTAACTATTGTACACTAATTATTTTTTTTATGCAAGTACCATAGTAGAATTAAGTTATTATTGTCTCTTTAATCTTCAGTAAATTAGTACCTGTCTTGTATGCGTTATAACGATTTTCAAATTTATCGTAAGTACTTAGCCTAAGTAGGTTCGGTCATTTTCATCAACAAAATGCATTCAGTGACAGCGCAAAGAAACAGCGCCCCTGGTATTCACTGTGAGAACAAAATTCTCTTGTAAAGACAATAATATTTTGTATCGCACATGACTAACAGGGGCGCTGTTAATTTTTCACAAAACTATTTTGCGCTTTCACAAAAATTACAATAATAATGTAACCCTCGATGCAATTATAGGATCCATACCTACCATAAGATATATATATGCTTTTCCTTACTGGTGCACGGTGATTGTGATAAATATTTTATGAGAAATAAATATAGGTATGTAGTGGATTATACTGCTACTTTATGTATTAGTAAATAATTATTAGTACCTTCAACCAATAGTACCTACCTACTTAGCTAATTTTAAGCCACTATATTTATTTTAATAATCTAACAGTCTTCTAATGAATAATAAAATTAATGATCTCATTTCAAAATATTTTTTTATTTCCTTTGTATAAAGATAATTCCACGTTAATTTTGTTCATTTGAAATTAGGTAGAATTGCATAAATAGATATCTAACTAATAATAATAATATTGTTTATTTCTCTCAAAAAGGTAAGTACATTTGCGTTGTCATATAATAATAAGACTACTACCTCAACTACCTATGTTGCCAAAGAATATAATAAAGATGTTAAAGTAGGTGGGAATGTGATGGAAAAATTAACGGTAGGTAAGTATAGTCTTTATCAAAAAGGTACTAAGAAGGTTCTTTCTAAAATCCTCACGCAATTGGCAGTCTTCCTTCTTATCCTAAGAAGCTGCTGGCTTGTGTTGGATGATTTTCCTGCCGCCTTCTTATGTTAGCCAGAACAAAGTTAACTGATACTATAAATGGTCCTACCAGTAGGTACTTATTTATTGCACTACTGACTACACTAGCTATGTTGTGGTGCTTTGCTAATAACGCCTTAGAGTGCGTTTCCATTGACTCGGAGCTGGGCGGAGTGGAGAGGAGAAACAGAACTGAACACTGTAACACTGTGAGAACTGCGGACTGCTCCACAGTCCGCCCGACTCCGTCCTGTCCAGCTCGGGGCCACGTATTTACATATTTTATTTGAAAGTCTGCTCAGCTCCGCTTACACGCTTACTCCTCTGACGCGAAGTGGAGATTTCGAGCATTGTAATTGGCCAATTCACAGTCCGCTCCTTTCCACTCCGCCCAGCTCTGCGTCAGTGGTAACGCACCTTTATACCTATGTAGTAGGTATAAAGCTGACAAATAGAGAAATCCAAATTTCGCATGAGGATTACTGAGGAGTGGTTGGTGGTGATTGAAACTATGAATTATTTTTAAAGATATATTTATTTTAACCTATATGCTATTCCAGTAAGCTTCGAAGAAAACGCGGAGTGTTCGTGTAGTCGCGATGAGATGGAACAACGCTGTTACCCTCCAGGAGTAACGACGGGGCCTGAGTGTTCTGGTCGCGGCACCTGCATCTGTGGTCAATGCATGTGTGATGCTGTGCCTGATCCCGATGAACCGACCAAGGTGAGAGAACGCTATAATATTAAGATTTTTTTAGAAGAGTTCTAGCTTTTTTAGGTTAGGCTTTGTGATTGCCAATGATGGCAAACACAAGTTGTTCGTCTCCTGTTGGACCTCAGAAGTATCAGAAACATCATCAATTCTACACTGCTTATTCCTTTTACGCAGCGGTATATCATCTAAAAGTAGAGAAATTGCTACACGTTAAAGAAAGTTACGGTACCAACCTCTAATACTTCTAAATCGCTTTTCTTACAATTATAGGCAGTGGCGGATTTAGGATTTTGATTTGGGGTGCTTGACCTCGGCTTTGGGTTTGGAGGACTCTTTTTTTTCGTTAAGGGTACATTCTCCTCTAAGTTGGTGTTAGGTGTAGCTGCTCCAACTTGGCGATGCTGTGAGAAGAATCTAAGAGTAAAATCTCTGCGACGTTGGTGTTTGTATATCAACTGTAGGTAACAGAGATTCTGGTGCATGTAGGGGTTATCAAAACCGTCAAACCCAAATAAAAATGATATTATATTTCAAATGATATAAAAATAAAATTAAACGTATCTACATATCATTCTACACACTGCAACTTAGCTATATTTAATATTTTCCTTTGAGGAAATAGTTGATTCATACATTTAGGTAGGGATAATACGGTATTCTTTATCATATCCATTTCTGGACAAGCAACAATGATACATTGCCTACTTATTTTACTTGTAAAAACGATAACAGACCTGGAACAGGACATTATGATTGACGAGAGTTAACAATACGAATTAGTTTTCTAATGTATATTTAGTAAGTATATTAGATAACTTGGGGATAGATTTTACAAGTTTCTCGAAGTGAAGTTTACCTAGGGTATGTTTATAGTAAATGGCGTCCACGAACTGTAATCATGATGATGAAGTAGGCATCCATATGTAAAAAGATTCTTTAAGAGTATTTAGCCCTGGCACTGCCGATACTTCAAAGTTGTGTTTAAATGTAGTATTAGATGAGCTACTAACTCTTTTACCATAATAGTAAAGCTACGGCTTTAACGTTATATCGATACAACTAATAGCTCGTTTATTTTGTAAATTACTTGCAAGATTGTATGTAATTATAAATACAATCTTGAATTTCTCTGACGTATCATGGTACTGTGTAGTATTACATAATAGGCACTTATTATATTAATTTTCACGTTTTATGTATGTAGTGTAACAGTAGATATAAGCAGAACGATAGGATAGCAGAAGGATAGCTGTGATTTAAATAAAGTGCATATTACATTAATTATACCCATCTATCTTCCCACAGACTATGCAACAATTGGTACTGTTTAGCATGTTTCGTGCAGACAACTTATAACTTTGTTTAATAAATATGATATTGCTCTACAGATTGTAATGGGTGAATACTGCGAGTTCGACAACTTTTCGTGTGAAGGCCCCAAATGCAACGAAGGACCATACTCCATAAGCGGCCCCACTGTAGAAGATGGCTCTGCTAAAACTTCAGATGTTGATATTCCCGCCTAAGACAAAGGAATATTTATATACAATCTTGATAATCTTTATAAATAGTTAAACTTAACTTGTACACTTAGGTTATTTATTTGTTATATTTTTTTATTTGCTAAAATAATAGATTGTGCTCTTGACTTTATTTTGGAATAGCCAAGCAAATATTCGTTCGACACAGGGTTTTAAAGGGAAATATGTTGGATGAACACATTTTTTATAAAATATGAATAAGTACAACGACATAACTTTTATTTCAAGAACTCTTTGTTAAGGCATTGATATTTTTAATACAACTGAATGAAATGCTGACGGTATTCATTGTGATCCTATTGATTTTACGAAAATTACCTACTGTCCAATCAATGTACTTACTGGACATTTTCTCATGGACATAAATTTATCCTAAGTTTCTTAAAGTAAGTATTAGATATAATTTTATACCTACATGTCTTCATAGTAGATATATTATGAAACGAGCATTATTAATGTCAATAGAAATATCGATATTGTGCTAAAATTGTAAAACTTACTTGGTAATTAGTTGCATTAGTTATTAGGCTGTTAGGTTAATATCTTATTATGTATAATTTTATTGAATATGTATCATTTACTCATGTTTTCCTTTTCCTCATGTTGTGATTTTTTTTAAATAGTTATATATATTGTTTTTTTCATTTAGGTTTAATTTCATCGTAATAACGTTTATGCCGAGTTTCCACACGTGCGTCTTGTTTGGTAGTTTATTTTTATTTTTTATACTAACCTACCAAAGTAACGCCACTCTCTGTTTCAAAAGCGAGACTACTGGTATGTTGACCTCTACTATGGCGGCTTAGTGAGATGCATTTTCACGCTCCACTTAAAAGACCCAGGATCATAATTAGATCGGAACACATGCGCATGAGTTCCAGCCCTTAATTGAGTCACAAACGTATGAAGTAGTGTGGTGATTCACGATTTTGATGAACATTCGAATCACAGACATTATCATAAGTCAGTAATCTATGATACTTCCAGATACAGACATCGATGGAATTCCATGGAACATGAAAAATTCCATGGAAGCAGACAACCTAGCGGCCGCCTTTTAATACGTTACGAGTATAATAACCGATGCGCTTTAGGCTTCGGATGCGTTTCTAGCAATATATGCTTACAAAGCAAGTATCTGAATTAAATATACAATATTTAGATACTAAACTTAGGTATTAATTATTGTAAAATACATTTAACTGTTTTGTTTTTTAAAGCCACGTTTATTAAAAACGATATAAAACATTTTAAATTGTAGTTTAATTATTTTTGCTTTAAATGAATAGAAAATATTAAATTCATAAAAACTTTATTTTATATCGTTCAAATAAACTTCTACAAAGAATGTAGCTGAAAAAAAATATACGATTGAATTGAGAAACCTCCTCCTCTTTTTGAAGTCGGTTAAAAATATAAAATATCTAAAGTATTTTTTTGACTTGGTAAACGGAGATAGGCAATATATTAGTATATTTTATCGAAAATACGTCAGTCGTTGGAAATGGTACGGGCAAATTAATATCAATTATTTCCAGTATCAAAGCACAGACGAGTTCTGTTAAGTGAAAATTTGCAAAATTCTTTTATATTGAGTTATGCTTAGATAAGTTATAAAGGACGCTCGGATGGTTGGCTGTGCACGATGGCGGCACTGTGAAGCCAATGAGGTTTTGAGAAGGAGCATTGGGGCGAAGAAATCGCGTCTCAATTAAGAAATTGATATGAGTCGAGCGTCTGCTGTGGATGGCTCATCGGACTCGAGTGTCTGCCCGTTATGGTTACGCGAAATTAGATTTCAACGAGTCTATTTTCTCTTGCACAACGAGTTCACCTTTTATTTCCTCGATTTATTGAACGTCTGCTTCGATATCACAATTTATTTAGAACATCCCTAGCGCCGTTATTCATTAAAATGGTTAGTAATTGATGTATTCTATCTGCGGATATCATTAATTATGTAAAAGATACGAAAATATGACGTTCAATTTGACTGACTCAGTGGCACGGAATGAATAAATTAGAAAATATAATTTAATTTTCATATCACTTACCTACCAATCCATTGTAAAGGCTCGCAACCTAATCGCCATATGAAATAACAGATAAGTTTAAACTGGGTTTTGACGCCCATAGTATGATAATGTGGGAGCGACTCTTTGTTTTGTGTAAATCGTTGTGTTTTTATTGTTATTTCAGTAATAATTAAAAACCAGCCAAGTGCGTGTTCGGCCACTCGCAGTGTAGGGTTCCGTGGGGGATAGTTTCGCAATGGTATGAAAGGAAAGAAATGAGATGGCCCATTTCTTCTCGTAAATGGTACTATGTTAAAAAGCCCTTTTCGAAAAAGGTTTGTATTTGACAGTGGACGTCTGACGACTGATGATGATGATGATGAATTAAATTAGTGAATCTCCTGCATTGAACCCGCGGTAAACTTGACTATATTACTTCCTCGGTCGATCTCGGTCGTATAGGGTAGGGGTAAAGCCTCATAGAATACCGAAATAAAGTATTAGTATTCATACTACATATATGTCGTTCGGTAAAGTGAAAGCGCCCAATTACTCAATCGATCCCTTTCTTGTACTTTTCCTTCCTCATTTACTTCTCTGTCTACCCGTTTGCTATATGTAGGTAGGTACGTACAATAAAAACAATATACTTACAAGGTAATCTTTGCAAATTTTTTCTTCAACACCTCATTATATATTTTTTTTATTGCCGGCAGTGGCATACGAGTAAGCAGCCTACGTGATGGTAAGTGGTAACTGTCGCATAAGGACGTCTCAGAGTCCTTGGCATTGCAGGAGAAATGCTAGGGATTCTGCGAAGCCGCTGCCTACCGTGAAGGGATTGGGGTAGGTGAAAGGATTGAGGAAGATGAGGAAAAAAGAAAGGGAGAAAATTGGGCTTCTGGTACTTTCCCTCACCGAACTAAACGCAATAGTACGAATACTATTACTCTTACGTCCTCGGTTTACTTACACGGTCGATCCGGCCCATTCATGCTAAAACCAGCGTGGATCTACTACCGTAAAAAAATTTGGCTGGTAATGATTGAATTTACAACATAGGTATATGCAAAAAACAAACATAGTTCAATTAATATACTTGTCTGCTATAAACTGCAATAAACAAGCACAAACATTTTCTCTAAGATCTAGATTTTATATTATTGTAGAAATGTAAATAATAGGTCGGTAAAAGCTGCATGTTGTATTTAATTTATGTAGAAGAGAGAATTCCAGATATGCAATAAATATATCATGCTCCATAAGCGATTCGCGTCACGCTAGCTCTGAGAGGTGATGGATTACGGCTCTCATATGATCAATATCTCGCATCAGTATTCGTCAGGAACCTGAATGTTATGTTTTCTTCGATATTAGTAGTTTGTAGAAGTTTATAAAACGCGAATAACGACTTGCCTAAGTAATTATTTGATCACAGCAGACGAACAGACAGATAACGAAGCGATCCTTTATGAGTTTGGATTATTCCCATCTGTCCCTCTGGTTTGACTTCCTAGGGTGACAGATTTCGTGTTTATCTCTCAGGTGTGGCATTCTAAACGCGACGAATGATGATAGGTGGTTGTGGTTTGTAGTCGTAGGCATAATAAGAAAACAAGTCTGGCTAATTTTTACGAATGTTTTCTATTTAAAGTAAAAACATAATTTTTATATTTAAATTTATCAAGGCACTGGAATTGTATACACAGGCAATCCAATACTTGGAAGCAAAATATGCAAGAAACGTTTGCCCTGCAATGGAATAATAGGTACCTATAAGAATATAGGTGAGAAACAAGCCAAATATAATATTGGTTCACGTTCCCGTGAGAGTACGAGAATAAAACATAGCTTAAGTTACTCAGTGACAATGTAGCTTTATAATGGTAAAAGAATTTTTGAAATCGGGCCAGTAGTTTTTGAGTTTATTCGTTGCATAAAAAATACAAATCTTTCCTCTTTATAATATTAGTGTACAAAAAAAGGTCCTAAAACAAGCTGAAAAAAATAACTCATATTATTTTGTACTAACGCTACATTGCAATATTAAACAGAGTGTATACGACGGTATGATATTAAATGCAATTACGTATAGTATGTGAAAAAGAAACTATTAAATATCTTCAGTAATTTAGACACAGGACTACTTTTTTAATTTCTTAAATTCTAAACACTCTATAAGTACCTACGTCAAACAGTCACTGACTTAAGTCATAATCCACGTCGAAGGATAAACGTTGCCGCTCATTATAGGTCAGTCAACTTGTCATAATAAATAGTGTATTACTTTGTTACTACTTACTAAAATATTATTTATTTTGTAAGAAAATTTTATATATTTGTTTTCATCAAATCATTTTTGTAATTAATTTGAAATCAGAACTAGTAACAGCTGCCTTTTCATTTAATAACAAACCGTCGTATACCCTATGTCACTGCAACAAATAATACGAATTTAATGACACATTATATATTAAAATCCAAGCCATTTAGACCGTAGGATTGTAGAGTGTGCCAAAGAAATAGATATACGTACATACATAGATACATAGGTACGCTTGAAAAAAATTACCCTCCTTGACTTCGGCAGTTGGGCAAAAAGAAAATCTTCAATAGAAAAAGTTAAGAGCGTTATTACCTAATGAAAGAACGTTTTATCATTACGTAGAGAGAAAATTCGATCATAATTCAGGTTTTTATATTGAGTTTGAACGGTGTCGCTGCCGATGTATTTTTTCTATTGCCAACTGTTTCGAATGTCGATACAAATTGATATCAATATTGTTTGAGCTTCGACCCTCGTCGCATGTTCTACAACTGTACATAATCTATACTATTATTATAATTATAAAGTGAAAGAGTTTGTATGTTAGAACGCGCTAATCTCTAAAAGTACTAGTCGGATTTGAATAATTATTTTTGAATGTGATAGCGCAGTCACTTAAGGTTATAGACTATGTAACATCACGCTACTGGTGACGAGAGAAAAGCAGTAAGCAAAGACGCGGGTAAAACCGCGCCGCGTAAAGCTGGTTTAGTTAATTTAGAATTTTCTGCACTTATTCTACATAATAGGAACTTTAACTATGGTAAATTTCACATCCACCGTACGCACAATGTGTTAAAAGAAAATACAAAAGTTTGTCTTCACGTAGGTACCTATAATGAAATCGTACTAGTAGTTGAATAAAATAAATAGGTTGAAAACGATGATGAAATGCTGACTATGATTTCTAGAACACACATAAATATTGATTGTACTGTAATATTCTGTCATACTTTACACTAAAAAGGCTTTATTTCAAGTCTCACATTTTAACTTTTAAATGCTTACTTAATAAAGTAAAAATGTCACCACCATAACCGAATTTGCGTTCAATAATTGTGGCGGAATGCTCGCCCTGAGGAGCTCGGAGCACAAGATTCGATTATGGAAGGAGCGCTTAAATTGTTTTAGTGTCGATCAGCATCTTATACGTAGGTACATTGTATTATGTATACAACAGGCTAGCTCACCAGTAAATGAGACTACGTTTACAAAATAAATTGTTGTGATAAATTTTGAATTTGTTTTTTTAAGTTATATCTATTTTATGAGGTTCTCAGTTAGTTATTGACATTAATAAATGTATAGTTTGAAATAACGACACTGGTAAATTTAAAAGACATTGGTAGGTTAAAGGTACTCTGTGTAATTAAATAATATATAATTTAATATAATTATATTATAAATCCTGTGGTAAATTAAATTAAGTTCATCTTACTTTATACTTATAACAAATATTAACAGTTTATATAATACCTACATAGAAACATTTACCACAGTTCACATGTTGCCTTTACCTTTTGTAGCAATATGCAAATTGAGGCAGCCTGTAAAGCACACATTTTACTTTTTACTTTTTATTTTTTCTTTACAACATAGAAAGCTGTAATTATTACCTATAGAGTTAAGTGTATTGCCTGTGTCACTTTGCATGCTACTTGAAATTGTAACTTACAAAAATTGTAAGAACCTGGCGATTAAAAAGAGTGGCCTGAGTTTCTTGCCAGTTGTTCTCATGGCTCTACTTCGTCCGCGAACTGGCTGTAGGTTAATTTGCTGAAATTTGTAAACTTTGACGTTCATAAGTGTTAATTTAATTAACCTATGTGAATAAATAAATTTTCATTTTCATTTTCATTTTTTTTCATAATCAGTTCATCAGCTCTCTAGAAACAAAACTGAGGCCCTAGACAAGTGTCAAACATTTCTATTCTATTCATAGAATAGATAAAAAAATGTATGAGATTGACATAAGCTCTGGCGTTAGCTTATGTCAATCCAATACATTTTTTTATCTATTCTATGAATAGAATAGAAATGTTTGACACTTGTCTCGGGCCTCCCGTGTGCTGTAGCACAAACAGTGTAGAAAACCGTGCTACGCCGTAGCATTTCGTAGCATAATGGCCGTATCCTTTCGGGATTGGCTTATTTCTGAAACAATTTAAGATATCAATCTTATTACGTTGTAAACCATAAACATATTTTGATAACATACTTAAGTACTTATTCTTTAAAATGTGTGTCGATAAAATTTGCTGTACTTTACATAAAGATATTAAGTGCAATACAAACGCATCGTCAAAAAAATGTCTACCAGGTAGGTAGATTTTTTTTAAATGCCATAATGGTCCGAAATGTTATGTATATATAAGTAAGAGTATCTTCAGAAAGTAAAAGTAGGGGTAGTAAGTACCCTAGACAGACATACACATACCAATTAAAAAGGCACAGGTTAAAGTTCACAATTACAAGCACCCGTAACTGACGTGTGTGTATGAAAAGATTAATGAATGTTGAAGAGGTAAAGGAGGTATGTTTTGATTGCAGCAAATGGCGTTTTATGGTCTCTGCTTACCTCATAAGTGGTAGACAGGCGTGCCGTTATGTATGTATGTATGTATTAGTACCTACGGCCTTAGGCATACTACAGCGTAGCCTGTAGCACACGTTACTCGGGTGCTTGATATAAATTAGTTAAAATTTAATTAATAATATTATTAAATATTATTAATTAAATAAATCAAATATAATTCTAATTATATAAATCCCCCAATAGATCAAAAGTGTTATTATATAGTATTTAATAGTTTATTCCGTAGTAAAACTTAAATGCCTAAAATATTGTGATATGTGATATGATATATTATCATATCACACCTACCTAAAATATTGTGATATGATATATTTTTTATATTTTTGACACACTAATACAAAAGTTTATTTAACGAAAACTTAAATTTAGATACCTAACAAAACTGAAATAGGTTAAATATCTAAAGACGAATATCAGTATTGAATAATTCGTGGCGGTACGTGATCGGAGTTTTAAGAACGGAATAAGATGTGAATGGAGGCGAACGGTATATATATTGCACAATAGGAGCCGAGATCACACATAATAATACGGCATCGGTATTCTGGAGTGGGGAAGAATGCGCGTGCCGACGTCGAGGCGGCGGCTCCTTGACGTGCCTTGCTCGTTGACACCAGCCATCGCCCGCTCCTCGACGCACGGCGCTTGCGACCTTTGCGCTACCCTTCCTGCCGCATATCACTCGGAAAATCAGTCAATATGTTGTATAAAATATAATTTTATAATAAATTAATGTTTGTCATTTTCAATTATAAGTAGTAATTAGTTTTGATGATTATTATTACGCCCGATAGACATTGACTGCTGAAATGAAGGCAGTTTTTCTAGTAGGTACTGGGCGGTTTGTAATAATTGTAGGAATTTTATTACAGTGCACACTGTATTGAATATTATTATAAATTTTTCTCGACCGTGTCCGGTGATGATTCATATCATTATAATTAGTTTGAATTTACATGTATATACTTACATACATTATTTTTACTATTATCCATTATTCGTTGTTTTAGTTCACATTTACATTACAATTTTAAGTTTGAACGGATTTCTCAACCTATATTTAAGTTTTTTTTTCTATTCTACATCTATTAAAAGATTGAGACTGAAAACGATTACGCCACGAAATGGTGAAAGTTAGGAGACGTAACTAGTTTATTGAATTTCATTATCCACCATTAACCGACGAAGTTTTATTGTCAATGGTATTAAAGACAAGTTAGGACGAGTGGTGACGTTACTCATGGTTATATAGAAATAGATCATAGTACCCATAATTTATTTTTGCTATTTTCGCCCTTGTAGGTCACTGTCTATAAAAACACTGCATCCTACTAATAATATAAATGCGAAAGTTTGTGTGTGTGTGTGTGTGTGTGTGTGTGTGTGTGTGTGTGTGTGTGTGTGTGTGTGAGTGTGTGTGAGTGTGTGTGTGTGTGTGTGTGTGTGTGTGTGTGTGTGCGTGCGTGCGTGCGTGCGTGCGTGCGTGCGTGCGTGCGTGCGTGCGTGCGTGCGTGCGTGCGTGTGTGCGTGCGTGCGTGCGTGCGTGCGTGCGTGCGTGAGTGCGTGCGTGCGTGCGTGCGTGTGTGTGTGTGGGTTTGTTACCACTCAGAGTCTAAACGCTTTATTCCCGTTCAGTAACACCCAGATAGGTAACAGTGTGACTCATTAGGAATTAAATTCCTGTTTAGTAACACTGTGACATATTGCTACCTACTTGCTACTTTTTGTTCGTAATAAGTCATCCCAAATAACACCAATGTGTAACAGTGTGACTGAACGAGCAAAATTTTCCTACTAAGTTACACTTCCAACCTTGTTTTCTAAAGCAGGTCTGCATAGAGAAAACCTTTTCTCAAGAACTTGGCTATCACACGCAGAAGGAATGATTTAAATTCGATTGGTAGTTCCAGAGATTAGCGCGTTCAAGCAAACAAACAAACTCTTCTACTTTATATAATAGTATAGATAAATACATTATGATTATATAAAACAAAAACAATGGTTTTGCACAGCAATGCCCTTTATGTGACACAAACCATACAATCAACTGTTTTTAACATTTGTTCTGCATCTGACCACTTTTAGCTCTACCTCATACTTGACAAACTTAAAGTTGGATTAATCATGTAAATCTTAACAAAATATCATATCGTATAACACAAACTAGTCGAAGACTAGTATAGTAGGTATCTACTCGACTAGAAGTCGAAATATTCCAGTGGTTAAGGCACCCGCTTCGTAAATACGAGGTAGTGGGTTCGAATCCGGGCAGATACCAATATGATTTTTCATATATCACGTACTTTCTAAGTTTATCTTGAACATTTCTGACTGACGGCGAAGGAAAACATCGTGAGGAATCTAGGACTTAAAAGTCTAAAATTAATGCTCATGGCTTCTGTATATGAGCAGAGGCCTTTGCCCTGTAGTGGGAGAGTAAACAGGCTGGTATTATTAACACAAACTACTTAGAATTGACTTATATTGCATTTGATTTACATTTAGCCGCGTAATATCCTCTCCGGAAGTTCAAAGAAACAATTAAGATGTTCATCTGAGTAATCAATTTACCTGATTCTAGTTATTATACGTTAAAGTGTCAGCTCAGTAGTCAAAAGTGGTAAAGTGTCAATCTCGAAGGCGCAATCCTAAGGAATATTTAGAGCGTCGACGTCGAGATAAGTCTTGAATATTCATGTGAACCGCACTCGAGGGACACTTTAACGACAACGAGTCCTCTCTTTTAACAATTTCGCATCATTTAAATTATTTATAACAACTCGTGACGAAGTCGAGGCTCGCGGCTTTCCTATATACCTAATAGGTAACTTGTACGAAACCTAAGACTCTGCAGGTGTGCTGCAGGTAAATGTAGTTTTCTTTATCGTTTGCTTAGGTTTTTGTTTTTGTGGTCTTTTCATTTCACTCATGCTTGTTAGTAAAGTTTCTTGTCTCCTAAATATATGTATTGAGATTATAGATTAAGTTTTTTATTAAATGTAAGGCAATCGCTCCATAGTTAGGTACAGCAGGTTGAGAGAATCAAGCGAGTATGAACGAGACTGGAATTGTGTTAAATACTTTTCATTATATATGTAGGTTCTCTCTGACAACTTCAGAAAGTGACCCGTGGAAAAGAAGGCTTACTTACAAGACTTGCAAAAAACAAAACTTCGATATCGCCGCAGATAATACTATACCTAAGATTAAGTAGTTAAATGATTAAAAACAATAATTGTTTACAAATTTTAAAAGATATATTCTGAATTAATATTCTTTACTGTAAGTTGTAGCCCCTCATCATTATGACAGAATGTCTTATAACAGATGCCACAATAGACAGCACTCATCAAAAGTTCACCAACTTAATTCATTTGCAATAAAAGGGATTTATGTACCCAAAACATTTTCTTTTTTCTTAAACTTCAAGCACGTAGTTTAGCATAATAAAATGTCGATATTTTAGGTAATATTTTGACATTAAGTTCAAGCAACTGCAAATTCCAAAAGCACCTAAAGATACATTGTAGCTGTACAAAAGTAAGATATCTAACTAAAGCTTATAAGCTATAGTTAGATATCTTAATATATTATTTTAATTTTAATTTATTTTAATTTATTTTTTTAATATATTATTGAAATGTTTGCGATTCACACGTATGGTCATATCACTTAACTAGTTCGTAGTTAGTTTAAGCTCATTGAGTTACGCGGGTTTGTCCTTTATTCGAGACAAATTGAGATCCATTTGTTTCTTTAATCTGGATGTATTTCGTGCTTATATCTAAAAGTTTACCTGCTTAGAATGCATTATATTAAAATGACGCATCCCAAAGTTGCAGTCAAACAGTGCTTGGCATAAGCATTCAGCTATCACAACGAAGTTATATGGAGGGTGAGAGCCACGACATCGACGCCTATCATTGGGCGCAACGGACTCAGGCCGCTTACAATATACTAGCGGAGCGGAAAGCGAATACATACAGTAGATTTTTGCTAATGTTGCTGAATGAAACATTATCAAAAAACCGCTGATTAAAATTAATTAGTTATTCTAATACTATCGACGGCTTTGCATAGATACACAAATGTATTTTTTAGGAGAATAGATTTTTTTTTTAGAAATACCTGAATGTTTCTCTGCTGAATATTATAGATATCGTTTAAGAAACGAAGAAATCTGCAGGCGAACTAAGATAACTGATATGGTTCGCAGAGTTGCTTTTCTGAAGTGGCAGTAGACAAGACACATAGCTCGCAGAACTGACGACCGTTTGGGTAAAAAGGTTCTAGAGTGGCGACGACGAACCGGAAGACGAAGCGTGGGCAGACCCCTCACAAGATGGACCGACGACCTTATAAGGGTGGCGGGTATAAATCTTGTGTAAACAAGGAATTTTATTAATTCAAACTCATTTGTACTTTCAACATAGAACTGGCGAATTATGACTATATCTGCTAATTAAGCACAATGCAACACCGACTTAATTCTGTTTCATTACAAAGATGTACAACAATTGCAATGATTTACAAAAGAAACTGACTGTTATAAATCATGAATACTGAAATCGCTAACAGTGCATGTTATGGCCACGTTCGGCTTGACTTCGAACGAAAGCCTTCACGCTCGCATCCTCACCTCCCCGCGCGCGCCGCCCTTGCCCGTCCTCTTAACCGCAGGAGTGCTGCCTATGGTCGTCGAGTCAACCGGAGGCCGTCGCGACGCGGACATCGTAGTCCGTCTCATACACCACAATACTCTTTTATTTTCCCCGTAATTTGTAAGAAGTGTCTAAATCATGGATGTGGACGAATTCCGTATTCGGGGCAAAGAAATGGTAGATTATATTTGTCAATATATGAAAACGCTGCCTTCACGACGAGTGACTCCGTCCGTAGAACCAGGGTACCTCCGCGATGCCCTGCCAGCTGAGGCTCCCTACCTGCCAGAAGCATGGGAAGACGTTATGAGCGACGTGGAGAGTAAAATTATGCCAGGAGTGACACACTGGCAGCATCCGCGGTTCCATGCTTACTTTCCATCTGGCAATGGATTTCCTTCCATCCTCGGTGATATGCTGTCTGCCGCTGTAGGAGCCGTCGGATTTTCTTGGGTAACTTTACATTATTCAAAATACAAAACAGATAATCTCTTTATATAAGCTTTTTTATGTATGAAAATATGAGTTAGGTAAAGTGGAGTGAAAGAAATATTTTAATAAAGAGTATTTAATATATATGTATAAAAAACCATAAGAATCACACAGAAAAATAACAAATGATCTATACTGTCTATGAACAAGGTACATTTTGAGAGTGTTAAATTTGTTTTAGTAAAAATCTGCAAAATGTGATAACGATAAGTTGTTAAACACTGACCTATTAAAAAGTTTATTTGGTGAGATCGTTGATGGATCGACCCCTAATGAGGCGATGAGATGGCCACTCTCAGTTACTATATACTTTTTCATCGATCATCCTACATAACACTTAAAAATCAAGTTAAAATTTAATACTTTAGGAGTTTACACCATTCAAAAAACATTTTTTTTTTTTAGTTGGATAGTCAAGAAGATATGTATAATAAAACAAATTTTATAAATTTTGTCTTAGTTTTGATTTTATGCACACAATATTCGAAATGTTTAAGGTATTTTCAACTAGTTACGGTTGAGTAGGTACGTGAAAGAAAATTATTCCTTAAATAGAATAAACAATGTTCTTGTAATGTGTTTAATTTAGAACGTTCAATAGGTCAGGTACAGATAACTGATAGGTCGGTAGACGAGTGGAACACACCGATTGCAACCGTATTGATTGTCCTGTAATTGACGTTATAAATAATTTATGTTGTAGCGAACATTTTTAGCTTGGATGCTCGTTTCTAAATCTGTTAAACATGTAAGTTTACTTCGAATTACCTATATAATTTTTAATAGGTTAATAGGTAGTTTAATGTGATAAGAACGTAGGAAAAGTGCGGTATTCTAAAAAAGAAATGTATGGCAAATTTATATTTAAGAAGGTACCGTACGAGGTAGTCGTTTGAGAACAAGCTCTTTGTCACGAGCATTTAGGAAAATTATACTGAATCTATGGTCTCGAGGTCCTTCACATAATGACAAGAATCGAAATTAGGTACATGCGGACTCTTGTGTATGGGTACCTAGCAGTTTTACTTATATTACTTATCTTACTTTACTATCGCAAACATTCAATAGAAAAATGGCGGTCAAATTCCCATATCAACAGGCGGCGTCACTGCGATCGTCAATCCGCTTATCAACTGTGGCGAGTATGACAAGTTCGTGATTGGAAAATTGTTTTAAGACGATCAATACCTTTTTTAAATGTCTGACAGAAAAGCTACATTTAGGAAAAAGGGTATTACACCCATTTTTGAATAGTGTCTTAATTAGATTCTATAGTCCTATGAACAACAAAAAAAATCACATTTTTGTAAGTGCCATAAATTTGCATTTAAATTTTGCATTTTAAAATTTCGCACGTAGTGAAAACGCTGGACGCGATAGTTGACAGTTGACACTTCTATGTTTACGCCAGACGTACCTAATATTAAATAATTTTTATTTTTTATTTTATTTTATTTTATTTATGACGTAATAACATGGCGACTACTATTTAATGGTGTTAAAAAACAGATTTAAAAAGCTGAAACCTTTGAATTGAAATTTAAAATTTAGTTTGCTTTTTTATTAACTAAAACTAGGTAACGTTTTCTGACTGCTTTTTTCCTAAGCTATCTCAATAATATATTTTTAGATTATAAACAATCTTACGCAAAAACGTATTTTGCTTTGTAAAAACTATACATAATAATGACTATTTATACGTAATATCATGATTAGATACATCTACGTCTGATGCATGATCCTCATACGATGGTTACTTGTGACCTCGCTTACTTTAAAAATTGAGCAAGTGCAGTTTGATTTATTATAAACAAAAAAGTAGTAGGTATTGCTGGTCTATATATATGGTAAAGGAAAACATTCCCTACTAAAACGAAAAAAAAAACACAAAAGTTATCGCCATCGTCAAATAAAGCACAAAATATCGATTTATGTAGGTTCTGGCATTAAGAAGCCAAATTCGATATATAGGCGCCGCGCCTTCCATAAGTACCGAAAAAATACCGAAGAAAAACATTCAGTAATAATTTCTACACGAATAGATTTAATGGGCTAAGAAATCTAAGAAAATGCAGATATCACTAGTATGTTTGAGAATGTATGCTTTGAATATATTTTATCAGTTCCTAAACAACTTTCAAATAAGTACAAATCGATGGTATTAAATCTATTAGTTAAATATTTCAGTATATTAAATAACTAACTTTCTTCGAATTAATAAACACGACACCAATAAGATTAAGACCACATTAGTAGGTATAGCGAAAATTTTTGTGACGATATAGCTTACCTATCATTACATTCGAAACGTTCTCAGACCTATATTATGTAGGTACTTTACTCCATGTTAAGTAAGAGTATACCGATTTATATAGGTATTAAGTATATAAATAACTGTATGATATGTTAGCAATTTCCCATAATATGTATAATTAAATACAGTGATCATAGCGTTCTCGTTTTACTGATTGCCTATCAAATAAAAACATTTACTATTTTTACCTACACTAAAACACACACGCGCAAGTAGATACAAATAACTAAAAGGTTATGCGAAAACTGTATTTCAGTAAAAATTTTTACGTAAATGTAATTGAAAATGAATGTGAACTGTCTTCAAAATCGTTCTCAATAATAATTCGGGACGTATTTTTTTTTGTATGTTTGTTACGCGATGTCTCTGCCAATTATAAATGGATTTTAATGATATTTTTTTTGCAAGGTTGTCATGTTTCAGATGTGGTCCCATAAAAATTTGATGGCAATTGGTTCAGCACTTTTTGTAAATAATAACAAAAAAAATATATACGTAGATGATGTTTTAATTTGTTCAAGTTATACGGAGGAATTTCATTCTACTTTTCGTTTTTATTCAAGTTTGTACATATAGGTATAGTCTTGAAGTAGGATTTTGTTTTTTTTTTTTATATTTATAATCTTCACTTCATTTCGCTTGCCTTTGTTGATAAAAATACACTTAAATGATACTTAATATTATGTATTTATAATTAAATTATATTCAATATCTGAAAATCTCATCTGTATTGCAATATTATTCTCATAATGACATAAAATCTTTTGAAAATCATCCATTCATCACGATCCTATTCGTTAACAAAAGAAATTCTCTGCATTCATTCTTAAAACTCGTTTAATGCCACACCATTTTCATATACCTACGTCATTAAAATGACTCTAACAACAGTTGGAAATTGAGTCATAATTGGCAATTTTCAAACAGCCAGCTAAAGTCGCTGATTGCTGAGTGTCAATTGTTCAATCGCGTTGAAATTGTATACTGCAAAAAGTCATAGTAACCGTTCTTATCTTTTATACTAATTATGAAAATTAATATATAAACTAATTAAACAAAAGGAATCGGCGTACCGCGCTTGGATCAGGGCCCGAGCACGGCGCGACCCTAGCTTGGATCGCCTAAAAGCAGCGTACAATAAAGCCACTAGGAAATGCAAGAGGGCTTACATCAGAGCGGATGCCCAGCGCATTGCACGGATTGGGCAAGAACTGATTTCGCATCCTACGGGTAGCCGTAGCTACTGGCGACTAGCCAAGGCCGTGCAATCCAACTTCTGCAAGCCTTCGCTGCCCCCCTTGAAATGTCCTGATGGATCGCTGGCCCACGAGCCGCAAGAGAAAGCAAACTTGCTTGTAGAACTCTTTGCGGCTAACTCCCGAATCGACGACCGTGACTTGCACCCGCCGACTATATCTGGCTGCGACTCCGTTATGCCTAATATCCGTATTAGGCATCGTGATGTCCGTGCGGAACTAAGGTCGCTCGATGTTCGGAAAGCCAGCGGACCGGATGGTATTCCAGCGGTGGTTCTCAAGAAATGCGCAGCGGAGTTGTCTCCTGCGTTGACGCGCCTATACCGCCTATCTTATTCCTCGGGAATTGTGCCGGAGGCTTGGAGAGAGGCGAATGTTCAACCGATTCCCAAAAAAGGGGATAGGTCCGAGCCAGGCAACTATCGACCCATAGCTGTCACCTCAGTTCTCTGCAAGGTGCTTGAGCGGATAATAAACGCCCAACTAGTCCGCTACCTAGAGGGTCACTCGTTAATTAGTGACCGACAATATGGCTTCAGGTCAAAACGGTCTACGGGTGACCTTCTAGCATATATCACGCACCAATGGGGTGAAGCTATGGACAGGCATGGAGAGTCCTTGGCCATCAGCCTTGACATAACCAAAGCCTTCGATAGAGTCTGGCACCGTTCGCTTCTGTCCAAGCTTCCAGCATATGGTCTGCCACCCCAGCTGTGCAACTGGATTGCCGCATTCCTGCGTGAGCGCCGCATTAGAGTCCTTTGTGACGGATCGGCCTCCGATTATTTGCAGGTCAACGCTGGGGTGCCTCAGGGGTCCGTCCTGTCGCCCACCCTGTATCTTCTGCATGTCAATGACATGTTGTCCCTTGGCAACATTCATTGCTATGCAGATGATAGTACAGTGCATGGGCGATATCTCGGACATCCTGCGGCTAAACAGACTGACATCGAGGCAAAACGCCTAGAACTTGTCGCTGAGCTCGACCAAGTATTATACCGCATTTCTAAATGGGGTTGTGAGAATTTGGTCGAGTTCAATGCTAAGAAAACACAGGTGTGCGCGTTCTCTGCAAAAAAATCTCCGTTCCTTCCCCTTCCCTCTCTTCAGAACACAGTGTTACCACTACAGGATAGCCTAAGTATCCTGGGTATGGACATCAGCCGAGATCTCAACCCCAAGAACTACATCGAGTGCGTCATTAAAACCGCCTCCTGTAAACTCGGTGTCCTGAACAGGGTGAGGCGGTGCTTCACGCCCGAGCAGCTCTGTCTTCTTTATAAGACACAGGTTCGTTCCTGCGTGGAGTACTGCTCTCATCTTTGGGATGGCTCCGCACAGTACTTACTGGATGCACTCGATAGGTTGCAGCGGCGAGCAGTCCGTATCATCGGAAGCCCGGAGGCTACTAAGACCCTTGAGCCTTTACAGCTGCGAAGAGACATCGCCTCAATGGCCGTCTTCTATCGCCTTTACCATGGAGAGTGTTCTGAAGAGCTCTTTGAATTAATCCCACCCTCTCCCTTTTTATCCAGAACGACACGTGCGGGACTAAAGTGCCACCCTTTCACAGTGGAATCTAAAGGGTCTCGAACCAAACGGTTCAGCACTTCATACTTTTGTCGCTCAATTAAAGCCTGGAACTCTTTGCCAGCGCATGTGTTCCCATCTAATTTTGATCCTGGGTCTTTTAAGCGGGGCGTGAAAAAGCATCTCACTAAGCCGCCATAGTGGAGGCCACCATACCAGTAGTTTGGCTTTTGGAATGGTGTCCGCCACTTCTGGATTCCACTTACTGCTTACCATCAGGCAAAGTGGAGTCACTTTGGTAGGCTAATATATAAAAAAAAAAAAAAAAAAAAAAAAAAAATGAAGGGAAAGTATGAATTGAGGTTGCTTTGGTTGTTGATATTGGAGGTTCATTTTCAGAACCACTGCATCTTTGAAAGTTATTTATATATTTATTATATTGTTAAGGTGAACTTGGGATCAGTTAATAGTATATTAGCTGAACCTAGTTCTGACGCAGCAAGAAGAGTTTATGAAATGGTCGTGTGAAGCGTGAGCTACGTTTCATATTCTATTTTATAAAATCTTCTATGTTTATTTTTATTAGAATTATAGTTATATTTTGAAGATAGTTATGTTTTTGATACTATAGGACTGACATGTTTTTTAACAAAAGTCCTTAAATAAAGAGAAAAAAAAAAAAAAAAAAAAGTTATTTTTTTTTATACGACTAAGGTGACATTCAAGCATAAAGAAATGTAAATGGACTTATGTTATACATAAATATATAAGTCAAAGTCGAAGTCTAATGGTCCTTACCTTAAACGTAAATATTGTAAGTTCTGTCGTTAGTTAAAATCTCTTTGTTTACAGGCTGCGAACCCTGCTTGTACGGAGCTAGAGATTATAATGCTAGACTGGATGGGTAAGTGTTTTTTATTTGCATCTATTGCAGAGTATATGGCCATTGACATTGTATATCTTCAAGTACAATTATAAAAGAATATTTAGATGTTGATATATACGACCGAGGCCGTCTGTCGAGCTAGCTAGCTAGTAGATACATAATAAAATGATGTAACATACACAAATTAATTTGTGGCGTTATTACTCCATTCCTTTAAGTTCATAACTTCTGCGGAAGGAAGGTACTTCCTTAAATGTTATTAACTTACGTGCATCTTCACTTAAATGAATTAACACTTGTATAGTATTTTAATTCCAAGAAATATAAAATACTACCTGCGCCCCACAGCTTCGTCTATGCCTAAAATATGTTTTGTTATATCCTTCGGAAACCAGACCGATTTTCGGGATAAAAAGTAGCATATGTCCGTCTCCGGCACCGAATCTATCTACATACCAATTTTCATCGAAATCGGTTCAGCCGTTTAGGCGCTGAGTGGAACAAACACACACCCACACAATAATACAAACTTTCGCATTTGTAATGTTACTAGGATAATAGGATTGACTAGTTTACTATCTTTTATTCTTTAATTTTTAAATAATCATACTATAAAATAAAATAGCATCAGGCCTTTTAGTTATTTTTACCCGACTGACGCAGTTGAGGAGGGTAATGTATTTCGAGCGTATGTATGTTTATATGTATGTGAGTATGTATGTCTATTTCTTTGGCACGCTTTCCAGCCTAAATGGCTTGATGGATTGTAACGTATGAGGTGTCATTAGATACACACACATATATACACACATACAAACTTTCGCATTTTTCATATTAATAGAATTGACTAGTTTACTACCTTTTATTTTTAAATTTTTAAATATTATATACTATACAATAAAATAGCACTTATACATTCAATATATTTGGACGTATATATACATAAAATTTCAAAATATTACATGCTCTAGTTAATTATTATATTTGGACGTTCAAAAGAGTTTGAATTGACAATGTATTTATACTCGTAGAATTGATGTACTGTTATAAAATACAATAACTTAACTGATTGCAAATGTAAAGCTTTAATTCCTCTTTTATGGCTCCCGTTAAATTTAAGGCGTGATTATATCTATAAGCGAAGGAAATGATCTAATTTCTAATGTGTTCCATTGTTGTTTGTTTTTACAACATATACTTTGAGTTTATACGATATCTGTTTGAAAAGTCACTCGTTTTCTTTGTCAATGAAATCTTCATCATAATTTTATTTTAGCTGACGGCCATAAGATGTTAATTGTTGGACATAAACATGCAGACATCTTTACTTTGACCAAACGCGAGCTGCCCTCATCCATCAGTTGCTTGCTAACTTTTTAAATACCTATAAAATAAAATCACTTCATGGAAATACCTTCGTGTATTTAGACTTATTAGTGCCAGATATTGTTACGAAAACTTGGACTTGGTTAAAAATATGAAAGTAATTTTTGCCAATGTTGGGCAACTGAAGTAATTAATATACTGAATGCTCAAATAATAAATGTTACCTTTTTAATAGAGACATAAAAAATCTAGTTATATTCTTCCAATAGCTGATACAATTAGTGATTTAGAATATTTGGGAGGAGTGTCACAGATCATTCTGCAGTTTTGCACCGGACAATAATTGAAACCTGACACAAACAATAGCCGAAGCCGTTAGCGTAGCGGCCTACGGTTGCGTAGCCCGCTACGCCGATGGCTACGACAATTGTTTGTCCAAACGCCTGAGTAGCCTACTACGCTAAATATGCCATATGTTTTAAAATAATTCTATCAAGAATGAGCATTAAAAGGATATTATTATTGAAATAGGATTATTGAAATAGGTTATTTTTGGAGCCGACGCAACGCCTGCCGCTGTCACCGTATAAAAATAACTGTATATTTAGCCAAAGGCATAATCTCAACAATGGCTAACACGCTGCACATCACAATCAACACAATTAATTTTGCTGTAAAGTGGTAGGTACCCTCTTAGAGCTGCTCCGAGTTAAGCGGGAAGCTTTTTAAGATAGATTAAACCTTCTTTTAAGTACGAAAATTCGAATCATATGATATACCTAAAGACAATATTTATTGTTTTATGAGAAAGTAAATTGTAGGTAGCGTTTAAGATTAGTTAATGTACAAATTAGAACCAAAACAACACTAATTTTTTTATTGCCGACAGTGGCAGACAAGCAAACAGTCCTTATGTGATGGTAAGTGGTAACTGTCGCTCATAGACGACTCAGAGACTGCGAAACCGCTGCCTGCCATAAAGGGAGTGGGGTAGGTGAAAGGAATGAGGAAGGTGAGGAAAAAGGAAATTGGGTCTCTGGCACTCTCACTTCAAACGAAACGCAATAGCACGGATCCAATTACTCTTACGTCGATTTCTATGAGAAGGTAGTACTTACCCGGTCGATCCGGCCCGCCATGCTGAAATCAGCGTGGATCTACTACCGTGAGAAAGTTACCTGTAGTAAATAAATTCTTTTCAATAACTATTATTTCAGGAAAGGCCATCGGGTTACCTCCGAGCTTCTTAGCGCTCGAAGAAGGAAGTAAGGGAGGTGGTGTAATAGAGGTAATATTACAAAATCTAAATTACTTACTTTTTACTTAGAAGTTTTCATAAATATGGATTTACCTATACCCGAAACAGGATCAGAAACAATAATTCATTTCAGTAACATTTGTCTGGTTTTTAAGATATTAGTGTTTTATTTTATAAGATCTTAAATAAAGGTAATTGATTATTATCATCACTTATATCCTACTAGATGTCCAACCTCGCTTCGCTTCGGTATCAAAAGTTTCATTCGATCTCACAAAGGCTACGAAAAATATCATTGCAATAGATTTACGAAGGCGCTTAAAATATTGCAATTCTAAAAATGTCTAAGAAAATATGTTAAACATAATAAAATGTAGCGTATGTTATCCGCTTCATTTATTTATTTATTAAGTAGTAGTAGTTTAAGTAACGTATATTTTTAGTTAAATTTGTAGTTGCAAAAAAAACGAAAACACATTAAAAAAAAATCTTTTCTCTTTGTAATATTAGTTTAGTTAAAGCCCATCAGCTTACAAAATTAGTCCTAAGTGTGTGCCACATACCTATTTAATAAATTCTATTTTTAGGGATCAGCCAGCGAGTGTGTACTAGTTACGATGCTGGCCGCTCGAGCTAATGGAATTAAGCGATTAAAACAACAATTCCCGAACGCCGATGAAGGTCTTTTGCTCTCTAAATTAATTGCTTACTGCTCAAAGGAGGCACATTCCTGCGTCGAAAAAGCAGCTATGATCTGCTTCGTTAAGCTCCGCATTTTACAACCTGATAATGACGGGTGTCTTAGGGGAGACACCTTAAAACAAGTAAGTGTGTTATTGATTATGTATATGTACGTTTTTAATTACTTTTCGTATTATAAAATACGACAAATTAGGTTACAATAACAAATTATATAGATTGGTAGGCACTATCTCCCCAATAACAGAGGCATCATTGGCACGTTGCTGTCTTTAATGTTAGCCTTATGGTAAGTGATTTATTTCGTTAGATTAGTGTCCTTGAAGGCAGAGCATAGCAGAACACTAGATGCTATGCAATAAACTTTAATAATTAAACTATGAAATCTATATAATAAAACATTCATTTATATTTATTTACCCGTATAGTCCTAATTATCATTGTGATTTGCGCGGATGAAAATTTAATTAGTTTAAAAAATATAATCTCTTAAGTCGCCACTAGCATTGTAATTTAAAATGGAATTGGGCATGCAATAAAGTACAGGCGAAGGCGTAGATAGGTGGACGGTAATTGAAGAAACAAGACGAGCGTCGCGGCGGCGGCGTCGAGGTGCTCAGCGATAACGCCGCCGTCCCGCGTTTAATGACTCGCCCGCAAATGCCGGAAATACGTGGCGAGCCGAGCGGTAATGGAGCCGCATTGTGTGCCACTTTCTATGCCACGAATATTGAAATGTCATCATACCTACCCCCTAAGAGATATCTCTGTAGATTGCAATCTCGTCACTATAATGTCAGAACTCTCAAATCTTTTATTCATTTGAATAACGCATCATTGTTTTATTCATGCATAGGATAAATATAGTACATAGAATTTTTTTAATTATGGTTGAGGCTTTACCTAAAAAGCTCGAGTCTTTTATGTAATAGATTTTTGTTATGGTTCAGCTTTCTTATGATGTTTTTCTTTACATTAAACTCCAAGATAAACTTGAAAATACATTCTTGAACTAACTTTTAAAAGTGGTTTTGGTTTTTGGTCAACCAGATATTCGTTACTACATTACTACACATACAGTTAATGTTGTTATAGGCTATGGAAGAAGATGAGGAAGCTGGCCGAGTGCCGTTTTTTGTGTCGACAACATTAGGAACAACATCATCCTGCGCATACGACAACTTGGCGGAGATCGGACCTGTCGCCAAAAGATTCCCGTGTGTTTGGCTTCACGTAGATGCTGCGTATGCTGGCAGCTCCTTTGTCTGCCCTGAACATAAGTATCACTTAGCAGGGATAGAACATGCAGACTCGTTCAATACCAATACGAACAAATTCATGCTGACAGCGTTTGACTGTTCTCTTCTATGGGTTACTAATAAGTATCTATTGACATCAGCCCTCGTCGTCGACCCACTTTACTTACAACACTGTTATGACCACACTGCCATCGATTATAGGCACTGGGGAGTGCCATTGAGCCGACGCTTTCGGTCGCTCAAGCTGTGGTTTATGTTGCGAAGCTACGGAATTAGCGGACTGCAGAAATATATTCGCCGCCACTGTGAACTAGCTAAATATTTTGAACAACTCGTCAAGAAAGATGATCGATTCAAAGTTTGCAATCAAGTGAAGGTAGGTTTACTTATCGATTTTCTAGAGTGAATGTTATTTATTAATGATGTTACGTCGGTAAGGTAGAGGTACAAGGTGACTTTAAAGCGATGCACTCACGTACGTAGGTACCTATAGATTGTTAAACTACCTACCTTCTTATTATTGCACCTGTCTGACAAATGGTATAGTTTTTATTATGGTAGACAATCGTTTATCTCTGCATCACCTAAGGTTGACTGGTAGAGAGTGCATGAAGTTTAATAAATTAATAAATAAACAATGCTTTTGGCATCAAATAGTGCATATAACCTATTCTTTATAAAGTGGAAGAGTTTGTTTGTTTGAACGCACTAATCGCCGGAACTAACAATCGGATTTAAATAATTCTTTTTGCGTTCGATAGCTGTTCTTGAGGAAGGCTATGTAACATCACGCTATTGGCGACGGGAGCAGAGTAGTAACCAAAGATATAATTTAACACATGTGAAACCGCGCTGCGGGAAGCTAGTACCTATCTAAATAGAACTTAGAACGATCTGATTTAGATTACGTCTAATGCCTGATTAGTCTCATTAGTTCTATCGGTAGGTAAATTGCTCCAAGAAACAATGATAATAAAATAGCCATAATAGAAACAAGTGAAACAAAGTTAATCGGGCTCGACTCACTAGTTCTACCGTAATTACTTTTATTTTTACGATGGCTAGGTATACTTATATACGGTCACTTACTTTTATCTGGTCTGTCGATGTCGTCGTTCGTGCTACCTATTAGTTTGAGAGATGCCGATATGAATATTATTTCCAGTTGGGTTTGGTTTGCTTCCGCCTGGTGGGTGGCTCTGACGAATCAGGTGAACAAATAGATGAACTGAACAAGAAGTTGTTGACCAACATCAATGCTTCTGGCAAACTGCACATGGTGCCTGCAAATGTCTGTGACCGATATGTGATCCGCTTCTGCGTGTGCGCTCAACACGCTGCTCGCCAGGACATCGGTACCTACCTAATATTTGAAAATATTTATTAATATAATATTAATAATGTTTATTTAAGTGTCTATATAAAAATATATTTTAAAATTTTAGAAATAGCTTGGGACATAATAACAGAGTTTGCTACGGAGTTGATTGAAGGACCCGATAAAGAACGGGTAAGGAATTATTAACTATTTATTTATTATTCCTAATAGGTAGGTACTCTAATTTAAAAGCTCCCTTCTTTTAAATTAGAGTACCTACCTACCTATTGGGAAATGTGATTTTCTTTGCAAAGATTGTAGGTAGGTATTATCTAAAATACATATTTTACAGTGAACATGCAGACTGACTATCATCATAATGCAGATAATTAAGATTTTGAATAACTGATTACAGGATCTCGACATCCAGGACCGTGCTACGCGTCGCAGCCGTGCCGCGTTGGCACATAAGCGCTCGTTCTTTGTGCGCATGGTCAGCGACCCCAAGATCTACAACCCGGCTATCAATAAGACCCCGCCGCCGCTGGTCACCACGCCCAGTTCGCCGCCATCAATCGCCATGCTCCGCTCTGTGCCGTCCACACCAAGCACTCCGGCTGACACCATCTCCCAGCTCGAACAACCATCAACACCGTATAACACTTTATTTTATACTGTTCTATATTATATTATTTTTCTCATAATCTCTAAATCTTAAAATGATTTAAGATATCGATTTCAGTTAGGTACCTACAGCAAAGAGTAATACCTACTTCGGTACTATCTAATTTTTCTAACTCTGTTCTTTATAAAACCTAAAATGATAATGCGTTATAATGAAAACTTTAATGAAAGATGGTGCATTTTTTCTGAAAAAATAAATTGTAGGTATATCACTAAATAAAAAATATGTAATAATTGAATAACGCTTAGAAGAAAAGTGGAAATGGCCCAGTGGATAAGGCACCCACTTCGTAAACACGAGGTAGTGGGTTTAAATCTAAGTTTGGCAAGTACCTACCAATATGATTTTGCAAATCATATTAAGTATGTACTTTTTAAGTTTATAATAATAATAATATAATAGTATCACACCAACTACACACAACGATATCTAGACCCAAAGTAAGCATATATTATAGCTTGTGATATGGGTTCTAGAAATGCGGATATACATACTTAAATACATTTTTTTTTGTAAATGCATACATATTAGGTATACATAGAAACACCCAGACCAATGCAAATAGTCATGTTCATGCACACAAATGTTTGCACTGAGCGAGAATCGAACCCGCGACCTTTGCGTGGCAGTCTGTCGGCTAATCTTGGACATTTCTGACTGACGGTAAAGGAAAACATCGTGAGGAAACCTGGACATAAAAGTCTGAAATTGCCAATCCGTCTTGAGCAACCGTGGTGATTAATGCTCATGCCTTCTATTTATAAGAAGAGGCCTTTGCCCTGCAGTGGGACAGTAAAAAGGCTGGTATTATATCGCATAGAAATGAACCTACATATTTTCTTATATTAATTACAGCAAACAATCATCGTGGATCAGCTGGCCGTTAGGATTCTTCTTCCAGAGCGTGGATCATGACGCTAATGATATGCCACTGAGGTAAAATTGTTTTAAATTTACGTCTGTAGCACAAAATAAAAATAACCTAGAAACGAAAGACTGACCCTCAGCTGTGTAGGCCATTAATGTTCTATCAAAACTACAAAATCAAAATAAGTACTCGTTTTTTGGGTCCATTTCAAGGAGACTACCACAGATATTATTCCAAAAAATAAGTCACTTAAAACGCAATCTTAATTTCTCTATGCGGTCTAGCTAAACTGCTACTATTTTAGCACTGATTTTATAGTTCATAAATTTAATTTGATTAATCGTCTAGTATAATACAAAAAGTTTGAATTTTGCGTATAGATTCCGGCACCTGGACACGATGGTACGTCTGAAGAGCCCTGGCACTGCAGGTCGCCGTGGCTCATCTCCGTGCGCTTCACCTGAGCATCGAGCCTCCTCTCCCTCCAACCATTGACCGACTCCAAACCAGTAGTCTAGCCCTCAGCCGTATCGTCGATAGTTATCTCAGAAATAAATGTGTGCAATGAATTTGTTTTGTTTTGTTTATTGTCCTAGCTCTTGTAGTGTTCTACAATTTAATCTTATCTTCTATACATATAATAAAAATATAACCGGTCGCTGTCTGTACATTGAAGATATTCTAGAAAAAATATTATTGGGATCTTTATAAACGCAAATAGAACCCAAAACAATGATTGTTACAATTTTTGTCTGTTTGTCTGTGCGTTTGTTCACGCTAATCTCAAAAACGGCTTATCCGATTTAAATATGGTTTTTACTGATACATTGTGGTAAGCTTCACTTAACATTTAGTGTTTGTTTCATGTCAATCGGTTCATAAATAAAAAAGTTATGCCAATTTAAATAATCACATCATACATGCGGTATGTATTTAGCTTAAGTTAGGTTAACACGTCTTATTTCTTTATTAAAATGTAAATGCTTTATCAGTAAAATGTAAATAAAAGTTAGATTTATATTTTTCTGAACTTATTTTATTTTTATTTTTTGTGATAAAAACATGTTTGTTAACACGTCTCATTACGAAATAGGTGGAATTAAAGTGAATTACGAAATAGTAGTAGTCGATTTACGCTGGTTTCAGCATGAATGGGTCGGATCGACCAGGGAAGTACTACCCTCTCATAGAAGATCGCTGTAAGAGTAATAGTATCCATATTATTGCGTTTCGTTCGGTAAGTGCGAGAGCCAGAGGCCCAACTGATGCAAAGATGACAATCCTCGCAGTATGTGTGGGACCAGCTGAGTATCCGTGGAGTCATTGTGTGGGTGGTGTGGGTCAATTCGCCGGCCAGGGAGACCCGTATAAACGGTGGTGCCGCTGGCCACCAGCGGCATTGTACAGGGGCCCAATTAGACGTAACCGTAGTATTACGGTAGTAGATTTAAGCTGGTTTCAGCATGAATGGGCCAGATCGTCCGGGGAAGTACTACCCTCTCATAGAAGATCGACATCGTATTTAGTACTACTGCGTTTCGTTCGGTGAGTGAGAGTGCCGGGGGCCCAATTTCCCCCTTTCCTCTTTCTTCACTTCCCTCACTCCCCTAACCCCATTCCCAGCAGCTATAGTGGAGGCCACCATACCAGCAGTTTAAAACGATGGCTTTTGGTATGGTGGCCACCACTTTTGGATTCCACTGACTGCTTACCATCAGGCGGGGTGGAGTCAATTTGGTAGTGAAAAAAAAAAAAATACTATCCTAAGATGCTGCCCCACCAGGATGCGCATAATCCCGGAGTGGTTCGTCGTGTAGGTTGGTGACCGGATAGTGGGATCCGGCGACCATTTTCGAGAGAGTACGGGGGCCCTTTGCGAGCAGTCCGTATCATCGGAAGCCTGGAGGCCACTTGAGCCTTTACAGCTGCGAGACATCGCCTCCTCAATGGCCGTCTTCTATCGCCTTTACCACGGAGTCTTCTCAAGAGCTCTTTAAATTAATCCTACCCTCTCCCTTTTTATCCAGAACGACACGTGCGGGACTGAAGTGCTACTCTTTCACAGTGCAATCTAAAGGGTCTTGAACCAAACGGTTGAGCACTTCATACTACTTTGTCCCTCAATTAAAGCCTATAAATCTTTGCCAGCGCATGAGTTTCCATCTAACTTTGATCCTGGGTCTTTAAAGCGGGGCGTGAAAAAGCATCTCACTAAGCCGCCATAGTGGAGGCCACCATACCAGTAGTTTTTCTTTTGGAATGGTGTCCACCACTTCTGGATTCCACTGACTGCTTACCATCACGCAGAGTAGAGTCACTTTGGCAAGTTAATATATAAGTTCAGTTTCCCGTGAGCCTATGTTTCGCGATGACAATTAATAAAGCCTAAGGTCAGACACTAAATGTTGTGAGTATGGATCTAAATATTAGCTGTTTTTCGCATGGTCAGCTTTATGTGGATTTGTCACGTGTAAGTAATCCTAGCAGCCTGTATGGCTTTGATCCCCGATGGCTGTATAGCCATTGTCTAACATCGTATCGTATCGATAGTCTAATATCGTATATAGAGAAGAATTTACTGTAAAGATTTTTCTTATTCACCTAAACGAAGATGTTTATAATTCAAAACAAACCAAAAGATATATCCAAAAAATGCTGCCCAAAATCACTATTCTACGCGGACGAAGTCGCGGGCACAGCTAGTGTAACAATATTATCAATATTAGATAAGTATATCAGCCGAAAGACGTTTACTGCCTTACTCCGTAGATTATACACTTATATACTGGTAAACCTCTCCCAATTTTTACCAACCAAGCCAACTAAAATGTCTAACTTAAGAATTTAACTCTAAACTTTTAGCTTTGAGTGCTCATAGCAAAACTGTAGGTTTTTTATGTAACTATTATTTTGCGAGATCTTGAAAATATGCATTTTCAAATGCAGTTTCATGTTTTATTGTAAAAAATAAATGATCCATTCAAATTAAGTTAACCATACTACTTATTACATAAGTACATAATTAAAACAAAGTAGTTCACTTCAAATGAATCCCTATTTCCCTTGGTCATGGCATCACGCGTGAACGGCTAGATCAATTTCGTTAATTCTTTTTTTTTTGTGTTTGTTATTGTCAGGGGAAGGTTCTTATGCAAGAAAACTAAGAAAGTTGCGCGGTGATTTAGAAAGTTTAAGATACTTAACCACCTTATCATCACTACATAGTATAAAACAAAGTCGGTTACCGCTGTCTGTCCCTATGTATGCTTAGATCTTTAAAACTACGCGACGGATTTTGATGCGGGTTTTTTTAATAGATAGAGTGATTCAAGAGGAAGGTTTATATGTATATAACATGCTTAATATAGTAGAGAAACATTGATAAATTTAGATGTTTTTAATGTGATGTCGTAAATAAACAAATTTTTTGCGCTTACATTGCAACGCTGGCTAAACCCTACAAGATAGATCAAAGTAATGTACTACAGTATTGTACACATTGAAAAGGTCTACAAAAGAGTCTGCAATAGTATATGTCTATCTCTAAGGGATAACCCACAATAACCATTTTTATCCTTTACATTTTATGAGAAATAATGGCTTATTTTCGAAGCTATTTTAAGCAGTAGGTACAGCATTTATCCTTATCAAATTAAGTACCTTAAATACATTGTGCATTTAATATAAATCAATAATGCCCTTTGGAGCATGTATTTTAAATAAATATTTTCAAAGATGTTACAGATTAAAAATGCAGGGAGGGATATAGCGGCAGGGGACCGGCATTCTGTAGTAAAATTAAATTTTCTACAGAATGTGTAAATACAGCGTTCACAGCATTTGTTCCTCTTCGCACGGGCAATGCTGTTACTAAATATAGTATCAGCATTGCACCCGTGCGAAGCCGGGGCGGGTCGCTAGTGGTTAATAAAGACAGCTGGGTTAATAGGAAAATAAAAAAGTAAATGAAAGTATTTCTTCTAGGCCCACAAAATAAAGAAAACCGTTATCTGTCCTTGTAATTTGAATGACTGCCTAACCATGCGTCAGCTGCGGATGAATCTTTCAGGATTCTATTATATGAAGTGGCAGAGTTTGTTTGTTTCAACGCGTTAATCTCTGGAACTACAAGTCGGCTTTGAATAATTCATTTTGCATATGATAGTCTAGTTATTGAGAAAGGTTATAGGCTTTGTAACATCACGATACTGGCGACGGAAGCAGGGCAGTAAGCGGGTGAAACCGCGCCGCGGAAAACTAGTAGTTAATAAAATAATCACAATAGGTAAGTTGATTGATTGATGTAGGTGTATTATAGGTAGGTACCTACTCTGGGTTATAAAAACAGATACACAATTAGACACAAAAATATACATAAAGCTCTAATAAATAGATAAATCACCCATGCTTCTCTAAGAAAATTTTATAAATAGATAAGTACGCACCTAATAATAACACAACTTGTAGATATTGTTAATTTATATTTTGCAAGGGAACATAAAACAAAATACATTTTAATATGCTGCGCGTCTTTACGTACCACACCCTTGTCCACGTTCAGTATCAAGGCATCGACAACGTAAGTATGATATCTTTTTATATTTTTTAGCCTTAATTTCGTCGTTTTACAGAACATCCCAATCAATAAAACTATCTGGATATTTTTTTTTAATTTTTGGTTTAGGCACAGGCTTTTCGTTATTCCATGATAGCCTATGCTTATAATAGGTACCAAACATACGTATTCAGACAAGGCAGCTGCTTCCCTCACTGTTCACCTATACAGCATACCCTAAACTCTAGGGTACAGAAGGACAATAAGACATTCTCTAGAGCCTACAAAATATCTATTTTCTGCCTCGTGCCTATCTTTAGAAAAGTAAATGTTCCTTATTTATGCACTTGCCTAACTATTAAAACTAATTCCAGGACACATACGCATCAGCTGGTCACTTGGTTACTTCTTGGTGAGTGAGGACTATGACGATCTTAAGTAAATGTAATAGATAATTTTTTTGAAGACTGATTTTTAGAATTTTTTTTTTTGGTTAATTTTGTATTAAGTTTATTAATTACTTTAAGTTTTAATAATTCATGCCCTCAAATTAAATTAAATTAGCCGTACCTTACGGTAAATTTATATAAATTAAAACATTTAACATATAAAAATATAAATAAATAAATAATACCAGAACAACCACACAACACCATCTAGACCTAAAAAGTAAGCATATATTAATAGCTTGTGATATGACTTACTTCTAGAATGCGGATAAACGTGTGCGTTCCCATTGAGGCACCACATCTGAATTTTAAGCTTTTAAATGCGTCAGCCTTTAGTAAAAGTTCTCAAATGATTGTAAATTCAGTCTTTCATTTGTAAAAGTAGGCACTCAAAAGTTACAAGCGGTCAAAGGTGGTCCCTCAATCGTGGCTGACAGGCATCCATATCTCAAAACCTTGTTAAAATTTACAACTGCTATTAATGACTACTCTTAGTAAAGGTTTGTTACACTACTTTTTTTTATTAAATATCAGCTTTGCTGGTTCATTATATAAAAAGCGCTAGCATGCAGAAGGTGGTCCTTCAATCGATCACCATAAGTTCACATAAATGGAGACCACAGTGGAATTTGGAAATTTCGTATGGCGTATAATAAAATTATATTATCTACACTAGCTGTGCCCGCGACTTCGTCCGCGTGGAATAGTGATTTTGGGCAGCATTTTTTGAATATATCTTTTGGTTTGTTTTGAATTATAAACATCTTCGTTTAGGTGAATAAGAAAAATCTTTACAGTAAATGCTTCTCTATCTAAGATATTAGACGTATAGCCATCGCGGATCAAAGCCATACAGGCTGCTAGGATTACTTACACGTGGCAAATCCACATAAAGCTGACCATGCGAAAAAAAGTTAATTTTTAGATCCACACTCATTAATTTTATTGTCATCGCGAAACATAGGCTCACTGGAAACTGAACTCGTTTAAAACTAAACGGGAAATTGTTTGGAATGAAAGGAATCCGAGGAATAAAAACGCTATAAGTTTTTTTTTTTATATTAGCCTGCCAAAGTGCCTCTACTCTGGCTGATGGTAAGCAGTCAGTGGAATTCAGAAGTAGTGAACACCATTCCAAAAGCCAAACTACTGGTATGGTGGCCTCCACTATGGCGGCTTAGTGAGATGCTTCTTCACGCCTCGCTTAAAAGTCCCAGGATGAAAGTTAGGTGGGAACACATGCGCTGGTAATAAAGTGCTGAACCGTTTGGTTCGAGACCCTTTAGATTGCACTGTGAAAGGGTAGCACTTCAGTCCCGCACGTGTCGTTCTGGATAAAAAGGGAGAGAAAATATAAATCTAACTTGTATTTACATTTTAACTAATAAAGTATTTACATTTTAATTTACATTTTAATAAAGAAATAAGACGTGTTAACCTAACTTAAAAACAAACTAAGCTAAGCTAAATACATACCACATTTATGACGTGATTATTTAAATAAAATTAGCATAACTTTTTTATTTATAAACCGATTGACATGAAACAAACACTTAATGTTAAGTGATGCTGACCACAATGTATCAGCGAAAACCATATTTAAATCTGATAAGCCGTTTTTGAGATTAGCGTGAACAAACGCACAGACAAACTTACGGCAATCGTACATACGATTGCCGTAAGATTAGGTAAGAAATATTCTCATACAGGCACACATCTGAATTTTCACGCGAACGAAGTTTGTCTGTGCGTTTGTTCACGCTAATCTCAAAAACGGCTTATAAGATTTAAATATGGTTTTCGCTGATACATTGTGGTCAGCATATTAGTAATAAATATCAGTATAATCCGTCTCTAAGGCGAATCCGATTTAAATCTATTCACCCGCTACCCCTAAAACAGACGAAATTTTGCGATATTTAACGAAACTTGGCACTCCTATTTTCAAAAACTATAGAAGCTCCATACAAATTTTGTTCCCACTTATACTCCAGGGAAATAAATTGCGCAAAATCCCGTCTTAGAGAGCACCTATTTCCAAAATTTAAAACTCCTAGCACTTGTAGTTTTTGAGATTTCGTGATGAGATGAGTGAGTGAGTGAGTGACCTTTCGTTTTTATATATGTATAGCTTTTGCCCGCGGCTTCGCTCGCATGAATATCGTTTTTTAATAGACATTTTTATATTGTTTAAATACTGTTTTGAATACTATTTCTAATCTCATCAACATCACTATTCGTACAAACCCTCTTTCACCTACCTAAAGATATCCCCCGTAAAACAACATACAATACACAAAGGCAAATTTTCACTACAATAACTTTCCCCTTTCCCTCCCTTCCCCTTCCTTCCTCTCCCCTCCCCTTCCTTCCCCTCCCGTCTTCCTCCCATCTCCCTCACTTTCCCTCACTTCCCACTCACTCACCACCACTTCTGACTCCTCACTTTCCCTCACTTCCCTCACTTTCCCTTACGTCCCCTTCACTTGCCCCTCACTTGCCCTTCACTGCCTCCTCACACCTCTAAGTTCCCTCTTCCTTTTTTATGTTTACACAACGCCATCTAGACCCAAAGTAAGCATATTATATGCTTGTATTATGGGTTCTAGAATACGGATAAACATACTTAAATACTTTTATTTTTGTAAATAGATACATATTATACATATAAACACCCAGACCAATGCAAATAGACATGTTCATGCTACAAATACTTGCACTGAGCGGGAATCGAACCCGCGACCTCACAGTCCATACACAGTACCACCGAAATACAGAAGCAGTCGATTTCCCCCTGACTTTCCCCTCCCTTTCCCCTGACTTCTCCCTCACTACCCCGGCACTTTCCCCTCACTTCTCCCTTCCTTTCCTCTTCCTCCCCCTCCCTTCCCCCTCCCTCCAAATTTCAAGTCGCCTACTTCAAAAGCAAAGATCTTTCCATACAATATTTCATCCCTTATTTCACTTCTATAAATCCACCCCAGTAAAAAAAAAGTTATGAGCGTATTTTTTATTACATAAAAGTATTCCAAAACAAAATTTCAAAGCTGTAACTTAAAAAATGAAGACGTTTCATACAATCGATTTCATCCCTTTTCATACACTTAAGGGTTGAATTTTTAATAAGCCTTTCTTTGTACACTTCTAGACATTAAGACAAACACACCCTCCAAATTTCAAGTCGCTACGACCAGCGGTTTAGGCTTTACGTTGTCTGTCAGTCAGTCAGTCAGTCAGGACAAAGCCTTTTATAATATGTATGGATGTATGGATTAGACGTATAGCCATCAGGGATCAAAGCATACAGGCTGCTAGTAATGCTAACACGTGATAGAGCCACTTAAAGCTGACCGAAAAACAGCTAATACTTAGATCCACACCCACAACTTTTAGTGTCTTATTTTACTTTAATTACTTAATTAATTAATTACTTTAATTAGTCATCGCAAAACATAGGCTCACTGGAAACTGGACTCGTTTAAAACTAAATGAAAGACTGTTTAGAATGACAGGAATCCGAGGAATAAAAACACTATCAGCTATTCCGCAACCTGTTAAAATATCTGCTTCTATAAGATTTCGTAGTAAATTAACGAATGTTCGATGTGATTCTTTAAATTGGCATAACTTTTTTATTTATGAACCGATTGACATGAAACAAACACTAAATGTTAAGTGAAGCTTACCACAATATATTAGTGAAAACCATATTTAAATCGGATAAGCCGTTTCTGAGATTAGCGTGCACAAACGCACAGACAAACAGACAAACAGACAAACAGACAAACAGACAAAAATTTTAAAAATCATTGTTTTGGGTTTTATTTGCGTTGATATAGGTCCCAATAGTATTTTTTCTCATATATCTTCCATGTACAGACAGCGATCGGTTACATTTTTATTATATGTATAGATAGTTAATATAATTTTATATTATAATCATTATCTACATTTATCTATACATATAATAAAAATGTAACGGATCGCTGTCTGTACATGGAAGATATATGAGAAAAAAAATTATTGGGGCCTTTATCAACGCAAATAGAATCCAAAACAATGATTGTTACATTTTTTGTCTGTTTGTCTGTTTGTCTGTTTGTCTGTTTGTCTGTTTGTCTGTTTGTCTGTGCGTTTGTTCACGCTAATCTCAAAAACGGCTTATCCAATTTAGATATGGTTTTCACTAATACATTGTGGTAAGCTTCACTTAACATTTAGTGTTTGTTTCATGTCAATCGGTTCATAAATAAAAAAGTTATGCCAATTTAAAGAATCACGTCGAACATTTGTTAATTTACTACGAAATCTGATAGAAACAGAGACTTTAACAGGTTACGGAATTAGCTGATAGCGTTTTTATTTTTCGGATTCCGCTCATTCTAAACAATCTTCCGTTTAGTTTTAAATGAGTCCAGTTTCCAGTGAGCCTATGTTTCGCGATGACAATTAATAAAGCCCAGAGTCAGACACAACTAAAAGTTGTGGGCGTGGATCTAAGTATTAGCTGTTTTTCGCACGGTCAGCTTTATGTGGCTCATCACGTGTTAACATTCCTAGCAGCCTGTATGCTTTGATCCCCGATGGCTATACGTCTAATCCATACATCCATACACCCATACATATTGTATAAGGCTTTGTCCTGACTGACTGACTGACTAACAGACAACACACAGCCTAAACTGCTGGTCGTAGCGACTTGAAATTTGGAGGGTGTGTTTGTCTAAATGTCTAGAGGTTGTACTAAAAAAGGGTTTTTAAAATTTAATCCCTAAGTGTGTGAAAAGGGATGAAATCGATTATATGAATCTTCTTCATTTTTTAACTTACAGTTTTGTAATTTTATTTTGGAATACTTCTATTTAAATAAAAAATATCCTTATAATTTTATTTTAACAGGGGTGGATTTAGAGGGGTGAAATTAGGGATGAAATATTCTATACAAAGATCTTTAGCTTCTGAAGCTAGCGACTCGAAATTTACAGGGAGGGGGAGGGAGGGAAAGGAGGGAGGAAAAGGAGGAACTGATGAGAAGGAGGAAGGGAGGGGAAAGTGAGAGGGAAGTGATGGGGAAGTGAGAGGAAAGTGATGGAGAAGTGAGGGGGAAGTGAAGAGGAAATGCGGGAGAAGTGAAGGGAAAGTCGGGGAGAATTCAGAGGGAAGTAAGGGGAAAGCCAGGGAGAAGTGAGGGAGAAGTGAGGGGAAGTGAGAGGAAAGTGAGGGGGAAGTGAGGGGGGTGAGGGGGAGATAAAAATAGTATGAAAAACAGTATTTAAACAATATAAAAATGTCTATTGGAAAAAACGACATTCACGCGAGCGAAGCCCAAAAGGTCACTCACTTATCACGAAATCTCAGAAACAACAAGTGCTAGGAATCTCAAACTTTGCATTGTCATTCCTATTAGAATATAGGTGCTCACTTAGATGGAATTTTGCGAAATCCATCCCCTAAGGGGGTATAAAGGGGTGGCAAAGTTTGTATGAAACTTCTATAGTTTATATAGTAGGATTACCAAATTACTAGAAAATACTCTTTTTTTAATATTCAGAAACCACCCTTATTAAATGGGCAAATAAGAGTCGCAAGTTTATGTGAAAGTGGTTTGTCAGTTTTAGCGGTAGCGGGTTTAAACTGGATTCGCCATAGAGACGGATAATACTGATACAATGTACGATTGCCATAAAATCAGGCACGCAATATTCTCATAGAGGCACCCATCTGAATTTTCACGCGAACGAAGTCGCGGGCAACAGCTAGTAATATTATAATTTTATTATTAGTAAATACCTAGCATAACATATAACATAAATCAAATTGTATTTTTTTGCATGTTAGAATTTTTCTTTCTTTTCTTTTTATAAGCTGAGTAAAATAAAATATGATTAAAATGTATACAAGCAAACGGTCATTAGTTTTTATTTATTCCAAAATAATCCTGCTGTGTGTTCACCCCGATGCTAGATTTCTTAGCAGGAATTTGATTGTTGTTTAAAGCAAAATTTGTAGGTTTTTTTTTATATTGTTTAGTAAAGTAAACGATTGTTGTTGTGTATTGTCATAGACATAGTCTATTGTTGAATGTCGAATAAACGTCAGTGCGTATCCAACTATCATTGCGTTTCACTTGTCCTCACATATTTAACAGTGGCGACGAGGCATCTTAGTAGCTTTCTCCCTCACTTTGCACCGCCGAATAGAACTTATACCTCTCGCCAAATCCGCATACTTGAGGTATAAAATGCTTATCCAAAAGTAGCAGTATATCTTCGAAAGGCACCAACTGCAGTTCTTTGGGCAGCGCCAAATCGGCTGCGAGTTTATATGTAGGTTCGCTGAGTGCGCTCAACAAAATCGCTCGTCGCTTGATGGCTGTCACGTCAGTTGACGCGTTCACATCATTCGCGATGAACCATTGCGTCAAACGTCCTTTACGTCCCCTTCCAAGGGTTGATTACAAGCCGTTTCTTTAAATTAATGTTTAGAATTTATTAGACAATTTTATTAAGTGTTTTTACACTAAGAGAGAGAAATGTTGTGTATTGTCATAGACATAGTCTATTGTTGAATGTCGAATAAACGTCAGTGCGTATCCAACTATCATTGCGTTTCACTTGTCCTCACTTATTTAACATTTGTAAAAAACATTTACTAAAGGATAGGCAGTAGCAATGGGCTATTTGAGTTCCGAATGCTATGTAAATTGATTGTTTCATAAGGGAAGCGTTTCGACTGAGGGACCACCTTTCACCTGTTGTAACTTTTAAAGGGCTTATTTTACAAACTAGAGATTGAGTTTACAACTGTTTAAATACTTTTACTAACGCTAGAGCCATACGAAATTTCCTAATTCCACTGTGGTCTCCACTTATGTGAACTTATAGTGATCGATTGAGGGACCACCTTCTGCATGCTAGTTCTTTTTATATAATGAACCGGCAAGGCTGATATTTAATAAAGTAGTGTAACAAATCTTTTACTAAGAGTAGTCATTAATAGCAGTTGTAAGTTTTAACAAGGTTTTGAGATATAGATGCCTGTCAGCCACGATTGAGGGACCAACTTTGACCGCTTGTAACTTTTGACTGCCTACTTTTACAAAATAATGAAAGACTGAATTTACAATCGTTTGAGAACTTTTACTAAAGCTGACGCATTTAAAAGCTTAAAATTCAGATGTGGTCTCTCAATGGGAACGCACACGGTAAACATACTTATATACTTTATTTTTGTAAATACACCTACATATTATACATAAAAACATCCAGACCAATGCAAATAGCCCTGTTCATGCACACAAATATTTGCACTGAGCGGGAATCGAACCCGCGACCTCTGCGTGGCTGTCCATACAGTACCACCGAACCACAGAGATTGTCAAATTAAAGATCATTTTGTTTTTAATTTCCATGCATGCTGAATGACTGCATTACATTTTTATTAAAATTATGACAATCCTAGCAATAGCAGAGACTGAGTAATTTCAGCATAGAAGTAATGATCTGCTAGCTGCTAGGGAGGTCATCAACTGCAAGCTCCCACATCCGTCTCAGTTTGTCTCTACCAACCATCAATTCTTTACCCTGCCACCGTTGAATATCTCCCCACCAGTAGACCAGCTTCCATCCACATCATTCAGCTAAGAAATAAATGAGTAAATTTTTTTTTTGCCCAGTAATTTTTTTTTTTTTTTTATATTATAGCCTACCAAAGTGACTCTACCCCGCCTGATGGTAAGCAGTCAGTGGAATCCAGAAGTGGCGGCCACTATACCAAAATAGTAATTAGTAATGTGTTTACGTGAGGTTCAGCGGTTGAGGTGGTACAGTGTTTAGACACTATCACTTCAATCACTAGACCTATAGATATATTTTCGAAATAGATAATCGATGTTAGAGCCAATAAATCAGATTTGTTGCATAGATTTGTGATAGGTACAAAGTTAAAGCTGTTCTTGCATTTTTATTGACTATGATCGCAGATATGCAAGAGATAGCAGACCCATTTATTGCCCAGTGTCCCTATTTGACTGTAGGTGTAGTTAAGATGTTGAGGTGGTCACTTCACTACTGTTTATAGTTTGTGTAATCCGTAAGTATTTATCGCGGGGTCTGGAAAAATTTAAAGTTTTCGTGGAGCAGTAAGTATGATTTAAAAGCGTCATAAAAACAAACTGATAAGATTTTAAATCCCGTATTTATTTATAATTTGGTAATCATATGTATTAAAGTTGTTAATCCCAGACAATTTGATGCGATCGTACTTCAGCGTTCCAACCGACTGTATGTAGAGTTTTATTATCCTCTATGTCCCACGCCAAGCCTCGAACGAAATTACTATGCCGATGTCTATCATGATACAGCTCGATTCTCTTGGAGTTTTCTGTCACATCACAAACTGTCACAATCTTATTGTCACAGCAAACAGCCACCTTGCCACCACTAGAACAACAAATAAATATAAGATCAATATGTAGTGCGGTCAAGTTACGTTCGAAATGAATGCATTAATTTTCTAAAACCCATAAATGTTATGTAATAAAATGGTAATAAAAATTGATATAAAGTTATTAAGAAATGTAGTGTTGCATAATTTGCAACATAAAATGCATAGCAGTAAATGCCGCACTCCCACTCTCATTCTCACTCTAGTAAACGGCGATACTGAGTCACAGAAAAAGATAGCATAGGAAAATGCAACACTGCGATGACTAAACCTCTTTTCTGCCACGGGTAAGTGAAGCGTAGTTCGATATGTCAGTCATGTTTGGCGCCACGATGATTTTGACAATTTCTTTATCTTTATTATTATTATTTTTTTTTTATATTAGCTTACCAAAGTGACTCCATCCCGCCTGATGGTAAGCAGTCAGTGGAATCCAGAAGTGGTGGCCACCATACCAAAAGCCCTAGTCTTAAACTGCTGGTATGGTGGCCTCCACTATGGCGGTTGGGAAAGGGGGTTAGGGGAAGGGAATGAGGGAGGTAAGGAAAGGGGAAAGGGGGGAAGTTGGGCCTCCGGCGCTCTCACTCACCGAGCGAAACGCAGTAGTACGGATACTACTACTCTTAAGTCGATCTTCTGTGAGAGGGTAGTACTTCCCCGGACGATCCGGCCCATTCATGCTGAAACCAGCGTGGATCTACTACCGTATATTGCCGGAATATGTCCAACACCGGACATTTTGTCCGACGCGTGCATCTACCTAAGAGGCCAAGACCTATGCATGACAGTTACTACCCATACAACACGACGATACCTGATATCCAACTTAAGATAGACTTTAAAATTTTTCATACTTACTCTGGATGCATTGCCACTTTGTGCACTGCAGCAGGGAACTCTGCTATCCGAATATTATTTTCAGTGTTCCTTACATCGATCACACGTAAAACACCCGCTTCATCACCAGCTAATAACCGGTGCTCATCTATCCATGCGATACACCGAATACCGCAATCGTTATTGAATAGATCTGTAAAAAATTGTGAGATAATCTTCCACTAAGTTAGGGTAAAGATATGACATAGTGAAAATGTATATAGAGAGAGATTGCAGAAATATAGATGGTAAAATAAATCCATATGCAATAAAGTGGTACAAGTGGCCGAAAGTACCTTAATTGAAAAGAGCCAACCTCTAATGAACTCACGAGTTGTTCAACTGATATGCAGCCTTATCTTCTTTTGTTTTACCTGTGAGTAACATCTGTCATAAAAAGCCAAGGATGCATACTTCAGGCAATCCAATCTTTGCTTTCTTCAGGTGTCTTTGTAAACTTTTTTCTACAAAGAAGTTCCATAGCTCTTTATTTTTAAATTGCAGAACTTTATTTATTGTTTTATAGTACATCGAGTAAGTAATAAAAATAATACTGACCAAGCACTGGTTTATCCACATTTTCATCCCACAATGTCAAATCCTGATCCAAAGACCCAGTTGCAAAGCATGTAGTGGAATTTGGTTTAACAGACAACCCATAAATCATTGAACTGTGAGCCTTAAAGTAGTTTCGTACACAAATCATGTCGTTTATATCCCATACCTATAAAAAGTACACAAATCATGTCGTTTATATCCCATACCTATAAAAAAAAAAGTATGTACTGTACATGTAACTTATTACTGCAATTTTTATAACATAAATAGTTAGAAAAAACATACTATTGGGTGGCAGCAGAATGCTCAAAAACGAAAATATTGTAAAAGCTCTTCATTCGCGGGGTATATAATGTTCTGTAAATATGCCGCAAATACAGAAACCGTGAATATGGAATGGTAATTTAAATGGGACTAGCTTTCCGCGAGCAGGCGCAGTTTCACCCGCATCTTTGTTTACAGCTCAGCTTCCGTCGCCAACAGCGTAATGTTATACAATAGCCTATAACCTTCCTCAATAACTGGGCTATCAAACGCAAAACTATTCAAATCCGACTGGTCGTTCCTGAGATTAGCGCGTTTAAACAAAGAAACAAACTCTTCTGCTTTATATTCGACTGGCCTGTTGGTCTAGTGGTTAGTGACCCTGACTGCTAAGCCGGAGGTCGTGGGTTCGATTCCCACCCAGGACAAAACTTTGTGTGATGAGCATGATTGTTTGTTCTGTGTCTGGGTGTAATTTATCTATAATATGTATGTATTTACAAAAAAAAAAAAGTAAATAAGTAGTATATCAGTTGTTTAGTACCCATAACACAAGCAAATATAATTGCTTAATTTTGGGCTAAATGGCGCTGTGTGCATGTGGTACAATATTATATTATATTATTATTATTATTATATATAATTTGTATTTATAATAGTATAGAGTACTATAGAGTACAAAAGATAGATTATAGGGGATACATTCGTATACAAATTTAATATATAAAAAATATACTTTGTGCATTAAGAAATAAGGTTGCTTTCATTCTGTTTGCTTACCGTACTTACCTTACTTTAAAGCACCTACCTCGGCAATAGTGGCTTCTGTCAAAGGCCAAACCAATACAGCGGCGATATCATTTCACAACATACTTTAGGCATTGTTGGAATAAGGTCTATTTTCCTTTTTTATTAGTCCATTTAAAGACGCATTTACAAAGAATATTTTGTTGGATCCATTACATCCCTTTTTAATAATATGTATGTGTACTTGATGTACGGATTAGATTCGATTATAGAAATTGGGTCGCATTTTTTAAATCCGCGAATAGCGAAAACGCGAATAAGGAGCTTATAAGTAGTTTCACTTTTCCTTATAACCAAGTATGGTGAATTGGCATTAATGGCAGTGTTATACAGGGATGTTGCTGGCTATGCTGTGTTTGATGATTTTCCTGCCACCTTTTCATTTAGCTTAATGCCCTAACTGAATAAAGTATCAGTGACCACCCAGTTGTATTGTATATACTCCAGTAGTAAAGGGCAGGATTGTCACTACCTTCCATTGTATTGTTTGGCAAAATTTTAAACTATATTAAGAAGCTAAGTCTGGATTATCTCAAAATTAGGTCTGCAAAGTCATTGAATAATATATCTGAAAATACAAACCTTTGCATGTCCATCACCTCCAACAGTTACATAATGAAGTTCAGGCACAAGGCAGTCCACTGCTAACACTATGTCATCATGTTCTGCCACTGATGCATGTTCTGTCCACTGGTTCCATGCATTCTGTTGATCACCCCGAGTCCAAATACTAACTGTACCACTATCTTCGCAGAGCAATACCTGTAACATTTATTTTATAGTTTCAAAACTGTCTCTTGCAGATATCCTTGAATAAGCCTATTACCCTTTCGTTACCAGATAATAAAATTTCTATTAGTTTCAACTATTCTTAATAGCCAAACGGCACTGGAACATATAAAATCTTATGTGCTAGATATAATTTATTGTACTCTAGAGTTGTACTATTTATGTTTTCTTTTTATGTTAAAACTCTTGTTAATTACCTTATTATAAGATTGAATAAAGCACCCATCAGCAGTGCCACTGGTCAGAGATATAGTTACTTTACTGTCTGGTCCAATAGTTTTAGTGTCATCTAGTTTATTATATATGTAGGCTCCACCATTCCAATAGCGCCCTGTTAGTTCTGAAGCTCCTATTAAGACTTTGCCATCTGTAATATAAATATAATAAAACTAGATGATAAAATAGCTAGGTGCTAATAATGATTCCTTAAAATTTTCACAAAAACATTTTTGAGCAGGTATATGTTTGGACTATAGTCTTGGGTCTATTAAATAAAGAAAGGAAATTTATATGTCTGCTCTTATTGTTAGTGCGATTATTATTTTTTTCAATATAAACGAGCTGGATAAACATTTAAGTAAAATATACCTGAACAAATACGAATATAATCCAAATCTGTGAGCGAGGTTGTGCCGGTTGTATCCGTCCTGTAAATCTCGGCATTAAGATGCGGTGGTACAATTTTATTGCTGTTTTCCATTGTCATTAATAAGCCAAATTTTTAGTGTAGTAAGGGTGAACTTGCCAAATTTATTGGAAATCGTTTAGATACTTTTCAATATCACAAAAACACACAAAACTATTATTTTAGCACATTTTGATTGACTTCGTATTTTTATTATTCTCTGTGACCTGTGCGTGTGCTTCATTGACTTGTTTTGACATTGACAATGACAATGACATTGACATTACATTGACGCAGAAATTTTAATTTGACAAAAAAGGACAAATCAAAGAAGACAAATGCCGGTCATTAATTTAATCCACATTTTTCTATTTTATCATTGTAATATACCAATAATATCTTCAACAAGAATATTATTCTACACTTGACGCTGGCAGAAATAGCTGACACAATCGTCGGCTCGTTGCCAAAAAAAAAGAAGACGAAGAAGACAAATGCCAAAAGAAATACACACAAAAAAGCACACTGTTGATCATGAATATTTTCACAAGTTTAATTAATCGTTACAGTAAAATTTATTACACATATTATGTCATCTCCAACAAGGCAAACTGCGAAACAGCCTTGTTGACTGATTCTGTTCTGTTCACGATCTAGATCAGAAATTACTTTTTTTTTATTATTTGGAGTTATTTATAATTAATAAATAATAATAATAATATAATAATAATAATATTCTACCACATTCACACAGCGCCATCTAGCCCCAAATTAAGCAATTATATTTGCTTGTGATATGGGTACTAAACAACTAATAAACTACTTATATACATTTTTTTTTGTAAATACATACATATTATAGATAAATTATACCCAGACACAGAACAAACAATCATGATCATCACACAAAGATTTGTCCTGGGTGGGCATCGAACCCACGACCTCCGGCTTAGCAGTCAGGGTCACTAACCACTAGACCAACAGGCCAGTCTTAGATAAATTTAAATTTAAATTTAGATAAATGATTTATCTAAATACCAATAACCTATTTTTATAAATATAATAAAATAAGAACCAACTTATAATATCAGCTTTTATTTATATTTACCATAATAACAGCTTTTATTTATATTTACCAAGGTTGTCTTCGGGTGCTTTTTATCCGAACAATGAAATTTTACGACGGTTACTATTTATAATACGTATCGTTTATTCGCTTCAAATGGTGTTATTGGAGGTCTGTATACTAATAATAATCCAATAATAATAATAATAATAGCCATGACAATAATTATTTTTTCTGAGAAGTAGTCATTTTCAAGTATCATTTAGAAAAATTGTAACAAAAATCGAAATGGTATTTTCCGGCACTGACCTGAGAACAAGGACTCAAAAGTATTACTATGAATAAGACATAATAGCGTACACACTCAGAGACAAATATAAGTTTAATAGTGCTGCGATACCTTCTGACAGTTTATCGATATCGATAGATGAAATTTGTCTATGGGCTATGGTAAATTAATAAACATGCTAAAATCAAATAAGGTATGGTTGCTTATAAGCTTGTAAAAGAACTACAAAAAAACAAAGGGCCGTTTCACACCTCACCATAATGGCAAAGGCCAGCAGCGGCGACAGGAGCACTTTCAATGTGAAATAATCTTGAAGTATATTATATATTCATGTATCATGTTGTAAATTTAAATACAATGTAAATTGTTAATGAATAAATTAAATTGAAAATTGAAATAAACATGATTGATCCACACACTGCCTCGCATCACGGAGCGTAGTGCGAGCGTGCGTGTTCTTGTATTGTTTATAGGTATCTCTCTTTGTATAGAAATCACGTGTGGTGCAACACACTGAAAAAGCATTCGAGCGCTGTGTCGCATGCAGATCACACGCTTACATGCAGAGAAACACGTACTCACGCTCGTGGGTTCGGTGCTAAACGGTATGGACAACGAGTTCTGCAGTAACGTGCGTGATTGATGATGCAGACCGGCATTTTCGCATCGCTTTTCAGTCACCACGTTCCCGCGGTGCAGTGCGGGGCAGTGTGTGTATCGACAAAATACCAAGCCTAACATCGGCCTTTTGTTTTTTTCTGACTTTCATAGTTTAGCCATAAAACCCCAAGATAAAAATAAAACACAGCTGTGTTATTCATGTCACAAATGTATGATTATTTATTACCAATAAAATTAAAGCACATTATTATTGCCCCTTAAAATTACAGTTTTGTTTTAAAATGTCCTGATTTTTTGTGCAGAAGTAGAAATATTTGTGTTATGTTATGAATTCGTACTTTTAGAAATTCCTCTGCGATCAATTTTATCAATAAATTTCTGTAGTCATCTAGAAAATAATTCTCTCTTAATTCGTCTCATGGCATTATCTGTTGGAAATCTGCAAAAAAAACACAATGTATGAAACACTATGAAAGGTACAAAGGTAGTTACCGATTTGTATAAATTGTATGCAAAATCGTAAAATACAAATTATAGTGATATGTGTGAAGTGTGTGTGTGTGAACGCTTCGTGATGTGTTTGTGTGTGTGTGGATCGATCATGTTTATTTCAATTTATAATTTAATTTATTCATAAACAATTTAAATTATATTTGAACTTACAGCATGAAACATGAATATATATTATATAAACTTTAAAATTATTTCACATTGAAAGAGCTTCTGGCGCCGCTGCCGGCCTCTGTCATTCCGGTGTGGTGTGGAACGGCACTGTTTTTCTTGTAGTTCGTTTATGAAAGCTTGTATGCAACCAGACCTGATTTGATTTTAGCATGTCTGGTAATTTACCATAGCTCATAGACAAATTTCATCTATCGATATCGATAAACTGTCAGAAGGTATCGCAGCACTATTAAATATTTCTCTGAGTGTGTACGCTTGACTGTTTCAGCCTTTCTGGTTGAACAGAACGGAGGACCTGCGTTAATACGTGTGCACGCGCGTGGACTTGCTCTCTGTACTGTACGTTCAGTTTGTTTATTGTTTGTTTACTCTGTTACAATACAATACAAGCTAATGCGATTGTGTGTATAATTTTCACCAATTGAGCCTGCCACCTCGTTATAATCTGTGTCTTGTCACATCCTTGTTCTGTGCAAATCACACTCACTTAAATTTGACAAATTTGACAATAAACGAAAGACATTATTGTTACAAACTTACCACGTAAGAAATCCTACACGGAAGATTAGGCAGTATAGTCGATAGACTATAGCCAGCCCTTTGGGCAAACAAAATAAAAAAAAAAAAAATGTGACAACAATTGTCAAAGTTGTCAAATGTGATGCGTACCATACCAAGTGATCGATCATTTGTAAAATTGTAATTGTTTTATTTAATTCTAAACCACTAAAGGCCAATAGTAAGTACAATTTAAAATATAATGCTATCGTCTTATATGTTAAAACTGTGAATAAGAATCCAAACAATTTTTTACTATAAAAGTTTCTTAAACTTTAGTGCTATTTAATATGTTTATCGATATTATACGGTCTGGTAAATTCACTGTAAGTAGTTAAATCTCAAATACTCGAAACCTGTATAGTTTTACGATACATCAAGTCGTGATTTGAAAATTGATTAAGTTATCGATTTTATAGTGATAAAATATTTTTATTTGAAGAAATGCCGTCATTGGATTTGGTTCAAAGTTTGACCGGTCATAAAGGCATCGTTTGGAACACATCGTGGCATCCTCAAGGAAAGATATTTGCATCGTGTGGTGAAGATAAGACCATAAAGCTATGGAGTAAAGAAGGTCAACAGTGGGCGATTAAAACTGTGCTTGTGGATGGCCACCAGCGCACTATCAGAGAGGTGGCATGGTCTCCGTGTGGCAACTATCTAGCTTCGGCCAGCTTTGATGCAACAACAGCTATTTGGGACAAGAAAAGTGGTCTGTAATATAATGCCAGTACCATTGCAAAGAAAATTTTTGTCCATACCTATAATTCTTTTTTATGAAATCTACTGTTTTAATAGGTCAGTTTGAGTGCAATGCTACATTAGAAGGCCACGAAAATGAAGTGAAAAGTGTGGCCTGGTCTCCTTCTGGTCATTTGCTGGCAACCTGTGGTCGTGACAAGTCAGTGTGGGTGTGGGAAGTAGCTGGAGATGATGAATATGAATGTGAATCTGTACTAAATGCACACAATCAAGATGTGAAGAAAGTTAGTAGACAAAACATGAAATATTAAAATTAGCTTTTTTACAATAAAGTTAAAGTTGTTTCTAAGTAAGAGTTTATCCTTCCTGGATGTATAAAGAAGGTATCTTTATGTAATTATTTTAGAAAAAAAATATTATAAGGTCCTTAATATGGCAATAGACCTAACCCTATTACATAGGACTGATTTTTAGCATACTTAGGTAACATTTGTTTCCTAAGCATTAAGATCCATTATAAAATGACATGATTCCCATTTGATATTGCCATTATAGTGGCTTATCTCACAATTGTGACAAGTTTGAAGTGATGACTGATGATACTAAATAAAAGTTGTTTTGATAAACAAGAACTAGAAGAATATTGCTTGAACAAGAATATTATACATCACATCATTTAACTGACTGTTTTCTTTTTCTAGGTAGCCTGGCATCCTACCTTAGACATCTTAGCATCAGCATCATATGATAATACAGTCAAAATATATAAAGAGGACCCAGCTGACAATGATTGGAGTTGTTTCACAACATTACAGTCTCATGAGTCCACAGTATGGAGCCTAACATTTGACAAGACAGGAGAAAGACTTGCCACTTGCAGTGATGACAGAACAGTCAAAATATGGAAAGAGTATAAACCTGATAACCAAGAAGGTGTTATTGTAGGTGATAGAGAAACCGTTTGGAAATGTGTTTGCACATTGTCAGGGTACCACACAAGATGCATTTATGACATAGCTTGGTGTCATCATACTGGGCTCCTGGCTACAGCTTGTGGTGACGATATTATAAGAATATTCAAAGAAAGTGATGATTCTGACCCTAATGCACCTACATTTGAATTGGTGTGCACAAAATTGGAAGCGCATTCACAGGATGTTAATTGTGTCACTTGGAATCCCAGTGGCAATCAAGAATTGCTCTCTTGTAGTGATGATGGTGAAATAAAAGTGTGGAGTTTTAATTCAGACTAGATTATACATAATATATTATTCATATATTTATATTGTTATGTGTAGATCAATTTATGGCATCAAAATATTACACAATAATTATGTAGGCCTTACATATATTGGGATTTGATAATAAATGATACAATTTTGTTTAGTGGTGTGTTTTTATAATATGTTATGTTGTAACTGTCTTATTGACACACATGCACACATGCACACACGCACACACACGCACACACACGCACACACACACGCACGCACGCACGCACGCACGCACGCACGCACACTAGCTTAGCAAGCTCAGAATGAATCAAACAATACAAACAAGAAGACTTGAAGAGAAGAACTTCCTGTCTTGCCCCGCTCCCCGATCAGGCTGCGCCATCGCCGAAGACATGACGTGCCGCGGCATACCGCGGCATGCCACAACGTACTGCGGTATGCGGCCCGCCGCCACGTGCCGGAGCACGCCCCGAAATGCTGCAGTATAATTGTATCAAAATAAAGTAATATGAATTCTAAACACGATGAAATAAGGATAAAATAATTTGATCTAAAATCCTTTGCCGTGCCATGCCATCAGTCGGCGCCGGCCTTTTTTACCAGTCACAGATTATTACTAAGTATCACATTATTCTTCCAATGATATGATGGAGCAATTGTAGAAAATTGTACTTAAATAAGAAGCCGACGTTAGTGCCAACGGCAACGTCACGTGCACTTGGAGAGACCTATGTTGCAACTATGTAATGCAGTAGGCACCATAATACGTGTAGGTAGCCACCTGTTTGATTCATTTTTATACCTTGATTTTAGGTCGCATCTGATGATTTTTAAACTTGGAAAGCACATCTGTCAGACAGTAAAACATATAAGACTTTATACGACTCCTGTTGCTATCAAAATGTCGGGTGGAGATATTGGAGTGCCTCTGAAAAACGTTACGTCAGCGTTAGAAGACTTTGCTCCTAAGCAGTTGTCGGAAAGCTGGGATAATACTGGTTTGTTGGTGGAGCCGTATACTGCAAGGTATGTAAATAAAAATATCTAGATTTACTTGCCTAAACCTCTATTACTTATATCAACGTATCTGTTAAAAAGTTTCCACCATTAATTTGATCTAAATATAACGGTGTTTTGCACTAAAACAATTGCACATTATTGTGTAATACCTACCTACCTTTATTTGTTTCAGAAACATAACGAAAGTTTTGTTAACTAATGATCTCACTGAAGATGTAGCCATTGAAGCTTATGATCATGGATGTGAAATGATTGTCTCCTACCATCCTCCTATATTTGCTCCAATGAAGTCTGTGGTTCAGAAGTACGTACCTTTTGGCTAATATTTTGTAGTGTCGGTTTGCGCGCGACATAACTACATACATAAAACCCACTGTACTTACCTAATAACTAGGTTAGGTACGTTCTTTAAATTTATCTTTGACTTCTTCGGCGCATTAAAAATGTGTGCGCGAGTGCCAAAAGGTTTAAGGTTTGATTTCCATGTGGGACAAAATGTGTCAAGCCTAGTTGTAATTTATGTTCCTTAACAAAATTGTACTTAGGTATGTGTGTAGAGTACCTAGCTCGCGACACATGATTTGATGTCTAGTGTAGCAGAAAAGACCATCAAGCATATTGTACGTAGATAAATGACGATCAGGCAAAAGCAGTATTTTAAAGCAATGTTTTTGTCCATTCTACAGGTCCTGGAAAGAACGTATTGTGTCGTTTCTGTTAGAAAAACGCATTGCGTTATACTCTCCTCACACAAGTTGGGATTGTGTTCGCGGCGGAGTCAATGATTGGTTAGCATCTACATTCCCTGTGGCTGAGTCTAATCCCCTGGTACCGGGAAGTGATCCCCAAGTCGGTGCTGGAAGGTAAATACAAGTTCAGATGCCATTCTTACTTGCTTTGTTGTGTTAGAAAACATGCATGTTTTTAGTAGGTAGGTAAGTATATCTAGTTGTTTCAAAGGTCAGTGATATTATACACGTATACCTATCTACACATAACAGTAGGTAGAGATAATACATGCTGAAATTAAAATTAGGCTGATTAGTAACCATAGCAAACTAAACAAAAAAATAGTCAGTAGGTAAAACTTATATTCATTATGCTTATTTGGTTGACAATATAGTTCAATTGTGGCTAGAGAAAGTGATGTGGGTAGGGATTTTACTCTAAAAACCTTATGAATGGGTCATGGACTTTACGAGTATCTACGTAAACCGTTGTGTGGTATTGTAGTGGGTATTTACGACCAACTCTTTGATTGTGTAAAATATAATTATTTAGGACATTATTATCAAAACGTATCCACTCTGCCTGATGGTAAATTAGCAAAGGAGTTCTATGTATAGTAGTTGTCATCCTATATACCTATAGTTATGGGCCCATGTCATAAAAGTTCGTAAAATTCTTCAGTCAAGAATGGGATGATTTTATTGGTGCCTACCCGACAAACACAATTATAATAATAATAATAGCCTATATTCAACAATCTTACAAGAATTTTAATACAAAACAAAAAGATATCTATACATATAATAAAAATGTAACCGATCGCTGTCTGTACATGGAAGATATATGAGAAAAATACTATTGGGACCTATATCAACGCAAATAGAACCCAAAACAATGATTTTTAAAATTTTTGTCTGTTTGTCTGTTTGTCTGTTTGTCTGTGAGTTTGTGCACGCTAATCTCAGAAACGGCTTATCTGATTTAAATATGGTTTTCACTAATATATTGTGGTAAGCTTCACTTAACATTTAGTGTTTGTTTCATGTCAATCGGTTCATAAATAAAAAAGTTATGCCAATTTAAATAATCACATCATACATGCGGTATTTAGCTTAAGTTAGTGTGTTTTTAAGTTAGGTTAACACGTCTTATTTCTTTATTAAAATGTAAATGCTTTATCAGTAAAAAAGTTATGCCAATTTAAAGAATCACATCGAACATTCGTTAATTTACTACGAAATCTTATAGAAGCAGATATTTTAACAGGTTGCGGAATAGCTGATAGTGTTTTTATTCCTCGGATTCCTGTCATTCTGAACAGTCTTTCATTTAGTTTTAAACGAGTCCAGTTTCCAGTGAGCCTATGTTTTGCGATGACTAATTAAAGTAATTAATTAATTAAGTAATTAAAGTAAAGGTAAGACACTAAAAGTTGTGGGTGTGGATCTAAGTATTAGCTGTTTTTCGGTCAGCTTTATGTGGCTCTATCACGTGTTAGCATTACTAGCAGCCTGAATGCTTTGATCCCTGATGGCTATACGTCTAATCCATACATCCATACATATTATAAAAGGCTTTGTCCTGACTGAGTGACTGACTGACAGACAACGTAAAGCCTAAACCGCTGGTCGTAGCGACTTGAAATTTGGAGGGTGTGTTTGTCTTAATGTCTAGAAGTGTACAAAGAAAGGGTTATTAAAAATTCAACCCTTAAGTGTATGAATAAGGATGAAATCGATTGTATGAAACGTCTTCATTTTTTAAGTTACAGCTTTGAAATTTTGTTTTGGAATACTTTTATTTAAATAAAAAATACGCTCATAATTTTTTTTTTACTGGGGTGGATTTATAGGAGTGAAATAAGGGATGAAATATTGTATGGAAAGATCTTTGCTTTTGAAGTTGGCGACTTAAAATTTGAAGGGAGGGGGAAGGGAGGGGGAGTAAGAGGAAAGGAAGGGAGAATTGAGGGGAAAGTGCGGGGGTAGTGAGGGAGAAGTCAGGGGAAAGGGAGAGGAAAGTCAGAGGGAAATCGAGTTTCAAATTCATGCTAATCTCAAAAATGGCTTATCCGATTTAAATATGGTTTTCACTGATACATTGTGGTAAGCTTCACTTAACATTTAGTGTTTATTTCATGTCAATCGGTTCATAAATAAAAAAGTTATGCCAATTTAAATAATCACGTCATACATGTGGTATGTATTTAGCTTAGGTTAGTGTGTTTTTAAGTTAGGTTAACACGTCTTATTTCTTTATTAAAATGTAAATACTGTATCAGTTAAAATGTAAATAAAAGTTAGATTTATATTTTTCTGGACTTATTTTATTTTTTATGATAAAAACATGTTAACACGTCTCATTACGGAATAGGTGGAATTAAAGTGAATTACAAAATAGTAGTAGTCGATTTACGCTGATTTCAGCATGAATGGGTCGGATCGACCAGGGAAGTACTACCCTCTCATAGAAGATCGTTGTAAGAGTAATAGTATCCATATTATTGCGTTTCGTTCGGTAAGTGCGAGAGCCGGAGGCCCAACTGATGCAGAGATGACAATCCTCGCAGCATGTGTGGGACCAGCTGAGTATCCGTGGAGTCATTGTGTGGGTGGTGTGGGTCAACCCGCTGGCCAGTAAGACCCGTATAAATGGTGGTGCCGCTGGACGCCCGCGGCATTGTACAGGGGCCCAATTAGACCTAACCGTAGTATTACGGTAGTAGAACCAAGCTGGTTTCAGCATGAATGGGCCGGATCGTCCGGGGAAGTACTACCCACTCATAAAAGATTGACGTAAGAGTAGCAGTATTCATACTACTGCGTTTCGTTCGGTGAGTGAGAGTGCCAGGAGCCCAATTTCCCCCTTTCCTTTTTCCTCACTTCCCTCACTCCCCTAACCCCATTCCCAGCCAGCATAGTGGAGGCCACCATACCAGCAGTTTAAAACGATGGCTTTTTGTATGGTGGCCACCACTTCTGGATTCCACTGACTGCTTACCATCAGGCGGGATGGAGTCACTTTGGCAGGCTAATATATTTTAAAAAACCTTATAGCGTTTTTATTCCTCGGATTCCTCTCATTCCAAACCATTTCCCGTTTAGTTTTAAACGAGTTTAGTTTCCAGTGAGCCTATGTTTCGCGATGACAATTAATAAAGCCTAAGGTCAGACACTAAATGTTGTGACTGTGGATCTAAATATTAGCTGTTTTTTGCATGGTGAGCTTTATGTGGATTTGTCACGTGTAAGTAATCCTAGCAACCTGTATGGCTTTGATCCCCGATGGCTATACGTCTAAAATCGTATATAGAGAAGCATTTACTGTAAAGATTTTTCTTATTCACCTAAACGAAGATGTTTATAATTCAAAACAAACAAAAAGATATATCCAAAAAATGCTGTCCAAAATCACTATTCCACGCGGACGAAGTCGCGGGCACAGCTAGTTTATAATATAATGATACCAGCCTGTTTTACTATCCCACTGCAAGGCAAAGGCCTCTTATCATATAGAGAAGACATGAACATTAATCACCACGCTTGCTTAAGGCGAATCGGCAATTTCAGATTTTTAAGTCCAGGTTTCGTCACGATGTTTTCCTTCACCGTCAGTCAGAAATGTCCAAAATAAACTTAGAAAGCACAGAGTAGATAAGCCGTACAGAGGCAAAGCTTCCTAAGAAAGTGCAAAATTGTTACCTATTGTGGTAGGTTTGTCACAATAGGCTAAGACAAACAAAATATTTGTTAAATAGTTTATATATTATGGAGTTATTCCGGTCTGATCCCCCAAATTTGATCCCCTAGGGTTATAATTATTATTGAATTCCGTTATGATCCCCTAAAATTTTGTCATTTCGGTCTGATCCCCTCAGTATTTTAGGCAGATAAGTACATTCAAGAAAATCAGCCGAAATCAGAGAAAATCTGCGAAAGATAACTAAGGGATACGGCCGGAATAAAATGTTTAAATATATTAGTAGATCGACGCTGGTTTCAGCATGAATGGGCCGGATCGACCGGGGAATTACTACTCTCTCATAGAAGATCGACGTAAGAGTAGTAGTATCCGTACTATTGCGTTTTGTTCGGTGAGTGAGAGCGTCGGAGGCTTATTTCCCCCTTTCCTTTTTCTCACTTCTCTCTATCCCTTCACATATCCCACTCCCTTCACGGTAGGCAGCAGAGTCCCTGGCAATGCGCGAGCAATGTCAGAGGCTGAGTCGTCAATTAGCGACAGTTACCACTTACCATCACGTGGGCTGTTTGTTAGTCTGCCACTGTCGGCAATAAGAAAAAAATAACTTTTGTTTCTGATCCCCTACACGGAGGATCAGAACGGAATAGAAAATAAAAAAAAAAAGCGGTTACCCAGAGGGTATCAGACTCGTAGTGAATATAGAAAAACATCTCTCGTTTTGCCTTTTTAAGTAGCTAAATTCGATATATTTTAGTGTTTTAAGCTGATAATATCATAAAAGTTTTGTTGCCAATGTGATTTTATAAACATGTTCCTTCGTGTATTTTTCAAGTAGGTAGGTACCTACAAAATATGAAAGAATTTGATGAACCTGATAAAATATGAAAGTAAGTTCACTGAGTTAAACGCGTTAAAATAAACAATCGTACTCATTAAATATCATTAACATTATTTATCTTTAATCAAACTTTTCTTATTGAATATAAATATTAACATATTAATTGTATTTTCAATCGATAAAATAATTAACAATTAACTTTAACGTGCGTCGCACTGACCCTCAGATTGTCAACTGGCTGCGCCAGCGACAACCGGTTTTTTTCAGTCTCGCCGCGTACGTGACAAGAGGCCAGTGGACACGCACACATGCGCCGCGTGCTTGTAGTAGTGCAACCAAATTGCGCGGTTGTATGAAGCTTTGTCTCTGGACGTATCTACTTTGTATTAGAAAGTACATATGATTTTAAAAAATCACATAAGTACTTGCCTAGATTCGAACCCACTACCTCGTGTTTACAAAGCAGGTGCTTCCACAGGATCATAACGGCTTAAAAAAAATTGACACCAATTTTTTTATTAGGGTTGCGTACCTCAAAAGGAAAAACGGAATCCTCATAGGATCACTTTGTTGTCTGTCCGTCTGTCTCCTCAAGTCAAGACCCATTATCTCAAGAACACGTGGAGGTATCGAGTTGAAATTTAAATGATATACGAAATAAAGATACTTCCGTTTATGCCGCTAAAAAGTAAAATCGTATATTTCGACACTCTCAAGGGAATCAAAAATTATAGGGTAATTCCGTTGACCTAGAACTATACAACTATCTAACACTACAAGTATAGGGAAAATCTAAAAACTATACATTTTTAATTAAATAATTAAAAAACAAGGATCACTATGTTGTCCGTCCGTCTGGCTGTCAAGACTCTTTAACTCGGGCTCGCGTTGAGGCATCGAGTTGAAATTAAAACGATATACTCAGATCTACAGTCTCATAAAGCTTTAAAAAAATCAAACACCTAAGTTAACGTATAAAAGATACGGCTGTTTATGCCGCAATAAACGTATACCTACTTTGACTCTATTATGGGAATTAAAATTAATAGGGTACTAGCTGCGCCACACGGCTTTGTCCGCGCGTGAAATATGTTTTGTATCCCTTCGGGAACCAGACCGATCTTCGGGCTAAAAAGTAGCCATGTCCGTTTTTGGCACCGAATCTATCTACATACCAATTTTTATAGAAATCAGTTTAGCCGTTTTTGCCGCTGAGTGACACACACACACAAACTTCCGCATTTATAATATTAGTGGGACTTTCCGTTGACATAGAACTATGAAATTTTGCAAGTAATACCGTCTTATACTACAAGTATAGGAAAAAATCTGAAAACTATACATTTGTAATTAAATCACAAAGTCTCGTTCCTGGCATAAATACTCTGTTTTTAACAGAGTCTTTATGCCAGGAACGGCGGTCCAAATTTTGAATGGAGTTAACCGTGTCATTATATGATCGTATGAAAGGGCTTATTTGGCACAAGTTTAAGGAAATTTTTAATTATTTTTATAAGAATGAAAAAAAACTACTAACTTACCTAATAATTAATGAATTTGTACGGAATCCTGAGGACGAATCCAACTCGCACATTTTAAGATTGTCATGCTCTCTTGCATAGGCTCCCCTAAAGCTTGTCACATAGTGCGATCATGCGTCTTTCTTCTCTTCGTGACACCTGCTACTTTTTTATTATCGTCCTGCCACCTACGATATTGTCTCCCCTTCTTTCTCTTGTGTTGTCTTGAACACCACTCGGTTACGTCTTTGGATCATTTTTCTTTTTGGTTCCTCTACATATGCCCTGTCCTATCCACTTCCATTTTAGTTTTCTAATGCAATACGTCACATCTGTAACTCCGGTTTGCTTACGAATTGTTTTTAGTTATATCTTCTTTCGCAGTTAAATATTTAGCATGCTTCTTTTCATTCTATGTTGGCAGGTCTTTAGTTTACGTAAATTGTGTTCTGTTAGACTCCATGATTGGCATTCATATGTCATAATGAGCAAATCAAATACTTTTTTTAATTATTTCCTTTAGAGACCAATATCTTTTCCAGGCCAGATTAATTCTGTTGTTTATCTCTTTTGTTGTGAGGTCTTTCGGAGATATTATTATGGTAGGTACCTACGTGTATCCTTCAACATACTCTATCGTTGTACCATTGACTGTGATGGAATTTTTTTATGACTTTATCATTACTTTTGTTTTAAGTACTCATATCATTAACAGTCTAACATTTCCACTTTCATATTAGCAATAATTGTTTACGCATTTCTTGCAGGCTTCTTGCGTCCTCGCGGTCGTTCGTCGATAACACAAAATATACGGGTTTCGTAATCTTGTGACATCTTGTATTAATTGTGACTCATTCTAAAATGTAGGGTAGGTAGTACAGTTCTTACTATAATTTGTCGTAGTTATATGACAATGTGATTAAAAACACATGAGGTCATTGACTTCCAGATCTACCAGTAATGATGAGTCATACTCATAATAATTTGGGAGGTATTAGTAAGCATGTTAACAATTAAGAATATTGCTTCACATACACAGGTAGGTATATCTACTTTGACCGACTGTGATGTGACGTCATGCTTTAATTATGTTAATATAATATCTACTTACGTAAATATGTAATACCTACTTCTACTACTAGAAAACCGAGTGCCTTCACCTTGAGAATGATACACCTACATATAGTGATTGTCTCAGTAGCGCAATAAGTAATAGTACTCTGTGTACTTAATGAATTTGTACTTATGAAGTACGTATGAAGTTTAATTTTTGAATTCTGATTCTGATTGAGTATAACAGCATCACTGCAGCAGTCCTGTGTACAATTTTGTGTTTACCGTTTCCCGCTAATATTATCATGCCGTTCATAAATGTTATGGATTTTCATTTCATATGATCTAAACAAAATAAGTGCGTGCAATGAGGGTGTTTAGTAAAATTTTCGTCTCCAGTTGGCGCCACTTTGGTAAAAGGTTTTCCATTTTGACAGCGCTATCAAAATATATATTTTTCAGTGTTCATTTCGGCAATTTTAATGTTTAATTTACAAAATATATAATTCTCGTGCTTAAAGACAAAAGAAAATAGCTGAGAGAGAGGGTTTTATAAAATGGCGCCCACGAGAGGGCAGCACCAATGCGACAGGTTTTTTGAAAGTTAACCTCTGATTGGCCCAATGTGAGAATTGAAGTAGCGCCAACTGGTGGCGAAAATTTTCCCAAACACCCTCATTGACGTAATTATACGTAAGTTTTCAATGTTTGCATTACTTTGTAAAAAAGACAGCATAGCAAGCGTGCAAAAGAACTTTTTAGTAAAGTCATTCTTACCTACTACTGCTACTGCCTACCTACTCAAAATCAGGCAGGCCAATGCTAGGTTCATACCACACATCTCTTCTATGCCAAATATATCTGATTCAGCTTTAACTTGTTATTACAGATCTTTACAACTGAGCAAAAATATTACTATAACTGATGCTGTAGCAAGTGTAAAACAACTCACAGGTCTGAAGCACGTGCGCTTTGCTTTAGGGAAAGGCAAAGAAATGTCATCAGAAGTGAAAACTGTTGCACTCTGCGCTGGTTCCGGTACCTCTGTGTTAAAGGGAGTCGATGCAGATCTATATTTGACAGGTAAAGGGATATTCTAGATTTGAAATCGTCTTTTAAAAGCAAACATATTAGAATGTCAATTTCTAGTGGTGTAGATATGTAAAGAAAGTGATTCTATATGAACTATTAACTTACAGGTGAAATGCTACATCATGATGTCCTTGACGCAGCCCAAAAAGGAATAAGCGTTATTTTAACAAATCACTCCGATTCTGAAAGAGGATTTTTAAATGTATTTTCTTCTAATCTGGCAAACAGGTTAAACAACGAAGTCCAAGTTATTGTTAGTAAATTTGACAGAGATCCTCTCACAACCTTGTAATTTGTGTTAATAAAATTATATAAGAAAACATCTTAAGAGTTCATTAATAATATTTATTAATAGGTACTTACTGATTTTAAAATTGTTACATTATAGTGGTTACATTACTTAAAAAACATTATTTCAATAACCATATACTTGAGATCATCTTTATATTCTACCTACCGCAGAAAAGGACAGTAGGACAGTACATAGCGTAAATAGTATTCACAAAATATTTATAAGTAAATTCTATTCTTTTTAGACTAGCAAACATTTTAACTACAAAACTTGGCAAGACCTTTGTAAATGTACTTTTGTCTTCCACTTCCTATCTGCGTAAATCAGTCCGTTTGGATTCCGGTGATGATCTTCTGAATGCACTGAAAGATTGCCACTCTTTAAAGATGCAATTATTTTTATTTTGTTGTTAAATTTGATTAGAGCATGCATCGGCTTTACTTACGCAAGGCAATTTTGTCGATTAAATTAATTTTCAACGCATTGTCTTTGTTATTTTCTTTTAATATGTCTTTTGTCGTTTTCTTCCGTCTAGGTGACCCGTGACCCGGTTTTATTTTGCAAATGGATGAAACTGTTCCATTTTTATCATCGTAGTTTATAACATATTCTCGATTTTTGTTAATTTTGTGATTACTAGCTCTTGAATCTAATTCCTTTTCTCTTTTATTAATTTTTATTTGCGTAGTCGGTCGTATTGCATAATTGCCATCCAGTTTTGAAGTTGGTTTCATATTTTCACGTATAGAATTGATTTTATCTTTAGATAAATGTTTCTTTCGATGACTGCTTGTATCTCGATTCTGGGTACTATGATCTCGCTTGGCTTCGCCAGATTCATCGGAAGTACTTTGTGGTATAGATCTTTGCAGTGCTCGACTCTTACGTTCTTTATTCTCACTTGTATTATTTTGATCGCTATATTTACATTCTTGAATTTTCTGAGCGTGCTTGCTGCTTAATTCTTCGGTTATCTTTCGCCGAGGTTCTTTATTGTGATGTGGTTTATTTGATTTCTCAGTACGTGTTGCTAACGCCTCTTTTTTTAGTGAACTAGATAGTGTATCTTTTCTCGATGAATGTTTGTTTTGTGAGGTACCAACTGGTGACTCTGGTTGGTGTTCTTTTAAGCTATGACTATTATCGTAGTTAGAGACGGGTGTAGCAACTATTCTTTCATGTTTGATTCTGGTTGTGTTAGTTTTGTGAGTTGCACTTAGGCGCGGACTGACTAAAGGTTTATTCGATTTCTCGATATCTGGTATTAGTTTTTCGATATCGTCTTTTAAATTTACATATATTGGAGTATTTGCATCTAAAGATTTTGTATCGTTGGTGGACAGATGTTTTAGTTCATGCTTTGATTTAGTTTCTATAGACCGTTTGTTGGATCTGAAATTTAAAAAAAGATAGCTATTAGAAAAAAAATATTAAGTAAGTATTAGGTATACTTTATTATACTGGTAGCGTTCTTTAAATTTTGTTTTTTTTTATATTTGAGTAAAATCATCCGTAAGTACGACTGAACTGCTCTAAGACGTCCACTGGAAAAAGATCTTCCATAAACAGATTTGCTTATTATATATTTATTGATTTACCTACTCCCTGTAGCAGGGAGTAGATAAATCAATCAATAAATAATATATACATACTGCTTCTAATAAGGGGCCGATACGCGCCGCGCTATATTGATGTAAAGATAAAATATTTTGCATTTATACATCACGTAGGTATATCATGTTTAGATACCACGGTAGAACCACTTTGAATTAAGTAATAAATCTTTATTTACTTACTGGTTTATGAAATTCTTAGAACTAAACAAAGCCTTATAAAACCATTTACACGGCGGCTTGTCTGTGGGAACAGATCAGTCAGACTTTAAGCACTTTATTACAAATTATATTTAGTTTACATACTAAGTATATACCTTGATGATTGGTCGTTTCGGCGATGAGATTTTTCCATTGAATTCAGTTTAAAGTTCTTTGGTGGTTCAGAAAGACTTCTGCTTGCCTTCACCTCTTCATGTCTACGTAGTTTGGTACGGCGCGAACTTGATTTCATAGCATCTTTTGTTTCATCACCATACTTTTCAACAATCGGTCTTAATCCAGCTCTGACTTTATTAATTTCATTGAATGTATCATCATATTTAGAGCACAATCTTGGCGTGGGTACTGGCGCATAATTATTGTTCAGAGGTATGTTTTGGTATTCAGGAACGTCATCGGATTCAGGGTCACTGTTACATACGCTATTACTTACACTGCTTGAAACTTGCTGAATGAGTTTAACAGAGTGGAATATATCATTAGCAACATTATCACGTTTAAAAGTATGCTCAATTCGTTTTAATGGTTCTTTGCGTGCCGCTTGCCGATCATTAATGCCGAAAAACATTAAATCACTTTCACGTAGTTGTCTCGTTTTTGGCTTCACTGGGACGCCAGAAGGATGCAAAGAATTGAGTTTTCTTTTAACATCTTGACTGCTTTCTTTAGCCTTTTCAATTTTTACGTTTGTCATTACATTTTTCTCATGCTTTAAACTGTCATTTATTTTTGGACCTGGAAGAAGAGCATGTCATTAGATAAATTATCATTATCTATGTAATAAGTAAGTAAGGTAGATAAGTATCTAGAAATGACCTATTTAAAATATTAGTAATCTATATTAATAGGTAAGGTAGATATATTAAAAATTATCTGTTTGGAATAAATATCTGAGTGTATAAGAAGTACCAACTCGTAGGTGTAAAATTGCTCACCTGCATTCATTGTCCGAAAAACGTGACTAGTAATGACATTTCTCTCTTCTTCTTTCGAGAATGTAGTTTCAAATTCGTTTTTGTACCGCTTTTCTGATTCTAACTGCTGATTTACTAAGGAAACTGCTGTAAGGACAGAATTATCAGTGGTTTTAGGCGAAACATCATCAGAAAACCCAAAATCCATGTTCTCTCCTAATAGATATGGTTTGGGTTTCGGAATTTTGTTTTTGAGAATACTTTTTGTAGCTGCTGTATTCTCATCGGGTTCACCAATATCGTTATTAATATTGTAAGTTGTTCCGATTCCATCCAATATTGGAAAATCGGGTTTTTCTCCAAACAATGTTATAGGTCTGTCTCTTATATCTTGCATCGGAACAAAAGCACTTCTTCGTTTTCTAAAATCACTCGTGGGTGGCGGTTTTTCATCTGTAGCTATTATGTTTACTTTACCGGATTCTGCAGCAAAATGTACTTCAGTTTTGCAAAATTCGACTTTTTTAACTCTTCTTTCCACATCTTCATTTATTTGCGAATTTCGTGGTTTACTATCGTTATTCTCTCCAATGGTTATGGGTAAAGTTATTGATACTTTGCCAGGTGATTTAAGTGCTATATCATTTTCTTTTGGATCTTCCATAACAATCTCATGCTCTCGATACGTCTTAAATTTAGTTCCCCTATATTGTGAATTCTGCCTATTTTTAGACAACCAGTCCCTGAATGATTCTTCTTTATTTCGAATATTATCATCTGCTTTACCAAAAAATTTTATATGGGTATTATCATCAACGTGGTCATCCACAATTTCTGTTGATTTGCATATGCCACTGTCTGTAGAAGATTCCATTGCTAATGTATCATTACTGTGTAAGATAGTTTCATTTAGTGGAGACGTGTCTTCAAAACTGTAACTTTTTCTTCTATTATTCCATTCTTTACTATTGTTTAAAAGGGATTTGTATTTAAGTGTGCTTAGAGCAGTTGGTGCATCTAGGTGTTGAGAGGTTCTGCTGCTGCTTCTGCTACGAAGTTGTATATCACTGCTTTCTGAATCATATGAGTACTTTCTGTGGAGGTTTTTACTGCTTCTAGCATCGAGATCAATAATACTGGCATTATCTGTAGAGGACGATTCTTCACTCGGCATCCGGATCGAACTTGCTCTTGCTGAACCTCTCCACTTAGATGGTTCTGATATATCTAAATCGTCAGGTTCTGTGACTTTATAATTCTCCGTTTCCCCATTAGAATCATGTATTAGTTCTAGTGGAGTTGATGAAATTTCTAGAGGCTTTGTAGGAAGTGATGGAGGTTCTAGGAAGTTGAAACCGGAAGATATTACCTAGAAACAAACAATACGAATAAAAATAAGTAATGCTAAAGCATATTTATACCTATAATTAGTAATATCAGTAATAAATGAGTAGAAGTGTGTAATATAACTAATATAGAACAGACCTTCGGCCGACCGCACAGTTTACCGAAATCAAATGGGAGATTATAACGAAATTTACCTTGCGAGAGAAAACGAGATTGCGCATTATCAAAAATACTAATAATAAGCTATGACGCTCGGAAGAGTCAGCTCAGAAGAACACACAACAAATTTAATCTTTTTATTAAATTATACTAAGGTGAGTTTGATTTTCCTGTTTACATTTACAGGCAATAAAAGGAATTTGCTCGTAGTCTATAATATAGTTAATACATACTCTTCGTGAAGAATGAAGCATGAAGGACTCTGCGGGTGCTCCAGGGCCTGCCGAGGAGTGGTATGCAGCGCGCATGACTCGCACACGAGAACCTGGACTACTTGCGTGAAGCACTTCCATTGCGCGTGCTACTCGTCGCGTCACGCCGCCCTCTGTAACCTGCAGATTTAAAAACAAAATAGATAAGTACATTTTAGTACGACTAAGTAATTCTAAGGAGAAGTAGATATTTCGTATAAAAGGAGTGAAAATATATAAATCTTTTAAAGTGCTGTGCATAATAGATTGAAGGTTACAGTTTGCAATCTGTATTGCATAATTATCTTTTCTATTTATTTATAAACAAAAGATCTTGAACTTTATTGTGAGACTTTACATATGATTACAAATTAGTTGAATTATAACGTGGGCTTTTAGTTGCCTTGATAAAATATTACAAAAACATTGCTTCGATAAGTAGGTAGGTACACTTATAAAAGGTCATCTGATATTTAAAGTGTAGAAAGCTTACAAAAACGGCCTGCATAAACTTTTATTTAAAGGATGTAGCGAGATTTCTTACTAAAATTTGAGTATTGGGAAAAAACCTTTACCCTACAAAGTCAGTCACCATGCAGTAGTAGCTAACATAAATAGGCAGTGTTGAGTTTCTGCTACTGTGTCACAGTTATTGTGCTCCTAAAGAAAGTATTATTAGCAGCAGAAGAGAAGCAGAAGAGTTAGCGAGTAGGTACCTACAGTGATGTCATTTGTTTTTCCACAGAGATAGCGGTAGACAGTGACGACAGATGCACAGCCAACTGTGCTTTTGTCAGAAGCCTATGAACAATCTTATCACTTAAGTACTATTAAATGGAAAGCTTGTTTGCCGCCATAGACTATATTATGTAATACTAGCTGTAACGTTGCCCGCAGCTCCGCCCGCGTGAATGTCGGTTATATCACATTTTTCATATAAACTTACATCTCCTATTTCAACCCCTTCTAGGGATTTTCTCATGATAAAAGATAGCCTATGTTGTTGCCCAAGGTCTATTCTATTTCTATACCGAATTAGATCAAAATCGGTTCAGTGGTTTAGGCGTGAAAGCGTAACAGACAGACAGTCAGACAGACAGAGTTACTTTCGCATTTATAATATTAGTTTGGATAAAAATAAAATAGTCTACATTTAATTGGTTAGATACATTAAAATTACATACGATATTATGTATTATTATGTCCACCACTTCTGAATTCCTCTGACTGCTTACCATCAGGCACTTTGATAGGCTAATAAAAAAAATCGGTAGTCATTAGATATATCCTTGATAACTACGAGGTTTAAATAGCTACTATTTGGAGACATTCACAAATAACAGACTATTAGGTAACTTGACTAAGAATGTAGCTGGATTAGACAGGGTTGTGCTAAAATGTTAACAAGCTTAACCCGACTGAACTGCACTTAGGGCCTAGTGGCACCAGTGAGCATCGGCAACATAGTGCAAAAAAATTAAACCATCCTCTGTAAAAAAATACGTAAGTAGAAAAGATTGAGACTGTTTTATTAAGTTAGTCTTTCAATTGAAACGTCTCTACGTTGCCGTCAAAATTTGATCAGATGCACCCCTCTAAAAGTCAGTTGCAACCTGAATATAATCCTAGCGATGCCAATGCATGCTAATAAAATAGAATAGATTAAAAAATGTACGGGATTGACAGAGCGTTCACACAAAAGAGTGGCAACGTCGCAATTTAGTGTCATATTTTCGTGGGTTTTAATTTTCATCATTTAATCGAAGCTATATTTTGTAAATGTCTTCTTATCACTTTTTAGAATTATGTAAAAGCTGTATAAAAAGTAAGTAACCGACGTTGCCACTCTTTTGTGTGAACGCCCCTATGCTAACGACAAGTTGTACCTATGCGTTAGCTTACGTCAATCCCATACATTGATTATTCTAATAATATTGTTACGACGACTAACTACGCTAGAACATTCGCAAGTACCTACCTACACGTATACGACGAATACGTACGCTAGAACGTTCGCAAGTACCTACCTACACGTATAACAATAGCTCATCGGCGGTAGGCATACCTACGCGTCGCAGCTAAGTACCTACATGCATTGTTTTGTTATCGAGATTTATCGGCAACTTTGTAGTAATAACAGAAAGGTTCTAGAAATCTATTGAGTGACTATAAAAAGATTCGAACGTCGGCACTTCGTTCAGTTGTGAATATAGCGATCTAGAGCGAACATCTAAGTGATACGGAAGTTTACAAAGAGCGATATACGAAGCGTTATAGTGCAGTATAAGTGTTTATTACTTTATTTTGTTATTGTTAGTGTATTCTGTGAGTCTTGAATAAACTCATTATCGCGTAACTGGCATTTTACGTCGAACCCCATCCGACACGTAACAATATATATATTTATATTTATATCGATATGACGATCTAGATGTATTACCTACCAAATCACCTCTAAAATTGCATTTAGCTACTATTACGAGGATTCTTTAAATTAATTAATGTATAGCTTTCACGATATGCAAATTATTGTTGACATGGCACGGTCAGCACAAGTAGCTGCTGCTTCTATTTACGATTAATCTCAAGATAAACCAGTTAGTGTGACAAGTATGTTTGTGAATGTTTTACAAAATGTACTTCAAATATTAAATAACGTTTTCTTTGGCAATTTAACTTTCAAGTAAGTATGAAATATTCATGAGAACTTGTGATGAGCTTAACGGTTATTATAACTGTGCACAAAGTATAATGTAACCAGAGTATATCGTACCCACACTACATTCGCTAAATAAATATTTACTGTTTGTTAGTCTCTGTACAGTAGGTAGGTACCTATGTAGCAATCCTGAGGTTCGGTTTTAATAGGCTCTCATTTTAAATAATATAAAAAAATAAAATCACATCTGATCGAATATAGCAGTTACGTCATGTTAAACATATAATAAAGGTTGGAGTGTTACTTAAAAACCTGATGCAAGGGAACAACAGGTTTTTGTTACCACAGTTACCTACCTATAATAACGTAGTAAATTGGCCCATTAAATATTTATCATAGCAAATAACTCTGGTGAATAATGTAGATTTTAGTTAAGTAAGTACCGAATTTTTGCACTGTATACATATAAGCTAATACTAACTTTTATTGCAATTGCATTAAAATTCATTACGGATAAAAACTCAGTCTATATTCAATGATTACCTTCCTCCGGCGAGGTTCCACTTACGTTTTTGCTTACTGCTCTGCTCAGTAGCGTGATGTTACATAGCCCATATTCTTTCTTAAGAACTGGACTATAATACGCAAAAAGAATAATTTAAATCCGACTCGTAGTTCCAGAGGTAACGCTTTATGTAAAGCTAAACGCTCTAATAGTATAGATTATCCATAATATCTAAAAAAATTTTTGAAATTCTGTTTATGTTCAGTGTGTGTTTTCGATTTTTATTATCATTCAACAAATGTCCATTAATGGAACTTTGAACTTTTAGAACACCAGTAATTGACATTGTTAAAAATACATAAAACATAACCTTTCTAGAGTAACAGCACAGTGTGTTTTCATCTTAATTTCATGGTTAATGCAAGCAACAAAGAACTTCTGATGTAAAAAAGCTATAATACAGGTTCACATCGACAGCACATTGTACTTTGTTACTATCATAATGCGCATGCTCGTGAACTTCTTGCTTATTCCTCGTAACGAATGTTGTTAGACGACTTTCCTATCCTGTGGAAATACGCATGTACAAACTAAACAGTTAAGTAGTTAGATAAACCTAAGTTTATACAACAGAAAGGAAGTAACCAATTAGAATATAAATAGGTACTTATGTCGCGCGCCGTTGAGAAAGTGTCTAGAATTTAAAAGTAGGGCTAGGTAGCTAAATCTAATTGCCAATCTTAGAAATAGCAACGTGCGAGTTTTATTCTGCTTCCGTATTAAAATACCTACCTATAAGTTACCGACAGATTTGCTCTAATTACTTTTTTTCTTGACGACTACAAGGTGATTTATATTTTAGCGGCAATAAACCTTGAACCACAGTTGTAAGTGTCCATTGAGTAGATAGATAATAGTAAATTTAATCAAATATCAAACTAATATATTACCAACTGCACTGCTCAGCGCCGGTGTTTAGATAAAAATTAGGTACTTACTTTTAGGTAAGTTGATATTTTAGGATCAATTACCTAATACTTTTATTTGGCCTTCGGTACTGACTTTGCGAAGACGATAGTACCTAACCTAATTTTAACCTACCTACCTATTTGTGTGCTCTCCCTCAGCAACCTTTTATAGGTAAGTACCTACCTATTGGATGACCTTTTTCAAAAACTTCTTAAGAAATAAACTTCTCTAAGAATGTTATAAGATTATTTTGATATACCTACTTATCATTATTAGAATACTAGCTGTTGCCCGCAGCTCCGCCCGCGAAAATGTCAGTTATATCTTTTTTTACATTGACGATTTTTCATACAAACTTTCATCCCCTATTAACCCCTTTAAGTTATTTTTTCGTGATGTAAGATTTATAGCCTATGTTGTTCCTCGAGGTCCAATCTATCTCTATACCAAATTTCATTAAAATTGGTTCAGTGGTTTAGGCGTAAAAGCGTAACAGACAGACAGACAGAGTTTCTTTCGCATTTATAATATTAGTATGGATAGTATGGATTGATGGATTGATAAGCAGGTACTTAACATTATTAGAATATAGGAAAGGCACCAGTAATGGACACTTTGAGCGCAAATTTGTATTTTTATTTTTGCAAATTATTTAATAATAGTGATTTTTTTAATACAATACATATTAAAAATTTAAGATCCTGGGTTTTTTCTACATTTCTGCTGTATTTAGTGTAGGATACTGCAATTGGTTTTAATGTTATTAACAAATTAATTTTTTTTTTTGCAACAGTCAGTGATGGACAGGAGCAAACCCAGTTATGGACACCCAATAATGGACATACCCAGTAATGGCCACCCCAAAAATGAACAATACTCTAGTCATGGATCACGTAGTAATCGTCAAGCCTTTGATGAATCTGTGGATATTATATTAAATTAAGAATATGAAATTAAAAAAGTTTTATACCAAATCAGCTTTTAGGCAACACGGAACGTGTTGCCTTTTGACGTAGGTAACCCTAAAAAAGGGTAAAATTAAATCATCATAAATTCAATGATAAAAGTGAGAGAAAAATGTATAATAAAATCGTTAAGTTAATTGCTTATTCAATGTTCTCCAAATTTATAATCTGGCGGAAAAATATTCTCTCAGTATTCCATTTTTGTCGGAAGACAAATCATTGCATTTATAGGTCAACGATTAACTTAAATTATTTTTATTACATTGTTGATTTATAATTACTCTCTTAACGTTTAGAAATCAACGGTTACAATAAATACAACAATGCGACATTTAATATATAAATATTTGAAGTAATAACAATTTAAATAAAAAAAATCGATAACAAAAATCGATTTTCATTATCATTCAACAAATGTCCATTAATGGAACTTTGAACTTTTAGTGCACCAGTAATTGACATTGCCAAAAATACTTGAAACGGAACCTTTCGAGAGAAACAGCACAGTGTGTTTTCATCTTAGTTTCATGGTTAATGCAAGCAACAAAAAACTTCTGATTTAAATAAAGCTATAATACATGCAAAGGCAAATACTACCTCTAATACACTAACAATTTCCGTAACAATAACCGCGAAAACGATTTTTAATAACAGTAGCACTATCTCACACTATATTGAATTAAAAGACTTGATTTAAATAAAACTTCAAACATTGATAGCTCGACGACTTTTCTCTAAGGTCAAATATTCTCATTACTTATATAAAATCTCATTCCTACTCTTATTCTTAGTTTTTATCACTGGTTCCATGTCCATTACTGGTGCAATTATCTTAGTCAAGTTATAGGTAGATCGGAACAGTGATATACATAGTTACCTATTATGTAGGCAAAGTGTGATGTAATAAATGCTTGGCAGTATTACGAAAAGAAGTGTTATAAAATTAGTTATGCTTCGGAACAAGGAATCATAAAAAGCGTAACAGACATTGAAATTAATGAAATATTCGTTTGCATTACGTAGGTTTAACCTAAGCAGTCTATTAGTCTACAAGTTAGTACGTTACGCATAGTTGTTGTGGCCTTCATAGGTATGTAAATATTAAAGTATATATTTATTTGTTTCTAGTGACGTGATTGTAGCGGGGGCGAAATGAAATTGCCGTGTCGTGATTTCGATCTATTCAATGATCAAGTCACTTTTGAATCATTAAGTGGGTGGCAGACATTCAAATATTTACTTTGTTTCCATAACGAACTTAACTGTAAATAGTAATTCAAGTTTAACTTAGTAGGTAAATGTTATGATTAAATCACAAATATTGTCTAAAGCGTGTGATTAGCCTTGACTCTGATTTACACCACAAAAGGTAATTAGATTTAAAACTAGGTACCTACCTATTCATAACGAAAAATTCTCAACGGGACAGTCTTTGTTTATCTACAAGTATGAATTTATGACTAATTGTAAAGCTCATTCAAATATTGCGGTTGTTTATTGCTGTCGAAACTTTTTCTGTCTAATGTTTACACACCAAATCGAGCCAGATATGTAAGTAGGTCGTAGGTATGTTGACGTGATTATACTACATGACATACATGAGTTACATGACTGATCGATCGGGATAACGATTTTATTTAAATGGATAATAGGTAGATATGTATATACCTACTGACTGCATCTATCTATGTACGACATAGGTACTATGATGATTCCCTTCAACGAACAAATTTTTATGTTTTCTTGGTCTATTAGGTATTTAGTTTCATTTAAAGTATGAAGTAGATAATAAATCAAATTATTGATATTATCTAGTTATGTACTTACTTCATACTTTCATCTTGCTTGATAGCAAATGGACATGTAAAAAAATGCGTAGCCTTTTGCTACCTATTTGATCAAGGCAATTTATTTTAGACTTGCTGCAGCCCGCAGCTCCGCCCGCGTGAATGTGGTTATATAAGTCATGAATTGGCAATTCTTCATACAATTTTTTTTATTTCAAGCCATTTTTCGCTATAAAAGGTGTGAAAATGGTTTAGGCGTGAAAGCGTATCAAACAGACAGACAGACAGACAGTGATGCTTTCGTATGTATAATAGTAGTAGTAGTTGGACCCCTTGACGCGGTCCAAGGGCGTGCTGTAAGAGTTGTCGACAATCCCAGGCTAACAGGCGGTATTGAATCACTAGGCTTAAAGAGAGACGTTGCCTCCTTATCTGTATTCTATCGCCTGTACAATGGGCTGTGTTCTGAGGAATTGTTTAGGATGGTGCCAACGGCCATTTTTTATCATCGCACCTCCCGCCATCGGCTGGGAGTTCATCCTCATACCTTAGAACCCCTTAGGTTCCGTACAGTGAGGTTTCTAGGTGAGGACGTAAACTTTCTCCCTCGTTCGTTAAGGTTGTGGAATGAACTCCCCGTCGAGGTTTTCCGAAGAGAGACTACAACACGTGGAGTTCTTCAAGAAAGGAATTAAAAGGTTTTTAACAGGGTCGGCAACGCGCTAGTGATGCTCCTGGTGTTGCAAGTGTCCATAGGCTACGGTAACTGCTTACCATCAGGCGGATCGTATGCTTGTTTGACACCTTAGTCGTATAAAAAAAAGTAAGTATGGATGATAAAATGACGTCATCAAGACCGACCCACTGCCAATACTAAATAGTAGGTAGGCAGACAACATAATATGGGCACCTAACACCTAATACATTTAATATAGGTAAACTAAACATAAATAGATATGTTTTTTATAAAGATGTTTTAAAGCCATACTTCCATACTAATATAATAAATGCGAAAGAAACTCTGTCTGCCTATGTGCGCTTTCACGCCTTTACCATTGAACTGATTTTGATAAAATTTGATGAGTAAGTACCTATAGAGATAGCCTAGTCCTTGAGGAACAACATAGGCTATCTTTTATTGCGAAAAAACTCGAAGGGGTTGAAATAGGGGATGAAAGGTTTGTATGAAAAATCATCGTGAGAAACAGACCAGTCCGATGACATATGGACACATAAAAAATAACATGTTACAAAAACAGTGTAAGGTATCCTTTCCAGTTTGTAATTGCCTGGTTAAAGCAGCGACAAATGATTTTTTACACAGAGATAACCACAGAACACATAAGTATCTACCTATTACTTAGCTATTAATTCTGTGCAGATAACGGTAAACTGGTTAGACTTATTAGTATTAATCAGAACGCGTGAAATAGAATTTAGCAAATGCATGATATTGTGTGAATGTTACCAAATGGAAAACGGAAGACTCACTACGGTAAGAGGAAGGAAGGGGGAGGCGATCTGTAATGTTGTCTACGGTCGTCGACTCTCGCGCGAGCGTCATTTTATTATTGATGTTTTACGAGAAATAGGTAGGTAAGTACTAAAGGAAAATCCACAAGTTTGAACGACTAAGTTTCCAATGACTCATGAAAATTAATATGCAAAATGTATTTTAGTGAAACCTAAAATAAACTAATTAGGTACATAAATGACATTGATAGGCTCTATCGCCTAAGTTGAGTGACGTCATTAGTTATTTATCGGTGAAATAAAAAAGAAAACCTTGTACTTAATAGTTATGATGTACCTACATGACCATACGAAATTTATGAAAGCCTTTGTAGATAGTTTTCACTTCTATGTGAGATGGTTAAGATAGACATGGTCATGCCTTAGTACATTAGTACCTACCGACATAAGAAAAAGTAGGTACCTACTTATATAGGTAGGTAGTACTTAGGTAAAGTACTTGCTTACAAAAAAATACGAAGGTTAAATAAATAAATCGCATTCATCGTGGTGTAGGTACCTACCTAGATAGGTACAGAATTATTAAATTATGCGACCATTTAATTGTAAAGCTGGATAAATTGCGAATAATTATGCCATTTGACTATAAAAAATTTTGACGTCAACTTTGTATTTTTCAAGGACTCTAAAATACTAGAGATTTTTATGCAAGTTGTATTTTAATAATAATAATAAGTAACCATTTATTTCAGGCATTTAGAGCCCATAAAATTTCAATACATAAATAACAAAAAAAAAAATATAAAAATAAAAATACAAACAGCGCGTGAACTAAATATTGGTGTACACTGCCCGGCGAGCTTACCTAGCTCAGAATTAAAATTATTATTACCTAAATAGAATACCTAAATTTAAAAGTAACTACTTAGGTAAGTAGGTAGGTATGACATGATTTACATAAGTACCTAATAATGATACGTTGGCTTACACAAATAATAGGAGACGAGCAGCGGATAGCGCGAGCACTGGCACAGCCTCGCAAGCGGCCTTTGCGCAGGATTTCCGGCAACCTGCACACGAACCCGAGTTCGGCTACAAACGGTTCGTTAACCATTTTATCTACTTACTTATAGCATAACAAAAATATTGTATTTATAGGAAACAATAACAACTAAAACCAACATTTCTTTCTAATTACTTAGGTGGGTATTTATCTACATATTAGGTATTTCTGACGCAAGAGCGTTTTTTATGTTTTATGTGATAATGAAAATTGTAGATTGAAGCATTTGCTATTTACTTATTATAAATTATTAGTTACTTATGGTATATATATACCTATCATTATTTTGCATAATAGGTCCTATCTTAACCTATCTTACTTGCCAACATAATTAAGTAGATAGGTACGTACAATATAACTAAGTAAGTACCTAGTAAGTTTATTATGTGGACTTTATACATAGATGGACTGGTAGCGAATCCTTCGAGCACTCGCTACTAGTCCATCTTTTAGGGTAAACTGGGTGAAGTTGATGTTGCTGTCTACATACGTAGATGCTTTCCCATAGATAAGGCGGCAAAGTCAGGGTATTAGTTCTGTTTAGGTATAAAAGCTACTTTTTATCGAGACCTTGCAGCCAGAGCACAGTATTAAAATGCACCTTAAGACTGGCCAAAGTTACAGGAGAAAACCAAAAAATAAAGTTGCTTAAAAGTGCGATAAAATATAAACATCAACTCAATAAAAGTTCACTCTTTACTCGAAGATTTAACAAAGGAACTTCCTATAGTTATCTCATTTCCTGCTAGTAGGTAATAGTATTGTAAGTATAGGAAATTATTTAAGCCAAACTATTAGTAAGTTTTTCACGTCTATTCTCACTTTCACTATTCAACAATGATGTCGAGTTTATCATTGTCTTAACATCAGCATTGCTAGCAGTGTTCGTGTTACGTTATAATAACATACAATTAAGTATTTCACTTGGCTATAGATTTAGAAATGGGGTTTATTTTAATGAATAATATTATCTACAACTTATATCTATTTCAAGACTCAACTTTTGGTCTACGAAGTAGTAGTAGCCTAGTAAAACGCAATTTTTTCTTATGTGTTTATGTAGGTAAGGTACCTAAATATCAAACATCACATTGTATATGTATTTACATTAACATAATATTTACGTTCATTGAAGTACAGCTAAAATGTTTATATTTACATATATTTGGTTGTACCTATCTATTTATTCACAAAAATGTTAAAGAGTTTAAACCCTATTGCTACTACATAAATGCACATGTATCTCTGTTTTCATTCTTCCATACGAATTAAAGGAACACAACTAAAAAACTTACTGAACTAGCTCAGACAGGTTTGCAATAACATCTCTCGCGATAATAAGCCTTATGGTGCTCGCAAAAAGCTTTATTTTAAGTATTATTTTAATCTATAATATAGCGCGCACGTCTCGTCCGCGTCGTCGTCGTCCTGAGTTTTAACACCGTAAAAGGAAACAACTGCTTTAGCCTTTTGGCAATGACCTCTTGATAATCGAAATGCCACAATTTTTACTTATTAATATATGAACAACAATCAGTTCTTGAATATCGCATAAATTTAATGAAATAACAACTATAATATTCAACACGAGGTTCTTTTAAACCATAGTTAAATTTTATTAGAAAGCTTGCACACACTTGCTTTGTATTTATATTTAAATAATGACAGCTGAAAATATTACGGTAAAAGCTCTCTTAACGCATGAAGGAAAATAAGGTTGTTTTTGGATATGGAATATATTTTGACTTCACCTTTCCATATTCGGCAGTTCCTGCCCACTCCCTTCGCCATTGGTCTGCAACTTCCATGTCGGTAAATTGGTGTGTCGTTAATCGATATTGCAGCTACACTCGGGAGCACGATGCTCATTCACAAAACGCGCGAGCACGTTTACACTGCGCGCTGGCACGAAGCCTACTGCCCTGCCCGTCACCTCCACTGCCTAAGGCGCGCGAGACGCAGTACAGCTTTAAATTTAAATATTTCCAATTCGTCATTGCCTTCCGTTGACAAAAACCGTACCTACTTAATGTCAACGCCCACCTTCCAGTATTGGGTACCATTCACGTAGGAAGCTGCCCACGCTATTAGCAATATAGTAAGTACCTACAATATGGGACCAAATGCTCGATATTTCGTGAAATTAGCCTCCAGTACGGATTCTACACGCGGTCTTCAGCATTATATAAAAACTGATGTCAAATCTTTGGATCATCATCATTATATCAGCCAAAAGACGTCCACTGCTAGACATAGACCTCCTCCAATTTTCGCTACCGTGGCTAAAATGTCAGCAAATTAACCTACAGCCAGTTCGCTGACGAAGTAGAGTCATGAGAAGAACTGGCAAGAAACTCAGGGCACTCTTTTTAATCGCCAGGTTATTACAATTTTTGTAAGTTACAATTTCAAGTAGCATGCAAAGTGACACAGGCAATACACATATCTCTATATGTAATTAATTACAGCATTCTGTTGTAAAGAAAAAATAAAAAGTAAAATGTGTACTTTACAGGCTGCCTCGATTTGCATATTGTTACAAAAGGTAAAGGCAACATGTAAACTGTGGTAAATGTTTTATTATAGAAACTGTTAATAATTGCTATAAGTATGAAGTAAGATGAACTTAATTTACCACAGAAGTTCACAATGTACCTCTATGTCACAAATCACAATGTATAATTTTAACAATATTAAGTATACATTTTTAACAAAACAATACAAAATGTGTACTTATCTGTTCAATTATGGCTCGGGCATCATGTCATTTAAATATAAAAAAACATTTTACATAATATTACCTATGTCAAACTTCACTTTAGAGAGGCAACTCTGCTAGCCACATCGGTTAATTCGGTTCTCCTGCGGATTTCTTCGTATCATAAACGATCGCGCAGGGAGACGCCTAACATGGCTCGCTCCATCGCCTTCTGATAAGACCCATCTAATCTGTGCCCATAGTTAGCGACCACGTCCCTGCTCCTTATGTCCACTGGCAACACACTGGTCAAAGACCTTGGTCTTGAGACACTGCTGCGGAAGTGCGAAAGAGAAGATATATTATATGTTGTAGTTTCCCGAACGCTGCCAAGCCCAGTTGGATTCAACGAGTGACCTCTGTCGCCTTTCTTGAAGAAAGAATAAAAAAAAGATCTCTATGTACTTACTGGTAATAATTATTCCAGCTTATTTTGGCATTCAAGTTTTTATGAATTACGAAAGCTGTGAATAGCTTCTGAAGGCTGAAAGACGGCAAATGTTTTTCTACGGCAAATAATATTATCCTAATAAAAAATTAATGGTACTTACTTACTACGTTCTTTCAGAATGTACGTTTTTGACAGCCTTAATACAATGTCAATAGTCTTAGATTCTGTTCAGAGCTACGGGAGTAATAGTTGAACGTGAATTGCTTTCTAAGCCCTTTTCTATCTCAGATTTTATTATTATTTGCCCTGAGGGGTGTGCGTCAAGATGAAGGAACCAAGTCTTGGATGTCGGTCATACATATATAAAAGATTAATACCAATAATCTACTATTTGCTACCATTGCTATAATTTTAGCTACCTCTTCATTAGGCATATTTTTAACAAAATCTTTGGTCCCTCCATTATGACGTCAAGTTGGAGGGATCAAAACGATAGACTGCTGATATACCTACTGCTCCCTGGATTGTTCTACCTAGTTAATGTTTTAATACCTTAATCCTACCTTCATAATATTGATTTGGATTGACCGATACGTTTATAGTTTTGAAAACATCGACTATTACAAGTTGGTCGTATGGCTCATTCTAGCACAGCCACCATCGCAATTTCTTTTAACATTATGATTTCGTTAAAAGCACGTGTTCTATCGTGAAAAGGACCTATTTGCCTTTAAGTTACGAAACGAACGCCTGTGCAAAGTGTCATAGCCTCTCTTTATCATAAGTCTACTTAACTAAATAAAATTTTATAATAGCATTCAGATACAGTTATATCTGGAGCCGTAGCTAATTAACAGCGGCGCGGATTGATAGATCCACAGACTAAGTAGAAAATAGATCTGCCAAAATATGCGCATAAAACGGTCAGTTATGAACCGGTGATCTCGTCGCTACAACAGTTGTAGGTATGAGTATGAGCAAACCAAAAAAAAAACGACCAAATAATTCATGTTTGTTGTATGAGAGCCCTCTTAAATATTTATTTTATTCTGTTTTTAGTAAGTTTTTGTTGATATAGCGGCAACAGAAATACATCATCTGTGAAAAACGGTTCATTACGGAGCCTTAATGATCCATAGCTACGTAAACCAAAACGTACACGTAAATCTTCTTCTTCTCCTTTTTTTTGGCAACAGGGCCGACGATTGTGTCAGCTATTTCTGCCAGCGTCAAGTGTAGAATAATATTCTTGTTGATGATATTAATGGTATATTACAATGATAAAATAGAAAAAATCTTCCGTGAAAACAAAAGATGGATCCGTAAATCTTCTTCTTCTTCTCCTTTTTTTTGGCAACAGAGCCGACGGTTTGTGTCAGCTATTTCTGCCAGCGTCAAGTGTAGAATTATATTCTTGTTGATGATATTAATGGTATAATACAATGATAAAAATAGAAAAAATGTGGATGAAATTAAATGACAACCATCTTCCGTGAAAACAAAAGATATCTCGGATCCGTAAATCGATATTGATCGATTTTGACAACTATATTATGTCAAATATTATTAAAAATTACATGCATTTATATTACAAATTTACACGTGATTCTAATAAAAATAATATATTATATTGTTTGTACTGATACCTGACTTAAATCCACAATTTTAAAAATTATTGCCGGGCAAAAATAATTATTCAAAAAAAAAAACGGCACTGCGGGGCAGCTATATCCCGCATGGACAACATCTCATTTCGTAACCCAAACAAAATACTAACACAAAAGTCGCGTTTGGTGACCTTTTTATTTGTCATACATTTTGTATCGTCTGGACAACCATTATTTTCATAATCATATTTTACAGAACAGTCTTATACAAATACTTTTTTTAGTTTGGTAAACTAAAAAAAATATTTGTACGCGACTAACAGAATTTAATTTGGATTACGAAACGAGTTATTGTCCAAACGGGACGACGACTGACTACATTGACACTATATAATTATAATTATACGCATAGACTTTTTCAATATTTTGAAGTTACACTACAGATTTTTGTTTTTTTAAGAATAAAAATTACTTTATTTCATAATTTTGAATGAGTTTGGCCACTTCAACATTTTATCGATACACTATCGACAGTGCATTTTGACGTTGCTACTGCTGTATTAACTAATGAACCCCTACACTTTGTCTTTGGGATGAAACAATATAAAATCAAGCAGTTTTAATTGTTTGATAGTGATTCAAACAAAAACAGTGTTGTTCTTTGACTGTTATAGTCAAAGTACAGCACTGTTTTTAAAGGAAAGATGAGATTTAAGTAGTGCTGGCCCTAGAATACTACCTTGAAGTACACCGAAACTCATTGGTAAAGTAGCTGGCAACATTCAAAACAAATCAATCGTGTAAATACAATCGTGTAAATATACAGGGAGGTAAATTCAAAATGAGTCTAGCCTCCTACCTTACCATAATAACCTCTTATTGTCGATTCGTCAACTTTCCCAAGAAGATATTATTTATGCACAAAAATATTTTGCATTTTAAATCAAGCCATAAATAGTTCCATGATCAAGTTTTGAATAGTTACATTATTTTTGCCATAAAGTTTATAATAAGTGAAACATTATTTTTACACATGGAGCACTGTATATAATAATGTTCTTTGTGGGGTGCAGATATGCAGCAGTAGCAATAATTTAACAGATTTATATAAAGCATAAGTGGTACAGTCTGTATCACTGGTGCATGCTCTGGGACACTAGCAACAGCTATTAAAGACAACCAGATTATTTAAGTAATAATATCCGAAAACATATGGCTAAGCTTGACCTCTATTTCACTTATGTAATGAAACGCATAGGTAAATAAAAAAAATCATATATGCCTAGTTTTTAATTTCATAAAATAATATGTATGTATAAATGCTTGCATAGAACATAATAACTTATTTTTATGTAATAGTAATAAACAGGAAGACACAGAGGGGGGCCTATGACCTGCAGTAGGTAACAGTAATCTGTCATTGAGTCATTGAGTTATTAATGTTGGAGGCACAACATTTTCAGAATTTTTTCTAAGCTCATCTGTATACAAATCTAGTAAACTGTTATCACATTTTTTTAATTCTAAAACTTCAAGTAAACCATCACTTTTAAACTTATTTCTTGTATTCATACACCGTCGAAATTTGGCTACTAAAACATCATGTTTTTGACAGGATAAACAAAAGTTATAAAATATCTTTTGTTCAATATTAAAATTTTTACATATGCCATTTTTGAAATATCTATAAAATAGCTGATCTCTAGCACTACACATGCCTTCTACTTCGTTCCATTCTTTGGTAGTTAGACCAAATAACAGTCCTATATATGGTCCCCGGATTACACATGTCACCTGTCCTGATGTGTCAGCTATCCTCAGCGTAACCATTGACGTTATGCGGCCTCGTGAATTAGTGATCTTCACTGATTCTAGGTAATATTCCGACAATAATCCCCAGCATTCTGTATGTAACTTTAGTCTCCGTCCTTCAGTTAGTTTAATTGGAGCATTGTTGTGGTAAAAATCATCTCGTTTCTTATTCATAAAATTGATTTAGAAATATTGACCACAAGCCAGAAGTACTAGCTGTTACAAAAATGCAAATGTCATGGTATTGAATAGATGATTGAAAAGTTTATTTTGACTAAGGCTTTCAAATTATTTATCCTTCTTCTTCTCTAAAATCTGCTCTGTGATGGCAACTGAGCCGACGATTGTGTCAGTTATTTTTGCCAGCGTCAACTGTAAACTAATCTTTTCGTTGATGATTTTAATGGTTTAATACGATGATGAAAAATAGGAAAATTAAGTAGTGTAAAATAATTTTAGTGAAATTTTGAATTGGTTTGACAGTGTTGACAGGCAGATGTGACTTTGACATAAAATAAATCTGCTTGTTCAAAGAGTGTGTACATGAGTACGCACATAGAATTAAACCACTTTTACCACTAATATTCAAAATAAATATTTTTACTGATAAATGATCAATAAAAAATATCTATGACCGTCATAAATATAATTGAATTGATATAAACGCCAATATATTTTTTATTTATTCACACTGATTATTTGTACTGTCACAATCACAAGACACACAAAGGTTCGCAACTAACTTCAGGGTGTAAAAGGTTCGCAACTAACTTCAGGGTGTTGCTTTTTTCTTTCGGTGTGCGCGCGCATCGTAAAAATTCACTCTCATCATTTTTTCCAATCGCGCCATAAAAAGTATAACTTCAAAACCTATAAAAACATGACAAAAATCGACTAAAACCAGCCGTTGTTAGTTTATTTAGGCATTCAGTGTTGCCAGTAACCGCTTGTCAAAAGTTAACAAGACAGTTCAAAGCGTTGCCGAGTTAACCAAATATCGGCGATAAATCGAAATATTTTTAAAAAAAAGCTTGTACAAATCCAATGTAGTTTTAGTTTTTTCTAGTTGCATGTAATATGTATTATGTAATTTTTAATAGTTTACCGTTGAGAATATCAAGAGTTTTGAAATTAAGAAATGAGTAGATCGACATACATTTTTCATATAAAGGAGAAAAAAAAGAGTATTTTTTCATAAATTTATTGAACAGTATTCAAAATTCCAGTATTTTGTACCAACAGCAGAACTTAAAATAAGTAACTATGTGAGTCTGCTAATCAAACACCATAGATTTATTTTGTTTCCTTTTTTTCTTTCGATATGGTGTATCAATATCGGCGCGCATGGTCGATATTGATATATCAATACCGGCGCATAGTTGATATCGATAAATATCGATATTTTTAGGTGTCGATAAATCGATACGGTTTTCCGATCTAAAGTTGCATCCCTATTAGTAATGTCAATTATTATTATGTCAAATTGTCAACTTTCAGAAAGAAATCCTACACGGAAGACTAGGCAGTATGGTCGAAAGACTATAGCCTGCCCTTTGGGCAAATAAAAAAAAAAAAAAAAAAAAAAAACAACTTTCAGAAAGAAAAAGAGGTTATCTTGGTCTAAATGATTAACATAAGTCTTACATAATTTCAAATGAATTATCAAGGGCTATTGTTAAAGAATTAAATAGACAAATCATATCCAATGAGAATAGGCTGGGTTCACAAATTGGTAAACAATTGGCCTGGAAAAAAAACATTGGGCATGTACAGATTTCTGCCAATGTTTTTCGTTCTTGGAGCTGCTTTAGAGTTTTCTATGATAAATTGGAAAGTTGGAGAGGTAAACTTTTATAACACGTTCAAAAAGCGACAAGCTCACGACATAGTTGAGGAAAAAATTAGAAAATACGCGGCAACAACATAAGATGCCAGCAGGTGTAACTTGGGGTCAGTATCTGACTTTTTCGGCTGCTGCTATGTTATCTATGCTAGCGGGATCGCAAATAGTGCATCAATATTATAGACCACTGCAAGATTTGAATAACTATATAAACAAAGAACTCCAAAGCTTACCAGATCATGTACAGACTAAAATCAAACAAGAACTGCAAGACGAAGGAGTGTTAAATAAAAGTTAAGTAAATTGAAATTGTGATTATTATCATGTGTAAATAAAAAAATAAATAATCGGAATGTTTTTTTTAGATAAGATTACTTTCTCATTGAAAACTTAGTTAAATATTACATATGTATCTGCTATATAAGTAGGTATGGGTATGTAGTTTAAAGATAGTGGTTTAAAAATAACTAACTAACTATTCCATAAATATATGTGACCAAAAAGAGACCTCAAGGAAAATAATTGATTTCGCGTAAATCACATTTCCAAGTTTCGTGTAGAGACATTTAAGCGTCTGTTTTGGACCTGCACAAGATAAAGAGACTTTGTTGTAATAGAAAAAACAATAAAACCGATTGTATACACTTACCCGACATCACAAAATCTAGTGTGCACTGTGTGTAAGGTGTAATTTTTCCAAATCTGCTCTAATGCTGCTCACTAAAAAAATATTTAAAAAAAACTATGGCACCTAAAAATATTCTGGTAAGACCAAAACAAAGCTAAAGCTGGTTTCCAATCCCTCCAGTTCCCTTTTTGGTCAACCATTCACATTGTCAGTATTTTTTACTATTTTGGAATTGTTTATTTGCAAGTGAAATAAAACAATATAAGACTATAAAAATAATTTATTGAATACATATAAATTTTGGTTCCATTCTTAACATAATATTTACAATAAGTACTTAAATTTTTTACAGTAAAATTTTATTTTTAATAAATTATCTTAAACTTTACAATTAAGTATTTATTAGGCACTTTAAAAGTTATATGTATAAAAAATTGTTCAACAACTTAATACTAGTTATAATAAGGTCGACGAAAAACAATAAGCGAAGCGTAAGGCGACAACGTGAGTGATTGCAAATGTGGTTGTGAGTGAGTGTGTCGTCTATTACACATATTACCTATTCACAACATTAACAACTACCCCCCCCCCCCTCTCCACCCACTTTTTGTTTTGACCCGTCACATCTGGATTCCAGTTTGTGGAGTATTGTTAATTTATAGTAAACTTATTAGATTGGTTACACTTAAAATATATTAACATTACCATTTATATTGGCATATAAGTCAACAATTGTACCTATATACTATTTTTGCATGTCATGTATTATTCCTTAATGTGATAAATATTTTCATAAATACAATATTATTATACTTATTGTAGAAAAAGGTCATAATCTGACAATGGATATTTTGACTGCCTTAGTGGTTCGGTGGTACTGTGTATGGACTGCCACACAGAGGTCGCGGGTTCGACTCTCGCTCAGTGCAAATATTTGTGTGCATGAACATGTCTATTTGCATTGGTCTGGGTCTTTCTATGTATAATATTATGTATGGATTTACAAAAAAAAAGTATTTAAGTATGTATATCTGCATTTTAGAACCCATAACACAAGCATATAATATGATTACTTTGGGTCTATAGTCTAGATGGTTTTGTATGTAGTTGTTGAAATATTATATATAATTAAAAACAATCAAAATGTGTGAAAAATCAGATAACAACTACCTATCTTGTGTGATAACAAATGCTTTATTTAGGCACACCTCATTTCAATTTTGAAAGCAACCCAGGCTTTTGTAGTTGTGTGAGTTCCTTCCCTTGGACCATCTTCTAGTAACTAGTTAACTTCTAGTAAATTTAATAAAATATTTGTTGTTCATCTCTTAACAATGACATACTATCTGAAATTTGATAAATTGCGACCCTTAGAACTAAATAGAACACTTTTAATAGTATCTTCATTTCATACATTTTACGAAGCACTTAATATATTTAACTGTATAACAAAAGCATCAAATGCAGTTTTCACAATTTCATCATGTGATAATGTTAGGTCACCTAGCAGAGTTTGATATTGTTCTTCGTATCCAGTCGACATGTGAGCTGATTGAATCATAAATACGAGGTCGTCCTAATCCAATCTTTGTACAAGCAATGCGCCAACCACTAACTCCTTCCAATGACCATTGCTTTGTTTTCTCATTAAAGCACATCATAGAACTACCGGCATATTCTTCCTCCTATGAAAAAATAAAAATCCAAAGTACAATTGCAGTTTCTTATATAAGGTTGGAGTTAAATATAAAAATATGAATTGGCACATTGCAAAAAAACTAACATGAAACAGGAAGGAAACAAAAAGTAAAGAAATTGTTGAAATTGTTTTCTCATGGATGCCAATGTCAGAATAGGACCAAATTGAAATGGGACCTAATGGGACACACCAGCCTACAAATGAAAAGAATCATTAAAATCGGGTAAAACACAAAAAAATATAAAAGGCGAATTGAGAACCTCCTTCTTTTTTTAAATTGGTTAAATAGTCGCGATGGCCTACTGGCCACGGTAACTGCTTCATATGCCAAGGTTGAGCACTTACGCGTCGCATGTTATGTGTACCTATGTACTTGCCAAGATTATTTTGGACATTACTGACATAATAATTATGATTAAAGGAAACATCATAAAGAAACTTAGACAGCAAAGAGATACCAAGATTTGATTTTATAGGAGGTACTTACGTCACAATCATCTTGATCGTACAAAGGTTCCGCACATATTCCATTTACAGTGGCAATGCTGACGTTTTCACACGTATTCATTGAACTGGTAACCAGGTGAACTCTTTGTAGCTGATCTCTGTTTCTCGTCCACCCTAAAGTATTACACACATTTCGTGTCGGTGGTTCCGCACTATTTTCTGACAGACATATTGGCCTTACAAAGTCCGTCATCTCCACAGGTTCTTCAAGTCGCACTAACGCGAGCATACTGCCCTCTACTGGAGAACGCACCATACCTACTATTCGTCTTTCCTGTTGCCAAGGCGTTGTACTTTGTATACGCACTGTACCGAATCTTGCTGTCCATTCGGCCTTTGGTTGACCCTAAAAAAAAAGACTATGAACGATGCAACGCAATAGCAACAACACTATAATGGCGAGAATCCATTGGGTGTGGCCTATGAGAACAGTTTATCATCATGCAACACATAAAAAGAACTTCCGTACCCAAGGTTCGACTGATAAGCCATTCTCAAATTAATAGAAGAACGGTTCAGAAAAATTAATAGATCAAATTAATTAAGTGCCTATAGTATACATACTTGGAAACAAGACGCAGTGGTAATAAGCCACGATGCATGTATAAGGGCGGCATCACAGGCATGCACGTAGGAACGCAGTAGTGCTGCATGCCACGGCCAGTCGCCCGGTCTTGCAGAGCGGGGCAAGCCTTCCACTCCACTTGTGGTACCCGTGCTTCTTGCGGACGGCATGCCACATTCTGCAATATGATATACATGATTATGGGACACTTTAACAGTAGATTATACAAAACAAAACGTAGGTATATTATTTAATTTATCTGATCAAATTAAGCCATTTTGTTTTTGCTACGTTATTTTTATCAGTAATAGAAATCGCGCAATGGTACATTGCTAAACAATCCTTTGCATGAAACTTGGGGTAATGGGCTTTTAACTCACCTAATTGATCACATACCACTCTTATCACTTTTCTTTCTGGACAGTCGCTTTTAACGAAAGATATTTCCGGGGCGAAAGGATCCACTACTTCCACGTACTCTGGTTTTACATAATTGGGATTGTCTTCTTGTGTCGTTTCTTCGGCGTCGGGTACTACTTCGGCATTTAAGGCTGACCTAAATAAAATTAAAGTTTAAATGTTCATATAAATATTATGCCTTTAACGATATTTATGATTTTATATTGGAATTTCAGGAGAAAAAAAAAAGTATTTACTTGAATGTCAAAGCTCTACACAGTGACGAAGCGACGCTAGTCAGAGCACGTTTGTCTTGTTCGTAAGGCGCCGCACATATTTTGCCATTGCGGCCCCGTTCCGCCCACACGGCGTACCCTGCTCGGCTGCGAATGGCCCCAAGTGTGGTTTCACTATTTTCTCGTCGCCAAGAACCCAAAGAGCGTGCAATCCATACTGAAGAAAAAAAACATAAGTACCTACTAACTTAGTGGTTTTATTTAGGCTGTTGTACCTACGGTTTTAAAAATCTAAAATTTTAACAATGCGGTAGGTTTAGCAGTACTCCCATAAGTAGGTATAGGTAGTAGATTATACCTAAAACTATGGCGTATGGAAGGAAGCTCGCTTGAAAGCTGCTGAAGGTAGAACCTTCATCAAAATACTTACAACAGCCGAGTTCATCGCTGCCATCGGGGCAGTCGGAGTTGCCATCACAGCGGAGATGAGCGGGCAGGCAACGCGTGTGTAGAGCACAACGGAGACCACCGCCGCGCCCTGGGGCGCAGTGCGTACATCCACGTTCGTCCTCCGCCGCCGCGCAGTCGGGGATACCGTCACATTCGCGACGTGATAAAGCTAGTCGCTGAAGACCGCCAGCGCAATCTGTCAACACCATAACATAATATTATAGTAGGTACCCCGGTAAAGCAGTAGGCGTGTTTGGATGGTGTGCGTTACGATTGCTCCGCCAAGTTATCGAATCAGAAAAAAACTTTGCCCAATATTTTGTCGGAATTTGTCGAAATCGAAGGGTACAAACAAAAAATTTGTCGAAGTAGAAATAAAGAAGTTATAAGGGTTTTAAGTTGGCCGCGCCAACGTAACGTGTACGATTGCGCGGCCATGGAGATCTCAGCAACCGCTTGGGTCAGAGATCTAATTCTTTTCGTCTGTTGAAGACTGAATTTGTCGAAAATTGTCGAAAAAAGAATTAGAAGTTCTAGATAAATTTGTTACGAAATATTTAGGATTGAAAGTTATGGCCGCGCAATCGTAACGTTGTTGATTCTTCACTGTTGATTATTTCTTTAAAACTTAAGACTTTATACAATGAAACTATTACAAGAAGAAAGGTCTTAATTTGTCGAAACTAATAAAAGCAATGAATACTATGTCAGTTTAGTCAAACTGACGAAATCAGCCCAAAACAGAAAATACGTGGCTGCGCAGTCGAAACGCTACTTTGCACGCTGACAATGACATATCGCTTCACCCTCAGAATAGTTTACATTACGTGTTATCTCAAAAATTATATTATCTCATACCACTTCGAAATTATGGTTACCCTACTCGAATTTTTGAGATATTACGCAATGTAAACTATTCTGAGGGTAAAGCGATATGTCATTCTCCTCATCCTAATCAACAGTGAAGAATCAACAACGTTACGATTGCGCGGCCATAACTTTCAATCCTAAATATTTCGTAACATATTTATCTAGAACTTCTAATTCTTTTTTCGATAATTTTCGACAAATTCAGTCTTCAATAGACAAAAGAATTAAATCTCTGACCCAAGCGGTTGCTGAGATCTCCATATGGCCGCGCAATCGTACACGTTACGTTGGCGCGGCCAACTTTAAACCCTTATAAATTCTTTATTTCTACTTCGACAATTTTTTTGTTTGTACCCTTCGATTTCGACAAATTCCGACCAAATATTGGCAAAGTGTTTTTCTGATTCGATAACTTGGCGGAGCAATCGTAACGCACACTTTGGATGTCGTAGTTAAATCGGTAAAATCACGGGCTCTAAACCGCCTGCCATATCTTTTGCGACAACAATCCAGGCAACCGACAAGGGATCGATTACCACATGGGACCAAACATGTGCAGTCTGGGTGCGCTTAGTGTAAGTATAGGTAACTATAAATTATTATATTATTGTATGTTTTAAAAACTTGTTGCATGCAATACGGACTTATTCCTTAGTACCTACGGGTGTCGTTTTGTAATAAAGAAGTGTGTAAATTTCTGGTTTAAGATAGATCAGCCCAACTAGGCAAGGCATGTAGTGCCCACTCTAGAAATAAGTAGGTAAGATTAAGTTGTTGAAGTTAAACCGTACCTGGTTCAGGTGCACAGGACTCGATGCCAAAATAGTCTGGGAACCTAGCACAGTCAAAATGTGGCCGCAATCGTTCAGGTAGTCGTGCGCCACAGCCCGCGTTGAAGGCGCGACAGTACGCACGGCACGGGCGGATCAAACGGTCTTTGTGACATCTCGGTTGCAGCATTTGACAAACAAAGTCCTAAAATGAAATTAAAGGAACATCACTCTCGTGTTGACGATTCTGGGAATAATAAGGTAACATAATTTTATCATCATGTTCCTACCGTTCCGACAAAATAACGAATTAGTAGATAGATATGTAAAATATTTTTTGATTCAAAATATGTATAAAATACCTGTGCAAGGTAGGAACACTCAGCATCGAGCAATTCCCTGAACGCGACGAGATCTCGCATCAGTGCATCCTTCGACACGTGTCCCACTAGGTTCGGGTACGACGTGGTATTGTACGGCAAATGAGAACATAAGCCCAGAGATACCAGGGAGCACTCGCGAAGTTCCTCTACTGCCTCTGGTGTTACTGACTCCGTGGTTGGTGCTTCGATCGGAGTGGTCTCAGTCTCTTTTAGCTGAAGAGACGATATTACCGAACTTTCCTAAAACAAAACGTACCTAATTTTTTTACTAATAATATTAGCTACTTAGGTATAGTCGAGCACAATCTGCTTTACCCCCTTTAAAGAAAATTTCCCTCAAAATGAAAATTCAATAAGACTCCATTTTACCCATGCTATGTTGCCATCAAATCATCATGAATAAATAGCACCCAATAGACCTATTTCAATTTTAATAATTATTAGCTACTTTTAATTTTCTAAATACCTAAGTTTGAACTGATTTAGGAGGTAGATAAGTAAGTAATTTATTTATTTATTTATTGGGTTAAACAACGATTGTTTACACAAATACTTACATTTAAACATAATTGCTAAAGAAAATACATTTACATGTGTAACAACCACGTATTGGCCTAACTCCTCATGCACAATAGACGGATAAAGTAGGTTCAAAATTGTATTATACTAAAAATTATTATTATTAAACATTATTATACATAAGTGATAAATTGTCAAAATAAAATTTGATGTAAAAACAGTTAAATTCTAACAAAACAAAACAATTAACTAGAAGTTTGACACAAAGCAATAATAACATTCAAATTACGGGAATTGGAACGGTGATCATTCACATTATAAAACAATATAACAGCACAGGCAACCAAAACATCAGTGTTTATCTTGTCTAAAGATCGTAATAAAACTGCTCATGCTGTCATAGTGCACATCAATTATTTCACTATGATTATTGAGGATTCTACACAGCCTTGGGATTGGTGAGTTTGCACTGAGCACAGACCTACGTAGTGTCGGGTATAGTGGTGTGAGAGCAAGTCTAGGGTATCTACAAGGAACACGATATCTGAGAAGATTCAGCAAAATGGGCAGTCTATTATATTTCTAACTAATTTATATAAGTATAAGGCGTCTGTGACTTCTCTACGAATAGGTAGGCGTTGTACCTTAAAATGCAGCAGTCCTGTCGTGATGCATACGATGGTAGACACTTAGCTTTACCTTCACAAAATGCCAGGTGCCACATAAATCGTTTCTGGACACGCTCTAACCGTAACATGTGAGTGTCATAGTGAGGTCTCCATACAACACTACAGTATTCCAACCAATTCCAACACACCGCACTAGACTATAGTACCTACTACAGCATTATTTTAGTGCTGCTTTTCGTAAATGCTTTGCTGTTACGAAGTATGAACCCTAACATTTTAGAAGCCTTCCCAATAATTTTATCTATGTGAGGTACAAAGGTCACTTTTCTATCAAAAAGTACTACCAAGTCTCTAATTATTTAAGTAAGACATCAATGCTTAAGCATCCTAATATACATCACTACCACAGAAAAAATTCTGTGATCACTACTTACCTACATTCGCATGCATCATGTCTATTTGTCCATTGGTTTGTAAACATTCGGCTTTATCTACTCTTATTTGGATCAGTCAGGGTCAAAAATGTATTCATTGATTAGTAATACATAACACCTAATAATAGAACGCTTTAAAGCCACGATAACAAACTTCAAAATAATACGTACCTATAAAATTGTGTACCTATTAAATAATTTTAAGTAGCTTAGGTGTAGGTAGATTATGCGTTTGCGATGATTATGTGTTTAAATGTGAGTAGGTATTGCTTAAAAATTAAAATCTTCCTTGTACTGTAGCTGCATAAACAAACCGTTGCCGAAGCACATTGTGTCACGTATTTTGACATTATAGTTCGCACACTCAGCAATTAGTTACCTATGGGTATTTATCAGCACTAATTATCTACTAATATTAGTAAAATAAATAATATTAATAATTAATAAAATAATAATTATTTACTAGATATCTAAAAACAGAGAATGCTTTTGGTATTACAATTTCTTCATTGTATTGTCAGATTTTACCTGGGTACGTTCTAATTTTCAGAATAGGGTTGTAAGGTATATACCTACATTGGTGAAGTACTGAAGGTCTTCAATCCCGCAACGAATTTAATCAAATAGTTAACTTTATTAAAACTGTAAATCTTCAAACATCGGAAGCAACTCAATTGTTTGACGGGTAAACTTTAAAACGAACATAGTGAGTAGGTAATTGTAAAAATAATAATGCGAAGAGTAGGTACTTAAGTACCTAAATATAGATAATCGTAGCAATTTAATTCAAGTATTTTACAATGCGCTGCTTACCTTGCTATTTAGCACTGAGTCATGTAGCGAGCCATAAGTTATTGAGAATGTTTGCTGTATTACCTAGGTACCTCGTTAGAAAATTTCTAATGCCAAGTGAATGGAAACAGAGGTTGTTGATAAAGAAAGGTCATTTATTTGCTTTTATAGCCTTTTGGTCATAAACATGATGTTTATAAACTATACCTACCTACTCGTAAGTAAGCAACATATTTCAGGGTGTTTGACAACCATGTGGTTCTGGAATTTAGATTCGCAGTATACTTAGATATACTTACTTAGATACTTTTATTTTATAGGTAGTTACATACTTAGATACAATATACATTAGGTATTTATAGTTATAACTTATAGGTACCTATCTCCTCCAAACAGTGTATCCTACCTCATTATAGCAGTAGAAAAATAATAATATTTTCAATATATAAGTACCTATTCGTCTATGTGATACGCACCTCAATATGCAGTGTCTCCGGTAAGGCGGTAATCGTGCTGAGATAGGCGGTGGGTGCGGCGAGCGCACGCGTCAGCACAGATGTCACCTCCGCCGTGCTCACTGCAGTGAAGATCGGCTCAAACGATACCTCGAAATGCACGCGAATGCCGTGCTCCGAACTGTAAATTTAAACCACGTTTTAGTAACTACATTTGCGATTAAAAATGCGTAGGTATTGTCGACCACATTATTTGCCTACCACTTTTATAATAAAACTAATTATCCATGCTTTTAGCATGCTTTGACAAAAAATCTATCAAAATTAAAATTCAATATGACTCATTACAACTGTCAACTGACTCTTTCGCTATAGGTAGGTAGGTAGGTAATACTAGCTTTCCGCGGTGGGATTTCACCCGGCGTTTATGCTTACTGCTCTGCTCCCGTCGCCAGTAGCGAATTTAATATTTGGAGCATCTGTGCACACATACGTTGAGTTACAAACTAGCTTTCTATTTCATATATTTACTGTGTTTCTTTATGTTTGTATCTTATTTTGCGAGCCAATTAACCAATAAATAAATAAATATAATTATGTAAATAATAGAAACCTCTTACGTAAGCCCAGAAAATACCCAACTGATGCCTTATATCAGGACGCCAACCTTCTGACAGTGAGGCAACTATTTATATTTCACTCGGTTCTACGTCACCACAAGTCAATTGTCCCTTCCCAACTACCCCTACATAAAAGAAGAATACGCACACATGTCCCTTCCTTCGGTTCCACTTTCGCGCAAAGACAACTGCCTTATACTGGACCATTTCTATACAGATACATGAACCGACTTAAAACAAATTTTCAAAATGAGCAGAGCAAACCTAAAAGAAACCTTGAAAAATATTTTGAAAGTGCTGGGTTACTGTGAAACGGAGAATGTTCTAAGAGTTACTATCTAATGGAGCTAAACATTAACACTCTCATATTCACGCACCCAAATACACACACACACACACACACACACACAGAGTGAGAGAGAGACACACACACACACACATACACACACACAAACACACTCACACACACACACATTACTTTTACACACAATTCCTTTTAAAGTAAAAATATATGTTATATATATAAATTAATAAATAAGTTACTTTAATGCTTCGCTAAAAACGAAATACTATTAATAAGTGCATATTTCCAGTTGGTTTAAAAAAATATCTCGTATTTACTGCAATACCGAATGTCACCGCTGTCAACATGTAACTTGTACCACACTCCATCACTAGTTTAAAGTCGTCGACCAAACATTTTGTTTTAACCAATGTTAGTGTTACTACCCACTAACTAATTTTATTGCGATGTGTGAAATGAAATGTATTATTTTTATTCTTTTTATTTTGGCACTTATATTAGACATAAGACCATTTGTATGGGGTGGAGGGTTGTTAACCTGAGACACAGGAACTATTCTAGTTCAGGTAACAACCCGCCATAGTATATTTTTATTGTATAACAATTTATATGTTTACCTACCTTAAACCTATATTGTGTTAACCTGTATTTTACTATGGTGATAAATAAAGGATATTATTATTATTATTATTATTACTTTGCATTTAAAATATTAATTAATTTGTTTACATAAGTATTATTTTTGCACCTCAATGACACAGATGAACCTAATAAACAAAAACAACAAAAAATGTTTTAATAAAAAAAGAGTGTGTGTACTCATGTACGCACGTAAGAAGTTATACTTCTTTAGCGTAACAATCCAAAAATACCAAATAATAACACAATGCATACATACATAACAGTTAACCTCAAATCTACTCTAATCTACTAAATGCACTTAAAACAGTATATTAAAACCACTTTTACCACTAATACTTATTCAAAATAAATATTTTTACTGATAAATGATCAATAAAAAATATCTATCACCGTCATAAATATAATTGAATTGATATAAACGCCAATATATTTTTTATTTATTCACACTGATTATTTGTACTGATACGACACACAAAGGTTGGCAACTAACTTTAGGGTGTAAAAGGTTCGCAACTAATTTCAGGGTGTTGCTTTTTTCTGTCGGTGTGCGCGCGCATCGTAAAAATTCACTCTTCTCATTTTTCCCAATTGTGCCAAAAGAAGTATAACTTCAAACATATTTTTTAACAAAACTTTTTCATCGAGAAATATTTTTGAGGCTTACCTACATATATTAATGAGTTAGCCGCCATGAATTAATTATTTAAGCTCAAAGATTAGAAAGTCGAACATGTCTAGAAGGTGTAGATACCATTAGTTAAAGCACCAAACCTCAAAAATTTGCCTAAATATTTTTGCATTTCTAATTGCTGCAAAAAAAAAGTCGAATTAGTCCAGTGGATAAAGTACCCGCTTCGTAAATACGAGGTAGTGGGTTAGAATCCCGGCAAGTACCAATGTGATTTTTCAAATCATATGTACTTTCTAAGTTTATCTTGGACATTTCTGACTGACGGTGAAGGAAAACATCGTGAGGAAACCTGGACTTAAGAGTCTGAAATTGCCAATCTGCCTTGAGCAAGCGTGGTGATTAATGCTCATTCCTTCTCTATATGAGAAGAGGCCTTTGCCCTGCAGTAGGACAGTAAAACAGGCTGGTATTATTATATATATATAATAATTGCTGCAAATAAAAAGCCATCTCAACACAATTATCAAAAGGCAAAAATCAAGAAAATGCTTCATCTACTTTATCAATACGAGAGGCTGCAATAAGAATTAATAATCTAGGATTTGGTTCTAGAACCAGAAGACTTGAATCATATCCCTGGCAAAGATAACACTGGAAAGCCCTAATTAATGAGGGCGACATAGCACAAGAAGAGATTTCAAAAGATCGAAGAGGCTTCATGCACAGAGGAAACGAAGATAAAATAGGAAGGGGCATACTATTTGCTTGAACTTAAGGTCACCTATCACTCGCCGTTATATACAAATCTATGTAGGTATTGAAAACGTCTTTATTTCTTTGCATTGTTAACTCACCAACCTCTAACAATTTGCTACTTTTCTGGGGTAGGTATACACCTACTACAATATAACGAACATAAAGATTAGGTACTTATAATTACACACAGTTTTGTCATTTTGTCGTGTTTGGGAATCGAACTCACAACCTCTAGCACAGCACGCTGTTCCACTGCGCCACGTCAAGCGTCAAAGTACCTACATCAAGACAATGTATTGTCTGTAATGAAGTGTTGAAAGTAAAATATTATAGCAAAAAAACTAAAACACACATTGGCAAACTTAACCCTTTGACCGCCAAGGACGCTTTAAAGCGTCATTCAATAACTTGATCGAGACGCCAATGACGTCTTAAAGCGTCCATCGCATTTCAACTTTTAATGACGAATAAAACTTGGCTAATGTTAATTTTCTGAATCAGGAACATTTTAAAACTCTTCATATTGACTTCGACTACTATAATTACGCATTAAAACATTGAGCTATAGTATAATTGGACACGTAATACTAAAAATTAACTCATCAAAAAATTTACTTATAAAGTTACACCCACGGCGCCAACGACGCCTTAAAGCGTCGACTAGTGTTGTGACTACCCCCGAATGGAAAATAAAAAATATGATAGGTAGGTAGTTTTAAAAATGGTACCAGTCAAGATTTTTACGTTATATATTATTTTACACTAACCGTCAAAAGCGAGGCGTGTAAACGGCTCTGTGTATTTTTGGTTTCGCTGAACAGACGTAATAGTGACAAGCATATTATTATTACTGTTTCCGCATAAATTTGAAGCTACGTATTGAACCGTAATGAAGAAGAAGACTGGTAAGTTTACGTTCTTTTTCTTTGATTTACATTGATTTAATAAAATATAATTATAGCATACACAGTATGTACCGCCTTTGCTTGAAAAATTATTATTCCTCGAGTCAAAATATTTAATAATTTTGTAATAGGGTAGTGGCCCACCATTCGAATGTCCATACATCAAAAGAGATAATGTTATATATAAAATTCCCAACTCTAAGACTACATAAGTACAGCCAACATGTGTAACGTATTAATTAAACATGATTTTACGTAACAATATATATTATTATTTGTATCGCCTATTGATTTTACACAGATTTGAAGCGCCCAAGAGAGCAATCGCCGAGCATCCTACCCCAAGTTGCTCAAACACAAGCCAAACATAAGCCTACATCAGCTGCAACTTCTCAACATACTAATGTTGAAAAAATTATCACAAGACCATGTTTAGAATGTAACAAATATCAACGTGATGATAAAAGGAACTACTATTATTGTCAATTACTAAATGAAGAATTCATGTACATTAAACCGTGTATTCGTTCACGTTGCTACATAAAAATGTTATTTTTTTAGAGCATGCAAAGAACACTCACTTTGACGAAATAGATTTATCAGACACAGAGAAACAGTAGGTAAAGATTATAATAGGTTTCGATATGTTTGAAGAATTAAAAAATAAACAATATTCTTAATACAGTATTTTTTTTTTCAATATAATATAATATTTATTATTTAACATAGTGCCTAGTTTCTAACTAATATGTATTAAGTAGGTATATTTGTGTGCAGTACCTACATACGTTTATCTATAAATATAATTTAATTACCTAGGTACTTAGTTTTCTTGTAACATTATAGTTTTCCATTTATTTAAATAAACATCGACAACTTATTCGAACATTACTAATAATCACACATTTTTCTATGTCGTGAACGCCGTTGACGACTTAAAGCGTCCGCCTATGACGTCACAAGCGAGAACGTTGTTAGTTATAGTGTTGGGATTTGACGGTAGGAAACTGCAATAAGTATTTCACTAGCAGATCGTTTTCTGTTACGCATTTTTATTAAATTTGATAAATATGGATCACGAGGAGCTCCTTCGTATTTTAGAAGGTGTCGATTATGTTGGAATCACAATTGAATCTGCATCGGACAGTGAAATTGAAGCTGAATTTGAGGTGAATCATTTCTAAGTTCACAAACCTACTTCTAACATTACAAGCTATACTCCGCTGAGATTGGACGGCATGCCCGAAATTTAGTTTATCGATGTTTTATCGATTTACTGTTTTCCATCACTATCTTTTTGTAGGTATAATACAAGGAATTTATTGCTTGGCGTAGGGAACACAGTTTCTCGTAATTAGCGTGGCGGTCAAAGGGTTAAACATTTTATATTACCGTTAATTCTATTAAAGATATATATATATAATATAAAAGTAATTATCTAGTAATTATTTGTAATACTTCTAGCTACAGTTTGACAACAAGCAGGTTATCTACTTATCTTTTTTTTTAAAACCTATTCATTCTGAATTGTTTTTCTATCTAATAATGTAGTATTAGTATTGTACATTTGTTTGACCTTGATCATTCTTCCAGCACTAATTATTTTTGTAATGAATATTCTACAGATCTAAGGCGAAGTGAAGCAGTGTACATTGGCGGTGTGTCACGAATAGATTATAAAATATAGGTAATAGGAAAAGAGTTTGCCAGGATACAATAATTCTCAGAAGGCTCAAAGTCGCTCAGAGGGCGATGGAGCGGGCTATGTTGGCGTCTTTTTACGCGATCGTTTAAGAAACGAAGAAATCCGCAGGCGAACTAAGGTAACTAATGTGGCTTCGTAGAGTTGTTTCCCTAAATTGGCAATGGGCATGACACATAGCTCGCCGAAATGACGGCTGTTGGGGCAAAAAGCTTCTAGAGTGGCGACCACTTACAATACTGATGGGCAATAGACGGATGAGGAAATGGGGATGGAGGATGACGGAAATTGGGGGAGGCCTATGTCCAGCAGTGGACGTCTTTCTGCTACTATGGTGACATATTCGCTGCTTATGTAGCAGAATACCTAGAGAATGATTTTAAATTAGTAAATCAAAACAACCTCGAACTAATAAAAAACAATCGTTATGTTGCTGCCTGCTTCGTCTCTAACTTCTTTTAAACCACGCAATGAATTTTGATACGGTTTCCACTACCGTTTAATTTTCGTTGAATTTCTTACGGAAGGTTTATTATTTGAAACAAATCTGCAGGGACATGTTAAATTACCTATAATAAAACGCTTTGTGCCAATTTTTTTTAAACTTTGCCTAGGTATAGTTGTACATATGCATTAGAAGTTCTGTTTAGTAAACCCTGAAAGAAACAGTGGGTTTGTGATGCGAATGAAAACTACAAAAGGCACAAAATTAAACGAAAATCAGATTCAGACTGTCTTATTTCTATTAGGTGAGGAAGATGATACAAATGTTTAATAAACGTTTTGTTGTATAGTGAAATTTTAATGTCGTCATGGGGAAGGGAAGTGAAGTTAAGGGCGTTCCGTCACATATGACCTTGAGCGTTTCGCTTCCTCACCACCCCGCGCCTCACCCGAAAAAAACATTGCGTGCGAGTCCGCCCTCTAGCGGCAAGTAGCAGTAGCACAACTATAAGACAATGACCTTACTTGTCCGAAACCGCAGAGCTAAAATCTGATAGACGCGAAAATAATGAATTATTTTTTTAGTATCTTTTATTATTTCGTTTAGTAAGTATGTATATTTTTTAGTATATATTATTTATATATTTATTATTTATATAGTAGCGAAAGCAAAGATGAGTGTTTAGAATCATGACGTTTGTTAAATATGTAGTAGAAATAAAAATAACTACTGTGGGTTAAACCAATAAACTCAAAACCCAGCTCTGCCGTGGTATAACTAAAATGCCGTTAACTGCCAAAGTCGAGTTTTGAGTAAACACTCAAAAAACGCGGCAAAAATTGAAACCGTTGTCACTTACAAATGACAACAATTATTTGAGATTTAAAGGTTCCAAGATATAGATCAAATGAAATACTTTTAATTTATTCTCCTGTCAGTTTGTAAATATAATTAAATTTTATAATAAAACGTTTTTTTGCGTTTTAGTATACCATTGGTGTTACAAAAATCTAATAGATCAGCGGCTAAAATGCCACTACGCTTAGCGTAACGGCATTTTAGTGTCTCTATTTCATAAAAAATATTGTTTGTTAAAAACCTAAAAAACAAAAGAACTTAATTGTAACTAAAATGTCGGTATAGCACATAATGTCAATTTAGCTTATCATTAATACTTGTGGAACTACCTTATGTTAAACTTTCGTGTGGTTAACGTCCGTTCACTGCTTTTAAGTCTGGTAGTCTATAAATGTGTTTAAATAAGAGTACAAAACTTGATTCATTGTTACGCTTAAACGCGGTTAAACTTAAAACCTTATAGTTTAACGGCATTTTAACGCAACAGAATTATAAAGTATTAGATCATTAATTCATTATCGATCAAACTGAAGTTAAAAGTTATTAAAATACACTCATTTTTTAAACTTAAAACTAACACAAAACTTCCCTTAAAACATGATTATAGGTATCACATCAATTATTATAAATATAAAACATGGTTTTTATAAAATTTAAATTGACTTACAAACCACTTTATAATAAAAACAAATGTAGATACTAATAATAAAAATCACAAGTAAGTTTAACTTACACTTTAAACTAATAAGCATAAAAAAACAATTCCTAAACAAGGCCCAATTGCCCCCCTTTCTCTTTCCTCACCTCCCTCATTCCCTTCCCCTAACCCCATTCCCAGCCGCCATAGTAGAGGCCACCATACCAGCAGTTTAAGACGATGGCTTTTGGTATAGTAGCCGCCACTTCTGGATTCCACTGACTGCTTACCATCAGGCGGGGTGGAGTCACTTTGGTAGGCTATAATATAAAAAAAAAAAAAAAAAAAACAATTGGACCTACTTATGCAAAAAGGAACCAATCCACACATATGCCAAAATTGAGATAATTAAACAAAAAGCATAAAATGCACCTTATAACTATAACATAATAATAATATTCTACCACATTCACACAGAGCCATCTTAGCCCCAAATTAAGCAATTATATTTGCTTGTGTTATGGGTACTAAACAACTGATATACTACTTATATACTTTTTTTTTTGTAAATACATACATATTATAGACTAGCTGTTGCCCGCGACTTCATTCGCGTGAATATTGATTTTTCCAATAGACATTTTTATGTTGTTTAAATACTGTTTTCCATAGTATTTTTAATCTCCCATTCATACAAACCCTCTTTCACCTACCTAAAGATATCTCTCGTAAAAAGCACTCATTTTACTTTTTATTTTTTCTTTGCAACATAGAAAGCTGTAAGTATTTAATTACCTATAGAGTTAAGTGTATTGCCTGTGTCACTTTGCATGCTACTTGAAACTGTAACTAACAAAAATTGTAATAACCTGGCGATTAAAATGAGTGGCCTGAGTTTCTTGCCAGTTCTTCTCATGGCTCTACTTTGTCAGCGAACTGGTTGTAGGTTAATTTGCTGACATTTTGTAAACTTTGACGTTCATAAGTGTTAATTTAATTAACCTATATGAATTAACATATTTTCATTTTCCTTATTTATTTTCGGTTCATCTGGATATCACAAATATAACTTCAGTAAATCGTTCTGTATATTGTATAGCCAGCAAAAAATTTACGGAAGTAGATCTTTTAGAATAAGCGGGACGGTTTGGCTGGAGATGTACATAACGACGTAAAGTGTAAGTTTTGTCTGAAAGTCAGTGGTCCGAAGGCATAGTTACCTCCTCGGTCCTCTTTATTTCCTTTTTCTTCCACAGTATCTTTACTCTGTATGGCCACCACTGCACTGTATTTGAAACAGCACTATTCACCAGCAAAACTGAATTCAAATGACGGAGCTGATAAGGATTTTCAGTTACACATGCTTTAAACAAAGCGTCATCATTCCTATGTGTATATCATTATTTCTATAGAAATTGATATTTTTCAATGTACCCTATCAAAATTCAAGGATGTTGCACAAAAATGTATAGTATTGGATAAGTAGATATATTTATTTAGTAATTAGTGTTTTTAATTTTAGGTTTTTTATGATATCGTATTGGGTTTTTATCTGTAATGATATTGTAAATACTTTTTCAATAAATAAATAAATAAATAAATAAATGTTGATTATCTTCTAGTAAGTGCCCGTACGTAAGGTACAAAAAAATAAGTAACACGAACAATTGCCAAAGTAGACGCATAGTACCCACTGTTTGAGTGATTAGGATGTACCGTGAAAATTACCTCGCTAGAGATTCATTATAAGTATAGATTACTTCAATATGTACATACATATATATGTGTACATACATATATTTGTATGTACGTACATATTGTAGTATTGTAAATGTATAATATAATGCAAAATCGGTAAAGTAGAACTAATGTAATATTATCGCTAAGTAACGGATCCATGCGGATGACGTCACGGGGTAGTTTTACAGTACATACACTTATAATATAATATAATAAAGATACATACATACATACATACATAGAGTGCTAAAACATAATTCTTTTGCCTTTACCTAGTTAGGTAAAGACTGTACAAAAAAGAGTAGAATTCTTTATACTGTGCCACCGTGCCGGGTCTATTACTTTCTACATACACCTATCACTCGAGAAATACGGTATTAGTTTTGTTATGTCCAGTAGGCACTCAACAATATATTATTTAATTTAAGGATTAAAAATTCATATAGTACGATAATAAAGGAACAGAGAGTAGGATTTTTAATTTACCTAATTGTGATAATTTCACAGTCTTCAAATTTTTAGTTTGGTTAGAGACTAAGACGTTTTGTAAAGCCTTTTTTCTTCCTTTCTTGCAATCAAATAATTAAATTAAAATAAGATGCATTGAAAGTAGAAGGGTAGGTATTTACTTTAGCCTAGTATCTTAACACTGATTTTATCAGCTCATGAAAAAAAATCTAACGAGGTAAATACTTAATTATTTTATCGGTATTACTTACCGATAGAATATTTAAGTACACACCGTATGTATATATAGAATGTATAGGTATTTATGCTCGTGCAAGATAACGTAGATAGTTAGGTAGCTAACAGCAGCGTGTATGGTTGTTTTGTGTAGGTACCTAACTAGGTCGCAAACCGACGCATGTCACGTATAATCATTGTAATTTGAGTTCTATGCTAGTTGTACGACCGACGCCGACGTTCGTGTTCCGACCAAAGCACCTCATACCTACGCCGGCGTCGCCGTCGTCGCATCGCGTCGCGTCGGGCGGAATCGGAAAGCGCCCTTGCCACATGAGTAAATATCCAAGTTAGATATTTTACTCATGTGCCCACCTACCACACACCTAGTTCGAAATGATAGTAGACATAGACAATATTGTAGCAAGCTCATATTCATACCCCTAGGGTATATAACAGCAGGAATTTACTGATTCTTGAGGCCTGGTGTTGCCTTGATCTTATCACGAGCGACAATAGGCTCACCACCTGTTACCTAGTTTACGTGGAACTAAACATAATTAAAGGATATCCTAGGTCAGTATCTCAAAGAAGGTATTTTACTAAAAATATGAAGGTAGGTATATACCTACTTACAGGATATTCATGTGTTGAATCTTTTGCATTTGTATTTGTTTCAGTCGTGAAATTTTAGTCATTTTGATGAAAAATAATAATAAATGTAGGTAAATACCTACGTATTTAATACACTAAAAAAATCTAAATAACTAATCTAATTTATTTGCAACACTAAATCTATCAATATAATATTTTTTTTTTGATATTATTTATTTGCAATTATTGAATTACGTAAATAATTTAAAAAAAAACCGCATACGTCCGTCCGTCAGAAGGGCTTGCGCCGCTCTGCCGTTCTGCCTCCCGTCGCCCGCGCAGAGCCCCTGCGACGCTGATTCAGCCAAATTATCAATAACTATTGAAACATTATCCTAATAAATGAAATAAACCTACAGAGTTGACATTTGGTTTATTCCGGTTGATTCAATATAACTTTTATATTTATAACTATAGTAATTAAAAAGTAATATTTCGAAATAAGTGAAATCACGTTGTTTTAATATCGTTGGTATAAGTTATATAATCAATTATTGTAAATAATTCTTCTACTATTCTAAAGTTCATTAATCAAAGTATATTGTTGGCAAAAAAAATAATAATAAATAGCATTAGAATCTACTCAATTATCGAGATGAAAGTCGCGGATTTCGTCGAAATTTCGTCGGAACCACCTTAAGAAGATATCTCTGCGCAGATCAAAAGAAAATTGGAGAAGCCTTACTGGAAAAATACCTTTCTAAATTCATACTACAGAAACCCGCAATGATAGGAATATGTAACTACTCTACCTAGATAGCTATTGTTGTTCTACTGCTGGTATATACCCAGTGCACCGAACGATATCATTGTACTATTAGTAAAAGAAATTGTATAAGTATTGCGCAGCAAATACATTATATTTATGCTGTTTTTGTCAATTAAACAGACCGATCTACGAGCATTTATCTACAAGGTACAACAGCAGTGGTCACTTCACACTCGTTTCCTAAAGTTAGTACTGATTGAATTTTGAACATCAAAAAATAATAATCAAAACATTTCATAGAGTTTTTCATAATGTTATTTAAAGTACGAGTTCTTCATTGCGCGAGAATAGACCTTGATCAGACTGTATTCAAGGCACATAGGATAAGTTTACCTACCTAACTACTAACAGTTAAACCTAAACTTCTCGCCATGGTATGGGGAGGTCCAAATATATTTTAGAAAACGGTTGCCCTTCAAACCGCGACAGTCACGTCACGCATAACCTTGTCGATCATGTATTGTGTCTTATTGTACAGTTTTAGATTTCTATGCTGGTACCTATTTTAAATTCAGCTGGCAAAAAGAAAGGGTCTCTCTGCGTAAGAATATTAGGAGCACAACCTTAAATGTGGATTACCTACATTTACAGTATCGTGGACTGCATAGAAAGTTTAATAAAGATATTGATAAATAAAGCACGTGTACGTGGTACAAACTTTCTCGGGGCTTATGTTTATCATTGTGTCGATAAAACACAACTGTGACGAGATATTAACTTTGATATGTCACGATCGACAACTTTTTATGAATCATAAAAGTAAAAGTTGTTTTTAAATTGTTTTAATTTCTACGACATTTATTACAAGAAAAATATTTAAAAGCTATTTGACACAGAAACGGGTTTATAGTTTGTCTGAAACAGACATAAAATAAATTCAATTCCAATAACCAAACTACTGAGGACGACAACCGGTTACACAGGACCTCAATATTTTTTTTAGACCATTTAGATAATACCGTTAGATCTGATGAACGAATTTAATGTGTAACACATAAGCTTAAAATAGATATAAACAATAATAAAAATATTATTTATTGTTTAACGTATACAAGTAAGTATAACAAGGTTTGAAATTGTAGCGTTTTGTTAAAATGTGGTGGCGCTCGCTTGATTACAGATCTCCTGCTTTGAGAAAGCGAGACTTTCTCCATCTATCGGTAAAGATACCTTCTCGTCAACATCCATTAACATTTTAATAATGAAAAAATACACTATTTTAAAAACAAAAACTGTTTGATTTCATTTCTATTAACATTAATTTGGACGTGCCTGTGATCGCTATATTAACACAATGGTCATAGATTCTTTTAAAGTAGGTACCTACCTTAATTCGCATTGTTGGGACCTCTTCTCATACAGAAAAGACATGAGCTCTACTTATTCACAAGTGGGCGTCTTTAGGCTGCTTCTCTGATGTGATTTTAGCCAGTTGGTGAGTTAGAATTACAAGTCAGAATAATTCTAAACTTGAAAAACAGTCGTGCGCGGTGGGACAGTGGATTTTCATAAACCCATATTTATTCTCCCAGATTTTATCTTAATTGTTGTGTAATATTCTGTGATCAATGATCCTTGGAACATGATGTTCTATTGTAGGTGTCTTTAAAAGCCATGAATATTGAAAACTTAATTTAATAGGTAATTTGTAGGTAATATAATATAATTTAAGTATATCTCATAGAAAAATGCTTAAATGTCGCTGCATACGTAACGAGATAATTGCTCGGAAAGAATGTGAACTGAACGGCAACGTCACTGTTAACGTCACTTGCATCAGTTTGTTCGCTCGGCTCCGTGAGTACCTACCACGTTCCCGTTCCGTCCCGTGTCTCCGTAATATATGCTGTTTCATATACTGTGCGAAACGCTATTTCTAAAATTTCACGTTCCTTTCGTTTATAAAAAAAAAATTCTCAAATCGCCAATCCGCCTATAGCAAGCGTGGCGGTCAATACTCATGCCTTCTCCATATAATAAGAAGAGGCTTTTCTCTGCAGTGCTGGGATATAAGGCGAGCGGGTATGATGTTGTAGTAAAGTAAGTACGTATATATATCCTTTAACAACGCTAGATTAATTAAATTTCCTTCGTTTCATTTTACCTACACATATTTTTTTGATTAAGTACCGAATGAATTTGATATATTTATGTATATTAAATAGGCATGATAGGTATGCTAACGGAACTAAGAGTGGCAACGTCGCAATTTAGTGTCTTATTTTTATCATGGAGCTTTAAATTTATATAACACTTTTTAGAATTACGTGAAAGCTGTTTAAAGTAGGTAAGTAACCATAATGCTTACAGTTCTATTTCTCTATTCTAGATATAAATAACACCTACTACCACATTTTAGGCATACACGAGCAATTATGCAGCAAAAGACCCAAGATGTGGTGCTTAAAATAAGAACTTTAAAGTGGAAATGGGCTGGCCATTTAATTAGAGGAGTGGAGAAGTGGAACAAACAAATTACACTGTGGTATCCAAGAGAGGGAAAGAGAAAGAAAGTAAAACCATTCAGACGATGGGAAGACGATTTGGTCAAGTTAGTTGGCAAAACCTGGACTAGAACGGCACAGGAGAAACAAGACTGAAGAGTGTTGCCAAAGGGCACACAGATTAAAATAAAAGCATACATTTTTCTTAACTGTTTGAAAAAAGAAAAAGTAGTAGGTAAAAATAAATAAATAAAAATGTAGCTAATTAAGTTTTGTTTTAGGTGTATTAGTTAAAATTATTATTTATAATTAAATTATTATTATAAATTTATGAATAACAGGTTTTAACTAACTATCTTTATTTGTTTACTTCTAAGTTGTTAAATGTCGCCGTCGTTGATGTCTTTATAAAAAAGAACGATATTTTTAAAAACATTAAGATTAAACCAATTAAGTAATAGAGAAAATTCCTACGTAGGTACTTAGATATCTAATATACTATATATATAGTATTAGATATTAGATAGAGAAAATAAGATACACATAAGTACCTTTCAAGGAGAGCTTACAACGAACATACATTATTTGCTCCGCCCGATCACAAATCAGGAAGTAAAACAACTTATGCGGACTATACAGATCTCTGGGTAAAAATATGTAGATAAATATGTACAACTTACGCATCCAAGGCTAATATGTCTGCTGACACGAAACAGGACTTCAGTTCAGAATTGAGGTACAAGTCGAATATCGCCTGTTGTAGTTCGTTTTCCCGGGTTCGGTTACCCTTAGGTTCCAGGTCGTTGAACTTCTCGCCCTCGCTCTCGCTGGCCCCCCATGAGGATACAACAAACGAACCTCTGAATGTCTGACGATTTAATGGATCACCGAACAGGTACATATCTGGAAAAAATATTAGATATTAGGTAAGTATTTCATAATATTTTCCTTCTTGCATTTCTTTAATCTATTGTGTGTTCGGTAAGTACTTTTTAGTATAATTATATACTATTTTTATAGCAGAATTTAGGTATCCATCATATGTATAACATATCATTTAGATTTACCATATACCTAAATGTTAATACTCGAACGTCAATCACCTAGGTTTTTACCCTGACGCTTAGTTCACAATATTGTACACACATACATTTTAAAAGTAAGCATATTTTAAACAAAGGTGCATTGTTGTTTTCATTCCTTAGTTCACAAAGTCTCAGGTTATACTAATCCGTCAATGATTGAAGAACCAGAGAGCGGAGCCGTAGATTTCAAAATTTAAATTAATGAACCCGCGCTTTTTGTAATAGTATAAATTTAATAAAGTATTCATTTTCTAACTTACTGAATACCTACATTACCGTAATAAAAAATATATTTTTTAAATACAAAAAAATAGTTACACTTCTTTGTAAACAAAGCTACCTCTATTGCTCTTTTAAATTGACGCCATCTAATAAAAGGTTTCTAAAAGGCACTTCAGAAATTTGGAACAAATTGAGTTCCTTATAAAAATCTTTTAGAAGATTAGGCTTTATTTCATGGATGTCATTCAATTAATTGGACACAATTGCTTTTAAAATCATGTATAGTACGAACCTTATAACAAATCCTGGAACATGGACGATGTTAGCCTACTTGCATAATGTTAGCTGAACATTCGTGTAGAACTTGTTCACTTAAGCGTTGAAACGCTTACATTGTATTAAAAATAATAAAATTTAATGTTTTTAGCCTTTTGGCGAGTAAGGACCATTAGGAAAAGATGGATAACACACTTTATGCGCTTTACGGTTCAGTGCGTCATAGTTTAAGGATAATTAAAGGCATCCCATAATTCCATAAGATCCAATTAAGTTACATAGATATCATTTTAAATTATGCCAAAATGTAGACCAGGTCAGGTAATCGTTCCGTATTTATTATTTGATCCAGTGTAGGTCAATCTCCTCCAGGTCAGTGACATTTTCATTAAATCTATCATGTGCAAAGCTATTGTGAAGCCACCGAAAGCGTGCATGCAGTAGTAGATCATTACATAAATTCAATAACTAAAACGTAGCGTGAATAAGTTTTGAGTAACAAAATCACAAGTCGTGGAACACGCGGAAGTACAATCACTTTTCTATTATTACCATAGAGGTGATCAACTTTTTACACTCGTGACTTCAATCAATAAGCACATGGTTTATTGAAGCTATCGGCGCAAATGTTATCTTTTAAAAACTTTCAAATGGATCTTGAGTTATACAAGGTGCCTGCGTAATTTGCACGAAATCTCACAAGCAAGACTCGCAATATTATGAAAATTATATTAAAGTTTATAGATAGATTAGATTTTGATCTTTGTCTGATTGTGATTATAAATAACTAAATAAAATTGTAATTACAATGTCATTATAACACGATCTATATTTCAGGTGTTTATTTAAGTTATTTTAAAACAGAAGAAGGAACATAAATATTTACCTTAAAGTTCTACGCATATTAAACTGAGATATATTAGTATTTACTTAAGTAATTAATTTTAAAGTTCTATTGATAACGCTGTCGAAGCCGAGTATTGAATTCAATCGTGAAAACCCATATTTCTATTGTAAATCAGTTTGTCTAAATCAGTGTATGCTAGTTTTCTCATTGCCATTTTTATTCCCATGCGTTAAAATTTCAATTACAGAAGGGTAAATAGCGAGTAAAATAATTGACAGAAAATAAAGATGGCATTAAAATAATATAGTAGAGATGCGTGGGAAAGCCCTTTTTTGTTTAGTAGTAGGTAGGCCAGCCGTAGGTTGAAAACACAAACATACTTAAGTATATTTGCAAAATAAAATACAAGGTTTTCAGCCTAATTATAAATTAATAAGACTATTGATATCTTTAGTTAAAGCTCATTTAATATGTAAATAATTTGGCACAGATAATAAATAATATTTAGAGCGTTGGTTGTATGGAGCTACACTTGTCGCTGCGGCGAGGCACAACAAGGCCACACGGCTCACTGGCCTTAGTTTAGTGACAGGCAAATGTCGTTCAGAGTATACCTCTCCCAGACCACCAATGTTTACTAACAAAAGAACCCAATAAACTGATGCCTTTTACACTGGTTGACCGCACATTGAAATAGAATTGCAACATTTTACACAACTTACATCAAGATATTACAGATAGATGCAGATATTTGATTGTGGTAATGAGTATTAGATTCATTTAAATACAATTTGTAAGTAGGTTTACTCGTATACCTGATAAAGTATAAACATGACTTTTTAAATTGAGATCATTACAAATCTTTATACAAATTGGATACAAATATCACCCATTGAATAGACAGAAATAGCCGAAGCTGTTTTGATAAAAAAGAGGCTTTATAATCTGTAAGTGAGAAGCCAACTATGGATACTCATCGTCAACTGTAATGTTCATATTACCACGAATAAATATCTTCATATAATGAGCATAAGATGATAATTATGCTGAGACGCAGGATCTGTGGAGAAGAAGCAATGCACCATCTGTTATGTGAATGCAAGAGTCAGCTCCGAAATAAGTGTCACAATAGTGATTAAGAGTCATATAGGTATCTATGGTTAGGAAGCCTAGGAATATAACAAAATAGGTAAAGGAAAGGAAAGGTACAACCCTAACCTTGAGATAAAATACGATAACAATAGGAACACCGCAAACATCTTCAATTAAGTAGTCCGTTCGTTCAATGCAACTAGCTGTAGATGTCTTAACGTTTAGGTGGTAGGAACTGCTACCTAAAAGCGCAGTCGAAATTATGCTAACTATGACTAAAAACCTCGTAATGATTCTTATTTTTATTAAAAACCGACTTTTTCATAATAATATAATTTAGTTTTGTGAGTTGAAAACTACCTGAGACTTAGGTATACAACATGACAATAATGTAGTTAGGTACCATGAACAAACCAGGCCGGTAGCTACAGATAGGATATTTCCACTAAGATGTTTTGCAACAGTCCTTTATGTCAGGCGTTGGGCAATGCTACCATTTACGGCATAACGTGTAAACTTAAAATTACTCTAGGAATGTCAAACTAAATTGCCTTGCCGTTCACTAATATTCATCTGCAGTTATTTCATTAGTTATTTAATATTACAGAATTTTCTATGATTGACACACGGCGACGTGTTTGTTGTGTTATTCGGCCACGTTTTCATAGTTTTGTACTTGAACATGATGTAAATGAACATGGTGTGCATATATAGTGTAAATTAGTTACTAGAGCTACTCTTGGCAACACAAAGTAGGAGCAGTTTAATTTTAATTACGGGGTCCCGATAACAATTCCACCCCCACGCTCACACACATCACTGTGACTATTGTAAGCCAAGAACGCCAGTGATAAACCTTACGCGCATCAAGCTATGACACTTGGGTATCTCGTTAAATACGAAGTGAAAGTTAAATTTAGTTTGTTAAAAATAATATAAACCACGTTCCCGCAGCACGATTTTACCCGCGTTAAGTTAAATCTTTGATTACTGCTCTGTTCTCATCGCCAGTAGCGTGATGTTATTAACCTTCTTTAAGAACTGGGCTATCCAACACAAAAATAATTATTTAAATCCGACTGGTAGTTCCAGAGATAAGCGCGTTCAAACAAACAAACAAATAAACTCTGCCGCTTTATATAATAGTATAGATAAATACAATAAATGACATAATATGTAATAAATAAATAACCTCTACATAAGCCTTGCAAAATGAAATCATGCTAGAACAATCCGAGAACTAGGTGAATGCAGTTTGAATATAATATATCGTACAAACCGCAATCGACCCTCATTATCTAATAATAGTCTAATCGTATAGTTAAAGCACATAATAAGCAGATACAATTATGATAATTTAAGCTTCGAGTAAAAAGGGCATCATGAATTGTAATGATCTAAACGGTCTCGGTATTCATCTGTCATGCACGAGTTTGGAGTTCTAAACTGGGCAAGTATCAATGAGCCCTATTTCCAAAGTCGTATGGAATTTTTAAACATGACTAACATGATTGACATAATATAATATATCACAAAAACGACAGGCTCAAAGTATTCTGGCGTTAAAACTGCGAAGACTTATCTAAAAGAGGAAAAATAAATAATACAGGGACATTCTTTTAAGTACTTAATTGATTATGCAATTTTATTATTTAAAAGAATTGATGAATCTAATGTTTGTGCTCATGCCAGTGCCAATAGCAAAAGAATTGTTTCTGATTATGTACCACTTATGTACAATCTAATTATACGAGTAACTGAAAGAACATAGATCTGCGAAACTTTTTAATGTATGCACTTGTTTACGACGACTTTATACCTACTTAAAAATTATAACCTCAATCCACACTTATCATATCCTACCATTGTTTCGATCATATGAGATTTGGCAATTATAGTCATTTAGGATACTCACGGAGCATTTTGAAAGCAAAATGGTCACAACAAGTGCTTTGTTTCTTTTGTTACCACATACAAATAAGTAGGTGTTGAGCCCGCCTAATGGAAATTATGCAAATTTAATGAAACATAATATACATTTAAAGTTTCTTGAAGTATCAAATGCGATTGGCACAAAGCAACAAGTAACAGAAAATAGTAACCTACTGATTTACTAAGACTGATAATGATGCTCCTTGATAGGGTTGTCAAGGAGCATCGCACAATAATGCCCACGCAAAACATTTTATAATTTTTAATTTCAGAAATCTTAAATGAAATTATGAAAATCTACGTTAATATAACTCTTTCGTTGCAAAGTACTCGCCTCGCGAATTCAATAGAATCGCTTACGAGGTGCCAAGAACTCGTCATGGAATGTATAGGAAATTTTAGCGCTGGCCATTTGCATGACGCTAGAGAATTATAGCTGACTACGAAAGTGAGGCTCAATTTGCTTAAATTAGCGCAATTTTTAAATGATTTAAACAACGCAATAATAACAAAAGTGAGAACATTCTTTTAATTCATAGCCGGCAATTCTGTCACCAAGATCTGCCAACATGGTTAAAGAAAACCAGGAATCAACATGCGTTTGTTTTAAAGGTAACAGAGTACCTATAATATACCTCTAAAATACAAGTACCTACTCTGAGAATTAAATTCACACATCAAATATTTTACGCGGTCATAGTGGATTTTTGTACGCTGCACGTACGAAAAGTCATGAAGAGCTACTGATCTTTCCGCTAAATAATGCAATAATTATTACAAAACTCGTTCTCTAAATAAAACTACAAATAAACAAAACATGATACCGTTTGGCTAAATTACTAAATTAAGTCGCTACCACTCTATGTGTCTGCCTACTGTGGATAATGTTTGACGGATTAATACGGTTTACACAATCAAAAACGATTGGAATAAAACTGTTTACAAATTTATACCTAGTAGGTAGGTATTAGGTACCTACCTATAGAAGTATCAACGGTCCGAAGGCAGTTTAATAATAATAAACTATTTACTAATTGTATGTATTGGGTTAGTTATGTCGGGTAAAATTATTAAGTATATTTAAACTATTTAGGTTAATAAGCAGAAATAAATAACACTTTATTAAATTAAAAAGCATTATGTAACAGACGAATATTTGCACAAAGTTTTAATTAGGGAAATTTCTAACTTCATTCAGGAAATAAATACTTATATTTATTGTTTTATAGTTAATTAAATGACAGGCGTAGTAGCACGAAAAGCCTATGGTAGCAGATTTAACTAATTAAGTTAGAAATTAATTAGAAATTTGCACTGATTCACTAAAAATTTTATTATAGTTTTAATTCTATTTATTTTGTGTGGTCGAATGCGAGCTCCCAGCCTGCCTGATTTAAAATAGATATTCGGGCTCGTATGTGTCGGGTCCACACTTGCCTGTACTAAGTACCTCCAGCGCTTCCGTAACCACAATGTAAAAAACTAAATAAACGCTGTACTTATTTGCATTAAGACTATCTAATCTTACTGCCAGGCAGCTCTTCTTTCCGGAGAACTAACAGAAACGTGGAGGTAACTATGTCACAAATCACACTCTTTCAAGTTGAGTGAGAAATCTCGCTGTACCTAAGTTCTGATATCATCCAAAACACTCTATAATCGGCATAATCTATCTCTGTGTAATACGAGTATAATATCAGAGACCTTTCACCGGATTACGAAAATTGTTTTGTCACAACAACAGTTGTGTGCAAAATTTTCAGTTTGATGAATAGGTTTAGTTGTTCGTGTCGTTGACAGTGTTCATATACCGCAAACAGATTGCAGACAGCGGCAAACGAGCAAACAGCCAACGTGATGGTAAGTGGTAACTGTCGCTCATGGACGACTCAGAGTCCCTAGCATTGCTCCTGCAATGTCAGGGACTCTGTGTAGCCGCTGCCTACCGTGAAGGGAGTGGGATAGGTGAAAGGATCGAGGGAGAAATTGGGGCTCCGGCACTCTCACTCACCAACAGAAACGCAATAGAACGGATACTATTACTCGTACGTCGATCTTCACTTCACTTACCATCACGTTGACAGTGTTCATCTACCGCAAACAGATTGCAGACAGCGGCAAACGAGCAAACAGCCAACGTGATGGTAAGTGGTAGCTGTCGCTCATGGACGACTCAGAGTCCCTAGCATTGCTCCTGCAATGTCAGGGACTCTGTGTAGCCGCTGCCTATCGTGAAGGGAGTGGGATAGGTGAAAGGATCGAGGGAGAAATTGGGGCTCCGGCACTCTCACTCACCAACAGAAACGCAATAGAACGGATACTATTACTCGTACGTCGATCTTCTATGAGAGGGTAGTACTTCCCCGGTTTATTCATCCCGTTCATACTGAAACCAGCGTGTCTCTACTACCTGTCGGCAACGCGTGAGTACGATGATTGTTTACGATTGTGTTGGTCAAGTGATATTCTTTAGCTCTAGACAGATTGCTAAGAAATTTAAATGTTTTCACGATACATATGATTACAAATCAAGTTAAAAAAAAATCGGTTAGTATAATAAGTATAAGCCTTTCAAAAGAAATGCTCTAAACGATAGTGGATTGTATCAAAATCTGCTGCATGTTTGAGAAAAAATTAGCTGAGGAACTGGCAAGAAAGGTTCTACCTTGCTATTTAAAGATGTTCATAGTATTGTACTTACGTCCAAAATATACAGCAACAGCAGCGAGGAGTAGTAACACGAGCAGTGATGCGAGGGCGGCACAACAACCACGGCACGGTCGACTGAGTTTCCGCCGAGTGAACCTGATGTCGCTGCTCACCGACAGCGTTGACTCTGGAGCGCGGTGCCGCACGCAGCGGTGTCCATTGCGGGCCCAACCGTACTCCAGCTATAAACAAACAAACATTAATTATTAATGATGAGTAATAATGCTTATAACTAATATAAATATTTATTTATTTATTTATTTATTTATAATAGGGTTACCAACATAAGTACAGCATAATTATTACAAAGTGAACATATTAAATTTATAATTATTATTTTGCCTTACTGCAATTACAAATTATAGGTTACCACAGCATGCGTCAAAATTTTAATTTTATAGAATTTTAAAGTACTTACTACAAAATAAATTATTACTAGTAATACTTTAAATTTGATTTGTAATTACTTAATTACAAATTAAATTTATAATATGAAAATAGGTTATGAAATTGAAAAAAAAAATAAAAGAATATTATAGGAAAATAAAATAAAATAAATATAATAAAAAAAGAAACAATAATAACGTCAATCTAAAGTACATCACTATCTTTTAGAAGTTTCATAAACTTAGGAAGGCTTTGAAAATTAATGTCGAGTTTGGGCAACTTATTTGTCAAATCGTTGTACAGACGGGCCAAACGTACAACTGGTGAATTACGACCCATTCTTGTTCTACAAAATTTGTTTTCGAACAATTTGCATGGGTATCTCGGTATTCTTGTAGGAACATTATATGCGAATTGACCAATCAGCACCGGATTGTCAATTTGGTTGTTCGTAATTTTATGTAATAAGGACATATCCAGATGAACCCGACGCACCGAAAGAGCGTCCAGATGGAAATGTTTTAATTTTTCAGTGTAAGTTCTAATTTTTCTTGGTATCTTAAAGCGGTAGGATAGACTGCGGACCAATTTTTTTTGTATTCTCTCTATTCTGTTTATATGAATATTATAGTCTGGAAACCAGAAATATGGAATATTAAACTATAGTAGGAGATTCTCATGAGTAATAACGGTATCTACTTATAAACAACTGAAGCCAATATCAACCAGATAAAATTTAATTTTATGTTACTACCTAGTGTACATTTATTAAATTATAACAAATCGTCGCTGCAGTTGTCGTCAAGGCACTTGTGACAGGCACCAATATAAGTAGTACGTAGGTACAGGGTATAAAAATACTGCACCGCAAGCAGTTTTCAAATTTCAGATTTAGTCAAGCGAGTTAAGTAACTTCTAACTAGCTAGATATGAAACATTATTTTGCTTATGTACAATATGACTAGGCCAAGGCTGAGACTGTTATGTGGTTCTTGTTGTATTATTATATTCATCTGGGAAGGTAACAGACCAGAGGCCCTAGACAAGTGTCAAAGATTTCTATTCTATTTATAGAATAGATTAAAATATGTATTGAATTGACATAAGCTAACGCCAACGCTTATGTCATACATTTTTATCTATTCTATGAATAGAATAGAAATCTTTGACACTTGTCTAGGGCCTCAGGATTTATAAATAGATAAATAAATAAATTATAATCACCGTCTTCGTTTGCGTGTTTGTTAAAAAATATAACTACACACGATTCTCATGTATACAAATTGTAAGATTGCTGGTACGTAAACAGTACATAATCAACCAAAAACTATTGATTAACGTCAACATGCGTAAAAAACAACAGCTGTTCGTGCTTATTTCATTGAAGATTATGGAGATTGTAGTCAAAAAGCTGTCCTCCCGTTAAATTTTCTCTATATACGAGTACATACCTATATTAGTTACATAGTTTGGGGTAAAACTTTTTAAAAACAATTTTCATAGTAGTCATCATCAGTCTAATTTATAACAAGTTGCTGATCTAATTTTAGGTCATTCGCCACGTTTTCCATTAACATTTTGTGAAATGTGAATCTAAAATGTGGCGAATTCACAACAACAAATCAAATCGAAAGCGGTTTGTCCTAATTTTGTGATCTAAGTATGTCAGAAGTAAATTAGATTAGTAAAAGGCAAATTAGCACACGGTCCACTTTCTGTTTATCAGTAAAGTAAACATACGATGTCTCTCCGATCGTGCTGGATTGATGTCGGAGTAAGATGAATGAGAATAAAAGATATTTGTTTACACTTATGCTTACACTACTCTACATTTACCATACGCGCGATCGTACTCATACCTAGTCGAGTAGTACTTATGTTTTGTTTAGTTGGCTAGGCCCTGTATGAATAAACTGCTAGCTAAACTAGCCAAAAAAGTATAATTAATATACAAAATATATCTATACCCATCTATTTCAAAATGCATTAGTTACACATAAATAGTAAATATATTTAAATAATGTATATGCACCTAATGAATTTTGAAAACTGCTGAGTCGTTTTAAAATAGAAGTATTGCAATTACGTGCAAATCTCTTATTGTTTGAGTTATTATTCTAAAATTAAATAAAAAAACCTGTGGCACTTGGGGACTGCCGCGGTAAAGCTATTGCATAGCATTTTTTATGAACTTATGCAATTATAATTATTTATTAATTTTTTATTTATGCAGTTTTTTTTTCTTTGATATTAATTCAAGTTTTTTCTTTGATATTAATTCAAGTTACACTTTTTGAGCATGGTGACCGATAAGGAAACATTTTTTTCTTTTATTGAATAAATGAGAAGTTAATATCGTTTAAAATATTTTTATTATCTTACAATACATGTAGGTTATTCAGGAGTTTTTACGCCGAAAAGAATATAACTGCTACATTACATTACATTGATGCATTACTACTCTTACATTCATACTCGCAATAAAACTACAAGAAGTGAGAATTTGTAGTATGAACCTGCGTACTCACACATCAATAAATCGATCATGTGATGTACGACATAACAAAAGCGAGCGACTGATAGGCTCACGCAAGCCGGTCGCTCGGCCGCTCGCCCGGCGGCGCGGTCATTGCCCTGACAAGTACTGTACCTACTGCAATACCTCGATAGTACACGACGTTTATTCTAGTTTTGCCTAGTTTTCTATTTTTTGATTTTGTAGATTTAATATATATAATAATAATAATATACTTAGTAATACCCTGATATAAGAAAAGTACGAAGTTTGTAAAACCACTAAAAATTTAGCCAGTAGGTAGATATAGATTAGTAGCGATATTTTTACAGATTTATTTTTTATATTAGCTTACCAAAGTGACTCTACTTTGCCTGTTGGTAAGCAGTCAGTGGAATCCAAAAGACAATCAAACAGATCTATTGAATTCCATTTTCCATTCGGTTAAAATGCTTAACGCGGAACATAATTTCATAAGTCGTAGTTACATGTACATGTAAGTATTAATAATTCGTAACATAATAGGTATAGTGCGAACTTAAAATAACAATGACTTCAGTAATACTCTTACGTTACAAGACAACTTATCACGCGGAAGCATATTAATAGTGCAGTTAAGTAAGTATAATTATTTAATTACCATTGTGACAGCCGTCACAAATTAAAACATGTGGACTAATAATAGGCTAAATCTTTAAGAAGGTTTATTAACGTTCTGCCTGACATTTAATACAATACAACTCCAGTTTATAAATAAATGATACACTTCATCACCTTTTGTGAGGTGCACAATGTACGACATAAGAACTGAAGTAATTCTTTGTGAAGAAAATTACGTAAATAATCTAGAATTGCATCGCCGATCGTCTCACAGATCTAATAAGAATGATGCGTCTCTCGTAGAGTAAATCAAAGTGAAACTTCATTTAGATCATATGCACGATACCTATGAATATCATAACCAAAGAGATTTGACCTGATGTTAAAAATAAAATAACACAATTAAGAAAATATAATGTAATATTGTTACAATGATTTTTCTCTTATACCATGTACAAGAGTTTTCACCTTACAGTTTAATAATAATGATCATTGATCGAAATTAGTAACTAGATATAATAAACTTCTATAAATCAAAGTCTAGATTGGGTATAATTTCCCTATTACTCAAGTATATTGCATACCGGGTGTAGTAGACAATGAGTCATAACTAAGCCGTAAGAAAGTTCATAACGTAGTAGGTGTAAGCGAGTATATTGTCAACATACAGATGACTGCTCAAGCTTAACATACTTCCCATTTCCTAACAATTACATTATGTCGCTTTCGTACTTTGTAACAATTTCTTGTAAAAAAATGTTACATCGCCCGCAAATGCAAAATAGTACAAAACGGGCGACATTTTTTATATTGCCTTTCTAGTTGGCAACTAGCTAGTTTTATTGTTATAACGTGGGTTTTTTCACTGTCAATGGTGAAGAACGGACGGTTCATCTGATAAGTAGTAACTGTAGGTAACGAATGGATTTTAGAAGCGCCAGGGGCATAACCAGTTACGACTGCTGCGCCTACTACGCCGCACTCTGCCATCAAGTATTCTTTTAAAGTAAATACCTACAATTTATATTTCTAAAGTGCGCTGGATTAAATCACTACTCACTAACACCTGTAACTCTGTGTCCGCGAATGTGTTTATTCCCAATTTGGATCTCTTTTAAGTTGGGTGTAAAATACATAATAATATCATGGTAATGGCCACTGTTTCGGTAGTTTACTACGATAGGAATGATGTCCAACACTCATGGGCGAAGTGGAGCCATTTTGGTGAAATATATAAAAAAAAATTGTTTTAACTTAGCTGTAAAACACAATAATTTTAATGTACCTACACTATATTTATAGTGTCACATACATTAAACAAACGTGTTTTTACTTAAAAAAATAACAATCATAATTATTCGTTTTCCACTTTCATTTTTATGCAGGCACTACACACCACACATCCAGCAACATGAATAAACATACATTTAGTAAGAACGCGTTGAAGTCTTTTGTTACAATTTTTGACCTCTGACTCAGTATGAGGGTTCGCGGTTGTAAACCACTTTTACTTGTATTTGTTTTAATGAGGACAGCTCTTAATAATAATAATAATCATTTATTTATTTATTTATTTATTACTCATACATACACATCTATCTTTACAGGCAAGCCTAATGCGACAGAGAAGTTGAGCTTATTATCTAGTTTATTAACTATATTTATATACTAAGTATTCCTAAAGTTCCTATATTTATTTCTACATCCTAATACATGATTAAAACTAACCTAAGTACTAATAATAATAATACCAGATTAAGGAAAATCAGCATGGTGGCTACCACTATGGCGGCAATGTAAGAGGTATTTCACGAAATGGTTTGTAATGGACAAGCTTTAAATGCCAAACTAACAAGTACAAAGCACAGAAGTTTGATCATGATTATTTGCAAAATTTAAAAAATGTTATCTTGGTAACATTTTGCAACGCGTAAATAATAATGTAGATTACCGACGTTGTTGTTTCGTGTAATGTCGTAAGTAGCTATTTCTCTTTAGTCTCGAGCTCTAGATTTCAAACAGCGGGAAAATAGTTCAGTTGCGTCAATAGAATATGGCTACAGGTTACCATTCGAACTTTTGTATGCCATTTCGGTATTGTACTTTCAAGTAACTGTCTGTTGTACTTATTGTAAAGGTTAACTTCTTAGAACTAGATATACAATTAACATTCAAGAGTTATTAGTAATAGGCGTTGCCCGGGATTGTTCAGTGAATGAGTTATATTGTTGACATATGGATCTACATAAAGACTGAAATATCGGCATCTATCTTTTTTTATCTTTAAAAAGAAAAGTTTTGTAGGTAGTGTCAAACTACAATCGCTCGAACATTTTTTTTATTATTTCTAATAATAGTGATTGTTAAAAAATATAGATATATAATATACCTGCTTTCTGCGGTGCGTTTTTACCCGCGTCTTTGCTTACTGCTTTGCGTTCGACGCCAATAGCATGATGTTACACCTATACCTTCCTCAAGATCCGGGCTAACATACGCAAAAAAATATTTATAGCCGACTGGTAGTTCTAGAGATCAGCGCGTTCAAACAAACAAACAAACTTTTCAGCTGCCAATCTGTGTAGGTACTATTATGTATTACGCTTTCCCAGGAAGCTCTAAACATAATGTATCGTAAATCTGAAAGTAATAAAATGCGTTCATAAGCGAACTGCTTTCATCAAACAAGTTATCTGCTCGTTTGCCATCTCGATATTACATAACGTTATAAAATATTCTTTTCGTTGTTACCCTAATAAATTTTACCAAAAACGAATAATTGTGCATGTACAAAAAGTAGAAATTGGTCTATTATTCAATCACTACTGTCTGTAATCGTAAAATCATAAAAATCGTAATATTGTACCATATAATTGTAACAGCGGATACTGTATTAGTATTACATTTAAAGTAGGTGATGTCATACTTAGCAAATTTCGTTACATGTAACTAGCCAAATTATCACAAAATTTAAAGTCTTTCTCAGGCATGCTCGCTTGTTGCAGGGACCGAAAACGAAAACGTGACAAGCCTGACATACAAATGGTATTTGGACACAATCGTGGTGAACAAAGAGAATATTTTGAAGCATTTTAAACGAACGGTTCCTTCTATCGAACAACATGACAAGGTCAAGTCAATTTTGAGTGCGGAGAAAAAGCTTAATATTTTATGATGAAATTGTAAGCGGATAATGGCGGTGTTTAAGTAAACATTCCATAAACATAAAATAATTTTTAACAAAAAGAAAAATGACTTCAACCAGGAAATATACTGAAAAGTAAAAAATAAATTTACTTAGCACAAAGTAATTCATATTTTGATTTAGTTATTCAGAAAAGATTACAATAACTAGGTACCTATAGGTATTATCAATCTTAATTTGCTATTGTAGTAAGGTTCTTATAGTACCTTCTGCTTGTATTGTATTGTATTGCTTGTGTAGTATTGCTTGGCACCAACTTCAAATTAATCTTTTCTGAATAACTGAATCAAAATACGAATCACTTTGTGCTAAGTAAATTTATTTTTTACTTTTTAGTATATTTCCTGGATGAAGTCGGTTTTCATTTTGTTAAAAATTATTTTATTTTACAGTTTTTAGTGAAGGGTAGACCTAAATCATACTTAGGTATTACTTTTGTACGAACTAAACATTTTGGCATATTAAACCCTATGAAGTTAGCCCGACATGACTGCTGCTGAGAAATTACCTCGACCTGTTTATGGTCACCTTTAATGGCACTTATAACCCATATGGGTGCAAAGTCCTCATCGTTAGAAATGAATTAAGTCCAAACACGAAGTAATTGCTGTAAATCGTTGTCGAGTTCTCTCAACTGTCTCTCGGCTCCATCATCAGATCGACTCCAAACCTACAGTAAATAGTAGTGTCTTAAAATACTTAATGAAAAAAATAACAAATGCACTAGTCGCCAGTCGATTTTTGAAAGTTCCCCTCGATTTCTCTGAGATGCCATCATCAGATCCTGGTTTTCTTATCATGGTACCACCCTTGGGATATCTCCTTACCAAAAAAAGAATTATCGAAATCGGTTGATAAACGACGAATTATCTGCGAACACACATAAAAAAAATATATATATATACGTTCGAATTGAGAAACCTCTTTTTATTAAAACGATTAAAAATAGTCACTATATGACTATTTTATGTAGGTATATACATATCTTATTTTATATATTTTTAGGTATGTATACTTTTAAACTGCCTAACGAAATAATGTACCTTAGCGGCAAGCTTGCCTAGCTTTACGCAAAACCTACATCAAACATATTACTTTAACCGTGGATCTATTATGTAGGTACTAACAGGTACGCTTTATGTTTGCAATCTATGATTGTATTGTATCTACATAATTAATGAAAGCTAATTAAATAGTTAAGTGGTTTCTTAGAAGTTTAATAAAACTTCTGTATTGAAAGGGATTCATCTTGAATAACTGAAGAAAGTGCAAAATCGAAAGTTTTGTGTAATTTTAGTTTTTTGTAAGTCTCTTTATTAATTAGAGATGCGCCGAGTACCTACTCGTTTATTAATCGGCAGAAAAACTCGTTTTGACGGCAAAGCCTATCTGGCAGAAATCTGTCTTTTTCTCTTCGTTAAAGCTGCTTGTTTTTAAAAATAAGCGCTCGCTGTGATAAAGTAGATGCTTATTAAAAAAACTTGTACATGTTCTTTTTCTCTTCAAAATGTAAGCTATCAGCAAATTTTATCTCTAAGCATGAGTGCATATTTTTATTATTTCTTCATGAAGTTTTTCTTTACATATACATCGACAAAGTATGTAAGTAAATAAACGTGAAGTTTGTCTGAAGAATTTGCTCTTATGTCTGTGTACACAACACACTAACTATTAGGGTCTACCTACAATTTATACCTACTGACACACCAGTAATTAATTTAATTAGTTTACCTGCATGCAAGGCCGTCTTAAGCTATGCTGGGGCCGCAGGGCACCTAAAAATTTGGGGCTCTTTTGAAAGTAAAGAAAATAAATTAGGATTGAACTACATCTGACGGCAAGGAACTGCAATTTCCTATGTTTCTATACTTTTCTGTCACTCAGAATCGTCATTTATTAGAGCAAGAAAGAGAGAGAAAACGCAACAGCATGCGACGTAATCGACGAGCAATACAAACAAAATGCGGTTGCACACAGAGAGATAGCAGAACGCTGACGCGCCTGTCAGTGTTATAGTCTATTAGAAAAATCTTGACGGAGAGTGCATTCCACAACCATATCGTACGACGAAAAAAGTTTTTCTGAAACCTCACTGTACGGGACCCAAGAGTTTTTAGGGTGTGAGAATGAACACCCAGTCAATCAAATCAAAATAAAATCATATATTCAATTTATATGTGGTAAAATAAATACATAGGTAAATCTTAACAAAAAGTCAAAGGCGGAAAGTACGATGATAAAAAGTGGCCGTTTGCACCATACTAAAGATTGTACAGGCGGTAGAATGCACGTTATAATGCATTCTTAGTAGGCAAAGACTCACCTTAAGCCTAGTGATTCAATACCGCTTTAAGGCTTGGAATTGTCATAGTTCTCACAGCACGTTTTTGGACAAGGGATCCAAGCTGGTATCCCGCCCAAAGATGGCAGTAGTAGGTACACCATGTGGGGACGAACTTTATAGCATTGTAAAACAATAGTCTTTGTCTTTGTGAAGTACCGCTTTGCCCAATTAAGCTCACCGAGCTTTTTGGATACCAGCTTGGCTTCAGCCTTCAAATGAAGGCGGAAAAAAAAATGTCTGTATGACTTGTTTCGTGGTGATCGGATCTGAGAATACAGAGTGCACTCGATTTCAGACACAAGCCTTTCTCGACTTTTCTTCACAATGCACAATGAAAAGAGGAATATTCGCCCTGCCCGTATAATACGTAACTTACTTGCTGAGTGCCTCAGTCTGTATAACAATAAATAGTCGATGGACCATATACTTAATCATTGATATTATGCAGTAAAAACAAAAACGCATCAAGCAGCACCCTGTAGCACAGGCGGAACAAAATGCGATTTCGGCCTGCCAGATATGGTTCAACCCATAAACGGTTAGTTTTCTACTATGGTAATTTATTATGGGTAATCAAATGTATAGGTAATTTTATATAGTACCTAGTAGGTACTTTACCGAATGAAGTTCTTTGACAACTGTTTTTAACTTGTGACGATACCGATAGAGCAAATTTTTTTATACACCCAGCTCAGAATCTGAACATTGAATATTTCATGATTTTGCACTTTTTATTTGGACAGTTTCCGGAAGTATTGAAAATTGGTTTGTTTCGAGACTTTGACGCTCTATCCAAAACGGTTGATTTTACGAAAACAATTTCAATACATAAGTTGTAGGAAATTTTCTCTAGATTTATTGTTTTTTTTTTTTTATATTATAGCCTACCAAAGTGACTCCACCCCGCCGAATGGTAAGCAGTCAGTGATTCCACTGACTTTGTGAAATAATATATGTTATTTAATAATTACATAGTGCTATTGTGAAGTAAAATTCAGCCCATTTTTTTTTTTTTTTTTTTTTATAGTATAGCCTACCAAAGTGACTCCACCCCGCCTGATGGTAAGCAGTCAGTGGAATCCAGAAGTGGCGGCCACTATACTAAAAGCCATCGTCTTAAACTGTTGGTATGGTGGTCTCCACTATGGCGGTTGGGAATGGGGTTAGGGGAAGGGAATGAGGGAGGTGAGGAAAGAGGAAAGGGGGGAAATTGGGCCTCCGGCACTCTAATATGTATCGTAAAATGAGTCTGAAAAGAGATAGGTATTATCAAAAACTGCTTTCTGGCGCCTTATTTTCAATATGACGGCGTAAGCGGCAGAGATACGATAAGGTAGCAAAGTAGAAATTCGAGAAGAGCACATTCAAATCTATAAACATTCTAATTTTAAAAACACCTCGAAATCTTTCCAGGCAAAATATTTATTTTATTTTATTTATTACTTCATATACAGAGTATATAGGCGGACTTAATGCCAAAGGCATTCTCTACCAGTCAACCTCACAGGGTGATGCAGAGATAAAACAAAGTAGGTGCATTTGAAGTAGCAATCAAACTGAAAATATTAATACTTGATACATATAAGTATAAGATATACATAATATATAAAGAAAGTATATAAATACATAACCCTAACAACAAATAAATATCTATCAATATATACATACATAAATAAATACTAAGCTATTGTGATGATTCTGCCAAATTTTTTGCAAGGAGCTGTTTCACCCTCATCTTGAATGTCAAACGGTTTGTGGACATCCTGATCTCGGGAGGGAGCGCATTCCATAGAAGAACAGATTGAACACGGAAAGAGGAGCCAACGAAATTAGAATTATGTGAAGGGCATAGGAGTATTTGATTATTTGAAGAGCGAAGATTGCGATCATGGGTCATATGTAAATACTCAAAATAGTTTATTAAGTATGAAGGAGTATAAGAAGACTTTAGAAATGAAAAGAGAGTAGTAAGAGTACGTAAACATCGACGCTGACGTATAGGCAACCAATTTAGTTGTGAGCGAAATGAAGACACATGGTCGTACTTGCGAAGGTTAAAAATGAATCGAATGCAGTTATTAAGAAGACGATCTAGCTTATTGATGAGATCTGCATTCAGGTCAAGATAGCACACGTCACCATAGTCAATTATTGGAAGCACTAAAGTTTGTACAAGCATAACCTTGATTTTGATTGAAAGAAAATTTTTCAAGCGATAGAGAGCACGAAGAGTATTGGTGACTCGTTGGCTAACATTTATTTGAGCTTGCCAGTTCAGTGTCGAGTCAATGTACAAGCCAAGGTATTTGACCGCTGGACTCAGTGCTATTACTGAACTGTCAAATACTACTGGTGGAATCGCAGAAAAATCTAGTTTATTAATCATGCGTTGGCTGCCAACAATGATAGCCTGACATTTGTTAGGATTAACCACCAAGCCAAACCTATCCGACCAGGCTTTGATGGTATCTAGGTCACTGTTTATTTTGTTAACAGCCATATGTACTCTATCAACACTCTCTTGTGCGTAAAGCTGCAAGTCATCGGCGTACAGATGATACGAGCACTGAAGGTTTAGGGTTACAAGATTTATAAATATTGAAAATAATAAAGGAGAGAGAATACCGCCTTGAGGAACGCCTGCGCTGAGATTTCGCTAGTTCGATGAAGATTCACCAAGGCGAACAGACTGCTGGCGTCCCTGAAGATAATTTGAGAACCATTCCAGTGCTTCAGTCGAGATCATAAAATAGGAAAGGACGGACAGTAGGATATCGTAACCGACGGTGTTGAAGGCATTTGTAAAGTCAATTAAAACAAGAACAGTAACTTTAGTGTCCTCCATGGCCTCCCTCACATCGCCGGTCACTTTTAGGAGAGCAGAGACAGTACTGTGGCCTGGCCTGACTAATTAGTGTGTAAACAAGTGCGTGAGGAAGGTGAAAGAGAAAATCTTTACACTTAAATTTTTTACCCGTAAATAAGTATAAGTAGGTATCTAAATTTCGAAATGATTTCGATTACTTGATTTAAAGCTGTGACTTTTTTGTAAATAAAATGTAATATGCCCGACAAAAACAAAAACAAAAACAACTTTATACTTTTGTCGCTCAATTAAAGCCATCTAACTTTGATCCTGGGTCTTTTATAGGGGTACGTGAAAAAGCATCTTACTAAGCCCCCATAGTGGAGGCCACCATATCAGTAGTTTGGCTTTTGGAATGGTGTCCGACACTTTTGGATTCCACTGACTGCGTACCATCACGTAGAGTGGAGTCACTTTGGTAGGCGAATATAAAAAAAAAGTTTTGAGATTACATTTGTAAGAAAAAAATGTGGGTCCTTCGGGAGCCCCCCTACGGCTGGGGGCCTCGGGCACTTGCCCCGTGTGCCCTTATGGTAAAGACGGTACTGGCTGTGTGTGTAACTAGAAGTAATGTAAGTAGTAGGTTCAGACTAAATGGTACCTACAAACAACGTACGTTCGCACCCACCAACCATCAAACCCAACAAATCCTTGTGCCATTCGAGCCGGTTTCAGGACAGATTACGATAATTTACATAGAATACTCGTAAGAATGGAGCAAATAAGTGTTAGGTGATCCACACACTGCCTGGCGAAGGAACATCTACACTGCGCGTGAATACGTTGTGATTTGCATACAAAGAGAGATACTTACAAACAAAGCACGAACACGCACGCCCGCACTATGCTCTGTGATGCGGGGCAGTGTGTTAATCGTCTAAGGCTTGGATAGGTATCAATATATTGATTTATCAAAATATTGGTTTATGAAATAAGTAAGGCCTCGGCGATATTCATATTGATAATCAAAATGGTTTTAAACTCAGAGCGGTAAAAGTACCTACATAAAATTGTGGCATTGAAAATAGTGCTCAGTATTGTCTATTTTGGAAGAGGAATTAACAAACATAATATTATACTAATTAATTATTAATCCTATTAGTATTATAAATGCGAAAGTTTGTATGTGTGTAAATTGGTATGTAGATAGATTCTGTGGCGGAGACGGACATAGGCTACTTTTTATCCCGAAAATCGGTCTGGTTTCCGAGGGATACAACAAACCATATTTTACGCGCGGGTAAAACCGCGCCACCGAAAGCTAGTATTAAATAACTGCTACAGATTAGATAAACTGCGAAAACACACAAAATCACATCACATTTATCTCCTTCGATATTTGTCTCGAGTGAGCTTAAATGATACCGGCCGTGGTGCTACAGCTGAAGCTTATTATAAATTATTATATCGATACTATTCTATAGAGTAGCTATAGGTACCCTGTCTGTGGTTCGGTGGTACTGTGTATGGATTACCAAGCAGATGTCTCGACACCCGGATCGGGTAAAGTAAAGTGATATTGGGTCGAGACATTCTCAGTATTGCATCTCAGTGCCCGATATATGGTAACAGGCTCGCCACCACATGGGACCCCAAATTAAAAAAAATGCCTTAACGTGGGTGGTTAAACACCTCTGCGTAGGTGTTTAAAGAGGATTAATCCTCTTTGAGGATTAATCCTCTTTGAGGATTAATCCTCTTTGAGGATTAAAGGCGTGATTCTATGTATGTATGTATTCCATAGGATAATTTATCGATATTTCAGTTGCACATCCCTGTACAATGCTAGTCTATGCTGTGTGTATACAGCGCGTGCAGCTCACGGAGTGCACTTGTCGCGACCTACATTCAGGCTCACGGCGCGGCGCGTTGCAACCTCACGTTTTTGCTCGCTGCTATAACAAAGCCGTGCCGAGCTCGCCTGTGTACACGCCGAAGCGACGACTGCAGCCTTTTCGCTGGTTTCTATTAAGATCTCTAAGTTTAACAATGCGCACACACTCACTTTCGTTCGATACGTGCTCATTTGTTATGGGTCTTGCTACAACCGGTAATTCAATGTAAAATACCATTCATGTATTTAGTTTAATGTAGCTCACTATAGAAATGGAATATTAGAGAAAATAATACAATCCTTATTTGAAAATCAACACGCACGAATTGTTGTTTGCATGTCAATTCAGAACTACTCCAACACTGTAAAATCAGCTAGTGCGTGTGGTGGTATACCTACTGTTTGGCTTCTGAACCTAACTTTCTATTAATGTAAATAGTTATCTACGTTTAATAAAATCAGTAGGTGCATTTTTTTCATTCTAGCGCAATCGCAAGCGTCACGAGCCATGACTTAATGCTACTGGTGGAGTGGTGGCATCGGTAAAGACAATCATCTTGCAGAATTCAGAACTATAATAAAAAAAAGCACAGAAGTGCGCGGGATCCCAAATTCCTCCGACGCACAAGATAAAGAAATGAGTACCTACTCGCACTTTCACGTTGTAGGTAATACCGCTCTAGGCGTGACTAGCCGTCTTGTTGACAATTTCGACAAATATCTATTTTACTGTTGTTTCTCTGATATCTATGTCATACAGTCATAAACCTTAAGCGGGTGAATTGTTTTGTAGTGTTACGCTCCATTAGTAGCGAATATGACAATTATCGCACAAAATAAATGGCCACTACCGGTAAAGAAAGTAGTAGGTAATTAAAATTAAAACAAAAAACTACTGTTCGACAAAAAAGTTCAGTTTGTCAAGTTTAAAATAGGTATGTGATTTAAAAAAAAGATAAAAATTTCTGATTAAAAAAATGAAATGCCAATCAACATCTTTATTATCTTCCATTTCGATCCATGGAATCTTAAAATCATAAGTAAGTAGGTATCTTACCTATTAAATTTTTTTTATTGCTTACAGTGGCAAACGAGCGAATAGCCCACCTGATGGTAAATGGCAACTGTCTTTCATGGACGCCTGCAATGCCAGGGGCTCTACGAAGCCGCTAAAGCTCGGAAAACACGGCAGCTGGCAGTTCGTTTCAGAGCCTGCACACTCACATATTTTTCTTATGGTCAGTTTTTCTGTACGCTGTATATGTAATACATGTTATTTTAACAAAGTCACATGAAGGTACTGTATGTACCCTACAAGTTTAAAGAAAATGCTCTACGGTCAACGAGACATTAAGAACAACCTAAACAATAAGACATGAGTAGGTATACTTTGAAAAAATACATAATAAGTAGTATTTCAACTCAATCTGTACCTACCCTGAAAATAAATGGCGTCGCTCGCTACCTAAGTTTAAAAACGTTAGTGTTATTTGGTCTTTTGCGGGAGATTAGACGGAGTTGCCACGGATCTCCCACGAGGGGTTCTCGCCTTGCCTTGGCACGGAGGCTTAGTAATGGCGAACCAAGAGAAACCTAGACAGGATCTCTACGCATGTCCCTCCGAACATCAGAGAGCATATTGGAGAGTCCGTGTGGGGCGTGGCTATGTCGAATCCTGACTTATATCAGTCCTCCTGAGACTGCCCTCCAACCAGTGGCGGCTTTACAGATTTGCCGCCCGTAGGCTTTTAAAATTTTGCCGCCCTTACTGACCTCTGCAATTGGATACCTCATAGTATTTACCGAATTATATTAATTACTTGCATTTTTTAGGGTTCCGTACCTCAAAAGTAAAAACGGAACCCTTAAACGATCACTTTGTTGTCTGCCCGTTTTTGTCTGTCAAGACCCTTTATCTCAGGAACGCGTGAAGGTATAGAATTGTAATTAAAACGATATACTCAGGACTACAGTCTCTGGAAGCTGTGAAAAAATTTAACTCCTAAGTTAACATAAAAAAAGATAGGGCTGTTTATGCCGCAAAAAACGTAGGTATATTTCGATACTCTCAAGGGATGTGAATTCATAGCGTATTTCCCGTTGACCTGGAACTATGAAATTTGACAAACTATCCTAAACCACAAGTATAGGGAAATCTAAAAAGAAAGAAAGAATCTAAAAACTATACATTTGTAATTAAATCATTAAAAAACGTAAAATTCAAATTTATAGGGTATTTTCCGTTGACCTAGAACTAGGCAAGTAATACCGATTTATACTACAAGTATAGGGAAAAATCTGAAACTGTACATTTGTAAATAAATCATTAAAAAACATCTGCCACTGCAGGGCAAAGGTCTCTTCTTATATAGAGAAGACATGAGCATTAACCACCACGCTTGCTCTATCTTAATATCTTAATTGGATTAGCAATTTCAGACTTTTAAGTCCAGGTTTCCTCACGTAGTTTTTTTTTATTATAAAACTTTGGTGGCAAACAACCATACGGTCCACTTGATGGGAAGTGGCAACCGTAACTTAAAGACATGGCCTTGTTTTCCAAGCATGGCAGAAGTAACAAAGCTTAGAAAACACAACCAAGCCGTTGCCGACCACAAGGAAGGGGATGAGGAAGGAAAAGGAAAACGGAAGAGGACCTAGGCGGTATTTGAGCTACCCGCGCTCTCACTCACCGAGCGAAACACATTAGCACGAAAACTAATATTCTTACGTCGATCTTCTATGAGAGGGTAGTATTTCCCTGATCGATCCAGCCCATTCATTCTGAAACCAGCATGGATCTACTACCGTGCATTTTGCTTTCCTGTGATTTGAAAAATCACATTGCTACTTGGCCGAATTCGAACCCACTACCTCGTGTATACGAAGCGGGTGCCTTATCAACTGGGCCATTTTGACTTTTTAAATTTACCCACCCACCTTCTGTAGAAGTAAATGATTCTACTGTAACACTTGACGGATTTGTTAAAAAATTGTTCAAAATGAGCACGGGTATATAAACTATCGTAAGAAAATCTTCACACCGCGATTCAGAAAATCTACAAAATCGATCTATGTCATCTATTGGTGCAACTCCAATCGGAACTAAATCCTTATTGAACTGATCTAGAAGTACATTTTATAGGGTGATTGAGTATAACTCAATAACCTGTAAAGCCTGCTTAGCCGTGATAGTTTTACTTTGAAATTTATGATATAGACTATTATTAAAAAAAAAACACATTTCTAAATATAACGGTTGCGCTGTTAGGAGGGATGGACACTTGACTCTAACAAAACGAGTATCTTTATGCTAAATATTTTGCAAACGGATCCCTTGATCGTAAAATGGTCTTGAAATACCCTCAATATTTTCAAAAACCTAGTTCATAGTTCATTTATTCATAAAACAATATACAATTGTAACCTACACAATGACATCCCTTATGATGAGGTAAACGAAACAAAAAAGCATCCCATCTTAGGTGTACGGGAGGTACCCTAAAAAAATGTTTTTTAACTTTTTACTGTACTACTTTGTCGGCATGATTTATATGTATATGCATGCCAATTTTTAGCTGACTAGTACCAACAGTTTCTGCGCTAGGCCGCGGACAAACAGACAGACAGACAGACGGACGGACATGGCGAAACTATAAGGGTTCCCTGTTGATTACTACGTAACCCTAAAAATTGTTATTGTGGGTTATCCCTAGGAGATAGGCATATACCTTCGCGGACTTTTTTGTAGACCTTTTTAATGTGTACAACACTGTAGTACATTATTTTGGTCTATCTTGTAGGGTTCAGCATTTGCAATGTACATAAGTGCAAAAAAATGTGTTTGTTCACGACATCACATTAGAAACCACTAAAATTATCAGTGTTTCTCTAAAATGTTTTATGCATGCTCTACACATATAAACCTTCCTCTTGAATCACTCTATCTATTTAAAAAAACCCGCTTCGAAATCCGTTACGTAGTTTTAAAGATCTAAGCATACAAAGGGACAGACAGCGGGAAGCGACTTTGTTTTATACTATGTAGTGATGATTCGAGACTGTGCATCTTGGGTTTGGGTTTTTTGTATATCAATTCATAAAACTGTAGATAAATCCTACAAAAAAAAATTGGGACACATTTGCCGCCCTTTAAAATCTGCCGCCCTAGGCTCCAGCCTACTCAGCCTTCTGGTAAAGCCGCTACTGCCTCCAACTTATATACCTGACTTTCCTATAGGAGTCGGAAACAAGAGCCGCCAACTCTTAGGGTGCGGTTGCGAGGAAGAATACTCTATAAACAACTACGAGGAAGGATAAGGGTCTGGCTGGCTGCTATAACAAAAATAATGTAAAAAAAATGTATCGAAATGATTTACATATATTTTTTACTTTCAATATAGATTATGGAGACCTAAAAATCAAAATTATGTAACATTCTTCATTGTTTATATCGGCGTATGTAGTTGAATGAGCAAGTTCACACACAAGGCTATTTCAAATTCAGTAAAAATACCGATCCAACAAAAACAGAAGCTTTCCGTAACCATTAAAGAAGGTCCTATAATTATGCGGTGTGAACATTATCTTTCGTAGGTACGTATCTGTTTAAACTGATCCGGACGTTCTGTGTGAATGCGCACTTATATCTCATACAAAGAAAATTCTGTATCCTCTCTCTAACCTAACCTAATCTAACCTACCTAGGCAGAAACTCTCAACTCTCATCACTCTCAAAATTACAAAGAAAGTATGATCATTGATCCAAGCTTAGGTATGTTCCTAGGTACTTGAGGTATCTATATTATTTTATAAAAGTTAGAACTTAGACATAAAGCCTTTTAGGTTTATACATAAATGAATGTATTACAGACTGTTATGGGTTATCTCAGTATCACACATAGGTACAACATTATTTCTTTTAAGCGGTAGCGCCGGCGCGGCGCAAGCTTATAATTTATAATTTTATTCTACTTCTACGCATTTTTTTTTTGTAAATTATGTGTTATAAATAAATACATAACTATTAATTAGTAACTAGTTAAATGTAAATATCAACGTCTAATATATACTTTTCTAACATTATGTTTCTTTACGCACCGTGACCGTACATGATTTTTGATTTACTTATTGTAAAATGCAAAATTTATAAAATAAAGAATCTGCTTAGCATTCGGTACACATTAATTTTAATTATATCACGTACATTTGAGCGGAGCAGATAAGTATTTCTTTGCAACTCTATATTTTAAAACTCTTTTTATGAATCAATACACGATATTATATATAGACCCTTTATTACCAACTAGTACAATTTTATTATAATACGGTCAAAATCAGGGTCACCAATAGCTACAGGTTTGCATTTCGTCTTTCGATGTGTAGTTAGATGATAATCTACCTACGTGTTCCTAAGATTAATGTCTGCTTTAGGCACAGAAGGCTGAGAGAGGTAACTGAAGTCTAAGGAAAAACATATTAACAACGTTAAGATTTTACATTCAAATCTGATGACTGCAGCTAAAAATACTACTATGTTAATGCTGTGTTTTTCCTCTCTTGTACGGTTGAGCTCCTGTGTAAGAAAGAACTGTTTAGCTGTGAAACGATAGACTTTGTCCGTTACAATGTCATCTTTTTCAGCTACGGTAAAGCAGTTAATATGTAACTTCGTGACAGAAATAAGTACAGAAGGTCGTGATCTTTAAAAATTGTTCACCTTGGCTATTTTAATTTGGTGTTGTAAACTTAAAGTTATGTGTTTATTTAATACGCAATATACCTATCTAAATAAATAATTAGATATTTAACCGAAGACATTTAAGTACATACTATATTCTTTAGCCTTTTTTAACCGACTTCAAAAAAGAAGGAAGGAATATTATTTTTATGAGTGTTCGCGATAAACTTCTTCTTTATAAGTAAACCGATTTAGATGATTATTTTTTTGTTGGAAAGGAGATATCCCAAGGGTTGTACCATGATAAGGAAACCAGGATCTGATGTTGGCATCCCAGAAAAATCTTTGTGCTAACGTCGTACTATGGTTTATCTTAGTTAGGTATCTGCCACTAGCAATCACGAACATACCTAGAGTGAAAACATCGTGAATCAATCAATGTAAACCGGGTGTACTATGCCAAATCTACTCTAAAACTTACATTATCAAAATAGGTAATATTTTAAAGGTCAAAATAATGAATTATTTAAAACGGCCTCAAATGTTAGATTAAATTACGTTTCATATCATGCAATTAAATTTTTCAAACTATGAGATTTGTGATTTTAAAGATTGTAGGCAAGTAAGTGACCTACTTATATACGTTTTCTTTTTTATCTACGTCTATGTGTATTTATAGGTTTCCAAATTATAGGTTTTTAGGTTCTTTTAATTCTATTCCACAAATAACCCTTGTAAGTAGGTATGTAATAGCTAGAAACAAAAAACATCAACGTACAGTGGTTGGTCAGTAGGCAGCGACCCGGATCACGGATGACATAGCTGCGTCTGTGCCGTTATTATCAATACTGACACACTTCGCTTTCACCTGAGTCTCACTCGCCAAAAAGACAAGAAAATCGATATAGAAACTATTACAACACGAACAACTTTCCTTTATTTTTAACATCAGTAGTTAATCACTATACTTATGTTTATTTAGTACGCTGCAAGAAGAAAACGATTATATTTTAAATTGCAGTGACATAAATGAACAAACTCTAAATGTTTTTTTAACTTAATTTTTGACATAATAAAGAGCGGTAGAAATAATTCATATTTTAAAAACAATTGATTTCAATCCATGTGTTAGCTAACATGAAGCGCTTTTTTTTGGAAGTTCAGTGAATTAGATTTCAATATAATATAAATAATACCTACCTGATAAACATATTTATCTACGTTAGTTATGTAGCTATGCACCACACCTAGCTTTTATTTAGATACTAGGATTTATTTATCTAAAAAACAAGATCATACGCAGAGCTATAATTTTGGATCTTGTTTCAACGTGCTTCAATCAGCCCATGACATATCAGTAGACTCAATAAACTAGAATATGTAAATAGTCAAAAAACTATTTAATTAAATTAAAGTAAATTTTGCAACCTAAGCACTAAATTACATTACACAAACTTTAATTACATTGCATATTAGTCTAATTTTTAATCTCTTATTTTGAATGACAAGTTTTATGTAATAAAATTATCCAATACACGTACCTACCTATATAATACGTTCCTTTAATAAAGAAACTGTTAGAAACAATTATCTTAGTTGGTTAATTGTAGCTAGCCCACAAATGCACCTATATTCTCATTTCCTCTTACTAACTTAGTAGGAACCTACAGTTGACGTTGATGTCGAGTAAAGTAATTTGTTACTTGAAGATTGATACAAGACTTCTACAGCTCAATGCCAATGTAAATTAAATTGTAACCATTCACGAAGTTTTAGTTCAAAACAGGGTATGTACAAATGTGACTTTTTAGTCATACAGGTGCTTAATAGGTTTCTAAAGAAAACATCGAGAAGGAACCTTAACATTTAACAAATCAATAAAAAATTTAAATGGCTAATCCGCCTTGAACATGCGTGGCATGCTTTCTATGTAGAAGATTCAGAATAGAATTTTCTTTAACACACTACTAAAAAAATAGCAGAACAGCACAAACATAGAAGTAGTAAGTAGAGTATAACTGCCCTGGACATTAATAAAGGCAAGTTATAATTTCTCTTTTATTAGTAATCAATATCCCAAATAGCTGAGAAGCTTGAGACTAAACTAAACCAAATATGAAACTAAGAAAAAGAAAAATACGAATAACGCATAGTGCATTCTGTAATTTCATAGCAATATCGCTCCATGTCTCTGAATTGAAGGTTTTTTATGCACTCTGTTGATGTTCTTTGTTGTCCAGCTTTCTAAGATGAACAACAACAAAGAACATCGAGGTTGAAATAGTAAGTGGAATTATGAACCGGTCTTTTTTGTACTATATACGCATTTATGTGTAACACCAAGGATTTATAATATACCTTATATTATAAATATACTACCTACAGTAATTAGAGCAAAAACGATATAATATACCTATCGTATCGAATAACAATCGTATCTTAGCAATCAATCCAACGTCCAAATTTTTTACTTAAATACTTAGACTAGCTCCGTCTCACGGCTTCACCCGTGCGTAAAATATGTTTTCATCGAAATCCAACCAGCAAATTTCCAATGCCCTGCTGTGGAACAATAAACAGGTTGGTATTAACACAGGAATGAAGCACTTAAATATACTTGTATTAGAATAGTCTAGATTTCTTTTAAATGTACCTATTCAAGTTTTTTTAATTTTGTAATTTGGCACATTTGCCATGTAGGTACTCCGGATGAACCGAAACGCACCGGCCGGATTTTCGTAGTTCTAACATATTATTAGACAAACGAGAATTTTTGTCGAAGCAGGAAAATAAATTTTCTTATTTCGTTAAATCTTTGTAATTATGTCGCTGGTATAAATTTGAGAACGAGGATTTTAATTATTTCTCGATCGTGGGCAGACAAAAGATGAAAGCAGGTTTTCTTAGCCTCGGAGGCGTGGCCGCAGCGTAGTTCGCCTGTAAATTACTGTAGATGGGTTACGCAAAACGTAAGTAAATAAATAAACACCAATAAATCAAAATTTCAAAGTGAACTTAATACCGACTGTTATTAGTGTGATTAGTGACTCATGAGAGGTACCTATTACAAGAAAAATGTCGAAGAGGTCGACCCATTCGTGCTGAGAACAGCAAGAATCTGGGACCGTAAAGCTAGGATCTACAACTTACCTACCGTAATTAATAATAGCTTTTGCTCGAAGGCTTCATTACATTTCATTATCATAAAATAACTTCAATATTAGATACCATATCAAACTATTTCATTTCAAATTATTTCATCTCATCAGTGAAATCTGCTAATGAATTTTGAAGCTATTTTAGCTTCTAACTTGCTATGTAGATGCCGTTGAACGATACTACTTTGAACGCTTTTCACGTCTACGTATATCTTATAGATATTAATTGATAAATGTCATCAATTAAAGATTTGTGGAGATCCCGACTTTTTATACTGAGAGAGCTAAACTACTGAGTAGATTTCCGTATTTATTATTATTCAGGTAGTTAGGTAGACGGGGACTTAAATGGTATAAACGCATTACATAATTATTGTAAAACTAGCTTCCCGCAGCGCAGTTTCACCCGCGTTAAGTTACATCTTTCGTTACTGATCTGTTCCCGGAGTCATTAGCGTGATGTTACATTGTATAGCTTATAACCTTCCTCAAGAACTGGGCTATCAAACGCAACATTAGTTTAACGCGTTCAAACAAACAAACAAATTCTTTCGCCATACATATACATTAGTATAGATAAAGATTGAAGGTGTGTTTGTGTGTGTGTGTAACTATACCTACTACCTACAGTATGGCTAGCCCATTTGTGTAAATAGCTAGGCATGACAAATTGTTTGAATGCAATTAACACGTGAGATGTTGCCCACCTACCTATCGTTTTAGTTATCAACCGGCGTATCAATCGCCAATTAATACGGTACCTAAATTAAAAAAAACTACCTACATATTTAATAAAATATTTGCATCTCTCTTTCAAGAGTCGATTTTTATTTGCAATGAAAATCTCTCCAACGGTTACTTATTCACAGCAAATTTACTTCTAACGCATGCGTGAACTCGTTTCTGCGACAATTTTTTTTTATCTCCGGTATTTAAGTAATATTTACCTATCCTTCTCAGTTACAGTTTATTCAAATGCATGCCAACTGTTGATAATAGTATCTATTTAAGATATATGAGAAAGTTGTGATTACAGCTACATAGCAGTCACACGAATAATTAAATCAGATGAAATCTTTCATACCATAACAATACCCTTGATCCCACGTATGTCAATATAATTACTATGCTGTGACACTTGCATGAGAAATTAGAAACTTGGCCAAGACTCACCTCAGATTCCCATGCGTCTTTGACGGGTCGCGGCTTACTCTCCTTCATGTTTCCAGAAAACGTCATCGAAATATTCCTTTGTTTCGACCGTTGCACTTTCACACCGTGACCCCTTGCTAAGGATTCATCGACCGAGGTCACACACTACACACTGTACTCCCGGAACGGTGAATAAAGAAGGTTTATTATTTAACACTGTCGCTTTCTGTTATGTTTTTGCCGGATCGTCGAGTGCGAGGTAAACATAGCGCGGCACGAACTGGGCGCGTTTGACCGGTTCGCTCGCGGGCGCGGACTGGCGGTAGTGGCGGCTGGCGGCAAGCGACGGCTGGCGCGTCTCGCGGTAACGGGCACGCACTACAGTTAACTTTCTCTCAGCCCAGTCGCACGACCATAAGTTAGCGCCATCGAAAGTCGTCACCGGCACAGCCTCACGGGTCAAAGCCTTCATTAATATGCCATTATAACTCCCATAGAAACAAAACATCATTATCCGTACTTGTGTAAACAATCATAGCAGAATGATGATGTAGTTACTCTTTTATATAGGTAGGTAGGTAGTTATTTTTCTTATTAATCAGACATTCATTAAAAATAAATTAGACAAACGAATACTCTGTCCGGGCCCAAGTTCTCTCTTAACTAATAGGTACTAGTTCCTGGCGTCGTTTCGTTGGTTACATGCCAAGAAAAAGTAACCCTTTAGACTCGACAGCCTTTCAACTATCTCTTTTAAAAACATGGCATTGTATAGCAAAGTTTCACGTGAATTCTAAGTTGTAGAAAGAGGATGAACAAATACTGGACTTTCGCATTCATTACAGTAAAATGGAATAAATGGAGAGCCACGGGTGAATGAACACAAAATAGTGGTTGGAACAATCATGTAATATTAAATATAAATCTGGCAATAATCAAGATTTTGCGTACAATCTCCAAATTATAATGTTATGTCAAGAAGATTGGTTAAAGTCGTGACGGCAGCATTGGGATGTGAGGAAACCTAGACTTAAGTAGGTAGTAATTCCTTGTGTAAATTTCACTTATCTGTTTTACCTATAAGTACCTAAAATTCATTATAATATACTACGGGTAGATTACGCATTACCCCTCTACAACAAAAAAATATTATTTTTAATAATATGGATGGGGTTGGGCAAGAAACAAAAACGATAATGTATAAAACTTAATGTATAATTATGATATTTACAGACTTACGTTATATAAAACAAGTAATTTTATAGCTATCAATATATACTCATTACAACAAGTCATTAATAATTTACATGATGTATAAAATAAAAGCAACAGTATACAGTTTACTGAAGATTAGCAATTAATTATAAGTCGTAATAGCACAAAAATTTACGCACGATATTAAATTGGAAATGAGAGATTCCATAATTTATATTATAATAAAATTATATACAAACATAATTTCAAAAGAATGTTTATCGATATAATTGCTTTGTAATCACTACGGCAATACATAGAGTAGAGGCCGCCACTGGTGTTTTAATATGGCGACGTCTGACGTCTCTTCTCATAAAAATACTAACTGTAAAAATCTCATTTTACGTTCGATCGACTTGTATGTAAATCGTGTCACACGTGTATTAAATCATTTATATTATATTAAATTTGAAAATAATTAGGGTCTACCGGGTAATTGTAACGATGCATAGTGTTCTCGTTCTTAGAAGATTATGTGTAAGACACATGTTTCTGGGCTGTATTTTATTAAACAAATCAAAAAATTAGATCAAATAATTTTTTTATCAAATCCATTTGCTTTGATGGATTATTTAATGTATACAAGTAAGCCATCACCACCAAACGCGCCGTAGTGAAAAAGAATATGGTAAAGTTCACACTACGCTTAACATTGCCTGAAATGGCAGATTTTGTTATTGTATGAACCATTACTAATACTAGTAATACCGTTTTTTTTTAATTAGCCTTGCTTAAACCCATATTATTGACATCATCACAATATGTCCCTGGATTTAAATACAATAAAATATATTTATTAATCTGAAATTTAATTATTTAAATGAATATCACTACATACACTTAACAAATCATGTGTTTATGTGAATATCTAAATGAAATCATGATTTATAATTACAATAACATTGAAAGTCAAAGTGTACAATCATATAAAACACTAGAAATTAAAAAATATCACATTTGATTTGATGAAACTATTATACAAAGATACACTTGTGAGTACGCCTCGAGTAGGCTCGATAAGATCCGGGCTTGTACCACTTGTCTATTACGAGTGTAGTAGTTCACTGAAGACACATGAAAGTAATAAATGTGTACAACTGATTGCAATACGAAAGCTAAGAATTTAGTTGAGCCTTTGATCTTTGGAAATTCCGAACGTCTTATTAATATTATTTATATATCGATAAACATCTACGTTTTACCTTATTATTTTTATTGCAAATCTAACAAAATCGTTTAAAAAAATAAGTCGTCATTTTGGCTTCCACTTTTACTCTACTGGAATGGTCTCAAGAATAACCATTGTATCAACATTTTTGCTCGCTATAATAATTTTGTATAATTTACTGTGATTACGCATTGACTTAAAATAACAGGATAATATAAAAAACACGTGTAAAGAAACATACTTCAGACTGATGCGAAGTTCGTGTCACCGAATTGACTCGGAGTGCCGACAGAGTCGCGCACTGCTCCCACACACGCACCTCTCACTATCAGAACCTGCATGACTCACTCATGAAACACGTCACACGAAATGGCACCGCTACTGAACAATATACGCTTTAAAATATATTTATAACTGATTCCTATCTATTAGTTACACTAACAAGAATTAATCTATACAGTAATATAAAAAGATTTCAACGCTAACTCCAAATAATTTCACTCGTCAGCCGAACGAGCCGATACCATTAACCGCCGTCTAACTATCGAGCTAACCGTGAAATACAAACGTCTTGACGTCAATCAATATGTACAAATACATGATCCTTAACAATCACCGTGATCTCAGAAGGCGTATCATTTATTGTATAACAGCTACAAGTTTACAATAGCTTATTCAATCGTTACTTACAGTTAGTCATTAGTTCGTTCACCGTTCAATAACTTATACATAGAGCTAGATTAGAACGACAAGACGTTTAACAGTTGTTCCCGCAGAGGTTTCACGTTTCTCGTGTCGTACTAGATAGACAGTATAAAGCCTACATATATACGCATTGAGCTCATTATTGGTACTCTGTGTTATTTTAATAACGACAGCGTTTCTATTTGTGAGTTTATATAATCACTGAGTGTTTCCCTGTACTTAGGAATCTCATAACTGGACCAGTTGTCTTATTAAATTATCACAAGCTAACAGTTGCCTCTTTCAATGGGTAACGAACACTATTGTTTTGAAGTTAAGTATACTACTAAACAATTATTATGTACCTTGGTTTCTCCTGGTAAATAAGTTTATTCATTGGATAAGTTTATTTAATGTCGGCAAGTAATTAAAACAATGTGTTATCACGTTTATTTACTGTAATTAATTTGCTCTAGGATGAGGGCGCGGCAAAATTCATGTATATTAATAAATTAATTATATGGTTAATGTTATATGTGCCCTGTGGTGCACTACACTAGCACTCACGCCGATGTAAATTCAAATATATCTACGTTGCCGCGCATCGGTTTTAGGCAAGTTATATACAGAGTGAATAAACGTAATAACCTAGAAAAAGGAGTAGACACTGAACAATTTATATTTAACAATCAAATTAGTATTCATTAATACTTTGAATTTATTAAACAAAATAATTTTTTAAGCACTAAAGAGTCATCAAACCAATGAATCCTTACAAAACTAATGTAACACCTATTATCTTGACTCCACAATAATCATTCTAAAGACTTGTATCGTAATGAGAAAAGGAAATAATCACGCCGTTGTCGCAATTTGAATATTGATTTGAGTTTATGGGAGAAAATTGCTAAGAGATACTTCGCTTTTTACGACCATGTAAGTATTGCAAACCATGTAACGTATTGTCTTTATAGTACTGGCTAAAAAAATAGCATTATTTAAACGACACTGTGTTCAAATTTTCTACAAAGAGGTTGCAAAAACGATAATTGAAAATCTGTGGTAGTATCTCATAAGTAACGTCAAACAAATGCCTCAACTTTAAATATAACTATCTAATGCTTCCAGGAATTATATTCACTACATAATATTTGCATTTAGCGCCATTACTAGCAAAAGTGTTTACTGATCGAGGACTTATCTACAATACGACACATAAATAGAAAATAATACAAATTGTGACCGTAAAAAAAACACAGTATAAATTTGTCACGCCAAATAAATAAAGTTGAAATCTAGCTTAACGACTACGGGGCTAAAGCTAGCAATATAAGAAAAATCACAAGTTTACAAAAAATACAATATTGATGGATACGTCTCACATATCTAAATAAGTCACTCGTAAACGTTACATACAATTCACATAGTTTGAAAGCGCATAATCTTCACCACATAAACAGTATCACTAACCTTTCTCGAAGGTCAATTTAAAGAATGTATAGTTATGCTTAGTTAACTTAATAATAATAAACGATACCATAATGATAATAGTTGTACTCGGCAATAACTACGATACATAAGTAGATAAATTAAAAACCAAAATTGCACTCTCGGTACCCATGTACAAAATGTAACGTCAAATCAGTGGTACAACGCAACTTTAGAATATTCAACACTTTACCGATGCGTTCTGGTAAGTTATTGCATACAAATCTTCCAGAAAACGGAAGAAGTCAATATAAATAACGTTAAAAATCACAGGTGCCGCCATGCGGTGCTCGAGAAAACCTGCGACACGCAGCCGCGCCGCGCACGCGACGCACTCGCGCCTCCCACGCACCGTCCACGCGCCTGCCACGCGCCTGCCACGCGTCAGCCGCTCGCCCGCGCTCTGCACCCCTCTCCGGCTCTGACGCACAGCCGTCATGGTCTGTGGAATCTGGACACGAACAATTGGGTTAATCACTAAACCGTTAGTGACGCAGCCGCGCCGTTCATTGTGATTGAATAGCATGAGTTAGATAGCACTACCTTTCTTATTTCTGATCACACTTATGAAAGGCAGACGCCAATACGCCGTATACTTAGGCACAGATGTATCACGACATTTACAACGATGGTAGGCGTGAATAACATTTACTACGATGGAAGGTCTTGCTGGCTACATTAGTAATGGAGATATAGTATAAAAAAAGTGTCTTAGTTTTGGTAGACTAATGTTCAAATACTAAACGCCAGATAATTATAAGTTAGACTTAAAAATATCTCTAGATTTAAAGATGATTGACGGTATTTGGAGGTTTATCATACTAATTCCGTTATGATGATTGTCTAATCTGCGTATGTACTCGTATATATATTTAACATACGGACACGTATACGCTTAGTTACATTTACCTAGTGAGATGCTTGCTTTCTTCGTGCACGGCCATTTCTGAGCTCTTGAATTCGTTGAGTTCGCGTCTGATGGCTGCCTTGTCCCTCGGAGTTAGACGAGTCCAGGGCTTGTCCGCGCGGCGGTCATAGTCGTGAGCCTGTAGCAGTAATGCACGAGTTATTAAATAAATGTATACCTAATACATAATATTCTTACCATTTTCTTAAAAAGAGAGAGAGAGAACAAAGTGAACTATTCACTTATATATAACATATAACAAAATATTTAATAAACTGCAATTATACTAGGAGATATGTAAAAATGAATCCCTATTTACCTTGGTCACGACATCACGCGTGAACAGCTTGACCGATTTCGTTTGTTGTGTTTGTTATTGTCACAAGAAGGTTCTTATGATAGAAAAATTATAAAAATTGTGGCAAAAAAAAATTTTTAATTTAAGAATACTTAACCACCATATTAAAATATTTCTTTACTTTGTTTCTAAAATATTTTTCTGTTAATTATACCAATTCGAAATCAATATTCATAGTTAAGAAAGGACAACGTCTATCGGATCCGCTAGTAATAGGATATTTACAGCGTTTTTATTTTGAAAAATAACGCTCTTTGACAAACTTGCCAATTTCTTAGCGTATATAGAAACCGATTTAGCTACTACATCGGTCGCCAAGAGTGTGAATGAATCTTTACACATTACAAATATGCATGACATATATCTAATGACACATGTGAGTGATTGGATTGCGGACACTCATTTCACTCATATTTATTTTATATCTATTGCTACAGCTAACTTAGTGATAGATGATAGATGCTCTTGTCTTCGACGATGGCTAAATAAAAACTTCATTCGTCTACAGAAGAGGTGGCTAATGAATAGCGACTGTATCTAACGGCTCATAATGACCTGTCTATATGACAGAGTTGAATATACAACATATAATAGATATTCTGATTTGAATTGGCATTATTCATATTGGCTGGGCGTTATTAATAGTGATTATTAATAGGGTACTGTAAAAGAGAAAAATCTAAAAATATATTATTGAGATAGCTTAGGCAAAAAGCAGTCTTTAGTTTTAGTTCATTATATAGCAAATTAAATTTTAAACTTCAATCAGATTACAGCTTTTTTAATATTTTTCATAGCACCAATAAATAAGATTAAATAGTAATCGCAATGTTATTACGTCATACGAAATTTTTATGTTTAATTTACAAAGTAGATAATTCACGTGCTTAACCCCTAGTTGGCCCAAATATGAAAGTGAAAGTGGCACTAATTGGTGACGAAAAATTTCCTAAACACCCTCATTGACGTCCACTGCGTCCAGCGCTTTTGTCAAATTACGCGCGAAATTTGAAACAGCTATATATTTTTATGGCACATATCAATTGAATAATAGATTTTTTTTTAATTTTTAGCGGTTCATTAGCACTATAGAATCTATTAAAGACACTTTTCAAAAAATATATGTAATACCCTATTCATTGGTTCATAACATATTATACTCGTTTATCTTGCATAATCCACCTATTGCAATCTATACTAATAGATAAAGCGGAGGAGTTTGTTTGTTTGAACGCGCTGATCTCTGGAACTACTAGTTGGATTTGAATAATTCTTTTTGCGTGTGATAGACCTTACACATAGCATATCGCGCTATTTATCAAATGTCAGAGGGCGCTGACTATATAATACTAGCTCAGCACGGTTTAAGGTGGTTCCGACGAAATTTCGCCGAAATCCGCGACTTTCATCTCGATATTTAGTAGATTTTAATGCTATTTATTCATTTTGTTTTTTGCCTACAATATACTTTGATTCATGAACTTTAGAATAGTAGAAGAATTATTTACAATAATTGATTATATAACTTATACTAACGATAATAAAACAACGTGATTTCACTTATATCGAAATATTACTTTGTAATTACTATAGTTATAAATATAAAAGTTATATTGAATCAACCGGAATAAACCAAATGTCAACTCTATAGATTTATTTCATTTATTAGGATAATGTTTCAATAGTTATTGATAATTTGGCTGAATCAGCGTCGCAGGGGCTCTGCGCGGGCGACGGGAGGCAGAGCGGCAGAGCGGCGCAAGCCCTTCTGACGGACGGACGTATGCGGTTTTTTTAAAAAATATTTACGTAATTCAATAATTGCAAATAAATAATATCAAAAAAAAAAAATTGTATGGATAGATTTAGTGTTGCAAATAAATTAGATTAGTTATTTAGATTTTTTTAGTGTATTAAATACATAGGTATTTACCTACATTTATTATTATTTTTCATCAAAATGACTAAAATTTCACGACTGAAACAAATACAAATGCAAAAGATTCAACACATGAATATCCTGTAAGTAGGTGTATACCTACCTTCATATTTTTAGTAAAATACCTTCTTTGAGATACTTACCTAGGATATCCTTTAATTATGTTTAGTTCCACGTAAACTAGGTAGCAGGTGGTGAGCCTATTTTCGCTCATGATAAGATCAAGGCAACACCGGGCCTCAAGAATCAGTAAATTTCTGCTGTTATATACCCTAGGGATATGAATATGAGCTTGCTACAATATTGTCTATGTCTACTATCATTTCGAACTAGGTGTGTGGTAGGTGGGCACATGAGTAAAATATCTAACTTGGATATTTACTCATGTGGCAAGGGCGCTTTCCGATTCCGACCGACATGTACGAGGTGCTTCGGTCGGAACACGAACGTCGGCGTCGGTCGTACAACTAGCATAGAACTCAAATTACAATGATTATACGTGAGATGCGTCGGTTTGCGACCTAGTTAGGTACCTACACAAAACAACCATACACGCTGCTGTTAGGTACCTAACTATCTACGTTATCTTGCACGAGCATAAATACCTATACATTCTATATATACATACGGTGTGTACTTGAATATTCTATCGGTAAGTAATGCCGATTAAATATTCAAGTATTTACCTCGTTAGATTTTTTTTCATGAGCTGATAAAATCAGTGATAAGATACTAGGCTAAAGTAAATACCTACCCTTCTACTTTCAATGCATCTTATTTTGATTTATTTATTTGATTGCAAGAAAGGAAGAAAGAAAAGGCTTTACAAAACGTCTTAGTCTCTAACCAAACTAAAATATTTGAAGACTGTGAAATTATCACAATTAGGTAAATTAAAAATCCTACTCTGTTCCTTTATTATCGTACTATATGAATTTTTAATCCTAAAATTAAATAATATATTGTTGAGTGCCTACTAGACATAACAAAACTAATACCGTATTTTTCGAGTGATAGGTGTATGTAGAAAGTAATAGACCCGGCACGGTGGCACAGTATAAAGAATTCTACTCTTTTTTGTACAGTCTTTACCTAACTAGGTAAAGGCAAAAGAATTATGTTTTAGCACTCTATGTATGTATGTATGTATCTTTATTATATTATATTATATATAAACTTATTGTAAAATGTTTGTATGCCTTGTATGTAGGCAAAACATAGCGCACTATTTTTATGATCTCAAGACCTTTGTTATGTACCTATGTTAACAAATAAAATTTCTGATTTCTGATTTCTGATTTCTGATTATAAGTGTATGTACTGTAAAACTACCCCGTGACGTCGTCCGCATGGATCCGTTACTTAGCGATAATATTACATTAGTTCTACTTTACCGATTTTGCATTATATTATACATTTACAATACTGCAATATGTACTTACATACATATATATGTATGTACACATATATTTGTATGTACATATTGCAGTAATCTATACTTATAATGAATCTCTAGCGAGGTAATTTTCACGGTACATCCAAATCACTCAAACTGTGGGTACAATGCGTCTACTTTGGAAATTGTTCGTGTTACTTATTTTGCTAAGGGTACATGATATTGTGTACCTTACGTACGGGCACTTAAATCAACATAGGAATGATGACGCTTTGTTTAAAGCATGTGTAACTGAAAATCCTTATCAGTTCCATCATTTGAATTCAGTTTTGCTGGTGTATGGTGCTGTTTCAAATTCAGTGCAGTGGTGGCCATACAGAGTAAAGATACTGTGGGAGAAAAAAGGAAATAAAGAGGACCGAGGAGGTAACTATGCCTTCGGACCACTGATTTTCAGACAAAACTTACATTTTACGTCGTTATGTACATGTTAAATGCACATCTCCAGCCAAACCGTCCCGCTTATTCTAAAAGATCTACTTCCGTAAAATGTTTGCTGGCTATACAATATACAGAACGATTTACTGAAGTTATATCCAGATGAACCGAAAATAAATAAGGAAAATGTTAATTCATATAGGTTAATTAAATTAACACTTATGAACGTCAAAATTTACAAAATGTCAGCAAATTAACCTACAACCAGTTCGCTGACAAACTGAAGAACAATTTTAAAAGAATTTTAAGAAGAAGAATTGAAGAACTGGCAAAAAACTCAGGCCACTCTTTTTAATCGCCAGGTTATTACAATTTTTGTAAGTTACAGTTTCAAGTAGCATGCAAAGTGACACAGGCAATACACTTAACTCTATAGGTAATTAAATACTTACAGCTTTCTATGTTGCAAAGAAAAAATAAAAAGTAAAATGTGTGCTTTACAGGCTGCCTCAATTTGCATATTGCTACAAAAGGTAAAGGCAACATGTGAACTGTAATAAATGTGTCTATGTAAGTATTATATAAACTGTTAATATTCGATATAAGTATAAAGTAAGATGAACTTAATTTACCACAGGAGTTCACAATGTACATTGTGAACATCTATTTCACAAATCACAATGTATAATAATTTTAATATTACTAAGTATACAATTTTAACAAAACAATACAAAATGTGTACTTAACTGTACAATTATGGCTCGGGCATTATGTCATATATAATTAATACAAAAAAAACATTTTATGTCAAAATGTATCAATAAGCGAGATTACAGGATGGAAATAAATTATGAATCATTTAGTATAATATTCTGTATACATCTTTGCTCGAGACCGAACAGCGTTTTGTTTCGATTAGATTCGTGTTCGTAGAGTAGATAATCCTTCTACTGATTTGGATGCGCGATAGAAGCCTTATTATAAAGGATGAATTTACTATGGCAAACTGTAAAGCGCTAAAAGCAGTGGACCAGATATCAGACAACACCAACTCATGAGTGGCTATCACAGTCCTACTATTTTGTGTTCATTTTCGGCAGACTGTGCCTGTTATTCCTACCTCGTGGACTAAGGCTGATGAAATTAAATAGTGTTTAGGAGGTCCACAGTCTGTAGCACTTCAAAATTGTTTTGCATTTAATAGGCTCCAAGCCTATACACTCCGCAAGATTTGCCATTTAATACAATATACAAGTACAATGTATAGTAGACAATGCACAAGTGTAGTCTGATTTGTTACTCGAGTTTGGTAGCGGTACGTATCTACAGAACCAAGAAAAAGTTGTCCTGCACAAAACCTTACTTTACATACATCAATATAACCGTGCCGTACAATTGCCTATCGAAGTGACTTCACTCTTCCTTATGATACAGTCAGTGGGATCCAAAAGACTAAGTGGTAGCCACCATTCCAAAGGTTATTGTTTCAAACTGCTGGCTAGGTGGTCTTTATGAGATGCTTTTTTATTATTGATGCAGGACCTCATATCATCAGTCCATGAAGACGCAGTGGAGTTAGAAAGTTATGAAAACTCTTGGCTTTTGTAAGAGCTAATTTTGAACACTTAACAATCAGACGGGCATAAATAAAGATTGAATTTTTCAGTATTGTTTTGAAAAGTCATGTACTAGTACTATTGATACAGTTATTTTATTCATACTGGTCTACCAACGTGACTCTGCCTGGATAATTTAAAGAAAAGACAAAGCAAAATCTGTTTTTTTTTCCGAATAACTTTAAAACTATAATGCAAACAAATTTTGCTATAGGCAAACAAATTACTCCTTACGAAGCACTAATTATCTGTTATACTCTCATCTCTTATAAGCACATTTTTATCAACATTTTGCTGGGGTAACGCACTCCTCTGCTATTTTAATAGAAATTGTCTCAAACTGCTAGCATAGCGGCTTCATGATACTAGCGACACTAGAGGTACGCATACGTTTCATACGTGCACACACACAAACTTTCGCATTTATAATATTAATAGGATGTTAATACATTTTTTAAGTAAAATGTTTTAGTTTGTTCATGTACAAAAAACCTACATACATTTCACAGCAGCTGGGTTTTGAGTTTATTGTTTTAACCCACAGTAGTTATTTTTATTTCTACTACATATTTAACAAACGTCATGATTCTAAACACTTATCTTTGCTTTCGCTACTATATAAATAATAAATATATAAATAATATATACTAAAAAATATACATACTTACTAAACGAAATAATAATAGATACTAAAAAAATAATTCATTATTGGCGCGTCTATCAGATTTTAGCTCTGCGGTTTCGGACAAGTAAGGTCATTGTCTTATAGTTGTGCTACTGCTACTTGCCGCTAGAGGGCGAACTCGCACGCAATGTTTTTTTCGGGTGAGGCGCGGGGTGGTGAGGAAGCGAAACGCTCAAGGTCATATGTGACGGAACGCCCTTAACACACGTTTTTGGTTACTGCTGATGTAGTTACATCATACGCAAAAAAAATTATTCAAATCCGACTAGAGATAACGCGTTCAAACAAACAAACAAACTCTTCCGCTTTATCTATTAGTATAGGCTAGAGTACAATACTTGTTAATCTATATAATATATAAAATGCTTTGTCCTGAATGACTGACTGACGGATCAACGCACAGCCTAAACCGCTGATCATGGAGACCTTTAACTTGGTGGGTGTATTCTTTGTATGACGTAGACATCCGATAAGAAAGGATTTTCCGAAATTCGACCTTTAAGGGGGGTGAAAAAGGGGGGCAATGTTTGTATGGGACAATGTGATTCCGTGGTCCAATCTACTTCAAATTTTGCATGAACATTCTTTAACAGAATTGATGGAAGATGTGTTTCGTATTTTATTACTAACGGGGTTAAAAAAAGGTAGAAAGTTATGTTGGAGATGATTTGCTTTGAAGTTGATATTAATATTCCTTCTTCTTCTTCTCCTTTTTTTTGGCATCAGAGCCGATGATTGTGTCAGCTATTTCTGCCAGCGTCAAGTATAGAATAATATTCTTGTATTTGTATAATAAAGTACCATACCTGTGTGACTTCGATGTAATCACTGAAGCGTATGATTTTCTTCTCTTTGAGTTCGTCGACGGTGGGTCGGAAGCTTAGCTTGCGTAACAAGTAGCGTTTTTTCTCCTCTTTCTGCTTCTTCTCTTCAGCGGGTGACTGGCCTGTAAGTTACAATATGTATTGGTTAATTACATTATAAAAAAGTATCACTGAAACCTCATGATATTAATAAATAGTAATAACGGTTTACTGAAGCGACCATAGTGCTGGTAGAAACTCGTTTATTATAAAAGGCAATTGCTACTATCAAAACCCCTTAACAAAATAAAAATGATTTTTCGAACACGATTGACATTTTACCTACTACTACTACCTACCGTAAAAATATAAAAAAAAAAACGATAACTGATGGTATTAGGGCAAATCAATGACTCCGCAAACTAACAGCTGACATTTGCGTTAGCTTATGTCAATCCCATACATTTTTTCATCTATTCTATGAATAGAATAGAAATCTATGCCACTTGTCTAGGCCCTCTGTTAACATTTTTGACATTGTAAGTCATGGTTTCATCTTGACAAAATTTTACATGCAAAAGTTTTGGGTGGGATACTATGTTTGGACAGCCATAAGAAAAAGGGTTCGGTACCTGGGTCGGGCAAAGTAATACTTTTGGTCGCGAAATTTTAAGTATTAGCTGCGGTCAAAAATTGTATTAGGAATGGCAACTCAATAGCAAAACGTGTTTATAACACCTATACTTATCTCTTAAAAACTCTAGATTACACGTGCAATAAAAATAGTGCTAAGAGAGCAGTGATCTTACTCTACACTAAAAAATATAACATCGAACTTTTATCCCGTGGTAACAAGTTGGACAGTTAGGCAATCGCGAGTAAGGTGCAAATGACACTGAGTTTAGTAAACTGGTACACCTATTTACTAACTTCATTCGACGAAATAATTGTAGCCGAAACTGTAAACTGTGTTATCTATTTGTAAACAAAGTACTAGTAAAGTTCGATAAGTAAACAAACTTACTTTTGAGAATGTTTCTCTCGACGAGCTCCTCGGCGGTGGGCCGCATGGACAGGCGGCGGATGAGGCGCGCGCCGATGGCCTCCCACGACTCTTGCCGCTCGTGCTCGCTCGACACCACCAGAATGTTCCTGCACACACGCACCACACTCAAGCTATTATTTATATAACGCACCACACATCGTTTACAATGCACTGATGTAACTTTCTCTCCGAGGCTATAATCAACACTAACAGTATTTATTATCTACACTTGCGCCCGCACTGGCAACCCGACAATATCAAATTTGCCAAAGCTTACGCGTCGAAAATGTTTTCATAATATCCGATTAACGTACACACCTGGCTGGTTTCCAAGCCCCATAAACCACCTCGCAGGCTTAATTATTAATTAGGGCGTCTAGAAAATCAATCACGATCATAAACAGTACCTCGTATGAATCGGCGTTGATCTTAACTAATAGCGAAAGGTAACTAATGGATAGAGATTTAAAAAGTATTAGTCAATTGTATAACAATGCCAATGCCAAGAACGAGCTCTCAGAAACAGGAAGAAATAAAACATGATAACAATGACTTTGACGGTGGTGACTAAAATAACAGTCCGGGCGTGCATTGTTGCCAGACGGCACTCGGTGAGAGCCGCATATCGCCTATTACCGTGCCCAGCGCTAGCTTATGTAATACTACACGTGCTACTATTAGTATTGTTCACAAAAAAATCTAAATATGCGTAGCTGCCAAATGCATATCATTACTACAGTATTTTTTTTGGAAACGTTTTGTTATGATTGTAACTTTTTTTTCGTATTACTGATATCTTTGAAATATACAAGTAAAAGTATTAAATTGTATAATTAGATACTGTCAACGTTGTATGACATCATTACCCTTGAACGACATACAAGTTTCACACCTACCAATATTTTATTTAATAAAAATAGCCTCATGAAAGTCATTAATAAATTATGAAGGTCCTGAGAGGATTAGCTAATAATTAAACATTATTACTAGAATTAATACTTAAAATGCGTGCAGGCACACCCTGTTACAGTTTTTGATTAATTAATTATAGATGTGAACTCACCATACTTAACACATAAACTTTTGTGTTATAATTAGAAAGCATGTCAGTCTATAATCTATCTGTTCTTTACTTTGTTCCAAATCAAACAAAGTGTCTCTTTCACAGACGATGTAATTGTGTAAAAAAGAAACATAAATTAAAATGTCGCCTACATGTTTGTTAAGGAATAAATATAGAAACAATTAGAATATTTTTACACCGCCACTCATACAATCGCCGCCCTCATTAACTAATTAGCAGTAGGTAGGTTTTGACATTGACAATGTTGTAGCTATGATGTCATACAAAGAATTCGTGTAATTTTCACGTAGAGCTTGTACGATTGCCATACATCTATATTTTTCCCGACTGCCGAAGTCAAGGAGGGTAATGTTTTTCGAGCATATGTTTGTATGTCTATTTCTTTGGCACGCTCTTCAGCCTAAATGGCTTGATGGATTTTAACGTGTGAAGTGTCTTTAGATTCGTATTGATTGTGGGAGTAACATATGGTTTATAAAATTTTAATGTAGCGTCAGCACGAAAAAGAAAATGATTTCTTTATTTTCATTTTGTTTTAAGCAGGCGGGCATTTTACTTATTAATATATATATATTGCTTGTTTTATAACTCCTTTATTATTGGCAAACTTATAATCTGAATTTAATCTCTTTGACAAAGTAAAGAGATTCATTATAAAAGATAACACCAATGCAATATTTACTAACTTCATTTCATTATTATTATAACTACCCACACGTATTTTCTGGTAATTGCCCTATGTTTTTAATGTTTAAAAAGGCCGGATATTATTGCTGCGTTTCATCCTCAGCATCGCATACTCGCATTTGCCATGAAATTATCCCATATTTTGTAAATTTTTTGGTCAACGCACCTGGTGTTTTCAAAACGAGGTGCGCGAGGAAATAGGTAAATTAGAAATCTTCTCCTAACTTGTTCATAGAAGAGATCAGTCTATGCTTTCACCATTTATGTCCTTTTCAGAGCTTTTTTTAGATACATGTCACTTAACTATTAACTATAGGAACGAAGAATGATATAAATGAATCATTACCTGTTAATAAGCTCTTGGCGGTCAGGTCTTAGCGCCAGCTTGATGTTGAGGCTCTCCTTACGCGCGAGCTTGGCGGCGACCCGGTCCGACTCGTTCGCGTATTCATTGTTATCGTACTCCCACGGGCGCGCGTTCTCCTTGTTCTCCATGGCGTTGCCGACGCGCACCGCACGATTACTACTAATTATAATATACTTACATTCAATGATATATTCGCTAATATTTTACTAACACTTATATAACAATGCCATGTGCTATGTGAAAACTAGTAATGCAGTTGATATTAATGGTAGATCACATTCGTGTATTATAATGTTAGTGGTTTTGCCTATAATGTTTACTATCATCATGTGTGAATGATTTATTGATCAATAAGTAGATTTTAAAATTTTCAGCATATTCATACGTTATATCACAACATGAATTCTATGGGAACTGATGCCGTAATACGATTCGGTTCTATTTCACGATCAAACGATCTGAATTGTTTATTAGTATTGTATCTTAGAAATAATATGGTATACGATCTATACGATCAGAAAAAAACACAAAATGACAAAAAAAAAATCAAATACATTAAAAATACTAAAACATACTTCCTTTACTAATAATTTTTTATATAACAGTACTGTACAATCCACTATGTTTACTTAAACTTCATAACAAACTCAGTACGAACTGTAACATCGTTCATTATTAGTAAAGAGGTCCCGCTTAAATAGGTATTTTGAGATCAACAATAAATAAGACAAAACCAAGGCTAACGAAATAAATATCAATCTATGATTGAACCGTAACGACAGACAATGACATGTACATGCAACATAGAACAACGACCAAGAGCAAGAGTACAATTAAATATAAAACAGCCATAAATTCACACAAGTCAATTGTATGCTCTGGATACGAAATTAAGTCTGTATTTCTATTTAGGCTCTGCAAGTTAATAGTTTATTTCATTGTACTAGTGTTTATAATTTTGTTTGAAGCATCACAATGTATAGTGGTGTTAGTGTTTAGACAGAGACATCGATAAGTTAGACAGAGATGATAGTTGGAAGCGTGCACAGCACGATGCATGGGCTAAAGGCGAAGCGGACCGTCGGGAGGTCTCTGGGCGAGATGGCGTGGTTCAACAACACTGGCATAACATATGGGACTGTTACCATATGCGGATCCTCGGCTTAGGCGGCGGCCGCCTGCTCGCCGACGCATGATGGAAATAAACGCACACTTTCACTATCACACCCAACATTTATGTAAATAAACAATGGCCCGTAGTTATACTCTCCATACTCACTAATAAGGTCAAAATGATACCTGATTGAGAAACAACGCGGCTCAAAATAAACATTGCTTAAAGGTAACGATAGAAGGATTGAAGCGAAGTGCCCTTGAGGTAAATAGTTATTCATTTTGACAGTATCGTGATCAAAGAGTAAAACAATACGGAGATTCAATTCTTGTAGTCAGAATAATTATCAGTATTTTGCTGTTACGCTTATGTCTCAGATTAAGTGTAAAAAAACAATACTGACTTGAAGCTAGTATGGTGGTGGTCTTGTCGCGGGGCGAGCGGTGTAGCGAGAGGCGTGGAGGCCGGCGAGGCCGTGGGGCGAGGTTTCTTGAGCGCAGACTTGAGCGGCATGGCACCGAAGATTGGCTCTTTCGGCGGGATTTCTTCGACGCGAGACGTGTCCGCCAGCGTTAGGGGCTCCACATCTTCTTCCTCAGGTTCGTCCTCCTCTTCGGCTAGTAAACAAAACATATTCCAAGTTGATAAACAATGAAAGTATGACGTAATATTCAAACCATTAGCAATTAAAGGGAGAAAATACTGATGGCTTCCATGTCTTGTTCTTGTGGTTTGATATCCAATACCGTAACGTTTCCTTATACTAAGGTCGAAATGGCTCAGTGCAGTGGATAAAGTACCCGCTTCGTAAACACGAGGTAGTAAGTTCGAATCCGGGCAAGTACTAATGTGATTTTTCAAATCGTTTTTCTAAGTTTATCTTGGACATTTCTGACTAAGAGTGAAGAAAAATATCGTAAGGAAACCTGGACTTAAAAGTCTGAAGAAGTCTTGTCAATCCGCCTTGAGCAAGCGTGTTGATTAATGCTCATTCCTTCTCTATATGAGAAGAGGCCTTTGCCCTGCAGTGGGACAATAAACAGGCTGGTATTATTATATCTTTATACCCTGTTTTTATTTTAGCAAGGTTCAACATTTTTATATTGATCATAAACATGATCCAGAAAATAGATTTTTACGCAGTTACATCAATGTCCTTACTCAAAGACAGACGAAATATTAGATTTGCTGTCTTCTAAATTGAAACTATAAGGTACACTTAATGCCAAAGACACCAGATATTTCTTTGTTGATGAAATTTAACACTTCTATACTACCACACCACCTTAATTAAAAGGAAAACACTTGCTCTTTAACTATAGTCTTGTTCGGAAATTGGTGAATAGATTAACGAAAATGTTTGATAAAACTGTACCTGTATTGTGTTTTTCATAAGTAAATTTTGAGTGTTTGAGAGTACTTACAGTCAGAGAGAGGATGTTGAGCAAGGGCATGTTGGTGATGATGGCGCGTGGGACTGGGCGAGCTAAACATAGGCGGCGGCGGGATAGGTCCGATCTCCGATACAGCGATGGGCGGCTCGGGCAGCTCCGACAGCATCAACTGTTCTTCAGTGTTGCCGCCACCACCGCTCTCAGCCGTCGACCCGTAACCACCCACTGGAATGTACGTGCTTCAAATTTCAATATTTTTCAAAGTCACTGAATTGTGAAATTGTACAAGAGAATAAGAACGCCCGATTGGCGTTAACTTTGATGAACGACTGACTGATTTTAAAGGAGATTTCTGGAATCTTCCGCAGAGATCATCAGGTAGCAAATTCAGGCTCAACAATTTAATTGTTGGTACTACTAATAGGCATTCACAGTCAAGACTTAGATGGGTATATAAATACCTACAAGGTTATGTGTATGAGAAAAAGTTATTGTACAATAAGATTTGATCTTAAATGTCTGAATCTTTCATAATTATTCAAGTCTCAACAAAGGATATGTCTGTTAAAAACAATGATTTGTAAAGTCTAGGTATTTATTTTTTGCCGACAACTGTTTTCAGTAATCCTACCAATAGTAGCCAACGTTAGCTACATCCGCTCTTATGATTTTAATGGTTTGATAGAGCGAATCATATTCATGTTTAAGTATTAGAATACGTCCCAACTGCTTTGAAAACTAACATTGATTAATTTGTATAATATCTGCGTGTTGAATCAGACGTAATAGAAAAACATAAATGTGTATTTGCCAAGGGTTTGAAATTGTAACTTACCAACGTCCCCTTGATAGCATATTCGTCGTGGATGTTTGCCCGCTGTCAAGGAGTTGGGTCGTTCGGGCCGCATAAGCTCACCACCATTTTCCAACTTGTCTTTCTTTGGTTCTGAAATGATGGAAAACAATATTTATAACACCTGTAGGTAGGTATAAACCAAAACGATTCACCAAATATTAAGCTAGAAGTTTCGACCAAACTAGCAGTTATTGATCACTTCTAGTAACTTCGAAATAACAACATTTGGTCGGATATTTGTAGCGTATCTAGAATTAAATATCAATCAATAAAGGCGTACGAATGTGTGTTAGGTAAACACGTACAAAGTGACATCAAGAATTTGAGTTGGAGCCAAGAAATAAAATACCCTCTTAGGTGTAAACATTCCAGATGTATTAATAATTATTCTGCACGTCGTAGTAGGTACATTACCTATACTTTTTATTGCATAATGTTGTTTGTACATGCAAAACGAACGATTTAATTACAAGTAGTAGCACAGATTACAGAAAACCTACGTAGTAGCTTTAGCGGCGATGCTCATTTTACTCGTATACTTATAGGATTCCTAGGTATACTACGGCTATACTCTATTATTAGACGATTAACGAGTGACAGGCGCGTAGCACGCGCTTCCATTCACCTACTCGACCACGGCGTCGACATCGGCCTTGGCCTCGCCATGGAACTGTGTTATTGACGCATCTGCGTGTTATATTATAACAGTACAAGATAAAACTTTACATACATAAATTTACGTCTTAATTATTACACACGTGTTTAACAATATGACGCGAGTAATAACTGGTAATCTGATTATTTTCAATAATTACTGCCATAAACTTTTTATCGCAAATATCTGCCCGAGCTGATTGATACTGATAATGTTCTATTTATATGTCTGACAGAAGCACGTGATTGATTATACATATTATTATTGTTATCTCCGTGTAATAATGTACATATATATGTTATTCGTCCGTAGCTGCGTATAATAATGCGCAGACATATACACGGTATATATGTATGTACGATGGGTAGAGTCATTAGCTGGTCCATGTGTGGTAACATTTATTTAGCATAGCGCACCTGGCACCGGCCAGTATCGCAATTTTCGTGACCGCTTACGACTTAGGGATTGCTACATAGATCATGCTACACAAAAACGTTGGTTGCCACAGCTTTAGCACAAAAGTGTTTAGTTAGGTAACTATTGTTTTTAACAGTTTTGTCAAAAGAACATGGTAGGTAAGTAGTATCATAAAGGACTAAAAGTTAAAATATTCTTAGATTTGCTAAACCTAAAATGCAAAATAGATTTCAAGTAAGTACCTACGTAAATTATACGCCCTCGCTTCGCTTCGGTATCAAATTCATTCGGTCTCACAACAAACGCCTACGGCAAATATCATTGCAATAGTGTCGTATATTCATCATGTAGATTTACAAAGGCGCTTAAAATATTGAATATGATTGAAAAATATGTTAAACATTATAAAATATAGCCAATGTTACCCGCCTTATTTGTAGCTTTCTAAAGGAGAAAGATTTTTTTTAAAATCGGTAACGTAGATCTTGGGTTAAATCACAACATACAAATAAACAAACATACAAAAAATCTAATCTTATCTCTTTAGTTTAGATGTACAAATACGAAGCAAGTTGTTTACAGCTTAAACGCTTGCTAAATTTGGGTTTTCTATTCTATCTTTTTTAAATAATTATATTATTTTATTTAGATTTATTATGATATTGAGTAACGACCCATTGCTATAATAAGTTCTAACCATCTGCAACTGAGTAGGTAAACAAATAAACAAAAGCCAATCGCGTAAAAAATCCGTAACGTAATTAAACTTGGCAATGACATCTTTCATCATAGAATCCTATTACCCACGTAGGTACAAGCTAAGTTTCTAAATGTACCTAAGGTTTTCAAGACGCCACAGGATAATGATTTTTTCAAGTTATTATAGTTAATGTTTTACAATCAGATACGGGAATCAACTATGCAAACAATTTTGTATAATATTTTATTAAGAAAATTAAATGAAGGGATATTATGCTATCGTTATTTATCGTTAATGTATACATGTATTTATGTTCGCATTGTATAGTAGGTACACTCTCTACTCTCACTATTAAGGGTACGATTGATTTAGCCACGAATTAAGATTTATGTGATGTTTATTCAAGAGTAGTCGGAGCGGAGGTGGCTGAAGGAGCGAGAGGTTGCGCTAGCGCGCTTCAGCCGGCGCGAGATGGTGTAGACTCCGCGTCGATCGATGCGGCGCCCTTGGCCGAGCCACCCGCCCTCGCGCCGAGGACGCTGCAGCGTTATGTAACCTCCGTCGTCCTTCAGCTCACTCCTACGTGTCTCATTTTACCACTGCCGCCCACGACACGTGTAAACCCAGATAATCTCCTTCAGCTAATGTTCCTTTTTTAATTATCTTCTTTATTGATTAAAGTTAATTTTAATTCGCTGTCTGAAAAGGTCACACTTTAATCTCTTTAAAGGATTAGAACACAAACAATTTAAAATAAAATTGAGCAAAACAACTTTGCGAATAGTTAGCAGCTGAAAAAATCTTCAGTTCAACAGAAAATAAAACAGTTCTATGTAAAACACGATACTCGTAATTTTCTTGCAAAATAGGGAGCGATAAGTAGGTACGCACATTCTAAATTCTGTCAACGTGGAACATCAAAAGGTCAAATACAGAGCAGTGCATCGCGACAAACTGCCGTTCGACATGTTTAGATTTTTCCATTTTGTACGTATTGAATGTGCGAGAGATAACATTAATCAGTAATTGACAATTATTGAATTCATTTGTTTTTATCTAATCCTTTCATTATATCTATCATAAGCGTAAAGAAAAAAGTAGTAGTACATAATTATGATATTAACAATAAATAATATGGCATTTTCCTGTAAATGGTAGCACGACACCACCTTGTAAGCAAGCAAGTAAATTATCACATCGTTTAAATGGAGTAGGTATAGGTAGGTCATCAGAGGTGTTAAATGTCCCCTTTTCGCCCGGTATATTCGGTCCATCATAACATCATTATCTAATTTTTCTAAAACAAGAATTTGTGTAGTATTCGACCTTGTTTATTCAAACAAAAACCTACTTTACACGTAATACATAGCTCTATACACGTATTTATTACCAGACAAAATATTGGCGAAAAACAAACGTTGATTACTCGAAAGACAATGTTTTCATTAGTTCTTATTTTTATGATTTATTGTACATATTTGTTTCGTTTAAACTATCTAGAATGCCACATTATTAACGTAACTTAGCAATGAGTTTGCGCACGATCCTCGAACTAAGGATTCGGTTCGAATCTTGATAACTTCTGGATAGAATTAACTTTATTATAAAGGACCTTACTTAAATAGCTGAAAAAACAATAATCTATCAATATCTATACAAGCGCTCTGTGCTTGTCATGTCGCGTGTACCAGCAACGGCTCATTAAAAATACATTTAGCAGATAAATAAGAAAACACTTATCGGCGCGTCAGGTATTTAGCTTATTTTTACGCTGCTCATAAATTATACATTTCAGTCATTTACGTACATGGAATGCATATGCCTATGACAATTCCATCTACTTTAAGCACAGCTCTCAATAAAAACACTTTTTTCAGTTAGTGCTAAATAAATAAACGAATGCAATTTAGGCGAGCTAACATAATTCAGATCAATTTAAAAATCACGTATTTTATTTAAGGTACTAGGATCGATAATTCGCTAAAGAAGTTATGTATAATTATGAGACACTAGCTGCGCCCCACGGCTTCACCCGCGCGTATACCTAATATGTTTTGTGTCCTTCGGGAACTGATTTTTGGGATTAAAATAGCCTAGCCTATGTCCGTCTCGGGCACCAAACCTATCTACATATCAATTTTCATCGAAATTGGTTCAGCCGTTTAAGCGCTGAGTGGAAACACACACACACACACACATACTTACACACTTATAATATTAGTAGGATAGAAATCTTGCATGTTGGTAATAATTAACAATCTTATAAACAATATTATGATAAGTGAGAGCGATAAACTGGGTCGAAAGCGATAGGTGCGATGCGCAATGTGATGAGCCCACGAGGAATTTGCGCGACAAACAATAAACTATTGCTGACATTGACGGGCTGCACGTGGGTGGGCGTCGATGGCTCGTATAACATCTCTTTTAACAATCCTTCAAATACTTCATTGAGAAAAAACATAGTAAATATTTAGAATCTTGTGAATTTTGAATCAAAGAAAGAATAACATCTCTAATAAAAGCAAAGGCTGCCGTAATAGGATCCACCGCCGTCAGTCATCATCATCTCTATTAGCAGCATGCCGTAGTAAGGCATGCTACTTATTGAGATGATGACCACAATGCTACCAACGGCTTATTATAAAGCTATATAAAGAGAATTGAGAGGTTTTGTTTGAAGACCAATGGGTAATAATATGTATAGTGCATTATTTAAACTTTTTGTACAAAGTAAATGCAAAAAGATGCCAGAGACGTTCTCTACTAGTCAACCTTTAGATGATGTAGAGATAAGTTATTTTTATTAATATTATATTACAGTCGTACCTAAAATTACATCCAGTGCTTATGTAATTGACACGTGTAAGTTTACAAGACTTAATAAATATCGGCGTATTTGTGTTCACATTGAACGTTTAAGCTCAGTTATTTTATATTACCTTCTTGCCTGCTAATTGGTTCACTGATTTCGATAGCCAGTCACAACTTGGCACAATTCATTTCGTCTGAATCATTTATACGAATAAAATTGCGTACATACATTAAACTGTTATGTTTATTTCTAGTTTATATATATTTGTATGTTTACATGTTTATTTCAAGTGTTTTCATCCGTCTCCATTGCCCTAGAAAAATGCAACGAAACCCTACATTTGTTGTGCTCAATTCTTAAATTAAATAAAGAAAACATCGTGTAATGTCTTCGAGCAATACTTCTGTCGTGTTATTGCGCGTGCGTCATATTAAGTATTGACTTCTGCCTTTCAAACCTACATAGCTAGAATATTATAGAACCAGGGCAAGAATTGTTTCAATTAAGGTAAGAGAAATCGGTAGCCAATTTATTAGCATGTAACTAACGTCTCGTTTGATTGATTGTGAACGAAAATTTTAGGCAAGATTGGGAAAGAAGAAATCGGACTAGGTAGATGTTTTACAAAAAAAAGAGGCTATATTGAAACATGATAGGCAATCAATGTTCCTTTTATCGAAAATAAGAAGGTGACGCAGTACAGCATTGCTCGTTCAAAGGTAGCAATGGGTCAAGAGCATACCGTAGCTACGAGCGTACGCCCAAACATTTCAGGAAGCTCCCTACACCACATTTTCTAAATTATTTGCAGCTACCTTTTCATAACTTCTGTTAAGAAACTAAAATTGCTAATAATTCATCTAACGTATGGACCTATGGAGAGGTTAATACAAAATTTACATCAATAGATGGCAAGTTTAATGACGGAACAGGAAGTAGGTGTAAGACAATGTCCGCTAATAATAAATTTAGCGTGAATGACAAGGTTATTTATATTAGAGAGACCCCATTATTAGGAGGAATTTGGCGATTAAAATTTAGTAGAGCAAATTGTGTGTAGCGTTTGCACCGCCAATGGCGGCGATGGCGACGTCGCTCGGTGGCTCCGCTCACAAGCATGCCGCAAATAGTTGAGCAAGGCCACACGACGACGCCTTCTCCCTTTATTTATCGAAATCGACTTTGTCAGCGCCTAACCACGTCAAATTCCGAAAAACATCCGCTATCCTTCGGTACTTTATTTAGTGTAATCGCCCGTTCTGGAATTCTTACACATCAGATGAATTCGTTGCCAAAGCGGCAATTACAAAAACAAGAACATAATTTATTGAATAAAACAATTGGACTACAATTGTTAATACCACTAAAATATTAAGTGTTTTGCAAATAAAACATGAGTGTTATAGCTCTGGCAGTAATCGTAAGTTGTCATAGCGGTAATTGTTGGCGTAAGTGTTCAATGTCACCCGAATATACAGTGTAGAAGAGTTATGTATGAACTACTGTTGCTACTACCTACCTGGAGAAAGCATATTTTGTAACGTGACATCATGATGTGCTGATCTAAACTAAACTAAGTATACAATAATGAAAATATTAGAATAAATCATTTTGGCTTCAACGTTCTGTTGAATAGTATTGCACCAAGTTTAAAGTTTCACTTTGCAAACATATTGGATGCACCAAAAACGAAATTGTATCTCAATTAAACCCAGTTAATTACGAAACGTTTATTATTTCAGTTACACTCACATTTGTGTTTCAGTTACTCCCAGAAGTGAACACATGTTATTATGCTTCATTTATAATACAGAAGTACTTAATCGAATGTTCCTATTCTGGTTTGATTGAAAAGGAAGTAGCAGAAGGTGATATAACATATACATTATGTTGACAGTACACGCAGGTAACTAACAAATGGTAGATATCCATGCAATGATGAGAGCGTGACATTGACATTGGGAGTGCACGTTGCGGAGTGCGAGTGCGAGGGGGCGGAAGGGGAGGAAGAGGTGCGGTGCTACCGATGTGTTGCACAGGTGCGTGCGTGGTGTGCAAGTGCATGCGGATGTCTCATGCTGGGGTACCATTGTTACGCGCGAACAGCGTAAGGTTTGCCGTGTGTCTTGGGATAGGTGACTTGCGGCGCACGTAGTAGTGGTCGTGGCGCTGTGGCGGTGGCGGCGGCACGAAGGGCGGCGGCGGCGGCAGGCGAGAGGGCCTGCGCCTCGCGCCGCCCGCGAACGCGTCCATGGCGGCGAGCGTGCCGACGTCGCTCATGCTCGCGGCGCGCTCGCGGCTGGAAGACTGCGGCCGGCCGCACGATCGTTACTTCTCCCCCCAGCCCCTGGCACCGCGCGCGCTCTTCGATCGCCGCCCGCCCTCCGCGTTATACCGTCCGCCCACGCGCTGCCTTGCTTTGTTTTGAATTTTTAATTTATCGCCATTCATCTAGCACTCGCCCCACGTATCAAAGAAAAAGCGCAACATTACGGTTTCCATGGTTCAATGACCTAGGGCTTCAGGGCTTGTTAAGGTTTTATCCGAAATAACGTTCATTACTATTTTATTATATGCAGCTGTCACGTGTCATGTTTTGTACTTTTTATTTTGAATGCTCCGGGAAATAATGATTAAATACTTTCAGTCATTCTTTTTGAAACAATGCCTGTATTTTTTTATGTTGTCAACTACGTAGATACTGTTTAAATTAACGTTATCTTGTTGCTTTAATACCTATAATTGCCCGGTATCAGTTAACATAATTAAAGTTATAAAACATGGTAAAGGAATTTGCTAAAGGTTTTTCGACAACATTTCAGGCACGAGTATTGATTTACCTATTTCAAGTAAATAGGCAAAGCCACAAATTTTTGAATACTTATAGAATTAAATAAATAATATAATAATAATAATAATAATAAATAAATCACATTGGTGCCTTATCCACTGGGCCATTTCGACGATTATATATTATTTAGGTTCTCTGTTTCTATGTTGGTTTATAACCCTTCAAGTTCCCTGATAGGCCACTTTTTTGTCATCTTAACTACTCCGATGTGTTTGTTGATTCGACAAACAATAAACCGAGTTCATTTATTAATCTTTAGCACCCCGCCTCGCTTCGCATGGGTACTAAAAGCTGTTGCCCGTTTCTCGCTAGTTTATTATGATTTATTACTGCATGGCTCCTATAGGTAATAGGTTGATTATTATATACCTAAACCTTCACTAAGTACTATAATAACAGTGAAAACCGCATTCAAATCCATTGGGTGCATCTCAAGATTAGCGCGTCCAAACAGTCAAACGTTTTCCAGCGTCTTTCTTGAATACTATGTATGTCGCAGGCAAATTATACAATCTGCCTCGGCATATTACATAACGCTGGATAATTATGTTACCAGCAATGTAATACGTAGGCACGTAATTTGGGATGTTTAAATTGTTTGACAATAAATATAATTGGTTTAGGTAGGGGGTCACAGTTCTAACCTAACCTAACCCAATCTGCCTTCGGCATATTACATAACGCGCCGATGACAGCGAGCGTTTAAAAAAACGACGGATTTATTCAATTTGCCTGTGACATATAGACAAGGTTGATTTTAATTTGCAATGTGAAAAGTCCAAGTGTGATGAGCACATCTGGCTTTTATGTCCAGGTTTCTTCACGAGATGTTTTCGTTCACCGTCAGTAAGAAATGTCCAAGATAAACTTACATATGATAATAAAAAGTACATATGATTTGAAAAACCACATTGGTCTATGCCCGGCTTCGAACCTACTAGCCATTCAGACTAGTTACAACAAAGTATAATAAAAGAAGAGAAATCTTAAATCCCACATGATTATAGCCGTCATATTCTAAAACAATCGTCATCCTACGCAAAAGGCGCACGTCTTGCTCGTGTATGGATCAGCGTCAGGAATCGCGTAGGATGACGTCAGCTTAGAGAGTAAGCGCATTTTGAACGGCTGGTACTAAATGGTTTTATTTGAAAAAGCTCTGTCTTCCTTTAATAAACACAAAATTACTTAAGTATACTGAAACTAGTTAAATAACTTAGTTATTATGGTTATTAAAATAAAGGTTTATTATGTTTGGCTTTTCAGTATTTTCGGCGGTTTAATTTTTTTATAAAAAAGTTTTATATATATAATACTTAAAGATTATCTTATCAAGTATTAGTAAGATTATCTCATTGAGTATTTGTAGAAAATCGTAAAAACAAATCTTTTACCAGGTGGGTGTTCTAGATAAAGTAATTCAGCCAAAATGGTAATGAATTTTTGTTCCAACTAAAAAGTCGAAAAGTTTAGTATTTTTTGTAAACGTTTCCATCAATCCAATTTGCAGATTTCATTGTTATAAATCGTTCGGAGACGAATTAATGGAAATAATCTACGAACTATTATTCATAGGAATTAATTCTTTAGAATCAATCACTATAACAAAATTACCAAAATTTTGGCAACGAATTCTGTCAATTACTAGCTTGATCCTCAAGACTAAATTGTCAATTTATGATGTCATGCAGAGAAATAATAAGCTGTTTTGGCAAAGAGTGACTTTTAAAAACAACTTGTATTTCGTGGATTTGAATAGGTCACAATCGCTGTATTCAAAACAAAAATAAGGGCCATTTAAATTTATGACTCAGGTAACGTTAGATGAACAAAGGAAAGTAAATAAAATTAGCCTTTTGGGTGAAATAATGATGATGATGATGATAACGTTTATTTAATGCGATTTATTATGATCAGCTTAAATAAAGCTGAAAAGGAAGGAATAACTCTACGAATAAAAAGAAATGTGACGGAACTCTCATAATCTGTTGTTGTATCATAAAATAATCTGTATTTGAATTAATTTTTGCACATCAACATGGTAAAACATGGTATGAACAATATACTATAATGTAACACCTTAATGTACCTGTGTTTTTGCAAAATAAAGTATGAATGAATGAATGAATGAATGTTTTAATTTCTAATGACGTGAGGGAACGTTGTGTATTAAGGGCCCCGCAAGATAATGATAATAATAAAGATATATGCGTAATATACAGTGTCTTTTTCAAACTTAACACTAAGTATTGCTATGACTGTGGCGTTCTTCATTAAGGTATTTCCCCAAAAGAGTTGCCCTTCAATGTATGGAAAAAAACTCGCTATGGCTAACCGCTCTAAGGTAGAGTATACATAAATAAGTGAAAATGACAAACTAACAATAGAAAAGGTAAAAACAAAGCAATAAAAGATAACGTTCTCGAGATGACCAACATATTTTATCTATTGGAGCGATGAGAATTGCCGCTTTCTTATAATATACTTTTTATATTTTAGAAACTACCGCAACGAAACTATTGCAGTATCAAAATAAACATAAAAAGATTTTTAAACAAATAAACGTAGAGTACCTTAAGCTTCTGAAACACAGAAACTTCTAAATCCAGTTACTTTGAATGTATTAATGTAAGACCAACTGAAATATGTTTTATAGGTCAAATACTAAAATGTTTACCCATTCTTTTGAGTTGCTTTTTTTAGGGGAGAGGTTCAAAGTTGTTATTTTTGACTTTTTTACTAATATCTCCAAAACGGTGTATCCTAGAGAATAGTGTTAATATATCAAATGGAAGATCATAAAATTTTCTACAACTTTCATCTTGTGCACATTTTTCAATTTTTTATTAGTTTTTGAGTTACAAGCTCTAGAAAAATATAAATGAACAAAAATACAGCTTGTGACATCAGATTATACAAGGGTATTTGAAGTTCGTGGCATGGGCGGGAAGGATAAATATTAAACCAATTTTTTTTAAATTTTAACATATTTACCTACAACACACTTATACATCCATCAGAACGATTACTTAATTTGTGTAAAAAAATATACGCTTAAACGGTGTTCTTCACTTTATCGTACGTCAAAAATTTCTTTCCCTAACTTTTTATAATCATTTCTGATTAACTAAATCAAAATACAATTTACTTTGTGCTAATCAATATATAATAATAATAAATAAAAACAATTTATATATTATGTCAATTACTACATAAATAATGTATTTTGTGACTGGCATCTACTATATCTTGAATAGGTAGCCACTCTATTAAATTAGACTTGAGAAAAAGGTAAGGATATAAAAATAATCCTATTAATATTAAAATATGAAAGTTTATATGTGTGTTTATGTGTGTCTGTGTGTGTGTGTTTGTTACCACTCAGCACCTAAACAGCTGAACCGATTTAGATGTAAATTGGTATGTACATAGATACAGTGGCGAAGACGGACATCCGACATAGGATACTTTTAATGCCAAAAATCGGTTTGGTTCCCGCCCGAGTTTAACACATACCGTTTTCCGCGTGGACGAAGTCGCAAGGCGTAGTTAGTTAAATCATACGATTCTCTTACGTTGACAGGAGGCAAAAATGCCGAATAATATATCCTGACCCATTATGTAGGTACTGATATGTCAAAATGTCTCTTTTCGTGTCAAAGTAAACATTAATCGGCGTTCATAATTTTGATTTCAAACAATGAAAGGTTGTCCACATTGGAGAGTGCTGGATCGCGTTACAGAATACATCGTTACACAATATCGCACATAATAGCATAAGTACTGGTAAACCCGGTAAACCTAATCAAATATGTACCTACTCACTAAGTGCGTTAGATATTGCGTTAGAGTTTACTACAACCGTAAATTGAATGGATTCAGTGTCGATAGTTAATTCAAATGATTATTGCAATACGACTCTGTATAACGTAAAAAGAATACTCATTTATACGTTAAGAGATGAATGAAAGAAAGAAAAGAAAAGAAAAATCATTTATTCAAGACAGGCACAAGGTTTATAAATTGACATAAAAATCAGCAGAATGTAGGTATTTTAGTGTGCCAGCCTGAAAGGGTGCCATCTCAACTTTATGCTGCGCACCTCATGAGAGCTCCGCACAATTTTGTTTTGATTCATAATAATGCATTATCTAATAGCTAAAATGATATGGACAATGCTAGAGCTATTAGAACTAAATACTTAAAACCGTTGATAAAATAGAATGAAGCGCAAACAAATTGGCCACTAAATATTAAACACGTTAAAATTTACAATTTTATTTTACGTTTAGCAAATTATTGTAATGTACCTTTTGTAAAGTAGATAGGTACTTCTACGAAAACGAATTTCTATGCTTAACTTGTATGTTAATCTCGATTTTAAGCTCTAGGCCCATTAACAGAACGTAACGATTTCCGCTCATCGCTGTTTATTACTGAAGGTACGATGTATAGTACCTACATACTATAATACACGAATTTCAGAAAACGAGTAGGAAACGTAATAAATTACTTTTTAATTGTGTCTTTTGTATGACTGTTACGATTTACAATTATACTACCGACTCGTGAAAGAACTTGATAATATAAAAACATTCAAAACTAACATTCGTTTTGTTTTAATTATGAAAGCGCTCTCCACGTAGAATGACTAAAAAGTGAATAACTTTTATTTAAAATACGAAGCTTATGTACTATAAACGAATTTTTTACTGATAAAAGTATTGACATAAAATTTAACTATTATGTAAATTATGTACTTACTTATGAATATATTATGTGACATGGACTGAATATATTATTATACTAGCTTTCTGCAGCGCGGTTTCACCTGCGTCTTTGCTTCCGTCTCTGCTCCCGTCACCAGTAGCGTGATGATACATAGACGATAACCTTCCTCAAGAACTGGGCGATCATATACAAAAAAAAATTCAAATCCGACTGGTAGTTTCTGAGATTAGCGCTTTCTGCTTTTGAGCTATATATAATAGTATAGATATAGCTAGATAAATACAAATATTATTATGATTTCATTAATTGATTAGTAGAGAATTATTGTTATTTAATTGTATCAGTTTAAGTGTCAAAATAATGTCTTATCTTATTGATAACTAGAGATCCGCCCTCGCTTCGCTTCGGTATCAAAAGTTTCATTCGATCTCACAACTCCTAGGTAAAATATCATTTACGAAGGCGCTTAAAATATTGAAATTCTGAAAATGACTGTAAATAATAAGTAAAAAAAAAATATAGGTCATGTTATGACTTTATGTTACCAGCTGAATTTATTGATTTCTAAAGGTGAAAGAATTTTTAAAATTGGTAACGTCGATTCTTAGTTAAATCATTGCAAACAAACAAACAAACATACAAAAAATCAAACTTTTAACTTTTTAATATTAGATTAGATAAAAAATTAACTAATTTGGTTTTATATACCTACTTAATTGTTTTGAAATTTGCACACTATTGTCATGGTAAAACGTAGAGAACAAATTCGTAACCTTTGTTACAAGGTGTATGTATTTAGCAAATAAATGGATTTGGTTTGATTTGAATATAGTGCTTATTGACTGCGCAATAATCTTAAATGTCAATGTAGGCAAACAAACAATCGCCTACATAATATTTAATCAAGCACACCTATATGTTTAAGTACTTATTTACGTTAAATAAAGAGTTTATTATACTTGTTATGCACAAATAGTGTGTGTTGTCTTTGGCGCTCATCGTACGACGTAAGCGTTGTGTGATCAATTGATCAATCAACACGGCCAAGATCAAAGAAAATGAATGTTAATGTACTTTAGAAACAACTAATTTTCCGGAGCGCGGTTTCACCCGCGTTGTCACATTTTTCGTAACTGGTCTGCTCCCTTCGCCAGTAGCGTTGTGTGATCAATTGATCAATCAACACGGCCAAGATCAAAGAAAATGAATGTTAATGTACTTTAGAAACAACTAATTTTCCGGAGCGCGGTTTCACCCGCGTTGTCACATTTTTCGTAACTGGTCTGCTCCCTTCGCCAGTAGCGTGATGTTACCCTAACCCTATAATATAACCTTCTTTAGGAACTGGGCTATCAAACGCAAAGAGAATTATTCAAATCCGACTGGTAGTTCCAGAGGTAAGCGCGTTCAAACAAACAACATACAAACAAACAAACTCCTCCGCTTCATACATACAATAGTGTAGATTATATTTGGTCAACAAAAGCTTTTAACTGCCTCTATGACTAAGTTGCTGTCTGCGGTGGGTAATAATCCAGAGTAATTAAAGGAGAGCACAGCCAGCACTATCTACATTTAGAATAATAAGTATGTGTCATATTTTTGTTTTAGTCCATATTTCTTCAGAATGTTTTCCTCGTATTCGTTTTCATCGTATGTTAGTAATGTTTAAGATAAACATACGCACCTCTCAAGCAGGCACATCCCATGATGAAGCCCATCATAGAGAGTCGCGGCGCAGGCGGCGGCGGAGGCGGCGGCGGAGGTGGCGGCGGCACGCGCCGGCCGCGCTGAGGCGCTCGCGACACCTCGCCAGATTATTACCCACCACTCTTAACCCTCCCCGGACTTAACATTCTCATCCGATCATTATCTTTTTCCATTATGACATAATAACAATCAAATCGGACCAAATAAGATATTCTTTTAAATTTTTAATCATTTCCTTTAAAAACATACAACACATATAAATATGAGGCTTTATTGTACAAATAAGGCCGCTTGTTAAATCACAACGCCAATATGCAATACAGTCTGTTTATTGCACTCGAGAACTTCATTACAGTCAGTCAAATATAAGACAGTGTCAAGAGTACGCAATGCGGAAAAGTACATATATACCGATATAAAATAGGTATCTAGTACAGCGTAATACTACATGGCTCAATAGCAGTTGAAAGAAATTGAATATTGGATATTTTCAATAGAACACTATCGTATGAGTGGCGCGGAGCCGTGGGGCAACATCGCCGGTGCAGCGGTCGCGATCGCGTGCTAGCGCCCGGTGTCGATCGATACCGCACGCAAACTTGGCGCCTCCACTACAGACCGAACATAACTGAAAATAATATAATAAACTAGACGGCTTTAAAATATTTCAACACTTACTAACCAATCTACACAAATCAATCAACATTTCTTAACCCCGATTGTAGCAAATCTTTATTTAGTCTCGATTTATATTATTAAACAACAATAAAATTCCTTTTTACCACATAGTGAATTACACGAAACGCACTCTATATTTCATTTATTAGAATGACAGTCGATTTTAACTTTGATCACAAACTGCTATTATTATAATTCTTAATACGTAGCCCGCTGCAAACTCAATAAAACGCACTTGCTTGTTAATCTGTTGTTATTATTGTAAGCTCTATTAATAAACATTGATTCGCAGTGCAACCTTTTTGCATACATAAGTACTTGTTTATATAGACGATTTGTTATAGGTAGTCTCACAGGGAAGAGTTAGCTATCTTTGCAGCGCGCAGTTCTTTTGTTGCAAAAGAGTTGTTTTGTGACGTATTTTGTACATAATTTTTAGTTTCTATACACCCTAAAGACGACAGGTCTTTATTATTTTTTATATTTAAATATAAATAAATAGTACACAAGACCTTAGCGAGCTTTACTGTCATTTCGTTTTCGATACAATCTCAAACCAAGGATTGGTGAGGGGCGAAAAACTTGAAATGTGTAAGGGGCTGTGTGGTTTCTGATTTGACAGGTGGTATATCTGTGGGCAGGTAATCGAGTGAGGTTAGGACAGGACGCGAGGGTCGGTTTGCGGCAGGTCGCGGGCCGGCGGGCGCGGGCGGGCGCGGGCGCGGGCGGACCGACACTGAGGCGCGCGGCGCACTACCGCACCCCGCGCACAACTCTACCTGCTTCGTACCCAATCTACCCAACCCTCGGTGCTCCCAGTCACTGGCAACACGATCTAGACTTCTACACAGCACCCGACTAAAGCCTGACCATATATTTCGTGTGACATGTACCTACCACAGCTTTCTAAGATTCGGACATGCGTATTTCAATTTAAACCCAAATAAGTCAGTCTATTTGGTACAATAAAAAATAAAGATGCTACACGTAGTACACGTACGTGAACAGCAATTGATAACGCTTACATTCTGTTCATTGAACCCTTGCAAAAAAAGAGACGTGCCTTTGGTTATTAAAAATATTAAAATAGATCTGTAATGCAGTAGGTAGTTAAGGTGTCTACTAACATGATAGAGCAAAATCATTCAATGTACAGTTTGAAAAGAGAAAATCGAATGTGATTATTAGCCAACTGCGAGTTCAATTTTATTATGCGTACCAAAAATACATTCATTCGTGCGTGTTAAAATTGGTAAAAATGAGCAACGGGCGCGGATCAGTAACCAAAGATGTAACTCAGTGCGGGCGAAACCGCGCTGCGGAAAATGAGTATCATATAAAACGTTATTTTTTTATATAACACTTTAAAAGTATCTAACTTATCTAAACTGACTTGAAGTAACTTTATCATTACCAAAACTAAAAAAGGTATAAATGCAAATAGAATTACACTTTGAACATTATTTAGAATATAATAATGATAATATAATAGGATTGATTACACTGCACAATAACTGCACGATGACGTCAATGGCTGGTGACAGTGGCTCCGTGACAACAAGTGGTGGGTCAATGTTCGACGCCCGTCCTGTCAGGATGTCATTAATTCCCGCCACGCGTCACTACCTATTCTCCAATTATATTTAATCATATTCAATAATATATATTCAAGGAATAATTATAACATTATAAGGTTTTATTTCATAACTGTGTGGAAAGTTAACAGTTACACTGGGATGATGATTAGAGGACAATAGGAACTTAAGAATATTGTATTAGGAAGTGTGGGGTGATATTTAAAAGGTTCGGAGTATTTATTGGTAGCTGGTACGTGTGACGTGTGTGAAATTACATAAATGTAAGGAAAATTTGTTGAATTAGGTCGCTACCCGTGCACCTACTGCAATAAGGTTTTGTTTGTTTAAGTACTTACATAAACTTTTTTAAGAAAACAAATATTGTAATGAATACATATTTTTGTGTAATATGATTTAAGCCTCCCTTTTTCTCCTTCACAATTACAAATTCATTGCACCTACTTCACTTATCTTTGAATTACCTAGGTTGACTGGTAGAGAATGCCTATGGCATTAAAGCCGCCATTGTACATTAGTGCATTAAGATTTATAACAAAATATAAGTCTAAAATTGGCAATCCAGCTTAAACAAACGAAGGTGGTCAATGCTTTTGCCTTTTCTTGTGTCATAACTAGCCTTTGCCCTGCAGTGAATAGGTAAGTGAACTACATTTAGAAATAGTCTATTTAAAACTCCAAAATACACGTTAAGATAAAATGACACAAAATGCGTTTGCCTGCAAATGTGATCCAAATTTATGTAGAGTTGTTAACTCTACGTAAATCCCTGTAACTGTACTCTAGATTATTGTCAAATAATCTGAAGAATACAGAGTGAGAAATAACAATTAAATGATAAGCTCTGTATTCCCCAATGCTATTGTGTTCCAAAAGAATGATACAACTAAAAGGCAGCGGGCTCGCAAAAAACGAACGTACTTACTCTGTGTGATGTCTATTAAGACGACAGGTTTAACAACCCGAGGGAATAGTGTCGTGTACAGGTGTAATGTGTAAACGTGTAAACACATTATGACAGAACATACTATTTAGTACACTGTTTTACACGATGGCAGTTTAGTAACGGTTGGTCAAAAGCAAAATGTATTTGCTTTTTCATAAAAAAGAAAGCAAAAATGGCATGAGAATTTACACGCAACTCTAAGATAGAGCTGCATATAAAGTATTTATACTTCTATATTGATTACAAAATAGTTTATTATTGTCATAAGCTACTTAAAATCATTTAATTCACAATTTTATAGGTACCTATTATTTTTAAAGTTTGTTATCGTGTCTATAAAGCGTTCTATTATTAGGTGTTATTTATTACTAATCAATGAATACATTTATAGTTGACGCTGACCGATCCAAATAAGAGTAGATAAAGCCGAATGTTTACAAACCAATGGACAAATAGACAAGAAGCACATATTTTTTCTGTGGTAGTGATGCTTATTAGGATGCTTAGGCATTGCGAAGGCAATAAGTTACACTAAACAGTTCATCGCATTAACATTGCATTGGTTGCATTACTGTTAGGATGTTATAATTATCTCGTAAATAAATAAATAAATGTTAAACAATCAAACGAGTTCAAAATACACCTTTAATAAAATTATGTTTCAGAAAAAAAAAACCGACTTCAAAACAATACCATATAGGTATTGTTTTGAAGTCGGTTTTTTGAGCAATGAACATTAAGGTAAATCAAAGAAATCAAAGAAATGATCGACTCCTATATAATACTATACTATTTACAATTTATGATCGGTTATTTTGGAGTCGATGATTTCTTTGATTTCTTTGATTCCCCTTCAATGTTCATTGCTTTGAAGTAATTAAAATTATTATTTTCTACTTTTTAGTTAAAGATTAAACACGTAGGTATTGTTTTGAAGTCAGTTCTCGTTTTTTTTCTGAAAAATATTTTTATTTTTAATCTTTTAGTGGGAAGTAATTGTTTATTGTTAATATATTTAATATGGATAGGCCTACTAAACGTGCTGCGCAAAGGAGAAAACGCTGTTTGGAAGAAAGTAGGGACGAGAAGGAAGATAATAAATAGAGATTTAAAGTCCTTATCAAACTTTTGCTGATTGCTAAACCCTGAGTCCCGTAAACCACAAACCAAAACAAAAAAGTGAAAACCTACCAACAAAAAATCATCAAAAATCATAATTTAACTGACGGAGTAATCGCGTAACAAATATACAAAAAATAAACAGTGTTGCAGTACAGGACAGTTTATGGCTACCCGCTGCTGGTGGAATTTCTGACGACCTTTAATTAATTTGGTAGTCGATAAGCCAAGTTGGAGGCCTTATTCCTCCATTAACGACTACCAAATTATAGTGATAACCAGAGTCCACTGCTTCTAAAGCATGAAGACGCTCAAAATGAAATGCCACAAATGGTCACCCATCCACGGACATGTTTTTTTAACAAAGAAATAATTTAAGTAATTGGTTCACAATAATTGAAGCATGGACATGTCCATGTCAGAAAATTCGTCACAAAAGACATCGACGCGTTGCTTTACACATCTTCACTTATTGCAGACGTTTTTATTACAAAATGTAAAATTAAAGCCATACCACTAAACAATTTTTATAAAAAAAATTGAAACCCGATTTTAGATAAAAAAAATGAATACCGATTTTAGAGTATACCCTCTCAAATAAAAAAAGAATTTTTCAAATCGGTTCCCCGATTTATGAGGTATAACATCTTATGGACCGAGTATGAGGTAACATCTTACAAAAAAAACACACGACCCGAATTGATAACCACCTCCTCTTTGAAGTCGGTTAAAAATTAAAAACAAGTGTTAAACTACAGTAATATTTATAATAAAAAGTAAATAGCAATACATATTTATAAGACTGTCTACGTATCTTAAGCACTCAGCGTCAAGAAGAACGCTGTAACGTACAGAGCCTTTGTCGTCCGATATAAATCTCTCAAGAGGGTACGTGTACTACTAAAACGTGTGGTGTAGGCATAAACTATCGCCAACAGTGACACCGAACATAAATTATTACATGTTACAACTATTTATGTGCTTATCATTAACGACCGTACGCTTTTACTTTAGTATCAGCAAAGGGTGCTTTGCTTTATTGATACAATTAAATACCTCATTATATAAGGCTGGATTGCCTAGTACGCGAAATTCGGTCTTTTTAAGATTATTATGTTAAAAATTATGTGCTATTATTATACCTCTGTAATCACTTCATAATATCTACACTTTTGTTTGTTATCTAAAATAATTTTATAAAAAGAAAAGATTTGAAATGTTTGTTTGTTTGGTAGTATGTTTGCAACGATTTAACTGAAAATCTACGTTACCGATTTTAAAATGCTTTTAAATTTAGTAATCAATAAATTCAGCTGCAGAATTTCAATATTTTAAGCGCCGTCGTAAATCTAAATGATGCAACACGACACTATTGCTATGTTGCTGTAGCAGTTTGTTGTGAGATCGATTGAAACTTTTGATACCGAAGCGAAGCGAGGGCGGAGCTCTAGTTTTAGTATTCATCATAAAAGTAGAAACATGTCTTTCTTAGGCTGATAGGACTGACATACTAAATGCTGCCAATGAATCCTATACAACTACTGACTCACTTACTGATTTGTCACTCCACTTTTCACGGACATGACAGTTACAATTCCTGCCCGATGAAATACTTCTCTTCAAATATGCGAGATACTCTCAGGTTCAGTTAAGTTACAGAATAAACATATTCAAATCGTTGTAAAATATTCAAATTTAATAATTCGTCTTTAGACAGATTTCCTTGGCAACGAGCTTGTTATCATTTTATTAGACACTGTAATTTTACTAAGTACTGTTGGTATGTTAGTATTAAAAACGTTCCAAGTACACAAACGGTAGATCTTACAAGTTTGACAGTTTTTAACAAAATATAAGCAAAATGGATAGTGATTCAGCTGGTTCGATAGTACAACGACAGTAGCACTAAAGATCCCAAAGGGTCGGCGACGTGCTGCAGGATTCATGATATGACACATCGACAGAAGAATAAACGACTTTTAATACGATAGCGAACATGCAAACAGCTAAGACATATTTTAAAAGAAGTGACGTAACTGAGTTATTACTATCATACCAAAAGATAGATAGTAATGATTATGCTGTGCCAAAAATACTAAACACATATAAATTTTGTTAATGAATCACCAACAACATAAAAAACCTCCACATCATGACACAGAAACGGCAGCATCGAGCTAAATAAATAGCTTTATCTTAACAAACTAGCAAATAAAGATATTTTTGTACTCCACATACATAAACACAATAATCTAATTTTAGATGTGATATATTATTCCTGGAAAAGTTTCTACAATGTACTCTCAGTGAAAATAAGTGTTAAGATGGAAGTTTCCGAAAAGAAGATCTATCATATTTTTATTGGCAACATAGAAACCAGCCGTTCACCTAATTGGTAACATTGGTAACTACTCGTAGTCTGCTCAGAGACATCTGCTACTACTACTACCACTGAATAACTTAACTTAATGTTGTTACGTAAATATTTATGTAAACACGATACATTGGCTGTAAGAAGTATAATACTTTTCGGATCCAAACTTCTGATATATCTATTAAAAACTCTACTAACTAAAAGTTCGTCGACAGCTACAACTATAATTCACAATAAGATGGTATTTTTGAAACTCGTTTCGGAATCATAAAGCCTTTTTCCTAATGATGGTACGAAAGAGGTTAAAACATGCCAGTACTCACCAATGACGTTATTGTTTTGATGGTGGTGTTGAGCGGCGGCGGCGAGGGCTTGTTGCTGTGCCAGCTGCGACGCGAACTGTGTCGCTAGCTGTGCCTGCAACGCCGCGTGCATGCCGACCAGACGCTCCTGACCAGACATCGCACCGCCGCCTCCGCCACCGCCGCCGCCGCTCATCGCTTCACCGCGCGCCTCTTCGCCGCACACTGAAGACAACTCTTCATCTGAAAAAGGGGCGATTAATTAGTTTCGAAATTCACAAAACGTGTAGACGTTCTTAAATCTGATACTTGATAATCAAGATCCAAATTCGAACTACGAGTGCGGCAGTGTTAATACTCTTCTGTCAGCTGCCAGTGACTGTAGGAGTCTGGTAAAAAAGAGAGCGATGAAGAGAGATGAGAGAGTGACAAACTCCTTTGAAATATTATATGGCCATCAAGTAGAACTATAAATCCTAACCCATGGTTTAGTAGAAAGCAATATGAGTACGTATAGTCAGCGGCCTTACCTGAAACTAAACTAAACTTGAATTATAACACCTTCACACTTGAACAGTAATAATGATGACAATGCTGCAATGGTTTATACACTTTCTAAGAGCTGGTAAAAGACGTAGCAAATCTGTTAAGGAACAACTTTCTAGTCTTGGAGTCAGTCAATTGTACAGGTAATGAAGTGACAACAACTAACATACGATATGCCGCTAGGTGAGAGATGTATATAGCGCTTTACCACCCTGTTGAAATGGAAATAAAAAAATAGCTATCGGCTGTCTAGATTTCACCTATTGGTAAAATAAAAGTTCCCCAAGGAGCTATGGTTAAGCTTATCAGCCATCAGGAACACATTTGTACTACAACTAAGCAATCTTCTAATATAATAATATCTAGTATCGACATGATGTAGTATTTGTCTTTAATGCTCAGTTACGTTTTGTTTGACAGCCATGATCGGAAGGTATCTACATACCTATACTTGCTTCGTAGAGGACACCTTGAGGTACTTGAGCGCACCGGTTTAACAGCCTGCTCAATTATTATATAGTACATAATTGTTCCGGGTTCCGTGACGCCTTAGGCTTTCGCTCAGTTTAAACATTATAATTTTTTTAATAAGTGTTCTTAAGTGTTCCTTTATATGACATTTCTTAGTATTATTATTCTTTTATATTAACTTTGGGACTTAAAGTTTTTTCGATTCGTGATAAGCGAATATTAACTTTAAAATGACAGCATAAAATCTAATATCATGTTTACAACAAATCTTCACCCCGTTAAGTCCGGTTGCTACACTACCAGGGTATTTTAACAGGCTGAATTTAATTAGACCTCAGCACTTTGACTCTGCGAGTTACTGTGCTGTTCTTTTGTAATTCAGATTTACCCACGCCGCCGGCGCCGCCGTTTTTCTTAGTTTTCAAAATAAACTACTAAAGAGTGATTATGTACGGTGCAATGGCACGTTGTCACATTTGCATACTCATCAAAAATATTATGTATTATTTTTCCACGTTGTTTTCCATTTTATTCAATTCAGTTCACATTAGGATCGCGTCGCATACAACATCATTCATTAATCATATAAGTTAGGCGGTGAACTCAATAAACAGTGTTCTAATCAAGTGAATAGTTTTAATACATCTCTATCACATACCAATACCATAATCGCGTATCGTATTTACCATAAGTAAAAAGACGCGTGGACACACCATACAGATTAATTAGTGTTGTACCACTCATTTGCCTCGCGTGTCATAAGTAGTGCAATTTGTGAAGTAAGTGTATTTATGTAATTATTTTACAGGTGGCTTTTAATTGTATTACTATTAACATTACTCGGCAAATTTAAACAACAGCTGTTTACAAAATAAAGTCAATAGGTATATATACTCATACGTGTACGTTCACGCACATGAGTTCTTACTATAAAAGATAAATTAAAAATTAATAAACGAGTACAAGAACTATTATACCAGTATTACTATTCCGCTAATTAATTACAACGTGTGGCCATAAAACATTTTTGGAAAAACGTATTTAAAACTAAAAACATTTTGCTTATTTCATACGTCGTTCTTAAATGGTAAAGCAGTACAACTAGTGAAATCCCTAGACAAGCAAAACACTAAGAAGTATTGCAGTCGTCTGTGGCCTATGATAACTGTTTATCACCAAACGGAACATATCGCATATTTGCTGCCTTGGTAGGTATTATAAAATAAAAATAGATGAACTGTTATTTTAATTTATTCCCTCTAGTATAGTTCTTCACTGAGAAAACCTTAACATTTATATACATTGAAGTATAAGTCAAATTCACCGCTAACATTGCACGCTCTGACGAAAACTATATGCTATTAGCTTTCCGCGGCTTCAGCCGCAACTTTGCTTACTACTTTGCTCCCGTGGCCAGTAGCGTGATGTTACATAGGCTATATATAACCCTTCTCAAGAACTGAGCTATCATACGCAAATCAAAATGCTTCAAATCCGATTGGTAGTTCCAGAGATTAGCGCGTTCAAACAAACAAACAAATAAACAAACTCTTCCGCTTTATATAATAGTATAGAGTATAGATAACAATGTCTAAACTAGGCTTCGAAGTGATAAAGACTCGCACGACCTTTTCACCGATTGACTGGTTATCGTTACGCCTCACAGCATTTTTACACCTCTTACACTTCTTCGATTATCGGTATTATATTAAGTCCAAGGTCCCGTGGGAACTAAGGAAAATAGTTGTTAAATGCGAAGTTGGGATCATTTAAGTAATGTTAATGTTTACAAGTATAGTTATTTGTATCGGTTATGAATGAATTAAGTTGTATAATTATATAACCTGTCTTTGTTTTTTAACACTTATTATATTTCAAGACGAACTACTGCTTCTGAGTCTACGCGCTAAGCGTAATTTGTGGAATTTCGCAGCGCTAGCCACTAGCTACCGTAAATCTCCTTGGAGAAAAGATAATACGTCCAAGAAATGAACGCAATGCAAACGCTCGGTTTCTACGTCATTATATTGAAAACATTTTTAAACAATAGATTTAGATTACATTTGTTTACGGAGAGCGACGTTAAACTAAATTAACATGTCACTTGCGTAGTAACTATTTAGTAATCTATGATGTCACCTTGATAGTGCAACACGTATTGTCTAATGTCAGCTATCTACACTTTCTCTTTTAGCTATTATACAATTGCTACATTAATTGTTTTAAAAGATGAAGGGTAGGAGATTGAAGTCGAATGCGAAATCTAGTTATAAATATAACTTTAAATTTGAATGAAAGGTACCTACTATGTATGGTCAATTGGAAAATGCATTGATACCACTCGGTAAAATAAAGTTTATTCTCTAAAGCCAATTAAAAATATTTGTAACTACTAACACGGTTATAATAAATATTTACTATTTTCCGCAAGTAGATGCCAAGGTAAATTCCAAATATACATAGTATAGTAGGTAATATGAAGGAAACTGGTAAGAAATACATTATCCTGCATAGTGTATAACATTAAGATAAATATTAAACAAAGTATGCAATCTATACATATAATAAAAATGTAACCGATCGCTGTCTGTACATGGAAAATATATGAGAAAAAAAATTATTAGGGCCTTTATCAAGGCAAATAGAACCCAAAACAATGATTGTTACAATTCTTGTCTGTTTGTCTGTTTGTCTGTTTGTCTGTGCGTTTGTTCACGCTAATCTCAGAAACGGCTTATCCGATTTAGATATGGTTTTCACTAATACATTGTGGTAAGCTTCACTTAACATTTAGTGTTTGTTTCATGTCAATCGGTTCATAAATAAAAAAGGTATGCCAATTTAAAGAATCACGTCGAACATTTTCTGATAGAAACAGAGACTAACAGGTTACGGAATAGCTGATAGCGTTTTTTTTTTGGATTCCTCTCATTCTAAACAATCTTCCATTTAGTTTTAAATAAGTCCAGTTTCCAGTGAGTCTATGTTTCGCGATGACAATTAATAAAGCCCAAGGTCAGACACAACTAAAAGTTGTGGGCGTGGATCTAAGTATTAGCTGTTTTTCGCACGGTCAGCTTTATGTGGCTCTATCACGTGTTAGCATTCCTAGCAGCCTGTATGCTTTGATCCTCGATGGCTATAAGTCTAATCCATACATCCATACACCCATACATATTATATAAGGCTTTGTCTTGACTGACTGACTGACTAACAGACAACGCACAGCCTAAACTGCTGGTCGTAGTGACTTGAAATTTGGAGGGTGTTTGTCTAAATGTCTAGAGGTTGTACTAAAAAAGGGTTTTTAAAATTTAATTCCTAAGTGTGTGAAAAGGGATGAAATTGATTATATGAATCTTCTTCATTTTTTAACTTACAGTTTTGAAATTTTGTTTTGGAATACTTCTATTTAAATAAGAAATATACTTATAATTTTATTTTAACAGGGGTGAAATTAGGGATAAAATATTATTATATATTATACAAAGATCTTTAGCTTTTGAAATTTACAGAAAGGGGGAGGGAGGGAAAGGAGGGAGGAAAAGGAGGAATTGAGGAGAAGGAGGAAGGGAGGGGAAAGTGAGAGGGAAGTGATGGGGGAGTGAGAGGAAAGTGATGGGGGAGTGAGAGGAAAGTGATGGGGAAGTGAGGGAGAAGTGAAGAGGAAGTGTGGAGGAAATGCGGGAGAAGTGAGGAGAAAGTCAGGAAGAAGTCAGAGGGAAGTCAGGGGAAAGCCAGGGAGAAGTGAGGGGAAAGTGAGGGGAATGTTAGAGGAAAGTGAGGGGAAGTGAGGGGAAAGTGACGGAGAAGAAACGGGGAAGTGAGGGAGAAGTGAGGGGGAATTGAGGTGGAAGTGAGTTGTGTGAGGGGGCAGTGAGGGGGAAGTGAGAGGGAAGTGAGAGGAGAAGTGAGGGGGAGTGAGAGTTAAGTGAGGGGTGAATGAGGGGAAAATGAGAGGAAAGTGAGAGGGAAGTGAGGGAGACAGTAGATGAAGGGAGGGAGAAGGAACGCGGAAAGAAAAGAATTCACGGATGGTGGAAAAAGGGAGGGGAAGGGATAGTAAGCGATAGGAAGGGAGAGGACAGGAGGAAAAGAAAGGAGAAGGAAGGGAGAAGAGAGGAGAAAACCAGGAGGCAAGGTAGAGGGAAGTGGAGGAAAGGGCAAGAAATGCTGGAGGAGGGGCAAGAAATGTTGAAGGAGGTAAAGAGGAGAAGGGGGAGGGGAGAGAGGAAGGAGGAAACTGTGGCGAGTGGAGAAAAGTGCAATAGTGAAGAAGGGGAAGGGGAAAGTTATTGTAGTGAAAATTTGCCTTTGTGTATTGTATATTGTTTTTACGAGGGATATCTTTAGGTAGGTGAAAGAGGATTTGTATGAATGGGAGATTAAAAATAGTATGAAAAACAGTATTTAAACAATATAAAAATGCTATCTATATACATAAAAGCAAAAGGTCACTCACTCACTTATCACGAAATCTCAGAAACAACAAGTGCTAGGAATCTCAAACTTTGCATTGTCGTTCCTATTAGGATATAGGTGCTCACTTAGACGAAATTTTGCGAAATCCATCCTCTAAGGGGGTATAAAGGGGTGGCAAAGTATGTATAAAATTTCTATAGTTTTTATAGTAGGATTACCAAATTACTAGAAAATACTCTTTTTTTATTATTCAGCAACCTCCCCTTATTAAATGGGCAAATAAGAGTTCCAAGTTTGTGAAAAGTGGTTTGTCAGTTTTAGCGGTAGCGGGTTTAAACTGGATTCGCCATAGAGACGGATAATACTGATACAATGTACGATTGCCATAAAATCAGGCACGCAATATTCTCATAGAGGCACCCATCTGAATTTTCACGCGAACGAAGTTGCGGGCAACAGCTAGTTTATATATATTTACAGTAATATTACAATATAATCTCAATGATCTTATGGTTTTGGAAATGGCCTCATCATTTTGGGGATTTTCCTAATTAGTTATTTTATAAATTTGACTTATACTTGGAACCATATCTCATTTACAAAAAGCGATTCTTTTTACAAGTTCTTATTTATGACAATAATACTTAACTTACTTACTATAACTTTGATTTATGACGAGAATATATTTTAAACTGAATTAATTAGTTAGAATTAACTTTGCTAAAATAAAAAGTTGGAATTTCACGCCGGCAATTCATATTCCTTTTACGGTTTAATGACTTGTACTAAATAATGCTAAACTAACTAAAGATAAATTAAATGCGGCAGAATATGATGTGTACAATTTGCATCAATATTAAATGTTCTAACAGGAGTGTGTAAAAACCGCCTAAAGCCAGGGCTTTTTTGTGAAATATATCTCAAAACAGACAACATAATCAATTTCTTAAATCGATACAATCGTTTACAATTATTTAATTGAAACAAATCTGACATCTGGCAGCATTCTTCCGAACAAATGTTAAGTGATCGATATTATTATGATTCAGTTCAATATGTATTTATTTGGAATTTCAATACAAGGGTAAAAAAATAGTAATAAATCACAAGTAAACATAAAAAAATAAAGCTTAATTTTTTATATATTGAATTTACTGCACACTGTCATAAAATGAGCCTATATTTAGGCATACTCCGCATACTCCTTTAAACAAAAATATGAGTCGTAAGTCGTACACCCCTTGTCGCACAATACCGGGATTTCCCATAGCTATTAAGGACGCCATTTTAAGGTAATAAGCAGGTAGGAAGCTACATAAATTATTCATTTAAGGAAGTACAGGAAGTTTATAATACGACATTGCCTGCATTTCCTACTTTTCAACTTCTTGAGGTAGCGGTCGGTGTAAAATGCTCTTTTCTATGATATCTAATATTAGATGTAACTCTACATTCACTCCCTTTCAAATCATAAAATTCTTCTTTTTAATTATCTTTTTTCGACCTATACCTATTTTTGATAGGTGTATTCCTATTCTATCCCCGAAACAGCATAAATATGAATCTTTCGAGAACATATCTTCTACATTTTATACCTTGAACTCTCCTCACAACATTTCATTCATCTCTTTCATCATATCCATGTCATGTCAACCGCTTACTTATCGCTTATTTTCTTTCTTTATTCTTAATTTTCATATAATACATTATTCTTATTACATTATGTTTGCTACACTTCAAGTACGAGGGGCATTTAACGTTCGCATCTCTGCGACATCAGTTGACTATCATCCGCCGCTTTCGCTTTTTAACCTAGGTGAATTGTAATAAAACAACTACAGGTAAAAGAGAATTCCCACAATCCTATGAGCTTTGGGCCCATATAAAAAAATGCTGTGTCTTAGTGATTTTAATTCTCAAATATTTATGCAGGTTCAAGAGAAATCAATTATTTTGTTGTTGAAATTGAGGTTATGAAATACGATTTGAATTCTTCCAAATTAATTTTCACTTACGATTTCTAAATTGAATAATTTTTTATGTGTACTTGTGATTTAATACCATTTTTTTTTACACTAGCATCGAAATTCCAAATAAATATGTACTGAATCATAATATCCGCCATTCAACATTTGTTTGGAGGAATGAGGAATGATGTCAGACTTGTTTCAATATAATTGTAAACGATTTAAAATAGCGATACACTCATCAAATCGATTTCGATTATTTGGGGATTCATTTTGGAAATCATGGTTAATGATATTAAAAACCTTTAGGTCCTCAGTAAGAAGATATCTCATATTTAACATGAAAAATGATATTTCTCGTAAAAAGGCCTTAGGTGCCTAAGAGCAAGGTTACCCGCTCAGTACACTCCCGTCAGCGACGCAATGCAGAAGGCCTTAAGTCTAACGGCCTCTGATATACTTTTCATCAGTATGCTGTCAGTCTAGATTGACTGTGTAACCGTGAAAATCATACATCTTACTGGTTTCAGTCGAGTCAATCCAGACTGATGGACCAAACTGACGCCAAGCTGAGCATGTAACCTTGCTCTAAGCGTAGATAGGTACTTACTTATCAACCTAATGTGCGATACAGCGATGTCGTACAAGACAATTACAATTCCAGTTGAATAATGGTGGGATTTCTTATGTTTGACATTTCCTGTTTTATGTGTCCAATAATTCACAAAATGCTTTAAACTAGACTGACTGACAACAGGTCGGCAGGATGCTCACTTAACATTAAAAATAATCACTTCGTTCACGTAACACTAATTTATGAGTTAATTTGCTCACTTACTACTAAAAAAAGTTTACCACAATGAAAATGAAAATGAAAAGATTTTTTAAGAAACAGCGTTGACAGTCAATCTTTTTTATTTAACTTTATTTGAGATTTTTTTTGATTCCTAAAATAAATCTTCAAATATAATCAGAATCGATTTAATAAAGTATCGCTAAATTGAAACAAATCAGACATCTGGCAACATTCTTCCTAACAAATATTGAATGACGGATATTATAATTTAGTTCAATATTTAAATATTTGACATTTTAATACTAGGGTAAAAAAATGGTAATAAATCACAAGTAAACATAAAAAATAAAATGTAATTTTTAATTTTTTGAATTTGTTGCACGCTGCTATAAAATGGGCCTATATTTGGGCAGTGTCCTTTATTAGATTGTACTAAGCTCTAAATACTTATAAACTGTTACATTTAATTAGAAACGTTATAGCTGGTTGATTAAACTTCTAAGAATTAGATCAATTAGGTAGATACCCGTAAAAAGCTAAGGTATACATTTTTTGTGTTTTGTTCCACTATACACGCTATATTCGCGGGGTAGTTTACAAACATACAATTTACAGGCACACAGAACTCTCAGACTGGCTATATATGGTTTACACAAAATTTTGTTCAGAGTAGGAATTCAAACCAGAACAATCTCTTTTACAGCAGTCATTTGCACTTCCACTGCTTCACCAAGGCAGCCAAACTCATCAAGTCTTCTATCCAAATAAAAAGGAGGATATACTTTGTTTTTTAGATATCATGTTATAGCAGCCAGTTAATTGTCGTATGCCGATACATATCAATCAGCTGATCATTTCTTAATAGAAACCCTAATACTATTTTTGGTCTGGGGATCGAACCCGTAAATTAATCATGTTTGTAGTATACGTTACCATTGTCCACCGAGGCAAATTAATAAGCATTCGAAACATTTAAAACTTACTGGCTTCGGGTACTGGCGTAACTGGGCTTTCTGGCAAGAGGATACCTTTCTGCACCAGTTCATCTCTATTCGCACGGACGGATATCTTCCTCTCTAATGCTGCAAATAGCAAATACCAACATTATTATTTATAGTAATATACTTCACCTGACCAAATTACGGCCACAGTGACTAATCATAACGGATATTCGTCATCTGTATGAAGATAATATATTTCATAATCCTAATGTGTGTTTATACAATCGCATTCTCTTTTCTCTCACTCTCATATAGTAATTATGTCCGTATCTGTTCCTTTACGAGAACGTTCAGATACAATATTAATGGCTTGACGTGCTTTCGGACGAAAGGGTCATTATCATTATATCAGCCGAAAGACGTTCTCTGCTGGACATAGGCCTCTCCCAGTTTTTGCCACTTTGGTAGGAGTGAGCCGCCTTCATCCATCGGTTGCCCGCCGCGCGACGATAGGGTAATCAGCTGCAAATGCTTAACTTTGAGACGTTATTCCTTTTGAGAAAATTACCTTACGGGAATCGAACCCGTAAAACCCCATGTTTTGTAAAAATGTACTGTAAACTATGATGCCATTTGATTATGATAACGCAAAAACCGAGTGCAGGCATCACTTGAGTGCGTAACTTTAACAGAATCTACAATCTACATAGAATAGGTACGATACGATCTACAACTTATAATATACAGCTAATAGAAAAAAAACTGTACCACTTGTGATTTAATATGATTTTGGAAATATCAAATGTAAGGCTGATAAGCGTAGGTCCAGTGGTGGACTAATACCGTGCAATAAACTGTCCTACGGTGGCCAATCGGTCAACCAAACATGGCGGTTTTTGACGATTTTGACAAAATCCACTTATTACAAGAAAAAATATCCCCTCCTCGATTAAAAGACCTATGTTCAACAGTGGATGTCTCAGCGCTAAAATGATAAAGCTATTGTTACCGATTTCAATCATTTGTTATACAGTTATGTTGAATTATGTAAGTATTAATCTTAATACATTTTAATGAAGCTGGATCAATGTTTTATGTTGTGTTGTAATGCATGTTTATGTTTCTGTTACGATGCGGATATCTTTTAGTATCATAACAAAATAAACAAAACAAAACAGTAAGTACATCGTTCCAATTCCTTTATTAGAAAGGGGCTATTAATATAAATCATACAATGCGCCTAGTCACACTCACTTCTACCGATAAATTAATAATTATAAAGAGTCACTTGTCACACCCTATCATTCTTGCCTATGTGAGTGTGGCAATAGCAGCCTGTGATATCTTGTATCTAGACGTCCGTTACGCAAAAATTTTGAAAGTGTAATAGTTTGTATATGAATATAATAGCTTTACTTAATAACTTAGTAAAGAACAATTTAAATAATATAATGTTAATTTACCCAACAATCTGTTCAATAGGTCGAACTGACTTCTGGCAGAATTGACACTTTAAGAGCATAATAGGTAATATGTGCTGATATGTGTGCTGTCGACGAAAACCGGTTACCGATTTGAAAATTCATTCACCTTTAGAAATCAATAAATGAAGCGGATAACGTAGGCTATATTTTTTAATGTTTGAGTAATATATTTTTTTGCAATTAATTGCAATTGCATTGCAGTAATTTTTTTAATACAGAAGACAGCAAAAGTAAATTTGCAGTACATAAAGCAATAAAAATTTCGCAGATTCAAAAAAAAAGGTTTCGGTAATATTGAAATCATATTTTGTGAAGTCGTTTGTTGTGAGACCCAATTAAACTTTTGATACCTACCGAAGCGAAGCGGGCGCTCATTCGCTCAGCTTCGTGTGTGTAGAAACGTACCCTAAGCCATAATTTGTGTATATGTAGACTCGAAGTCATTACTCAGATGTTTATAGGTTTACGCAATTTGGACTACCTATAATTGTCGATCGGTTTATAAGCATTTTTCTTAATAAACTACATAGCCATAGTATGTAAACAACTGTTCCAGCTGATAAGATTACTGTTATCTAATCTAACCGTCCGATCAATGAATATGATGATCGATAAAACCTCAGTCATTAGTCATTCATTACATACCAGTGACAAAACGTTATACCTATTATAGACACAAATATTGCAGAAAAAGCAAGCATCTACATAACATAATAGTTTAACCTTTTAAACGCCACGCCTCGCCACGCAAATAGGCACTTTATTGCTTTAGTGCTGGCGCTGTCTTTAAGAAAATTATTGCATGTTTTATTAGATAGGTATTTTATGCACTTTTCTTTGCTGTACTTAGCGCCAGTGGCACATTCTTAAAGATGAGTTAAAAGAAAAATAAATCCTGTCTGTATACGGATTCAACTTGTTAGTTATTAAGAGTACTGTAGAAGAAATGATCAAGCTACCTTTACGAATACCGAATAGGTTATCACGATGACCGTTTAATATCATATCGTGGAAAGAGATAACACAATATCGATAACACTCACTTCTAGAAGCAGCTTCGAACTTCTCCGATTTCTTTTTCCGTTTCCATTTCCACGGTTTGAATAGTCTACCGAATGCTGAGAATTTGGACTTGGTTCGTTCGACTGGTGGTGTTCGCGCGCCAGAACCCAAACTGTTGGTGCGCACTGCTGAACCATTTTGTTTCTTTGCTGCAACAAAAACACAAATACATCAAAATCCAAATCTAAGAACAAACAAATGGGTTATTAGTTTTTCATTAATTGACGTCATTGTTTACATATTATATAGTATGTTACATACACGTGGAAAGGATGGATGGAAGTAGGTTAACGAAAGAAATTGATGTAGCGGAAACGACTTGGAAAGTTGGTAGGGGTCCCATAGACGAACGTACACGGACTAAATAGGTGATATTGTGTGTTGACAAAGGGCACAATTACAAGCACCTGTAACCGATGTGTGTGTATGAAAAGATTAATGAATGTTAAAAAGGCAAAGGAGGTATGTTTGGATCGCAGCAAATGGCGTTCTATAGTCTCTGCTTACCCCATTAATTAATGGGAGTAGGCGTAAAGTTATGTATGTATGTATGTTTGTTTATAAGGAATTGTGAATATACAAGCAGTTGCACATTATACCAGACTACACTATAGGTACGTAGTTATGTAGTTAAGCCAATGCCTAAACTAGGTTAGAATTTGTATTATAGGTTATTGGTTTCCGATCAATTCAGCGATGCATAAGTCTCGCAGTTTCATATATCTCTGTGTATATGCATGCGTAAGTTGTTTTTGTATTAACCTATTTATTAATGTTTGTGAAGATTAGATCTCAAGCGTGCACTTTGAGATTAAATCTGCTATTATAATTTCTTTACAGCAACAGAGAGCGAGAGTTCTGTGGTAATAGATAATAATTTTTTCGTAAAATATTTATTGCTTTAATTATTTTAGAATATAACTTTAATTAAATATGTTACATTTTGTTAAGTGAAAAGTGATTGGGATGAAACAAATTTATTAAATTTTGTTATATGTATATAAACATACACACTGGCAAAAACTGAAGAAAATTATATTATTGTACTACAAGCTCTATTTCACTTAAATTATTTAAGTAGGTACATGTTTGTGTATATGTCAATTATTTAAGTGATAAAAAAATGGTCCGAGTATATTTCCTTGAAGAACTCCAAAACGCATCCGAGTCTTTTTACTAATAATATGTAACCTATTTTTACTTATTAAAATATATCGTTGCGCAAATCATTTAATAATTCTAGGTGTATCCAAAGCAGCAGCTGCTCTAATTTATTCATTAAAATAACTTCAGATAAAATATCGGAGACCGCAGTCAATCCTTCTTTAATTTCTTTTATTTTTAAATAGTTTTAATGTTTACGCGAATTGAATAGAACTATAATATAAATGTACTTACATGATTACCTACCTATATTGGCAAATCAGGTGCAGTTACTTATTCTATGGTAAGTATCGAGCTGCAATTGTTAGCTGATCGAGAGAAAAGCATCTGTGTTCGTCACCTTAGCAAGACAACAATGGCTTGGCGAGTCTACCACTCAAACAAAGTCTAGTGATTAGTTTTATATTAGGTATAGCGTTTTAAAAGAACAAGATAAGTAGCACATTGTATACTCTTTCAGAATGAAAGCATTTAAACGAAAAGCTTATATACGTCCATTAATAATGTAATGGATCGTATAGATAAAATTACATATCTGTCTTTTTATATTCGCTACCAAGTGACGCCACTCTGCCTGAAGGTAAGCAGCTATCTAATAATATCTGGCTAATAATAGATGAAACAAGTACATTTAAAGCATAGTTTTTGTTTAAATAGAAATACATTAGGAGAAGGCAATTGGATCTGGGAAAATATTGCTGAGGTATTGTTGCAAAAGTTACTCTAGCAAAATTTGTTTTTTTTTCCGAATAACTTTAAAACTATAATGCAGACAAATTTTGCTATAGGCAAACAAATTACTCCATAAGACACACTAATTATCCGTTATACTCTCACCTCTCATAGGCACAACATTATGCAACGCACACTCGACATCGTCAGCCTAAAGTCGTGTGCTGTCAGACATAGGCTTCTAACAACATGGTCCAACGAATGCTGCCCGTTCTCCAGCATTCCCTTCTGTCTTACTACACCCACGTAAAGATAGGATATATATTCAAGATAGGAGACCACGACCTTATGGACCGTACATTCGATTAAAATGGTTAGGGTCTGTAAATGCATCCTAATTTCAGCGTGTGTAGACATGATAAATAATAATTTGCAATAAAATTAAGTAACTTTTAAACTAACTATTAGTGAGAAGGTTTGGTAAAGAAATCTATATTATTATATAAAGCGGAGGAGTTCGTTTGTTTGGTTGTTTGAACGCGCTAATCTCTTCAAATCCTACCAGTAGGATTTGAAATTATTTTTGCGTATGATAGCCCAGTTCTCGAGGAAGGATATAGGCTATGTAACATCACGCTACTGGCGACAGGAGCAGAGCAGCAAGCAAAGACGCGGGTGAAGCCCCGCCGCGGAAATCTAGTGATATAATATGTACGTACTCGTATTTGCGATTTAAAGCATAAAATTTCAGTTTGTAGTTTAAGTCACATAATCTCCTCGGTGATGTCACAGTGAGAGTACCTACCACAGCATGTCATGAATACATAGCTTTAATAGGCACATGCATGAAAGACAGCGTCAATACAAAATAGGCTTCAGTATCGGTACAAATAGTACTCACACACACATTCATGAAACATCCACACAATCAATGGCCCCATTATGTCGAGAGTCTATTGTTATGAACTGTCCGCGCCTATCACAACACAATACCAAGGAGAACTAAGTGTACCTACGAAGAGAAATTTTCCCGTCCCAGCCATCACCACAAATCTATACATTTCATGACATGTGTGTTGTAAATGTAGATGCAATATAATTATACTATTGTTTAGTGCCTGCCTACGTTTACCCGACACGTTTATCTAACATAAATTACTCAAAGATTGACTGAAGATAGGATTTGAGAGCAAGATTGAAATGTTGGACGCAAATCAAGTTTTAGAATTAAATAAAAACAATCCAGAAACAGGATGACATGATCACGAGAAAGGCAGGACTTACAAGGTATGCATAACAAAGTGCGAAGGCAATCATTGATATGCCGGTGTTGTCTGTAGTAGCGAGTCAAAATAACTTTAATTTTCTAAGAAACGCAGGACAAAAACTTACATTGAATAAGATGATTACTTGGGACAGTAGGTATAATATTGCAACTCTGGTGAAATCGACTAATAAAATATTTTATCAGTTGGACATTCCAAGATATGTTTTGTTGATAACGAAACGGATATATGTAATTAAAATTATGTAATTATAAAACAGATAATAATGTTTTATGATTTTTCTGCACAAAATGTAGCTTCTGGCTACGTGGTTCGACTGCATGGTTCGATCAATCGGACAACGTGAAAATATTTTTTGCAGTTGGTTTGATTACTCGAACCATGTGTATGTAGTCCGATTGATATAACCATGCGGTCCAACCACGTAGCCAGAAGCAAAATGCAATGTTAATTTATTTGATTTATTTTGAAAAGAACGATCACAATACACACACGTGAAAGATAATATCGTCAATCTATTGATAATGTTTATTAAGGAGCTCATTGAAGACCATTAATGAACCGTTGCAGTTTGAAGAGTATTGATGGCACATATTACCATGCTTACGGTAATATACTCTAACACACCAAAATTATGAAAATTTTGGTATTTTAAATGTATAAATTTAAACTCATTTTGTTTTCAAATAAATCTGAATATTTCTCTGACAGATTTTAAGTAAATAAACGATTATTATTATTATTATTAGCACTGAAAGAATAAATTGCAACTTTAAATACAACAACAGCGTTCATTGGCGTGGGATCATGGACGTATTATAACTAAACAGGACTGATAGATAACTCTTAGAATTTGTATTTACGAAAATTAACTGTATTACCAGTTGGTACATTTTTCGTTGCACTTTATACAGAGACAAAGAGGGATATCAACAACCGAGGCAGTGTATCTCTTCCCTGTGCATAGAAACCAGATCTACAGCATATATATATATATATATATATATATATATATATATATATGCTGTAGATCTGTAGACAAATTGAAAATACTCTATGCTATATATATATATATATTTATATATATATATATATATATATATCTATAGCATAGAGTATTTTCAATTTGTTGTTGTTAAATATATATATATATATATATCTATAGCATAGAGTATTTTCAATTTGTCTAACTTAGTAAAATTATTATTGTCATCCTATTAGAAAGTGACACAAGACCTCTGTAGTTAGAATTACTACCATCTAGATCAGCCCGTTTATTACCTCCGAGTACTCAGTCCTTTTTAGTATATTACGTCCATGCGTGGGATTGACAACTATTATTCGAAGGCGATATCATTGATATTTGCTGTAAAAAAATGTCACTTTAGTATGACATCTTCAAGAGTATTAAGACGTATACTTTAACATAAGACAACTCAGCAGTCCTCTAACTACAAGAGCAATCTAAACAAGATGAGCAGTAAACACGAGGACCTCTTGTATGATAACATCGAAATCTGAAATCTAAAAATACTTTTCAAAGGAATTCTGTACACAGATAAGGAAACAATTCATTTCAACGATGCTATTACCTTATCAGTAAAGAAAACAAGTAGTGTTGCGTCTTGAAGTATGGGTACACACAACAGTTTTTACTCGACTACGGCGAAGTCAAACGGAGGTTTATGAATTTAACGGGCTATGTATGTATGTATATATGTATAATGTATGAATGTTCATCTGTTCCCTCGTATCTTCTAAGTTAGCCATCATAATTTGACAAAATGAGGCATCGTTAGAAAAGTCTTGAACGTTCGGTGGTTATAGGATATGTTACGTCACGCTCCATTCAATATGACGCCTTCTTGAGAGCATAAAGTACTTAAAAAAATATTGAAATACGTCGAAATGCGTATCAATTGATCTGAAATAAATACTTAACTAATTTTTAATATAAATACATTATTAGCTTTTACTCACTACTATGTTTTTTTTTTTTGTTTTTCGCGTAAATAGTACTCTAAAATAATTTAAATACTTAAAAAAATAAGTTTAATAAAAACTGAAACCTGAAAAATTTTACGGTAGTAGATTCACGCTGATTTCAGCATGAACGAGCCGGATCGTCCGGGGAAGTACTACCCTCTCATAGAAGATCGACTTAAGAGTAGTAGTATCCGTACTACTGCGTTTCGTTCGGTGAGTGAGAGCGCCGGAGGCCTAATTTCCCCCTTTCCTCTTTCCTCACCTCCCTCATTCCCTTCCCTTAACCCCATTCCCAGCCGCCATAGTGGAGGCTACCATACCAGCAGTTCAAGTCGATGGCTTTAGGTATAGTGGCCGCCACTTCTGGATTCCACTGACTGCTTACCATCAGACGGGGTGGAGTCACTTTGGTAGGCTATAATATATAAAAAAAAACCAACGCCGCCGCGCGGCGAGGAATGTGCTCCTAAAAGTAAGATATAAGAAAACTTTCATCCCTAACAAAGATATATTCGTAAAATGTAGTAAAGGTAGGTAGGTAGATGAGGTGGCATTCGACAACGGCTTTCCTCTGACCATCACGAATATATTAATATCTTTGTTAGAGAAGAATGTTTTCTTGTTTCGTACTTTTAAGAGTACATTCTTTACCGGAGTTGGGTTTTGGGTTATAGTTTTTAAACTTATTTTTATGTTAGTAGGTAAAGTAACTGGTATCGGTTTCTTGGGAGGAGACATCATCCACCACGAAGATGGTGAGTTAACCCCTAGGGCATGCATATCCCCCCCAACGAGGTTCTCGTGATGATCCTATCCAACAACGACCATATCAGGAAGGAGAAAATCTTTGAGAAGAAATACTCCAGTGGCACTATCTGCTACACAAGCGGCTCAAGAAAGGAATTTACGACGCTATCTGGTTCCGGAGTGCATATAAAATGCTTAGACAGGACAGAAATAAACAAGTCGATACCTCTATGAAGATTTGCAATTTGTGTCTTTCAAGTAGAGATATATGCGATAAAGGAATGCGCGGCAATAGTACCAGAGTAGGCACCTGACCAATACGGGAAGATAAACCATCTACAGCGATAGCCAGGCCGCGCTGAGAGCACTTGACAAAGTAGAGACAACATAAGCAATGTACGGTAGTAGATCCACGCTGATTTCAGCATGAATGGGCCGGATCGTCTGGGGAAGTACTACCCTCTCATAGAAGATCGACTTAAGAGTAGTAGTATCCGTACTACTGCGTTTCGTTCGGTGAGTGAGAGCGCCGGAGGCCCAATTTCCCCCCTTTCTCTTTCCTCACGTCCCTCATTTCCTTCCCCTAACCCCATTCCCAGCCGCCATAGTGGAGGCCACCACACCAGCAGTTTAAAACGATAGCTTTTGGTATAGTGGCCGCCACTTCTGGATTCCACTGACTGCTTACCATCAGGCGGGGTGGAGTCACTTTGGTAGGCTATACTATAAAAAAAAAAAAAAAAAAAAAAAAAAAAACAATAGTCAAGTCAAATACTTGACAAAGTAGAGACAACATAAGCAATGTACGGTAGTAGATCCACGCTGATTTCAGCATGAATGGGCCGGATCGTCTGGGGAAGTACTACCCTCTCATAGAAGATCGACTTAAGAGTAGTAGTATCCGTACTACTGCGTTTCGTTCGGTGAGTGAGAGCGCCGGAGGCCCAATTTCCCCCCTTTCTCTTTCCTCACGTCCCTCATTTCCTTCCCCTAACCCCATTCCCAGCCGCCATAGTGGAGGCCACCACACCAGCAGTTTAAAACGATAGCTTTTGGTATAGTGGCCGCCACTTCTGGATTCCACTGACTGCTTACCATCAGGCGGGGTGGAGTCACTTAGGTAGGCTATACTATAAAAAAAAAAAAAAAAAAAAAAAAAAAACAATAGTCAAGTCAAATACTTGACAAAGTAGAGACAACATAAGCAATGTACGGTAGTAGATCCACGCTGATTTCAGCATGAATGGGCCGGATCGTCTGGGGAAGTACTACCCTCTCATAGAAGATCGACTTAAGAGTAGTAGTATCCGTACTACTGCGTTTCGTTCGGTGAGTGAGAGCGCCGGAGGCCCAATTTCCCCCCTTTCTCTTTCCTCACGTCCCTCATTTCTTTCCCCTAACCCCATTCCCAGCCGCCATAGTGGAGGCCACCATACCAGCAGTTTAAAAAAAAAACAATAGTCAAGGAATAAAAAAAGTCATTAGACAGGCCGGTTCAGAAACCGACCTGACGATTGCCTGGGTCCCCGGACACGAGGGAAACACGGGCAACAAGCTGGCGGACGAACTAGCCAGAGAAGGCGCTGATGAAAACCTAATGGGACCGGAACCCCGGCTGCCCATAGCGCACAAAATCACCAAAGGAATTATCAGCCATAGTATAAAAACAGAAACCAACTGCAGATGGAGAGCTTTAACTGGAATGAGACTGTCGAAAATCTTCATCAAGACATGGACAAGAAAAGGACGAGTCACATCATAAAACTCCCAAGGGGAAATATGAGGCTCGCCATAGAAGTAATAACAGGACACAATCGACGTAATAGACATCTGACAATGAAAGGAGTAAAAACCGATCCCAAATGCCCGGAGTGCATGGAAAACAAAGAAACAAGTTTCCACCTGCTGGCAGAATGCCCCATGTACTAATTGATCAGATGGGAACTCCTGGAATCGGACAGACTGGACGAGGAAGACATAAGCAATCTGAAGGTGGAACAGATGATCAGATTTATCTAGGATACAAGAAGGTTTGACAGGGTGGCGTAAAAAATTCTGGATCAACCACACCCTCCCTAAGGGGAGAACTGGGGAAATGGACGAAGTGGCCCGCAAGCACTGCGGGTGGATCGTCCGTCCGGCAGCTGGCGTCTCCATTGGAAATAATAATGTTATACGACCACTTTTTATAGCAGTATTATTTTAATCTTACTTTGAGTTCTTTTTTTGTAGCATAACAAGGATAAAGACAAAGTAAACCATTCTAAAGCCACCCCATGTCAAAAACATTTATGAGAGTATTTTTGATTTTGATAGTAGTACCAGAAAACTAATTTTCAAAACTCTAAATTAAAAAACAAAGAAGTTGTATACAATCGTTTTCATCTCTGGTTCGTTCGTTTTCTTCACTTACTTAGGGATTAAATTTTAAAAAACCCTTTGCTAGTGGATTATTTCTATCTGTCTCTCTGTATTGTCCCCCTAGGGTGACAGATAGGAAAACTACACTTCTAGACATTAAGACAAACACACCCTCCAAACTTCAAGTCGCTACGACCAGCCGTTTAGGCTGTAAGTTGTCTGTCAGTCAGTCAGTCAGTCAGTCAGTCAGTCAGTCAATTAGTCTGTCAGTCAGTCAGTCAGGACAAAGCCTTTAATAATATGTATGGGTTTACGGCTGTAAAGACATCGTAAATTTATGAAGGTAAAGTAACCTCAATAGTAATTTTACAACATACTACCGGAAATTGTTTGGAAAATGTGCAATATAAGAAAGTACTTAACATTGTTGAAAATAATCGAGTAACTACATAAATTGTATACTTTTATACAACAATATTTACCTACGTGAACTTAGTTATACTTATAAGTAAATGCATACAAAAATGAAACACAAATTTCGTAACTGTGATTTTTGTTGTATCCGAATTACTTAGGGTTGAATAGGTACACTAACATAAAATATAAACACCTAAAGTAAATAAACATCGCTATCAAAACGATGAATAATTGTTGCGCGCGTAATAACTAGTAGGTAGTCATGGGTGTGATGGGAATGACGCTTAATTTGCGAGTAGTGAGTCACAGTATATGACGGGCGTCTCGCCCACTGCAATTGCCATAGCCCACCAACACACCTCGCGTCCTCGACAAGATTTGAGGTCTTTACCTTCTACGACCTCGACCGTTATTCACGATAGATCACAGACATTACTAGTTTTGACAATAACGTTTTATTCTTACTATGCAACCTACATTAACTATCACTTTGATTGCAAAGTATAGCTGAAAAGATTTTAAATTTCAGAAACAAAATGCAAAAAGATCTATAAATCGTTGACAGAGCAGACGCTATGTAGCTTTAGTTATTCGGTTCTCAAAAAGTATTCAGATCTTTCTTTGTGACGATAGTTATGATTTTAGAAATATGTGCCAAATTACAATAGTATATTGCAAAAGTATACCTAATAAATTCTAAACTAGCTACCTCTAGAGCATTAGGGTAAATTGCTTATTTTACAAATGAGGTAGTGCGTGTCTCATTTCATTATACACAAAGTAAGTATTATACTTTAGTAAGGAAGGTTAACTTAGGTACATCATACATAATCCACAAAGGAATAAGTATGAACATAAATGGTGTCTAGATCGAACTAATTTATAACTATATTTTAATTAATATTTAAGTTTTGCACAAACAACTTTTTGAATGACATCAATGAAAAAATTTTGGAATTATGTTTTTTTTTGTTTGTTTATTCTAGTCGTAACAGGACAAGGATCTCATTAATTTAATATTGTTGAACAAAAATTGATTTGTTTCTGTCTATTTATTAGTTTTATAAATGTCATTTCATTTGTCAACCATTAACCCCAATAAAATTATTTTTAGAAAAAAAAAGAAAACCGACTTCAAACAATACCTACATGTTCAATTCTTAACTAAAAAGTAGAAAATAATATTTTAATTACTTCATAGCAAAGAACATTAAAGGGGAATCAACGCAATCCTTGATACCTATAATACTTTACTATTTATAGTTTTTAACCAGTTATTTTGGAGTCGGTGCCAGCCAAGAAGGATCTTTAATTCTGTCTTTGCAACAAACTTTTGAAATGCATGGGGCGGTAATGGCACGCGTGGGGGATATGCCTGAGTGCACTACCCGAACGCGGTCATACGCGTGAAGGCAGACGTCATTGATAGTTGTGTTCAGATATACATAAAAAATTTGACGCGCACTTATCAGATTCCGTTCGATTTCTTGTATTAAATCTATATTTTTCATTCATATATTAATTTATTAATCAAGAAGGTTATTTTTGCTAGTAGGTATGTTATTTTTGATCCTTCTTGGCTGGCACCGACTCCAAAATAACTGATTAAAAACTATACTTTGTATAACCATAGTCCACTGCTTCTAAAGAATGAAGACGCTGAAAATGAAAGGACACAAATGGTCACCCATCCAGGGCCACTTCGTTTCTAACAAAAAATGAATTTTGAAAATCACTTCGCACTTGTAGCATGGACATGTCAATGTCAGAAAATTCGTCGCAAAAGACATCGACGTGTTGCTTTACACGTCTTCACTCCTTGCATACGTTTTGTTACAAAATATAAAATTGAAGCCAAACCACTAAACCATTCTTTATAAAAAAACATGGGACCCGATTTCAGAGTATACCCTTTCAAATAAAAGAAGAATTTTTCAAATTGGTTTATAAATGACCGAGTTCTGTTGTAAAAAACATACAACTACTGAACCATTTCTTAAAATAAAAAATAGGACCAATTTCAGAGTATACCCTTTCAAATAAAAAACGAATTTTTCAAATCGGTTCATAAATGACTGAGATATGAGGTAAAAAACATACAAAAAAAAAATAATAATAATAAAAACAAAAAAACATATGACCCGAATTGATAACCTCCTCCTTTTTGAAGTCGGTTAAAAAAAAAATCAAAAGAATCATCATTCAATATTTATTGGTTTTAAGCACTTTTAAATGAGCAAACTACTAAAATTATCCAGAATTTATGAAAATATGCCAAAATGCTAATGTGACGTAAAACATTAATGCTATATCCATTCCATACAAATGTGCGTAACTCGGCGGCAAAACTACAATACCAGGTTCGTTAAAGAATATTAGTATCTAAAGATACTAATATTCTTTAGGTTTAAAATATTATTTGTTGGTTTTCAGAGTTTAATTTTTGTGTCGAAGGGTTTTTAAAAAAAATAATTTTACTTTAATTTTCGTACTATTGTTCACCTTGAGGTAAATAGTCTATTAATTTTTAAATAATATTTGAAAAGATTTTGCTTCGCCCGATGTTATTTTGCATTGCTTTAGTGGTTCAGAAGCAATAAAAGCGTAGATGCTTTTAGGAGGATAACAATGATCGATTTCCTACGATCAGGTACGCAGCGTAATCAATTAAGAGATAATGAAGATTATCCATAAAATTTAATATTATATTACTCTTTAATATTATAGGACTCTTAACTAATGACGAATATATTTATATAGTTGTGAGTTCTTCGACATGATAATAACTAAGAGCGATTTCTGCGCGTACTAAAGAAGGTTTTGAAACAGGTTTGACGATCTGAATTGCCAAGGAAACAATCTGTACTTCGAAGTTTTTATTTATCAAATATGAACTCTATGTCTGTTGAGTTGCTACCAGCTCGTACACACGCAACTCAAGCGAGCACGTAATTGTGACTTTGATCTCAAACGTAATCGTGAACTTACATAATTTGTTTTAAATATCATTACATTGTCTATGGCACTTTCTTTCTTTATAATGTAGCCCTGTGGTAATCTATACTATTATAAAAAGCGAAAGAGTTTGTTTGTTTAAACACGCTTATGTCTGGAACTACCAGTCGGATTTGAATTTTTCTTTTTGCGTTTGATAGCCCATTTCTTGAGAAAGGTTATAGGCTATGTAACATCACGCTACTGGCGACGGGAACAGAACAGTAGTTAATTAACGCGAGTGAAATCGAGCTGCGGGGAGCTAGTATTTAAATAAATTTGAATGACATGTTTTGTAAATAAATGATAATAGACGCTTCTTTCTATCTCATTTTGTTTATAAAACACAACCTTGAAAATAAATTCTTAAAATTATACCAGTTGAAGATTTTTATGCGTTCATACGGTTAATGTCTTTTGTATTCAAACATAACATGACACCCTTACCAAAATGTTTGCTTTTAAAACCAAAGATATCGCAATAACAAACACTAAAATAGATACCGCATAGTTTAACAGCAAAGACTCCATAAACCGGTTTGCAATTAATTTATTTAAATTGTTTTATACTGTACTCGTAGTAGTAGTTTGAGAAAACAATATGGGAGTGCTCTAACAAGCCAAACATCATTTAATCAAGTATGCAATGATTCAATAGCACCTTTGCGCAACGAATGCCATAGTTAATATGGTTCCCGAGTGTCACCAGCGGTAACAAAGGCATATTAGTGTTAATACGTGCAAACAGTGTGCTAATATTAAAGCTACTACAAATACTTGTAGCACAATTTATACTTCTATGCTATTACATCAGGCGAAAAAGTTTGTTTGTTTGTTTGAACGCGCTAATCGCTGGAAATACCAGTCAGATTTGAATAAATATTTTTGCGTAGAATAGCCCAGTTCTTGTCAGTTTATAGGCTAACATCACGCTACTGGCGACAGGAGCAGAGCAGTAAGCGAAGACGCGCCTGAAGCCGCGCCGCAGGAAGCTAGTTTATAATAAGCACTATCACGGCATATTGAAATCACAACAGTGTGTGACTGTGTGAGAAAGAGTCTGCAGTTTGATACACAATGACCTTTTGATTAGAAACGTCGCTCACAAAACAAACAATAGTCTCTTAGGAATGCAAAACAGTTCAATACGAAGTTAAACGATGACTGTTTTGATAATTGGGTTTTAAATAATCATTTTGAACGTTCGTTCATCGGTAAATAAATGTTAACGTCGTCTTCAATTAGCGTAGGCCAATCAGCGAGGACGAGGACGCTGTCAACCACTTGTACGTACCTAGTGCGTCGTACGTAAATAAATATTACGTTGGCTCTACCTTTAAGGAAGACGGATTAAACTTTTGAAACTGGTAACAACAATATTTGTATATTCCCCAAACTGTAACTTAGCTTCGATATTAGACTTTACTCCGTTTAAAAAGTTTGACAGGCCTGTTGGTCTAGTGGTTAGTGACCCTGACAGCTAAGCCGGAGGTCGTGGGTTCGATTCCCACCTAGGACAAACCTTTGTGTGATGAGCATGATTGTTTGTTCTGTGTCTGGGTGTAATTTATCTATAATATGTATGTATTTACAAAAAAAGAAGTATTTAAGTATGTATATCCGTATTCTAGAACCCATAATACAAGCATATAATATGTTTACTTTGGGTCTAAATGACGTTGTGTGTAGTTGTTGAAATATTATTATTATTATTATTATTATATTATTTCTAAAATTTCAATACGGTTTATTAGTAAATGGATGGAACGCAGTGCGATGATGTCACATACCTACTCTCATCAAGCTGTGAATAATACAACTATATGAGATAACATCACTATTACACGGTAACAAACATACTCCACAGCGGGATAATATATAAAAAAAAAGTCTACGGAAATGGTAAACACATTGTTTTTTAACTTTCTAACAAAAATCATTGGATTTCTAAAAGCGGAGACAATTTCTGATGTTATCTAAATAAGATCTCGAAAGTATACGCGATGTACGCTTTCAACCAGTTCTTATCTTTACTTAGGTATCAACCACGAAAATCAATCTGAAATATTTTAGGGAACCAATGTCCAATAATTGGAAGAATGTTATTATTTCGGCTTATTAAAATAGAGAATAAATTTTTGATAGTGAAAATGTAAATTTATTATCAGGTAGAGTAACATGAAATAGTTAATCGTAAAAAGATATCGTTCAAAAAAAGGTTTGTTACTATTACTACGTAGGTGTCAGAGATGTATAAAAACAATATTATAATATTAAATGCCTAACTATAAAATAGAGATTGGAGATTTATGCTAGTTATAATTTGTAAATTTCACGTTTATATGGAATCAGCGATAATTGCTTTTAGGCAAAAAATTTAGGCAGATCAAAAGTTACTAGAAAATATAACTATTAGAAAAATCGCGTATTAGAAGCAGGACTTTCGATACAGCTACGTAGCTTAAGAAATACTAACTAGGTACTTACAACTACGAGAAAACGTGAGTAAAATCAGTCTCATGTGTTGTAGGGGTATCTCTTTTGTAGTCGAACAAAGTATATAAGAAACTAGCTAGTTGAATAAATTAACATTAACAATGTAAGAATGTATGAATACAATTAGTTTTGTCTGTACTATTTGTCAACACAAATTGAATGACAAGCAAGCATTTTTTTAAATCAAATGAAGCGTATTTGCTCAGAGTAAATTTAATTAAATTTTATTTATTTTAAATTAATTAGTAAGATCAATGGTAACCTTAAGCATGGTTTAGTATTACTTAGAGATAAATTGAGTTTTTCTTTGCCATATTTGGATCTACCTTGTGCCTATTATAAGCATCTTAGAACATACATCTATGGCAACTTTTGTTGTATTGGATAAGATTAGATCGTTTCGATACCAAGGTTTAAAAAGAGTTTACGCAATATGAAATTTTGTTGGCATATTTTCTACCGGTTTATATTTTAGCTTAGCTTTATATTTACTTAAATAAATCTGAGATTTACAGCAATATAATTCTAAAGGTGATACGTATTTTTGTTTAATGTATCTACTCAATTTGTCTTAATTATTAAAATAAGTTTCCTTGAAGGTATGAAAGGACCCAATTCTTTTGATATTACATAAAACTTAAATTGAAAATATTTTATAAACCTCTGACATACCTAATAAACTAAAAAGTAAGAAAGTTATAGATCTTAAATCGAAAATAGTAGAATTGTCGTCACATCGGGAGACCTTGTATTTTACTTGTATTTAAATTTAATATTATATTATGGAGATCTAAACTACAGGCTAAGACTCAGTTTAGACTCCAGATCTCCCACAAATTACAATTGTAAAAAAAATTCAACTTAGATACTAATCTTGTGTAATTTGTGGAGATAAATAAAACACTTTTATTATTATTATTTATTTTATTATATTTTGTTTTATTTACTTAGTGGTCCCCCGACATGACGAAACGTTTGGATAAAAATATTAATAAATTAAAACATTTGTTCCCAACGAGTCACACTCTCATCTGTCACATTGTGCCTGGTTGGGAAAATTTTAATAAAAAAATCCCAACCAGTCATTTGATTCTTCTTTTCATAATTTTTTATTATTATCCTTTAGGTGTGACTAGTTCGGAAATTACTAAAAAACGGTTCCCATGGATAGGTAGAGGTATCTATTATTTTCTTACTTTTTAGTTAATTTGTATAAGTAGAGGTTTATACATTTTCAATTAAAATTTAATTTTAGTATTTTTAAACTTGAAATTACTATATAGCTGTGTATTCAAAAACGTTTATAATAATAATACGGATTCATTAAGACCCTAAGAATTGGCCCCCTGACGCGTTACCTTTGCAAGTAAGTTAGTGAGAAAAATATATTCCGCAGAGTCCAGGCAATGCTGCAGCTTCAAAATCTTTAGTGACATGAATAATATAGTAAGAAAATATCAAATTTCGAATCAATTAGCCCTTTGGAAGTGGTTCGTATCCTTTCATTAACTTGATAAGAGCTGATAACCTTCAAAAGGCTGAACAGATTTTTTTTAACTCATAGCTAAGATTTTTTTTAACTCTCGATCAAATTACCTTTCAAACAAAAAAAAACTCAAAAGAAAATGATCAAAATCGATTCATCCGTTTAGGAGCTACGATGCCATAGACAGATACACAGATATACAGTTATACACAAATACACACGTCAAACTTATAATACTTACCCTTCTTTTTCGTCGGGGTTTAAAAACTAATTCAACAAGACGGAATTAATTCTACTACTTAAGTCTTAATAAATAGAGAAATCAATAAAGAAATAGATACATTTTGAATTTTATGATCTTTTAAGTATAAAAAAAATGAAACACGCAACAGTTAACAAAAAAAAACAAGGTGGTGTTATGGTGCCGTGACTCGTGACTAACCCAAACCACTCCTGCAGGTAGCGTGATAGCGGTAATAATAACATTAATTGTACGAGTTGAACTAAAAACAGCCGTGGTCGTCGTTAGCCCAATTTATTCAATATATTAATATTTAATAACATAATATATCAAATACATTAATTAAACTATCCATATACAGAGTAATGTACAGAACAACATTAAATACCTACTATTAATGATTAAAGATTTTCAATAGAGTTCCAAGCAAGAATGAACGTGCTCAATGTGCTCAATGGGTACAGTGTTATGCGCGTAACGTAGTTTTAATTTCGCAAAGCTATTGTTAGGAATGTGGTTGGGCGTACAAAGACAAAGGGAAGGGGAACTGACCGGCAACTGCTGCTACCTCCTTGGCACCGACATGTAAGAAATCAGTAAGAGATAACGAGCTCGCAATCAGTTGCCTGCGCTCCTGAAAATCGAGTTGGTCGAGGCTGCTAGTCCTGGTCCCGCGCACCGCCTGGACCGGCGCGCTCAGCGACATATCAACTACGCGTCGCCATGTCGAACATACGGCATCTTCAGCATAACCGCAACACTATACCACTATCAATACACAGAAAACAAAGGCACACGAGACGTTAAACCGACGCGAATAATAGCGGTCATGACGAATTCATCGCGTTAAGCCTGCGCCGCTAGAGACGCTCAACGGCAAACTGGCGTGCGGGCGGACGGTAACGCGGGGCAGAGTGGGGGCCCGTCTGCCTGCCTCTGTCCCTCCTGCATGTTGCAATGCACTCAATTCGCCTCTCCAGTCCGTAGTCTTGGTGAGACGACCGGCGAATATTTCCCTTGCCGCGTCACATCAACTCAACAGACTGATTGTGGTAAGCCGGCAGTGTTGTGCCCGTCAGAATTATAGACGTTTTGCTCTATTTGTATTGTAATATTTGTACGCTGATATTGCACTGAACACTTGCAACATTTCTTTTTCTTTGTGGTAAAGAGCCTTAGCCCCGTTGTTCAGCATATTATAGATGTAAAATACAGTTAAATATAATAAATAATAATGGTTAAGAGTTCAAGGTTGACTTTTTCAATGCACAGATAAGATTCCTAAATATTCAGACAAAGTCAAGGTCTTTTGATTCCATAAAAATACACGCAAATAATATGCTGAATAAAAACAAAATAGGTCCGGCGCAAGATATAAATATTTACATAAATATATTACGTTTTGACAAATATTATTATACTACATGGAAATAGAACGCGCTCTGAGGAAAATTTTAAACAGAACTGTTAGTGAATCCCAATATTATTCGCGGGATTACTATGATAATGAACCTCGGTTGTGATTGTGAGATATTGTGTAATGCGCACAATAAGGCCACTTGCTATTTTCAAAACCATCAAAGTAATTTCGTAAAAATACACTAGACACTAATTACAAAATGAAAGATATTATTATGTTTTATGTATTACTAGCTTCCCGCAGCGCGGTTTCAGTCGCGTCTTTGGTAACTGCTCTGCTCCTGTCACCAGTAGCGTGTTACATAGCCTATAACCTTCCTAAAGAACTGGGCTATCATACGTAAAAAGAATTACACAAATCCGACTGGTAGTTCCAAAGATTAGCCTAACACTGAAGGCTGCGAAGACGAGGTACGTAGGCGCTGTGCTGTGACGCGATCCGCCGTCGAGAAACTAACGATAATTTGGAAAATCGCAGGATAACCAAAAACACCAAGGTACGTCTGATGCGAAGTTTGGTCTTTCCAATTTTTCTCTACTGCGCTGAGACATGGACCTTGAGACTGAAGGAAAGGAGGAAAATTTGGCCATTAAACCTGAAATGAAGACTCGATGAAGCGACTTGTAGTCCAAGGCAGAGTAGAGGGCAAGAGATCTCATGGTCGCTCGCCAACCAGATGGGCCGACCCAATTAAGTCCCTCACTAACACAACCATGTCCGACTGCTCTCGCAACGCTTCAAAAAAAATCGAATGGAGACGCATAACAAGGAGCGCCATTCGTGTAGACCCATTCATAACTACGACCACTCTGTCAAGAGTTCACGACTGATGAAGAAGAAGTTCCAAAGATTAGCGCGTTCAAACAAACAAAAAAACAAACTTTCGCTTTATATAATAGTATAGATAAATAGATTTTATTCATCTACTATAACAACGTAGGTATCTCGACTTGTCAAATTGTCGATGGTCGTCGTGGAAAATACAATGAGGATGATATACCTACTTCTTGTTCAGAACGGAATTGAAGAATAATTAAAAGAAGAGGGGATCAGATCTGCGAGATCCGACCGGAATAACTCTTCTCATTGTGCCTATCTACCTTAATTGACGTTATCATACGATCATGTAGTATAATAGTAGCAAACAAAACAAACAATTGTACCATTGACTTATTTGTATTCATTTGTAAGAATACTTATGCTCAGTTAACAGTTTGATTGGTGAGATTTTTCTGTGCGTATGACAAATGTTTACTAAGTATATGTAGGTACGTGTACAATAACAGAAATAAAAACTTATATCATTTCAACCTTTAGTTAAGAAAATCAAAATAATACATGAAACAAAACATCTTAGCTTTTGCCTATCTAAGTTCCACTTTTTCGAAGTTTACAATAACAACACATTAGACAAGTATTAACAATCCTTACATATAATAAAATTGGAGTGTCTGTTTGTAATATTGAACTAACCGTTTTTTACTACATGTATATGAATATTTATATACGGTACACCAAAATAACATTTTTTACAATTTTTGCCTGTTTGTGCCAGCTAATCTCTGAAATGGCTGGACCGATTTTGACGGGACTTTCATTGGCAGGTAGCTGATGCAATAAGGAGTAACTTAGGCTTACTTTTATTTTAGAAAATTATTTTATTTTAGAATAATAAAGTAATGTTGATCGACTGTTAAGCGGAACGAAGTTCGCCGGGTCAGCTAGTACAAAATATGTGCTGTATGCAATGGTCCTTGTCCTTAACTAACAAGAGCGTAGAGCGTAAAGCATTTAGGTAATTAGGTTACCGGTGACATTTTGATCTACAAATATGTCTACAAAGCAGTGATGCTTTGAATAGACACCTTCTTTATGTATTTTAGAATCAATGTCAGTGTCATTGCATTGTGGAGTGAAAATAAATAAAATTTGGTCCAATAAATAAATGTAGAACGAGTTTAAATAGAAGAAAACAATATTAGTCGCATACTTTTACAGCTCTACCTTAAAATGTTTAGATTTCGTAACTAGACTGGACTATGACTCTACTAGTCATAGCCCAGTCTAGTTCTGAAAAAGTGAGCGTTAGGTATACCGCTCACCATGATACCTATGTCAATAACAAAACATAATGAGAAGAAATTTGTGCACATATTAAACATATGACTAATAAGAGTAACAACTTCCTTAAAAAATATGAAAAATTAAATTTTGTCAATATCTGGATTCCCCTATTTTCTGTGACTGCTTACCATCAGGCAGAATGTAGTCACTTTGCACTGCCGCACAGTCACAGTAAACTATGTTAAAGGCAAGTTTAACACAGTAAGAAAAATTATTTTAGTATTATTTTGATGTATTTCTTCAATTTGTTAATGCAATTATCCTCATGGGGAACCTTAGGCTTTGCTGGTTTTCTAGAAAAAAATTGCGTTAATATGTATTTGCAATGAACTTGAAATTATGTTGAATATGAATGGCTAGGTGAAGCGCAGAATCAGCGCCCCTCAGTCAAATGGAAAGATAATCTAGTCAAAGTAGAGGGGAGTCGTTCGTTGCACAGGGCACAACATAGATCGTAATACCTAGGTCTCTGAACATTAATAAATCACTGACAGTCATAATCGTTAATATAATACTGATGAATCAAAACATTTAGTAATAATAGTGCGAGTTATTAAATTATTCAGAGGACTATAAAGTTAAATTATGAATTATAGTAGTTAATTATAGTAGCGCAAGTTTACAGATTTGCACAAAACTGAACATAACGTTAATACAACAGCTTTAACACATATTTTTTGTATTTGAATTATGGTTCAGTTTTTCTTTACCCACTAAGATATCTTTAAAAAAACAAATTGTTTACTTTATCTCCTGCTTAGGTATTTTCCATTGTATTTTCTACTGTTTTTGTCCGACTGAAGCAGTCAAGGAGGGTAATGGTTTTCGAGCGTATGTATGTATGTAGGTATGTATGTATGTATTATGTATGTATGTATTATGTATGTATGTATTATGTATGTATGTAAGTATGTATGTATGTCAGTACATATGTCTATTTCTTTGGCACGCTCTACAACCTAAATGGCTTAATGGATTTTAACGTATGAGGTGGCAGTAGATTCGTATTTATCGTTAAAACGACATAAGGTATATAAAATTTTGATGTAGCTTTAGCACGAGAAAAATGGGTTTCTTTCTTTTACTTTGTTTTAGAGAGTCGATTTTAATAATATATTGTTTGTTACCAGGTAATTATCCACTCGTTTTTCATTACTCATACAGAAAAATAGCCTTAATAGAGAGACTTTAAAACGTACAATTCAGGCACAAAGTACACCTACACTGTCAAAGCAAATAATTGTAGCAAGTCGAATCAAATTCAGCGTTACAAAATTTATCACTGTATAAGGCATTACCAATGTTAAAATCACATAAAAAGTAAACGCAGAACCGAAACAATACACGTGGGAATTTTGTTTATATTCTAAACGCTGATTACACAAAAACTGTAAAATATCATAAATGTAATTAAGTCATAAAGCAAAGATTACCTACATTTTAATTTTAACATTAGCGCTACGTCTTGCGTAACCCTCTAATAAATTACTAGACAATGTAGTTGTAAATAAAATAACATATTTTATGACAGCTGTCTGTGCCTTGTAGGTACTACAATAATTAGTAGATGATGAATCCCACAGTAAATTGACAAATCTTGTCGTTAATAATCCCTTCGTCAATATTACATTAATCAGACTATTATTTACTAGCGGCCCGCCCTCGCTTCGCTTCAGTATCTTAGGTGAAAATTTTAAAAGTCCTTTCTTCTAACATAGCCCGCTTTTTAAGTGACTATTTTGAAAAAAACGACATCATCACATAGCTGTTCCCGCCGTGTGATATTATGCCCTCGAACAAATTCGTACCAAATAAATTAAAATAATTTTCTGCCTGTACGTTTTTAGTTAAATAAAATTACAAATTAATTACGTTATTACATACTTTTCAATACATTTTATGGTAAGTATACGTCAGATTTATTTCATCATTTCATTGGCCATTATCTATGTGAAACGGTTCTAATAATTAATGATAATACTTTGATTAGGATAAAATTTTTGTATTGGGTTAAAAATACTTTGAACTTAACCTACATTAGTACAACGCATAATAGTGCGCTAGCGGCTAACTATTTCGGTTTAATATTATCGTTACTGGCTCGGCTCCTATAAGTGATAGGTTGATGTATTCTTGATGTATAGTGCATCTATATTGATAGTGAAAGCCTGAGTAATTCACAATATAATAGTGAAAACCACATCCAAATCCATTGAGTCGTTCTCGTGATTAGCGTGTTCAAACACGGGAGACACGACGCTTTCTAGCGACTTCCGTTTATACTATGAATATATGATGCCTCACTTATTTCAGCAAGGAGTATTTATATGAGTTTGGAGTCGATAGCTTTAAAAATAAAAGATTTTCCATACAAACTTATACGTTGTTTAGAAAATTAATTAACTTAATTAAAAATTAGTATTTTCTAGTAATTTGAAAACCCTACTATCAAAACTATAGAAGTATCAAACAAACTTTGCCACCCCTGTTTACCCCCTTAGAAAATGAATTTCGCAAAATTCCGTCTTAGTAAGCTCCTAAAAGGAACCCTCATGCAAAATTTTATACTCCTAGCACTTGTAGTTTTTGAGATTTCGTGATGTGTGAGTGAGTGACCTTTATAATATAAGGCAACGTATAATACATAATCTCATAATAGGTCAATACATTTAGTCAATCTCTTTTCTAAACCAACGATACCCTTAACAAAAATCTTTATCTTGACTCTCCGCAAATGCCTCTAAGCCGGCCATCACTTTTGGTCACCACACAGCTGGGGTGGCAGACCATATGCTGGTCATCACTTCGCCATTATCCTCAAATTTCTTGCCCTAGAGGTGTTCCTTGAGCCGAGGAAACAAATAAAAGTCGCTGGGGGCTAGATCTGGAGAATAGGGTGGGTGTTCAAGTAGCTGGAAGCCAGGTAAAATTATCTTGATCCGCCTGGAACATTTCAAGATTAGTCCTTGAAATGTCGAATCGTTTCTTCTTTTGTTCTTCCGTTAACATTTTCGGGACCCACCGTGCAGAGACCTTTCTCATGTTCATCTCGGTAGTTAAGAGATGTTACCAAATCAAATGCCTGTGTTCTCAGCTAAATGCGAATGGACACTCTTCGGTCTGCCAAAACCAGATCTCAACTTTTTTGACGTTTTCTTCAGTGAGAGAGGAGGATGGGCGGCCTTCGCGGTGTTCGTCTTCCGTGGATGTTCTTCCCATCTTAAACTCTTTGCACCAGCGTGCAGTTGTAGAATATGGAGGAGCAGAGTCCCCCAATGTTTCCACCAAGTCAGTATGAATGTCTTTGGTGGACATTTTTTTCAAGCACAAGTATTTGATGACGCTTCGCACTTCATTTTTCTCCATTTTGATGTTATCACTCCGACTGCTAGTATTCAAATGAATATATCTTTTAAAAATGACGTACTATTTATACCATTTTTTGTCAGGAAAGTTGTAAAGGATTAGGGAGTTGAAAAATATTTTTTTCAGAATTTGTTATTACTAGAAATATCCGTTTATCACTACTTTTTGATCACCCCTCGTAAGGAGAAGATGGGGCTATAGCTCGGAAACTGCTAACTTGTGTGGTTTCTCTCACCAGACCATGGCACATTTATTATCCTGCTCTGCATGCCCTGTCACCTGTACACACTACAGACAACGCACTGTTAGTGGTAGCGTACTGGTCATCACAAATTTAACTCGCCCGTGTCGATACGATAAGAAGAAAAACATTCAAGATAGCGGCCCGCCTTAGCTTCGCACGGGTGGATATTTTTTTAAACATTTTGGGATAAATAAAGATAATTTAACTTATAGGTATGCTCCCCCCCAACGGAGTTCTCGCCTTGTCGCGGCGGGGGGGCTTAGTAGCAGTGGTTACCAAGGACCACGGTGAACCAAGAGGAACCCCAAGGAGGCGCCGCTCCTCTGGGCTTTGCCGATAAGCCCACGATGGAGCGGCCCTGGTGGGTTGCGGTGCTGTTTGGGCGGCACCGCAACTGGGTCGGGCTGCAGTGTTGCTTCGGCGACACTGCGGCTGAGGAGTGGCGAGGCCGCGGCGGGAGAGGAGTGCCGGTATAACGGTGCGCCGCTCTCCCTACCTTCCGCGGTCTCGGCGGGGCCGCAACCGCCAGATTGCGGACGCGGTGGGGCCGCAGGGGAAGAGGAGTGTCGGTATTGCGATGCGCCGTTCTCCCTATCCTCTGCGGCCGAGTTGGCCTGCGGGCGGCGATCGGGCAGTCGCCGCCCGAACAGCACGGGCCCGAGACGGCAGTGCGCGTGTTCCGCACGCGCCTCTCGAAGGAGGGGGGGCTAGGCCCCTAAATCGGACGGGGCCCGCTCGCGGTGAGCGGGCCATGGCCCGTCGGGGTCGCGGATGAATGCGCAAGCGACTCCCGTGGCCCCGACACTCTGGCCGTCTGGAGGAACACCGTGGGTTTTAGTCGGTATGCTGGCCGCGCTTTGAGTGCGGTCGGAGAGTCCGACATAACCCCCGCCTTGCCCGGGCGGGTGCGTATGCGTGATGCATTTCCCACGTATAAAAAAAAAAAAAAAAACTTATAGGTATGCTAATTAAAACTTCCATTACTTTCATAGATGTGCACGCAACCCTCTGCCCCGCATTTTCGTTGCCCGCCCTCCCTCACGCCGCGTTGCTCACTGCGCTCGGCGGCATGTATTTTTTGTTATTGTTGACATTTATATTTCGTAATATCTTTTGAATGGATTGTCCGATTTCAATAATTCAAAACGTAGTCAACAGGTATTGAAACAGTCTTAAATACGAAATAAAAAGGAAGAAAATAAGAAATTATTTGATTAAGAATTATTAAAATGGTTGGGATAACGTCTGATTTTGATCGGAATTTCTATCCACTTTTAAAATGTAAAAACGTAGTTATAGTGACAGAACTACAATAGTTGTGACATATGGTCTCGCGAAGGTTTTTGTAGATATTGATATGTTCTTTAATATTGTAGAACATTTTTTGTCCTATCATCAATATTTTCCGCATGCGATGAAAGTAATTTTTTAGCTAATTTTTATACACCTTGGGTTGGTTTTCGTAGGAATTTCTAAGGATCTCTAATTTTTCTAGTAATGTATATAGCATATGTTACTCACTGAGAATGTAGTTTTCTAATGGTAAAAGAATTATTGAAATCGGACGTTGTTTTTGAGTTTATTCGTTGCATACAAAAATACAAAACTTTCCTCTTTATAATATTAGTATAGATGAGTATGCTATTTGTAGTTTAAAGCGTTAAATAAAGGAAAATACTTTATAAATTCATGAAGTGATTTGAACAAATACACACAATTTGTCATAAACATTATTTCATCATTCATACATATTATAAAAGGTTTTGTCCTGACTGTGCGTTATCTGTCAGTAAGTTAACGCACAGCTTAAACCGGTGGTCGTAGCGACTTGAAATTTGGTGGGTCTATTATTCTTAATGTCTAAAATTATACCAAGAAGGAGGTATTAAAATTCAACCCCTAAGTGTGTGTTATTTTAGACAAATATTTCGCGCCCCAATTTCACCCTTCTAAAGCCACCCCGTTATAGAAGGTCAAAATTAGGGCATGAAATGTTGCATGGAAAGATCTTTTTTTTTTTTATTATCGTTGCGCAAATCAGTATTTGGGATACTTAAAATGTAATTTTTTAAATTTTTGATAGGGCTGGGTTCAGGGTGTGAAATATTAATTAGAGAGTTCTTTGTTTTCAAGTTATAGTTAAGTAAAGTTTTATTTCGATGCTTTAACCAGAATGTAAAATGCTGTTCTAAATATTATTGACTGGGGTGGCTATACGAGTAGGGGTGATATAGGCATACAAAAATGTATGGAAAAGCTTATTTTAAGATATTGTATCTAGTGAAAATTGGTCCTAAGATACTGTTTAAAAATTTTGAAAATCTGTAACCTTCTGGAATGCCAAATTAAAAAATATATATCTGAGCCTTTATTGGTAATGGTACATTAGATTTTCTGAAACCTTTCCCTCAGGTCAGTAAGGTCCTATATGTTACAATTATGACGTCATAAAATTGTAAATAAGTAGTTAATTTTAATTTAATCATTAGGTAAGTATACATTATTTATTCTATGTAAAATTAGTTTCAGGTGTTTAATTACCTACTTTGTTATCCAAAAAAAGGTTACTTTACAAGAACTAAAATGCTGGCTGTACCGAGTGTTGACCAATCTAAAAATCAACCAATACAGAATAGTCAGAAACAGATATAGTTACGACCAGAAGTGGATACAAGAAGTGTACAGATAAAGCAGAAGACTTTAGAAGAACTAGTCTTATGTCGTCAAATATAATAATATCACAACAACTACACACAACGCCATCTAGACCCAAAATAAGCATATATTATAATTATATAGCTTGTGTTATGGGTTCTAGATACGGATATATACATACTTAGACCTATTTTTTTTTTGTAAATACATACATTATTATACAAAGTAACACTTATGTCGTCAAATACATATTTTTTTAATGGGAATATAGTTAGGATGGTGAAATTGGGGATTCCATGAATGGGTGATGAGATATAGTAGGGAAAAGAATATATAAATTATATAAAATGTCTATGGAAAAAACGATATCCACGGGAGCGAAGCGGTGCGCAAAAGCTAGTTAAAATATAATAAGGCACTAAAATATTAAACGGTTTTATTTAATATTTCTTTCAAACCAAATTTTTACATACATTTTGAAAAACCTGAAGTTACTTCACTGTAAGTAATAGTACGCTGTCTACGAAATCTTGCAGTAGTAATTGCCATATCAATAGCTTTCATAGAAAATGTGGGCATACTGGTTACCACTATAGTGATCTTATGATATATTTTTTACAACCTAAATAAGACAGGCGATCACAATTAATGATGATTAAAATTGACTCTGCTTATTAAAATATGTTTTATACAATACAAATACAATTAAATACGCAGCAAGTATACAGGTAACTTTTTTAATCCAAATGACTGTAAACCTTATCTGACGTACCTAATCTTGACATGGGCCTGCGTAGTCAGGATTGTAAATACCCATAATCTTTGTTATCAGGTAATTATTAATAAATAACTTTGTGGATATAACACGAGGATATTGTCTCCTAAAAAGGTAGATTTATCATAAACTAAAATTTTCAGTAAAAATAATTTTGCGTGTTGTTTTAAGTACTTAGCCACCTAACATACCTAATTATTATAGTGTGCGTTCGCGCAGCGGAATGTAGTTGAATTTAAAGACTTTAATTATGCAGATATTTAGTGTATGACGTCGTATAATTGTGTATGGTAAAAAAAAATTGTGCACGCAGCCATTGTGGAGAAATTCACCAAAAACTGATTCCGCTGGGCGAACGTTGTCCTGGAGGAACTTTTTTTAATCCATAGACTTTAGAAGAAAAGAGATGTGTCCAAAAATTAGTGTGTATTTGTGTGTAATTGTGTATGTATGAATAAAATTAGTGCATGCATAAACTTCGGAGAAATTCAAGTTTCCGCAACGCGAACGTTTGGCCATTAGCTAGTTTTCATATAAAGCGCTTACATAGAAAGCTGTAGATTTTTACATACGTTGTTTTGAATTTGTTTATATTTGTGTAAAAACAGATTTAGAAAAAATCGTAGGGCTTAAAAGATAAAAATATGAACGTAAAATACGCTTATTAGGTCTTAGTTCTTAAAGTATGCACTTTGGGGTCTAGATTTTCACGTTTATACAAACCTTGTAAGTGTCTGCAACATGTTGCCAAGTATCAATGATGTTCCGTTAGTAATTAAAAAGTTATAGGACAATTTACCATGAATAGATCACTGTTTACAAAGCAGTCAAATATCACGACGTTCTAAAGGAATTGCATGGTAAAATGTATGCCAATAATTAGTGTATTCATTCAACTATTCACATGCAAAATTTCATGTCATTAAATTCAGTAATTAAATAAAAACAATTATAATACTGACGAAGCATCGAAAACCTACATAACCCGACCAAGTTCGGATGGCTACAAAAAAGCGGCCGTGCCATATATCTAAGAAACGTTCTTAACCTTCCAATATAGTATTTATTAATATGGTACAGTTGCGTACACAAGCTTTAGGAAAAAATAAAACAATTGCATTTCTTGAATGAAAAATATTTTTTTAATAATAACGCCACTATCTACGATAAAAATAAATCTTCAATTAACAAGTACTTCTCTATTTAAATATCCGTGTACAAAAATATTTTTAATTACATATAATAAATTTTGCATGTGAATAGTTGAATGAATACACTAATTATTGGCATACATTTTACCATGCAATTCCTTTAGAACGTCGTGGTATTTGACTGCTTTGTAAACAGTGATCTATTCATGGTAAATTGTCCTATAACTTTTTAATTACTAACGGAACATCATTGATACTTGGCAACATGTTGCAGTTACTTACAAGGTTTGTATAAACGTGAAAATCTAGACCCCAAAGTGCATACCTAAAGAACTAAGACCTAATAAGCGTATTTTACGTTTATATTTTTATCTTTTAAGCCCTACGATTTTTTCTAAATCTGTTTTTTAAACAAATATAAACAAATTCAAAACAACGTATGTAATCTACAGCTCTCTATGTAAACGCTTTATATGAAAACTAGCTAATAGCCAAACGTTCGCGTAGCGGAAACTTGAATTTCTCCGAAGTTTATGCATGCACTAATTTTATTCATACATACACAATTACACACAAATACATACTAATTTTTGGACACATCTCTTTTCTTCTAAAGTCTATGGATTAAAAAAAGTTCCGCCAGAACAACGTTCGCCCAGCGGAATCAGCTTTTGGTGAATTTCTCCACAATGGCTGCGTGCACAATTTTTTTTTTACCATACACAATTATACGACGTCATACACTAAATATCTGCATAATTAAAATCTTTAAATTCAACAACATTCCGCTGCGCGAACGCACACATTACTATAATCATTACAGAGCTTATACGTCTTTTTGAAGCTATTCTTTTTTTATCGTTTCGACGGTAAACAAGTTTATATTGTGCTGACCCAAAAGGCGGCCACACATTGTCAGAAGCAGTCATCAAATCCTCCCGCGTGCAGGTGTTAGAGCATACAGGGCACGAAGTAAGGTAGGACATTGTTTGTGATACACCATACAAACACTACAAGTTGATACCGAACATGTTTTCCTTGGTTCGGCCGACCTGAGTCCGCAGTCTTTTTAGGGACTTCCACATCAGCCACGGCAATTTATATCCAGGCAGGCGGTTTTCTGTGAGAGTGACAATAGGGTTGAGTAGTGATGCTCCTTTTCTCCAAAGCTTGCACCTCGCCCTAAGTGGCTCCGTAGTTAGTGGGTCAGTACATGCCACAAAGCTTTTACGCCTTTTTAACCGTTGCTGTACTGAGACGTGGTCAATTTATTTTTATATTACCCTGCCAACGTGACTCCACCCTGCCTGATGGTAAGCAGTCAGTGGAATCCACAAGTGGTGGCCACCATACCAGCAGCCATCGTCTTATACTGCTAGTATGATGGTCTGCACTATTGCGGCAGAGGAAAGAGGAAAGGGAGGAAATTGGGCCTCCGACTCTCTCACTCACTGAAAGAAACGCAGTAGTACGGATACTACTCTTAAGTCGATCTTCTTTGAGAGGGTAGTACTTCCCCGGTTGGTCTGGCCTATTCATGCTGAAACCAGGCAGCGCGGATCTAGTCATGCAAAGGATGGCGAGAATCCCCAATCATTTTTGGTCTCTCTGTGGAGCTCGCCACTGCCCTGTAACCCTCCAATGGCGCTATACCAGCCAATGGGTTGGTCCAGCAGTTGTACCGGAGTCGGTTTGAGACAGCCCGTAATGATCCGGCACGTCTCATTCAATGCAGAGTTTACTACTAGCTTTGCATGGGCGGATCTGCTCCACACAGGACACGCGTACTCTGCAGCAGAAAATGCTAGCGCCAGCCCAGATGCTCGCAAAACCTGCACTGAGGCACCACGTTTAACACTAAGGCGGATCGCACAATGCCACCACGACAAGTGCACCACGCTGCATGTTGCGTGTCGACGCACCTACGCGCTAACTTGCGGGAGTGCAGATCTGCAACATAGTTCGTGTTTTTTACGCACTCATTTCATTCAAAGCTGTTAGCTGTGGTGATAGTGCAGTGCCGAGCGTTGCGTCAGGTTTGATTTTGAAAATGTATATTAGTGTGGAACTCATTCAGGATGCAGTAGTTATACTAACTGATCGATATTAAGATTCATTTTTAAACACACGTCAAGCCTTATCAAAATCATACACGGCACTGCAGGACTCAGTGTGCCATAAGGTAATTACGAGCGTGCACTTTATTTTGAAGGCTGCGCAGTTTTTTGCGTACGTCAGGGACCTGTCTAGGATAATACTGAGGTATAGAGTAGTGATTATGGGCTAACTTCACGCCCCACGGTATTGAGTGTACGGCTTGCCTGTCTATTGCGGAGGTGGACAATCACGATTCGGTCTTGGTTAAGTTGAGGTTTGAGGGAGTTTTCTTCATAGTAATGATTCGAGGCATATTTCATTTCATTTCATTTCATTTCATTTCATTTTATTTAATTTCATTTCATTTCATTTGCGTATATAAACTGTCAAGTTTTAGGGCTGGATGGTTAGTTGTTGGTGTAAATGCTGAAGATGAGTGGGGCCAGGATACTGCCTTGCGGCAGGCCATTTCGTTGCTATCGAAGCTATTGAAAGCAAAGCACTTAGGTAAGCATTGTGTTTTTAGCTACTTGGGTTCTGTAAAACAATAAAAAAACATTTGTTGGAAAACATTATGGTTTACCTTTATTTAAGTATTATTAAATATTTTTTAATGACCATAATGTGGTTTACCTTTATTTAAGTATTATTAAATATTTTTTTATGTATATGACGCATGAATTTAAACTGGATCACAATGCAAAAAAGAATCGATTCGTCTGCGCGATGTCTTAAGTGTAAAATTAGGACAACTACAGTTAAAAATAATTTTTAACAAAAAGAAAACCGACTTCAATCAGGAAGGAAACTAAAAAGTAAAAAATAAATTTACATAGCAGTAAAATAATAACTAGGTACTTATTTATACGTATTATCAATCTTAATTTGGTATTATAGTAAGGTTCTTATAATATTTAGTTATTGAGTATTTACTTGGCACCAACTTCAAAATTATAAAATACTTATTTAATTATTTCTGATTAACTATATCAAAATACGAATTACTTTGTGCTATGTAAATTTATTTTTTACTTTTTAGTTTTCTTCCTATTTGAAGTCGGTTTTCTTATTGTTAAAAAATATTTTATTTTACCATTTTTAGTGATGGGTAGACCTAAATCTTACATAGGTATTATTTTTGTATACACTAAACATTTTGGCATATTGAACCGTATGAAGTAAGCCCGACATGACTGCTGTTGAGGAATTGCCTTGATTGTCTATGGTCACCTGTAGTGGCACTTATAACCCATATGGGAGCAAAGTTCTCATCATTAGAAATGAATTAAGTCCAAACACCAAGTAATTGCTTTAAATCGTTGAGGAGTTCCCTCGACTGTCTTTATGGTCCATCATCAGATCGACTCCAAACCTTCACTAAATAGTAGTGCCTTAAAATACATAATGAAAAACATAACAAATGCACTAGACGTCAGTACGATTTTCGAAAGTTCCCCTCGATTTCTCTGGGATGCCATCATCAGATCCTGGTTTCCTTATCATGGTACTACCCTTGGGATATCTCCTTTCCAACAAAAAAAGAATCATCAAAATCGGTTCATAAACGACGAAGTTATGGGCGAACGCACATAAAAAAAATATATATATATACGGTCGAATTGAGAAACCTCTTCCTTTTTTTGAAGTCGGTTAAAAAGGAAGGCAAACATAACATACATGTATGTATCTTTAAGTGTTAGATACAAATATAATGTTTTATTAGAATTCTTATTTAAACTGTGTAACTTTTTATGCACCTACGCCCTCTACTTTGTTTCTCTGCACCACCTCAAAAGGTAGACTGGTAGAAAATGCTATTGACATTAAGTTCGTCTATATCCACCCTCTCATCTGTTGATCGACCATATTATGTAGTATGTAGTATGTATGTATGTGTGAAGTTTTTAAATAAATAAATAAATAACACTATAAATAACAGTATGGAAATAGAAATATTATTTGGAAATAAACTCAGATATTTGTGCATTCCTTAAGGAACTTTAATGTGTGCTAATACGTTAACCTACGCCAAACTATAAATGGTAACACTTTCAAGGCATAAATCGAACTACGGCAATATAAATGGAACCTCGACCACAGCTTGTGCTTTAATTTATTAATATTTAAAGATTTTATTTACTATTTGTCAGGAACTTCCTATTATGGCAATATTTGTGGATATATGAGACTTATGATCTAGTTTAGCATAATGCAGCGAAACATGAAACAGATCAATCTAGGTTCCCAGTCGAACCTTAGTAAGCGGGACACAATACTGCACTTACGAACACAAATTGTTGATGTTAGATACTTATAAAGATGCAACCTTTCTGGAAGGAGAGAGAGAAACCTTTGCTAGAATAACACTAATATTTTAAATACAAACAAAACTGAGAACCATCCATAATTATAAGAGACTAAAACAAAAACTTTAAGACTGTTTAATTAAAAAAAACTGGGCATTTAATAGCAGAGCAAGTTTTGTTCATCTCAACTTTATCTCATGTCTGAGTTTAAACACCTAGTAGTACCTGTTTGTTATTGTTTTTCTTTTAACTTGCGAGAGAAACGTATGTATATTGATGTACTTGCACTCAGTCAAAGATTCTACATCAATAACAAAAGATAAAATACTTTGAATGAAAAACAGAAACAAGATTTATTACGTTTCAGCTAGCATTACATCGTAATAATTGGAGATCTAGTTTTTGACGGATGAAGAAGTGAGTACCTAAGTGATTCAAATACTGCAATTGGTAGATATTAGGATATAATGTCGAATGAACACCTAACCAATAGCAGAACGATATCATAATTAATATAACAAATAGAATATATAAATGATTTCTATGCATTTATATATTGATATTGTATTTATACTATATTCATTACTAGCTGCGCCCCACGGTTTCGCCCGTGCCTAAAATGTGTTTTGTCTCCCTCGGGAACCAGACCAATTTTCAGGATAAAAAGTAGCCTATGTCCGTCTCCGGCACCGAATCTACCCACATAGGTACCAATTTTCATCGAAATCAGTTCAGCCGTTTAGGCCGTTTTGAGTGGTAACAAACACACACATACACACAAACTTTGCATTCATAATATTAATAATAGGATGATGTGAAAGGCACAACCTCATAAGCTTACATGCCTTAATATTTCGGGTCGTTTCTCTTTCACACCACGAAATATTCGGCCCGTGGGGTGAATCGCTAAACAATCTTTTTTGAATTGGCTGTTTTTACCCCAGGATCAAACCGTTCCGAATGAGGAATTCAAAAAGAGACTTCTGCGATTCACCCCACGAAAAAAAATACGATCGAACGATGATCACTATGAATTAATTTTATCACACTCATGTAGAAAAGTAATTTAGTATTTTGTTTAAAGGTGTCGTTAAACCTGCAATTTAGCCTAATGAACCAAAACTCAGATAAAATCATCGTTTTTGTTAAAATTAATACAATGAAGGACAAAGGACCTCGGTGATTAGACACTGGAATCCTACTAGGCTACCTAGTTAATGAACGCTACTGATTGTCTTTTGCATTTAGTTATTAGTCAAGTGTATCTATCCCAATCTGTGATTTTTAGCGATAAGTTATTAATAAAAGGTAATGTATCCTAGTGATTAGCAAAGTATACCATTGACTAGCAACTAAATTCTACCCCACTATGCCTCAGGAGCAGTTTTTAGCGATAAGTTATTAACAAAGGGTAATGTATCATATTCTGTGATTGTTTATCATTTAATTTTAAATACAATGTTCTAAAACTCATTCTGAAATCTATTCTCAACTTTAGTTTCAATTTATTGTTAACTTTCTTACTACAATTAGTACTTACTTTAACCACCATGTTTGAAAATAGACTTCGAATATTGATTCAAATTGCGATTTTTGTGATTATAAGCAAGTGGAAGTATTTTTTTATATTTTTACGCCGAGCATTAATAGATAGGTACGGTACGTAATTTATTTAAACAAAGATTTCATTGAACATTTCTTTATATCTAAATGTTTGTTTCAATAACAATCCTCTACGCGATAGTTACACAAGACGTACAAAAATATTTTGTAGGAACTACTTATCGTATTACGTATTACTATCGTGTGGGGTGAATCGCGAAAGTCTCTTTTTGACTTCCTGATTGGAATCTTCGTTTGATCTTGGGTTAAAACAGCCAATTTAAAAAAGATCGTACAGGGCTTCACACCACGGGCCGAATATTTCGTGGGGTAAAAGAGAATGTACATTTCAACCGCGCGGCCAACTCATAAAATTTGATGAAACTTTGCCACGAATTAGTGGTAATTTGTTACTATACATAATATCATTTCCTAAATTTGTTGCAAAAAAAACTAAGACGCTATGACCAAAAATAGTTGGCCGCTAGCACCGCCACGTGCCGTAGTCACCGCCTATGATTACACAGAAACTAAGTAATGCAAATATGCGAATGATACCTTAAAAGAAAGGTCTTAATTTGTTGTATTTGTTGCAAAAATAAGAAATGAAATAACTTAAATAAACAAAAAGTTATGCAATATTTAGTTTCCGGTAATGGGTTGGCAGGTATCTCACCATTTATATCAAATTAATAGAGGTTTATGTGTATGGTCAATTTGTTGCTAATTTGTTGCAATGAATAAACAGAAAAAAATACTAGCAAGTAGTTTAAATAATTTGTTAGAGTCGATTTTAGTTGGCCGGTCGGACGGCAATATGCCTAAAATTCAATGGCGTTTAAATCGTTAGTGAAAGTAGGTATGAGCTTAGTTATAGTACTAATCGACAGATAACATATCCTAGTTTGGATAAATGTGGCGAAAATAGCCGTCAAACTCATAGTTTAGGATATAATAACTAAAATATAGTACCATCAAACTGTATAAGAGTAGGGTGACCATGATTACTTACATAAGTACGAATGCATCTTTTTAAAATAATAATAAGTAGATGGACGTGGATTTACATTATAGTATGTTAGTTTTTTCTTACCCTGACTTATCCAATTTGACTAAAGGAGCTATCAATGGTTCACCGGAATAAATCAGAAGGTTAGCAATAGTTTAATTATTACTTATTCTTGTGTTTTAATTCGTAACGATTCGTTATATCATTACGAAAGCAACTAAGATCCGCCTAGTACGATCACTGTTTTCCCCATATTTCTATACGCCATGGAAACATAGACATTGCGACAAGTAGATGCTTTGGAGATGTGGTGCTGGAGGCGGTTGCTGGAAGTGTCGAGGACCGATTGCCGCACCAACTATATTCGAAGAATCGGTATTAAGTAACGTTTTTCAGCAGTTGTGCAGAGTCGCATTTTAAGTTTTTTTAGCATGTTTCTTGGCGCGATAACGACTCCATCGAACGTCTTGTAGTTCAGGGCAAAGCAGAGAACACCAGAGGGCGAGGGCGGTCACCCATGAGATGGACCGACAAGGTGAAGTCTGCTGTGGGTGGCTCCTTGAACGAGTGCAGCAGGATGGCTGCCACAAGATAGAAATGGCAGATGATCGTGAGGCAAATAACATCTTTCTCTACGGAAGTCACAACCTGATGACCACGACCGCTCTGCCAAAAATGTCACGGCGAAGAAGAAGAAGTCCTAATTATTAATACAAACTTAATAGCGGATAACAATTATTATGGTCACATTGTCCTACAAATTGAGTGACACCTTTTCCCAGTCCGACGCTTGCAATTCATTTTTCACTCACTCCTTCATTAGCTACAATTATACAGGATTCTCATTGATCGATAGTCGGGTGTCGTGTCTAATCGAAGCTACTTACGAAATTTCAGCCTGTTAGTAATCAGTCCACTAAAATGTTCTTGGGATCTTAGACGATATAGGTAGCTATATTTTATATTCTATTCCGGTGAACTATTGATAACTTTTAGTCAAATTGGATAGGTCAGGTTAGGAAAAAAACTAACATACTATAATGTAAGTCCACGTCCATCTATTTATTATTAATTTAAAAAGATGCATTCGTACTAATGTAAGTAATCATGGTCACCCTACTCTTATACAGTTTGATGGTACTATATTTTAGTTATTATATCCTAAACTATGAGTTTGACGGCTATTTTCGCCACATTTATCCAAACTAGGATATGTTATCTGTCGATTAGTACTATAACTAAGCTCATACCTACTTTCACTAACGAAATAAACGCCATTGAATTTTAGGCATATTGCCGTCCGACCGGCCAACTAAAATCGACTCTAACAAATTATTTAAACTACTTGCTAGTATTTTTTTCTGTTTATTCGTTGCAACAAATTAGCAACAAATTGACCATACACATAAACCTCTATTAATTTGATATAAATGGTGAGATACCTGCCTACCCATTACCGGAAACTAAATATCGCATAACTTTTTGTTTATTTAAGATTTTTCATTTTTTATTTTTGCAACAAATACAACAAATTAAGACCTTTCTTTTAAGGTATCATTCGCATATTTGCATTACTTAGTTTCTGTGTAATCATAGGCGGTGACTACGGCACGTGGCGGTGCTAGCAGCCAACTATTTTTGGTCATAGCGTCTTAGTTTTTTTTGCAACAAATTCAGGAAATGAGATATGTATAGTAACAAATTACCACTAATTCGTGGCAAAGTTTCATCAAATTTTATGAGTTGGCCGCGCGGTTGAAATGTACATAAAAAAGAACCGACCCAATATTTCTCTCAAATCGTAGCAAACCGACTACTCGGCAAATAAGTTCAACTCCCAAGAATACCTACAGTCGTGGCAATACCTAAATAGAGGCGTGTACAATAGTACTCCTAAGAAAATATTTTACCTACGTACGTACCTGTAACGTACGTGGGGTGCAGTGCAAAGCGGCGCGAAAGATCAGTTGGCTTGATATTTTCGCGCGAACTGGATGCGGTGCCGTCGTGTTTTTGTTTAGTTATAATGCTGTACAAGACGATTCGCATGCACGTAGGACATAGCCGCCGCGTCGCACCGCATCACATTGAATTCGCGTGTCACCGCTTCATAACCGCGTTCGCTTTGAACCGCCTACCTAGGAAGTAGCGTAGTCGTCGCGTTATAGTGTGACGCTTACGCGTGTGACGCGCCTGTCATCATTGGCAAATAAACACAACGTTTGATAAAGATCTAACAAAAACGAATGCTTCCAAATTATCTTTGCATGTGAATAACTACATCACATTAACAAAAACAACAATCCTTTATTCATTTATTGTTTAAAAGTCAGCAATATAAACAGGTTTTGCTCACTACGGTACATTATGACGGGTTTAATGATAATTATGACCATGTCGCGCAAGTGTTGCAACACCTGCTGTTCATGAGAAGCTTTAGCGTTCGCTCCACTACATATCTTGTAATAACGACTTTTAGACAGTTTCGTGTACGTTCTGCATCTGTATTAAATTTTGCTCATAATTCATTTAGTATAATTTTTGTGATCGTGCCGTTATCTGAGGATTAGGAGACAATCTGAGAGATTTCTTACATAGATAAGTACATATCTCATATGTTGTTACGATACAAAACTGTACTTGTACTGCCTAAAATGGTTGCATCTGATTTATGGTGACAACGAATATTGTAGATTCAATGGCCACCAAAAAATAAAAATATATGTGCGATCCCCAAATATTTGTTCTCCCGGTGTACTTTGTGTCCGAATTGCCTTTGTGTTTATAAAGTCCACTTCAACACAGGGTATTGGATATCAAACACTTTCAGCTACTCATATTACGAGCGCCACTGCTAAATTTCATAGTTACACCATGTTTGGTTCACATAACAAAGGTTTGATTGGACGTATTTTTCCTTTTAGGTTAACAGTTGACATGTTATGGTCCCCTTTGTAAACGCTTAGAACTATTGAAAGACAGTTAAAACGAAAACATGACACAAATACGAAATAGGTAGATTTGCAATTTTATTAATGCTCAGCGTAAAAATTTAAAAAAATACTGCCACTTGCTTATAATCACAAAAATCGCAATTTGAATCAATATTTGAAGTCTATTTTCAAACATGGTGGTTAATGTAAGTACTAATTGTATATAGTAAGAAAGTTAACAATAAATTGAAACTAAAGTTAAATATAGATTACAGAATGAGTTTTAGACATTGTATTTAAAATTAAATGCTAAACAATCACAGAATATGATACATTACTCTTTGTTAATAACTTATCGCTAAAAACTGCTCCTGAGGCATAGTGGGGTAGAATTTAGTTGCTAGTCAATGGTATACTTTGCTAATCACTAGGATACATTACCTTTTATTTATAACTTATCGCTAAAAATCACAGATTGGGATAGATACACTTGACTAATAACTAAATGCAAAAGACAATCAGTAGCGTTCATTAATTAGGTAGCCCAGTAGGATTCCAGTGTCTAATCAGAATCATCGAGGTCCTTTGTCCTTCATTGTATTAATTTTAACAAAAACGATGATTTTACCTGAGTTTTGGTTCATTTAGCTAAACTGCAAGTTTAATGACACCTTTAAACAAAATACTAAATTACTTTTCTACATGAGTATGATAAAATTAATTCATAGTGATCATCGTTTGATCGTATTTTTTTTGTGGGGTGAATCGCAGAAGTTTTTTTTTTGAATTCCTCATTTAGAACATGGTTTGATCCTGATCCAAAACATGACACAAATACGAAATAGGTAGATACATCTACTACAGCATAACATATAATATGTATATAATACTTATAGCATTATCTACACGACCACACTGTTCACTTGTGGTGTATACAATCTCGTGTATACTTCACTATTAACTGATCAATCAATTAACTAAACAATGGCACTTAAAATATCACATGTAAGGACAGCTACAAAGTCATCCATGAATAAGACTGCCGGCATTGTAAAATTTGCAAATCCTGACAGGCGCGCCTGTCAAGATTTGCAATTTTTGCGGTGATAACGACAAATCCTCGCAATAATGTTTGCAGACAGCTGTGAAGATCTTACGACTAAACATGCTGAATGAAGATGACGGTATTTATTTTAAAAGGACAACATGTGAAACTAACGAACAGTAACAACACCGGACTTAAGTATTAGTACTAATAATAAAAACATTAACATTGCTTTGATTCATTATAACTAGTTCGCCGAACACTCAATTATGATAACACACAATGGCTCTACATTGCCTACTGTAGACTTACTCCTTACTGTTCCATTCACTATTTTATCTGGATTTCAATAAAGGTGAATAATTATAAAGTTTATTAATTTGAGAATACTTGACCATGTGATGGCCTGGCTGGACATGTATTCAGTTCAGCTCCTATCGGGCTGCGAGTGTAATACCGTAAATAACAATAATAATAACATAATAATAGCACAACTACACACAACGCCATCTAAACCCAAAGTAAATAAATAATTATAGCTTGTGTTATGAGTTCTAGCATACATGATGACGGCCATACAGTCCGAAGGTAAAATTGTAAATACTTAAATGAGTAAATAAAGCCTAGCAAAATATAGCGAGTATGATGATAATAGTTAGGGACCAGAAATAAAAATTGAGGAGAAGGCAACACAGTAAATCTGTGCACCGTAGGTACTATTCACAATGTGTGCGAAATAGTTCCCAGGATTTTTATGGTCTTGCGAGGAAAGTTGATTATAGAGAAGGCTTAAATTCATGCAAATAGCAAACGTATAATAATCAAGTTAGAAAATATATATTAACCTGGCAGTCCACGCCTGTCAGTCTTATCTGCAAAGATACATAAAGATATTAGCAACAGTCATTAGCATAGACACCAAATAAACTGGGTTAAATTTAAATAACCCTAATAATATAACCATTTTGACTTTAAACGATAACTTACGACAATCTTGAGTTTTATATGTGAAACCAATTATTTTTTAAGCTGACCTCATTTAAATAAATAACGGACATAGAGAAAGACTAAAATAAATATTTTTACATTGACGACACCAGTCCACTTGAAAAGACGTGATTAATCGCCATTTATTGTCTAACACTTGTTATTTTAGCCCATTAATAATGTACAAATTCTTAAAAAATAAACATTTGTAATTTTTATATGACGTAAGCATTAAAATTGTAATAAAATGAAATCTGTGTGAATTGACAACTCGTTTATTTATAAATCAGTTGAAAATTAGCTTAGTAGAACGCACGAAAAATTTGTACCTCTTACCTTCCAAGATTTATCTCATGCAAACAGTTAAAATAAAAATCTACATTAATATTTCACTAAGAGATACTGGTGGCAATGAGATGAGACCATCATGCAAATACAAAATTATCAATCACTTGTCTTTTGGTGTAGAATACGTGTGGATCAAAATATAATTGGAAATAATGATCTGTCGCGCACTATAATCTTGTAATATTTAATCATATCCACAATCAAACAATATTATTGAAACGCACGACAAACCACCAGATTTGATTTCATTTTTAACTGTATAGATTGTTTCATATCGGTATGTATACCTATATAAAATAATATTAAATACTAGACGTCCGCCCTCGCTTCGCTTCGTGTTACATAGCCTATAACCTTCCTCAAATACTGGGCTATCAAACGCAAATCCGACTGATAGTTTCGACTGATAGGCTTCAAACAAACAAACTCTTCCGCTTTATATATTAGTACCTATAGTTTAGCTATGTAAAACATAATTATACGATATCTGGAATAAACTGAAAGCCATAATAAAGAAATTCAAAACGAAAATATTATGGAATGTTTATAAAAATGTGAGTGAGATCGAAATAAAAAAAAACAAACACCAGAAAATATTAACCAAACCAAAGATTACCGATTTAACATGGGCTTGAAATAACTCTTAACACTTTACAGCATTATGGAGTCTCACAAATTTAAACTATTGCTCCATTCGTGAGAAAAGGTGTAAGATAAGGTACGGTTGTTTAGCAAATGTTAATTATCTATCTAACAATTGTTCAGAGACATTTCTCATCTTATGCCCAGTTTCTATTGAGAGTGCAATACGCTACCTTGCCTTACCTCCGTAATTATGAACCTATTTATAGCAAACTAGGTAGTTAAAAAGATAAACTATACCTATTGTGTACACTTCACAAAATTTTATCTCTAAGGTTTAATTAAATCACATTAACATTTAGAAGATTTAGCCCTTCTTTCTTTAAATTATAATCCAATAAAATTTACAAGTTTAAAGCATTACCTAATTAGCCAAACTACTTAACACAATTTGTTGGCAATGGAAACCATAAGACAACTCGTAATATTAATAAATCGGTTCCCTACCCGTAGTACACCTGATAAGTTCATCTGGGTAGACTACGGAGACTACCGTCGATGTCGATGTCGGATTTTAAGTTTTCGAAGACCACTACATCATCATTTATAGAGTTGCAATTTTGTACTCAAAAGCTGCATTTTGATTGCGATTAGATCAGTGCATTTGGGATTAGTAAACGGTTGCTGCTACCGTTTAGTTTAAAAACAAGAGCATTTGCCAGAATTAGGACGGTGAGATTTCCAGCAGAAATTGGGTGAGCATGTCTGGAAAGTATTCACACTCAACTGAATTCTTGGTTGTGTAGAGTTCCTGTTTTGAAAATATAGATTCTGATTCAGTTCCACAATGCGTAGTACCGTCAACAGATCATTTATTGTCTTTGGCAATACACGTTTACAATTTCATACAAGAACCAGTTATCGATCGTTGCATTTCTTTTTTAACCCATTTCGTCCCACTGCTGGGCAAGGGTCTTTCCCATAGTGCTCCACAGCTCTCTATTCGACATCGACTTGGGCCAGTCGTTCGCAAAGGCATCCAAGTCGTCGCACCAGCGTTTGCGAGGTCTGCCTGGACAACGACGCTCTCCGTCCTCTGGCACCCACTGTGTGACGACCGTTGCATATTAGTTAACAAAATAGATTTAACTGTGCCGTCGAATAGTGTGCTGATTAGGTAGCAGTCAATCGTCGTATGACTCTATGAAATTAAACATTTATGAAAATAGGGTTTTCTATGCATATTTGACAGATAGTGCCGTAAAATTTTATATTTAGGTACTATTTATTATATCACACTTTGTCCCTCAATGACGTTTTCCGAAATATAACATATTATTAAATGATTTATTATTATTATACTTAAAAGTATATTTAGTCCGAAAAAATACTCAATACTATTTTACAAAAAGTGGTGAGTTTAACCCCAGGTTTCAAATAATATCAGTCGAACTGTATGGAAAATCTCTGCTCTACATATCTACTTATATTCTACGTACTTATCTTTGTACTTTCTCAAAATCAAATATTGGTTTTGCACGATCGAGAAACATAACAATCTCTGTTAAGCATTAATTTCGAACTATAAAAAAGTATGACGACAGCGCCAGCGTAGAACTAATATAGTATTAACGAAAAACGCATGTAGCTCTATACAATACAAGATAAGTATTTATTTATTCAATAGTAGTCTAATGCAATCACCAATCACCGACAACCTTTCCGCTATTTATTCTTTTGCAGTATAACAGTGTTATCTACAAGTATGGAATATGGATCCCACAATAGTATAAGCAATGATGAGGAAAACTTACAATCTGATTCATCATCGTCGATATCTAATATTCCAGAATCACTTTTCGTGTCATCGTCGACTGGTCTGTGCCTTGCCCGAGACTTTCTAGTTACGCCATTCATATTGTCATGCTTTTGTTTTTTATTTAACTAAACAGAAAATATTATAAACACACGAATTTCTTACATAATGAAACCACATCAATATCTTAGTAAATTTAAAATAACACTAAGACATTGCACATTGAATTCTGTGATTAGATAGCAGCTGATAGTAATAACTTATCTAAAAGTTTTCTATTGGTCCTAACATTTGGACTAATTTCGTCACAGTAAATAATAATCAAACTACTCCATTTTACAAGGTCATTTTAATATGTAATGATTTAAAAACTGCCTTTGTGGTTCGGTGGTAGGTACTATGTACGGATTACTACGCAGAGGTCTCAGGTTCAATCCCCGGGTCGGGTAAAGTGATATCGGGTTTTTCTGTCGAAACGTTCTTAGTATTAGTCCGGAGTCTGGAATTGTGCCCGATATATGGCAACAGCCTCTCCCCCTGTTACATGGGACCTAAAATAAAAATTGGCGAAAAGTGGGTGGTTGATCACCTCTGCCCCCTTAGGGGATAAAAGGCTTGAAGCTATGTATATAAGTATAATTTAAAATACCATTGAGTCCTTTCCTGGTATGTCAAAAAAAGCATTTTCATAAAAAGATGTTAGGAATTTTTACTTATCTCTTCACCAGCATTGGTATACGTACGACTATCATGCTGTATTACTCAGTCCCCTTTTTCAAAGTAAAAAAATATCCTGTTTTTATGGACTGTCAGATATGTGATATGTTAACTCACAAAACAATGGAACTGTAAATGTTAAAAGTAACAAATGTAGACGTACGCTCAGAAAGCATGGCCCAAAATATCTACCAGAAATAAATTCAATTAGGTACTTGTCGTCGTTTGTCATGCATGTCAATGGCATATTAGGTATCTATTGAGAGTGTGCACTGCTATGACAACAGGGCACTAACTAAATACAATAACAGGGCAAAAAAGTATTCGAAGATGTTTAACAAAAACGTTCTGTAATATTACTGAAAGTTTGCTTATGACATGTCCTACATTATACGGTTTAAACAGAGATTTTTATTTTACGGTGGGCAGAGGCTTGGCGAAGCCAAGCTGCAGTACCAATGTACTATCAGGTGAACATCTGGTTCGTCTGCCACCGTTAGCAATACAAAGTCTATAAGGTCTCCGGGAGGAAGCAGTCACGTAATAAAGTATATTATGTAATTGAAATCAAAGCGACATGGTCGAGTGAAAAAAATGACGAAAGTTACAAATATGCGTTTTTAACGCTTTAAATTCGTACCTATAATTTTTTTTACTATTTTTTATTTTAGCCTACCATAGTGACTCTACCCCGCCTGATGGTAAGCAGTCAGTGGAATCCAGAAGTGGTGGCCACCATTCCAAAAGCCGTAAACTGCTGGTATGGTGACCTCCACCACGGCGGCTGGGAATGTGGTAGGGGAAGGGAATAAGGGAGGTGAAGATAGAGGAAAAGGAGGACATTGGGCCTCCGGCACTCTCACTCACCACGAAACGCAGTAGCACGGGTACTACTACTCTTCTATGAGAGGGTAGTACTTCGCCGGTCGATCCGTTCATCTACGAAAGTGCCACTTTCAATCAAATCTGTAATCTTTATGACAGCTTTTTTTTTTATTATTGCCTACAGTGGCAGACGAGCCAACAGCCCACCTGATGGTAAGTGGTAACTGTCGCTCATAGACTTCTGCAATGCCAGGGGCTCTGCGAAGCCGCTGCCTACCGTGATATTAATGCTCTCTTTAAACCTCGTTTGAAGAAGGACATGTCATAGCGCTCGGGAAACACCGCACCTGGTAGTTCGTTCCAGAGCCTGCACGTACGTGGGAGAAATGAACGCTGAAAACGAACCGTGCTAGACGTGATCGTGTCCAGGTAGTATGGATGAACTTTGCTGCGATGTCGAGTGGTGCGATGATAGAAAGGAGACGATGGCACCAAGTCAAACAGTTCCTCAGAGCTACATGAATAACTAATTTGTTTTTGCATGCGACCGAAAAGAATCATAATAATAAATGCACTCTAACTTAACAATATCTTTATAATATACCTACGTATTTAAACAGTCTATTTACTGACTAACAATTAATAAAAATCATATGCTGTAAAAAATTTAAAATCCCAAGCTTGAATGAGCACAGTGTGCGCTTTTGATGATGGACTCGGTTAGGTAAAGCGTGTAGCCCTTATTTATAAATAGGTATCTACTGCCCTAAAAAATAAACCAACCATATTTTCATGCTATAAACCTATGTGGCGTGTAATGCTTGCAGTGAAGCTTAAGTAAAATAAAATGGCAAGAGTTATAATCACTTATCATCAGTGTCATAATTTGTTAGAATTAATGGTCACACACATGAGACATGTTGATATCTTTGCGTCCTATTAGGTACGTTACTGTAAGCTAACGACAACATTATAACATTATTACCTTATCAACAAAATAAAGCGGTATTTAACTGGTATAAAAACGACACTGGGGGGAAAACTTCGTTCAGCAACGATCTCTATGAGTCTATATTAGTAGGCTACAATTCAGGATCAAAATTATTTAATACCTGAGACAAATGTAATCTTATACCTACACATATCGATCATCATATCGACATTCTGCAGCCAAATACATTTACCAACGATTGTCACTATGCCTTCAGGCCAATGGCAAACTACACCAAGCCCCAGAAGAAAAGAAGTATAGACTCGGTATAATCGTAAACGAATAAATATTTATATTGTATCTTGTAGATAGTATAGTACAGAAATAATAGGTGTACAGTAGGTATAAAACAAACAATAATAAAATAACAAATCTGTGGCAATAATATGAGCAGAAAGAGAAGACATTCTCACCTCTAGCGTACACAGGAAAATCGCCGTCGGATCGACTATGAGTAAGCATGGGTCCGTAGCACCGCCACGGCGGACGGTCGCGCAGCGCCCGTGGGCCCTCCACGGCCGTTCACCTAAGCCAGGCCATCAGAAGAAATACACGGCACACGGGCCCTACTTTTACTAATCACACTCGGCGTGGCGTCCAGCGCACAGAACTAACATCAACTCGCCGATGGCGGCGCCACAGAGGCGCGGAGGCTGCGCGGCGCATCTCCCTCGCGCATCCCTCACCCTTTCTGTTTCTTTAAGCCCGGTACCCGTCGCGACGCAGTTCTACCAATCTCCATATAAACACGTGTACAGTATCAATTACGTGATCGTTCCATGTGTAACAAATGCCTAGTTTTGAATAATGGCTGATGAATGAGAATAGTTTATGAATATGACACTGTATAATGCTCATATGTACAATAAATATTTTCTCTATTTAATCCTATGAATTAGGGTCCGTTTACACAGACCGGCTCGGAGAACATCGGCGCGCATTTTTCTTTTCACACAGACCGGATCGTATACGCTTGGAGTTGGTCTGAGCAGAGCCGCCAACTATTTCACATAGACCGGCTGGGAGCGACCTGAAAGCGGATACGCTCGGAGCCGGTCGGATACGCTCGCAGCCGTTCGGAATTGCTCACAGCCGGTCGTATACTCTCGCAGCCGGTTGGATGTGCTTGGAGCTGGTCGGATGCACTTGAAGCCGGTCGGATGCGCTCGGAGCCAGTCGGATGCACTACAAAGGCAGTTACAGTTACGGTCGGTGTGGGGAAGCGCGCACGCAATCGGAACCGATCGGCTGCGCGAGCGAGAAAGAGCACGCAATCGGAGTCGATCGGCTGCGCAAGCGAGAAAGAGCACGCGATCACACCAAGCGCCCTCAAGCATTCTTAATGACAAAAGCAGTGCACATGCAAAAATAAACCTTTATACAAATACTAAGAACCTTGTTTTCAACGTGATAAGAATCTGCTCTCCTCTCCGAGCCGGTCTGTGTGAACAGACCCTTAGAAGAATAGTCTTGTTTACATATATATTATTATATAGGTAATCCGACTTAAATAAAAAAAATGTGGTGCAGGTGCCTCAGGTTAGGTGCAGCCTTATATTATAACAAAGTTGCGAGTAGCTATAAACAGGGCAAAACTGGATCTAGGGGGCGCCATAATCATAATATACCAGCTCGCCGTTCATCATATCAGTCGAATGGCGACCCTCCGTCTTTCGCTCATCATCAGCCGAATGACGATCGCCCGCAACCCTGTCGCTACTCTACCTACTCGTTGGACTTTGGAGGGGCGCCACTATTTAGTTCCTGCCCAGTGTTGGAAAATCGTAATGCGAGACCAAGACAAGGCAATGTAAGTTTGTGCAAAGTAGCAAGCACGCACAGGGGGGGTCCAGCAATGGACGGCAATAAAATGACGATGTCCAAAGTTAATAACGTAATGTCTAAAATCGCCAATCCGCTTTACACAAATGGGTATCATTGCTCAGAATTCTCTGTAGGTATGAGAAAAGCCTCAGTGGTAATATAATGGGCTGTTACGCAAGCCCTACGCAGTTCTTATGTTTAAACAAACAATTAGATAATTTAGTACAAGATTCTGTAATCTCTATCACACAATGACGTAGAACTCATCTCTTGGTAGTATTACCTACATGCAGCAATTTTTTCCCCTTTCATTTCCTCACCTCCCTGAATCCTTTTACCTACCCCACTTCCTTCACTGGCATTGCAGGAGCAATGCTAGGGACTCTGAGTCGTCCATGAGCGACAGTTACCACTTACCATCACGTGGGCTGTTTGAACGTCTGCCACTGTCGGTAATAAAAAAGAAATGTAGTGTTGAAGTAATAACTTAACTGTTGCGTAGAATAATTGAAATATGTATAATATATTCAAATATATCGTTACTGGTAGGGATATTTGCATTTTATCTACAATTAACTTAAACATTAGAATAATCTGAAACACAGGTTTAACCTAGTTCAGGTAGTAGTTAAATATTCGGGCCTATATTTTTAATTTATGTACATATTATTCTATTTTAGCTATTCTTACAATAATTTTATGTCAATTAATTATTTTATGTATTATTTTTAAATGAACATTGTAATAACTGTACATACATAAATAAATGATTATTATTATTATTATATTATTATTATTAACTAGCTGCGCCCTGCGGCTTCGCCCGCGCGAAAATTGCTAATGTGTTTAATTAATGTAACTCGGGAATTAGAGCGATTTTCGGGATAGAAAGTAGCCTATATCCCGAAACCAAATCTATCTACATACCAATTTTCACTGAAATCGGTTTAGCGGTTTAAATTGAATATGGTGGTTAAGTATTCTTAAACTTTCTAAATTACCGCGAAATTTTCTTAGTTTTTCTTTCATAAGAACCTTCTCCTGACAATAACAAACACAACAAAAAAAGAATTAACGAAATTGATCTAGCCTTTCACGCGTGATGCCATGACCAAGGGAAATAGGGATTCATTTTAATATATATAGATAGATAGATTATCTCTACCAGTAGAGATATAAGTAACCTTTTCTTCCATTATATCGTTACTGATGCACAGTGGAAGGGATAGTTGGAATTGTTTTCCTTATTACTACTAGTCAGGATAAAAGTTTTCAAGGGTTTCTTTATTATTAATTAGATAGTACACTAAATATACTATAGTAGTACATATATTATAATTTAATACATAAATATTCGCCATTTATAATAATATTGTACTCACTTATATCACCATTAGCAGTGGCTGAATCAAATGGTATAGATAAATGGCGACCACCTTTGACCACCGGACGCACACCCAGATTTGATTTCTCCTCGTTCTCACCTAGGTAAATATATAAATTAAATTCAAAATGCTGAATTCCTTATAAAATAACTAAAATATAGAATAAATTAATGATCATCATCATAATCAGCCAAAAGACGTCCACTGCTGGACATAGACCTCCCTCAGTTTTCGCCACTGTGGCCGGTTGTGAGCCGCCCTCATCTAACGGTTGCCTGCCATAAGGTCGTCGATCTACCTTGTGAGGGGTATGATAATGTTATTTAATTTATTTAAAGATATGTATGTATTTTTAAGTATTATCTAAACTAATTTAATAAAGAGAATAGATTAGATTTTTTGTATATTTGTTTGATAGTTTGCAACAATAGTTACCGATTTGTAAATTCTTTAACTTTTAGTAAAATAAATTAATTGTATGGGTAGGTAGGCTATATTTGATTATGGTTGATATTATTTTCTGTAAGAGTTTGTTGTGAGACCAAATTAAACTTTGACACCTAAGCAAAGCGAGGGTTGTTACCACTATTATTGAAGTTATACTTCTTTTGGCGCGATTGAGAAAAATGATGAGAGTGAATTTTTACGATGCGCGCGCACACCGACAGAAAAAAGCAACACCCTGAAGTTAGTTGCGAACATTTTACACCCTGAAGTTAGTTGCGAACCTTTGTGTTCTCTAGAATGCACTGTTTTGAAAATAAGTGAAATCTCAAAATTGGAAACTTTTAATCCCACCCCTAAAAAAAGCAACTCAAAAGAATGAGTACACATTTTAGTAGGTATTTGATCTCTAAAACATATTTCAGATGGTCTTACATTAATATATTCAAAGTAACTGAGTTCAGAGTTCAAACTCTCCGGACACTCCACTAGAAAGCCAATATAGGGACACTAGACTGGGTAAATAGGAACCTCTCTTGACATTGTCTCAGGAGTCGTAAGTGTGACCAGCAAGTAAGATGCACCAGGCGAGACTTAATTAGTCTACCAATAGAATATCTACTAATAGAGCACCATTACAACTATCAAACCAATATTTATATTTTTTTTTACATTTTCAAGGATATCAAATTAAATTAAATGCTATGAAACATTTTACATTAAAAAACTTTATTTATTTTGTGCTTACGTAAATTATAAATTGAACCCTATGCTTAAAATTTTAAGTCTCGATTTTATTTTATTTTATTTTGTTAAGGCCACCTCCATTGTACATTTATATTACAGGTCTGTGGGTATGGCATATTATCATCAGCCTATCTACCTCAATAGACTGTAAAGGTGTGATGTCACAAGTCTATTAAGGTTGTGAGCATGCCCATTGTGCCTACAACAGTGGATCCGCGCTTGACTTCTTATGCACTGACTTTGTTTCTCTGTACCGCCTCAATAGGTAGACTGGTAAAGAATGCCATTGGCATTAATTCAGCCTATGTACAGTAAGTATGTGAAGTTTTTAAATAAACAAATTATATAATTAAAACCCAAAATATATATAAATAGTTAAAATATGCAGAGAACTATTTCACAATAAGATGTTTTATGTGCATATGTATGTCCAAAGAATAGTCTAATTTCTGAGCAATCTTTTCCAGACAGCATTTGGATCAACATATTTAAAGGTTAGAGTAAAGTAATATGTATTTAATTTGTAAATGCTTTATTGTACACATCTTTTAAATAAAGTTACTAACAATAACAGGTAGGTATAAAAACATACAAATAACAGGAGATTTCAACAATACAAATCAAATTATCACATCCCACATTGGATTGTCAATATATGACACATAATCTGCATAGTCCATGTAATCATGCATGCTCCCAGCTCTTCTGTGTCTCATTCTTGATACATTATTGCTCTGTTGCATAAAATAATCCTTTTTATATAACTCCTTCCAGTCTATATTATCTATATTTGTAATGTTATTTAAATCACGTCTACAGAGAGAATGCCATAAACATTGATTATCCAGTTTTGTTTTGAGTCTGGTGCATGTCTCACTCACATTAAGAATATCTCTCACTGACAAGTTGAGCATGATTTTGAACAGCACTTCTTGTGGCAAACCACTCAAACTTGCACTGGCATAGCCATAATGACTTAGTATTCTGCTTTTCACTGCGGACAGCACTTTATTCTTGAAGGTAATTGAAAAATGTTTTAAATCTCGAAATATCATTGGAATAGATGTAGCCTGAGGTGAGACAACATAACGGCTTACAGGTAAACAAATTGAATAAGTTTCAAAGCTCAATTCATTGACTACTACATTCACTAACACAGTTGCTCCCAGTGGACTCATGATCAATTTCAAAGTGATGTTCGTAAATCCAGACATTACAAATGTAGCTTTACAAATTCCTGTGGGTAATTTCCATCGAGATAATTGTGTCATATTGAATGTTTTCATAAGATCGATTACTTGTAACTCATCATCAACAGGCAAAAATCCATTTTCTATCATCAATACCACAATTAGCACAAACAACAAATCCTTTTGAACGGAATCTGGCGTTGGATGTTCAGATACAATTATTTTAACAGTCTCATGTAACAATGATGTTACCTTTTCGGTGGTACTTTCTTCTAAAGCGACATCCATGTTACACACATAATTACAAAAAACAACTCAATATAAGACTTCGTAACCGCCTCATAATATTTCTGAACAATAAGCCTAAAAAACTAGAATTTCTTTCACAATTATTTACTTATTACATTCACAGTGAAGTCAACCGAAGGCACTAACTTGACAATGACAATTGACAACTATGACAAGTACAATTTCACAACAAATTAAAAAACACTGCGCGTTTACGAAGATTGAAGTTTGACATTTTTTTATCAAGCAATATTTAAAAATTCTTTTCTTTTCTCGTATTTTTTGTAAGTACATAATTTGTGTGCGTTACGATTGCTCCGCCAAGTTATCAAATCAGAAAAAAACTTTGCTCAATATTTTGTCAGAATTTGTCGAAATCGAAGGGTACAAACAAAAAATTTGAAGTAGAAATAAAGAAGATAAAAGGGTTTTAAGTTGGCCGCGCCAACGTAACGTGTACGATTGCGCGGCCATGGAGATCTCAGCAACTGCTTGGGTTAGAGATCTAATTCTTTTTGTATATTGAAGACTGAATTTTTCGAAAATTGTCGAAAAAAGAATTAGAAGTTGTAGATAAATATGGTACGAAATATTTAGTATTGAAAGTTATGGCCGCGCAATCGTAACGTTGTTGATTCTTTATTGTTGATTATTTCTTTAAAACTTAAGACTTTATACATTAAAACTATTACAAGAAGAAAGGTCTTTATTTGTCGAAACTAATAAAAGCAATAAATACTATGTCAGTTTAGTTAAATTGTCGAAATCAGCCCAAAACAGAAAGTACGTGGCCGCGCAGTCGTAACGCTACTTTGCACGCTGATATCTCATTATCTGTAATTGCTAGGATTTCGGTAGAAGTGTAATGAATATATTCGTAATAGGTACGGTTGTACTTCGTATGTAATTTAAAAGTAGGTAAGTATATCTTTACAACATAAAACACCTTAACATATAAAGCAAAACACTTGAAAACCTTGGCGTTACTCACATTCACATTAAGTACTCAATAACAGTATCAAACATAATCAATAGGTACTTTATTTATTGAGTTAGGTACTTAATTGAAAAACAGAATGTGAGTGTCCCTGAAGTAAAATTCGTAATGTAATGAAATATTGTTTTATTTAATTGAACTATATGCACACAGGAACATACAGGTTTAATACTTTTAAGTAAAAATACCTAAGAACTATTTTAAATTTTAAAAGTGTTACTTATTTATTTTGATTAATTATTGTAGGTAAATGGTAAATGTATTTTTTTAACTTTCGTGGCAAAAAAGCATACAGCCCACCCCACCTAATGGTAAGTGGTAACTGTATTACTGCAACCTGTGCACAAAACAAGCTTGTTTAAGGTATTAAGGTAATCCAATGGAAATAATTATACTAAACAGGGTTTTTTTTTTTATATAAGCCTACCAAAGTGACTCCACTCTGCCTGATGGTGAGCAGTCAGTGTAATCCAGAAGTTATGGACATCATTCCAAAAGCCTGACTACTGATATGATGGCCTCCTATATGGCCGCTTAGAGAGATGCTTTTTCTTGCCCTGCTTAAAGGACCCAGGATCATAATTAGATGGGAACACATGAGCTGGTAGAGAGTTCCAGGCCTTAATTGAGCAATAAAAGTATGAAGTGCTGAACCAATTGGTTCGTGCTAGGACTGCTTTTGGTTTTCAATTTTTATCATTTAATCGGAGCTATATTTTAAAAATATTAGTAGAACAATTTATATAATTGTGTTAAAGCTGTATAAAAAGTAAGTACTTACAATAATTTTACTATGTAAATTACACCATGGAAGTTTATTTTCTGTTTATTTACTTTTTATACAGTTTTCACATACTAAAAAGTGTTCTGATAATATTTTTAAAATATAGCTTAGATTTAATAATAAAATTTGAAAACCACAAAAATATGACACTAAATTGTGAGGTTGCCACTTTTATGTATGATCACTCTATTATATTCATGGGTGGTCAAAGGACACTTAAAAAGTCGGTCCAGATACTGTGTACTTACTGTTCTTTTATTGTGTAACCTACACTTTTATATCATAGTGATGTACAACAATGAAGGTGTTTTGGAAAATTGATGACAGTGCTTGACAGTTAGACCTGACGCATCGGTGCTGCCACCTTGTGGGCGCCAATTTAGAAAACCTCTCAGCAATTTTCTTTTGTCCAATGTGAATTATACATTTTGTAAATTAAACATTAAAATTTCTGAAATGGACATTGAAAATATTTGTTTTGATAGCGCTGTCAAAATGGAAGACCTTTTACCAAAGTAGCGCCAACTAATAGCGAAGATTTTCTTAAACACTATTGGTATTGTTACTGTAGATATTACTACATTCATCAAAGGACTTCAAGTTTTCATTTTCATTTTAAAACAATGTACTTTTAAACCATCTGACCTCTAAGCAATAGACAATAATTATTGTGTCTGCTTGTGTGGTGATTAAAATGCAGCAGATTTTATAGTAATACCTAATGTTTATGCGTAAGGTTGCATTGTTATAATACTATAACAGGTTAACAGGTTGTGTGTGTAGGAGCAGGATCCTTAAGAGACAATGTTATTTCTATTGTGTCTGATATTACAATATATGAGAGTTTAATGTTGTTTAAAACTTTTCAATCTAGATTTAGTTTTTTTTTATTTATAAATTGTTTGAATAAATTAATACATGGTCATTAAGTGAAAAAAAACAATAGCTACTGGCAGAAAAAAAACTATAAATAACAAATTACTTACATAAAGGATTATTTTTAATATTATAAGGCAAGCAAGAATTAAATTTCACATATTTAAATTACTTTATTGCTTGATGCATGTTTATATTTTTTAAGATTCAATAAACATGGTGTGTAGCTTAAGAATTTTAAATCAATCTCCATTTAGACAATAAAGCCTTAATAATATGGTGTATAAAAAATAAGTATCTATACTTACTTTTTCACCAGTATTGATTCAAGCTATATAAATATATCTAATATAATACAAGCTAAATTGCTCATAGATAACCATCATTGTTTACCATCTGTCGCCTTATCCTGAACTAGTCATAAATAGTACCTATTTTAAATTAAAGTTTAAATATTTCCCTACCAAATAAGTTTATAGTCTCATTAATACATGAGATACCTAGGTACCTAACCAAAAATGTGAAGGGAGGCAACTTACTTTAATGCGAAGTTTAAGGTAAGTACCTATTTTAACTAACATAGTAAGTACCTACGTACCTACCTAATGGCAGCAGTCTGCTTGATGAGGTTATTTAAATCATCATCAAACTAAGTTTAACAATTTTCAAGTGTAAAAAGTTTCTGTATATAGTTTAAATAGTATATATAAAAAGGTAAGCTTACCAATGCTTCCACTATTTACTGATTTCTTGTTACTCTTCAAAGAACCATCCAAGTTGTGATTATTTGAATTTTTATCGTTGTCACTAGCCATCGAAAGGATTCAATTAGAAATTGTAATAGTTTGAAAGTATCACAACTCAAAGTCAATAACAAACATACTCATAATTTCACTAGTTTGTAAAAATAACTTTAAAATTAAAAACAGTAATTTTCATGTTTACACATCTAACTATCAGACAGATGACAGAAACAGAAACAGTCAGAAAATAACTAAAATTTTTAATCTATTTATAGCTGCGTTCAAATCTAAATATTTTTAACGATATTTATGCTGGCCATTGACGATCGGTTTTTCGCGTCAATTTAACTGACCTAAAACCAAAATTTGATCGTTAGTGTCGAATCATTACTCCAGAGTTTTAACTTAACTGACGACGCGCCAAGGATTTTTCCGTGGCTACTATAAATAAACTTTCAGTTTATTAGAGTCTGTTCAAAAAAAGAACTGTCGTGGCCAAATTGTAATAATAATAATAATAATATAGCATATGTAATATTAATTAGAAACCTAGTGAGAGCTGAAGTCCATAGTAGGTTCTAGGACCTGTGTGACGGATCTCCAGGCTCTCCTTGTATATATTAGTATCTATTTAATAGCTAATGCGTACATTGGGAGTTGTTTGAGAAATAAATCAAATAAATGCATGCACGGTGTGCGTGTGTGTGTGTGTGTGTGTGTGTGTGTGTGTGTGTGTGTGTGTGTGTGTGTGTGTGTGTGTGGTGTATGGTGTGCGTGTGTGTGCGTGTGTGTGTGTGTGTGTGCGTGTGTGTGTGTGTGTGTGTGTGTGTGTGTGTGTGTGTGTGTGTGTGTATGTGTGTACTATATAAATTATTTTAATATAATCAAAATGTTTTCTGTTTCAGTGTAATCTAGGGACAGCAGCCATTTTGTTACCGTTTGTTTGCATTGAAATTTGTTCAAAGGATTGATATTTAATTGTTTATTCACTTTGTTATATACGTAGCCACACAGGAATTGGAAGAAACGTTGCGCAGCTGTTGTATTTACGTGGCTTACGTGACAGACAGCGAATTTACGACGGGAGGTGTTATATTTGGTGGGATCGTGAGGGAATAGGGCGTGGGTATTCAGGATCAGTTTGAGAATGAATAGCTTACGGACTGAGAGAACATCGCAAATTTTATACAGCTCGGTGGTGGGAAACTGATAAGGCAGCCGCCAACCAACTTTCAATAGAGCTCTTTGTCCTCGCTCAAGTCTCAAAAGGTTAAATTTAGTTGTGCCGCCCCATGCAATGACACAGTATTGGATGAGCGACTGGGCCAGTGCTAAGTATACCAGTTTTAGTACATTCGTGTCAGCAGAATGTCGCAGATTTTTAAAAACGAAGATGAGCTTCCGTAATCTGGACGCAAGTGCCTCTACGTGGAGCTGAAAGGTAAGCTTATCGTCAAAATATATCCCTAAATATTTAATGCAATTAGTTCGTTTCAGAGAACGACAGTTGCAGCTTGCAATTGGTCGTGCACCACAGGAGTGAGCAAACAACGGACTGAGGTAGGGATCTGATTTACCAGCAGATGTGAGTGAAAAATACAGGTAAAATATTTTGGTAGCATTCAATGTGAGCAGATTTCGTGTAAACCAGTTCATGACGTGGTTAAGACCCGCTTGTGCACATGCAACAACTGAATCCCAAGTGAAATCACGGAATATCAGGGCAGTATCATCGGCATATGTGAAGATAGAACAGTTGTGAAGGTTTAAACGACATAGACTATCTATATAGATAAGAAATAGGGTAGGGCCGGTAATACTTCACTGAGGCACCCCGTAAGGCACTGGAAGTTCATCACTCAGTCATTCTCCAATCCTCACACATTGCCGCCTGTCTGTAAGATAGCTAGAGAACAGGTGAGAGTTGAGGACCTCTTATTCCCAGCCTCTCAAGTTTAGCCAATAACAATGGGACAGACACCGTATCAAAAGCCTTTGCGAGGTCTAAGAATATGCCCAGGACTTTTTCTTTTTTGTCAAGGCTGGTAATAACATGATTGGTTAAATCTAGCACAGCATTTTCTGTAGAGATGCCTGAGCAGAAACCATACTGATGTGCCGAAAGAAGTTTATATTGCTCTAAGTGCTTAATGAGTCTGTTATTTATTAACCTTTCAAGCACCTTTGAGAGCGTGGGAAGAATTGCTATTGGCCTATAATTGTCTGAATGGTGTCTGCTCCCATTCTTATGGATTGGATGTACGATGGCTAATTTATATGCATCTGGAAAAACTCCTATGTTTAAGGCCATGTTGCAGAGATAGGTGAATGGTGGGATCAGGATGTTTTTGAAACGTTTGAGGAAAGTGCCTGAGATGTTGTCTGAGCCTATCGCACAATCACTCCTAAGGTTCATCACCAGCTGCTCGATTTCTGACTCATCCGTTTCCAACAAAACGAAAGAGTTTGGCAAACTGTGCGATTCCGAGATTGTGTTGAAATTGGTGGTGGTAGTCATTTTTTCTGCTAAAGAGCGTCCCACGTTAGCGAAGCAGGTGTTTATATTATTTATTGATTTTATAGGGTTGGAGGGCGAGAGGAGTTCGATGGCCTGTGATTTTCTTTTGGTGGTGTTGGTGATATTTTTTATGATTTTCCAGAGTTTTCTATTGTCTTTTTATGCAGATTGTAATTGGCTTGTATCATATTTTTTCCTTGCGGTTTTAAGTAGATTTGTGCAGTAGTTTCTATACCTTTTATATGTGTTAATAAGAGTGTCATTGTTTGGAGAGTTTTTCAACTTAACATGTAAGTTGTCCCGATTTCGTAAACACTTTAGAAGGCCTGGTGTCATCCAGGGCTTCTTGAGTCTTTTCCGGTTGGGTACTAGTTTTAAGATTTTGTTTTAGGTCAGGACTGAGTTTAAACTATTAATGAAGAAATTAGTGGCCTTGTTAACGTCGCGGTGATTGTAGATTGGAGAGAAGTCTATGTGCAACAGATCAGATTCAATTGTGGCGTAGTCAAAAATTTCGATTTTCTATTTGTGTAATTGTGAACTAACGGTCCGATTAATAAAGTAATATTAATAAGTAAATTATTATTATTAATTATTATTAATATAATAATTATTAATTATGTAAGTTATTAAGGTACTAATAATTAGTAAGGGAGCAGACGCACTATAGTATTGTCCAAATGTCCACAAAACAAAATAGGTAATCCTACGACGGTTCTCCTTCTGAACAGACGTCAGACTTTATTAATCAATGACGTTATATAGTTTTTTATTCATTGTTATTAATGTACTCTGTGCTCCAAACTCACCGTGAGTGTGTGAGCGTCATTCCCAGTCATTTTATTGGCCTGGCGTCTGTTCGCTCAACATCTGTCTAACAACGAAACCAATCCCCTAAGAGTTTTGATCTCAGAACAAGGGCTAAAGCATATAAATTAAGGAGTGTTAATCGCCCTCCTATCTTATCCTATTTTTTGAAATAAGCCAGTTAAATTGAAAAGAAAGAGACAACTAATAATGCTAAACACGGCTGGCGTAGAAACGTCAAATTGGTTACCTTTGGTTACCTTTGGATGCCGAATTAAAAAGCGAACTAATGTCAAATGTTCCAACTTGTCAAGGCGCATAAACAATTTAGTCGGGTTGTTGCCGCTCGTATTTTCGTTGTTGTCTGCCTGTTTTGTGAATTATTTTGTTATTTTAATAATAACATAGTGCTATTGCGAAATAAAATTAGCCCAATGGATAAGCAATGTCCTGCGTTATTGTAGATTGTAAATTACATTCTTCTCGCAAAGAAAATTAAGGTAAAATCGTCAACATCCATCGCTGAGTAGATAATAAACCAATAATTTAAACTAAAAACAAAATACCTAAGTGATTTATACTTTACTATACTGCAAACATATTATAATCGTCTGTTTGCCATTCGATTCAGTAATTTTGAAGTATTTTACATTTTTACCAATTTGAGTAGTCATGTTTAATAGTGTTGTGACTTGTGCTGCATATAATATTATATAATATATTTTTAAGGTGACTACAGAAATTTATTGATAAAATTGATCGGAAAAGGAATTCTAAAAGTACGAATTCATAACATAAACAATATTTAGGCTCCTGCACAAAAAATCTGGATATTCTTAAACAAAACTGTAATTTTAAGGGGCAATAATAATGTGTTTAAAAAATAATCATACATATGTGACATGATTGGGGTATCTGTTTTAATGCTAAACTAAGAAAGTCAGAAAAAAACAGGGTCGATACTGGTATTTTAGCGATACACACTGCTCCGCACTACACTGCGTGAGCGATATGCGAGAGTGCCGGTCTGCATCATCAATCACGCACGTTACTGCAGAACTCGGTGTGCCATACCATCTGGTCCCGCACCCACGCGTGTGAGCACGCGTTTTTCTGCATGTAAGCGTGTGATCTGCAACACAGCGCTTGAATGCGTTTTCAATGCGATTTCTATACAGAGAGACTTACAAACAATGCAAGAACACGCACGCTCGCACTACGCTCCGTGATGCGAAGAAGTGTGTGGATCGATCATGTATATTTCAATTTAATTTATTCATAAACAATTTAAATTGTACTTACAGCATGAAACATGAATATATCTATACATATAATAAAATTGGAGTGTCTGTTTGTAATATTGAAATAACCGTTTATTACTACATGTATAAGAATATATATACGGTACATACACCAAAATAACATTTCTTAAAATTTTGTGTCTGTTTGTCTGTCTGTCTGTTCCGGTTAATCTCTGAGATGGCTAGACCGATTTTGACGGGACTTTTATTGGCAGGTAGCTGATGTAATAAGGAGAAACTTAGGCTACGTTTATTTTAGTAAAAATCTTTTATTTTAGATAAATAAAGTAATGTTGATCGACTGTTAGGCGGAACGAAGTTCGCCGGGTCAGCTTGTATTATGTAAACTAAAATTATTTCACATTGAAAGTGCTCCTGGCGCCGCTGCCAGCCTCTGCCATTCCGGTGAGGTGTGGAATGGCCCTTTGTTTCCTGTTGTTCGTTTACGAGAGCTTTTATGCAACCAGACCTCATTTGATTTTAGTATGTCTTTTAATTCACTATAGCCCATAGACAAACTTACTTCATCAATCGATATCGAAAAAATGTCAGAAGGGATTGCAGCACTATTAACATTTTATTTGTCTCTGAGTGTGTACGCTCTGATGTCATAGTAAAATATATTCCTTGCTTTTCCTTGTTCTGATGTTTTGATCACAGAACAAGTACTAAAGCATAGAAGGAGTGATAATCACCCTCTTAAAGTTGTCCTATTTTTCCAAATAAGCCGGATACATTGAAAAGAAAGAGACAAATAATTTTGCTGAGGACGGCTGGTGTACACTGTAGAAACGTCAATTTGGTTACCTTTGGTTACCTTTGGATGCCGAATTACGAAGCGAACTAATGTCAAATGTTCCAACTTGTCAAGGCCTTTAGACAATTTTGTCGGATTATACCGCCGCTCGTAATTTTCATTGTTGTTTATATGTTTTGTGAAATATAATATGTTATTTAATAATTACATAATGCTATTGTGAAGTAAAATTAAGCCCATTGGATATGCAATGTCCTGCGTTATTGTAGGTTGTAAATTACATTCTTTTCGCAAAGAAAATCAAGTTTAAATCGTCAACTTCCATCGGTGAGTAGATAACAAACCAATAATATATACTAAAAACCTATACATAAGTGCAAAATGCCTAAGTGATTTATACTTTAGTATACTGCAATCATATTATAATCGTCTGTTTGCCATTCGATTCAGTAATTTTTAAGTATTTTACATTTTTACCAATTTGTGTAGTCGTGTTCAATAGTGTTGTGACTTGTGCTGCATATTTTATCGATGACAAAAATATTACTATATTTTGTGGTAACTATCTTTGTACCTTTTATAGTGTTTCATACATTGTGTTCTTTTGCAGGTTTCCGAAAGATCAGACCGGAAGATCCATGAAGCAAATTAAGAGAGAATTATGTTATATATATTATATTGTTACACGTTTAACGTTCCAGCGGTGAGGACGAATCTACTCAAATTTGCACCATTGTCACGCGCCATACGACTTATTAATATTATTTCTATAGAAATTGTTATTTTTCAATGTACCCTGTCAAAATTCAAAGATGTTGCACAAAAATGTATAGTATTGGATAAATAGGTATATTTATTTAGTAATTAGTTAAATTGTTTTAAATTTTAGGTTTTTTTATGATATCGTATTGGATTTTTTATCTGTAATAAACTAATAATGATATTGTAAATACTTTTTCAGTAAATAAATGTTCTAGATGACTACAGAAATTTATTGATAAAATTGATGGGGAAAAATTTCTAAGAGTACCAATTCATAACAACAAAAAATATTTCTGCTTATCCACAAATAATCAGGACATTCTTAAACAAAACTGTAATTTTAAGGGGCAGTAATAATGTGTTTCAATATTATTGGAAATATAATTGTTAAACACCAGGATTGATGTCTAACGATGAGCACTGATTTTACTTTAACTATGAAAATAAAACCACTGTGAACTGCTGGATAGATAAAGTATATTTGAAGTGTCACACAAATACAAAATTGCGCCAGCTATTTATACTAGCCGTGTGAACGAAACCATAGCGCGATCTAACTCGATTGTAACGCCATCTAGTTGCGATGGAGACAACTCGGGTTGGCCATACATTTTGTAGTTCCTGTTGATCACGCTATGGTTGTTCGTCATGAACATACCGCCCACCAAGGACATTATTGAAGGAATGTCCTTCTTAACCTTAAATACTTGTACATACATTTTAACGAGTAAGTTAATTGAAACATTTGCAATACACAGTATGAGTATTGGTTTGTATAATAAACAACATGAGAAAAAAAAAAGTTTTTTGTAAAATAAAATGAACAAACTTAAAAGTCTTAAAGCTAAAACAAAATAAGGTTTACAATTTAATGTTTACAAGCTTATAATCTTGGTCTAAAACCATTGAATGGAGATGTATGGTTTGTTCAAATTGTAAAGTAAAAATAATTAAATAACTTTCAATCAGCGATAGGCAATACACATATTTTGGATGTTGGTCTTTTTATTGTGGATGATTTAGTGCGCAGTGTGACCACACGGGTGATACTATCATCACCGGGATGTTTTTTCAACACACGACCTAATAACCAACGACTTGGCGGCAAATCGTCTTCCTTAATCAACACAATGTCTCCAACTTTTGGTTCTGGCACCTGGGCAGACCATTTGTACCTGTTCATTAAATTTGCTAAATATTCGTGAGACCAACGTTTCCAAAATGATTGCAGCATTTTTTGAATAAATTGCCAACGTGATAAATGACTTACGCTTGAACTTTCGTATTGATCATCTGGCACATTTATCAAAGGTTCTCCAATTAGGAAATGTCCTGGAGTCAGTGGCACAGGTTCACCAGGATCAGAAACATTAATTATGCTCATTGGCCGAGAGTTTAAACATGCCTCCACTTGGCTAAGAAGAGTGGTCATCTCTTCAAATGTAAGCGTGGCATCACCAATTGTTCGTTTCAAATGAAATTTCGTGGACTTCACTCCTGCTTCCCAAAGTCCGCCAAAATTGGGACTATGAGGAGGGAGGAAGTGCCACTCTGTACCGTGTGCTTCTAAGTGCTCTGCTATAGACGGTTGAATGGAAACCAGATGATGCAACTCTCGGGAAGTCCCTACAAAGGTTGTGCCATTATCACTCCAGAGTTTGGAACAGTGACCTCGCCTTGACACAAATCGCCTAAAAGCTGCTAAAAATGCTTGAGTGGTCATGTCACTAACAGCTTCCAAATGAAGAGCTCGTGTAGACATACATACAAAGAGGCATATGTACCCTTTGTATGAACGATGGCCGCGACCTCTTGTCGTTCTTATACTAATAGGGCCGGCATAATCTACCCCGCTGTGTAAAAAGGCTCGGGCGGGAGTGCATCGAACAGCTGGTAGTGAACCCATGAACTGGTTTTTAATGCTAGCTCTTTGCTTAGCGCAAATTACGCATTTGCGTACGTGCTGTTTCACCAAGTTCCTTACACCTATTACCCAATAGGATGTCCTTAAATAGTTCATCATAAGCTGAGGACCTCCATGCAAGGTTCTGCAATGTGCCTCAGCTATGATAAGGTCTGTCAACCAACTAGAGCGAGGTAGAACAATTGGATGTTTAGTTTGTTCATCTAACTGTGCTTTCTCGAGTCTACCTCTTACTCTTATTATGTCCTTTTCGTCAATATAAGGACAAAGCGATTTCAATACGCTTGATTTTAATTGTAAATAGCCTTTCTCTTTCAATTGTTCATATGCTGCTGTAAATTCTTGCTTTTGTACTTCCCTTATACAACATTTAAGTGCAGCGTCTAATTCTATCTTTTGTAAATACATATGACGATATTGTTTGTTCTCCTTTAAAAATCTTCGACAATACGCAACGACTCGTACTAACTTTGTCAATGTTGAATATTTTTTGAATGATGAAGAATCTGGTGTTACAGCTACATGAATCTTTATCTTTGCACAATCCTCCAAATCGACAGTATAGTTTGGCCTATTATAAGTTATTGTTTTGTTCTTAAGAAATGATGGTCCAGAAAACCACATATCTGTGGCAAGGAGCGACGCTGGCAGTATTCCTCTAGAGGCACAGTCTGCAGGGTTCTCCTTTGTAGAAATGTGATACCATTGAGACGATTTCATGGTACTTAAAATTTCAGACGTTCTGTTAGCCACAAATGTCTTCCACTTGCTAGGGTGACTGTTTATCCAGGCTAACACCACTGTGGAATCGGTCCATGCTTTAATTCGGTTTGGGGATATATTCAAAACCTCAGAGGCTTCCTTTAGAAGTTGTGACAACAGAACAGCTCCACATAACTCCAACCGCGGAATACTAATTTGCTTCACGGGAGCTACTCTGGTTTTTGATGCTACTAATGAGACATGTATTTTACCTTGGACGTCAATGCAACGCAAATAAATAACAGCCGCATAAGCCGTTTTTGAAGCGTCACTGAACCCATGCAATTCCAGGTCATCATTCGTACTTGTACCGAGCCACCGAGGTATGCGTATTTCGGTAAGTAACACAAGTTGTTCCCGGTAAGTTCTCCACTCCTTTTTTAATTCACAGCTTAATTCTTCGTCCCAAGCAACACCTGCAAGCCAGAGTTTTTGGATGAACACCTTTGCCAATACCACGCTAGGTGCTAACCAACCCAATGGATCGAAGAGACGAGCTATGTCTGACAGTATGGATCTTTTAGTGACAGGTGCAGTTGATAGCGGCGGGAGATTAACCAAGTACTGAAACACGTCCTGTTTGCGATTCCAGGTAAGTCCTAAAATTTTAATAGTATTGTCTAGTTTTATTTCTAATTCGTTATCTTTGTACTCTATATTTTTAATGTTATTGTTCTGAAAATTATTATCTATGTCCTGTTCTGTGTTTTCGTTTTTATTATTATTTATATATGTAGCTTGATCTATTTGTTCTTTATTATTAATTTCTAACACACTTATTTCGTCTAAGAGTTCTTGACTGTTACTATTCCATTTTTGCAATTTGAATCCGCCCTTTTCCAATAATTCTGTTAATTGCTTGTACATCTCTATACCTATCTCTACACTTGAGCAACCTGTCATGACGTCATCTATATATAGGCAATTCAGGACTACGTCACGTGCTAGCGGATAAGCCTCGCCTTCATCATAGGCGACCTGGTGTAAGGTGCGAACTGCTTGGTACGGTGCAGATGCAGTACCGAATGTAACAGTCATAAGCTCATAGTCTGTGATCTCCTTTTCAGGGCTGTCTCGCCAGAGTACGCGCTGAAACATTGCGTCTTTTTCAGCAATTCTCACCTGGCGATACATTTTGATTATGTCTGCTACGAGAGTTATTGAATGAACTCTCCAACTTAAAACTATGTGTCGCAAGTCAGACTGCAGCGTCGGCCCAACCATCAGCGTGTCGTTTAATGAAACTCCGTTTCTGTTCCTTTCCGAAGCATTAAAAACAACACGAACCTTTGTAGTGGTTTTGTCGTCTCGTACAACCGCGTGATGAGGTAAGTAGACCGCTACCTGCTTATTAGTATCGTCTTTACTGACTGGCCTCATATGTCCTAGCTGCAAGTATTCTTCCATAACTTGCGTGTACTTTTCTTTTAATTTTAAATTATTCTGTAATCTTTTCTCTAATGCTTTGAATCTTTTTTCAGCTATAATACGTGAATCTCCGGCTTTACATGCAGGATCATCGTCTTTGAAAGGTAACCTGACTATGTATCTACCATTGCTGTCTCTTGTAGTAGTCGCTTTATAAAATTCTTCACATTTCCTTTCTTCGGGTGTTAATATTTTATTATTAAAACTGCTTTGCTCTTCGATTTCCCAAAATTTCTTTAAAATGTCGTCATTTGTTTGTGCATGCATTACGCTTATATTGCTTGACCTATTAATATTGCTTTCTGTACTTACTGAACCTGAAAGTATCCAACCTAAAGTGGTACTTTGTGCAATCAGTGTACCGGTAGGACACCTTAGAAGGCCTTCTCTGATGATATTGCTGTAGGCCTCAGCACCCAATAGAATATCTATTTTATTAGGCGTGCTAAACTCTGGGTCTGCAAGCTGCAGATCTGAAAAACCTAACCAATCCACTGTGGTATCTACACGACGTTCAGGTATGTAGGACGTAATTTTACTTAAAACATAAGCGTTTATAGTAAGCTTAAAAGCTGAATCTATCCTTGACTTAATATTAATATTTACCATATGCCTTGCAATGGTTGAACTGTGGCTCCCAAGTCCTGAAATAAGTCCATGAACTGGAATCTTTTTCAGCCTGAGGAATTGAACTGTAGCCTCAGTTACAAAACAACCTTGTGAACCTTGGTCGAGTAAGGCTCGAACTGCTTGATACTCACCCGTTCTTGACTCGGCTTTTATTAGTGCCGTGGCTAATAAAACCTGCCTGGGTGTAGAAACCTTTCCCGTGGCTAAGCATGTTACTAACGGGTCAGAGCTAGTTCCAGAACTAGCGCTTTCGACAGCAGGCTTGCCTGACGTTGAATGTTCTTTATTTCCCGACTCACGATAAAGATGCAATAGTGAATGATGACGTTTCTGACAAACTCTACATGTGGTACGTTTCTTACAATCGTGTACAGTGTGATTACTGCCCATGCAGTTGAAACAAATATTGTTTTTTGCTACAAACGCACGCCTACTCTCAACGGTTTGTTTCGCAAACGATTTGCAAAAGCACAGTTTGTGAGATTCTGAACAATATTCACAACGCATACTAGAAGAATTCGTGCCGACTGCTAACATTGCTTTAGATGAATGAGCATGTGCACCTTGATTACTTTTATTGACCTGATGTCCCGTTGCCTTTATTGGCTCTATAGACTCTAAGGCGCGGAAACGACTTTCAAGGAAAACTCTAAACTGATCAAAAGACGGTAAATCGTCACTGGCCTCACTTAGTTCCCATTGTTTTCGCGTTTCATTGTCCAATTTGTGCGTGACGATGTGTATGATGATAACATCCCATGTGTTCACACTGACTCCTAAATTAGTTAAAGCATTTAAACAATCACATGTAGTGTCGAGCAACTCTTTTATTGCTGTAGATGACTCCACAAGTGTGCGTTTTTGACCAAACAACCTTTTTAAAATACTTCTAGTTAAATACTTTTTATTATTATAGCGTTTTTCTAAACGAGACCAACATTGAATGTAGTTTGCCTCAGTTGTAGGAGTGTGACGTACTAATTGCTCAGCTTCACCAGATAGGTGGTTTTTTAAATAATGGAGCTTTTGCACTTTATCTAGTGAATCATTGTTGTGTATTAATGAAGTAAAAAGATCATGGAAGGTAGTCCATTCTTCATATTTGCCAGAGAAAATTGGAATGGCTATCTTAGGTAACATTACGCTAGACTTTGCTGATTTAGAACAAGTATTGTTGCTTAGTTGACTAGAATTATTTCCTACCCTATCAACTTGAATTTTATTAAGTGTAGTTTTCATCAAAGATTTATAAGTTATATAGGTATCCTCAGTTGTATCATATATCTTCTACATTTGAGTCCATTTCATCTGATTCATAACCTTCACTTAATTTAGTGCTAGTTTCTTTAAATAAAGACCAATCCTTTTCTAACAATTCTTGCCTTGTCTCTATATACTCAACCGTTAACCTATCCTTTCCACATTTCTTAAAATTAGTCAGTCCTTTACTTATGACTTTTTGTTGATCTTTTAAAACATTGATTAAACCTTCCATTTCTATGGCTTAATTAAATTTGTAGATAAGAAAAGAGACAAGTTGATTCAAATTTATACAAGACAAAAGAGTATTAGGTAATTTATAAATTTATCTTATTAAATCTATAATTCATAAACAATAAGTTGTGAAACACTACAAAACTAGCAACTAATTTTTAAAGTTTAAAATATAAGAAACTATCTGCTTGAATGCTAATCTGACAAAATTTCAAAAACAGAAATTGTTCTAAGTGAAATAATATCGTAAAAATTTTACAAGTGTTTTACGACATTATAAATCTGGTAGAAATCGGGCATAGATTCCCCGTCTCAACGTTTTTTTGCAAATTATTCTAAGTTAAACTAGCATGCACAATTTTAAAAGGACAAAGAAAAATAAATTAACAAAGTGAAATTTTCTAAGTTCAAAACTTAATTATAATAAAGTTCAAAATTGCTTGCTGTTGATTGACTTGTTTGATGAAATAACCATAACGATATAAATGAATAAATTGTACTCACAGTTTGCACTTCACACACATACGATTTTTTTACCAACTAGTGGCGCCATCTATAAGGTGATCCTCTGTACTGTTAATGACGTACTTCATACGTCACGATGAACTGTCATCCGCGTCACTGCACTGATGGTGACTAGATGTTGAACTGATGTAAAGGACTGGTAGCGCCCTCCGTGGTGACACCTTGAACTAATCCGTCCGCTGCCGACGACTTCGTCAACCTAAAGGCGAAGCCTTCGTCGCTGCTTGCGGATGTCGTGTACCCTTTTCGGCAGCGATCCACTGCAGGTAACACGGGGAGGTCGCGAGCCACAGCCAAAACGGTGGCGCCGCGCAAAAATACAGTCTTATCGATACGGTTCGATGGACCAATGTTAAACACCAGGATTGATGTCTAACGATGAGCACTGATTTTACTTTAACTATGAAAATAAAACCACTGTGAACTGCTGGATAGATAAAGTATATTTGAAGTGTCACACAAATACAAAATTGCGCCAGCTATTTATACTAGCCGTGTGAACGAAACCATAGCGCGATCTAACTCGATTGTAACGCCATCTAGTTGCGATGGAGACAACTCGGGTTGGCCATACATTTTGTAGTTCCTGTTGATCACGCTATGGTTGTTCGTCATGAACAATAATCATACATTTGTGACATGAATCTTACAGCTGTGTTTTATTTTTACCTTGGGGTATCTGTTTTGATGCTATACTAAGAAAGTCAGAAAAGAACAGAGGGCCGATACTGGTATTTTGGTGATCCACACACTGCCCCGCACTACGCTGCGGGAGCGTGGCGACGCGGTGACGGTGCCACGCGTGCAGATGCGAGAGTGCTGGTCTGCATCATCAATCACGCACATTACTGTAGAACTCGGTGTCCATACCGTCTGGCCCCGAACCTACGCGCGTGAGTACGTGTTTCTCTGCATGTAAGCGTGTGATCAGTAACACAGCGCTTAAATGCGTTTTCAGTGTGTTGCACCACGCGTGATTTCTATACAAAGAGAGATACTTACAAACAATACAAGAACACGCACGCTCGCACTACGATCCGTGATGCGAGGCAGTGTGTGGATCGATCTTTCAATTTTAATTTATTTAATTTATTCATATACAGTTTACATTGTGTTTGAACTTACAGCATGAAACATGAATATAAACTTCAAAATTATTTCACATTGAAAGTGCTCCTGGTGCCGCTGCCGGCCTATGCCATTCCGGTGAGGTGTAAAACGGCCGTTTGTTTCTTGTAGTTCGTTTACGAGAGCTTTTATGCAACCAGACCTCATTTGATATTAGCATGTCTGTTAATTTACCATAGCCCATAGACAAATTTCATCTATCGATATCGATAAACTGTCAGAAGGTACCGTAGCACTATTAAACTTCTATTTGTCTCTGAGTGTGTACGCTTTATTCTCCTAATAGTACTTCTATGCTTTAGTACTTGTTCTGTGGGTTTGATAGTAAAAAACCACAGAACAAGTACATACATAGAAGGAGTGTTAATCGCCCTCATATACTTGTCCTATTTTTCCAAATAAGCCGGATACATTGAAAAGAAAGAGACAAATAATTTTGCTAAGGACGCCCGGTGTACACTGTAGAAACGTCAATTTGGTTACCTTTGGTTACCTTTGGATGCCAAATTAAAAAGTGAACTAATGTCAAATGTTCCAACTTGTCAAGGCCTCTAGACAATTTAGTCGGATTAAACCGCCGCTCGTAATTTTCATTGTTATTTATCTGTTTTGTGAAATAATATATGTTATTTAATAATTACATAGTGCTGTTGTGAAGTAAAATTAAGCCCATTGGATATGCAATGTCCTGCGTTATTGTAGGTTGTAAATTACATTCTTTTCGCAAAGAAAATCAAGTTTAAATCGTCAACTTCCATCGGTGAGTAGATAACAAACCAATAATATATTCTAAAAACCTATATAAACGTGCAAAATACCTAAGTGATTTATACTTTACTATACTGCAATCATATTATAATCGTCTGTTTGCCATTCGATTCAGTAATTTTTAAGTATTTTACATTTTTACCAATTTGTGTAGTCATGTTCAATAGTGTTGTGACTTGTGCTGCATATTTTATCGATGACAAAAATATTACTATAATTTGTGTTAACGATTTTGTGGTAACTATCTTTGTACCTTTCATAGTGTTTTATACATTGTGTTCTTTTGCAGGTTTCCGAAAGATCAGACCGGAAGATCCATGAAGCAAATTAAGAGAGAATTATGTTATATATTATATTGTTACACGTTTAACATATAATAATAATAATAATAATTTATTCAGAAACCATAGATACATCTTAAAATAACTAATGCAGAGTCTTAAATTAACGTTCCAGCGGTGAGGACGAATCTACTCAAATTTGCTCCATTGTCACGCGCCATACGACTTAATAATATTATTTCTATAGAAATTAATATTTTCAATGTACCCTGTCAAAATTCAAAGATGTTGCACAAAAATGTATAGTATTGGATAAATGGGTATATTTATTTAGTAATTTTTTTAGGTTTTTTTTATGATATCGTATTGGATTTTTTATCTGTAATGATATTGTATTCAATAAATAAATAAATAAATGTTCTAGATGACTACAGAAATTTATTGATAAAATTGATCGGGAAAAATTTCTAATAGTACCAATTCATAACATAACAAAAAATATTTTAGCTTATGCACAAATAATCAGGACATTCCTAAACAAATCTGTAATTTTAAGGGACAGTAATAATGTGTTTCAATATTATTGGAAATATAATCATACATTTGTGACATGAATCTTACAGCTGTGTTTTATTTTTACCTTGGGGTATCTGTTTTGATGCTATACTAAGAAAGTCAGAAAAGAACAGAGGGCCGATACCGGTATTTTGGCGATCCACACACTGCCCCGCACTACGCTGCGGGAGCGTGGCGACGCGGTGACGGTGCCACGCGTGCAGATGCGAGAGTGCTGGTCTGCATCATCAATCACGCACGTTACTGCAGAACACGGTGTCCATACCGTCTGGCCTCGAACCCACGCGCGTGAGTACGTGTTTCTCTGCATGTAAGCGTGTGATCAGTAACACAGCGCTTAAATGCGTTTTCAGTGTTGCACCACGCGTGATTTCTATACAAAGAGAGATACTTACAAACAATACAAGAACACGCACGCTCGCACTACGATCCGTGATGCGAGGCAGTGTGTGGATCGATCATGTATATTTCAATTTTCAATTTATTTAATTTATTCATATACAGTTTACATTGTGTTTGAACTTACAGCATGAAACATGAATAAAAACTTCAAAATTATTTCACATTGAAAGTGCTCCTGGCGCTGCTGCCGGCCTATGCCATTCCGGTGAGGTGTAAAACGGCCGTTTGTTTCTTGTAGTTCGTTTACGAGAGCTTTTATGGAACCAGACCTCATTTTATTAGCATGTCTGTTAATTTACCATAGCCCATAGACAAATTTCATCTATCGATATCGATGAACTGTCAGAAGGTATCGTAGCACTATTAAACTTCTATTTGTCTCTGAGTGTGTACGCTTTATTCTCTTAATAGTCCTTCTATACTTGTTCTGTGTAAAAAACGTTTGTGACCATCTGTGATTGGCTGGAAGCGCAGTGACAGCTGCCGTCAGCTACAGAGTACTATCATTATTTATCATGTTAAAGTCACACTCACACGCTGATATATTCAACCATTTAGGCGATTACTTGAGTCTATGCTTTAAATCAAATATAACTTTAGAAAAAGATTTCGATTACAATTTGGTCGACTGAATGGATAATAATATTATATCCATGATGGTGAGGGTGACATCCTTACTATACCTACACTATGATGTCTCTCAGTATATGTGTATAATCTGTGGTCTGTCTGCTCTGCTCTGCTGTTCATCTCGAATCGAATTCATAAATTGTTGGTTGTGTAGTACTTGCACTATTAAATGCGAATTATAAATAATTTATTCATAAAAATAGCATTATCTTTTATTGGAGCTGTTTCCAAGATCACTAATTGGATTTTTTATACATTTCTAAATAATAGTGCTTGCTGATGTGATATTCTTGAAATGTCATCGTATATGGCTGGTGTTTTTGATTTAGATTTAGATGTGGATACTGTTACTGTTGGAGACTCTGACGAAGATGATATAATTGAAGTGGACGAGGTATTAATAGATTATATAGGCTTAATAAACACTAACTACAACTCACTATTACTTAACCTAAAACCTTGTTCCATATTCACTTGATTGTCAAGGATAAAATTCGTCGCAGTTGTTTGTATTTAACTCTGCAAAAACTTCGTTTTCAGTTCCTTTTGAAGGCGAAGGCATTCTTGCATCTCTTTATTATAATCTTAACCAACAACGATTGTTTGAAAAATGTCTGTAAAAGCAATAATGTTAAATGTTTTGATTTAAAATAATTATTTTTATAGGTGGATTATGATCCTGAGCTACATGTACACACTCTTGTAGAGTAAGTAGAGTGGAATTTTTTTTTATTTCAAATTAAAACTAGTTTACATCTATGTAGTCATTGCCATTTTTTTCCAGGGCTGAGGGATCTGAAACTATTCAACTATCAGAAGATAATGTAAATCCAGGACAATGTAAACGTTTGGGTCCTCAGGACTTCGAGCTACGCAAAGTATTGGGAAAGGGTGGCTATGGGAAAGTTTTCCAAGTGCGTAAAATTACAGGCCCTGATGCTGGTGCCCATTTTGCTATGAAAGTTCTTAAAAAAGCTTCCATAGTACGTAATCAAAAAGATACTGCACATACAAAAGCTGAAAGAAATATTTTAGAGGCTGTTAAGGTAAATATTTGATTATTACATATTATATAATAAGATTATATAACTAAAAAAATTACAAATTTTATAAATATTTATGTACAACTGACATTAGAATTTATTTTATCCTAAATATCTGCAATGAGAATCAAGACTATATCTTAAATCTGTTTTGTTCATGATAATTACAATATGTATATATATTTATATTAGTCTACCAAAGTGACTCTACCCCGTTTGATGGTAAGCAGTCAGTAGAATCCAGAAGTGGTGGCCACCATACCAAAAGTCATCGTCTTAAACTGCTGGTATACTGGCCTCCACTATGGTGGCTGGGAATGGGGTTAGAAGAAGGAATGAGGAAGGTGAGGAAATAGGAAAGGGGGGAAAGGATGTTCTATGAGAGGGTAGTACTTCCCAGGATGATCCGGCCCATTCATGCTGAAACCAGAGTGGATCTACTACTGTATAATTGCCAAAGGTATTTGCACAGTAGTTAAAAAAAAAATTTAAAGTACTTTAATACACTGTTATAAAAAATTCTGCCAAGCTTAATAATTTTAAATCTTTCAGCATCCTTTCATAGTGGAATTAGTATATGCTTTCCAAACTGGAGGCAAGTTATACTTAATTTTAGAATACTTAAGTGGTGGTGAACTGTTCATGCATCTTGAACGTGAAGGTATATTTCTGGAAGATACTGCTTGGTATGTAAACAATCTTATAATTATTTTATATAATATGGAACTACGTGATTCCAAATTAAAAATATAAGTTGAAAACTAGTCTCTACTAAGTTGTAGTGTAGAGAGATGATGAATTATATTTTCCTGCATATATCATAAGAAAATACGAGATCCAAAGATCATAGTTTCTAGTGGTCTTTGTGTTTTTGTACAAATTCCTAGTACCTACAACATATACCTTAATGTATATTGTATATGGTACCCTCATGTATATGGCATTGTTTTAACAAAAAAGAAAGAACTGCCAATTGCATTTTTCACTAAGGTTACATAACTACAAGCCTACTTAATTGCCTTGTGTGTCAAATTGGTAATTTTAGAGCCAAAAAAAATTGTGGCTATGTTTTAATTCAATTACTAGTACCCTAGTAGGATCAGTAGTATTTTTGTAAAAATAAACATAAGTATGTACGTACGTATGTATATCCATATGGTAGACCTGGTTTCAAAGAAGAAATCTGGCTGCAGTATGGGTGATACTGAAACAATGGCATGAAAATATGCAATACAAAATGTGTAGGCATTTACAATTTGTTACTTATTATTATTATATTTATTTTTGCATTCTTTCTACATAGTTATGCTCATACAGCTAAAAAACCTGTGTTATGAATTTTTGCACTCAATTATGCATTTTACTAATAATAATAAATCACTCCCTCTGTTACTATGCACCGCACATCACTGTAGGCGAAATTACTAATACTATCTCCAGCTTTCGTTTTTTTTTGCAAGATTTCATCCAGTAGTTTTATTTTACTATAAACCATAATTCATATTTTTAATAGTTTAAAATATTTGTCTATTTTCAGTTTTTATTTATCTGAAATAATATTGGCTCTAGAACATTTACATAGCCTTGGAATAATATATCGTGATCTAAAACCAGAAAATGTACTTCTGGATGCTCAAGGTCATGTAAAACTGACTGATTTTGGACTATGCAAGGAACACATTCAAGAGGGTATAGTTACTCACACATTCTGTGGGACAATTGAGTACATGTAAGTATTGTGACTACCTACTCATTCTAGACATGACATCAATTATTTTCTTGGTGTGTTGTGACCAGAATGTGATCATTTTTCAAAATACCTATTGTATGTAAGTTTACTGCAGGCAATAAAGCAGATCTTCTTATAACTGGTTGATTTATACCTTAGTTTATAAAAAGAATGACATACAAATCATCAGCAAATCTTGTTTATGATGTAGGTACTTTAAATTATTTAGAATTATGACAGAACCTTCTAGTAAAGGAATAATATTAAAAAAGTAATACAAATAAAAATATCTTCTTATCTTAACAGATTGAGATTTACTAGGTTCAGATAGTAATTAGTAAGTATGTCATTAAAACAAATTATAATTATGTCACCTAACTATGTATTTGGTAATAACATTAAGTAGGTAATGGATTATTTGATAATAATGCATTCTGTAATGAGATAATTTATTAAGTAGTGACATAATTTAACTTGTGTGAGATTATTAACTACAAACTGTGCATGATAAGGGGTCATTCCATAACTCATATTTACAACTAAGATTAACCGAAAGTTTATTTATATCAAGATCAAACTCAAACACTGTCTACTATTATAAATTGTTATGTAGTCAAGAGCTGAAATAGTATGGCAACTAGAAACGTCTTTTTTGTAATGCTCCCTAGAGAGTGAACACTATACCTACCGTGGCAAACGGAAGATTATGACAAGCCTTTTGCATTGTATACTTAAAGTCATGATTATATGAAAATGCATGTGATATGCGGAAATGCTTTTCCAGTCTGCATATTCCAGTCGACAGAGAAATATTATGTAGTTGGAGTAGGAACCAATTGCGTATGAATGTTTCTAATACTAGCGCTATGATAGACGCATATTTAAGAGTCGTGTCACGTAGTGGAAGCGCGTTATAGTTCCTTTGGGAATAAAACCCTGCGCTGATTGAAATATCATCAGTTAATACAGAGAAGTGCAGCGTGAGCAGATCTCGCTAGGTGGACCGACGATCTCATAAGGGTGAGTGGGAGAGGATAAACGATGAATGAGAGTGGTTCACGATCGGGCAAGGTTACCGGCAAGACTTTGGGGAGGCCTATGTCCAGCAGTAGACGTCTTTCCGCTGATGAGAAAAGACGATAAATCCACTTGGTTTTACACCTATTTGTTGCTATAGCTGCTTTTAGCTTAATGCGGTTAGAAGAAGCCGGTCACATGTTGAGGCATGTATTGTGTTCAGTTGTAGGTACACTATAGTATGTAATGCGTACCTACGCAAAATAAGTGTTGGGAATGCGTGACAGTCATCATATTCATCCTAAATGCATTTGATTAAAATGACCTATCAAAAACCTCTTCGCGTTTTGAGTCAATGCCTAAAAAACTTTTAAAAACAGTCTGTAAAATAGTAAAAAAAAAAATGTTGATATCAATATATTTATTTATCTAGTTTCTATAAAATACTTCGTTTAATTTCAGGGCACCTGAGATTTTAACAAGGAGTGGTCATGGTAAAGCAGTAGACTGGTGGAGTCTTGGAGCACTAATGTATGACATGCTCATTGGCCAGGTTAGTTATTTCGATACATGTTTGAATGATAGTTAATAGGTAATACCAGTACCTATATTAATTTCTGTCCACATACATTCTACATAATATCACCTTTATCATCAAGCATTGTTCGTGATCAATCCTGCGTATTCCATCCAAAGGCGAGTCGCTTGATGAACACCATCTATTCTTGATCATCATAGCATGAAATCATTAGAATAGCAGAGAGACATTGATTCTCTAGTTTTATCGTTTTTTTATGTAGAGTAGAAGTGTGAGTCCATTCTTCTATTGAATATGATGATATAATTATGCAACAATTAAATGAGTCTCAAAACTTTAAGTAAGTATTTGACATTCTGAGCATAAACTGATTAATCTCTCCACCCCACCTTAATTACTGAGTAGGATCATAAATCTATATAATATAAAAAATATTCATTTATTATTAACCAATACAAAAACAATAAGCTAAATTTACAATCTTAAGTATGCAAACAAAAATCGAAAATTATATGAAATCGTGTCACACACAGGTGACGACTTCCAGCCTGAGCTGCAATTAAAGGTCAATTTCCGACAAGGCACATTATATACCACATACGTACGCTGCAACAGATTATACAGAAGTCCACAAAATATAGTCAGTTATAATATGTAGCGTTTGTGGACTATGAGAAAGCCTTTGATGCGCTCGAGACCTGGGCTGTACTGCAGTCACTTCAAAAGTAACAAATTCTTAAAATCATATAAGGAGAAATTTGCAGAATATCATGATGGATGGATTGGATGAAATCAGTTCAAAATCGGGACAAGAGGGGTAGCCTTTGACGACCTTCGTCTTGCGGTTGAATTGATTATGATAACTAACCTATACCAATACCTATCACATGACAAGTATGCTGCCAGCTCGATTTGAAAGATTCATTCAATCATCCTGCAGTATATTATGGGTTGCTTTTCATACAAACCACATAATACAAAAAAAAAATATTTTCATATTTCTAAATAAATAGTATTAAAATATTATTTTGATTAAATCTATTTCAGCCACCATTCACAGGAGATAATCGTACAAAAACAATAGAAAAAATATTAAAAGGTAAACTTATGTTACCTGCCTACCTAACACAAGATGCACGAGACTTGATTAGACGCCTTATGAAACGTTCGGAAACACAGCGTCTTGGGGCGCAAGGCGCGGCGGCCGTCCGCGGACATGCCTTCTTTAAACACGTCCATTGGGATGAAGTATTTGCTAGAAGACTGGAACCACCAATTAAACCTAGACTGGTAATTTTTTAATTCATACTTACTTGTATACCTACTGATATAGTACAGCTTTAAAGCATGTCTAATCTTGAGTTGCGGAAGTCTTTACAAACACGCATTACAGCCAGACTCTGAACAAATATTTAAACATTACAAAGTCTTATCTTCTGTCATTCTTTTCGCGCACCGCACGTGCTGAGTGCACTTGCGGTGCGGGAAGAGAATGTTATACGATTGCGTTATATTGCTTTTAATTCTGTGTCCAAAACCTAGGTACCTTTTTTTTCCGAGAGTGTTTCTCTTCTATGTATTCAGTAATCGTCAATGCAACTACAGTTACGTAGGTCGTCCAATAAAATGTTATGAATGCTGTTACATCATTATCACTGTTTTATAACATGCGGTGAGATTAAGACCATGCCATACCCCGACTCAACACGGCACCACGTGCTTAACCGGCGTTATTCGTGACGTAGTAGTATCAATGCATGAGACGTACAGCTGTAGGCAATGACCTTCAACCACTGGATAAGATAATAGTTTTTATTAACACTGCTTATCTATTTTAGACAAGTGAAGATGATGTCTCGCAATTTGATACCAGGTTTACTCTTCAAACACCAATAGACTCGCCAGATGAGTCCACTTTAAGTGAAAGTGCTAACCTTATGTTCCAGGTAATCTTTTAATTAAGTATTTACTATCTATTCATACTATTATATGAAGCGAAAGAGTTTGTTTGAACGCGCTAATCTCTGGAACTACCAGTCGGATTCGAAAAATTATTTTTGCGTTTGATAGCCCAGTTTTTGAGGAAGGTTATAGGCTACTAACATCACACTATTGGTGACGAGAGTAGAGCACTAAGCAATGACGCGGGTGAAACTGCGCCGCGGAAAGCTAATAACATAAATATGTGGTAATAAAGGAAAAGTATGTTCTTACTGCCTATCAACCTTAAGTTAAGTTATCTTTAATTGAGTATACCTCCACATGCACTTATTCCACACCAACCAACTAAACTGTTCAACTAGTTGTTTCGATATGAACTCAGTCCGTGGTTTTCTTTCTGTCGAACCAACTACTCAAGTAAACCATAAGATTCATATAAATTTTCGAACGGAACGACTACAAATGATATTACCTATAGTATTTGTGCCACTGATGGCACCAAAAAAAAACAATTGATCTCTCGAGTCATTATCAATTTTTAAGAATTTTTTTTTACAAATTATCGCTCACAGAACACGAACGTCCGTCGGGTGCCAAAACAAAAGACAATCAGAAAATGATCAGACATCGATAGTGCTTATTAAAAATAGGCGCAAGCAATTTTCGACCTTACTCACTTTTACAAATAAGGCGGTTTTAGGAAGTTTTAGCTGCTGTGCGGTGAATTGTCCAAAAACTGTAAATAAGATCGAAAATCGCTTGCACCTTTTTTATAAGCACTATCGATATCTGATTATTTTCCGATAGTCTTTTGTTTTGACGACGTTCATTTGTTTTGTTGATGTACCTAACCACCGCGGCAGACTCTCTTTGTTCGTACATTAGACTCACCAACATATTTAGAAACAAACATAGACAAGCATAAAGTTGTTTCGTCAGAAAAAAATAGATGATCCCATTATTTCCTAACCATAGAAATAAAAACCATAGAATTGATCAGTTTTCAGTTGATCAGAGTGGTACGAGTGTAAAAACCCGCTTTTGTTGGTAAAGAGAATTTTTCCGACTTTTTTATCCAATGAATCAATATATTTAGTACGGTAGTAGATCCACGCTGATTTCAGCATGAATGGGCCGGATCGTCCGGGGAAGTACTATCCTCTCATAGAAGATCGACTTAAGAGTAGTAGTATCCTTACTATTGAGTTTCGTTCGGTGAGTGAGAGCGCCGGAGGCCCAATTGCCCCCTTTCCTCTTTCCTCACCTCCCTCATTCCCTTCCCCTAACCCCATTCCCAGCCGCCATAGTGGAGGCCACCATACCAGCAGTTTAAGAAGATTTCTTTTGGTATAGTGGCCGCCACTTCTGGATTCCACTGACTGCTTACTATCAGGCGGGGTGGAGTCACTTTGGTAGGTTATAACATAAAAAAAATATATATTTTTATTGTATACTTTGGCATACAAATTAATTCTGAAAGTAAGTAGAGATAATGCTGGATTATTTATCGACATAATAACAATAAACTAACACAAATATTTTTCACATTAGGGCTTCACGTATGTGGCGCCATCTGTTATGGACGAAATTCATAAACCACGTGTAATCACGGCGCGCTCCCCTCGACGTCCACGACCTCAACACCATCACTTCGCGGTGCCGCCTGCCTCTAGTGCACACACACACTCACACCCTCCACAACACGAAGACCTTATGGACGTGCAAGGTTTACCTATATAGTAAGTACCAACCTTTAGAAATAATTGAATATAGATAAGTGTTGTGTTAATTTAAAACAACTGGTCTGTATTGCTGAGAAGAGCGAGTTTTATACTTGTCCTGTTAACTTTTATCACAATTGTCGACAAATCAGTGAGTAATGCCCTTTATTCATCGTAATAAATTGAAATAATCACCCGAAAGTGAAAAGCGACGTTATTGTGTAAGGAAGTAATCTTAAGTATTGCTTAGCTAATCTATGTTAGTAGATTAATACGTTGCAACATTTAGTGCCGTGCAATAATAGTATTAGTAGCCGCGATTTTCAGATTTTACGGCTACCAGTTCACACTTTAAAGGAGTACATGTGTCGTTAAATATCAAAAGCCGGTAAGTCACACCTCTACTCGAAATTACACTATGAATGGGGTCAAATTTGAAATTTGATTTACTTAGTTTTGTTTCCTTTTTGTTTCAAATTAAGGTTAATCACTAAATACATAACGAAAATAGCAATCAACCAGTACGTTCATAGACAAGTTCAGTGTTTTTCAGACTCGAGCATGTCTGCGACGGCCAATCAGGTAACCAGATAATACATGTCCTCTAAAATGAGAACTGGTTAACATGATTTACACTTTAGTATAATCTATACTACTATAAAAGCTGACGAGTTTGTTTGTATGAACGCGCTAATCTCTGGAAGTACTAGTCGGATTTCAAAAATTATTTTGCTTATGATAGCCCTGTTCTCGAAGAAGCTTATAGGCTATTTAACATCACGCTACTGGTGACGAGAACAAAGCAGTAAGCAAAGACGTGGGTGAGACCGCGCCGCGGAAAGCTTGTATTAATATACTGTAAACTGTTCCAGTACTGATGTGACACTCATACATAGTATATTATTATATGTCTAAATCCGCTTATCAAAATTAATCCACGCGAATGCTAAGAAAATAGACTGATGGTCACTATAACGATTGCTATTATGCCAAATGTAGGAGGCTGATTCGCACTGGACCTTAAGGAGATGCTTTTTCGCGCTCCAATGCTTTTGTATAAATAGCTCACGAATAGTCGCGTGTTATTTCCATTTACCCGCAGCAGCTGATGATAGTATTAAACAGGCAAGAGTCAACTCTGGATTATCGCTTAAATAAGGTATTTTTTGGGATGGATAAAGAGTGTTACTCGTTTGTATATTGCAAAATATATAAGGTTATACTCAGTTGCATGTGTTTAAAGCTGATTCATAATTTCTTTCAGAAATAGTATGATCAATTAAATAAGTACATTAAGAAACTTAAGGTTTAAAATAAGTAAGCGAATTATGTTCAATAATTTAATTCAGGTTTAATTTATTTACCATTCTCGATTTTATTATTTAATAAATGAATTGTTTCATTCAGTATAATTTGTACCTAAATATATACACTAGTTCAATTGTGTGAGAATCCCCACAATATCCGCCAAAACTAACATTAGTTGATAAAACATAGAGAATGAATTAATACTTAGGTTTAATTATAGAGGAAATAATTTTACTATAGTACGATTTTGTCGTCATTTTATTTAAGTTATAATCAATTGTATCTGATTTTGCTATTTTGATTTTCCAACTCTAAGTTAACAGTTTGGTTTGTTTGTTTTGAATCTGTACAATGCTAACATTATTTTAGTGACACAATAATAATTATTCTTGCAATAAATGAACATATTGGTAGGTTAATGATAATGTTTAATCTGATATTACAAAGAAGATATGTTTGTCGACAAGAGAAAGAGAACAGAGCAAGTCTTAATCTAACGCCGACACTGCATATATTTAGTAATATTTATGATTGTACAGATTATATTATATGCCTTAAAACATTACTCAGAGTTGTTGACTATTACAAATATAGAATTGACTGAAAAACTTTTATTTTCAGGCCTAGAGTAATTTCAAATAGTTGACCATTTTATGCTAAGGATGAATTCAACTACAAAAGATGCCCATGTAATAATATCGGTAAAATAATGGTACTGTTTTATACTACATATTAATATTAATGTACATTTTATACAAGTTACCGTTTAGTCTAATCTTTTGGTAGGAATTAATCACATGTAATAAAATGTTCTAACCCCGATATGACAAAATAAAAATTTACAATATACCTTGTTACCATGCTTCATGAATTGAATTAAAATGTCATTTTTTATTTTGTAAATGTTGTTTCTTTTATCTTACTATTCCTTACTATAATGAAGCGTTGGTTTACTGTGGTACCATTATACAGTACCATCGATAGTACTGTGGTACTGTGGCAATTATTGTTTGCCGTCATTCCATTACGATATTACATCGATGGTACCACTGTGGTATATTCAGGAAATAAGTAATCACCAAAATGTAATACAAAAACGTTATGTAATTATTATTATCCACGTAAAAACAAATTAATGGCGTACTTAAAATAAATATTTATAATATCACAACAACTGCACACAACGCCATCTAGAACCAAAGTAAGCATTTATTATAACTTGTGTTTTGGGTTTTAGTTTGCAGATATACTTATTTAAATACTTTTTTGTATAAATACATACATATTATACATAGAAACACCCAGACCAATGCACTGAGCAGGAATCGACCCGGGACCTCTGCGTGCCACTCCCTACACAGTACCACTAAAATTTTGACACTATTACTCGACGTCATCTAGTCCCAAGCTAAGAAGCAGAGCTTGTGTTATGAGTACTAGATAACTGAAATATAATATATACTAGCTGTTGCCCGCGACTTCGTTCGCGTGAAAATTCAGATGTGTGCCTGTATGAGAATATTTATTACCTAATCTTACGGCAATCGTACATTGTATTAGTAATAAATATCATTATAATCCGTCTCTAAGGCAAATCCGATTTAAATCTATTCACTCGCTACCCCTAAAACAGACGAAATTTTGCGATATTTAACGAAACTTGCCACTCCTATTTTCCCACTTAATAAGAATAGTTCCTAGTTTGGTAATCGTATTATCTAAACTCCCGTTTAAAAACTAAAGATGCTTTATACAAATTTTGTTCCCCTTTATACTCTAGGGAAATAAATTTCGCAAAATTCCGTCTTAGAGAGCACCTATTTCCAAAATTTGAAACTCCTAGCACTTGTAGTTTCTGAGATTTCGTGATGAGTGAGTGAGTGAGTGACCTTTCGTTTTTATATATGTATAGCTTCTGCACGCGGCTTCGCTCGCATGAATATCGTTTTTCCAATAGACATTTTTATATTGTTTAAATACTGTTTTGCATACTATTTCTAATCTCATCATCATCACCATTCGTACAAACCCTCTTTCACCTACCTAAAGATATCACCCGTAAAACAATAAACACTACACAAAGGCAAATTTCCACTACAATAACTTTCCCCTTTCCCTCATTTCCTCTCCCCCTTTTTCCCCTTCCCCTTCCGTCTCCCTCCCATCTCCCTCACTTTCCCCACACTTCCCACTCACGCACCTCTCACTTACCACACACTGACTCCTCACTTCCCTCACTTTCCCTTACGTCCCCCTCACTTACCTCTCGCTTGCCCTTCACTTGCCCCTCACTTGCCCTTCACTGCCTCCTCACATCCCCCTCAGTTCCCTTTTTCTTTTTCTTTTTTTTACACAACGCTATCTAGACCCAAAGTAAGCATATTATATGCTTGTATTATGGGTTCTAGAATACGGATAAACATACTTAAATACTTATATTTTGTAAATACATACATATTATACATAGAAACACCCAGACCAATGCAAATAGACATGTTCATGCTACAAATATTTACACTGAGCGGGAATCGAACCCGCAACCTCTGCGAGGCAGTCCATACACAGTACCACCGAAATACAGAGGCAGTCGATTTCCCCCTGACTTTACCCTCCCTTTGCCCTGACTTCCCCTCACTACCCCGCACTTCTCCCTTCCTTTCCTCTTCCTCCCTGCAAATTTCAAGTCGCCAACTTCAAAAGCAAAGATTTTTCCATACAATATTTCATCTCTTATTTCACTCCTATAAATCCACCCCAGTAAAAAAAAAAATTATGAGCGTATTTTTTATTTAAATAAAAGTATTCCAAAACAAAATTTCAAAGCTGTAACTTAAAAAATGAAGACGTTTCATACAATCGATTTCATCCCTTTTCATACACTTAAGGGTGGAATTTTTAATAACCCTTTCTTTGTACACTTCTAGACATTAAGACAAACACACTCTCCAAATTTCAAGTCGCTACGACCAGCGGTTTAGGCTGTACGTTGTCTGTCAGCCAGTCACTCAGTCAGTCAGGACAAAGCCTTTTGTAATATATATGGATGTATGGGTTAGACGTATAGCCATCAGGGATCAAAGCATACAGGCTGCTAGGAATGCTAACACGTGATAGAGCCACTTACAGCTGACCGTGCGAAAAACAGCTAATACTTAGATCCACACCTACAACTTTTAGTATCTTACCTTGGGCTTTATTAATTAGTCATCGCAAAACATAGGCTCACTGGAAACTGGACTCGTTTAAAACTAAACGAAAAATTGTTTAGAATGACAGGAATCCGAGGAATAAAAACACTATCAGCTATTCCGCAACCTGTTAAAATCTCTGCTTCTATAAGATTTGGTAGTAAATTAACGAATGTTCGATGTGATTCTTTAAATTGGCATAACTTTTTTATTTATGAACCGATTGACATGAAACAAACACTAAATGTTAAGTGAAGCTTACCACAATATATTAGTGAAAACCATATTTAAATCGGATTAGCCGTTTCTGAGATTAGCGTGAACAAACGCACAGACAAACAGACAAAAATTGTAACAATCATTGTTTTGAGTTCTATTTGCGTTGATAAAGGTCCCAATAATTTTTTTTCTCATATATCTTCCATGTAGGTACAGACAGCGATCGGTTACATTTTTATTATATGTATAGATAGATACGTACTTCTTTTTTGTAAATACATACTTGAAATACATTGAAGGGGTGTCTTCAATGTATTTCAAGTATGTATTTACAAAAAAGAAGTCAAACAAAAGACTGAAGACAAATACAAATGTTTATCACAAAAATATTTGCCTTCCGCGGGAATCGAACTCACGACAGCTGGCGTCACAGTCAGTTACACTAACCACTAGACCAACGGTGCAGTTGAATATCTTAGGTTAGGTAATGAGTGTGCATCATCGACAGGATAGAAAAGTAGGTTAAACGAGGACGGGTCCATGGTCCTACCACCGGATATGCCTTGGGCATATTACCTACTTAACGCCGGTAACTGCAAGCAATAACAAAATGCCGTAGCAGAATGTAAATGGCGGATTCGGCGGGTAGGTATACCGTGGTCCTACCAGTAGGACGAATTGGTTCGACCACGGGCTCCCTTCCTCAGATAAACGTGTCACCTCTTGTTAGATTTCCTGTACTGAAATAATTGTATTTATTTTATTGTGATGGTACAACGGTAAATAACAGTAACAGTACTATCAATGGTACTACGGTAAAAAAAAACATATTCCGTAGTACCATTAATGGTTTAACAACAAGTAAAAATCGCCACAGTACCATCAGTGTTACTATCTAATGGTACCAAGGAGAACAAAGGTAATTACAGCAGTTATAATACTGGAAGAAATCTCATCAAAATGCGTGCCAACGGCTGAACCGATTTCGATGAAAATTGGTACATAGATTCGGTGCCGGAGACGGACATAGGATATTTATATTCAGAAAATCGGATTGGTTCCCGAGTTACATTAACTAAACCATTTTCAGCGCGGGCGAAGCCGCAGGGCGCAGCTAGTAACAGATACTTCCTTGCCTTATTTTTAATTTCGTAGACAACCCATATACTGCAAGAAACAATACTTTAAGGCGGAATACACATCGGAAGTTGCTGGAAAGCGTCTGTTTGAAGGCGCTAATCTCGAGAACTAACCAATGAATTGGATTTTGATGCGATTTTCACTTTTATATTGTGGGTTTCTCGATGAAACATGAATCTATCACCGGTAAACTCTGCGGTAAACCAATTTTAGTACGCGAGGCGGGGTGGTAGTGCCTAAATAAAAGGAAACAGCAGCGTGGCTAAATGAAACTGCCGCAAAGAGCGATGCAAGCGTGCAATTTGCGTCATTGCATGCCTGTATTTGCAGAACGTCAGCCTCCGGCATCGCCTCCATCATTGCATGCCAGTAGATAACACCTCATGTTCATGGTTAAAAAAACAATGATTAGTTTTAACTATGCATTTATTATTCTAAACTTATAGATGAAAAACAAATTTTTTGTCAATAGTTAATGAGGGTTTAGATCCTCTTGAGACAACATGGCATTTCATATAAAAATACAATTAAAATAACAAAAATAAATTGGAATATTAAGTGTTTATAGAGTGGACATATTTTTAATGTGTACAATCCTAGGCTTTGCCTTGGGACATACTAAATTACACATAGACATTGTTTTTTCTGGGGCATGTGTTGACTGGATGCTGGTTATGTGATAATGATAACATAAATAACCTATTGTGAATGAATTAGCACTTTAATTGCCAGTTGTCATTTTTTAGGCGTCATGCGAGGCGAGAGGCCAGCTCTTTAATTTTCTATGTATTTCGAACTCGCGTGGCGAGTTCTTGCCCCTTCGTAAGCGATTCTACTAAACTCGCCAGGCGAGTTCTTGGCAACGAAATTAATGACGCAGCCTGAGAATATGCCCATCTGCAAACAAGGATTTATCAAAATCAACAAATTTAACAAAACAAACTTTGGGTTCTTATATAACTAGTCTCATTTCACTACAGCTTTCACATATTAGGTAGATATGAGTTTCATTCACTTCAGTAACTAAACCAAACTGGACATCACTGTTACAAGTTGAGTTATGATTATCCACCATATTAAAGATATATTTTTTTATTTCGGCTATTGTCTTGTGTGTTAGTATTTTGATATTACAGTGTGTACAATTGACATGGCTGTTAAGCAGTTGTAAATTTGTCTTTTGGCAAACAGGGCATATTGCATCATTACTTTCTTCAATTGATGACCAGTCTACATTCACCATTTCACATTGTTCATACTCTTTGATCCACCTAAAAAATTAAAATTGTTTGAGAAATATTTAATTAGTTTGCATCATGCTGTATAAATGAATTTAAAATGGTATGGCTTATCTTGGCACAGCCACTATTAAAAACTAAAATCTGATTACATGACGAGTTAGCGTAATTAGTCGAAAATACTAGAATTAGTCAGTCCACTGTTAAAAATTTAATCAAAGTTTACACCAAAGCGGAGAAGAGAGAAGATGTGCTGATATGACCAATAGAATTAGCACTCGCTGAACAGAGCGCAGTTATAATGCATTTCTATTGTGTAATTACCAGTGATCGGAGTAGGTAGATTGAAATGGGGTCATTGATCCGAAACGTATATATAAATATGGACATTCCTCCGGAATTGGTGGATTATTAAAAAAAAACCGGAACTTATGTAGGAATTTTATTCTGCCAGAGTGAAAGGAGTCATTTGATGATTTGCCATCCTCAAAAAAAGGTAGGAATTGTAATAAAATGAGCAATATTATTCTTTATTATTCTTCATATTTTTTTTAACGGCACACAGTCACGATTTGACAAAACCCAACGACCAATCAGAACAAAGGATCATGGGTGGTACAATAACCGGTTATCAGAACAATGCGTACGCCCGCCGACGACATGCCAGGTAGCTCACTCGTTTACTTCGGTTCGTAGAGTGCGCATCTTTGTTTGTTACTGTGTTGTGAAAACGTTACTTGACCCTGGCTTGTGTACATACTGACTTCTGGAATCTGCTCTAAACCACGATTTGGCTCGAATATACGGACTCAGATTTTTCACTATTGAATTGGATCTACATATTTAAACCAAGCTTTGGTAAGTAATATTTTACTAGTTACAAGGAGTATAAAGCATGTTTGGATGTACTATAAGAATATTTTTAGTATTGTGTTTGTTCGCTTAACCTGCTGAACATACCATGAGTCTTAATATTGTTAAATCTTTAATAGAGTATGAACCAGTGAGCTTAGTGCGAAACAAAATTATGATATTCTAGTAATGTAGTCGCAATTCAGCTAACTCCACTATTAACCGACATTTTACTGGAATCCGTATATAATTTGAATGCCCTGTGTCCTCTTGCAATGTATTGGTAAAATAAATTACTATAGGCCTTATCTACTTCTCTACAAAATATTCTACGTAACAAGCCCTTTCATTTGATACCCATATTGATGGAATTGAAAAAAAAAATAAGTTGTCCGCCATCTTGTAGCGGCAGCCATTTTGGATTGACAATAATATTGAATATACATAATTGTATTGTCACCAGAATCAAAGGCGAATACCAAATTTTAGATCAATCGGTTGACAGGAAGAGGGTGAAATTTCAATGACTAAATTTGATCCACGAAAAATAAAACAAACGGAGTAAGCTAAATAAACTAAATAAAATGTAATTTTTTCATGTCTTTGTTTTAGGCGATATATACGAGGTTCCATCTCTAAAACAAAGTTCAGATATAGCAAACGTCAAGGCTGAAACTGTAGAAAAATGGATATCCGGTCATCCCGAACTACTGGGTGGCGCAAAAGTACTGGCACTAAAGAAAATACTTTTTTTTTTTATATATGACATTTTCTGTCATTCTGTTGTTGAAAATTGTGTAGAGAACAAATGTAAAATACACTGAAAATAAACATGGACCGTTTTACTCCCCAAGAACGTGGAATAATTGTGTCAATGTTCTTACGGAATAATTCATCAGTGATAAGAACACAACGTGAATTTCGTCGACGATTTCCCCACCGTCCGGCACCGATTGGTCGCACAATTCGACGCTTTGCCACACGCCTTGAAGCAACTGGCTCAACATTGGATAGACCTAAGTCTGGGAGACCAAGAACAGGCCGTTCAGCTGAAAATATCGATGCTGTGCGCGAAGATGTGGAAGAGTGTCCAGAAACATCAACGAGGCGACGTGCCACGCAATTGGGCATTTCCAGACGGACCCTGCAGCGTATTTTGGTGAAAGACTTAAAGATGTTCCCGTATAAAACTCAAATGACTCATCAGCTGCTGCCTGCTGACCACCGAGCTCGTCTAGATTACTGCCAGCGCGTCATAAACCTCAACCTTGAAGAGGATGATTTTCCTTCAAAATTGGTTATGAGTGACGAAGCGCATTTCCATCTCTCAGGGCATGTCAATAAGCAGAATACTCGGTTCTGGGGCACTGATAATCCGCGCATTATTCAAGAAACACCTCTACACCCACTAAAAGTTACTGTATGGTGTGGCATCTGTGTTGACAGAGTGATCGGACCCTATTTTTTCGAAGACGCTGGAGGCAATGCGATTACTGTCACTGGAGAACGCTACAGAACCATGTTACGTGAGTTTTTGATACCCAGTTTGGACGAATTGGGGCTGGAGCACATCTGGTTTCAACAAGACGGCGCTACGGCACACACAGCGCGCGACACTATGGACTTAGTGAGGGACGCTTTTCCAGGCCGAGTTATCTCTCGTTTTGGCGATTTGCCTTGGCCTGCAAGATCACCCGATCTGACCAGTCCAGACTTCTTTCTTTGGGGTTTTTTGAAATCTCGGGTGTATGTGAACAAGCCACAGACTCTCGCAGCTCTAAAAGAAAACATTCGTCAAGAAATAACGAACATATCGCAGGAAGTGTTACGGCAAGTTATGCAAAATGTCATAAATAGGGCTCAAATGTGTATCAACTCTGGAGGTCACCATTTAAAAGACATCATCTTTAAATCCTAATGGTACGAAATTTAATGGCACAAATATACATTTAAAAAAATCTAAATCTAGTTTTCTAATTTAGAAAAAATGTTATAGCTGAACCAAATAGGGTCTTTACTTTTGCGCCACCCGTTACTTTACGATCACGCTAGTGGTACAATATACTGTTCAAAATGTGAAAGCCATTTGAAAACCATAAATAAAGGAAACGTTAAAAGACATATCGAAGGAGCAGTACACCAGGGAAAGTTTAAGCGGCCCGAAGAGGAATTTTATTTCGATCTTATAAAATTTCTCATTTTGTGCAATATTCCGTGGTCTCAGATGAAAAATACTACTTTTCAAGATTTCTTTAAAAAATATATGTGTAGTACCTGTTGTTGTACGTGTACTAATCGTACTCTGCCAGATGAATCACAGTTACGGAAAGTTTACTTGGACAAGTTTTTTAAGAATAAAATCAATTCGATTCGGCAAAATTATAAAAATGAGAAACTATGGATATCATTAGATGAAACGACAGACTTTTTAGGTCGCTATATAGTCCATTTTTTAATAAAACCATTACATCCTAGCAATTTGACTAGACCTTATTTGGTAGCATGTAAAATGCTAACTGTAGTTATTGGACAAACAATCACGCAATTTGTGTTAGAATGTTTGGAAAACTTTTGGGAAGATTCTTTTGAATCGAAGGTAGGTAACATTCTTGTTCTCTGCCCTGATAGCGTTGCATATATGCTGTCTGCAGGACGAAATTTAAAACAATACTTACCTGAAATGAAGCACGTAACATGTTTGGCGCACTCTCTTCATCGCGTATCTGAGCAAATTAGGTTAGAATATCACGATGTTAACATTTTAATAGCAAATGTTAAAAAGGTATTTTTGAAAGCCCCAAGTAGAGTCAAAATTTTAAAAGAAAAATATCCAGATATGCCGCTACCTCCCCAACCAGTTGTTACAAGATGGGGCACTTGGTTAGAGGCAGCATTTTATTACGCTCAAAACTTTGAAAAAATAAAAGAAGTATTATCTTGTTTAAGCAGCTCTGATGCGGTATCTATTCGAGAGGCAAAAAATATTATAGAAAAAGAAAATTTAAAAGAAGATTTAAATTACATTAAAGACAATTATTTTATAATTCATTTGTCTTTAAAAGAATTGCAAAAGCATAATTTATCGTTGACAGATTCACTTTTAGCATTTGACAACGTCAGAGATGCTATAAATCAGTGCAATTCAGAAAATATAAAAAATAAAATAGAACGTGTTATGGAACGAAACCCAGATTTAGACACACCTTTTAATACCTTTTTTAAAATTTGCTCCTTTGACATCGTCAGATGTAGAACGGTCTTTTTCCATTTATAAATGGACTTTAGATGTTAAAAGAAATAGGTTGAAAATAGAAAATATAGAGAAACTCATAGTTATATATTTTAATTGTAAAGATCAGGATTACCAGGATGCTGACATTGTAATCGATGAAGATTAAAAATGTGAATAAATGTAAAATGTACATATTTAACAATAAACAATGTTGATTTTTATCTTTTTTCTTTATTCTACCCCTTTTTTTGGTCCTAAAATCTGACTAAAATCAACCTGTTCCTTCGTATGCCCTTTACGTTTCAGAGTCGTGGTGCATCCTTAGAACAGTCTCACGACCCCAGCAGGCATTGGCGTATGGGGCCCCGTCATTTATTCTACCCTTAATGCAAATTACCATGACCCCTATGAAAATATTTAAATTTAAGTGCAACAATTTATGTCTATCTAAGAGTTCTAGCCATAAAAGGCTAAAAATAAAAAAATAAAAATTAAAGCTTCGATCAGATTTCGATTGTTTTTATTATTCAACAGATAAATAATGAATTAATTTAGTTTTGATACCTTCCTTTAAATTTTGAATTGAGTAGGAATAATATCACTACCAACATTAACAATATTTAATTGAATCCGGAAATACCGGAATTACTTTCCGGGAAAATGGCTTATCCATGTTCTTCTTTCTGTGTGCATTTATGATACAAGTACCAAAAATCAATCTACCTACTCCGATCACTGGTAATTACCATCAAAACCAAAACTGTAAACATTTTTTAAAAAACAATTACAGAAATTAAGAAATAAAGAAGGATTTGCTTTATGAAACCGGTCAGAGTAGCACAAATAATATGTATGGTGAACGAACATCTGACTACCTGAATACCTAAATATAAAACAAACTTAAATCTCACTTCCTAAATAATTTTACTATTTGATAAGGAATATCGATGTAGATGTTTATATAGCATTGTTATAAACCTCAGTGGTTTTGAAATGCTATTATAATGATGTTCTATGTAATAAAATTGTTAAATTTGTTAAATGAATGAAAAATTACTTTCTACATAACAGAGACATATTTAACAACATCTGGCTACACATACCATTCCAATTCTTCTTGAACAAGTTCATTTTTAAGTTCGTCCATTATTTCTAGCTCTTCTTCATTGACATGTTCTTCAGAAAAGTTAAACATACTTTTATAAATGCTGGTCAAGGTATTATGCAGATCAGTTTCAGTCAGAGATCCTCTTAATTTATCCATCAACATGCCTCGGCAGCTCTGTACTTTGTTTTTGTAGTTCTAAAATAAATTTTGCTGTGTAGTTTAAATTTTTTATGCAAAATAATTAAAGTACAATATTTTGCATTGTATTCTTGCCCTACTTATTTCAAGGGGTTTAGTGAATTGGATCAAAAACCATAGGTTATCGTAGGTAGGATAATATTTATATTATTACCTTGCGCATTTTTTCTTTTATCTCAATAGGTGATTGTCTGGCTCTAACGCCAATGTTTTTAAATTTTGGTGAGGAAGTCATTTCTGTAGATCCAAAATCTCGGTACCTATACACAAGATTAATTACTTAACTTTAAATTACATGTATGGGTGACAATATTTTAAATAGGATAAACACATGTATACAAAATAAACCATAAAATCACAGAAATAATGGCAAAAATATTTTGAAAAATATTGTAAAATATCAATGTCAAAGTCAAAATGACATGAAATGTATGAATTACATGACAAGCTTTTCCCGCCTGCGCTGCAGGATGTGCTTGGGATGGCTACCGCGGCTTGTTAAATAATCAAATTATTGAGCTGGATCGCGTGATGCGTAGTGAGAATTTATTTTCCCTATCTTTAAGATACTCTGCATGACTGACTAAATTAGGCGATCTCATCTCAACTTTTAGGACCTCAAAATAAGAGACAAACTGATTGCAAAATTCGTATAAATTTGAAAACGACCAAGCGAAAATAATTTATTATAATATTGCCAAATTATAAAATTCTTAATTATTTATATTTAATTGTAGCAACATGGAATTTCAACTGTCAAATGATGAAAAAAAAACAATGTGTCTGTGAGTGAGTGATAAGTAAAATTAATATGGTCAAGTCCAAAAGTTGATAGACCTATAAATCAAACGTAGTTCTTTAAGATCAATTTATTATTTTTTAATGAAATTACCATAATGAATCGTATTGACAAGTTGCCACCTCGATCGGAAAAAGAAACCATACACTCGGGCCACTTTATGGTGTCACATTTTGAAGCTGAAGCACAAGATGAGTTTGACGACTTAGTTACTGTCCCTGATGAAGAACAAAATGTTCAGAAAGTTACTACAGTTGCCACCTACACGGTGCCCAGGTCATTGATACCATATCCACCTGATAAAGAGGAAAGTAAACAGCACCAACAACTTTCTATAGAAATATCACTTACCAAGTTATTTAAATGTATGACTTTGGCCTACAGGTAAGTTCTTATAATTTGTATTCACATAGTAATGTAGTATTTATATTGGAGCTGTTAATTTGACATTGATATTTCACAGTTTAGGATTGTTTTCCATAGAACATAACATATTATTCTTAAATAATAAACTTGTGGAGCTATAGTATGTATTTATTTAAATATTTTATTAGCTTATCTATATAATTTGTGCAAACATTTATTCATAAAAAAATCTATGTTTACTGTTCAGAATGATAATATGAGCTATTTTGAGTTGGGGCAAGATGTTAATGTTTCACCTTGGGATAAAACCTTATTAACTCTCTATGTGTATACTATAAATGTGTATACGAATACACATTTAATAATGTGATGTTGACTGTGATTACCTTATAATATTGAGCCAGCTTATCAAGCAAGCATCAAATGTTCTCTAAAAATAAGGAAACTGTATGTTTCCATTGGGTTTAGCATGCAAAGATAAGGGGAGGTCATCATAGTCTGTACAAAAGACACAGGTCATTTGCTGAGATAAGTCACTATGAACACTTAATAATACTTAACTTTTCATTTTACTTGTACATTTGTTTTATTGTTGTATTTGGTTACAACCATTTTTAATGTTAACTTACCTTATTTGTAATCTAATAATATGATGATAGTGTTGTATATTTTTCCTTGTGTGTTAGCTATGAATTGCATTAACATGTACATTAGAATAGTATGTTTTGTTATTAATAGCATATTGACTACTAAGATTACACGATGAGGAAGTTTCCATCCTTTGGTTTGTACCTGTTTTAATTGCATGTATACATATTTTTTTTGCATTCAACACATTAACATTATGTCTAAGGTCTTCTAACTTTTTAAACTTGTCAGCAAGGTTAAAGTCCAATTTCTAGATTATATGATAAAATCTGCTTATGATGTAGTATTTACGTAGTTCATTTAGACAGTTTGAGTGTTAGGTATGTGCCCATTTGAACACAGTTGCAGTGCACAGTTGAATAAATAAATATTCACAAATAATAATGTAGAGATTGGATGCTTAAATGGCGTGAACCACACCAAAGTCACCAGAGTGACTGAAAATATAAATTAAAAATAATATATGACTAGCAGAAATGTACAAGCGTGATAAAATGTACATGAAACAAAGTCCCCTAATATGACAAGTAACAGATTTTTAAGTAAGCCTTGATATAAGTAGTTTTAGTTTTTTTTGTAAGTATTTATAATTTATAATTATGTATCATTATAGTGTAATTGGTTAACACCGTTCTGTTAAATGTAAAATAAATAAATAAATAAAATAAAATAGTTAGATATTTCTTGTAATCACACTGAAATTAGAGTGTATTAAAACTTCATATTTGTTGCATCAAAGTTTAGCAATGAAATGTGCTAGAGATGCAAATTCACTAATAGGATAAGATATGTTTTCCTAGAACAAAAACTATAGGGAGGTAAATGGAACAACTTACACTACCACATTACCTAAGTGACTACTCACTTTGGTAATGTGGACACAGAGGCTGCAAACAGTAGTGTACAAGACCTGAAGTAGTGCCAGCACTGCCAAATTTTTCTTAAGTTTATGCCATTCAGTTTCTGCTATCCTCATTTGTGGCATCTCTGTATACAGAGTGTATACGACGGTATGACATTAAATGCAATTACGTATAGTATGTGACATTATAAAGCGAGACAAAAAAAATCTAATAGTTTAGACACAGGACAATTTTTTTAATTTCTTTAATTCTAAATTAACACTATGTAAGTATGTCAAACGGTCACTGACTTAAGTCATAGTCCACGTCGAAGGATAAACGTTGCCGTTCATTACAGTTCAGTGAACTTGTCATAATAAAATAGTGTATTACTTCGTTCCTATTAAAATATTATTTATTTTGTTAGAAAATTTCAAATTTTTGTTTTTCGTCAAATTACTTTTGTGATTAATTAGAAATCATTATATGGGCTAGTAACACCTGCCTTTTCATTTAATGTCAAACCGTCGTATACACTCTGTATAACAATAGTTTTTATTCTACCAAAGAATATGAACAAGTGCAATTTGATTTAAGGCGCTCCTAGGCCATTGCCGCCTGTACACCACGGCGTATAAGGCCTATTGACAAATCCCACATTGATTGCCTGATAGCATGAGGATACGAATGTCGTAAGTTCACTGTCTTTCAATTTCTATAAAACAGTAATTTGCTAAGCCCAAGTCAAAAAGTACTGGCACAATTTGCAGACATCCACAGTATCTTCGGATTTTTGGTCAATTACCAAGCACATAGCTGCAATTTGTATCTCTTCAGTTACCTGCCATTACATACTCAATATACGAGTTTATTGCTTGAAATCGAAATCAGGTCATATGCAGACAAAAGACCACTGCACTAATACTGTCTTTATAATAAAGCCAATCTAGCTTCATCGAAGGTAGCTTGACCCCTGAAATATTCAGCAAGAGATCTCGTCGCATACCTTTCACGCTCTTGCAGTTTTTGGTTTGGCGGCAGTTTTGGTAGACAAGGGTGAGATTCGTGTCATCGTCGTCATTCTTGTAAACTTAGTCCTGAAAGTAAGTCCCCTATCGAAGTTTACATCCATTAGCAAACCTAGCCCACTGCTTGTTTCCTGAATGATTGGGATATTGAACTTATCGACTGTATACTTTGTTGCTAAGACCATTATACTTAATATGGTCATGCACAATAGACTTTTTGATTGTTTGACCTTTTACTTAGAATTACACTCTAGTAGTCACAATCAGACTGTAGAGGATTTCTTAGAATACAGTTCCTATTCTTAATCTGCCCTGTACAATGTGGCTTATCTGCATACTGGTAAGTTATTATATGTAGGTACTTAATTCTTATTCTGAAATCTATGATGCCGATTGTTTATCGATCACACAAAATAGCGATATTGCTTAATTTTAATTAAGCAATAAAAATAGTACAATAGCTACCTAGTGGGTTATATTGGTAACCTGAACCGTCCTCAAAAATGTTAGTAGAGACTGATGGCTGGTGCATATACTTACTTAAAGTTGAGAAATATGTTGGCTTTTCGAATTGGTTGACGAATTTAACATTAGCGACTCAGTTACGATACACTACTCTGACTTTTGCGTATACATCCATCATGTGTGTTTTGGAATAACCCACAAAAATCGCAATGTGTATGTATTCGAAGAATATTTTCTAGGATCGATACATTCATTAATATAAAGTACTTAAACATTAAGTTACTACACAGCGTTTATGAGATCTATTCCCAAGATTATGGAATTAGAAATCGGATATTTCCCATTGATGTCAACATTTTTATATGATTGTAATGGTTAGAACGTAACTCAAAGATAACAACAATTCTAAAGACTCCTGTAGATGTTTAAATTTTACAATAAATTCACCTGGGCACATATTTTATTTATGATCAGTCACATTACTAACCACATCTAAGCTTAGCAAAATCTTGTTGGAATTCGAAATTGTCTTACGCACCTTGCAGATTAACGGCTAATCAACGGCAAACGATGAGATAACTTTAATACGACAAGTAACGACATACAAGAAAGGGATTTTTCAAAATCATTTTTTGTTCATGATACATTGGTCTTATAAATTATTTATGAATTTATCTCAGTGTTGGGAATGAACACTATGTCGGTAAAGATAAAGATGCCTGTAGTAAAGTCAATAAAGTACAAACACTTCAGGGTAAGCTCAAAAGAAAAATCCGTCACCCGCCAAGCAATGTTATTAGCACTGTAAATACATAATGCTGTTCATGATGCAGGCAATGCAAATATTTCTGCACTTATTTTTATCTTCTAACTAGCTGAGCCCTGCGGCTTCGCCCGTGCGTGAAATGGTATGTGTTTCATTAATGTTATTCGGGAACCAGATCAATTTTCGTTTTTCGTATTTCCGTTTCCGGTACCGAATCTTGTATACATAGGTACCAATTTTCATCAAAATCAGTTCAGCCGTTTAGGCGCTGAGTGGTAACAAACATACACACACACACACACCACACTCACAAACTTTCGCATTTATTATAGATGTAGGATAGTTGAACTGATGAGACTTAAACGGCTGAAGTGAACATGACATTAAGTGTCATGTTCACTTCAGCCGTTTAAGTCTTTATCTTATTCTATATTTTTATACCTAGTCAAGATTTTCACAATGTTTTACTTATACATTGCATGTAAAGACCTCTTATTTGCATTACCGCATACAGAGCAAGATACACTTATCCTTCTGGAGAAAAGATAGGCATGTCGTTTGTAATAATGTTTTTCGCGTCGCTTCCAACATCTAAATACCTAACTTACTTTATATGTGTGAAAACGCAAAGGTGTTAATTAAGAGGTGACTTGGTGTAGAAACTGACATCTAGCTTCATAGTTGAACAATATTACGATCTCGCACTTCAAACTGGAAAAGGAATATCAATTTTATATTATACAATAATTGTTTTCTTAATTTACCTTCTGACTTGTATTTATATAGTTGTAACTGTAGATAAGATAGGCTGTGTTTCTTTGTTATCACTTTGTTGTTTGCAATAGGCTTACGATCACATATTGATAGTGATGCTGATAATCAACTTAGCACTTGATTGTCTCACAATTTGTTTTCACTTTGAGGAACACTTTTATTGTAGCGTATCTACCTTTGACAAATATATTTTTTTATTATTTGTAATAATGAACGGTTTAAATTCTTTTAAAGTCAAAATGCTTCTTACAAGTTCGAGGACTTTTATAGTTAATTTATCCATTAAAGTGCTTCTATCGCCAATTAGTTTTTGACTAATATATAAGTAAACACAGAGGGCATAATTACATGGTAAGTGTGTATTCTTCATTAATTTGTATGTTATTGTATTATTCTTTCTCAGACAAAAATTAACCTCACCTAAATGGAATCGTTTTAAAGGTATCAAACTACGGTGGAAAGACAAGATTAGACTGAACAACGTCATATGGCGGTGCTGGCATATGCAGTGTAAGTTTCTATGATTTGTTTTTTAATTATGTTGTTTTAATTAGATTTGTAATTTACTAAGTTTTGTACTTATATACAAAACTTAGACAAAGCAAAGCTACGCCAGTTTATCGCGTAGGATATTCGCAGGTTTGTATCACCCACGTTTCGCCAGTTGTGTTGGGTCCCATCATCCTATGTAACATGGAGCGAGCTTGTTACCATTTACCGGGAACAATTCTTGACGCTTTAGTCGCTGACTATCTAAAACGCAGTCTGCCAATTTCGCGTAATGCCTAGACCTAACGTAATAGTTTATGAGCGAAGAAGAAAAATTGAGATTTAGTTTTAGTGCGTATTAGCTCAAGAGCGTGGCAAACGAATTGAGATTTGGTTTATAAGCGAGGTAGACGAATTGACATTTATGTAGAATATTGGATGATTTAACACTTCAGTTCAAGTGGCCAGTAAGTAGGCAAAAGGGGCTCTTTCGACTACTTACTGGCCACTTGACTTTTTATGGGACCAACTGAGCCGACCAACTAGTTTTCGGATTGTTGTTACTTATAATGATGAAAAAGGAGTTGGTTTTAAAAAAATCGGTACTTCGCAAACGTATGTACTTACCTAGACTAATTCGTAGCGCTAAATGAGCACTAAGAGAAGTAGACCTAATGCGACATAGTCATATCGCTAAATGCAATCAATATGAAAAGATCTGTTGCGACATAGACAAAATTGGCAGACTACGTTTTAGGTACTTAGCGACTAAAGCTTCTTGACTCAGGACTATTATCTACTTACAATTAAACGGACGAAAACCACAAATGTCACTTTACCCGACCCGGGTATCCAAACCGAGACCTCTGGGTGGTAGTCCGTGCACAGTACCACCGAACCACAGAGGCAGTTTTATAATAATAAGTATAATAACCTAAGTAAATATCTCAGTTTATTTTTATATTTGTTGCTGCTACGCAGATTTATTTCGTACATCATTATGACTGGCAATTGATATAAAGGCAACTTAGGTAACCAGCATTCGTTAGACGCGTGTTAGGGGTGCTTACACAGCGTACATATTATCTTTTATAGAGATAGCGATAACCAAATGGTTTGTACCAGCCATGCTTCAGTTTCACATACATTATTAAACACCTGAAGATGAACATGTGGTTCACCTATATTATGATTGCGCGAGATAAGAGTGACCCCAAATTGAATGTACCTAGCAATAAAATCGAGGTTATTATATATTTAATTGCTGCTGCTAGGCGGTGACATAATGTACATGTATGTTAAAATACAATAATTTTATTAGAATATGTATTTATTTTAGAGGTCAAGCGATTTTTTTTATTAGGTAAGTATCTGTAATTTTATAGAGCAGTTACGCAATGAATACTGGGTAAAATGAAAACATCTCCTTATGTGTATTCTATCGCCTGTATAATGGACTGTGTTCTGAGAAATTGTTTAGGATGGTGCCAACGGCCACTTTTTATCATCGCACCTCCCGCCATCGGCTGGGAGTTCATCCTCACACCTAAGAACCTCTTAGGTCCCGTACAGTGAGGTTTCAGAGAAACTTTCTCCCTCGTACGATAAGGTTGTGGAATGAGCTCCCCGTCGGGGTTTTCCCGAGAGACTACAACATGGAGTTCTTCAAGAAAGGAGTTAAAAGGTTTTTAACAGGGTCGACAACGCGCTAGTGATGCTCCTGGTGTTGCAAGCGTCCATAGGCTACGGTAACTGCTTACCATCAGGCGGGCCGTATGCTTGTTTGTCACCTTAGACGTATAAAAAAAAAAGAATCTAAATCGAAAAATAGTAATGTGATTGCTAAAAAAAATAACACAACTTCTTTAAAGTGTAACTCTAGTCTTTACATTAACGGTTTTTTGCTGATTGCAGATAAATGTATTGAATCGGCAAAACAAGAGTCTACCGTCATAGAATTTCGAATCTACGTAAAGTAGTACCTACCGTACTTCTCCGCCTTGTTTCGAGACTGAGAGCCCGTCTGAGTCCTTTTCTTTTTCTTTTTCGTCCCTCATTTCCGTTTTCTCACAGTCGGCTACTGCTTTGTTATGTTTTCTCAACATTGATTCATAGAGGAAAGTAATACTAGTAGAATAGAAATTACATTGTTCCTCCAATGTATGAGAGGTTCATACCTAGGTTACAGTTTTAATTTCTTTCCATGGGATGAATCGTAAGATTGTTTTTCACTGTTGTATGAAAAACGCAATATAAAAAGAGTATAAATAATTTTGTAATCATTCTGTATCGGTCGAATAAAACGATAATTGCAAAAGTGAGGCCTCTATTTCGGTTTTATAACGTTTTCAATCAGACTTTTTGGATTAACGCGAAAGCGGTGCGTCGACTTTGCGATGACGCTATGACGTCTCTACGATAAGTTTGCGCACCACGGCGCGGTTGATACCATCGTCGGGCATTGCATCATAATCGCTACGCCTATCACCAGTTTTCGCTTTCGGGAGCGTTTCTCTTCCAACGAGTATACTGCCTTAATCCTGTGTCTTTTTACTAATTTCCAGATGGACAGCTTTTATTGTTTTGTATTGACGACGATTAAGTACTGTTTATAATTAGTATAACTAGTGGTCGCCCAAATTATAAGTTTAAACATTATTAAGGTTCTATTGTCAAAGACTGACTTCAAATTCAAAATGTTTCGTATTGCAAAAAATGCATTCTAAATCCATTAATCCACAAATCATAACTATGACAAACTTTTGGAATCACATTTAAATGTATCTCTCAAATTCACTTCTTCATTCTGTATATTATTAACACTATTTGTATTTTCATCCTGGATTCCTTTTGCTTTGTCTCTCACTCTGACCTACCTATAACATGTTCTATGTCCAGGCATAATAAAAGTAGAAAATTCAATAAAAAAAAAACATTACACACTACTATGTGTTCGACACACGCATATATATTTATTACTTTTCCAGTGGATATTAGATTAATAAGTATTGTTTGTCTTTAATATTATTTGTCTATAGTCTTACTGAATGTCAAACATAACCGTGTGTATCAAATACTTGGCAGTCGTGTAACGTTTTTCGAGCGTATGTATGTATGTATGTATGTATGTATGTATGTATGTATGTATGTATGTATGTATGTATGTATGTATGTATGTATGTATGTATGTATGTATGTACGTATGTATGTATGTATGTATGTATGTATGTATGTATGTATGTATTTATGTATGTATGTACGTATGTACGTATGTATGTATGTATGTATGTATGTATGTATGTATGTATGTATGTATGTATGTATGTATGTATGTACGTACGTATGTATGTATGTATGTATGTATGTATGTATGTATGTGAGTATGCTTGTCTATTTCTTTTAGCACGCTTCACAGTCTTAATGGCTTGATATATTTTACTTATTAGATTCGTATTGATTGTGGCAGTGACATAGGGTATAAATTTAATGTAGCGTCAGCACGAGGAAAAAAATGGGTTTCTTTTATTTCACTTTGTTTTATGCAGGCGGGCTTTTTGTTTTTTAAATAATATTGTTTTATTGATTTAATTAATTTTTTATGCATACATTAAATAAATATTTGCATTCTGTGCTCCTTCTCTATATAAACTATACCTAAGTTTGCGAAATTTCATAATCTTTCGTCAGCGCAATTTTTGTAAAAAGGCGAGGAAAGTTTTTCCTTTGCACAAAAAACATTGTATTAAGAGTTAGACGTTGAAAAACTCAACATGTCGCCTCATAACAGTGCGAATGCAAGTCGAAAAATCTAACTTTGGCGAACCTAAAGCATTTCGTCGAATTGATAGATTTGAACTTTAGAAATTACATATAACAAGCGAAATGTCGTTTCCTTTTACAGTGACGTTCTCCAAACAAACTTTTATCTATGACTAGCGACCCGCCCCGGCTTCGCACGGGTGCAATGCGGTGCAATGACATCACATTATAAACGTCTAAATTTATCAATGTTTCTCTACTATATTATGCATGCTATATACATATAAACCTTCCTCTTGAATCAATCTATCTATTAAAACCCGCATCAAAATCCGTTGCGTAGTTTTAAAGACCTAAGCATACATAGGGACAGACAGCGGGAACCGACTTTGTTTTATACTATGTAGTGATGATATTTTTTTATTTTGTTTTTATTTTTATTTTGTTTATTATGGATCACCAACATTTGTTTACACTGAACATTACCATAGTGATACATCTATTTATCTAATAACAAAAGTGTAACAAATACTTAGAGGTAATCACCACATGCTAAAATCATACATGTAACAATCTAATATTTATAATCTATGAAAAAGTTATATACCTAATACAAAACAATTAACATTTTTTGCCATGTAGATATACACTTACATTGGAAAATACGCAGTACTTAAATGTATTTGACAGCAGATACATTGGTAATAATTTATTAAGTATCTTAAACTTTCTAAATCACCGCGCAATTTTCTTAGTTTTCATGCATAAGAACCTTCTCCTGACAATAACAAACACAACAAAAAAAGAATTAACGAAATTGACCTAGCCGCTCACGCGTGATGCCATGACCAAGGGAAATAGGGATTCATTTTTATATATATAGATTCTTTAAAATACCGATTTCTCGTTTAGCGCTGAAGCGCTGTAAATAATTAGACATATCAGACATAATTATTGTAAAAGCGATTCCGCGCTGAATGATCCATCGCAAAAAATCGAGTTGTCAAATACAGATTGTGTTTAGAAAGCCACCGTTAGTCGTATCATACATTGAACCGGGTAGCTATTCTTAAAGCTGCAAATTACGTACCTACTCTGAAAGTTCAACCAAAAGCTACACGTAATTTTAGATTTCAAAGTTAATGATTGTACAATCGAACTAACTGAATTATGACCCACTTTGCTTATAATTCGCTTAAATCTGTCACACTTGTAAGGTTTATCGTGTATAATATGTTTATACACTCTGTAAAGTAATAAGTAATAACAAATACCGCAATAACATTTCTCCTTTTTCACAAACGAGTACCTGCCTAAAGTCGTTATTGTCCGATCTGCATAACAGCGTAGTCAGTGAAATGTCCAATTAAATGATAACAAGCTCGTTGTCAAGGATATCTGGGTTTAGGCTAATTTTAACCTAATTGCATTTTAATGTAGGACGGTAGTAGATCCACGCTGATTGTAGCATGAATGGGCCGGATTGACTAGGGAAGTACTACACTCTCATAGAAGCTCGACGTAAGAATATTAGTTTTCATGCTTATGTGTTTCGCTCGGTGAGTGAGGGCGCCGGCAGTCCAAATACTCTCTCGGTCCTATTTCTTTTTCCCTTTTCCTTTCTTATGCCCTTCTCCGTGGTCGGCAACAGCTTGGCTGTGTTTTCTAAGAATTATTACTTACTTACTATAATGCTTGGAAAATACAGGCATCTATATGGTGGGTCATGATTCTATTGGTTCGATTGTACCTACATCTATAACTATACCTGTAGTGAGGCCGATAGATAGTGGAATTGATAGATAATCTATTACAGTAAAATAATTTTCGGACATATTTATCTATAACATCGATAGTATTACATTAGGTATGAGCCAGACATTTTTATCGCAGTAATATCAAGTACGATAGCTTAATAAATGGTGATATGAAAGCTGTTCAGTAGTAAGCAAACATAATATAATCATAATTAAAATCACCCATAAATTAACCCAGGAAATAAACCGAGATGTTTTTAGAAACATGTTTAAATTGGGCAGTCGACGATGGTCTTGACTAGGGTAATGATTGCAAGTTGTCTTTGAAGTTGTAGGCTATTTCAGCGACTTGAGACTTGGATGAAAAACTTAGTACATTTTAATTCAACCCCGCTAAGACACAAAAGGTGCGCATTTACGTATGCGAACCGCGTACGGCGATATCGTATTAGCGTACATATTTTGTATAACAAGGATGTCTATCATAATATGCTACCATTTACTAGTTAGATACATTGTTGTAGGTACCTACAACCATATATGTAACTAGAAAAAAAACATTACGAAATATTTACATTTAAAAAATATGCACATATATGCACAGGATCAAGTTATTGTTAGTTTTTCGGTGACGTAGCTTTAGAACGTACATACTCTTATTTCGAGAATTCTTGGGTCGCTTATGGTGATGTTAAAGTATTTGACCATTATCACCCCAAAATTATTCTCGAAATATGGCAATAGATTTGTCTTTCATTATATTAGTTTTATAATTATTTTCTGATATGTTTATGTTTATACTGTATAATGCATGTACATAGTAAAAATATTAACTTTATTTGTTTACAGTTATAAAGAAACAAAATACTTTGGTATGCCAGTTCGCTTCACCGTTAGATGTAGATACACACGTGAAACCAGAGGTAATATAATGCTTTTGAGTTTTTCTTACCTATTTGTTTGATGCCAGTTTTACACATTCTCTACACACACTTACGACACTATTGCTTTGATATTTTCCGTAGGAGTTGTGAGATCGAATGAAACTTTTGATACTGAAGCAAAGCGAGAACGGACCTCTAGTCTAGAATATTGCATTATTCAGATATTGAAATTCTGATAATGACTGAAAAAATTTGTTAAACATAATAAAATTACCCGTTCAATTTTAAAAATAATTTTTAAATAGGTAAAGGAGATTTTTAGTTAAATCGTTGCAAACAAACAAACATACAAAAAATCTAATCTTTTCTCATTATATTATTAGTAAAGATAACATAGTTAGGATTGTATTGTCGATTTAAAAAAAGTTTTCTACTGTCTTCGTCTTGCTCTCCGAGAAATGTACAGATTACAGCTAACAAGCTGTAATCTTGCCATTTCTCGGCATTCGATTTGTGAAATTGGTATCGTGTAAATAAAATTAAGTAACTTTCTTTACACATAAATTTATTTATGCTAACATTTTATTTGTAATATTTAAGGCAACAATACTAGAAGGTAAATATTGGAAACGAAGGGCAGAAGCAGTTATAGCAGAATATAAAAAATGGCGCAAGTTTCATATCATGCGACTCCTTGGAAAGGGAGATACGTCCGTTCAGGATACGGTATGTCATCTATTTAACCACGAAGACTTTACTTGTAACCTTTTTACATTTTGTAGAAACTTATAGGTTGATTTATAAATTTGTTTGTTCAGATATCGGAAATGGACACGGTGGAATCGTTCTCTCAGTGCAGCGACTTTGCAGCAAACATGCTCACGGACGAGGACTACTTGAACTTCATGACTGACACACTATTTTCCACCATCACCAATCATCAACCATTTGCCTTCCCTGACTGTCGAGAAATAGGTATGATTGTCATTTATCTATTAATTGCTTGATGCAGAGTAGTATACATTGTAAGATATATGGGTATGCATGACAATGTGTGGTAAACTATTAGGGAGCTTCACACAGGCGATTAATCAACCTCAAGGAATACAAGGATTACATTTACCATTTGTGTGAGAGAGACATAGATACCTTTTTGCCGTTTGTGTGACTAATAATCACTAATCAGAGCACTTATGTTCTCGGTGTTATTGTTTTGTATTCTTATTTGTTATAGCCAGGTTTTCACACGATGTTTTACTTCACTCTTAAGTCCGTAATGTTCAGGCTAGACTTATAAAAGTCAAATGGGTATTTTAACTCCTAAGTAAACAGCATGATTTTACTTACAGCAAGAGGAGCAGGCTTAGCTGATTTCATTCAACCGAGTTTAGGTCCTCTACAACCTAATCTTGACGATTTTATGGACACATTGGAACCTTTTCACGGTAAGTTAAGAAATATGTATAATATACCTTATAAAAGTAAACTATACATTTTAATAAACGCTTTCAATTGACTGATAAATGTTAATTGTCTTACTTCTTTATCTTATCTATTATTTTATTACATGGACCTAGTGAAAGGTGGGTGTGGCACACCTTAGCCCCGCCCTTGTATAACAAGTGAATGTTGATGTTTTAAACATCTCTGTGTGTCAGCTTATTTTGGTACAAATATGATATTACATTCTTTCGCAGATTTACATTTACAATTTTATAATATTTGAAATTAAAGTACAAATCATTTCAAATCGAATTATTTGCAGTTATGAAGCATTTTTGCCAAAATATTACATGATTCATTGATAAGTAAGGGTTGTTGAAAGACAAATCAGTAATTATTTGTAGTAAGTATATTAAGAGAAGCTAATTTTCATATCTAAACGAAATTTTCGTATTGAATCTGTGTGTCAGATTATTTCGGTACAAATATGATATTGTTACATTCTTTCGCAGATTTACGGTTACCCTCTGTGCCCGAGGAATCGGCGTTGCCGTCTGAGGACGCTTTGTATAGAAGTGGCATGTCAGTTGACACGTACTCGCCGCAGGGCTTCATGACCGGCAACCAAAGCGCGGCCGTCACCATGCCTACTAGCCAGATGTCTTTGCATGGTAACAATAATATTATTATTGTATCGTAACTTTGAGACGTTATGACAATAAGTACCTAGATCAGGGCTGTCCAGACCAGATATGATCCCGGGCCAATATCGAATTACTAAATAGATTGAAGGGCCACACAAATAAAAACCCTTTTTTATAAAGAAAAGATTTGATACGATAGCGTTTTTTAGCCTGTAGGGGTTTAGGTATATGTAGGTCCAAAAAAATTCATTATAATAATAAAAACACACTGCGGGCCGCACAAAGGTGAACTGCGTTAATATATTTAGAGTATAATAGTAATATATTAATAATAATTTAGAGTATAAAATGGGCTAGAGAATTATAGGGAAAATAAGAGTTAATATGCCTGAGTATTTGTATACACCATATTACATCAATTTTGTAAAGTTTTCTGATCCTAGGAGATTTCGGAGCAAATCTCTCGTGATGGGTATCGTATGTAAGTGAAGCCTCAGTATTTCAACTTGCTGCGGTACTACTTACCATTTAGCAAGTCATTTGCAATTAAATATGAACAACTTCATAAATAAAGATATCTATTGATATTGACAGTTATAAATGACTCATTTAAAAAATAAGTGAAATGTGGTTTGCCACATAATATGGTAACTACACATTATGTTTTAATATAATTCAAGACAATAAGTGATTTTTATAACATGAATTCATGACACCAAATATATTTTAAAAACTTACATAGCGAAGTCTACTGCCCCGGCGCTTCTGACATTCATGGGCTATTTAACATCAGCTAGACGGTGATTATCACTAAAATGCATCGAACATACGACGTGCTATACAATCATCAATATATTCTTTAACAGGCCAGAGCAACAATACTCAAATGATGTCTATAAAGAATGAGCAGCAAATGGGCATGTATGATAATGGGCGGTTTTTCACACAAACAGATCTACAGAACAACATGATGAATACTCAAGAAATGCTCCCGCCCTACCAGCCCATGTCTTACGAACAGAACCCGCCACAAACAGACCAACAAATGCACTCTTACGTGGGTAAATCATCTAGGTTACAATATGTTAATACTCCTAAAATTATGTCGCAAAATGAAACTCCTTACAACAAATATTCTACGGGTAAGTAAAGACGTCTGTTTATTATATCATAAGTATTTTATCTTCTATCAAAAATATTGAAATAGTTTTTATTTCAACAGTACCACCATCACAAACTGCACCCGAAACGGTGTCACTATTACAGCAGCCGATACAAAACTCTAAATATGCGTCCACGATAGTGATTCAAGGGCGAGGTGGGTTCACGAGAGAGAAGCCGCGACAGAGAGCCTCTCACTACACTAGCCAGGTCCCTCAGAACAACCAGTATAGTTACCCACACACTATGAGTCAGCCAGGTCAGCCGGGCCCTCTCGGGTCTCCTCAAGGCTACGACTCTCGCACAGGCGTGCGGCAGAATACGCAACAAATGCAATACTTGCAGCCGAATACTGGCGATGCGTATAAGCAAAAGCCGTCAGCAACGGTGAATCCTCGTTCGTTCAAAATGCCTTCCCCACCGCTGGTGCCTGTCACTGCGCCTCAGGTGAGAACAGTACCCATTAAAATGGATAAAATTTATAAATAAAAAAAGTAAATTTTTGATGTGAGATATATAAGATGAAACTATTTTGAACCTTAATATAAGCGTTCTTATTTAGATAAAAAAAACATATCGTATTTGTTTATCAAAGTCGAAAAGATTTTTTTTAAAATAGCTTCATAAAATGCTTTAGTTATATATTATTATATAATCAATATAGATACGACTTAGTTCTGTGCATAGTCTTGATTCTTAAAAGCTTGCTTATTAGCGATGACGAGCCGATGGGACCTTGGACTTTATATTTAAGATAGCATTTCAGCACTGTCATTTGATCGGGTACTCGTACAAGTCAGTCGATTTATTATACCATTACAATGCATTTCTAAGGTTGTTTTAAAGTACGATTGCCTTAACTCAATACTGTCATCAAATACACGTACTATCGTAAAATGTTTGCGATAATTAGGTATGATTGTATATTAGGTCTTATTAATACTCAATATTATACCTAATGTTAGATACGCCAGCGATCTACCAAAACAGATATTAACTTTATTAATGCCGTCTAAGTTATACAGAATTAGAAAAAAAGGTTCTGTGCGTCAGTCTAAAGATGTTAACTGCTATTCAAAGCAAAATTATGCGAAATGTAGAAAAGCTTGACTCTCGAAATCGTCTTTAAAATTATTTTTCCACATGAAGCTTAATTTGAATTTTTAAAAATGTATTTGTATGAATATGTTGCCTATGCACTTGCGTTTTTTGTTTCCAAAAGCATTTCCTGGAAAAATGCTGAAATGCAGAATCATTTGCTTTCCACTCAATATATAATGTTGGGTGGGTATAGGTACTATTTGTAAGTTTCCATAGTTTTGTTCCAACAACAAAAATTTTTTGTGTTTATCGACTCATTACTTCATACACATAATTTATTTCTTTTTAACGTATTGTAAACACTCAGACTTACGCTGACAATGTAAGATCTGAGTTTTTCAAATAGACAAGCCTGTAGCAAGGTTGGTCATACATACGGACACAAAGTTCTCTCTTGTCCAGATGGGTACCGTGTCAAGTGGTAGTCCGGGCGTGGTGTCTCGCGGCAAGGAGCAGTTCAGGTCGCACAGCTTGCCGCTGGGCGCGCAGCTCAACCCCGACTGGACCGTGAGCGTGCCCGCGCCCGCGCCGCCGCCGCCCCTCCCCGACCCCGCGCCCGTCAAGCATGTTGGAAGGGTATGACCATTCATTTATTATTTTAAACTTTACTGGTAGTTTGAAAACTTTGTTTAACTTTTGTTAGCTAAGTTCTTAACACCAAAAATGAAGACTACTATCACCACAATAGTCATACTTAGCACCGAGCTTTTAGGTTGAGAATTGCTGTACTCTTTGAAATTGTGAATAATATTATTTGAAATCAGTCTGGGGCTTTAATACAGGACTTTCCTTTATATTGACCAACAGATGTCTATGGAAGTGAAGAATGATATAATTCGTTCGTATCCTCGTGCAATGAAATCTCGGCAAACACTCGAACCATACGAAATGGTAAGTAAGGTGTACGTGTAACGTACAAAAATTGGTTATTTGCAGGCTCGCGAGTCGATCCCGGGCGCCATTCGGATTCGGTCCCGATCGACCTCGAGCGGCGTCGTCGCGGAGGGCGCGCCGGCGAGCTCCACGAGCGGCGCGGCCGGCGGCTCCGGCGCGCGCCGCCCGCCGCCGCTCAACAGCGTGGCGTCCGAGCCCACGCTGCCGCAGGCCAGCGTCATGCTGGCCCAGCTCCTCTCCGCGCAACATTGTCAGTCTATTTATCCACATTCATTACATTTATAAATCAATAAACGTACTACTATCCACACATACCTATCAGTAGCAGATCGAATTACTTGCGCTTATCTATAAGTTATAAATATTTCTTACATTTGCAGCTGTTGGCTTCTTACAATATATAGATTGTTTTAAATTTCAGCTCAAAGCTTGTATAAGCTGAGTAGTGACGAAGGCGCGTGCGGGTCGGACCCGACCAAGTCGCCGATCCGGCGCGCGCAAGCATCGCCCATCGGCAGCGACATGATGTCGCCGCAACAGTCGCTGTCGCCGCCGCCGTCGCCGGGAGGGTGCGCGGGGGGGGAGGCCGACAGCCCGCGGGAGGCGCGGCGCACGCACCTGCACGCCGAGCAGAAGCGCCGCTACAACATCAAGAACGGCTTCGACACGCTGCAGGCTCTCATACCGCATCTCAATACCAACCCCGCTGCTAAAGTACGTCACCAATATATCACGATTTTTAGGGATTTCTCGAAATTGGGGAACTCTGCAATCTTTTTACTGTTATAACACCAAACGTTATGGATTAGTCCTTAATGCCCGGGTTTAGCTTAGTTTTCAATCTAGGACAGCATGCTAATTCTAAACTGTCCTGGCTTGGAACATGCTAGGTCTGTTTACAGAGGGTAATTTATTTTAAGCTAGTATTTTTGCAGTGACTGAAGAGACAATAAATTTATGTCAGTACTTGGGCATACGTTGCTCTTAAATTTTTAATTTTACTTTTTACGTCTTTGGTATACATATCAATACCCACTATCTTTGATTCGCCACACATTTTTTGTAGTGCTGAATCACATTTAGAATTGTCATTATAACTTGGAAGGGTGGCGTTCCACAGACATTAATGGTAACGGTACAGTTCTGCCGTCTTAACACAAAAGGGCACAACTAACATTTTTTTCGAAATTGAGTTATATACATATTTGGAATCAGGAGAAAAAGGCCTATCTGCTAATATTTTTTGTATAATTTTACAAACACGATAAACAAAAGTACCTTAACCTGAAAGGGCACAACTGAGCAATTTTTTTGTGATAGTTTATAAAAAGGGCATATCTAGCTTAGATTACGTGAAAAGGTCACAAGTGAATAGATGCGGTTATTTTATTTTAACTTATAATATTTTTTTTTAATTGGAAAGGCATAATTGACTTACTTTAAATATTAAAGGCATATGTGGCAAATGTGGTCTTTCATTTAAAATTTTACGAGCACTTCACCAAACATTTAATTTAAAAGAAACGGCACAACTGTCAGCTGTGCCTTTACTACCAAACATTTTTGAATAGAGGTGAGGTGAGGGGGTTGAGGTACCGAAGTCTCTCGCGTTAGTTGTGCCTCACGAGTTTCGACGAGTCCACGCTTGTCTGTGCTGCGCTGGTAAGATTTGTGAAAAATTTATCATTCACAACCCTAACCAAGAAATAAGACACAGACGTTGCATAGAATGTAAAGATTACGAAGAACATCATGAAAAGTATATTTTAGCTCGCAAAAAGTATGAAGAAGATGCTGATAACCAGACTCAAAAGAAGAATAGCACCGACACTGTTACTTTTGCTGTAGAGCTGGAAAAAGTTATTATGTTACCTCGTATGGAAGAATTTAAAACTGTTATGTTTTGCCCGCGACTCTTTAACCAGAGTTTCGTGCCGGTTGGCGATAAAAAAATGCATGAGGTGGGTAAAACTTTGCCGTTTTATGGCATGAAGGCATATCTGGCAGAAAAAAAGAGGATATTATAAGTTGCTTCAGGGCTTTTTTTATAGAAAACCGAGACTTTAAGCACATAATTTAGTGGCTCGATAACTGTGCTGCTCAAAATATTTTGAGCGCTTTATTCTTATTTAACATATTTGGTAAACACTGCTGAAGTTAACTTTGAAAGCATTACGTTACGCTACTTAGAAGTCGGTCACACTTTCATGGCTGCAGATGAGTTCCACCATAGAGTGGAACGATCTCTTAAAACTAAGAAACGCATATACGACTTTGACGATTTCTGCAAAGCTGTATCTGATACTGGCCATAACATTACCGTTAAAAAGATGACCGTTCTAGATTTTTGTAGTTTTGAGGACTGCTCTTCAACATCTAAACTGAAAAATTCTAAACCTCGAGCTTACATGAATGGAATTTGTGAAGCAAATTTTAGAAGGAGGTCCAATTCCATTTTTTACAAGAATAGCCATGACGCTAAAGAGTACTTCGAATTAGATTTTCTGAAGTTAAAAAATATTAAATTAGGTATTCCACCGCCATGCCAAAAACTTGCTCCGAGGGGCATTGCGAGTGACAGAAAATCTGCTATTATTAACAAGCTTGCTCCGCTTATGCCTACAAATAGAAGAGTTTTTTGGGGAATCATTACCCGTAAATGATAGCTCAGCTGATCTCACTGAAACCTATGAAGACTAAAAACAAGACTGAATTTCATATTACAAATTTTGATTGAAATTATATACTAAGAGTGCCATTATTGTGATAACTATGTATAACGGCAGTTATTTTGAGACCAAAGGTATAATTTTTACTTCTAAAGAGTTTGAAATTGTTTTTTTCTTTTAATTTCTTGTGAATTGTGATAACTGTGAAACCTAAGAAAAAGTGCCATTTAATTATAAACATTTTTTAGTTGCTATTAGATGATAATTTACAGTTAGGTACCACAATATTTTTTAATAAAAGTTTTATTATATCCTACCTGTTTTTTTTTAATTTAACTATTTAAATCATTTTAACTTATTTAAGCTAGAATACAAAGGCACAATTGCATAAATGTGCCTTTTCATTGTAATATTTAACTTTTTTTCACAAAATGTTAGAATGGAAAGTCACATTTGGTTAATTATGCCTTTTATACGTAATATTAATGTTTTTACGATTTTTTTTAAGTTACGTTGAAATGGAAAATGTAGATAATTTAACGAATGCAGTTAAAATAAAAAAAATTAAGTAAATCATCTTATAGCATTCATGTAGACGCTACTTTTTCCATTTATAGATTTTCGATAACTAAAATACTGTAATTTTTTTTCGCCAATAACAAAGAAATATTTTAAACTCGATTTTGTCCTGCTTTGCAAAATGTTAATTGTGCCCTTTTAAGTTATGACGGCAGAGTTGTACAAACTTTAAATTAATCTCGTTTGAGCATCTTAAAATCTCCAAAACTCGTCGCGGTTGGAAATACAAACGAAACGAACGTGTGGTCCCTATGACTACGAGCTAACTGAAAATAGCTTTGCCGGCCACATGGAGCTAGCACACAAGCCAGGATATTAAAATCAGTATTGAGGGGAGCTACTAGCCTCAAAAATAGAACCCGATGCTATTAAAACCTGTCCTGGCTAAAGCTAGTTCTGTTTACACGAAGCCAGAAGTACTAACTTGCTGGCTTACTGACATTAGCTTTAAAAACTAGCCACGTGTAACCCGTGCATAATAGATACCATAATAATATTAACATTTATTTGCTCTGAATCGAGCTCACAAAAATTAGGGGCAGGTCTGCTAACCTAACACGTAATTTTTTGGAACGCAAAATTTGCGTTATTATTGGTTATTTCAAGGTCAAGTATTCGATTGCACTGATATGCACCAATCATAGTGTCCGTAGCGAGTTCTTATGCTAGCATAAGTAGGTATGAGTTGTCTGACAATGTTGGTTAGTGTATGCAACTATAATGTTCAAAGTTTGTCCTTTGTTACTTTCAGATAAGTAAGGCAGCCATGCTACAGAAGGGCGCTGAATATATCAAGCAACTCAAAGCCGAAAGAAATCAAATCAAAGAAGAAATGGAGAGTTTGCGACAGCAAATTGAATGTTTAAACAATTCTATCACGTATGTACAATTAAAATGAATTAGAGCACCTTGAATTTCTTTTATTTCATGTATAATAATAGATTTTACTTTATTTGTTGTGGAAATGAAATATTTTTATCATGTTACCGTGTTTTTGCACCATATTATATGGTCAGATAAAGGTCGAATTTCTCACATGAAATCTTTTGTACTATATTTTTGTTAAAGTTTCTCGCGATGTTTTGCTACAGCAAACCCTTGCGAAAAAAAGTAAATGTACACGTTTTCATTTACAAATTTTTTATTTACAACAAATTTTATTCAATTTAATTTTTATTTATAACAATTTTTTTTATTAAAAGTGCTTTAAATACTAAAACTTGCATTTAAATAAAAACTTGCGTATACAAAAACTTGCATTTAAACCACCATAATTGTTATTGTTACAGCAATTGTCACTCGTTATTGCCTGCGACGGGCGCGCCCGTGTCCCGCGCGCGCTCGGGCCGCCTGCGCGAGATGTTCGCGAGACACGTCGCCAACCGCACACTACACAACTGGAAGTATTGGCTCGTATCCTTTGAAAATAAAACACGTTAATGAGAGGCTCTGTTAGTGTAGTCTACGTTTTACACTTTTTTGGTATTTATTATAAGTTTTAGGTCGAGTACATAGTACATTGTTCTTCTGCTGACAAACACTACTAACAAAACGAATATACGTTTCTTGAAATAGTTGACCGTAGCTTATAGGCATAGCTGTGTTTTAGAAATTGCAGAGCGAAAAGGCTGAGCATACCAGCTGAGATGTTCGAATTCGACCAATCTTCTAAAAGAAATCTCTCTGTAGAAACAAGAGTTCAACAGATGAGTAAGGTATAAAGGCTATTTGTGAAGTAATAGTAAAAATCAAGATTGTACAATATTACCCCAAAACGTGTCATTTAGTACTGTTTTACTCGATAACATTATTAAAACGTTATCGCACACTTGAAGATAAATATAAATAACATAATCTATTCGTTCGGTAGACACACTACAATTTAGCTTGTTAACAGCTTTGAATCGGGTGAGCCAACAAGATAACTGGCTGATAGTGTAATCCGTGTATGGCGACATATTTGTTTAGAAAGGATGAATCAGAATGTTGTTTCATACAATTTCAGTGGATATCAAAGGAAATGTACTGTTATGTACTATTTAATATTTAACTGTTTTTAAAGATTTTACTTTATCTTCGCTAACTTGATTTTATGAGACAACAATTTGCATTGTTGTAAGTCAGCAAATATAATTTAAGTAACGTTAACTTTAGCGAAATTACACAAAACTGTGCACAATATTTTGACTTCCGCTCAAGTAAAATAACAATAAAATTTGCACAAAACAACATTGGCATTCACGGTAAGCCTTTAAAGATAAGAAAGTATTATCTGCACGCTCACTAATTCAAGGCATAGCAGGGCTTAAAATTGTAAGTTGGAACAAACAGGAAGGAACTCGGTAGAAAGCCCGCGATAAGCTAGCGAGTACGACCAAAAAAAATGGAGATTAAAAGAAGGTCGATTTTGACGTTGACTCGAAGATTCTCCATGACATAGTATCTGTATATCCGTGTGTTGGGTGATGTTTCCTTAACGTGAGTTCAGTTCAGCGTGGTGAGCGCGGCGCTGGTGGAGTCGTTCAGCGCGTGCGTGTCGTGCAGTAGCGCTGCTGACCTCGTGCGCACCACGTTGTTGTGGGCCGAACAGCACTGCTCGCTCGTAGAGATGAGACCCGGTACGTACCACACATACCCCTTTACCTCTTATTTACATACTTAAACGACTTACGCCTTTTACATTCTCGCGCGAGCTTACGCTAACACAGGCGAGCTAAAACGAGCATAAGTGTGTAAACAGTACGCTCGTACAGACTCGCTGCTAGCGACCGCTCGCGAGTGGCGCTCGCCCCGATGGCGGTTTTTGGGACGCGAGTCAAAGGGACTCGTGGCGAACGCGAAATTGATGTTTAGTATAAACAGTAAGGTTTTTTTTTAATCTAGCTATCAATGTTTGACGTTTTTTTTAAACTCACTATTTGAATTCAATGTGTGCGGGAAGCACAAGGTGCTCGTGGTATTGAAAAATTATACCTAATCGCGGCTGTTGTTACGTAAATGATTACTGAGGTATGAAGATGTTTGCTATTCAATATATTATTGAAACCAGTTTTTTTTGTTCTTGGGCTAAGCATGAAATTAAAATAAACACACTGTTTTCACAACACAATTTGTTTTCATTTTAACTGTCTATCACTTGTGAAAAAAATAAAGCTTTTATTTGTTAATAAAATTAAAACCAATATCAGTGTTCTATATTAAGTACAGCAGAAATTAGAAAAACACAGGACCTACAATTTTCAATATGCACTGTATTGAAACAATCACTTTTAATCAGGAAATTGCAAAAATACTACATATTTGCGCTTATAGTGTCCATTATTGGTACCTTTCCTATAATGACGTTGCAACGATTCTCGCGAGTGTGTAAATATTCAGTTCGTGTCGCACTCGTGTACGAGCGTCTCGTAGAAACGTTCAACGAGGCGCATAGCGAGCCGCGAGTCGCGTGTGTAAAGGCGGTATTAAGATTGGAACAGAATATGGGCGGGTGCAGCAAGTGGTTGTAAATGTAATAGTTGATACAAAAGACGTCACGCCGACATAATAGCTTTGACGTCGTACATATTAGCTAGCATATTATTGCCCCTCGCTCGCTGTGTGTTTCGATCTTTGTACCTGTTATGTAATTTTTTTTACTACTTACCAAAATGAGTAATGACTACTCTACTTGATGACAAATAGCCAGATGTGGTTGACACCATCATCCCACTTGCGGTAATGACAAGTTGGTGCATGGTGAATCTTGTTATGGCTGCTTTAACAAATCTTTTCAGTGATTTGACACCCACAGACTACAATTTCGATAGAGTTGTAATAGTAATCTAAGATTTCAATGATCACTACAGCTTGTGTTGACTCGTTACTAAAATTTATCACAAATCAATATTTTTAATCTTGTATAAAGTTTCCCGAAACAGTTAAATTTCCTTCCTATAAAAATGTATTAATCTGAGATTTTTTTTTATTTCTAGCGGTGTTAAACTCGTTGCGCGTGCTGTGTACGACGACGGACATCCTGACGACTCCCGAGCGGTTGCCCGAGGAGGCGCGCGCCGCCGTCGCGGGCTCCGCCGGCGTCAAGACAGAGCCCACGTAACTAACGCGTACGCCTTCACACATTCGCAAGGGATAGTATATTGTCAACACATATGGCAGCGAGTGAGGTTGAAACCCGAGTGTCATGAGAGGCTCGCTCGAAATGACCGACCGATTGGCATAAAAATATTATTATTCAAAAATCTTCAATCACCGCAGGCATAGGCCTGATTCAAAATTAAAATAAATAAGTTTTAACAATAATGTTAAAACCTATTAATTTTTTCAAATATCTTGCTGCCTATTACGTATATGGACTCTCATTGCGTAAAACTTTATTTCATTTCTTATAAATGTAATATACAATCTTTATTTGTGGCCAAGGAATTTTGATGATTGTGCAATATTTTTATATGAAATGAGTACTACCCTCGTTTGTGTAGTTACGGAGACCAAATATCGAGAATTGTGTGGTGGCAACGTTGCAATATCTTTTATAAAATTATTAAAAAATTAATTATAGTCAAAAAAGATATTTTTAAAACTATGTTTACATTTATTTTCTTTATTTACTCTCATGCGTTTTGCTGATCATTCAAAACTTACGTGCGTGCGCTCGTGATGTTGCCAGCTCACATTGTAATAAATCTCTGAACACAGACGAAGGTAAAATAAAATAACGACCACCGAACTTGTTGATATATTGGCCTTATCATTGCAATAAACTAGTCTTAACTGAAACAATCAAATCACTAACGAGTCGCCAGTATGAAGTGTTTGCTTCGTTTACATTGTTGTTTGTTGTTATTTTGTGCATATTAACGTTATATTTAATGAAGATTGTTGGTGTTCACTTGCAATTTTTAATACGGAATTTATTACGATTTAAAACGATAATGAATATTTTATTCAATCGCTTTTACTTATAATATTCGAGTAACATAAGAGGCCTAGTTGTCGCTGTTGTAGTAAGGAATTGTTACTTAAACTGCTATCGCAGGCAGGTTATAATGGCCCATTAATATTTATAACGAAGTGTCCTAAACCTAGTGCCTTGTTAATGGTAAAATTATAAACTAAGATAGAAAATATTTCCATGGAATGTTTTTACCAAAGATAATAAATACTTGCGCGCGGTACATTCAGTCGTCACGGAGTAGCGAGTGCGTGCGCACGTATCCGCCCGTCCTGTTCGATCACACGTGAATACCAATGTAGTTCGTAAGTAAAAAATGAATTTATTGAACTTGTCGAGATTTAATATAGATTTGTCTAAGTGTATTTACGTAAGTACTATAAGTAAATATTTTATATTGTGTGATAATAACACAAATGTTTTTATATTACTATAAATCGGTGCCAACGTAAATATTGTTGTAATTTGTTATGTAGTGATATAATTTTATGAAGTATCGTTGACTCTGGCAGCACATTGTCGTTTGTAAGCGCGGAGTACGCCCGATGTGAGCTTTAAATGAGGTTAAGTGCAATTGTTATTCTATTGGAAATACAATTTAGAAACACACATGTGACTGTGTTTTATTCATTTATTCCAACAAACAAGGTACAATAGAATAATACATTATTACGAACATGTAATACTCACGATTGATTAATATTATTTGCTTAGGAAGGTACATCTTTATTACGTCCAACATTTGATGAGGTACATCTTTGTTATCATGTTCAATTAATACTTTAAGACTATTTCACCTTCAGACTTATCATTTTATCATGCAGAAGACTTGTTAACCTATTGAAATTGTGACGCAGGTTTTTAGCCGCCTGATATTCTTTACATAAAATACCTAGGACATTATTTTACAGGAATTATTTTGTTGTAATATTAGAATGCCATACACATTACTTTGTAGAAAGTTTTTCATCTTCTGTACTAGAGAACAGATTGCCATCGGGCACGATTTCACATAGGTTTTTATGTCTAAAAATCACATGTAAACAAGAGCTCTTATAGCCCTTTATACAATAAAATACACCGTTGCATATTTGCAAGCAATTTGTAGGTATGTACATAACAAAACATGCAAATACATGTCTATCATTTATCATCAATTAATTATTTTAGATTGAAAAATTAATAATATTAAAGCTTTTTGGCTCGTCAATTACCATCAGTGGGGGGACGATATCTGATGGCATTGGGACATTGTATATTTTACACCAACTGCAAGCTAGAGTAAGTGTACAGTATGATAAGAACGCAGTTTTGTCAACGTTGTGAGTTTGAGCACACATAAATTAACATTTAATTTACGGAGGTGTTGAAAAAATATTTTGCTGTGCTAGAGCCTAGATGTCATATTATATAGTTTGTCAAATCACAAATATTTACCAAAATAATTTAAATTCAATTACTGAATTTAAGTTCTGAATTTATTTATAAAAAAAATTTCAAATAAGTACAATAAAAAAAAATTTGATTCGTAACATTTTCGTTATGAGCATAGCTTATTGATATAACATTATTATGATACAAAAATTAACATTATAAACATTTTGTGATTGAAATTATTATGATACTTATTTATTTATTCATTGGCTTACATAACAAGTTGGGTAAAGTAAAACAAAAACAAAGTAAATATATAAAATAGAAAGCTAGGTTGTAGCTCGCAGATGATCCAGATATTAAATTAGTTGTGACAATACAAAAATATTAATGTCCTGTATTAACCGGATTTGGAACTGCTGATACATGGAATCTGTTTAATTTCACTTTCGTATTTACAGAGAATATGATCCTGATGCTATTGTATGGGATTTATTTACTTGTATTGCTTAAACACTACATTTGGCTAACTTTTTCTAATATCTTACAAAAACGTTTGTAGCAAATAGGTATAAGCTCGTTTTCGTGCTTGTCACACATATTTATAGCAGTAAATAATAGTAACCTCTGCTTTTGGGACAGGCGAATGTCGTAGACGTCTTTTGGTTGATGATGAAATATAACAGGCATGTGTTTATTGAACATGCCATTTTCATTGCATCCGTTGTGCGGCGCCGAGCAGCCGCGCCAGGCGGGAGGCGGGCTGCGCCAGCAGTGACGTCACAGCGCCCTGCTCCGCCACGCCGCGCGCGTCCAGCACCACGCCGCGACTGTACCCGCGCACTGACGACACGCGGTGCTGCATAGTACACTCAAGAATATTGCAGTACATTTATTTCACTAATTTCAGTTGTTTAATACAGTCGCCGATATGACCAATAAATAGATTTAGGTCTATGCCACACTTGACGGCAATGCTGTCGTAGATCTTCCGCAAAAACAATGTAATTGCATATGACTAAATCGGGGCTCACTACGCGGAAGATGGGCCGCGGCATTTATTATGCAATAACATGTACCTATTGGCGTTCCGTCGCGGTAGATCCGCGACCGCCGTCAAGTGTGTCGCAGGTAAGCGCTAAGCGCTTACTGAGGGGAGCAGAATTTTTATGCTATAAAATAAAGAGAAGATGTGACAATATACCCAAAATTAATATTTTGGTTATATTGTCACATCTTCTCTCCTCTCCGCTTTGGTGGAAACCGGTTCTAACAGACAGCAAACAGGGCGGGACGGCGGCGGCGCGAAGCTCACGGAACGGCAGCGCGGCGTGATTGTCGCATTAGGCTAGGCGTGCACTATACCTACGAGTTACGAGAGAAAAAGCGCTGCGACTAATGTCGTACTACAACATAAATTGCAAAAAAAAGTTTTAATTGTATTGCGCGCACTTAAGGCTTTTTGTCGCTGCGGTGAGTTAGCCGTTAGCCGGCGCTGCCTCGCCCCGTTTGCTGTTCGTAGAAAGAACCGTGACGTACCTACTCCGCTGCATCGCCCCCTAAGTGACTGAGCTTTCTTAGAAGCGTCTCTGCGCCGTATATCATCAAAGATTGGTATTACGGGACTGCGGATTTCAGATAGCTCTAAAAGGTGGTATTTACGTACCGCAACAGTGATGATAGTGGTGTGCGGCGCGACGGCGGCCAGCGCGGCGAGCAGCGCGCGCTCGCTGGGCGCGTCGAGCGCGGCGGCGGGCTCGTCCAGCAGCAGCGCGCCCGCCGGCCGCGCCACCAGCGCCGCGCGCGCCGCCGCCGCGCGACACACGCGCCCCGCGCTCCACCCGCACCGCCCGCCGCGACCGCCCACGCTGCACTCTGTACACACCGACCGCGGAGTAAATGAAGTACCTACTCATGTAACAATTTCTGATTTAAATTAAAATCGCTCGAAAAAGGACACCAACCTCAGCAAAAGAACGGCTGTGATTTGTCCGTTTCTAATGCACTTTCATTGAAGTGAAGTGACACTATTAACGTAAACGCGAATTTGTCAGAGACTACCTATAGCACTAACGATTGGCGAGCAAAAACGAGCCTCATGCGCAGTTAAGTAGTTTCTCCGTCGGTGATACCGACATATGAACATATTGATTGAGAGCATAAGCACAAGTACCCAGTAAAAATATATTTTTCTCTATACAAAGTATGTACGATTTTTTTAATATAGGTCCAAATCCAACTGCTACAAGTTAAAAATTCCAATCCTACCACATAGTACTTACCACACACGATCCGAAGACCCCGTATCGCAGTCAAGGTGGATCACGGGTAATGCATCAATAAATTAACCGTTTAATTAGAGCTTTATATAACTGACGATATGCGAGCGAGCGGGTTTAAAGCGAAGCAAGTCCGCGGCGAGCACGCCATATTGTCAGTATGATAAAACCCTTACATGCATTGTCAGTCAAAATTAATGTCTTGCACATACGTACCTAAACCAGCCGGCTGGGAAGACACAAAGTCAAACAGTCCAACCGCCCTCAGACTATGCCATATCTCCTCGTCTGTGTGGACGGCAAGAGGGTCGAGGTTCTCCCTCAAGGTACCAGAGAACATGGCAGGTTCCTGTGGCACTACCACGACGCGATGACGCAGCGCTCGCAGTGGCACGTGGGTTACGTCCTGTCCATCAACGAGCACTCGTCCTCTACTAATTGTTGTTGCACCCGCGCATGTCAGCAATAAAGTCGATTTTCCACTGCCACTTCGACCGCATATAGCAACCTACACAACATACACAATTAATTAGTTTAAACTTAAGGGCTATCGATTATTGGGTAGTTTCATAATATAGTTAAGTACCTTTTCACCAGGGGATATCGTAAGGTTAATATTTTTGAGTATTGGTGTCGATCCTGGTTCATGCTGGACGGTAACGTTTTCGAACTCTATTTTTCCATTTCTCTGCCAGCCTGATGGTATTGGACCTAGAGACAAATAAAATGTTACGTCAATTCGCATCCTGCTCATAGGGTACGTAGATTGTGTAATATTTACGTTCTGTGTAGGTACAATTTTACAGATGTTTCTCTAGACCCATATCACCATCATTGTCATTACTTATATCATCATTATTAAGTACCTACTTCATTTAGCGGTGTTTACTGCGCCTCGTCCTCGCGATAATTTCGTCCACTGTACTGACATACAGTGAAGTCAGTCAGGCTCAGTAACACTCAAGAGAAAATTGGAAATAATATAATAACTTATGTATAGTTACAGTCTTCTCTGTAATCCTCCTGGGGGACGTTGGTGTCGGTATGTATGCGCTCAAGCGCTGCCAACTGTAAGTGCAGATCTGCCCGACATTTGGCCAAATGCGCCAGGTAAGCTGGTAATAGCAGCGAGTACGCTCCCGCCAGTCCCGCTGCCGCGCCGCTACGTACGCCGCCGAATGCACACACGCTCATCAACACGCTTACGATAGCTGCACCTACCAGGTCCTGTTTAAATAAGTAAGTACAATTAAAATTTTACCTTATTGTTGGATTACACACAAAAGCCAGAACATGATGCCGTGTGGAAATATTAATAGAAAGAAGATAATGCCACTGAATAGGTAAAGAGCTAAGTATCTCTCAAGGTCTCCGTGGGTAGGTATTAGTAGTATTTGACGCTAATAGATGTCGTAGTCGGAATGTGTCATTGGCTGTGCTTCTAGCGTTCTTGCCTGGCGTTGATGTCGAGTTTATACCAGTAGTTTACTAATTAAGTGATTATTATATTCAATAGGGCAGTTTAGAATTTTATACCTCAATGTAAAGATATTTTGTGTTTACCAAAGTAAGTCCAAGCCAGCGGTTAGCGGCGTTTAACAACAGAAGCGTGTTGTGGTTAGTGTCGAGGCTGCGCAGGAATGCGGTGCGCATGCGCGGTTGGAGGCGGGCTGCGCGGATGGTGCTGCCGCCCGCACACGTCTCCGCACACACAGACACCACGTTCCCGGCGCTGCGCGCTTCTGCACTTTGTAGCTCCCTATGACAGTACGATAACCAATTCTTAGGGAACAGTTGGCGAGATTTACTTACCATTATAACCTGCATGTACGGCTGCGGTAGTCTATCTTCTTATACATACTGTTTTGTCATAAATGTACACAAATACGGGCACTTAAGATGCTTACTTAGAGCTTCAACATTGTTTTAAAGGAACAAGATGATTATAAATATTTTAACTTTATCTGACGGTTCAATAATTTTTGCCTCTGATTTGTATTAAATTTCCACACGAAGGATAGGTAAAACTTAGAATGATTATCTACTGATCCTTAATAAATCCATTGATTATCTTTTACGCCTAATATTTACTTACTGCTTATGTACCTAGCGTTACACAGATAGACAGACTGAAGGGTGAGGTAGGCAATCAATGCAGGCAGCGAGGCCAGCAAGCTCCACGGTGCAACGAACGCATTGACTAGGATCGCCGCAGCGCAGAGTAGGACGAGCTGTGCCCATCGGCTAATTGCCGTGGGTAATTTCTGCAAATAGGAAAAATAAATAATCTCTACTGCACCTGTTTCGGGTATTACTTATCATTTGTTAAGAATGTAGGTACGAATATCCGCTCTGGTCGTAAATAAATTAAGATAAACTATTTTTATAGTGGAGTACCTAGGGAGTTTGACCTCGGAACACAATTACTCTGAATGTATTAATGTAAGTTCATCTGAAATATGTTTTATAGATCAAATACTAAAATGTTTACTTTTAAACTTTCGCGTTGCATGATATAAATTTATAAACATACGGGAATTAACGCGATCATGCATTAGGTATTTACATACCTTATTTTGCTTGACGTTTCGACCAGGTTACACCGGCCGTGGTCACAAGCAGACTGTCAGACCTTTACTTTATATTAAATATATATATAAATATTTTATTATTTTATAAAACATATTATTTTTCTAAAATTTTTATAATACAAACATCATGTAACTAAATAGTGATCCGAATACATCTTTTAAAAGCGCCTGGGACCTAAACAAGATTGCAGAGTCCAGTCAACGTAGTCATGGCTAAAAAGGGGGATTAAAAAGAGTGGCCTGAGTTTCTTGCCAGTTGTTATGGCTTTACCTCGTCAGCGAACTGGCTGTAGGTTAATTGGCTGAAATTTTGTAATTTTTAAAGTTTATATGTGTTAATTTAATTAAACTTTGACTTTGACAAGCAATGACATTTTAGTGAGCATGACAATGCAGGGCATAGATGATAAAATGTAGTAAGTACATTTCTTTAACAAGTTAAACTGGCTTAATAATAAGGGATATTTACCTTATCGATGACAAGTATATCAGCGGCGAAGCGGTGCAAGGTGGTCCCTAGCGGTGTGGTACGGTGATAGTGATGCGACGCGCGCAGTGTGGCGCGGAGCAGACGCTCGTGCAGCGAACGTCTCGCTGTTGCCCCTGCACATGCACTGGCCGCGCCCGCCGCACCCGCCGCCAATGCACCGCCACCCATCCAGATCGCGTACGTGCGCACGCCTGACCATGTCTATGTACAAGTAACTTAAAATTACTAAGATCAAACTTAGGAACATTTTGTTATAAGTGACGATGAGTGGACAAACTTGCAATCGCATTGTCTAATTGCAAGGAGCCACCAGCTAGCCTATTCCTGTCATTGCTTATAATTTTAACAGCATCACATAAAAGGGAATGAGATAGAGAAATTGTAGGTACAATGTCATACAGTACTTTGGAGAAGTTTTGAAAAATTTACATGGTTAAAGAAGAAGTATGGTGCTGAGAATGTTGTTCTTACCTGTTGATTGCTTATCTCAGTTTGCGTGCTCTGAGTCGTTGTATATGTGAGCCAACAGTCGGCCGCAAGCGCAAGTGCTTGTGCCGCTATAGCAGCCATCCAATACACTGCACCCCACCACTTGCAGGCGCGCGCGTACTCCCACCAGATAGCACACTTCAACGAACAAGAAAATTAATTGTTTATAACAGATACCTAGTATTTGCTTTGTGACATTTGATAACGTAAATGTGTTTTTACAAGACGTATAAAAAGTAGTATATCGCTGACAGTCATCACGGCAAACAAAACACGAAATAACAATAGCATGACTAAAATAGGCTCTTTGATCAAGTAGAACAGTTTAATTTCTAAATTTAGCTACTTAACTAGGTACTCATCGGACGTAGGTATCTCTCGACAAAATTACTTAGGTACCTAATAAACATAGTTTTTGAGAAAAGCACGCCGTTTACAAAACTAGCTAAATGATCTTCCTCCTTACCTCACTAATTGCATCTTCAGATTTGTGTTCAGTACTGGAATCGTCAACAACTATCGTGTTGTTTGTGTCAATACCATTTGAAGTTAGTGAACTATAGGGCGTTGTGTCCGTACCAATTTCATCAAGGCCATCTGAAATGGAAATTGTTTTAAAATTTAGATGCACATTTTATTATAAACAATTTGAGGCGTTGAATATAATTATTTTTATCATCATCATATCAGCCGAATGACGTCCACTGCTGGACATACTATAGGCCTCCCCCAATTTTTTCCATCTTGGCCGGTCATGAGCTGCCCTCATTCATCGGTTGCCCGCCACCCGTATAAGGTCGTCAGTCCACCTTGTGATGGGTCTGCCCAAGCGGCGTCTTCTATATTTTTTAATTATTAAAAACATTAAAAACAACATTTAAATGCAAGTTTCTCTCATCTGCTCTATAAAACTTAATAATATCATAAATGTACCTACCTAAGTATAAAATGAGTACCTATAAACAAGAAGTTTTTATAGAAAAGGTTAGATAAATATAACAATTGTGTTAAGTAAATACAATGCCTTGATACGATTTCAACAATTAAGTAGGTACCTACTAGTCGTATTATAAAAAAGACTTTATTTATGCTAGTAGAATACTCACGAAATTGCTAAGAAAGTGGTGCCTTCTCTGTATGAGAAGAGGCCTTTCCCCGCAGTGGGATAATAATAGGCCGATATGGAGTGAAGTGAAATTGTTCACCAAGATACTTGACTATATTATAGGTATACATGGTGAACTATTATTAATTTATCAACCATGTAGGTATTTGAAATGTAAATCTAATCACTCCACGATTGACATTTAATTATTATTTATATTTTATTTTGTATCAGTTTAGAAGTCTTAATAAAAACACTGATTTTATAACGAAAACATGATCTAATAAGGTAATATGGAATAATATGGAGTAATATAGGCATGGACCTAAATGATAGCCTAGTGGTATCCCTAAACTAAGTAAATGCTAGAATGAAATTTATTATCAATACCAGAATGTCTAGTAAAATCGTATTATAATTTCGGTCATTTCAATATAATGCTCCTTTTGTCAGCGTTTATTTTTTTGCCAGTTATTATTATATGAAGATATTTATAATAATGATTAAAGAACTATATAAATTATTATTATAAATTACACCTAATAACGACAAAGTAACTAACCATTGTTATGATTATCTTCAGGCGCACCCTCAGAATCTGAGCTAATTAAACGTCGTAAGGCTCGCGGTGTCCACCTGCAAAATTAAAACGTTTATTAAATAATATGAATAGGTACAGTCATCTGCCATCAAGTATTTGTATTACGCATGTTTCTTTAGATTTTAACTGCAGGCAAATTAAGGGAAAGAATTAAGGATTAGTAGGGTTAGCAGGCTAGCGAGGAATGACCTATACGCCAGAACACAGGACGGATTTGACCTGTTGAGAGTGCGAGTAGGTCGCGGTCGTAACAGGCGTCGCAGGAAGCTCGCCTCACGTTGCAGTGCGCTGTTCGACTCATCAGCACTGACGGCACGACGCACGTCCGGCCGCCATCTGAATATTAACCATGCAGATTCCTATCAATCTATGTATTAACGACGCGTTGTATAAAACTTAGTGTTATGTGTGCATCGAATTCGCTAAAAAATTGACGCTAATAAAAAATTAACTGATAAATTCATTCAAATTTTGCGACTTTATTTCGATTCGGATTGCACTGAAAAATAGTTTTCTTCAAAAAGGTACCTATCAAGTCCAATCATTTGCAGAACTTGAGTTCGGCCTTCATTTCTAGTGGTAGTACTGTTGTAGATAACTAAATGATAACTGGGTATCTACATAATTGCTTATTATAATTATAATTGAACGTGGTTTGAGATGACGTTTCATTTTAATTGATTCTCCTTTTTTGCTAAAGGTCGCTATTTAAATGTAGTGGAAGGACTTATATCAACTGCTTCTGGGAATTCATTTCTTTTAATGTTAAAAAATATATCACAGGATATATACGCATCATCACACACATACCTATATGAGTAATATCCTAGCTGTCATTCGGTTCGTTAAGATCATATGTCAAAGCTTTAATTCGTAGGTAGGTAGATGTCTTGTCAATTCTTGCGATGGACACCACTACTGTTTCGTATGTATTCAGTCAGTTTTTATTATACGTACTTTGAATTATACATTGAGGGTGGTGGCGAGGACAGCTGCCTGGAGAGAAGCGGTTTGGGTCGTACGCGCCGCCGCCAGCTACCTCCAGCGCACGTGGGCACCTCAGACAGAAGGTGAGCTCCTGCAGCTTCGCTTATGCCAACCTTTATTAAAGACATTAGTCATTATTTTTATTATATTTTTGTGATTTTTAGAAATCTTAGGAGAAAAAGGCACGATGAAGTTTATTTTTTGTCTATGTAAAGTTATAGATTTTGTCAATGTAACTAGAACTTTACATGGAGCGCACTTCTACCCGAGATGCTTCTAAAGAAGTCTAATTTTCTAGAGCAGACTTTATGTTCTAAAGAAATTAAGTCGTTTGGGGCAGTAGAAGGCAGAACAAAGTAGAGATAATACTTGCTCGAGCATGTCCCGCAGTGAACATCTTTCTTCTGAAATGAGGATGTCAAGAATGTCAAAATCAGTTTAAATTAAACCAAAGATCGTACCGTGGTTTCATCAGAGTTAGATCTCTGGAATCGTGCACGACTGAGCGCGCGTACGAGTCGTGATCGTTCTCGCTGTGCCCCGCCTGGAGGCCCGGCGCCGGCGCGAGCAGCGGCTGCACGTGCCTCGCCGGCCAACCTCGCCCACCGTGCCAGAGCTCCTGAGCTCGCGGCCGCTGCACGACCCACACCGCACACGCGACCCTCCTCCATTGCTATTATCTTACAAACAAAATGTACCATATGAGTGTGGGTGGATATAATTTTAACGAGTTTAATATACTCGTACATGTACTTAGTTCGTTCCCTCAGATCAACTACAATTAAGAAGTGCAGCCATTATCAGTCTAGAGCAACATTGCATAATTCTGTCCGTCGACCTATAGCTTAGGTAGGTACTTGTATTTTCTTCTAATGTACGTACCCGCCTCTAATGAACGAGATTGAGGGTTATAAATCGAACAAATATTTTAAGCACAAATGTTTCTAATTTCTAAGTACATATGTATAATCCTTTACTGACATAAGATGCAGAAAATCATCGGATTACATAAAAAATATTGAAGTAATAATAATATAATAATAATAATAATATTCTACCACATTCACAAAGCGCCATCTAGCCCCAAATTAAGCAATTATATTTGCTTGTGTTATGGGTACAAAGCTGAGTTAGGGCCATTTTGTATCTCACTAAGTTTGTTACTTTTATTTTTATTTATTACAATGTATTGTTGATATGTTCTGTAAACTAACTTGTTGAGAACAAATAAATGTTTTTTCTTTCTTTCTTTTCTAAACAACTGATATACTACTGATATACATTTCTTTTTGTAAATACATACATATTATATATAAATTACACCCAGACTCAGAACAAACAATCATGCTCATCACACAAAGGTTTGTCCTGGGTGGGAATCGAACCCACTACCTCCGGCTTAGCAGTCAGGGTCACTAACCACTAGACCAACAGGCCAGTTTTATTAAAAATTTAAAAAAAAAGTAATTAAAAACACGTAGGTAGGTTCGAATATATTATTGTAAGTATATTTAGGCAGGTACGTACTCGTTAAAATAGAAACTGTCGTATCCTTCTAATAAATTAACGTGTCAACGCTGGTTATAGCAAGAATCGTTAAAGTAGGTCCTCCATACAGAATGAGTTGGAACATTATGCTAATTACGATGGGTGCAGCGTGTCCTTCACGCTCTACTTACTAGATCGGCATAATGTAGTAGTTCAAGTCGGTTAGTGGCGACGACTACGGTGCGGCCGGCGCGTGCGGCGGGGACGAGTGCCCGAGCTACCAACTGGCGCGCCAGCGGAGCGTCCAGCGCGGCCAGAGGCTCGTCCAACGCCAGCAACGTTGCTCCTGAGTACAGCGCACGCGCCACGCACACACGAATCCGCTGCCCGCCCGACAGAGGCGCGCCATGACTCCCGAGATACGTTGCGTCACCCTCTATTTGAAAATAAACTGTTTCATAATATCTACAGTTATAGTACCTCCAAGTACCTCTATATGGGTAAACTACAGTATCTCACCTTGCCTAAGTGTATGAAAGTGAAAGCGCCACTAACGTCTACTCTGAAAACTAAATTTACTTAAGTCAATTTATAGTTTTCAGAGCAAACGCCAGTGGCGCTATTTTCACTGATCTATAAGAAAAACGATAGACAATTTATCAATCACTGTCAAATCATCATTCTATTAAAATATGCAGACTGATGATGAACTTGCTTAACATCTATGTTATATATATATATATATATATATATATATATAATATATATGTATATATATCTTAGAAATAAGAACAGTCTACTTTCTTGCCTGGTAAAAGTTGCAGATCAGGTCTCAGACCGGTCGCTCTAAGTACGCGCCCATATTTTCTCTGACACCACGGGTTATCCATGACAATGTTATTGCGCACAGTACCCTCCAACAGCCACGGTGGTTGACCGGCGTACCACATTGAACAATACCTAACGGCAATTGGAAAACATAAACATTTATGAATAAAGTTGAAATTATATTAATTAAAAATTGTAAATTTTTGTATTGTGTCAAACTTAAATGGGTATAAGGTAGTTAAAATGCTTGAAAATGATGCTAGAAATGTTTCCGTTTGAACTGAATACCTAATGATAATATAAAAATATTTAAAGTAAATATTTAATTTATTAAGAGTTTTCATCTGAGTAGGCATAGCATAGTAATATTACTAATTGAGAAGATAATATATCTGTGTCTAAACTAGATAAATATCAGGCTTTCAGATTGCAGCTCAACTAGCTATCAGCATAGTATAGTATATTTTTTCGTGATAAAAGATAGCCTATGTTGTTCCATAAGGTCTAATCTATCTTTGTATTAAATTTTATCAAAATCGGTCCAGTGGTTTAGGCACGAAAGCGTAACAGACAGAAAGACAGAGTTATTATTAATTTATTATTAAATAAGTATAGTAAGTAAGTGACGGGAGTATGAATAGTAGGTACACGCTTCTTACATACATGTCTCTAATATTGAAAAAGTATAGATTTGTCTTCCGCGTTGTAGGCACAATACAGTTTTTTTTATTAGCCTACCAAAGTGACACTACTCTGCCTGATGGTAAGCAGTCAGTGGAATTCAGAAGTGGTGGACACAATTCCAAAAGCCTGACTACTGGACGGTATGGTGGCCTCCACTATGGCGGCTTAGAGATATGCTTTTTCACGCCCCGCTTAAGGGACCCAGGATCATAATTAGATGGGAAAACACGCGCTGGTAAAGAGTTCCAGGCCTTAATTGAGCGACAAAAGTATAAAGTGCCGTTAAACGACACGTCGTCCCGCACGTGTCGTTCTAGATAAAAAGAGGAGGATGAAATTAATGCCAAGAGATCTTCAGAACACTCTCCGTGGTAAAGGCGATAGAAGACGGCCATTGACTCGACGTATCTACGCAGCTGTAAAGGCTCAATGGTCTTAGTGGCCTCTGTAGTAGCTAATATCAATGAAATAAATAGTTGTCAATTAATAGACTTCAATGGAGCTGCTACATTGACATTCAAGGGCGCTTTATATAGATATGAGCGATACAGTTTTTATATAAATAGTTGACATTGCGACTAATAAATGGTCGACCGCATTCTTGAGTACTTTTGCTCATGACGAATATTATTTTATTTGGCATTCACCTATAATTTCTTGACAAATGAGATTATTTTTCTCATTAAAGAACTCTTATTTCTGTACATATCTCACATAAATTTTCCTGATATGTTTGTCTCACAAGGAGTTTCTACCTACGATACTTTGCAATCTTGGTACCGCTGCGGTATTAATATTACAGCTAACCATTTTAATATTTACTATGCCACTCAAGTAGCCACTTTAAATAAAATATGCAATTAATTTACATACCTGTTATACACGATGTCACCTCTCTCGAGGTACATTTCTCCAAGCACGGCAGACAGCAATGAAGATTTGCCTGATCCAGTCGCCCCGACCACCATTATGAGTTTACCTAATATAAATAAAATAATTTTATTACAATATTCGGTTTACCTAACAAAGAGTTATAACAAGACGAAAACACGACGCAATATGAATAAATACAACATTTTTAATTTGCCTACTATTTAGCGGTTTTGAATTTATTGTTATTACTTACAGTGCTTATTTTTGATAGTCTATTGCGACTAAATCTTTAACCGCTATACTCGTAATACACAGACCTATTAAAATTACTACCCTACTTAAATAGAAAAAAAATACCTATTCTTTAAACCAATTTTTTTTACGGTATGAGAACATGTAGGTATAACTAAAATTACACATATAAATATGTGTACAAACCAAGGATTGCATATTTTACAGACATTTGGTTTAATCTAGAAACATTCTAGCATACGCCATGTTACATACATGGCGTATCCTAGAATGTTTCTAAACTAATAAAAACGACACACAGCGGCATAGCGAAGTATTTATTATGTTACTGGTATTCAAGGTAGAAAACCTTAAATAAGAAAACAATTTTTTTTGCGATTTAATAGAATTATCTTGTAAAAGTAATGTGATATCTTGTTTATAGAAATTATTATCGATATTTAAGTACTTCAATTATAAAAAAGTCAATGACCGACCCGAAATAACTCTCACCTGTTGGAATATCCAAATCATCTACTTCTAATATCATGTCGTTACTTTTGCCCCAAGTGAAAGCCGCATTTTTAAAACTGACAATGTTCTCAGTAGTTTGAGCAAGCGTATTGTTTACTTCGTCATCAGAAAACTGATCAACAGCTTCCGGGCCGTCAGAATCATCTTTGTTTAATAAATCATTATTGTCCACTTCATCTTTTTCTGATATTTCGAAGAAATTGTCTTGATTTCCATTAATTTTTGTTGTCTTGTGTTCTTTATATTGCTGGCTTGTACATTCAACAATATTGTTGGATTCCGGGAGTTCCAAAAAATCTTGAATCCTTTTTGTACTCACCTAAATCGATAAACTTAATTTTTATTTACTAGTAGTTGGTTAGTTAAAGTTAACACATTCGTTATCGACGGGAAAGCGGCTACGGATCCTACATTTTCGAGGCCTTATTAGGAATATTGCTCATATTGATTGAGCTGTAGTTTTTGATCTTATCGCTCCATATTCGTTTTATGCTCTCTGCAAAAACGTTATAGCTTTTGTGTTCATTTTCTTTAATAAAATTCTTTACTGTCCTTTTGACTGCACGTAGCCACTATTGTGTATGTATGTTTATTTTATAAAGGAAATGTCTTTCGCTGTTATGTAAACATATAACAACGAAAGACATATATTTTGCTTTGACGGCCTGATGACCGCTTAATTAATAAATAGGTACATAATTAGATACACCAAAAAACAGCATAAAGATAGCCGATATTTACCTATATAAATACAACGGCCTAAAATAGATTAAGTAAACACATTTACAAATTTACCGCTTTCCCGTCTTAATTGAAATTATATAAATTATTTACCATCGCCTGTATCACCATAAGTACTGTCACTGGTAGAATTAACAAAGGTACAGTAAGTTGATTGAATAACGCTAATCCAGCAAATACATTGACCGCTGTGAACCCATTGCTATTGCCTATGAAGTAGTACATCGTGAACGTGATCACTGTTATCAGAATCGAAGATATTTGAGTTGTGAAAGCTGCAACAAACAATTGTATAATGTACCTACTATTTACGGTCTTGGACTATGACGTCTAAGGTAGTCTTAAGTCAAAATCAAAGTCAAAGTCAAAGCATTTATTTCATTTTGATCATAAAGTATGATGTTTATGAAAAGTCAACATTACATTTTGTCAGCCAATTGACCTACAGCCAGTTCGCTGACGAGGTAGAGCTGTGAGAAGAACTGGCAAGAAACTCACGCCACTCTTTTCAATCGCCAGATAATTACAATTATTTGAATGAGTTACAATTTAAACACTCAACGCAACTAAATAACCATACAAAGTAATTATTACAAATTAACTAATTAATATAATACTAAGATTAAAGAAAGAAAAAGAGGATTTCAATTATTTAGTTTCAACTAGTATGGTAATTTGACTACGTATTTTAATTAAACTGGTAAATGCACCCCTTGGTCACATTGAACGACAAGGTAATACTGGATTGAATATTAAATGTAGGCCATGCCAAGATTGACCAGTCATCCCAAAATATCGAACATGCAAAGCACTGAAACAAGGGTCGGACAGTGTAACTAACTAATAAGATTGTCAGACAAGTAACTGCACGGCATGGTCGTACGGCTGTTTGTTTTTTAGCTTTCCACTTTCTTCTTTTGCACTACTTTCGGCCAGTAGTAACTAACGTTTAGTTATGTATCACACTTAGATGATACATCATATTTTATGAAGTAGGTAGTAAGTTTATAATAACGTATCTACTACCTACTTAAGTTATTACTTAACACCTGGGTACCAGTTAAGCTGAAAGTTTGTTTTGTAAACTACTTCGATGGTGGTTAAAACTTTAAAATATATTTTAATGTTAGCAGGTTTTGTATTTTGAGTTTTTCAAATTTTTATTCGACATCAATATACCTACTGACAAGGACTCCAAAATAGACAATTAACAATAAGAATTACCCAAAAAAAATCACTTAACTTAAATCACTTACTCAAAAAGCTCCAATAGACAGAGTCTTTGTTAAGAAGTTTTAATTCAACTTCTCTCAATTGCAGAATCTTCTCCATGAACAGATCCTCCCATACGTAAAGTTTTATCACGTCTATGCCTTGTAATATTTCGGTCATCTTAGATATTCTATGATCAGTACATTTTGCGATGTCTTTAGAATTGTCAGATATTTTCTTTCCGATGAAGAACTGTAGTGGTGTAATGATCAACACGCTGGCAGCAGTGCCTATTATCGCACTTATTCCCAACTTTGTATATAACAAATATAAAATTACGACTACCTAAAACACAATTTTATTATAGATATGAATACCTAGTTAATCAAAATAGTTACTTATATCAGAAGTTTATTGAGTGTATAACACATTTCTGCTATTAAGTGCATAATAAATTATGATTGTCGTGCCGTGTCTTTCCTACAACGTGGAGGTAGGGATGGTGTAATTTATTGCAACTCTCTAGATGCGAGATATTCTGCTCTTACCCATTAAGTGTCCCTCATTCATTCCTCTTAAAATCCTCAATAGATGCAGAGAGGTGTGCTTCATTTATTGAATCTAAAGGCCTGCACAAACGGAGGACAGGCCCTGGGTACTTTTTTGTCCATCGATATAGATCTCTTAAAAATGGTATCGAATAAACCAGACGAAGAACTAAAAATACCCCGTAAAAAGGTCCCCCAAATTACCTACGGCAGACACCGAGAGACTGGCAGAAGCTTCAGTCTGTATTGAGCGCTGGATAGTGACGTATGTCTGTACTTCGATACGATGACGCAATTTCCGGGCAACAAATGACTGCACAGCGTATGCGTTGAGTCCGTGACAAGTACTCGGTGGACATTTTTACACTATTCAGAGATTTTTGTCCCATGTGGACAAATGTTCCTCGTTTGCGCAGGCCTTTCAGGGCTTTTGGTCCCACGGGGTTAAAAGTCTTTCGTTTATTAATAATATACCTAACTATATTTAGGTTACAAAGTAACTTGTAGAAAATTGTATAACAAAATACAGCAAAACGATATCACTCATTTTGCTTAGCCAGTAGAGGAATGTCTAGAACTGGTAAGGAAATCACATCACCATTTATAATTGTGAGATAGTTACGATCTTGCTTGAACTAGATTTAATGTTATGTGGCATGCAAAGTCACGCAGATAAAACTCCGTACTTGGTTGAAAAGAAAATATAAAGTATGGAGCACGCGTTTTTATCATTAGCTGTACTAATGAGATAACATGCGTATTTTGCACCAGTACAGTGCCAGCATAAAATATATTATAATTATATGTTTTGTGTAAAAATGAACCTATGACCTATGTCCAGCAGTGGACGTCTTTCGGCTGATATGAAAAATAAACAGCGCTCCTAGTACTTACTCGCTACTCCTCTGAGAACTAAATTTTTTTATGCATGCTCATGTCATATTTGACGTTGTCAACTAGAGACAAGCAAAATATAATATTGAAAAATTAAAAAACCCTCTGCCTACAACTAACTGAAAAAAAAAACAACCGAGTGAAACACATATGCATGTAAACTAGTATCATTACATCGATTTTCTATGAGAGGGTAGAACTATCCCGGTCAATCAGGCCCATTTATGCTGAAACCAGCGTGGATCTACTACCGTTTAAATAATGGTCGAATTAAAAACATTTTGTTAATAAGAATACTGACCTTTAAAGGTATGGCCCAAATATAATGGCAAATCCAAACACATGACATGATATTATAGGTGTCCTGGGATACTAAGTTTGTAATAAGTCCACTTCGCGTTGTACTATTCTCTTCAGGGTCATGAAGAAGCCGAGTTTCTTCATTTTCGTCAGTCTCGGTTGGTGTCCAGGGCGCAAGCTTCATACATTTGTCATACACCATGCTCTGTTAATGAGAAACTGCATAAAATGGTACTACATATTTATATACATTATTGACTTAAAAATATGTATATGAATTAAATAACTTAAAGCAACAACGGTCATTTCTTATCAGAAATTAGTTCGTGCTTCGAGCGGACTCCTTGTCTATGAAACGCCAATAAGTTGTGTGCAACAATCCCATCCACATACCCATCACTGTGACTACTGTAAGTAATTCCTGCTCGCAGCACGAACACATTCTTAATTCTAAAGCTAAGAATAAGTCAATGAACGAACTTGTAAAGCCGTCTTCAGTCTTGTGCCTTCAACTGTAACCAAATGTGTTGAATTTTGAGAAAGAAATGCCTGACTGATCAGTGCCAAAGTAACTATAAGTAGCATCACATATCCGTTACTGAGAAATTCTTCTATAGTCACTTGTGTGTGATTACTATAAACTTTGACAGGGCTTTCGATGTACTGAATGATAATAGCCAATCCTAATGGGGGCACAACACTAATCATATCACCGAACAACTTTAATACTCCAGCAATATAAAAATTTGGCCACACTTTTCGTATGTAACATGAGCATAGACTCCGCCTTTTCTTACTTAAAGTGCTGTCCTGAAATATTAAGAATCTGTTGAATAAATTGGTACCTAAATATGGTACATGGGCATGAACACTACGAGCACCTACTTATTGTTATGTCACAACCAAATTATGGAAAAAGTGTTTAATAACTGGCATTTTAATTAGAAATTACACACAGTACCTACGAATGACAATGCGCAATTGTCGTAGTATTTACTGTAATAATAACAACAGAAAGATTAATTAGGTAATAAAATTTCTAGTCATACCTAGAAGGTTTAGGTACTTATAGGTACATGTGTGGATTTCTGTGTTCGCAGTTACATACTATTTTATGTTTTAACTGAATATTTCGAAATAAATGAAAATAACTTGGCAAGGTTTGCACTGTCTCAATTCTTTAAAATAGGCAGTAGATATAATCATCTTACAACCTTTGCTATAGTAGCAAACAACGACTGTACCTATTAAAGCTATAAGCTATGGCCGTTCAAATAATATTTAAAAGGAATCTGTAATATTTACGTACGTTTTTGTTCAGATATATTTTTTCAAACTCCTTAAAATAATGTATTGATCTTTCCCGATCTGGTAGTTCACCCAAGTGGTCTTGCTCTAGCGGCGCCTTATATCCTTTGATCAGTAACGAATTTAACCAAAAGAAAGTCACTTTCGAATAGAAATGCGTGTCATTATGTTTGTAGCAAATATTAGAAATATTATTGGACTTTTGATCATATCTGAAACGTTTCATGACCTGAAATATAAGTAAGTGTCGTTAAATATTCTCATTAATAAATCAATGAAAATAATAAGTGAATAATAAATGAATAACGTTCATTATCACAAGAACGTTAAAAACTACGATCAACTTATTACTAATAAGTACCTACTTAATAATTTTTACTTGTAATATTTTTTTAAGTTAAATTAATTTTTACTTGTTAATTTAATCTTTACTTGCTAATTTACTATTCCTAAACAAACGTTTCCTGTAAGAAAATTATTTTAATTTACCTATAAAAATAGAAACCAAGGTCTACTGTGCATAGAATGTAACAAACATCAGAGATTTAAATCGTTAAACATTAAAACGATTTTAATCTCTGAAAAACATACTTATTGCCATATGTTAAAAATGATGACAAAAGCAAAACACTAATCAATTGTAAAAACTTATTGCCGTAACACCAGTAGTTGCTTTCTAGAGAGTTTCTCTTCCATCCTGTTAGATTTAACAAAAAATCTCATACAAGGAACAATAATTCTATTAAAATGATTTAAAACAAAGATCTTATTGTGTTAAAAGAGGACGTTTGTAGCTGTTCATTCGTATTGACCGCACACGTGTAGTAGTATACTTATGGGAAATACCATCTGAGAATGGCGCCAGACGCATTGTGAATATCGTCTCCTTCGTCTGAGCTCCTTGCGCGACGGCGCCGTCTGGTGCCTTGTCGGGACTCGCCTGACTCATGCTTTACATTATCGTTTTACTGCATTCCCGGTTTTAAGTTCAGTAATACTCATGGCTTACTAAAATAGAAAGTGTCATGTAACTGTGCCGCCTCTTGATGATAATGACAGCGGCTACCACGCATGATACTTTGTTACGCATGCACCTTATTTAACAAATATGCAGGTTTCAATGATTAACGGGTAGATTGTTTAACACGTGTAAATAACGGGACTTGACTTACGCGCGATTCTTTTAACCTAAAAATATTTGAACTTAATACAGCTAGCAAAGGTAGATAAATTATTTTTAATAGGTATGACTCCTTAAAAATACTTAAATTCTAAAACAGTTCAAATGTAATATTTTAGGATAAGTATTTAATATTTATAACTATAATGTTGTAAAAGGCCGTAGGTATTTAAGTCTTCGCTACGTATGTCACCGATTAGAATGTCTGCACTGACAGTTAAATAACTAATTATGTACACACCCGGTTACTGAAACGTGAAACTTACGTAACTCAAACAATTAACAGTGTTATCATATCAATTCAAATTCTTTTTCATATAAGTTATTTAGCCAAAATAATACAAATGCCTACAGACGAGACGTTTAAATCGCATTTTGCTGTTCGAAATATGGTTGTCTTATTTTTTTTCTTGTAATTGAAAACCCGTTATGAGTAAGTAATTCAAAATAATAATATTTAACTCGAAAATGATAATAATTAAATAGCCACAATGGCATGCCAGATAAACTTTGAAATAAAGATCCTTGAGCTAAGTATATAATTCATTATGTTTTGAATACCTCACATGGCTGTAGCCATATGTACAGTACCTACCCTTGTTGGTTCTGTGGTATTGTGGTGGTTCATGCAGTCGGGAAAAGTGATAGTGGATTTTCTGTCGAAACATTCTTAGTATTAACCCAGAGTCTGGAATTGTGCCCGGTACATAGCAACAGGCTCGCCCCCTGTTACATGGGACATAAAATATGGCGAAAAGTGGGTGGTCAAACACCTATGCCTACCCCTTCGGGGATTAAAGGCGTGAGGCTATGTATATGTATGTATGTCGTTAATCTTTTGTTTGGTTAGCTTTAAAATCTAGGTGAAAATTTTACTAACTATAATAATTAATGGTTTTAGCCAACTAGCGCTTTTGGCAGTTTTTTTTTGTAAAATCGAACTAAGTTGTCATCTTCATAGTGAATGCTGTAACAATGTAAGCAAACTGTATATATATATGGTTCAAAGGTTGTTTATATTGATTGAAGATCTTAACACTGAATTTGAATAGATATAAATAATTTTCAGGCTCTGTGACACGTACTTATGTGATGGCATTGTTATTGCAACTGTTCTCTGCTATGTCAGCTGCTTACCATCAGTCAGGCATTATAAGAATGTCTCGCACAAGAAAACAATCTTCTGATGTGAATAATAATTTAATAATAATGATGTATATAATAAAAAAAATAACATCGATATAGGTACAGAAAGAAATACATACAAGGTAGTTCTAGCGGTGCTTGACACTATGCAAGAAGTCCCTGACCTTAACTTTGTTGGAACCTACTCACAGCTGATGAACAATGACCCCGAGAGCCAGCTAATTGTTTTTCTCAAATAGATTTTGATCAAATATATAATAATAATACATATAATATAATATAATATTCTACCAAATTCACACAGCGCCATCTAGCCCCAAATTAAGCAATTATATTTGCTTGTGTTATGGGTACTAAACAACTGATATACTACTTATATACATTTTCTTTTTGTAAATACATACATATTATAGATAAATTACACTCAGACACAGAACAAACAATCATGCTCATCACACAAAGGTTTGTCCTGGGTGGGAATCGAACCCACGACCTCTGGCTTAGCAGTCAGGGTCACTAACCACTAGACCAACAGGCCAGTCATAATTTGATTTGACCTGATTTTTAAGTTTAAAAAATATGTAAACAAATACATTTCCTATTGCTTTTTTATAACATACCATTTTACATGAAATTATTAACACTACCAACAGTTGTAATTTTTGAGGTCGATCAAATTAACTAGATATATTTCTTCATCCAGCGCTGTTTGGTTTTAAAACCAATAACTATCGTTGTTGCCAATATAGGTGGGTTGTGAAGGTCGGTTATCATCAGTCGATTCTTATGAAATACAAATATTTCGTTCCAACCAGTTTTATTGGAAGCCTGATCTTAATGTAGGTATTTAGACAAAAGGTGCTATTTTACAAACTTAATATGAGTTTGCATAACAGACGACATGTTACATATCACAGTTACAAATATAAATATAGCACCTAGTTTTAGTAGTAAATTATCTATAACATCTTCAAAATTTATATTTGACTAACATGTAAATATTACTATTTGAATGTAATAATTTTATACAGTATTTGACCACCTGAAATATAAATATTAAATAATAAATACCACAGTTATTACGTGGTATTGATGCATACTAATTAAGTGTGGTAATTATACAATTTATTAATGATGTGGAATGATAAACTTCAAGCAATCTATAATCCCAATACAATTTTTAATCGGCAAACACGGTGACGTTGTATGCGTACCTAATAAATGTTTTACTACATTTAGATAGCTTGATGTTTCATTGACATAAATATTTAGATATTTGATTTAGATTTTCTCCTTCCTGAAAGGAAGGTCGACGCAGGCTCATAAAACGAATGTGAAAACAGCACCCAATTTTGTTGTTATTTATACATCACTTTGTGCAAACATCTTTGCACAGTATTATTTAATATAAACTAATTTAGCTGAGTATTAAAATAGGACTTCTAAAAATTCTATCGATAAGAGGCAAAACATGTATTAGCACCATTATTAAGCATTGTACCTACATATATAGAACAGGAGGTCAAAGCACTTGTGATGGAAGGCTCTGACAAGGTAGATACAGTAGCCTTAAGGCGATAATCACTTTAGTCTTAAGCTTCAATAAGGCAGCACGTCAATAAATGCAGACGCTTCGCGAAACTAACGTGCTGTTTATGTTAGAAACATTATGTAATTTGTGCAAATAGGATAAGTATACATGGAACTGTTAAACTGCCAATACAACTGTAAACCATACCGGCATTCTATAGTAACGGCAACGACTTTGTATTCATCGAGCTAATCTTTATTGCATGGATGATTTTGTCATTTCCTACAGGAGTGTCATGTTGTGCGCTATGAAACTTCAACGATTTTGATATCAAGAAAACGCTGAGTCTAGTCGTTACTTATTTAAGCGATAGAATTCAATATACCTATTATATGTTGATGTAAATGGCATAAATGAGGACAACGACCGGCCAAGGTAGATTGAAGAAGGCCTATGTCCATGTCCAGCAGTGGACGTTCTTCGGCTGATATAGTGATAATGATGAAACGGCAACAAGCCATTTGAATTACCTACTTGTGACTATAGGCGTACGACAGGGTTCCATTTTGGGACCTATATTATTATCCTTGACGAATCGTCGAGTTTCTCGCTAGTTATTGTAGGCAATTTTATTAGTATTATTTTTGATTTCTTTATTATTTGAAATCTTTTGTTTAGTATAATTTGAAATAACATTTAAAAATACGCCAGCCAAAACAACGTAACACTCTCCGGAATAAATTGATATTGATGAAAATGAAAACAATCGTGGAATTTACAGTTTGCCTTAATTTACACATTGCTACTACTTTTTTTTATCAATGTACTATTCAGGCCACGTGTAGTACTGAAGCCAGTTATAGATATTACGTCCGCAGTAAGACTATATGATGTTGTTTCATTGTCGTTTAGTTAGCAAATGACATGGTTCTAGATTTTTATACTTAGTTGGTTCATACGTGGTAGTCGTGGTAGTAGATCCACCCTGGTTTCAGCATGAATGGGTCGAATCGACCGGGACAGTACTACGCTCTTATGGAAGATCGACGTAAGAGTAGTAGTATCCGTACTACTGCGTTTCGTTTGGTGAGTGTGAGCGCCGGAGGCCCAATTTCTCCCTTTTCTCTTTCCTCACCTTCCTCATTCCCTTCTCCTACCCCATTAATTCCCAGCCGCAAGAGTCGAGGCCACCATACCAGCAGTTTAATACAATAGCTTATGGTATGGTGGCCTCCACTTCTGGATTCCACTGGCTGCTTATCATCAGGCGGGGTGGAGTCACTTTGGTAATATAAAATAAACAAAACGTAGCTGACTAACGGTTTCTAGCTATTATACCATTTTAACATTTAAAATAGTTGGGCCATTATTAACGCAATGTTTCTCTGAAATATTTATTAGTCTTTACCGTTTACAATTTTGACTTGAAAACAGTACAGAGCTCCTGGATTTTCTCTGTGTACTAAATTTTTCTAACCTGACATAATGGATTCAATAGTATTTTATCTAATAAGCATGGACTTTAGTCAAAGTCAAAGTCAAATATTATATTTAATCATTTGGGTTAATAAGAATTAACACATAAGAACGTTAAAATTACAAAATATCAGCCAGTTAATCTACAGACAGTTCACTGACTTAGGGTAGGGCCATGAGAAGAACTGGCAAGAAACTCAGTGCCCTCTTTTTAATCGCCACGTTATTACAACTTTGTGTAAGTTACAATTTTAAGTAGCAGGAAATGTACTTTACTCCTATTCATACGAATCAATTCTAGACCAATTTCGTTTTGTAGGTAATAATATTATTTCCCGTTCACATGACTATAAATGCAATATAACTATAGATCACAAAAATCTGCGACCTGTGAATTCTTCGTAGATGGGTCTATAAATTAATTATGGGTTTATTAACACTTTCCGGGACAGTACGTAATTATGGCCGTGATGACAATAAAACATCAATTGTGTCTGTCTACAGTGTAGTGACCATGAAAGGGTGAAATGAGTAATATCAATTTGCCTTAAGACTCTTTATTTTTAATTATTAAACCTAATATACGGTGATATACGGTGACTACGACTACTAAATGATATACGAAAACTGAACTAACGATACCTAAACTGTTTGTTTTGAAAATGCAGTTTTAAATAATCCAAATCAATGACTAGTTTGTCGTCGATCAATATTCTTAATTTCAATTTTTTGTAATACTTGTTAACCGAAATACTGTAGCCACTTAAAATCATAAAAGTCAACTGTATGAATTCAGATATCCGACACGGGCTTCGGATATCTCAATTACAAGGTTATTAATTAATAAATAAAATAAATGAATGCACGAATAAATGATCAGTGTTGAAATAATTACCTCATCGTAGAAGCATACGCAGTCTACTACAGATATTATTAATATCATCAGCAAACAAACGCCTTGAATGTATATCTCTACGTGTGTAGTTGCTGCTCCGGCGAGGTACTGCTGCCACATAATGGTCGCAGAGGAGGCAGCCGCCAGCATCCAGTAAATAGCGAGGTAGAGAATAGGTGCTGCAGAGCGTCTGGTCCATAAAGCAACGTGGAAAGCGGCTGCGGCTAGCCATGACAGTGGACTCATCAAGGTTGCGACTACTCTCACTGTCTCCTCCGGTCGTAGCAGAGCTGCTGCTGCCTCGCAACACCAAGCTGCTACCAACACGAGACTAGCAATTCCTCGAAGATTTTGTCCACGCCATCGTTTGGTATGCCTAAGATAAACGTTCATGATGTAGGTATACATTGTTATGTACCTAATACGAATAATCAGACTCTGAGGAGGCGGTGACTCTGTTAATATTGTAGTGTTTTGTATTTTTCCTCTTCTTCGCAACATAACGAAGTAAGTTACAATTCCCACGCGGAAGCTTACCACTTTTTTTATTTTATCATATAAGTGCTTAAAATATCTCTTCATCTGAATTATTTCGATTCTCGTGAGAAAAGTTGCAATATATTAATGTACGTTTAGAATATTGATTTTAAATACGTTATTGTTATTCTTTTGGCGTATCATAACTAGTAATTCAAAACAGAGATAGTAAATAGTGAGAAAGACAAAGAGTGTGTACCTGTGGTGTTTGTGTATGGGTGCGCAGCAGTACATGAGTGCAGCAGTGACGGAGGCGCAGTACAGGTTGAGCGAATGCAACGCCGCCGCCAGCGCACGCATCTCACACGCGGTGTCGTTACGCGCACACACCGCCTCCATCTCTGCGTTTATTGTTAAATTTCTCAAATATACGCTTTAAAATTGTGATTAATTTACAAACTTGACATCAAACTTGTTAACCAGATATGATCTATAGACTAATATAGCGCTATTTAAAGACGAATGTATAAGAATTTCATAGGATAAAATAAATAAAATAGGGTGGATTAATTACCTACCAAATCTAACAATACCATTTATTGTTAGATTTACGGACTGGGATTGGTTCTTTTCTGTCAATCTGACCCATTATTTTTGTTATTATTTCACAGAATAAGTTCGCTTTTATTGTCAATAATTGTTAATCAGCAGAGCTTGCCTAAATAGTTTTTCTTTCGGGTACACCTATACATATTGAATTATTTCGACACCTTTCCAGAAAGGTAAAAAACGTCAAGTCTATGTCTCTGATGTTCACTTGCAAGAATCGCTGCCAACATAGTACTTGTAAGTAATCCGTGGCAACAATTAAAAACCAGAACGAACAGGCAACTATTAACGTACGCTACGCTGCTACGCTGAATATAATATGTATGTACTTAACGGACTTTTATGCGAGGTTTGCCTCCGCCGGCAATGGCAATGTGTTTTTCACTTTGTGGAATTTATAATAATATGTAAATGTTAGTCAATAAACATTTTTATTTACTATCCGTGAAGAAAAAAGAGAATAAAGAAACATAATTATATATCCTGGCAGAAATTCAAAATAGAAAATATTCTAAGTACTTTCATGAAGTTAGCATTTGTCATAAAAACTCTTTTACACCTCTTGTAAGAGAAAATGAGTTCCTTGTTTAACAGTGAGACTTTACATGTAAGTATGTAGCAACGAAATAACTGTTTTTCCTTTATGTATCAATTTTTATTTATGTTGTATCATCACTAATTTGTTAGCTCCAGAATTCTGGTACTTATAAAAAAATACTTCTTCGAATTTAGCACTATTTATTTATTATATTTCTACACACATTAATAATTATTAACGCTTGATTAATTAGACTTAGTTTTTAAGTTACACGGTTACACTTAATTGCTTATACTTTGAAGTACACTTAGCGCAATTGCCTCAATGAAGGACAGTATAGATCCAGTTTGTATTATTCTCTAGTGCTGATATAATTGTAGGTCGACTACTACCCAAATTGGTTTTCAGCAGTGAATTTAGAGAAATAATACTACTCCGGGTTCATCAGAATACCAATATATAAGTAATAGTATTTATTATTCCTATTTATGTACATATGACGGTAGTTGATATTTATTAGTTAAGAATGTTAAATGTTAGTTTTTATTTTGATAATAACTTAACCAGTATAAATAAATAAATAATTGATATTTTAGTACCTAGGTACATATTACAGTTTTTTAATACTCTCTAATATAAGAATAGCATCAATAGATCATCGCAAGTTGTATTTTTTTAAATATTTCCTATCTTATGGCATCAATGTCAACTCATATGTTCACCAGCCTAATCTTGTTGAAAATAATATTTATAAACCGGTAACGTAGTACGAAGCGTTGTGGAAAGTTTTATTTACGATGTGTGTTCGAATATCATACAATGCAATTTATGACTATAGTTTTGCCATTACCCATAGTAAGTGTAATGGGAAACAGGGAAAACATGTGAATTAATTTTCAACTTATGTTTTAACAAGACCTGAAATATCAAAGTATCAAATAAACTATAAATTCTACTAGCAATTTTTATGTGTAATAGGTAGGTAGGTAGGTACTAGTGAATCACCATAAACAGTTAACACGATGCGATGCTGGACGAGCTACATTTACGATAGTAGGTACCGGGTTGATCGGCAAACAATATTTATAAATTACATGCAATCGGAATCATGATATTGTTTTAAGAGGTTGATTATTTTGTAAATGAAAAACGTCACACATAACCGTCACTCCACCTCGTTCCACAATTCACAACATAACTTACCTCCAAAATAAATTTCTTTCCACAACAAAATTTCAATCACCTGTCCCGTTTCACACAGCTCTGGTTTTTCTTTAAAGCCTGCACATATTTATTGGTTACTATTATTTATTAGGTAGAGTTTAAGACATTACAGTGGTTATTTATTTAGTTATATAAATTAGCATCGCGTTTGGAGCGTGGCACGACGTGGTCGCGCGCGTGATAACGGCCGCTTACTACGTTCACGACTGGTTGTTTGTATCGGTGGAGCTCGGCGCTGTGCTGGTGTTGCACCGAACGAGTTGTCTGAGCTGAACCGCAATTCACCATGCGAACTGTCGCCAGTTGACAAGTGCATCGTGTTCGTATCATGTGTCCGCTGCGTATAGCTCTACGCAATTAGTCTTCACCAATAAACACAACATGTACGAGTAATAGACTAGCTGCTCTGTCTTAACATCGCAGCTGGGAGCTAGTTCATCGTACAATTAGTTGTTTTGCCTGCCATCATTTCATTAACCATCAAATTCTATTAATTTGTTGATTTTCGACTGTTTAAAAATCGTTTGCTTTTAATTGTATACAGACAATTAAGAGCATAGATTATACACTATAGACTATAAAGAGCAAACCATTAAAAGATTAACAACTACCTCACTATGTAATTCACTTTATTCTGAATTGTTTCAGATTTGTCAGAATCTGTCTCGCATTTAATAGGTATTATGGGATCTTATTTAGCTAGCGAAATGTAAATGTGAGTATCCACAAACTCTTCAGTAAAAAAGCGTGATGTCATGTTAAGAATGTTGAACCTTGTACACAGTGACGTTATAATATTTTTTTAAGATTTATTTCTGCTAATTATATGTGCGTTCATTTATTACAAAACATTAATCTTCATTTAAGTGAAACAATCGAGTTTATTTAAATTGACGTCCGCTGTTCAAAGCCAAAGTACACACGTCTTGGCACGTCAACCAAAGTCATTAAATGGTTTAACCGCTATACTTTGTTCCTTTTAAACCATTCGAAATGAAAACAAGTGAAACTAATGCCATTAGTTCATAGTCGACGGCACTCATCATCATAAAACAAATATCGGTTGTATCACGTCCGAGTGTTGTCTGAGTTGTGGCTCCACTCTGCGCCAATCAGACGTTTAGAGTTCATATTACGTGATGTTCATCTCTGGAATTGTAAAAGTACGTGAAGGGATCAGAATACAATGATCGAGGGACGGATTATATGTATTGTACATTATTATATCAGCTTATTAATTTTGTTATTTATTGCAACGACGAGCCTTTCTGCTGTTTGTAGTCGTTCCCATATTTATACTCTTCTGTCAGCACCTAAAATACGATCTATAGTACTCTTGGGACCTTATTGATCTGATAAACAATGGCTTGTTTTTATTAATAATCGTTAACTTTAATGTATGCCTACCTACTGTCATAGTGCTATTGTTTAACGTTTCACCTTTGTTAGTAATCTGTGCTATGTTTAGCTCAAATGTCTTCATACGTACATATTTAATGTACCTACATTTTATAAGCCTCGCAATATTATTATGATGTAAGTAAAGTGTGAATGAGCCTGTGGAAAGAGCCAAATACTTTATCTATCATTACTCTTTAGGTATTCGAAAACTTTCACAGAGAGTGAAAATAAGCATACAAAGTGCTAAAGACCTTTCTTGTACCCTTAAGTTTGGCGATTGAAGCTAGTGTCTATTGTTGTCTAATAGGAGATGCTATAAAGGTTTTAATAGGATGTTTTACTTCGTATGTAGATATTACCTACATTTAATTATTCGCACATCCATATCGTCTTAAATTTACTCACAAAAGACATTTTTCCGTTTTTCCCTTGTGTAGTTGGGAACAAGGATACAAGCAGTAAAACTTTCCACCAATGCGCGATGTAACGAGTTTTCCGCGACAATAAATTTCTACTATACCTATTATTGTATGACCTAAATATAGCGCATTGACTGAATAAAATCAAATGTTACAATCGGTAGCGTGTCGAGTATTGTGCGAGCGCAGTACACTGGCCTGGTATACTTGATGTACTACTAGTAAGTACGTGCGCCAGTTATTTTACCTACTGACCTTATTCGCGTATAACCGCTTCGCTCCATGCCATACTTACGCAATTGCAGTAAAGTGCAACCTTAATAATTACATCGAGGTGTGAAGGGCTATTTGTTTAAAGCGACATTTTACAAACTTTACAGGAGAACCATTTAAAGATTCAAAATGTGGAAAAAATGTGTTATAAAAAACTGCTTCTCTTACTTTACCGGGAATAAGGAATCTTTATTGCAAAAAAATAACTTAATGTTTTGGTATTATTTTTCATAAATAAACAGTTATAAGTTCCAAGATAAATGTCACCTAATACAAAATGATCTGTATCGTTTTATTTTTAGAGTAAAGAAAAATAATTTAACTTCCAAAAGTACAACTAATTAGCAGCAAGGAAAAAGGTTTAGGTGACCTTACTATAGAGCAAAAACAATGATAATAGAAATAGCGTATTTTGTTTAATTGCCAATTGGGTTTTATTGATGACATATGCAAATTAACTTAATCGACGGTGAACATTTTAGATGAAATGAGTTATTTGATGTCTCATGGTTCGAAAAGATTTTATAATCATGGTATGAAGACAAGATAATATTGACAGATTTTTAAGTAAGTTAAGAAAGAGGTTGTAGTATTGAAATAGGTGGATAATTATTAGTTTATGTCAGTTTTTTTTAAGAATAGGGATATTGTTTGAAGCTCCAAACAGAGTGCAAAACAGTTGCAACGAAAAAGAGTTCAACCGACGTGTCTTATTCAATTTGGTTGACGACAAATTGGTTGAAGCGACATTGCATATGTTTCTGATTATCTGTTTCTGTGCACAGCTTAAATGAGGTTCTAATAAAATGCGGCAAATTTGATGTCGGTTCATACATCATATTTGTTAATTATGTACTAAAATTGCATTGTCTTAAGCACCAAAAAGTGCTCAGAATGGAACGAAACCCGGCTCATTCGACGCAGAAAAATCGCTGAATCCGAATAATATGTATATAACTTTGTAACGCACAAAGTGTCGCTAAACAAATAGCCTTTCACCCCTCGATATAAATTTGATTTATATGAATACTATCATGTAGATATATCAAATAGTACTTACTAGTTGTTTTATAAACAGTCTTCAATACAACAAGCAACGTTTGTTTTATCATTATACTGTTCCAAGAGTTAATTAATGATCTGAATGAAACATGTTGTCAGTACATCGCCATCTTTGTTTGTCTAGCAACGAAGGCAGTTTACGTCTACCTCGTTTCTGACTGGGGCACTGAAACTTTCCTAACTGCTTTTCAGTGGAGGTTTGCAAAACGTGGCACACCAAGTCATATTTATTCTGATTGCGGCTTAGGATTGCGGGGCAAACTTCATTGGCTCATCGAAGATACTCAACAATGAATACGAGTTATTTAAATCTGAACTATCGCCCGACTTTTTTGACAAACTAGGTACAATGAACGTAGAGTGGCATTTCAACACGCCTGCTTGGCCAACGGCAGGTGGTATTTGGGAGGCGGCTGTGCGGTCCATAAAACACTACACACGCCGCGTAGGTACCTACTTGGTGAACAGGAGCTCACTTTCGAAGAGTTTTAGACATTTAACCATAATAGAAGCTATCCACTATCAAACCATAAAGATGACAAGCACCTAGGTTTACGCAGAAGATGGTAAACTGAAAACATGTTTCATCAGTTTTGGCAGCACTTGTCCACTGGTAGTTATTAGTTGACCGAGAAATATTAAGTATATAGTCGCTTAATGATAAAATAGTCACCAAGATGTTAAATAACGACTTAAATTTGACGTAATGCGTAATGTGAATAACGTAAGGCGGTAGTAGATCCGCGCTGGTTTCAGCATGAATGAGCCGGATCGTCCGGGGAAGTACTACCCTCTCATAGAAGATTGACGTAAGAGTACCTAGTAGTATCCGTACTACTGCGTTTCGTTCGGTGAGTGAGAGTGCCGGAGGCCCAATTTCCCCCTTTCCTCTTTCCTCAGCTCCCTCACTCCCTTCCCTTAACCCTATTCCCAGCCGCCATAGTGGAGGCCACCATACCAGCAGTTTAAAACGATGGCTTTTGGTATGGTGGCCACCACTTCTGGATTCCACTGACTGCTTACCATCAGGCGGGGTGGAGTCACTTTGGTAGGCTAAATAAAAAAAAAAAGTAATAGATTTGTATTCGTGTTGGGTGGTAAGGTCTTCTTGGTACCTTTGAAACTACTGGACCAGTGTTTACCAGTGTTCACCTAACCAGTACTCTCCAGTACCGTTAGGTGGGTACTGATGAGTAGCTTCTGGTTTCCAGTGCCACAAAAAATATTGTAATTACATCTTACAACTAGTGTTCAAAGCTTTAGTAGTTTGCAAAGCTCTTTATAGGTAGGACTGCCATCTCTAAAATTTAACTACCAGGACAAGACCCCTGAAAACCCCGAATTTGAGAGTCCAGAACCCGGACATTTCTACAGGTTTTCTAAACATAGTCTGTGTAATACCTACTTAAATAAATTGTAGTGGAAAACGTTTTGAAATATTTATTGAATGAACTTCTTGACACTTCCACCTTTCATTGTTGATAAAGATTATCAATCTACAAGAAGGGCTGCCATCTGTCCAGGTTTTCCCGGATTTGTCCTAGTTTATAGTGCATTCGGGGAGCGTCCGGGCAGGACGTAGTATATTTATTTAAGCATAGTCAATAATACACAAATTGTTATCTAAACTAATAAGGAAGGGCATGTCGCTTATTATTTGCGACCGGAGAATCAGACCTAACCTGCTTACCCGCGCGGGTGTGTACGCGTAATGAGGTAAATGAATTTCAATGTTTGCAAAATAGGCGTATATACTAATTATGTAAACTTTATTACATTGTTAAAATATAATTATGTTTTACGCTATTACAATAGTATGGATACTAAATGGAAGGGAAACGCTGTCAATACCAGAATCTTGTTAAAGTAAAACAAAAAAGAATAGAAAAGAAACCAAAGTATCCTCTCTTAATGTCTCGTCGTCCGCTACTGCGTGGTTTAACTCCTATCTTCGGGGCCGTTCGCAGTCTGTCCGCTCTGAGGAAAGTGCTTCCGATTGGTGTGATCTGACTGCGGGCGTTCCACAGGGTGGTGTGCTATCTCCTCTTCTCTTCTCCGTTTTTATCAACGCCATCACAAAAGTTATAACTTCGCATTATCATCTTTATGCAGACGACTTGCAGCTGTATCGACATTCTACTGTTGCAGAATTGCCTGAGGCTATTGCTATCATCAATAATGATCTTGCCCGCATTAGTAAGTGGGCTCAATCTTTTGGATTATTGGTCAACCCGGCAAAGTCTCAGGCTCTCATTATTGGTGGTAGGTATATGCTCAACTCTGCAGACGTGCAGTCACTTCCTCAAATTGTGTACGCTTCTGTTCCTACATCACTTTCAAAAGTTGCGAAGAACTTGGGCGTGCTTATGGATACTCATCTCTCCTGGGACAACCACATTGCAGAGGTAAGCAGAAGAGTGTTCTGCTCGTTTCAATCACTCAAACGTCTTCAAAAGTTCCTACCTTACCAAACTAAAGTTACTCTTGCACAGTCCCTTCTTCTTCCACTTTTAGACTATGCTGATGTCTGTTTTCTTGATGCTAAGGAGGACCATCTTAATAAGCTCGAGCGACTGCAGAACCTGGGTATCCGCTTCATTTTTGGTTTACGTAAATATGATCACGTCTCACAATTTCGTGAGACATTGAAGTGGTTACCGATTCGGCAGCGTCGAGACACTCATATTCTTACTCTTCTTTTTTCTATCCTTCATAATCCTAATTCTCCGTCTTATTTACGTGAACGCTTTGAGTATCTTGTTCCTAGGGGTAAACCCTGTCGCTCTACTTCTTCACTCTTACTAAAAATTCCTCCTCACACTTCTAGCCGCTATGGCGGCTCCTTTACAGTACAGGCAGTAAGGCTATGGAATTCTCTTCCACATGGCATTCGTGACAGCCCTTCTGTTGAAGTTTTCAAGAAAAGAACTAAAGAGCATTTCTTGTCTATCGTTTATAAGTAATTATATATATTTATTGTATGTATTTATGTATATATAAAATTGTATATTTTTTTTATGTAGGTATATTTAACTTTATATATTATTCATTATATTATTTAAGTATTCTTAGTATGTATGTTTATATTAAAAGGTATACATTGTGATATACTATAAGTACTTCTGTGTAATCTAGGTTAAATTAGTTTCTTCTTTACTTTTCTCTGCTATTTTTCTTTCTTAATTGTACACTTCATATACTCTCACTAATGTTACTTCCTCTTCCACTCTTAAGGTATGCTGTTAGAGAACTCAGTTCTGAGTTAAGCTCGCCTTTGTACATAATTTTTATTTATATATTTTCCTTGTTATGTATCTTTTTGTGTGCAATAAATAAATAAAAAAATAAAAAATAAAAAAAAAAGTATATAGAGTATAGAGTTTTAAAAGGTTTCAAAGGGTTGGCAACGCGCAAGTGGTGTTGCACAAGCATTCATGCCGTACGGTAACTGCGGCGTAAGGTATTGTTGTTTATCATCTTAGTTGTTTATAATAAAGAGTTATAGGTGTAACAACTATGGAGAGACAACGTTATTTGGGATGTTTATATTTTAATACAAATAACGTTGATAATCACTGAGGCTGCTTAGTCAAGGTCAAGTTTATTCGTTATCTGTATGTTTGTTTGGGTGTCTTATTTATAGTTAATGGAAGTTCGTGATCTCTAATTTTGTTTTCGACAGTTTTTTTCCTTTCATTCAATACACATTTATTAGTCTTAATAGTAGTAAGTATTAGGTACCTGTTTTTAGTTTCAGCTATTTTCTACCAATTCATTTACGTACAAAAATATTACATTGTTATAAAAAACTTAATTGTTTATGCTTATACCTAATAAACAAAATGTTAAAATTATTGACTGTTAATTATGTACCTATTTTTACACACACACACACACACACGCACGCATGCACGCACGCACGCACGCTCGCACATATATAAAATTGTAATTAGGTATGTTGTAAGCTGTGAATTATAAATATAAATAAATATGGGAAGTAGCGAGTCAGTCCCAACCCAAGTACCTACTTTAATTACTTACTGAGACCGCCTCGTTTTGTAATTGAGGCAATAAACGATTTTTTAATTATAATTATTATTTATAAAATAAATATATACCAGAACCAATGATATTCTATTTATATAGAATATCATTGACCAGAACACTTTTCAGCATCACGTTTGTTGCAGGACTAAAACCAAAAAAAAGAAACACATAGAAATGGTTTAGAGTATACACCTGAGGCCCTAGACAAGTGGCAAAGATTTCTATTCTATTCATAGAATAGATTAAAAAATGTATTGGATTGACATAAGCTAACGCCAACGCTTATGTCAATCTCATACATTTTTTTATCTATTCTATGAATAGAATAGATATGTTTGACGCTTGTCTAGGGCCTCTGGGTGTACACTGTACACCTTTCTAGCCAGTGGGTGTAAATTAATTTAAAGCATTTCGCTATATATTTAATAAGTTAGGTATACATTAAAGTTAGAAATATATATTACATTTTAAATTAGAAATCTAAGTCCCATCCGGAAGTTTCATCTGGAGGTAGTTTGTCTTTAGGATATTTCTCAAAGTTGCCGAGATCCAAATCGTTGGCGACAGGCTGCACAAGTGGTGCCTTCAGTCTTCGCTCAGCCAGTCCTTCCCATTCGATGCCAAGGAACCACCTAAACATGTAAATTATAATATACAAGGATACTTACAATCTCACCTATACGTTTAACACTATGAACCATCCATAAACTTATATATTAAACCAGGATTATTGCGAACACTGAGCCCTATCAACCCTCTTTCCAACGACTTATTCAGAGTATACCATGCAAATGCTACTTTTACATTGCGGTAAGGTCTACACGATCTTCTAATTTTATTGCGTCTCTTGTCTTTTAGGAGACGCGTAATAAATCATCTTACAAGCACAAGGCAGAAATAGTAGATGCCACCATACCTAGGTACCATAATATACAAATAGGGACCGGGTCGCTGATCACTGATCACCGTTCAATGATCACACTGAATGGTAATTTAATTAATATGCTCATAATAACATGAAGCAAATCAGAATATCTTTACATTCAAACATTATCTTTTGCCAGGGTTTTGAAAACTGGCACGCTCATAGTAATATTGTGTATTATGATATCTATATGTCTTTGTAATACATAAAATCTGATTTACATCGCGGGGCAATGTATCTTTTCTTATATGTCTAGTAATTAAAAAAGATACCTATTATGGGATCACGATAGTAGATCTAAGCTGGTTTCAGCATGAATTGGCCGGATCGACCGTGGAACTAGGTACTATCCTCTCTTAGAAGATCGTCGTAAAAGTAGTAATATCCGTACTGTTGCGTTTCGTTTGGTGAGTAAGATTGCCGGAGGCCCGATTTCCCCCTTTCCTTTTTCCTCAACTCCCTCAATCCTTTCCCTACCTTACTCCCTTCACGGTAGACAGCGGTTACGCAGAGTCCCTGGCATTGCAGGAGCAATGACTCTGAGTCGTCCATGAGCGACAGTTACCACTTACCATCACGTGAGCTGTTTGATCGTTTGCCACTGTCAGCAAAGAAAAAAAAAAGATATGGTTCATTCAATGTTTTTTGTTGATAATTATGTCATTCATATTATGATGTCGACAATATAATTTAAAATAATATTTCTATTAAAATGTAAGCACCAGTTATTGCTATTCACAAAAGAGAGCCAGTACTATTGTAGCCATCCGTAAAGACGCGAAATGAATTTAAAGTTCGTAATATGTAAATATTTTGGTGTAATATAATAGAACAATGAACATGAGTTCTTATACATACTTATGATTTTTGATGTCGAGTATGCCGTTTTTGAGATACCCAAGTCGTTCGGCAGGCACGGGTCGGCATAGTTTACGTATAAGCATTTGTGCAGATTTGACAACACGAGGGTGCCATGCCACTGCGTCGATACCGCGCAGAATTAACGTATAAGTCTTCATGTGATCACCACCAGGAGCACGGAAAGGTGGCTTGCCAACCAAAAGTTCGTGAATTAAAACTCCCAGCGCCCAACAGTCCACGGCTCGATCATGCCCCTACATTATAGTACATTTATAAGTAATCAATATGAAATAGCAGCAAATCTCAAATACAATTCAACAGCGTTTACAAAACAAACCTTGTTAAGTACTATTTCCGGCGCCACGTATTCAGGAGTACCGGCAAATGTCCACGTCTTGCTGTTACCGGAAATTTGCTTAGCAAAACCAAAATCAACCTAAAACGAAAATATATAGGTACTGAGTTATGATTTAAAACCTGTCTAAACCTCGTGTGTTACCTACAGTAAACACACGTGGGTTTTCTTGTCAAGCCATGCAAAGTGACACCTAGAAAATTCTCCTATCGCGGATCTAGTAAACTTCTTATAAAATTATAACAGTTAAAAATAACAAAAACTAAAAAAAATAACGGTTAGGTACAAATTTGTTGATGTACATAATCAGGTATATTTATAGGCAAACGATGATGACGACGTATATTACCAGTTTAATATATCCTTGTTTGTCGAGCATCAAGTTTTCAGGTTTTAGATCTCTGTATATGATAGATTTAGAATGAAGGTACTCGAACGCTTCCACAACGCAGGCGACCATGAATCGTGCAACATTTTCGGGGAAAAAGCGCTGTTTCTGAAGAATTGTCCACACGTCGCCTCCGAGCACAGGTTCCATGAGGAAATATATGTATTTATTATCTTTAAACGTGCGATATAACCTGAAACAGAACGAATAAGTTATGGATGAATGGGAAATTGCGGTAATTAAGTTTAATGCTTAGGAAATAGATTTATTAAATGCCTGTATTTTTAACAGCATCTATAAACACTTAACTTTATATTTTAGTAGTTTGCCGATAAACAAAAGAAAAAGTTAATTTCTATTCCACTTCTGTTTGTAGTATTGATGGGAATAATAATTACCGCAGATGCAAGTAATAAAATATTGATATCTTGTAAGAAGCCATAAGGTAAGTGGCAACTAGTTTATATTCACTAATTTAGTTTGAGTGCTTAGTGCAACATTGTTTTACTTTACTGCGATCGACGCGTTTATGACTTTCGACGTTTCAATTGTTCCAAATCAGAGGGGCAAACGTTTCGATCGCGTTAGCGTAAAACAACTCGTACTAGGTAATCTGATTTCAGTTCTCTGTGTCAATCGCCATATTCCAAAAGTCCTTCTTAAATGCCTTTCCAGTTTCTTGGGCCTACTAAGGCAAGACGTCGTTCGATTTTTGAAAGCCTAGGTATTGTGTGACGACTGCCAGGATACGATACGTGCGCAGATCATGTCCCATGTACGAGTATATCGCAAAAGTATTATAATAGTAGCATTAAGGCATTTCCCTGACATTCAATGCAAAACGTAAGTATCCATTTCACAGGTGAGTGCCATAATAAACTATGACTACAGCCCATGACACTAGGGCATGCATTAATTCCGGAATTTCGTCACAATTTTTCAGATTTTTAATTCCGGAATTAAGAGGAGTAATATCGCAATTCCAGAATTCATTTTTTTTATATCAAAACAAAATTCGCTTCGTTATTATCTTGTCTAAACGCAACGCACCAAATCTATCGTCTGTAGATTCTAAATACAATATAATTATACATTATTAAAATGAATAAAAGACTGGAATCTTCATACGTAAACATAATATCGCCTTCCAGTCTTAACATTTTTATTATGTAATGAGATAGGTAGCATAACAATCAACAGATTGAGATCAAGTAAATCATTTGAGAGGCGTTACTTACTACTATTCAAATTGTAACGGTCATTTTTTGCAGTTTGTCGTGAATATTTCATTAAAACTTAATTAAATTACTATTTTAACTGGATAACATTGTAAAGTACCTAGTCTTAAAAAAAACCGATTTTTTTACAAAACGAAATCGTCAAGATGAGTCATGCATGCGTAAGAGTTTGTTTGTTAATCTCTGGCACTACCAGTCAGTTTAGAAAACTCTTATTGCGTTTGATGGCCCACTTCTCGAGTAAGGTTATAGGCTATGTAACGTTACGCTACTGGCGACGGAAACAGAGCAGTACCCAAAGATGCGGGAAACCGCGCCGCGGAAAACTAGTTTCACAATAAAAATGTTAAGACTTAGGGAATTATTTTGCGTACTTTGTTTTTTATATTAGCCTACCAAAGTGACTTCACCCCGCGTGATGGTAAACAGTAGTCAGTAGAATCCAGAAGTGGTGGCCACCATACCATAAGCCATATCGTCTTAAACTGCTGGTTACTATGGCGACTGGGAATTAATGAACCTACTTCATTAATTCCCAGCCGCCATAGGAGGAAGGGCATTAGGGAGGTGAGGAAAGAGGAAAGGAGGATACTGGGCCGGCACTCTCACTCATCGAACAAAACGCAGTAGTACGGATACTACTACTCTTACGTCGATCTTCTATGAGAGGGTAGTAGTTCCCCGGTCGATCCGACCCGTTCACGCTCGCACCAGCGTGGATATGTTACCGTATTACGTATATTCCAGTCTTTTATTCATTTTATAAATGTTTAATTATATTCTGTTTTCTGAAAGCCTGGTTAATATTACTGTATAAAGATCAAAGTAATATGTTACTAAAGATTAAAAGACTGACTTAATTATAAATCTTTTTTGATTTAAAACATTTATTATTTTCTTACTAAAATAACCAACTCCGGAACCAGTTCCGGAATTCCGGAATCAGATCTCCAGTATTGGAACTCAGTTCCGGAATTGAGAACCTTCCGATATTGCATGCCCTATCATGACACCTTGACTAATATTAGTACCATTTTGTAGTAAGAGCATTTCAGCAACCGATTGTCACATTGGCTAGAGACGAAGCTCCGCAATCAGCAATTAATAGTGATCTGCTATGATCAGGTTAACCGTAGGCTAAGGTATAGCGTGCGACCTATCGCATCGCTGTATGGATTTGCATGCGTGATTTGTTCTAAGCTTCTATCACCTGAAAAGCTGATTAAGATAAAAGCAGAACCAGATCATACATTTTCGTTAACCTTAGATTTAGTATGTTTATGTTACCTGCAAATAAACGAATTTTTGCATGACATCATAATATGTTTCTCGTTATAGGCGTGCTCTTGTTGCTGTTGTTGGACCATGTCGACTTTTTTGAGGCACTTGAGAGCAAAAGTGAGACTGGGGTCACGTTTGTACTGCACCAACTCTACGCGGCCAAAGCCACCGACACCCATCGTGCCCACTATCTCCAAATCGTTCAGCTCCACGAAATCAAATTCTGAAAATTGTTTATCAAGTCAGAATTAATCCTACAAGTAAACTCGGTAATTAGAGCTGATAACTCGGAAATCCGTAAAATAACTGTTATCTGATTTTACATTTTCCGTATTAGTTTAAGTGAGTTGCAAATTTATCAATAAAAACAATTAATCATACTGTATACTGTGATCATTCTTAATTCCGGTAAGCAGATTAAATAACTGTGCACTTACAATGAAAATGAAAATACATACCACTTTTCACTTGGGAAGCCTTTTTTTGCTGCGAAATTCTTGGTACAGCATGTCGAATTTTTTTCAGTTCATCTAAATTGCCTAATAACTCCGTGAAAGGTCTAAAACAAAAATAAAAATTATAGTCAAGCTGAAGCTCTCAATGGAAATAAAATTGGACATTATTCGCTTTACGTAATGTAAATTTACTCACCCTCGTTCTAATGTGAGGCATTCGACGCCGGGCGGCAGCGCGGTCACAGTAGCCAGTCTTCTGTCTTCATGCAGTAAGGCCTGCTCCCCGAAGTACTCTCCACGACCTAGCACCCCGACCCGCCTGTCACCGCCGTCACCTTCCCGTTTAGTAACCACAACTGTTCCTCCGCGAATAATATAGAACTTATCACCGCGATCACCTTGCCGTACTACAGGAGTGCCGGCTGAAAAGAATTCCTAAAACATTTTGATAATATCACTATAGAAATTTGTACTTTATTCCATTTCATAATCTTTTGGTACAATTTTCTTACCCTCTTCAAGAAGTCTGAGATGGTTGCCAGTTCGATCGTATGAATGCCTTTCAGTAATGGTACTGAAGCCAAAAACCGTAAATTGTCTTCTCGTTCCTGTCGACCACTTCGTACCATGATCTTCTGAAATACTCGTCGTTCTAACGTCCATACCTTTGCTTCAGTTATACCTAAATTAAAATATGTAAAAAGTTTATAATTACAACGTGAGATAAAGGAATGAAAAAAGAGACATTAACCAAAATTTTTAGACCCAAGTTCAATTTTAAAATAAATGCTGTTAGCGAAAAATGGTGTCATTTGATTACTTTCAACTTCATAAAATCACTGTAAAAGCTATCTCAAAAACTACGAGTAGGTAATATTATATAGGTACGGTATTATACTTACATCTTATCGAGGCAAAACGTTTAGCCTTGTACAAAATAGCAAGTTCACCGAATACTTCGCCGGGCCCAAATATTTTAACGACTTGACCACTTTTCAGTACTTCAAACTGTCCGCGCGCTGACACGTAGAGATGACTGCCGCTTTCACCCTCTCGGATGATAAGGCTCCCGGCTGCAAACTCTTGTGAACTCATAGCGTCTACGACTGCTGCTAGTCGTTCTTCATCCATTATATTCTCTAAGAAATCGTTGGCCATGACAGCTTTTCTTATTTGCTCTTGTGATCTGTTACAGAAAACATATTAGCAACGTTGTGATAGGCTGTTTCTCAACAGTAAAATATTTAAATACTGTTTAGGAATATTTACAGAATATCGCCGTCGACGGATACATCAGAAACAGCATTATAATCATCATAACGGGTTTTGGGATAAAAGTCCTTTACAATAACAAGACTCCGAGACGCCTACCGAGTTATTTCTCTCAGGTAGCATTAAACAGCTTGTCAATAATAAAAACAAGGGATTTGCAAGCCTTATTGATTTTATGTAATTAAAGTGCATGAGTAGGAACTCCGTACTAAAACTATGAACATGACCGTGACCATGACAATGCATTATCTACAGCTTTGTAGATAGTTATCGCTTGACATTATACGTACAAATAAATTCTCATAAAGGTAAGTATTTTTATAAATAACGAATTGATTAGATATTTAGTATAATTCATGTTAATTTTAAAATTAATTTCGAATCTAGGTAAATGCAAATTTGCTATATCATCCTTTATAAGAACAGATAAATATAAGTACCTACGAATTTATCAAGTGAAGGCTGACCTGTCATAGAGATTTATCTACAAACGTAGTGATACTCACTTGTCATCCTTGTCGTATTTATCATAGTGTAAATCGGCCGGGGACCGCGAGCTGTCGAGTGGGACGTGGGGTGCAATCACACCGCGTTTGCGTCTAACGCGCGTGTCAGGGTCGGACTGTAACAATTCTCTCACAGTTTTTCGTCCTGCACTGCTTTTACGTTCCTCAAACATAAAATTACCTTGCGAATCTCTATAAACTATCGTACTTTTAGTGCTTGTCTGACTGTTAGTGCTTAATTTCTTTTCATTGATGTAATGGTGTCCATTTGTTTTTTCAATAGAAATTACGCTGGGAGGGCGAGAGACGGCAGGCGTAACGTACGTAGCCATATCTCCATTAACATACGATACTATATCGTCACATGCTGAAGAGTTCCTGACATAAGTATTTGTGTCAGGGTCAGGGATTTTCTGAAAAGAAATGACAAATCACATTTTTGTATCACAATTAGTGTTATAAACATTACAGCTCATAAAATATAAATGTGTTGATATTAAGTAGTTTTCTTTGTTATTTTATCAGTCACGGAGTAGATAATCTCGATTTAGGTAGGTACTTTAAACATCATGCGTGCTAGTATTGATTAGCGTGCATAAAAATAACAAATACGAGTGCACTTTACTTCAAAACTGGAGGCGCATAAAGCTTGTTGCACTCACTGATCGGTAAACGATTAGCAGGTTAAGCAACATAGAGTGCGGCTGACCCATAGATGGGTGATCGCATAGCGGTATTTGATCTGAGCGTCTCCGTGCATCGGGGAGCACGTTAAAAGTAGGTCTCGGTTGTTACCAAATTGATTACAGTCGTTAGGTCAAGTCGGATGCCTCTTTGAGCGACCTGAACAAATCACACACTGACACTTGGTTGACCACTAACCACTCGATGTTTGATTTTTGATTGCCGAACTGATACTGTTGCTATTAAATAGGTAGGTATTAGTATTGTATTAACTACTAACGACAAATGCAATTTAGCTTCTCTGTCTATTATACTGCTTGTAGATAGAGGTAGTAGATGGAGATATAGCTTATAGCTGGAATAAGAATACAAGGCTTTTACAGCACTAGGAAGCAAGGACCACCAGCATAGTCAAACCTGTAGTAGGAACTTATTGCAGAAAGTCATGAGCGACTGTTGCCACTTACGATCAGATGTAATAAAAGATATAAAACTAATAAGTTAGCCAATATGAGAATAAAATAGAATATTGAAGCAAAGAAGGTCCAAAATCCAAAAAAATATTCAAACTTTAGTTCCCATGTAAATGTACCTACTTAATTTAATAAATAATCAAGTAAATATTAGATATTAACTACGATTACGAAAAGTTATTATCAGATCTGATAAGAGATGATAGATTACACGCAAAATGCAAGCTGGATATGCGCAATCAGTGTTTCATATTGTAACTAGTGTTTATTAATTATGATAACATATTCACTTGATTGGTATAATCCCTTGGACTACAATATTTAGACCGTACTTTGAAGTGAAGCGATAGATATTAAAAAAGAACATGGACGATAAATGTGTTATCAGGAAAAAGAAGATTTTGCAATCACTATATTGGAATTAATTCTTGAGTCGATAGTTAATAATTACATCGAATGATCGCGTATAGAGGCTAGAGGCACTAAATCTTTCTTCTTCTTCGAAATAGAATAAGCTCTACAATTACTGTGATAGAGTGGTGTAAGTAGTGTCAGGGCCGGACCATGAGTTTAGGGGGCCCTGGGCTAATACTAGGTTCATATTATAATTTACTATCTTTTGCTCACGGCTTCGCACGCGTAGATATTGTTTTCCCCATAGAAATTTTATGTTATTTATTAAGAGACGCTATGGGTAGAGCAAATCTCTTCAAAGCACTTCATTGTAAACGATAATTTTGTTTTTCTATCCGGGCAGTTAAAATATTTCGTGTAAATAGAGTAGGTACATATTTACTCAAGAGAACCACATAGAATTGTCCATGCGAGAAACAATTATGCAGAACCTGTTCGTTCCGGGTACATTGATGTGTGTTTGTGTATGTGTCTGTATTCCACGCTTGTAAGTTAAAAACTATTATTTTCCATACTATTTCTATTCCCCCATTCATAGTTCATACAATCCTCTATTTCACCTTCCTAAAGATCTCCGCGTTCAAAACTATAGAATATTTAAATGCTAATTATCACTAAAAAAATTTACTATGTTTCATCCTTAGATAACCCTATAGTCATCATATACATACATACATATAATGTATTTTCATTTGGGTTAAAGCATTAAATATATTTTTTTTTAACTTTAAGTAACTTCGAAAACAAAGAACTGCCTGTTTAATGTTTCGCCCTCCTAGACCCACCCATATTAAAACAATTAAATACAGCAAAATAAAACCATTCTTAATACACCTCTAGACATTAAGACAAACACTTCCTTAAAATTTTAAGTCTCCAACATCAAAAGCAAAGATTTTTGAACACATTGTTTCATCTCTAATTTTGTCCCTCTAAGGCCTTACTACCGTTGTGAAAAATATTTATGAGAACATTTTTTATTTTAATAAAAGTAATGCAAAACAAACTTCAAAACTAAGTTAAAAAATAAAGAAATTTTATTCAATCGATTTTTTCCTTTTAATACAATTAGGGGTAGAATTTTCAAAAACCATTTTATAATAAACCTCTAGATATTAGCCACCCTCCAAATTTAAAGTTGCTACGACCATCAGTTTAGGCTGTGTGTTGACTGTCTGTCAGTTAATCAGTCAGAACAAAGCCTTTTATAATATGTATGGAATATGCCTTATATTTGAATGGGTTTAATTAATCGGATAGTTCACAGGGCTGCAAACCTTACGATCTGTTTAATTTAATAAAATTATGGATATTTCGGCATTATCGACTATTTTTTACTTTGACTTAATTTAGCTGGGGAATCTATGGGACCCTGGACTGAAGTCCAAAAAGCCATATGGTAGATGTAGCCCTGAGTAGAGTCTTTTTGATAGAAAAAATAAACTTCTATTAGTTTACCATGGGACGCAAATATACGAATACATTAAGTGTACCTGGTTTCAGCAGTAAGTTTCAGCGGTCGGATCGACCGCGGAAATACTACCCTCAGTTCAGACAATTACCATTTACTACCACGTGGGTTGTTTGCTCGTCTGCCACTGTCAGCAATAAAAAATTGTAAAATAATTATAAACCAACTTAACCGGCATTTAAAAATTGTTCACTTTGACTATTTTTTATAGGTATGCTTTTCAAATTACCGATTTTATTAGGGTCCAGAAACAATTTCATTCATTCTTTCTCTAGACGAAATGTAGATACGTACGTATGTACGTACGTATGTACGGTAGTAGATCCACGCTGATTTCAGCATGAATGGGTCGGATCGTCCGGGGAAGTACTACCCTCTCATAGAAGATCGACTTAAGAGTAGTAGTATCCGTACTATTGCGTTTCGTTCGGTGAGTGAGAGCGCCGGAGGCCCGATTTCCTCCCTTTCCTCTTTCCTCACCTCCCTCATTCCCTTCCCCTAACCCCATTCCCAGCCGCCATAGTGGAGGCCACCATACCAGCAGTTTAAGACGATGGCTTTTGATATAGTGGCCGCCACTTCTGGATTCCACTGACTGCTTACCATCAGGCGGGGTGGAGTCACTTTGGTAGGCTATAATATATAAAAAAAAAAAAAAAAAAAAAAAAAAAAAAGTTGATATACGTTTGTTTGGAACTAACTTTTGCATATAATATAATTTAACAGTCAGTCTTAGATGAAAGTAAAATGAAAGAAAATTACGTCAGTCAAACTTATTTATTCATTTAGGTAGAGGTGGACAAAATACCTACTTCAAAAATATCAGTTCAGTACCTATAGCAAAGGAACACTGTTTAATGACGCTAATTTTAGAAGGATATTACCAGAATGTAGGGTAAACCTGTTCAAAGTGAATACCCCAGGCAAAGCGAATAATGCCTAATACTCTCAAGTTGGTTCGTTAGCCGGCAGCCGCGTTGTCATAGCACGGTTGCCTGATGCTACTTAATACGCAGCAAGCACTTCGCCCTCTGCACGTGTAACTATACTGTTATTGTAAGAATTTATCTACTTTACCCGGGATCCCGGGCAAAGTGAGTTTTCAAGCCATTGTTGTAATCTGGATTTATTTCCGTCCGCGTTGACGTTCGGTAAGGGTGTAATTATTCTAACATTCTTATAACTTTATAATAAGTCTTTAATCGCGGAGCTAAAACCAGTTAAAGGATTCTATACCACATACAATACGATACGAACACGAATCTATACTACATACAATACCTACGATACGAACACGAATCGAATCCAAACAAAACGCTGTTCAGTCTCGAGCATAGATGTAAACAGAACATTATACTAAATACGTAATGCCTGTCTGGAAACAGCAGTTAGTAAAATTTTTGATCAATTCCACTGACTCGTAATTTATTTCCATCGTGTAATCTCGGTTTATCTGTATTCATATTAACAGAAACAGGTAGCTACCTACAATAAATCGTTCTGTATATTGTATGGACAAAAAACATTTTACGGTATTAGATCCTTTAGCATAAACGGGACCGATTGACTGGATATCGACGTAAAGCGTTAGTTTTGTTCTAAAATCAATGCTTGTTCGGAAGGCTGGAAGTCATGGAACCTGCTTGCGAGACGATTAATGATGATCTCGAGAACAGCTTGTAGGCGTGACTCAGGAGTGTGATAATGTGTCTGTAATTCTTCATAAGGATTTTATCGCCTTTTTTGAAGAACAGCTATACCACACCCCTGTGCCACGCCTGTGGCGTTTTTCTCCTGTAGGAGTACGGCACTAAAGAGCCCTTAAAGGGCCTTCAGGACAGGATTACCGCCTGCCTTAAGTAGCTCAGCTGTGATTCAATCCTCAGCCGGCGCCTTGTTGTTCTTGAGTTGTCTATGTCTAAGGGCCATACCAATCTCGCACAGGCTGACGTCCGGGATGTCTTCATTGTAATGTCGAGTTAACCTAGCTCTTGGGTCTGATGCTAGGGAGCTAATAGGTACATGTTTTGCCGTGTAACTGTCCGTAGAACCTTTCGACTTGTTGAAGTAATAAAAAAGATAAGACGCAAAGACAACCAAAAACACGGAGTACTTAACACAAGGAGTTTTGCTGTGCTGCTGCTTTTCATGAATGGGTAGGTACTTACTTAGGTAACTACAATTCAATTTACAGTGTTCAAAATCGTTCCAAGTTGTTTAACCTGAAATTATTTAACACTAAAGTACTTATGTATATTTTTCTCGTATTATAAAATCATACAATAGCATATTATCATACGTACGCGTGGTACACGTTAAACCTACTATGAGTATGCGTATTTTTAATAGTTTCTACTGTGAAATAATATTTATTTTGTGTTTATAAATGATCAGCGCCTCTAGTAATTACTTCGAAAAGAAAATATCACATTTAAGCCAAATGTCACAGAAGAAACGTGAACAGAAAATATCCGTCGCAATAGTAAAGGGGCTAAAACAAACAATTTGCAATTTAGTACCCACTTAAATTTTCTGAACATTAGCGGTATAAATATTTGAGGATTTGAAAATAACTTTACGTAGGTGTCTATCTAGTCTATCTAATCTACGATTGTTTTCGATAATAGTGATATTGTAGATATATAAAAAAAATACTTAGGTAATTATTATCTTGATTGTTTGTCATTTATCGCCTTTGCAGTGGTTAGAATAAATTATCAAATATAACACTTATCTACAAAGGCGTAGGAGATGGCATTCAGATACGAATAGGTACCCATTATTCTAATAAGTATTTTTTTTAAAGTTAATCATTTATTTATTATATACTTATGTAGTTTAGTGGCTACATCATAAAGAGCTAGCCTCTTCATTGTTCTAACGTTTCAGTTTATCCGTTTCGACGGAGTAAAATCATTTGAGTTTCGGCGGAGCTTTAGCGGAGCCACTTGAACTCTTCAAACACGAGCTGTCTTTGGAGGGAACTAAAAAGATAGCTCATGTTTGAAGAGATGCCATCTAGAAATGATAGTAGTAGGTACCTACTTGAAAGTTTTGTAATTAGAAAGAAATTACATTGAAGAATACATCTATGTATTTTACCATTAGCCGTTACGCACCGCGTAGATGCCTTCATGACGCCCGTCATGTAGGCGTCTACGCGGTCTTCGAAACGTAAGTAGGTACGTACTATTTAAAATTATTTATATTAAATAATTTTAGTTCACATGTTTCACATGTGTTTGCTATAACATTACGTCATTTCATTTACGGCACGTTTTTAATTTATGTTTGAAAGAAGGTTATTATCCAAAAGAGTGGAAAATAACTCGAGTTATTCCAGTACCGAAAGGAGTTGCGGGAACAGATGTAGATAGATACCGGCCGGTAGCAATATTGACGGCGTTCGCTAAGGTATTTGAATCAGTATTATATAAATGTATATATTCACAGGTGCAATGCCAATTAACTGATGCTCAGCATGGCTTTAGAGCAGGTCGAAGTACAGGAAGTAACTTGTAGTTTGATACTGGTCATTGATGCTGGGGAACAAGTGGATACTGCATACCTAGACTTTCATCAAGCTTTCGACACCGTTGAAAACGCCATGCTTCTTAATAAATTTTCAATCATGGGTTTCACACCTCATCTGTTGAAATTTTTTGCAAATTATCTTAGCGAACGCCAGCAGTATGTCAAGTACGCGGTTTATCAATCTACACCATATATATACATTTTCAGGTGTGAGCCAGGGCAGTAACCTCGTTCGACCGTTGGCATTTATAATAATGATTAACGACCTCTCCACAATGGTGGAGAACGCTTCATGTTTACTATTCGCCGATGATCTGAAGTTGTTTCTATTAGTGGCAAATAGATTAGATTGTGAACGCCTTCAGAATGATATAAACAAAATAGTAGAATGGAGTGAGTTAAATAAGTTATACTTTAACGTAAACAAATGCTGTACGATGACATACAGTCGTGCTCGTATCCCATATAACTATAGATTTAGATACGAAATAAACGGCGTAGCTGTACCTCGTGTGGATGGAATGGAAATGGAACCCAAAATGACATTTCGTAAACACATTGTTGACATTTTGTAGTAAGAAATTTAAAAATCTAGATTATATTCTCAGACAATGTAATTAATGACTTTCACGATGTAACCGTTGTAAAAAATTATTATAATGCACTTGTCCGCAGTCATCTTGAGACGAATTCTGGTATTTGGAATCCGCATAAGGCTAAATATAGCCATATGATAGAAAGACTTCAAAATAAATTTACCAGATTTTTATATAAAAAAGAATACGAAGTCTATACTTTGTACCCACTGATGTACCTGAGTCTTCTTGTCAATGGGATGGTGGGGTATAGTCGGCTAGTGGTAAGAGAGACGTCGCCCTCGTGAAGTATGAGTACAGGGTTCTTCGTGGATGGTTACACCACCACCAGAGGTACTAGCCTCGCTGCAGTTACGTGCACCAATTGTGGTAGTTAGAAGACATATCCCGCTTTGCTAAGTGTAACAGCAAGAACAAATGTATTGCATATTGCTCCCTTGTCGCAGGCAATAAGTTTAAAGCTTCGGCCAAACCTGCGCGACCAAAGCGACTGCGAAGCGGGAGCGTCTGCCTCGCGGCGGTCGCTGCCCATATAAATCAATGGCGCTTTGCACACCTGCGCGACCGCAACGCGGGACTGCAGCGTCCGCAGAGCGGGACGCACGCGTCTAGTGGTCAGACGTGTGTAGTAGTATGAATGTATTACCCTCTCATAAAAGTTCGATGTAAGAGTAGAGTAGTAGTATTACTTTAGTGCGGTAAGTTAGAGCGCCGGAGGCCCAATTTCTCCCTTTTCCTTTTTCCTCATTTCCTACTCCACTACCTTTGCCTACCCCATTCCATTCGCCTATCCCAACCCCTTCACCTAACCCACTCCCTTGCCGGTAGGCAGTGGCTTCGCAGATCGCAGAGTCCCAGGCAATGAAGAAGCGACATGAGCGACAGTTACCACTTACCATCAGGTGGGCTGTTGCCTAGTCTGCCACCGTGGGCTGTAAAAAACAACCTCCCGATTCGTAATCTGTCAATCAAACCATTGAACCAGAGAGGTTGCCATTACTTATCGCGTGGTTTATTCCGCAAAAGCAATAAAAGGTCTTTCTCATCAGAGTCAGAATTTGATGATAAATACGAAAATGTCATCACCACAACAATTTAGTAGCTATCCTACTAATATTATACATGCGAAAGATTCTGTGTGTGTTTATTACCACTTAGCGCCTAAACAGCTAAACCGATTTTGATAAAAATTGGTATGTAGAAAGGTTTGGTGCCGGAGACGGACAAAGTATTTAAGGTTACTTTTTATACCGAAAATCCCTCTTATTCCCAAGGGAGACAAAACACATTTTAGGCGCGGGCGAAGCCGTGAGGCGCAGCTAGTACCAGATAAAGACGCGCAGCTTTAGTGATTGTTCACTAACAAATGAAGTTCGCGGTTCGCGTCGCAGTCGCGCAGGTATGCACGTTAAGTTTCGCGTTGCAGACGCTCCCGCGTCGCGTCCCGCGTCCCGCGTCGCGGTCGCGCAGGTTTGGCCGAAGCTTAAATTATAAGATATCGAAGGAGATAGATATCTTTCATTGTAGCCTGTTGAAATTTACAGAAGCAGCGTATAGAGTAATAGAAAATATATAAATATTAATAAATAGATATTAAGTTGATTTATACTGTAAGTATATTGTTATGTATATTAATCATATCAGTCTGTCACTAGGTATAATGATGTATGTATTTATAACATCGCATTGGTTGCATTACTGTTAGGATGTTATAATTATCTTGTAAATAAATAAATTTATCAACAACATTTGATTGAATTTGAGTGCATAGCTGTTTTAATCACTAACAGCCTCTGGCGCTCCAGAAGTCCTTAAAGGTGGACTATCACTTTTATCAGCAGGTGGGTTGCTTGGTCTTCTGTCAGCATCCCTAGTTACTTCTATACATAATATGTATAAACAAAGTCGGTCCTGGTGTCTGTACGTTTTGAGCGAGGTTTATAATGGGTATAAAGTTAAGAGAAGGGAGTAAGTTAGGGCAGTCTATGTGTGAATTAATGATTTAATATAGGTTATATAAAATCATTATTTGATAGTTCGCTATATTGACAACAAGAGGAGGGAGAGGCTAGTTTAAATTTGTGTAATATACTTAGTAGCATTAAGGTCTGTACTATCGACCTAGGTGTAATTGGTAAGAATGAATATTTAAAAACTTTTTTGTACTCTTTCTATGCTGTTGTTCGAAACTTCTATAAGAAATTAACCTATAAAATGGAGACCAAATTACTGAGCCGTAGGTATAGGCATCGGTACCTATCAAAAGTTGTAGTGGGAAACTAGCTGGTTCATTATTACTGTGTTGCTGCCCGTCACCTATATAGATGACAGGTTAATGTAAGGTACCAAAACCTTTCTCAAAAACGCAGTGAAAACTGTATCAATTTTTTATTTTATATTTTAGTCTACCAAAGAGACTCCATCCCGCCTGATGGTGAGCAGTCAGTGGAATCCGAAAGTGGTGGCCACCATACCAAAAGTTTTTGTCTTAAACTGCTGGTATGGTGGCCTCGACTATGGCGGCTGGAAATAGAGTAGGGACGGGAATGGGGGAGGTGAGGAAAGAAGAAAGGAGAAAAATTGGGCCTCTGGTGCTCTCACTCACCGAACGAAACGCAGTAGTACGGATACTACTACTCTTACGTCGATCTTTTATGGAGAGGGTAGTACTTCCCTGGTTGATACGACCCATTCATGCTGAAACCAACGTGGATCTACTAAATCTAAGTCTATAAGTAGAGCGATTTTTGAGATTAACGGTTGCAAATCGACATACCTACAATTGCCAGCGACTTACTTTTCTAGCTGTACCGGGTAGATTCCATTTACCCCGGTCGTGCCGCCTCGGTAATAGAGCAGTTGGGAAAAAATTATCGATCCCGGTAATACCGACCCCGTTGTTTAACGGGTGGACGGAACCAGATACACCAATGTGTTTTTGACGGGACTGATATGACAGATTGAATAAACTTAAACTCAAAGCATTTATTTCATTTGGATCTTCAAGTATGATGCTTATGAACGTCAAAATTAAATGAAGTCAGTCAATTAACCTACAGCCAGGTCGCTGACGAGGTAAAGCCGCGAGAAAAACTTGCAAGAAACTCAGGCCATTCTTTTCAATCGGCAGATAATTACAGTTTTTAGTATGAGTTACAATTTTAACACTCAATCAACGCAACCAAAGAACCATACTAAGTACCCAATTAATTATTACAAATCAACCAACTAAAATAATTATAAACCAAGGTAAGAAAAAGAAAAGAAAACAAGAGAGGATTTCAATAATTTAGTTTCATCTACTGGTAATTTGACTTTATAGGTACCTACGTATTTTAATATAATATTTAAGGTAGTACTGGATTAAGTACCTAGCTATTGGATGTATGTATGTATACATGCCAAGATTGACCAGTCATTCCAAATAGCACCCGTTCACGAGCATGACGCAGTACGGACCAGCCATCATCACCTAAGTTAGCATGCACAGTGTGTTTAGAGCGGGAAGAGGTTTATTTAGGCAGGTATTTATTGGCTCACAGAATGAGATACAATCGTAAAGAAACATCATAAAGATTCAGACGCAAAAATCCTGGTCGACGGTCGCAGTCGCCCCTGGTTTAACAAAACCTGCAGGCAGGCGACGGACCTCAAGCAGTCCGCATATACGGCCTGGAACAGTGCCCGGCAACGCCAGGACCCGCGGGTCAGGGAAGAGAAGCTTCCATATTCAAAGAAGGTTAGGCTGAGGCCAAAGCAGAACACGTTGCCAGAATTGGCGAGAGGCTAGAAAGCATCCTTTAGGGAGTCGTGCATTCTGGTCTCTTGCCAAGGCTGCCCAAGGCAACTTCTGCTCGTCCAATCTCCCGCCACTGAGCAAACAAGACGACATACTGGTCCATAGTGCAAAGAAAAAGCCGATACTCTAAATTTTTTGCCAATTCTTTGCCTCGAACTCGACTCTAGACGACGGGGTAGCCACACCACCCAACATCCCGCGGTGTGAGAGCTCAATGCCGGCAATTCGCTTCACTCAACGCGCGGTCAGGCGAGAGCTCAGGCTCCTAGATGTTCACAAGTCGAGTGGACCACATGTCGTCCCCGCAGTGGTACTGAAGACGTGCTTCCCTGAGTTGACTCCCGATTTAACGCACTTTTATCGTCTCTCATATAACGCTAATAAGGTTCCATCTTCGTGGAAGGTAACTAACGTCCACCCGATCCCTAAAAAGGGTGACCGGTCGGACCCGTCAAACTACAGACCGATAGCGATAACATCCTTACTGTCCAAGGTTCTGGAACGAGTTATCAACTCCAAACTCCTGAGGTACCTTGAGGAGCGCCAGCTGATAAGCATTTTGTTATGACGCCTCAGTTCCAAGGAGTTTCTCTCCGTATCGCCGATGACATTGGGATCCTCGGCGTTCAAATATCCAGCAAGGTCCAATTTGGGAGTCATTTGGAAGACAAAGCCAAACGGGCGAGCAAAAAGCTGGGCGTCCTGAACAGAGCCAGACGGTACTTTACGTCATCACAACGGCTCGTGCTATATAAAGCATAAGTCCGACCGCACGTGGAGTACTGTTCTCACCTGTGGGCAGGAGCCCCCAAATACCAGCTCGACCCACTTGACTCCCTCCAACGCCGAGCTGTTCGAATCGTCGACGATGCCAATATCACAGACAAATTGGAGTCACTGGAGCAGCGGAGGGACTTTGGCTCTCTATGCGTGCTCTATCGTATGTTTAATGGGAAGTGCTGTGAGGAACTGTTTGACTTGGTGCCATCGTCTCCTTTCTATCATCGCACCACTCGACATCGCAGCAAAGTTCATCTACCCTACCTGGACACGATCTCGTCTAGCACGGTTCGTTTTCAGCGTTCATTTCTCCCACGTACGTGCAGACTCTGGAACGAACTACCAGCTGCGGTGTTTCCCGAGCGCTATGACATGTCCTTCTTCAAACGAGGTTTAAAGAGAGCATTAATATCACGGCAGGCGCTTCGCAGAGCCCCTGGCATTGCAGAAGTCTATGAGCGACAGTTACCACTTACCATCAGGTGGGCTGTTGGCTCATCTGCCACTGTAGCCAATAAAAAAAAAACAATATATACCTAAATCTAAACAATAGAAAGCGTATAGCGAAAGATAATAAACCAGCTAGTTTCCCACTACAAATTTTTATAGGTACCGATGCGAAGCGAGAGCGGGTCGCTATAATCGAATATTTGTCTCGCCTACCAAAATACATAGAAAATGATTATTAAAAGATTTATATTATATTTTTGTAAGGAAAGTTGAATCGTAATAGCAATGTAAAACTCTTTATCTAAAAGTGAGACCGTAATGCAATATATAGGTACTTATCGTACCTAAGCTAAATCCTTTAACTTAATTAAACTTATGTACAAATATTTTAGCTCCCAAGATAGAACAAAGGTTATGTAAACACTAGGTAGGTTGGTATTGCTTGTGAAATTTACTCCTACTTCTACAGCTAAATAAAGCATCTATTTAGGTAAGTACCTAATATATATCAATACCTATAATAAAGTCGAAAGATGTGAATCGATGCAGTATTACAGACGGGACCTAGAAATAGGCCTCTATTTTCAAGAATTTTACCTCAAAAACATTATAGGTACTTACCTAAGTTGTTCATTGTAAACCAGTTCATTCACAATGTCGATTTTACATTAAGTATTACTCGTACTTATATCACATATTACATATTATTATAGGTTAGGTACCTAGTTATAGTTTACCAATAAAATTGTTATTAAAAACTTTACCAAAACATTTAAACAACGGGGACGTCCCTAACGTTTAATTTTCTATCTGTATCAATGTTAGTTACGTAGGCAAACGCACTTATATTTTACGTGTAAGAAATAACATATATGTACATTGTAAGTGTGGAGTGCATTATTACATTTCTACATAACAGCCACCACGAATTGGCAGAAATATGTATAAAATAGTAAGTTGTTCTGTTATTCACTTACAAAGATAGTCTCTCGGCGTTGGGTAGGATCCTCGACTTCAGCAGGTACGGTACAAGGCTTGAATTTGCCTCGATTGTTCCATCGGAACGGCGGACAAAGCACCATTTTAAAACGTTGTTTATTTTAGCAATAATAAAAATACATGTCTAAGTAACACCATTCGAATTAAGCGAGCTCTGCGGAGCGTTCGAACCAACACTGTTCAAACGGCAGCTCTTATCGCTCCACGCCAGATAATCTGGCCATTCGAATTGTTTTAATTATTTTACAGTAAAGAATGATTACCTGTTTGTTATCAAAGAGCCTTGCAATCTTATCGATAGGAAATTATTGAACCCAATCAGTACTATTCACAAAAATAACATAATAACTACCTTCCATCTTTGTGCAAAAATGTGCTAATGTATTGTCACTTCCGCTTAGTATTATATTTAATAGATCGCTAGCCTCGAGCAGCTTCCCTTCGGCATGGAAGGAAGCACTTATAGTGCCGATACACAAGGCTGGTGATAAATCATTGGCCGCAAATTATAGACCTATATCTATATTGTCGGTGTTTGGAAAGGTGTTCGAGTCCCTACTGTGTCCTCTACTGTCATCTCTTATTAAACACACAATAGCGCCTCACCAACATGGCTTTGTGAAGGCACGTTCAACCACCACAAATCTAGTGTCATTTGTGTCAGATGTTATAGAATTTACTGACTGCCGCGTCCCTGCTGACGTCATTTACACTGATTTCAGCAAGGCGTTTGACAAGGTAGATCACGCAATTTTGATTCTAAAACTAAACCGATTTGGCATCGCAGGCGATCTATTGAAATGGTGCTCATCTTATTTAAAAAACCGCACTTCAGTCGTTGTGTGTGATGGCTATAATTCCAACCCCTTCACAGCCCCCACTGGCGTCCCCCAGGGTTCCCACCTTGGTTATATTCTTTAATATGTACATAGATGACATTACATCTTGTTTTAAACACTCTAAAGTGTACATGTACGCTGACGATCTGAAAATACTAAAACCTATACACTCAACTGCTGATCCTCCTCTCTTACAAGCGGACTTAAACAGTCTTGCGAACTGGTGCACACTTAATAAAATGGACTTGAATATAAATAAATGCAGTTACATTCAATACACGAGGAATTTGAAAGTCACTGAAAACATATACACAATTAATAACATACGTCTCAAGGAAGTCAGCGAAGTTCGCGACCTAGGAGTCACTTTAGACAAGCAATTACGATTTATTACACATATTAACAAAATCACTACAAAAAGTTTTAGGATTTTGGGGTTTCTGCTTAGAAACTGTAAACATTTTAAGCAGGCTTCAACAAAAATAACTTTATTTAAAACGCTAGTTAGACCTAGTCTTGAATATTGCAGCCAGGTCTGGTCCCCACACTATAACGTTCACATCAACACTATTGAAAGGACACAAAAAAGATTTATACACCACTTATCATACCATCATGGTAACTCAGAAACACTTACTTCTTACAATCATCGCTTGAAATTTACTAGATCATTCTTTTCTGCATAAACTGGCGAACGGAGTCCTTGATTGTCCTCTGCTCCTACAACAGCTGACCTTTAGCACACCGAAAAAATTGCCGCGTAAAACCAGATTCTCACTGTTTATACCAAGAAAGGCGAGAAGTATTCTGGGACTCCATTCCCCCATGAACAGGCTTCAATATCAATACAACAACTTGTCAAAAAACCATAACGCGGACATATTCGGACAGAGCTTAAATAAATTCAAATCTATTGTTCTCAACACATTTGATAATTAGGCAGAGGTTATCTGACATAATTCTTGGCATTTTGTTAATGCTAATTTATATGTAACATTTCTTATTAAATATATTTTTGTTAACCTAGCTTTTAGAATACCATTAAGTCGGTATTATATATTAATATTTTAGTACATACACTTTCTATTTTTTTTATATTTAACATGCCGTGGCAGCCTGTAAGTAAGGTAACATCACACTAATGTATAACTTATCTTAAGTCTTTAACATGTAAAAGGTGTATATCTTGTTGGTTGTTCTAATAAATAAAATAAAATAAAATAATAAGTAGGTATCTCTTACAACACACTATTGTATTCTGAGGTGTGTAGATAAGGGATCAAGATGCCAACAAGTAAATAAAAGTCAAAGTTTTATACTATAATTTATTTATAACGTAAATGAGTACACAATGCCAAAGGCTTTAAAATGATTCACTTCATTCAATATTTTTCATTAGAAAAAAATATTTACAATTAAAGAGAAAATATCAGCGATGCAATCCATTGATAATTGCCACACAAAAAAAAAACAAAATTCGTAATATTAATTTACTTTAGGTATCACAAATCGTATATGAGGGGGCTCGCTGTGCACTTGGCTTGAAAAATATTTGTCAAACAAAACCGAGCTGTTATTCTTTATGATCTGTGCAATAATAAAATGTGCAAAGTAGGTCTATAAATGTGCCAAACGGAAGACATTCATTATGTAACAAATCTATTGTAGTTTACATTAAATTTTAAAACATTTAGTCAACACTATAATTACAATGTACAGATACAGGAATTGAGCACGGTATTGTAATAGTATTTCAAATACTGGTCGGCTGCAACGGTGTGCGCGTACGTAGCGCATACTGACTGCTTACCTCAGATTATTTCTTTTGGATCATCGTATGTACAATCGTCTATGAACTGTGTCTGTCATGATGCTCGCAACAACGTTGCCATAACACTATTATAAAATGAAAAATATATCTCTATTACGATTACTAGAATATTTTACGGACACTTGTCGCAAGCCACACACTAGGCAAGTCCACTAATTTACTTGTCAATCAGTATGCGTTACGTAATCCTACCTATGTACTGGTTAATCATAAACTATTAAATCATACACGCGCCGTATTGCTAAGGTGTACGTAATGCGACGAGTACGGTGCGCGTATACGATTTTCAAGTAGAACACGTAGGAATAAAATTTAATCTTGCTAATATATGAATTATCTACAACACCAACTGAACAGCTTTGACGAGTGCAATTGACGAACAAGTGATACTTATTAACTGGCTACTTTAACAATATGAACCCGAGGGCACAATAATGGTAATACGCACAACATGGTGGGCGAGCCACCGGTAACACTATATACAGTCGAGCGCGGTGTAGCGGCCGCTGGCCACGCTAAACGTGCCCGCTACCTAACACCACTACTGATATGATTTATTATGCACAATATAACAATTCGCTTTAGATCTAATGAATACAGTACCGAAGCCGTCGATCGTATCATTTGTGCACAGCATACAAACTGAATAGTATGAACATTTAATCAAACCTCTCATAAAAACTGAGAAACAAATTGTGTTACAAAATACATATCCTTATTTTATGATTATAATATTTATAATACATTGTTTTGATGTTTTTTTTTTCAATCTTATTGTAGCACACTAACCATTTTGTCAGATATGTAATTTAAATTCTGATTTTTCTCCAAGTAACAACAATTTGGCTTATATTATTTAACTTTATACAAAACTTAGGTATTTTGCTTTTGTGATTTATTACATTATTATTAAAATCATATATAAAAGACTTAAAAATAACATAATCAAAAATTATGTATCTTTGAGAATTTACAAGAAAACAAGACAAGTTTTGGTTTGTGATTTATTATCAATGTGAATCATTTCAAAAATAACAATTTTACATGAGACGTTCCAAAACAGGTTTTGTTTACTTGTGTTAAATATTTGATGGTTAAAAATATACGACAATCACACATTTTGTGACTTTAATTGATACAAAACACTAACGCTAAACAATAAAATGATCAAATATAATCACATGTACTTGTTTCTGTACTCAGATACAAAATCTTGCATTAATCAGACAATTCCTACAAATCTAAAATTACTTAAATTAACGCATTCACGCATGAGTATTCAGCAGTAAAGCACAAAACATTGTTCGAAGCTGCAACGAGACTACAATAAAATACAATAAAAGTAATCTTAACTTATATTAAAAGCCAGTGGCACTATAAGGTGAGAGTAATAATAGGTATAATCAATTAAAGGAAAATATGACACGAACCGCTTAAAACAAATTGTTCGGAAAGTAAAGTGAATTCAAAGTGAGACGAGAACTAATTCCGTAATTATCACATGAAACCTTTACGAGTAAGCACCTTTATTAAATATTTATTATTTTAATTAAAGTTTGTGCGCAAAGACTAGAATCTGCAAGACAAACGTAACAATGTCATGGAAATGCTACAAAATTGAGTTAGATCGTTATTCTACTTGTGCATACGAGGACACGAGCGGGCAAGACTTCACCCAACATGTTTAATTAATTAAAGCTATTATCATCAGACGAGCCGAGTCGTGGCGCGACCAACAAACACACTATAAACCAAATTATATGTTCGTGTTGATAAGTCGTAGGTGACACAACGTATTCGGTATATTTACTACTTGCTACGTAAAGGTTTTTCATAAACGGCGAAGTTCTAACATGGGACCGACGGACGGTGATACAGGCTCTCCTGTAACCCACTGTGCATCGTGTTCCTTAGATATTACAACAACGTGTAAAGATCGACAATCAACAATGAATAAATCAATTCAGATCTATATAATATATAGTCATTGAACTACTTTAAGATATAACTACTCTAGATGGCAAACATGTAGATATGTTCTTAGAAAAATTACCTAAGATTAATGAAAAAAAAATGTAAGTATAAAATTAAAGTATGTGTTTTGTTCGAGTTATCTACACGATGACTTAGATTTGTTAAGTTTTTCACACTGAAAGACTATTAAATCTATCGAGCAGAGGTTAATTAATGTCATGCATCTCGTCTCCGAATACGTATGAATCGATGGGTTTTTGTGCTTTGGTATAAACGTTGAGCGAATTCATAGATGTTACGATACTTTAAAATCCTAATGCAAACGTTAGATCTAAAATTTACGATTTCTAAAAGGGTTGGACCCGTATGCGTGTTTGTTCTACAAAATGAAACTCCGTATGTCAGACCAAAATATTAAAATAGCACTGTGAAAATAAGACATCGTTAAAAGACAATTAGAGTTTATAGATTAAACATAACTACGTACTTACAAGGAGAAAATCTCAATGATATGTAAGAACTCGACGGAGTTCCTTTCTTCCCTTAAACTACAGCTAAAGCGTTTCGCCTACGTTTCTGTAAAATATTAGCTTATTTATAACGAGCAACCGATCATTCGATTTAAAACAACCAGGACCACAAGATAACACTCCTGGGGCTGAGTCCGTACAAAAAGCAAACTGCACACGCAAGTAGACACGACTGTTCATTGTACCGAACAACTTAGCGAACAACTCAGACAATACATCGGTTATCGGACGCTATCAACAACACAAGCTTCAAGCGCAATATACAAACCGAAACGGCCATTAGTACAGGCGACATAGAAGCTTTTGTTTTGTCCTTGCGATGACACTTTGTCGCTGCTCACACGGGAAGCCTAACAAATATGACATTACTGTATAGGAGGTAACTTTTAGAAAAAATATAATACGTATGTGTAAAATAACAACCAAATAAATGGCACCACAATCTTATCGCACCAAATTATGTGTTAGTATAAAATAGATTTGTTCGAAATCACTATTGCCTATGTTAACACCGGTGTTACTTGTGTATAAGAGACGAAGGTATTTATGTATACGTCCGCTAATGTACTTTACATTATCTAATCTAATTTGTTTATAAATCGAAATGTAGTGAACGTAGTGGAGAATAAGTCGCTTAGCTTACGAATTCGTTTAGGTTAAGATAGCCGAATGTATATTCAGCAATCGTACTTGGAAACGTTAATAAAATAAAAAAATTACAAACCAGTAAAATGCTTTTCCCTTTTAGTATTTACAATTTGTATGATATGCAAGTGCAAAGCTCACTAAATAATATCATTATAGTATAATATATTTCTTCTATTGTCAATTATACAAGTGTAACATCTACACTAGATAGTAACGGTACGCTAATTGTAACATGTATTAACTCGAGTGATATTAGTAAATTATAGTAACTCTTACAATACATCTAAATAGAACGAAAGCACTCACTTTAGCTGCTCGCACTTGTATAGCATTAGGTACACAAATAATTTACAATATAGTTTAACTTAATAAACTATTTCTGTTAGAAATTTTAATGACTTTGGTATTTCATAAGTTGTAGTGCGCGTAGAGCGGTGCTCAGAGTCGAGGTGCGCTCGGCCCTCCCGCGCCGCCCCGCTGACGCTTCAACGACTCCACCACTGACGCGATCTCTATTAGTTCATTAGTATCGCTACCCAAGCTTAGGTACTTACTAGGTATTCGGCTAGCGTTTATTTATTGATTCTTACATTATCAATTAAGTTTGTACGTTTACAAAGAGAGTTCATTGTCATGTTAGGGTGAGGATGACGAAGGTAATATTCGAGTAAAATCGTTTCATGATCCACTGGCTTTAGTACGGAGCGAACCTGTTGTATCCGCTTCTATATACTGCAGTCTGAAAGTGAAACATGATGTTCGTTAGTGATGAACTAAGATTGTAGTCCCAACAATAGCTAATATAGTTTATGTTAGTGCTTACCCCGTAACCCGTTACTGGTCCGATGCCGTGTCCTAAATATGCATCTGCATATTCTCTACCGTACCTGTAATAGTAATGACTTTGTTTTTGACTGAATTGACTGAATTTTATTCTTAGTTGAATGATTTTTACATATAAAAACATAATATAGTAAGTAAAAGTTTTGAATTAATTTGGAATGTTGATAATAACAATCATTTCTCTTTAACTTTGAAATAGAGCTTCAAACATTCATTAAAAAAATACCTGATCAAACTCCCTCCGAGTTTGCATACTAAACCAGATATTTTTAACCCTGGGATCTTATGTGTGTGGTGTTCACCTTCACTGTATACCAGTGATGTTGAACATAAACATGAATATAATCGAACAGTACAGTACATTAATCTTGCAACAAGACATTTCATTATATTGTAATTAGACATAGAATCATTTTGAACATTATTTAGTTTATTAATTTGGTGCCTATAGAAGCAACATTACAGGTTGTAAATACATTAGAAAACGAGTGGTGAGTAAACAGACACACATGGTGCACAAAAAGACTTACGTGGCAGCGAGGGGCGTGAGCGCCTGGGGCGCGGGCGCGGCGCTGACGGCGGCGGCGGCGGCGGCGCGCGCGGCTGCGCCGTAGTTAGCGGCCGCGGCCGCCGCCGCCGCGTGCTGCGCCGTCGTGAGCGGCGACTTGAGCAGGGGAGCCGCCGCCGCTGCCGCTGCCGCCGCGGCCTGTCACCGCACAACACTGCATTAGTCCTACGTCGACGCCCAGCCTGCGCTCTCGACCTCCGCGCGCGAACACTGAGCCCACAAAGGCTCGGACGTGACGCGCCAGTCGCGTCCTTGTCTCTCTTACCGTGCGTTTCTCGGCGATGATATGAGGCGGAGATGATATCCCGCTCGGGGACGATCCGCTCGGCCATTAGTTAAAGCGAAAACGATGCATAGAAGGTAATGTACTACGTAGGTAAAAAAAAAAGAATGTGCACGTCTGTAAATACTAGATATTTACATAAAAATCGATTATCATGCAATGCTTCCTTCACGCGTTCCTAGAATGGTCGATGTTACTGTCCGATGCGTCCACTGCGGTGGTCGACCGCAGTGGTCGACTCGTACGATGATGAATGTTAATGTGATCGATGAACAAGAACATGCATTGAGAGTGACTAGAATGTCAGTATTGATACAAACTAAATCAAAACGTCGAAATGTACTAAAACTATCTACACAATCGGTGGTTGTTAGTATTTTGATAATTGCGATTAAATTTTGTGGGCTCAATGTTCTACTCGTAGCATGTATTAGCGTCTGATCGAGTCAACTTACAGCTTCAACATAATTATGCCTAAAACTAAATCACCCACCACAATACCAACGAACAAGGATAAACTCAACAGTAAGCAAACCGCGGGCCGGCCGCGGCCTCGCGTGTGCGCAGTCCGTCTGGTTACCACAAACACAATGTGCACCCTGCATTACGGTGGATTACCAATAGGACCATACGAATATAATAAGGAGCAAACAAAATCCCAGCACTCACTCCATGATGGATATCGAACTTATACTAGCGTGGTGGAACATGAATCAGGAAGCGATAGAGATACAGACACAGTCGCATAACGAGCGAAACTGAACTCTAAAGGCGTGAAGTTTACCTCGGCTGCCGGCTTCGCGGCCTGTAACAACACACGTACTGTCACCACACCGCGCCTCATAGTAGGTACCTACCTACTCGTTACCTCACAACTGGCCAACGAATACATATTATACACACTTTACATTCATTGCCGTTACTTATTGCACTGTCAACCAACTAGACAAACATTCGAACTTGTATTTACCTGAAGTCTGTAGTTGTTATCCGCCGTCGCTGCTGCAGCTAAGAACGGGTCGTAATATACACTGCGGAGTAAAATAACAATGTATTAATAATTATATTTATCATTTAACTGCAACGTACATATAGCGTTGTCGTTGAATGACATAGTAATACACAACAGAACTACAAATAGTATACAGTAGTAGCGAAGAGTCACTTTTCCGAGGAGGGAAGCCGGTGGGACTAAAATATTTAGAGTTTCGGAATGCTAGTTAGTCTGTGAGTAGACACGAAAACAGTGATAGGTATAAGGAGGTCAGAACATACTCGTATTTTAAAAGGGAAGCCGGCAGGAATCGCCGACGCTTAAGGACGCTTCGCCACTGGTATACAGTACACTGAATGTAACAAAACCGTGTTGTCATATCCTAAGTTAAAAGGAAAACCTAGATAGTGAAAGGATAATCATGAATTATATAAAATTTGTAGTTTAGGTCAAATACAAATTTAAGGTTGTGCTTGTGCCGCAGCGTAACTCTTATATAGAACACAAAAATATTAATTTTCATGAGCATAATGTATTGCCTGGCGTATTGTTTAAATGGTAAAAATATTGATTATGATAACTTCCCCAAGTTATTACACGGTTTTGTTACACATTGAACGGACAAATAAATATTTGTTGATCTACCAGTGCAGCGAACATGTTAATGTTCTAAGTGCTATTAGTGCATAAAAAATAAATATAATCTACCGATTCCAATTTGACTAATCAACGTTGTAAGAAAAGCTTTATACGATATATGGTAAACAGATAGACTGAGGCAAACGATCCAGTTAAGATTACGTAGGAAGCTTATATGTTAGTTATATATTTAAACTATCAATCAATTTACGTGAAGTGCTGTACCTACGTTAACAAAATAATAGAAAAATAACTCATACCACAGTTAGATGAAGTGGGTTTAAGGGTAGGAAGGTCTAGGAGCGGAGGGAGATACTTGCAACCAGCCATACACAGAGACTCCGTCATTACTAGAAAATTATTCAAGAAAATATTATTATGTTACTTATATTTATTTGTCCGCCATTTTATTTACTTTCGAATTAATCTGATTTTTCGGCCACTACTTCTCTTTGTATTTACTATATTCTGAACACCTTTTATTCTTCTATATTCTATATATTCTATTTCTATATACCTATAAGAAGCTGAGAAGATGCCGAAGTTCTTAACCCTTAATGGTGGACTCATCGTTTTAAGACTTTGTTAAGACCACATGAGTAGATAAACCGTACAGAGGCAAATCTTCATACAACCGTGCGAATCGGTTGCACTACTACAAGCACGCGGGGCATGTATGCTTAACCACTGGCCGCTTGTCGCGTACGCGGCGAGACTGTAGAAAACCGGTTGTCGCTGGCACAGCCAGTTGACAATCTCTGGGTCAGTGCGACGCACATTACAGTTAATTGGTATTTTTTTTATAGTTTTTCATATTTATATTCAATAACAAAGTTTGGTTAAAGTTAAATAATGTTAATGATATTTAATAAGTATGTTTGTTTATAACTCAGTGAACTTTCCTTCATACTAATTATCTCAAAGTTTGTAGGTACCTACCTACTTGAAAAATACAAGAGTAATAAAGTTTATAAAATCACATTGGCAACAAAACTTTTATATTTAATATTATTATCAGCATAAAACACTGAAATATATCGAATTTAGCTACTTAAACAAGTTAATCCTATTCGTTTAGAATATAATGAATATCAAAATCAGTAGGTGCATAAATAAACTATATAAATATTTTGTTTAATTTATCTTAACCTATTGTGACAACCCTATCAAAATAGGTACCTAACAATTTAGCACATAAGAAGCTGAAGCTCTGTACGCTTTATCTACTCATGTGGTTAAGACTGCTGGTCCTCGTAAAAGAAGAGTTTACTAGTAAATTACGATAAGATAAATTATATTATATATGATCTGATTTTGATCTTAGTAGAAGAGAGTTTGAGAGAGTAGTTTGCTTCTGTTTTGTTATTATTGAAAAATGTGTAGGCCAAATTCGAAGTCGAAGGGCTCGGACGGGAGGGAGGTGGAGGTCAGGTCGGTGTAGGCGGTGTGCGTGGCGGTGTACTCACGGTGCGTACGCGTGCAACGGCGAGGCGTAGGCGGCGCGGGGCAGAACGTGCGAGAGAGTGTGCGGGGGCGCGGCGTGCGGGGGCGGCGGGCGCGGCTCGCGGGCGCGCAGTGCGGCTACATGCAACAGTCACACGCTACTCTAACATGCGTTACCTGCGACGCTGCGCGGCGCGCGGCGCCAGCACCAGCGGCGGCGCGGCCGCGGCGGTGGGCGCGCCGCCCAGCCACGGCCACGACACGCCCGACACCCGCAGCCCTGCGCACACAAGCGCGCTACACCACTGTGCCACTGTGCCCACCGTGGCGTGTCCTCTCACCGACACTCTCACATGAGTGCTCGACCGGACAGAGCGTCCTTGTCAGCCATATTCTTTTTGGACAGTGCGTATGCTAGTGGGTGCCCTAGGTTTTTTTCGCCGGATACATTGACTCACATAATTTGAATTGAAACTATCGTAATGGTGCTGGCAGACGCTAATTGTTTTCGACCGGGCTTGATTGTAACGGTCGTGGTCGATCATTTCTAAACCGACCTGACAAACTGAATACTGTCATGAATGACAGAGGTTATGAATCCAAACGAACGAGTAATCCCACCACAATGTGTGAAAGTAGTTCATGCTCGAATGAATGTTATTTTATGTAAACGTGTAAGCTTTAGTTTTTGTTTTATTAAATATCATACAAAAAGTATTACAGGAGATCTCACCTTCCGGCCACTGGACACACACTGTAACAAAATTAATAGGATATTTTATAGTATCTTCATCTATTAGCTAAGATTTTATTTTTCTAAATCTAATCAAACAAACATATAAAACGTACCTAGAAGACATTCTCCACTACAAAATTTAAATACGTAACATATATGTATAGTGCAGTAATTAAGTTGCAATCATTCCAGCAAACGTCAAGGTAGTACAAACATGTGTAGTTTAATAGCTGTACAAAAGTGTGTTATGTATTAAACAAGAATATCTAGCAAGCTGTCTAACTGAAGGTGTCATTCGTTCGTAAACAGTGAGGTTAGTTCACCAGGCAATGTCACGCCGGAGACAGTCTGTCGAATACGACCAGCTGAACTGAATGACATGAGTCATAGTCATAGCACAACAAGTGCGCCGAGACTGTCTCCGGCTGCCGACTGACTCATTCTCTAAGTAGCATTCACCTAGGAGCATTCAGACAACGGAACTAGCCACATGTAGTAATTAAGTACATTGAACAACACCGATCTTTACAATTCCAGCTCTCTCACCCAAAGTGGGAACTGATCCATTTCTAGCCAGAATTACTGGATGGATTAAAAAGAGAAAATTCCAAGATGCATTAAACTTTGTACAGGTGTGGGTAAGTGTTTGTTATTTATATATGTGTTAATATTTGGACTTGATTGTATTATAGATATTATATCAATTGTAAGATCATTTTTGATATATTACTTACCGTTCGGTACTGTTGGAGGTTTCTTTGTCTGCACTCTTGCTGTCGCATTATTAACCTGATTTGAAGTAAAATCTATATGAGAATATGTTTACGGGCACATATCTTAAGTAAATTGGCTGATTTTAAAATATATTAAGATGTTGATTTTAAATATTTAATATTGTTAATTTAAGAACGTGCTTCTGGGAATGGGTACTACTTGAATCTGGAAATATTAAAATTCATTAAAATAGGATTCGAACCCATCAATTTAATAAAAAAAAGTTTAATGTAAAATATGATTATTGAATAAAGTTATAAGTAATTATCTAAAGTAAAACCAGCCAATTGCGTATCAGATGTCTAGTAGTGAATAAAAAAAAATAAAACAAAGACAAATGCAAAACAATAAAATTATATTCACAAAGGTTACCATAGACATCTGATACTTGAACATAAAATAAAGGAAAACCGGGATTAACTTTGAAAATTTATTAAGGATATTTATGTATGTTAAAGAGATGATACTTTTCCACAGTGAATGCAATTCACTTTGTTGTTTGGCATTGGCGCAGACTGACTCGTCTACAATGCCAGTTATCAGCGTTTCTATAGAAATTTAAAATGAATAGATAGAATGGAACTAAAATTTGTATTTGCAATCTTACCTCAGCGGCATTGTGACGATACGGTTCGTTCTACATTTCTCTGTGAGACACTCTCTCTTTCGATCGGCATATTAAATGACCGTCTAGAGAGTAAAGGGATAAAATAAATAAGGTTTGTTTGTGGATTATTTGCCGGCGTACTTAGTGCTAATATGCGGGACCGGCGCGCGGCGCGGCACGCTAGCATGACAGTAACTACAGAGCAGACGAGCGCAGGTTGCGGTGGGCGTGGGCGTAGGAGCGGGATGTTATAAGTTACATAGTGCTACGGATGGTATTCATTGAGTCATGCACACCTCTATCTTTCTGCCCTCAACCACGGTGCCGTGAAGACGCTCTCGTGCTCGCTCCGCATCACCACTATTTGCGAATGTTACAAAACCGAATCCCTGCATGCAAGACAGACAAAACATGCATTAAAAACAGCGTCGCTCAAAAAACAACGTGCAACAAAAATTAACATTTATGCATTGCATATTCTTTTTTAAATATTCTAGTGAAATATCGAGAAAATATTATCGAGTCGATTACGTTGATACTTTGAGCGTATACTAGCTGTATGGGTACACAGAAGCGTTTGGATCACAGTAATACATTAATGTAACGTCGCTCGACCTAGTAGTCTGTACTATCGGTAGGAGAGTTTGCATCACTGTATACAGTACGACGAGACCTGAGGAGATCTTCGACACTAATCATAGACACTACTGTAATCAGAATGACAAGAACTTGTGTGGGATGTTAGCTGCGATTTGTTCTATACACAAAGATCACCGGGCATGCAGTGGCTAGTCAGCTAAATGGATCTAGGAACACACTTAAATATACCGAACGGAATTATTCCACCGTGGAGAAATTGTAGCATTTTCATAACATCAACAAACCATACTTTGCTTAGACTTTAAATGCTAAAATTACATAGTTAGAGTCAATCTTTAGTAAGATTAACTCAACACATTCTAATAGACAAACCTACGGAAAGTTTACAATATGACATTGTGCAGTACTTTACAGTGCCCAAAACTAACATTTTAAAACATAAGCGATACGTACTTAAGGTTTGTTACTGATTATATAAATATATAATTATGTGTCTCGTACATCCAACATAATTACAAGTTATGAGAAACACACAAATTGATTTAGGTAGCATTTGACGCGGACAATATTATCGTATCAATAGATCGTGCTTAGACAAATGAAAACTACTTACTTTCAATAAATGGTGATATTAACCCATAGATACAAAAAGCAGCTAGCACAGCACACAATACAGTGGAAGAGACGAGTTGTGAAAGTGGCAAACAAGTTGCTGATTGTACGAAACGCTTACATTTATAAAAGCAAATGACAGCTCTATTATTACCATTCTGAGTGCAAATACTTATAATGTAAACATTAAATCTGGGCAGAGAGAAAGAGAAAGAAAATATAAATGTACGTAGATGATGCGAGGCCCCGTCCAACACTCGCGTTACCGACCGGACTTTAACACAACGCACACAGTGCAACAAGCTCTCAGTATGTCGACAGACACAATCGATCCAACACGAGAAGACACAAGTGACATATAGCCCAGAAACATTACTGCCAACACATTGCAAATCGGCTTTACAAGATGCGATGCTGATACACCACTCTCTAAGTTTACTAGCATCTACTTTTTATGGATACATTCATTTCAGAATTTAGTGTTTGGAATCCTATTTTACTTAACATAAATATAGAAATTAAAACAATGCCAATAATAAAAAGTATTTTAAATATAGATTAGTTAAAATATGTATATAATTTACTTACCATTCAAGGCAACTCTGTGATTTTTGTAAATAATAAAATTGTGTATTTGTTTAATTTGTATGAAAGCCGATTTCAATGGTCACGTAAAAGCCAAATGTTACCGGACGTATATGGAATAAAGCCAAACTAAGTGATGCACCCTATATTTACTTCTAGTAACTTACATCTTAGTCATTGCGTTACATCATATAACATTGTGTTTCCAGGGTTCAGCGAATTATACATGCCCAAAACTAATAAAAAATATATTCCCTTGTTAGGAAGCATGACTGAACGATTTTTAATATTTATTAATAACATAGTGGACAGAAAATAGTAAGTAGTACACTGTCAATCTAATAGACTAAATACATCAGAATCATCGATCATCCAAACTACAACATAGATGCAGTAAAAGGTTTTGTACATGACAATATATAAGTAAATATATACAGAATGTCAAAAACGAATAGACATAAACATTCAGCACTAATAATAAAGATCGGAGCAGTTTGGACGATTGTAACAACCTCATTAGTGATGAATAATAGAGCTGTCCTGAAAATATGACTTAGGAAATCAGCTGTTATAGTGACGATGCACATTCTCTAATACTGCATATCCCAATGTGAGGCATTGAAGAAAATAACTTGGAGCTATTATTTCAAAAGAGTAAAATACTTTTTTGACATGAGCTAGCATGGACTACTTAGGGGCGGTCACCAAACTGACACAAGGAAAGCAGTAAACACGAAAAAGCGTTCAATCCAATCAATTATTATAAAAATATTTCGATAATAACTCTTTAGATTTCATGGGAATAAATCATTTACAGTGAGTTGTTTTTTGAGTATCTTGAAATATGTAAAATTAATGTTGCTAAATATCAATAGAATGCACCATGGACTTACTGACACAATGATAGTTAGGGTACCAAGTAAATTGACGCCAACGCGAGGGCAACCGAAAAACAATGAACATAAGATGAGTATGTCCACAGTGCAACAAGTAAATAAAGTTCAGATTTTGTTTAAAATCAGAATAATAGACAATATTATTCGATGATAATATACAATGCAATTAGAGATACTGCACCAAACATTAAAACCAATATGCTATGAGAAAGAAGTTTGTTTTAAAACACAATTATGATTATTTAACTAAGCCCATTTGCCTTTAAACTTTTTGTTAAGCAAGGAGAATTAATCAAATCGCATGAATTGAAAAAGAAATAAAAATTTAGAACATATTATTAGGAAATATTTGTATAAAATCGGTAGTTACTTTGGTTTGGGCAGCGTTGCTAATGTTAGTAAGACCTCTTAGCTACTGCACTTCTGCTTCACATCAACTTATCATTGATAATAACTAACAAATAGTCATAACATCAAAACAATATTTATTAAGACCAAAATAATTGGAAATGTCTAACAATACTTGACAAGTCAATAGCTATGAAGTGCAAATTTGGTGCATAAATTAAAGGAATAATGATTTTCCATACTACTACTAGTATGGTACAAGTATAAACAATGGTAGCAACATAAGAATAAATGCTGTTTACAATTCACTTCATTGATTTTGTATTTAACAGTAACTACATTGTCGCAAGTTACGATGATGATGACTTTTTGATTCGAATTGTGTTTTGATTATTCCTTTAAATTAGTATTGAATTGAGAAAGGATCAAAAAGCACTAGCTTGCTTAAACTTGCATTTTTTATATCAAACGTCATAGTGTTTCGTCTATTTCTGATTTTATTTTTGGCGAGTGCTTTTTGATTCTGATCTATAAAGATACAATTGTTTAAGAAGTGGCCGCAATGAAATCCAATACAAAGTACCGATTTCAAGGAGCCACTAGGTTATCAGCAATCGGACTGAAAACATCTCTTACCTTCGAGCCACGTTCATTGAAGATTATTTCTACATCAAGTATTGTGCCATATTGCTGAAATATAAAAGGTTCGATATTAAAACGTTGGCTTGTCGAGAACGCAGTGATCTGTCAGCGTGTTCGTAAAACGTGCGGCACAGACGTACGTACCCCAAACATATTTCTAAGATCAGGATCTCTAAACCGGAAGGGTATATTGGAGACGTGCAACCGTTTGGGTTGTGAGGCTTGTGAGACAGGCACGAGGGTCTTGTCTTGCGTGGGCTGCGCTGCGACGGCGGCGCTGACAGCGGCGGCGGCGGCGTGCGCGGCGGCTGCTTGTTGCGCCACCACGGCCGCCGCCTGCTGAGCCACTACCGCCGCCGCTACGCTCACTGGCGTACTCTCCTCATTTGACTCGCCTTCACTTTGCTGAAAATCACAATTTCATCATTTACGAATGTCTAGTAGCTATTGTAAAACAGGCTGGTTATCACAGTAGGTACCTAATAGAAAAAACAATCTGACTTTTCAATATTCGTACATTACCTAACCTACGTATATACCTACCTAAATATGTATGAAAGATTGTTTTAATATTTTCACTTTATGATAACTTCCAATTAGAGTGTATGATCACGTCACGCTTTGCAAAATATCGGATCGTTCTTTACAACGGCTTATTGATTTTGTACTTTAAAATGTATTTTTCTTGCGTTTCGTGGTTTTCTATAATAATTATAAATAGTTACTGCATTGATTTTAATGCAGTAAATGCAGCAATAAACGGTAGTAGATCCACGTAGGTTTCAGCATGAATGGGTCGGTTTGATCGGAAAAGATTTACTCTCTCTTAGTAGATCGATGTAAGAGTAATGGTACTCGTACTATTCGTTTCGTTCAGTGAGTAAGAGTGCTGGAGGCCCAAATTCTCTCACCTCCCTCAATACTTTCAGCTACTCCACTCCCTTCTCGGTAGGCAGTGGCTTCGCAGTCCCTAGCATTGCAGGAGCAATACTAGGGACTCTGAGTCGTTCATAAGCGACAATCATCACTTACTATTACGTGGGCTGTTTGCTCATGCGACTCTGTTGGTAATAAAATACATAATAACTAGGTATTTCGGAAACAAAAGAACTTGTCTAAAATTTATCTTATTACGCTATGCATTTCGTTATCAAACGTTTTTTGTATCAAATTGCAATTTATGATCAGTAATGATCACCGTAATTTTGAAATATCGACGCTTCTATAAAGCATATAACTATATATTGGCGTACCCACAGAATACTATAAGTCACTGTTCTGAGGGCGTACCTGAGAAAGTTACGAATAATTAAATCTATACATATAATAAAAATGTAACCGGTCGCCGTCTGTACATGAAAGATATATGAGAAAAATATTATTGGGACCTTTATAAACGCAAATAGAACCCAAAACAATGATTGTTAAAATTTTTGTCTGTTTATCTGTTTGTCTGTTTGTCTGTTTGTCTGTGCGTTTGTTCACGCTAATCTCAAAAACGGATTATCCGATTTAAATATGGTTTTCACTGATACATTGTGGTAAGCTTCACTTAACATTTAGTGTTTGTTTCATGTCATTCGGTTCATAAATAAAAAAGTTATGCCAATTTAAAGAATCACATCGAACATTCGTTAATTTACTACGAAATCTTATAGAAACAGAGATTTTAACAGGTTGCGGAATAGCTGATAGTGTTTTTATTCCTCTCTAAACAATATTTTGTTTAGTTTTAAACGAGTCCAGTTTCCAGTGAGCCTATGTTTTGCGATGACTAATTAATAAAGCCCAAGGTAAGACACTAAAAGTTGTGGGTGTGGATCTAAATATTAGCTGTTTTTCGCACGGTCAGCTTTATGTGGCTCTATCACGTGTTAGCATTCCTAGCAGAATGTATGCTTTGACACCTGATGGCTATACGTCTAATCCATACATCCATACATATTATAAAAGGCTTTGTCCTGACTGACTGACTGACTGACAGACAACGTACAGCCTAAACCGCTGGTCGTAGCGACTTGAAATTTGGAGGGTGTGTTTGTATTAATGTCTAGAAGTATACTAAGAAAGGGTTTTTAAAAATTCAACCCTTAAGTGTATGAAAAGGGATGAAAACGATTGTATGAAACGTCTTCATTTTTTAAATTACAGCTTTGAAATTTTGTTATTTAAATAAAAAATACTCTCATATTTTTTTTTAACTGGGGTGGATTTATATGGGTGAAATACGGGATGAAATATTGTATGGAAAGATCTTTGCTTTTGAAGTTGGCGACTTGAATATTGGAGGGAGGGGGAGGAAGAGGAAAGGAAGGGAGAAGTGAGGAGAAAGTGCGGGGGTAGTGAGGGGGAAGTCAGGGCAAAGGGAGGGGAAAATCAGGGGGAAATCGACTGCCTCTGTATTTCGGTGGTGCTGTGTATGGACTGCCACGCAGAGGTTGCGGGTTCGATTCTCGCTCAGTGCAAATGTTTGTAGCATGAACTTGTCTATTTGCATTGGTCTGGGTGTTTCTATGTATAATATGTATGTATTTACAAAAATAAAAGTATTTAAGTATGTTTATCCGTATTCTAGAACCCATAATACAAGCATATAATATGCTTACTTTGGGACTAGATAACGTTGTGTAAAAAAAAAAAGAAAAAGGGAACTCAGGGGGATGTGAGGAGGCAGCAAGTGAGGGGCAAGTGAAGGGCAAGTGAGAGGTAAGTGAAAGGGACGTAAGGGAAAGTGAGGGAAGTGAGGAGTCAATGAGTGGTAAGTGAGGGGTGAGTGAGTGGGAAGTGAGGGAAAGTGAGGGGAAGTGTGGGGAAAGTGAGGGAGATGGGAGGGAGACAGGAGGGGACGGATGGGGAAGGAAGGGGAAAGGAGGGGAAAAGGGGGAGAGCAAATGAGGGAAAGGGGAAAGTTATTGTAGTGAAAATTTGCCTTTGTGTATTGTATATTGTTTTACGGGGGATATCTTTAGGTTAGAGAGTGAGATTAGAAATAGCATGCAAAAAAGTATTTAAACAATATAAAAATGTCCATTGGAGAAACTATATTCATGCGAGCGAAGCCGCGGGCAGAAGCTATACATATATAAAAACGAAAGGTCACTCACTCACTCATCACGAAATCTCAGAAACTACAAGTGCTAGGAGTTTCAAACTTTGGAAATAGGTGCTCTCAAAGACGGGATTTTGCGAAATTCATTTCCCTGGAGTATAAAGGGGTACAAAATTTGTATAAAGCTTCTATAGTTTTTAAACGGGAGTTTTGATAATACGATTTCGGAGTGGCAAGTTTCGTTAAATATCGCAAAATTTCGTCTGTTTTAGTGGTAGCGGGTGAATAGATTTAAATCGGATTCGCCTTAGAGACGGATTATACTGATATTTATTACTAATACAATGTACGATTGCCGTAAGATTAGGTAAGAAATATTCTCATACAGGCACACATCTGAATTTTTACGCGAACGAAGTCGCGGGCAACAGCTAGTTGATACTAAAATGAGTAACATGGCGAAAGCATTTAAAGATGGTACCTACTTATAGCTGCCTTTAGCTAAATTGTGTTAGCAAAATACTTATAATGAAATATGGCCAGAACATAACTGTCATCCTTTTACTTACTATCTCTCTAAGAGGTACACTGACGCCCTGTACAGTAGGTATTTGTAAAACATGGCATTAATTTAAGATTTAAGCGAAACTACACTAGGCGATGTATCACCCAAAATTTACGTGCTAAATCTTTGAAACTTTCTAGGACAATGTAGCTCGACATTTCAGTCCGGAAACAAGTGATTTCAGTCCGAAACCGCTACTAAATGATCTCTTATGACAAGTTATCTCTTTATACTTAATATATATTACTCTTAAGTTATATTTCGGACTAGCTGTTGCCAGCGGCTTCACCCGTGCGGATATCTTTATAAATATATCCCCTGTAAAAAAATATACAGTAAGTACTTAAATGCAATCTTTTTACTAAAATAACTTAATAAAGAAATATGTTCCATACAATGTTTCATCCCCAAATCCTACTTATATATTTGAAACAGCTACCTAAAAATAACTTTTCTCAACTCTATAACTTCAAAAACAAAGAACCTGCCAGCCTATTAATTATTTCACCGCTAAACCCCTTCTTATCAAAAATATTAAAAACAGCATTTTAAATATCCTAATACTAATTTGCAATTTAACAATGTTTCAGACCTAATTTCAATAATTTCATTTCCCTTCTAAAGCCACCCCTGTCAAAAATATGGATGTGAGCATTCTTTATTTTGTTAGAAGTAGCTATACTAAAACTTTTTTTAAAATTATAAATTCAAAAGCAAACAAGTTTTACACTCATTCATTTAACTTTCCCAACCAATTGGTTATGATATGGTTAAGTCACAAAACCCAAAATCATTCAATCAATTCAGCATGTATATTGAGCAAAAGCTGGTATATATATTGTAGGTACATGTAGGGTTCTTTAGCTCTAAATGAAATTACCTCTTTTACCCTTAGAGACCATATTTCATTATCAGCGTTCTGCCGACCGATCTAATCAATAATTGATTAAAAACTCTTTTTGAATCATTGACTTATTATATATTTTTCGATATGGTACATATTATAAGTTTGCAGATTTAACCCTTTTTCCCAGATTTTATTCTATAAATTTCTGATGTACTACCTAGATTATCCTGGTACTAGGATGCATCATTGCACATTTTATTCACAAATCACCTAGGTGCACATAGCTGTACCAATTAATCATCCGGACGATCCGGCCCTTTTATACTTTAAGTGAATACTTAAAGTATAAAAGTTTCAGCATGAATGGGCCGGATCGTCCGGGGAAGTACTACCCTCTCATAGAAGATCGACGTAAGAGTAGTACAAGTAGTAGTAGTAGTTGTAGTATCCGTACTACTGCGTTTCGCTCGGTGAGTGAGAGCGCCGGAGACCCAACTTCCCTCCTTTCCCCTTTCTTTACCTCCCTCATTCCCTGCCCCTAACCCCATTCCCAGCCGCCATAGTGGAGGCCACCATACCAGCAGTTTAAGGCGATGGTATGGTGGCCACCACTTCTGAATTCTACTGACTGCTTACCATCAGGCGGGATGGAGTCACTTTGGTAGGCTATAATAAAAAAAAAAATACAATACTAGTACTTGGCAACAGACTAATATTTGGCAACGCGGTATTAAATATCTATCTGACTCATCAATAGAACATCCACGCCTGAGAAGTATCACTTATATAAATAGTGGATTCCTGAAAAGTTTTCGTCATACATATCCAATTATCCATACTTACTGAGGTATTATTTTGATTTTCTATTGAGTTTTGTGTGTGAGTCTGTGGCGGTGGTTGAGGTGAGAAGTTTGCTGGCGGTAGCGGTGTCGGTGGAGGCGGTCCTTCACTTTTGACAAGCGGGGGCTGCGGTGGCGCGGCAGGGCCAGCCGCCTCCGCTTTCACGCCAGCCAGCGCGTCACCATTAGCAGCAAACTGTGCTGCTGCAGCCGCAGCCGCCGCCGCTGCAGGGAACGGAGTTGCCATGCCCGTCCCCACCATGTGCTGGAATTCACAAACGTTATAACATTAAAATACTATGCCATGGCGCCATATGAAATACAGTGCGTCAACGTAACAACATTGACTATCAAAGAATTTGAAACTATTTCTCTCAGGGACGCGGCCTAGGTGACTTATAAATACTAATTCTGTCGCAATAAATAAACCCGCTTATAGTTGACGTTTCTGGGCTGCGAATCGAAATATTGATGCGAACAACTCGTGCCAAAACACGAGTCGCTCCACATCAGCTTCTTCACATACAGAACATTCATGTATAGCAAAACTGTGATACTACTACTCTACGTCTCTACGTGATCTAGGTATTTTATGACACGCACGACAGTTTTTTATTTTTTCATAGATTTATGACTACGCTTTGCGGAGCCTGAAAAGGACGCTAAGTCATGTTCTAATAATAAACATAAGACCTTTACTGTACACTTAGCTAGCAAAAAAATATTTGAATTTGAGTTTTGTACATTTAGCTTTTTGACGGTAGGTAGTAATTATGTCACTTTCAACAATGACAAGCGTAGACAAACTTAACTGCTTAAACATAAAGCGAGGATCTTATGATAAAGGGTGGCACAATTGTCATGTTAAGTTATCCAAATGTCTTAGTATGTATTCAGGCAGTAGGATCTCAATGTAAAATAGTGAAAATGTTTTATTCTTTTTTTAGTAATAGTCGTTGTTACAACATCCGTTGCGACAATGCATTATTAAAAAATAATTAGTAATTCATTGTTGAATTTTTAAATATGTATACCGTAGATAGAGTATTGTACATTACATACTCAGTCTACGATGTATACTGTTCTCGTTATTCTATACGCTGGCGCTGTTAGTAGCTGTAGCAACGGCGGCATGCGATAGGCACACAGGCACACATTATGTGTAAGAGGAATAGCGCTACGAGCGTCAAGCGATCGCGTGAGCATACTGAGCATACATTTACGTCACATGATTCTCGCAACGTTAGTCTTGCGGTTACTATAGTCTTTCTTCGTACAACGTAATAAGTTCATATTTGCTTAAATCGTTTTCATATACTTTTTTGGCATAAATTACCTAAACTTGTTGTTTACGAATTTGTGTTTTATTCCATTGCAGTAGAGAATAAACATAAGTGACAATTACAAAAAAACAATAACGGGATAGCTAACAACAGGGTAACGACAGCAGTTTACGAAAACAGTTCCTCATCAACAACACAACAGGATATTTCATTATATTTTATTATACAACTGATAATGCCACCATTGGTTTTTATACATACAAATCTCGTCCATACATCATTTCAAATAGAAATGAAAGATGTACCGTACCATTCTTATTCCAGTTCTGAGCTAACATAATTAAGGTGTTATCGTCGTTTAACTTGATCTAAAATATGCTGTCTTAAAAAGAGTAGGTACTACTACTAGTACGGTAAAGAAAAACCATCCTGAGGAAACTTGGACTGACAAGCATGGCGTGGCGATCAATGCTCACGCCTACTGCACAAGAGGTCTTTTCCTGCATAGGTTTAAGTACTGAATATCGTACTGGTATGATGAAAAGTACTTAGGTAAGTATACAATGTACATATAATGTAGTAGTAAATTTATAGTTAGGTTATAAAAAAACTAAAAATCTTTTAAATGAGGTGGATGTAGTATTTTTAACATTTAACGTAGGTAAATCGTAAATAACACGTGTTAGTTAAAAAGCCAGATATTTGTTTGTTATAAATTTATTTGTATGTTAATGTTTTCATCACTGAGATTTATCTAGGCATAAGGCCGGTATTACATTATCTTACATATATGATTTCATATCTGTCAAATTCTATGATCATAGTTCGACGACCCTCAAACTATGATCATAGATAATCACATGTAGTTATTATACCGTCTTATGTTCTTCATTTAAAAATGACTTACACATCTTTGATCATATTTCTATGATAGTCTAATAGCGGCCTAAGATTAAATTTTCTTAATCTTCAAATATAGCAGCTTGCTTGTTGTTGTTAATAAAACATACGCTCTTTCCCTTTAATTTTATTTTACGTCCCAAAAGCCTGGCGGTAACAAAATTTAATTTCGAATGGAACCTAACAAGACTCGCCCCCGAATGAGCTCGGTTCACCGCCGCTGTAAAACTTGTGACCTTGGGTTATATTTAAAATATAACGGGCTGAGCTTTTTTACCTTTTTAATGTAGGTAACACTTTATTTTGTTTATATAATTTTACGTTTTATGTTGTTAAAACACTGCATACGCACAAATATTTATTAATAAAGAGCTGTCTTTACATTGTAAACGGAGTATACGTATAAACAGCTACCTTACGTCTTATTTTGTAAAAAGCTTAAGCTCTGGTTGTTGGAAAAATCTTACTACTCAGTGTCACAATTAATTAAATAAGAAAATTGTATTATTTTTGACTAGAATTTTGAATGACATCAATATGAATGCCAAATTATTTTAATATGTAGTGTTTTTAATGCATGTCTAAAATGTTTTTGTAACCAAATATTTGCATGTCAGAAAACTGACAAAATGTATCAGGACTTTTTATTTTTCTCAAACATGTTTTGTTTTTGACACACATGTACCATCTATATGTACCTACATTTTGAGCAAATAAACTATCTTATCTTATCTTATCTTATCTTACGTAAGTGGTCGCCCAGTGGTCGAAATTCACCCATAATTAATTCAAATGATAAGTTTGTTCGAACAATATTAAGGTTCTATTGTTAAAGATATACATACTGCTATAATAATCACAGATTTCGCCAAGGCTACACTGTCACTTAAAGTGACTTCAGATTCAAAAATTAAATTTGAAACCATTAGTCCACAATCATAATCATAACCTTTAAAATTATTTGGAATGACATTTAGTGCACATTTAAGTTTATCTCCTTAATTCACTTCTTCATGCTGTATTATATTAACACTATTTGAATTTTCATTACTACCTATTACCACAGTATTATATAAGACTGTGCTATTACTAATGTGTCCGCGAAAATAAATTCTTTCTTTTTTGTCTCTCACTCCGACCCGTTAATATTCTATGTCGAGGCAATAATAAAAGTTAAAAAAAACTTTCATGAAATTACTGAAATCGATAAGACAAAAAGATTTTAATACTTAGCCAAGAAATAAAAAAAGATCTTTGAACCAGCAATAACAAATATAATTATTTATCTGTTTACCTATAATATGATATTGTTAATTAAGATTGCTACATAACTTTCCTTTTATATTTCTATTAAAACTATTATACACTAGACTTTTGCGGCGCGGTTTCACCCGCGTTAAGTTACATCTTTAGAGCCTATAAGCCTTCCTTAGGAACTGGGCAATCATACGCAAAACAATTATTTAAATCCGACTGGTAGTTTTCTTGAGTAAGGGTATAGTCTATGCAACATCACGCTACTGGCGACGGGAGCAAAGCACTAAGTAAAAACGCGGATGAAACCGTAATCCCAAAATTTCGAACTGTTTAGTTAAATAAACATTTTGTAATAAATATGCATTTGTTGTTGTTTTTTATTTTTCTCTAGTGGGTACTTACCACCACATAAATGGTATCATTAAATAGTTATTGAAATAAGCTTTAACCCCATATTAAAAAATATGATACGTATTTTTTAAATAAAAATAAATAAATATTATTTTTCGAAAAAAAATCACATGTGCGATTTGATGCTCCCGAGTGTAGAGTCCTTCTTTATCTCTCTCTTCGACCCGTTAATGTTCTATGTCGAAGAATAAAAAAGTACAAACACTGCCATGTATCTATATTTGACACATACGCATATAATGTTATTATATACTCTTTTATTTAAGAATAGATTAATATTGTTTGTCTTTAATATTATTTGTCTATAATCATAACAGGAATTTAATTTCTAATAAGTCACACTGTTACATATCTGGGTGTTACTGAACGGGAATAAACCATATTGAAAGTCAAACATAACCGTGTGTGGCAAATATATAGTAGTTTTTGTCTTTTTTTATAAATATTAGGATTCTGCACTCCTTCTAATATAAATTTTAGTGTGCGAAATTTCATACTTCCTCGTAAAAAGAGATAAAAATTTTTTGCTTCACGTAATATATTAGATGTTCGTAAAATCTATTCCTCTTATTTATTGTTCATTGTAATGTGTCTAGTTGGAGTTTAGAGTCGAGCTGCAATATAACAAGTAGCGCGGTGTGCTATACAGGAAACGAGAAAATTAGGAAGTGGCTATTGGACACAATTGCATGCTTGTTATTGCTCGTTACGAGCTCATGAATTTATAGAGCACATTTGTAGAAATATTTTAATAGACGATTAAATTATTAAAGTTCAATTACATAATATTGTAATCACACACCTATTTATAAATCTGTAAAAAGGTTTTTTTTGACATTAATTTATTGATACATTTTTACATATTTATAATGAACTAGCAGTTGCCCGCAGCTCCGCCCGCCTGAATATCGGTTATATCTCTGTTTACATTGATTTTTCTTACAAACTTATTCCCCTACTTAAACCTTAAAGATAACCTATGTTATTCTCCGAAAACCGATTTTAATGAAATTTGGTATGAATATAGATTAGCTATATTCATACCAAATTTCATTAAAATCGGTTTACTGGTTTAGGCGTTAAAGCATAACAGACAGACAGACAGAGTTACTTTCACATTTATTTTATAATATTAGTATGGATGTTATATTTTTGTTTTTGATTATTTTTTATAAATTATTATTTAGTACTGTTTTGTTAAAATTGTATAGTATTGCTAAAATTATAAATTTTGATTTGTGAAATAGAGGTACATTGTGAACTCCTGTGGTAAATTAAATTTATTTTACCTAATACTTATAGCAAATATTAACAGTTTATATCATACCTACCTACATAGAAACATTTACCACAGTTCACACGTTGCCTTTACCTTTTTGTAGCAATATGCAAATTGAGGCAGCCTGTAAAGCACAAATTTTATTTTTTTCTTCATAATACAGAAAGCTGTAATTGCTTACCTATATGTAGAGTTAAGTACATTGCCTGCTTTACTTTGCATGCTACTTGAATTGTAACTTACTAAAATTGTGATAACGATTATTAAAAAGGGTGGCCTTAGTTTCTTGCTTGCTCTTCTCATGGCCCTACTACAATGTTAGCGATAATTTTTAACCTAAGTGATTAAATGTATTTCGATTTAATTTGGTTTATAATTTGTAAATGAGTAAATAACTAATCTACAATTTTTTTAACAAAAACACTAAACGTTTGACGATTTTTAAAAGTAGGTCCTAAAGACAATAATTGTCTTTATGACCTACTTTTAAAAATCTTTAATCTTTTAAAATTATTTATAGTAATGTGCCGACTAGTCGGTAAAGCCGACTATCCGGCCAATATCGTAGCTGCCGACTAGTTGGCGACTATCCGGCAAAAATCGCCGACTATCTGGCTTCTTATTTTGTATTATATCGCAATAATATGTATTTTCATTTTGACGTGCTTCAATTTTAATTGAGATTTGTCACTTTAATTAAGTATAACAGTACCTATCTTCACACAAGAATATTAATCCTTACAATATAAAAATCAAAAAACAAAGCGAAGTAAACATTTTTGTTTACTTATTCAACGTAACTCCTGCGAACGTTTTAGAAACATATTCTAAAACATTCGCAAGAGGAGTATACAATTTGCGCGCGATTCATCAGTAAACGAAGCGTTACCGAAATCCCTGAAACCGTGATCGGCTCGGCCGACTAGTTGGGTTCTTTACAACGGACTAATCGGTTAGTCGGCCAAAGTCATAATCGGCACAACTCTAATAATTTATTAACAAAATAGGTACCTACCTAAGTATAATGTGTATATAGTAACACCTTTATATTTTAAAACAGTGCCTTTACTATAGTGAAAATATAATAACGAGTTACTATTTACTGAATGTCTCATTCAATTCAAACTCACCGGAAAATAACATAAAATTAAGTAGCAGTAAACTCATTCCAATAGTGAAGTTTTCAAAAATTTTAAAGGTAAAACTTGAATTAAATAACTTTAAACTTGTCTCATTGAAATTCAATTCTGACTATGATACAGAAAATAGGTACATGTAAAGGGTGGCGCAAAAGTAAAGACCCTATTTGGTTCAGCTATAACATTTTTTCTAAATTAGAAAACTAGATTTAGATTTTTTTAAATGTATATTTGTGCCATTAAATTTCGTACCATTAGGATTTAAAGATGATGTCTTTTAAATGGTGACCTCCAGAGTTGATACACATTTGAGCCCTATTTATGACATTTTGCATAACTTGCCGTAACACTTCCTGCGTTTCCATTTCCATCTCTCAGGGCATGTCAATAAGCAGAATACTCGGTTCTGGGGCACTGATAATCCGCGCATTATTCAAGAAACACCTCTACACCCACTAAAAGTTACTGTATGGTGTGGCATCTGTGTTGACAGAGTGATCGGACCCTATTTTTTCGAAGACGCTGGAGGCAATGCGATTACTGTCACTGGAGAACGCTACAGAACCATGTTACGTGAGTTTTTGATACCCAGTTTGGACGAATTGGGGCTGGAGCACATCTGGTTTCAACAAGACGGCGCTACGGCACACACAGCGCGCGACACTATGGACTTAGTGAGGGACGCTTTTCCAGGCCGAGTTATCTCTCGTTTTGGCGATTTGCCTTGGCCTGCAAGATCACCCGATCTGACCAGTCCAGACTTCTTTCTTTGGGGTTTTTTGAAATCTCGGGTGTATGTGAACAAGCCACAGACTCTCGCAGCTCTAAAAGAAAACATTCGTCAAGAAATAACGAACATATCGCAGGAAGTGTTACGGCAAGTTATGCAAAATGTCATAAATAGGGCTCAAATGTGTATCAACTCTGGAGGTCACCATTTAAAAGACATCATCTTTAAATCCTAATGGTACGAAATTTAATGGCACAAATATACATTTAAAAAAATCTAAATCTAGTTTTCTAATTTAGAAAAAATGTTATAGCTGAACCAAATAGGGTCTTTACTTTTGCGCCACCCGTTATATGAAATTTCGGGAACAGAATTTAAATCTTCCTTCCCTTATTTTGAACAGAGACTTAAGTCTCTATGTATATGTAGATGGAGTGCTTACATCTACATTCTTCATGCATATTCGTTAACAATTTTACCTATATAGCACACTAGCTTTCCGTGGCGCGGTTTTACCCACGCATAAAATATGGTTCGTTGTATCCCTCAGGAACCAGACCGGTTTTAGGGATAAAATGTAACCTATGTTTGTCTCCGGCACCGAAACTATCTACATACCAATTTTCATCGAAATCGGTTTAGCTGTTTAGGCGCTGAGTGATAACAAACACACAAATACAATACAAAGTTTCGCATTTATAATTATTTTTTATTTCACTAATAAATTAATTTATTTCTTACCATACAATGAATTTGTTTTTAAGGACGCCTTAAGAGGCTGTCAAGTTCGCAGAATGTACTAAACACCTTTCTCAGAAGCAAAACAGTTTTTGAATTCTTGGATATCCCTGCAAGGTGAACCGACGCGGTTACGACCTGATAAATGTAGCTGGAAACCGATGAGATCGGCTCAGGACTGATCAAAGTGACGACACTTAATGATACTGGATACGTTTTTAGAAAATCACTAAAGCTTAAAAGTTATAGGCATATTTACAGATAAACATACATTAACCTGACAGTAGGACGGCAGGCGGATCCTTGTGATCGTCACCCAGATTACTTTGTTTGCTACCCGCCTCTTGTTAAAATGCCACCGTTTCCGTTTCTTTTCTAATCTCTTTTCACACTGATTAAATCATTATTATAAACTAAACGAAATTTCTTATTTCACTGAACAACGACACTTCATTAAACCTTCTAGTAATCACATCTTGTCCAAAAATGTTGTTTAAAATTCAAATGTGTATTTTATCGTAAGTCACGTTTTTCCACATTATTTTCATTTTATATTAACATAAATCATTCTTTTCAGCTGCGTGTAACAACAGATTTCTAAAGCTATTAAAAAATGTTTTTACAAGGAGAACTTAAGAGCCCAAACATTCGAAACCCTTAACAATAAGATGTAATTTTCCCAAAAATATAAATGAACACAACATTTAGGTGAATAGCACAATTTTGCTTTTGTGCTGTTTTTCCAAAGATACCTATGTATAAAACAGTTGTGGAAGTATTTCAAAAGATCTAGTAACGATAAAGTCTATTCTAGCAGGCAGTCGATCGAAGGGCGTTGAATTGAAAACATTAATAACGACCCTTTGATGACGTTCGTGCTAATCAATTTTATATATACCTTTACTGCTGCTTGATGCTACTCAATTTTGTATAAACTTAACAACTTTAACGTTAACAGTCAAAAAAAAATTTATATCCCTACTGTTATAGGTTTTAATAAAATTCTAAGCTACTAGATACTGCTTTTTAGGGTTCCCTTATAGGGAACCCAACCTTCATAGGATCACTTTGTTGTCCGTCCGTCTGTCACTCAAGACCCATTTATCTCGGGAACGCGAGGAGGTATCGAATTGAAATTAAAACGATATACATACTCAGGTCTACAGTTTTAAAGCTGTAAAAAAATCAAAGTCCTAAGTTAACTTAAAAAAGCCTTTTATGCCGCAAAAAATGTATAATTTCGATACTTTCAAGGGAATCAAAATTTAGAGGGTATTTTCCGTTGACCTAGAACTATGAAATATATACAAAAATAAAAAAAACACGCTGACGCTACATTGAAATATTATGTACCAGTCACTCCCACAACTAATGTGAACCTAAAGACACCTCATAATATATGTTAAAATGTATCAAGAAATTTAGACTGTAGAACGTGTCAAAGAAATAGACATACATACATACATAATTATTATATATACTTATACTACGTACATATTATATATATTTATACTACTCTACATACATACGCTCGAAAAATATTACCCTCCTTGACTGCGGCAGTCGGGCAAAAACAGGGTCTTTATGCCAGGAAGTCTGAAGTCATCTTTTTTTTTTTTTTTATATTGGCCTACCAAAGTGACTCCACTCTGCCTGATGGTAAGCAGTAAGTGGAATCCAGAAGTGGCGGACACCATTCCAAAAGCCAAACTACTGGTATGGTGGCCTCCACTATGGCGGCTTAGTGAGATGCTTTTTCACGCCCCGCTTAAAGGACCCAGGATCAAAATTAGATGGGAACACATGCGCTGGCAAAGAGTTCCAGGCTTTAATTGAGTGACAAAAGTATGAAGTGCTGAACCGTTTGGTTCGAGACCCTTTAGATTCCACTGTGAAAGGGTGGCACTTTAGTCCCGCACGTGTTGTTCTGGATAAAAAGGGAGAGGGTGGGATTAATTCAAAGAGCTCTTCAGAACACTCTCCATGGTAAAGGCGATAGAAGACGGCCATTGAGGCGATGTCTCTTCGCAGCTGTAAAGGCTCAAGGGTCTTAGTAGCCTCCGGGCTTCCGATGATACGGACTGCTCGCCGCTGCAACCTATCGAGTGCATCCAGTAAGTACTGTGCGGAGCCATCCCAAAGATGAGAGCAGTACTCCACGCAGGAACGAACCAGAGGCCCTAGACAAGTGTCAAAGATTTCTATTCTATTCATAGAATAGATAACAAAATGTATGAGATTGACATAAGCGTCGGCGTTAGCTTATGTCAATCCAATACATTTTTCTATCTATTCTATGAATAGAATAGAAATCTTTGACACTTGTCTAGGGCCTCTGTGTCTTATAAAGAAGACAGAGCTGCTCGGGCGTGAAGTACCGCCTCACCCTGTTCAGGACACCGAGTTTACAGGAGGCGGTTTTAATGACGCACTCGATGTAGTTCTTGGGGTTGAGATCTCGGCTGATGTCCATACCCAGGATACTTAGGCTATCCTGTAGTGGTAACGCTGTGTTCTGAAGAGAGGGAAGGGGAAGGAACGGAGATTTTTTTGCAGAGAACGCGCACACCTGTGTTTTCTTGGCATTGAAGTCGACCAAATTCTCACAACCCCATTTAGAAATGCGGTATAATACTTGGTCGACCTCAAATCTAAATTTTAATTTGAATTAACCATGTCACGTGGGGAATCGTATGTAAGGCTTTCGGCGGGACAAGCCTAAACAGATTTTTATAGTGTAATACAATATAAGTTTTCGATTTATGACAAAGAATAAAAAAAATCTCTTTCCTTTTTTATAAGTATAGGTAATACCTAATAATTTTGATGTATGTAGTACCTAACAGTTTGCACTGTTAAGTATAACCTGCTTATTTAATTTAAATTGTGATAATTAAATATAACTCTAAATAGGTACTACTACTAGTACTATACACTTAAGTGTTTAGTACCTAGTAGTAGTAGTATTATACATATTACATTTATATTACAATAACCTCAAACGTTAATACAACCCTAGGTTCAATTACTTTTTATGTTAACAATAAATTATAAATTAGTGCATAGAGATAGGTACTTATTATACATAAGCAGCGTGAATATTCAAAATCGGTTGTGTACCTACCTACTTTTCAGAGTTAAAGTAATAATATTAAAGAACCACATAGATAAATAATATTAAATATAATAAGTAGGTAAGTAGCATTATCGTTTTACGGACTTTGAGAACCTTCCAATTTTGAGGCACGACGACGGATCTGCAATTTGTACTCGGTGGGCGAATCCGACTCGCACTTGTCCGGTTTTTCTCATACGATATGAAGAACAGGCAGGCGGTATCGTAGTGGCTCAGCACTCGACACAACGTACGTAAGACAGAGTGGAACGTCTCGGCTCTCAGCCCTTCTGCGCCAGTACGAAGAGCACTTCGTTTTTGAGTTCTAATTTGCCAACAGCGACACCGGTCCGAGACATTGATTTACTACTGCAACTACCTATGTCAAGTAGCCTTAACACCCTCTATATCTTGTTGCTATTTATGGCAACACGACGACACAATAGTTGTGTCTTGTGAGTCATACAGTAGCAGCAAACGAAGCTACGTAGTTAAACGACATGACAGCAATAAATACACAACCAACTTCATGTAGGTATATTCCAGTCACACGAATCAACGGTTAACACTTTATTTAAATTAATACGATGTTACTAGCTTACAATTTTATGTAACAAAAGCAACGGTTGTATAAAGTGCTACAACCTACTAATAGACAGAAAATATAATATACTTGTAATTAACAGAAGAGTGCGTCTATAAAATGTTTAGCACATCACAAATCAATTGAAGTGCAGGCAGCTACTACGATTACACACTCCCTGTGATTAATAGTTTGAAGAAGGTTACAATGACCATTACACATGTGGTGCGCCACCTTAAAGTCGTATCCGGCGCTCGTATAAACAGACTGATTTTTTATAGAGCGCGCCTGCATTTCGTCTCGCACAACGCCTGACTGCTTGGTCTCGTTTGCTTCTCAAAATTTCAAACTGTACATCGTGTTTGTAAACGAAAAGGCATCGTTTATAGTTTCTTTGTAGATGTGTATAAACTAATAAACGTTTAAAGTTATTATCCGTACAGAGCTCTTTGAGTATTTCAAAGTTGATTTAAATTCGGTGTGTTACAGCGCCTAATGTGAATAACATAATGAGTTAATGATACATTCGACATTTAGTGAAGTTTACTAAGTTGAAACATGTACCCATTCTCCCCCCACGAGAAGTTCCCGCCTTGCCGTGGCAAAGGGGCCTCGTAACCGTGGAACGTTTTTCCGCGGCGAACCAAAAAAAACCTCTCCAAAGTCGGGATCTTTCCGCATGTCCCTCTGAACAGCAGAGGGCATAGTGGAGAGTCCGTGTGGGGCGGGGCTATGTCGGAGCCTGACTTATGTCAGTCCTTCTGACAATGTTCTGCCAACTCGTAAGCCTAACTTTTCTAAGAGACTCGGGAACGAAGGCTGCTACCTCAAGGGGTGGGGCTGCTAGGAAGAAAACCTCTATAAAAATTACGAGGAGGGAAGGGTCTGGCTTGCTGCTTCCTTTTTTCCCTTCAACTCGAAAACCCGACGCATGTCGGGAACTAGGGCCGCCACCTTTCGGAGGAACGGCTGCGAGGAGGAAACCTCTATAAAAATTATCCGTGGTGGGCGCCCAGCGTGCTTTTGCCGCTGGGTGCTGGCCTGTGGGCGGCGATTGGGCAGACGTCACCCGACTATACAAGCTTGAGACGGTGGCGCGCACGTGTTTCGCGTGCGGCTCTCTTGAGGAGATGCGATGAAGATGCGGTGAACCGTGGCCTGTCGGGATTGCGGATGAATGCGCGAGCGATTCCCGTCCTCCACACATTTGGCTGAAGGAACAACGTGGGTTTTGGTCGGTATGCTGGTCGCTTATTATTCTGGGACCGGAGAGTCTGACATAACCACCCGCTGCTTGCCCACGTGGGTGTGTACGCGTAATGCGTTTCCTATGTAAAAAAATATATTATATCTATTCTCGCAAAATCATTACTCATTTTGATAAATGACAAAAATAAATCCAATTAAAATTGATCATTTTGTTAGATAAATGGAAAAATAAAAACAATTAAAATTGATAAAGTTGATTTTGATATTATAATCTCGAAATTAAAGCCAAACAGTCTAAAAATACAATTTTATACATTTCTTTTTAAAGAATAGATAGGAATACGTTAATTTTGGTAAGTGTTTTTTTTCTAAGGTCTATTGAAATAAATGAACCATTTGAAAGTGAACCACCATTGAAACTAAAAAACATGCTTGGTGCTCAATTTGCCAAAGGAAAAATACAACAATTTTTTTTTGTGTTATTTGACATTTGCCTGTGTGTTCCGATCACTGTAAAGATATTTGTCTGAACTGCATTGAACTTTAAGTAGGTACTATATGTATATAGATATATACGCACAAACTACTAAAACTTTGATTTTTTGTACTATATTTTTTGTCTCATAGAAAATGAAGCATTTTTTTTGTGTACATCATAAGTTTTATTTGCACAAAAACGTTCCGGGGGTGATGTTTCACCTCCTTATCCTAACGTGACGCAGGCAAAGCTTATCCTACCTAAGGTTAATACCTTAAACAATAACCTAAACTTAAGGGGGAGACTGTATGTATGTCGACTGCAGTGGACATCTTTGAGCTGACATGATGATGATGCAACATAAATAAAATAATATTAAAATTTATATATTGCAGTGAATTTGTACTGCCTAGATGTAAGATAAAATCACACACGTAGTACATACATCAAGAATAGAGATGTACAAATTCTATTCGATCTTTTGATTGAGAGCTGCGGTAAATATAAGAGAGAAACAATATATTATACGAGTTGAATGTTCAATGAGTTCGTTCGAAATATTATGTAAATCCTGGTTTTCCTTTGGAGAAATCGTATTTAACTAATAAAATACTTCACAGAAAATACAACAGGACTAGCTAGGGTAGAAATAACGAATAGTGTGGCAGGCGTAGCGAATAACAGTTTAAACGGTAGTTTGATCATAAAATGGGCTAAAGAACAAACCTTAAATGTTATGTTCGAGTACTTAGAATAGGATGTGGTGCGGGCTGAGCTGGTTCACAATTAGGCAATTATACGAGAAGCGATTAAATGTAATTGAACGCGACACGAGTACGATGCCCGTGCCCGTAGCATTGCGAGGGACACTTGTTTACAACATGCGTCACCACTTCACCAGTCACCACACTGAACACACATGAACAATACACATCTGGATTGCCAATTATGATATCTTTGTACATACTTTTAACATTTTAAAATAGAGCTAGCTAGCGTTAAAAAGAAGCACATAAGTAAATACATGAACCACGAGAAGAGCACATGTCATTGTATAGAAAATACGTTACCTAGTAGGAAATATAATATTTATGTATTTATTGGCTCACAGAACGAGATACAATCGTAAAGAAACAAAGTAAATGTATACAATAGAAAGCCAGGTTGTAGATCTGAGTTAGAGCGGTATTACATTATCATATAAATATGATTTCATATCTGTCAAATTCTATGATCATAGTTCGACGACCCTCAAACTATGACCATAGGTAATCACATGTAGTTATTATACCGTCATAAGTTTTTCATTTAAAAATGACTTACACATCTTTGATCATATTTCTATGATAGTCTAATAGCGCCCTTAGTGTGCACAGATGCTCCAAATATTAGGTATAGTTAGTTGTGACCAAACAAAAATATTACGAAAATGTTATAATGTCCTTTGATAATAGAAATGAATATCACAACGAAAGAAGAATAAAGTCTCTTTAAATACATAAAGGAAAAAATAAACTTAACAGAGGCATAATGCTTTAATAGCTAAATATCCAACCTATACTATAAATCAAGAGATACCTATGCAAAAAATAAGATTTTTGGGCAGTAATCTTTAAAACAACATAATTTTATAAGAATCTGTAAAATGTAAATTTATGTGAAATACCTACCACATTTGGAGTCACGGGAGCGAAAAACCATTCAAAGAAACACTACAATAAAGGAAACTAAACTTTTTCATAATATGTACACATAATGTATACATAATAATATACATAATATTATTGATAAATCCATAATTTGTAATTATAAATTTATCAATAATATCGAAAATATTGATAGGAGTGAATGGTTCGATATATTTGTAGAAATTTTCTCCGCTTATTGTTCTCGGAAGAGTTCAAAGAGTTCAATAAACCTCTATATTTAGCAGATGTAAACTGAACTGCATTAACGCTTTCTACAACTTGACGATAAGTAGTAATAACATTATGCGATTCATAAGAAGCCAATATATTTCGTACCGCCACTGAATAAATATAAAAATTTAATTCATGTTTACATTTGACTATCCATAAAACATTTTAAGGCAAAGTTTTAATCTAGAAGTTATAAAATATCACAAAATAAAATACAAGTTTTTTTAGTAAGGGTTTCTTCTATGCAAAGTATAAAAGCATAATATTATCCTTATTGTTACAAGTATCCAAATACGTAATTTAATTTCAGATATTTTTCTTCTTATATGTAACATCACAGCAGCAGCACAGCAGAGCAGTAAGGTAGGACGCGGGTGAAACCGCACCGCGGTAAGTTAGTCACTAAATAATTATATACCTAGGTTGGTTAATGTCTGTGGTATAGGTACATAATAAATAACGGTGTATCCAACTATTTCCATGATAATTGATAATACAAAATAGAAAATGTGGGACTAGCGTTTTTAAATCATATCCTATTATTTCTATTGAGGCAAAATAACACAGTCGTGTTATTGGAGAATCCGTTTCCACTTTATTTGTTTAATATTTATGACGGCCTGGCAAATTACTGATAAATTCTAAAGAGATATTGAAAATTTAAATAGATATAGAATTGAAATAAAATAAAATAAAGACACGACTACGACACAGAAGTCACAAAGATTTTTTGATTATCGAATCAAAATATAAATAAATAAAGAATTGATTTTGGTGAATAATTCTCCACCACATAGTCTACAGTATAAATTACACAAAGCTACCTCGTCTTACGCAGATGTATGGGTGATTGTTTGTCACGCCGTCTTATAAAGTGATGCTGTGTTTGTTTGCCGCCGCCGCCGCCGTCAGCAATTTTAACGGTGTGAAAATCATTCCCAGTATTTTTATCAATAGAGATACTTAATGGAAATAGGGGATACACCCATAAATAAAAGTTTATAATAGTAAGCCTGTTACTGTCCCACTGTAGAGTTAAGGTCTCTTCTCATTTAGACAAGGCATGAGCATTGAACTCCACACTAAGTTCAAAGCAGATTAGCAACATTTTTTCTGAAGTCCAGGTTTCATCACGATCTACATAATATAATATATTAATAATAACTAATTTATTATAAATTAATCTTCTTTTCTTCTTAGTTCACTTTTTATGTATTTAATAATCAGGCAAAGAAGGCAAATAACAACAGAAATGATCAGAGATCTCTGCAGACGAGGAGTTAGTGAAAAGTTTCAAATTAAAAAAGTTTGGACACTGCGTAACACAGAATGACACTTGATGGATGTCATATCAAGTTATCAGCTATCAAAAAGTAAATTACAACTGAACTCTATAAATATGCCAAAACAATATTCTTGTGTACATTATCTGTGTAAAAACTTTTACCTGAAGAAATTATCATACATTACATAATAATATACAAACAAAAGACACACAAACATTATACTTAGTCGATAGTATTAATTGTTCATAAAAGCGTAAAGAAAAGATTAATGACGGGTCATATGAGTTGTGTATGTATGCTGCCTCCGAGTAGGGTTGCTACGCGTTGTACAAACATGCATACACCAATACAGTCTTAATTTCTTGTACATCATGGTTGATTTTTGTAGGACTTAGTTTTAAATAGCTTGGGGATGTCGTTACCGTACATGTTTTGGAGACGGAACACAGAAAATTTTAGCGACATATCCTGCATTATTAAAATTCGAAATGGCGACCCTACTTCCTACCCTTCTCACACTGTCGTTTGTGCGGCCCCCTCCTACTCACCGACACCCTCGTACTGAACAGATGCTGAGTCTGATCTGAGTAAACACAAACATAGTCCCCTTTTAAGCCGAAGGCACGATAAAACTACACAGTGGAAATTCCATGTTTTGACATTAACTAGAAAAGGGATATTAATGTAGGCACACTTATAGTTACATAATATTATACAATATTTAAAGAAAATAAAAAAAATTAAACCTTTTTTCTTGTATTGTCTAGAATACAATCGATATTTACAGCACACCGTAAGCGGACAATTAGTTTAAATATTTTAATACTATAATCTTAATTGATTAAAAAGTTTTTAATGTTTACAGCAACATATAGGTAACAGTTTAATTATACTGCCCACTTAATTCTTTTGCTCTTGTATTTTTGTTTATACATTTAATTGTTTTGGAATATTTCATGTCAAGATGTTACCAACGTGTATTTATTGAGTCTCGATGTACTTCTTTCATGTTAACTCACGATAAATTTCATTGCATTTTGCCATAAAGTGAGCTCTTGATCGACGTCGTAGACGAGTTTGTTGTTATCTGTAGCATTTCACGACCTGACAGAGTGTTGGTAATACAATAAAATCTATTTAATGAACTTCAGACAAATTTTACACAAACAATATTTATTTTGTATATTATAAATATCATAAAATCATTATAAATAAAACAGTTTTAGTTCATTAGTTAATAGGTATTTAAGTGTTCACAAACGTTTTCTGACGGAGGCAATCTATTATGTATAGCAATTTCAGTAAATACGCTCGGATTTTTGGTCGCGAATTGTCCACCCAGGCTCGAATAAAGTTACGGTTTCAATGGAATCTCTTCTAGTAAATATTATTTTGTATTAATATTCAACAGTTTGCAGTGACGCTACGTGACCGGGAGAGTATTTACAATGCTTAGCGAAGCGCGCGGCCTCAGCATCCGAGCCCAACCACCCTAATACCGACTACCTACACCGACATTATGCATAAGAATAATCTTTATTAAAGATTAACATTATTTTAATTAATATTATTATACAAAACACCTAAAAACTGTACAATATCATGTTCTAAGATAATACTGCTGGTATAGATAATCACAACAATTAAAGTAGGTACGTAAAAAGCGTAGAATTAATGTTGCGATGTGTTACGTGTTAAGTGTTGTCGAGTAATAATACGAGTAGATTGTAGCATTTTCAATACAACATTTAACGTGAAACTCGCGACAATAGAATAGAATTAATGATCACGAACTGACCGATTTCCCTTACACATAGATAATAAAGTTTTCTTAAGAAAACTCATAAATTTATCTTATTCAACTACGAATTCTAAATGTGAACATGTACATAAACTGACCCCAATTGGAATGCTATGCGTAGGGTACACAAGGCTGAACCAAGGGCGTCATTCGCCAATATACCTACTCGCGACAATGGAGATGGATATTTAGTGCTCACTCGTGAATGGCGGGGATAGCTTTCTTCCGGATGCTGTGACTGCGTCAGTAGATGTACCAACCACACTCCAAGCCAATATACGAGTAAATAGCTTTTATTATGAAAATGAAAATGAAAATATGTTTATTCGTAAAGGTTAATTAAATTACCACTTATAACCGTCAAAATTTACAAAATGTCAGCAAATTAACCTACAGCCAGTTCGCTGACGAAGTAGAGCCATGAGAAGAACTGGCAAGAAACTCAGGCCACTCCTTTTTTTCTATTCTATTCTATTATAAGATGATCCTGAATCCTGAGCAAATCCTACTGAACGTGAAATATCGATATTCATAGCAATTGTCTAGTAATCCATTAATATGTCAGTTTACGGGTAGCTAAGGATTACTAATACAGTGCAACCTCGATTTAACAAATCGGAAGAGAACAAGTAAATATTTGTTAAATCAAATAATTCGATAATCTTTGTTATTTATTTGTTATAGGTTGGTCTATAATTTGTTATTAGAGGCACAGATAAGATAATACTATACTAAAAGGTAAAAAGATTGTTTAGGATTTTTGTCAACATAATTATAATAATAATAATCATTTGTTTTATGCATCTAGGGCTTAAGGGCATAAAGGCTAAAACTATAAACTAAAACATACTTATTCTATATCTATACTATTATATAAAGCGGAAGAGTTTGTTTGTTTGTTTGAACGCGCTAATCTCTAAAACTACCAGTCAGATTTGAATAATTTTCTTCTGGTTCTTGAGGAAGGTTATGGGCTATGTAACATCACGCTACTGGCGACGGGCGCAGAGAAGTAAGCCAGATAAAACCGCACCGCGGAAAGCTAGTTTTATATAAATAAAATACAGCATACAGCTGTGTCGTTAGTGTTGCAGCCCGTAGCAGCATGTTGGGTCCTGTCAGTCCTGTACCACACAGGTTGTGACGAATAGGCTTCCTTTTCTTCTATTCCACATTAAACAAACGGTTGTTCGCAATGTAAAGGTATATTTTACATTGACTCATAAGGACAATTTAAGGAGATTACGAAAAATTTGTCAAATCGACGAAGTCATTGTATTAGGGTTTTAGTTACCTACTTTATATTAGGGTTGCACTGTAATATCGATTTTACACAATAGCTATTGACAAAGTTGTAAATGCATCAAATTGATGGACATGCATTGCCTCGTAGTAGGGAGGTATAGATCATTCATAATTCCCAGCCTCATTTGTCCCCACACATCTCGAGCTGCTGCCATTCAACGAAAAACCAAGTTCAATAAATATTTGATTACAATTGAACGTCACTTTATGGACAACGTCATTTTATGGATAAAGGTATGTACGAAGATTTCTAATTTCATTTTATTGTGGGTTTCACAAATATTTGTACTTACCTAAATAAATCTAATCAATTCCTAGTTTTTCCCTAATTTTTAACAGTAGATACGTGGGCGAAAACCCGGGATATTAATAACAATGTTTAATTAATATGCCATGGCTTTCACAGTAAGATCATGCGATCAAAATACAGCTTATTCAATCCATAGCCGTTTCCGACAGATTTGTTTAATGCTTTAATATGTCTACGATGAAAATGATTTCCAAAGGTTGTACAATAAACATAACGTGCAGTTAGTAGGCAATGTACGTACGTCTGTCAGTTCGCATGCAAATCAGGCACGCGTATAGTGACTTCACGCCACACCGACTTGCTATTCACAAAACACATTATATCGCTGTCAGTACATATCTATCAGATAGTACATACATGTCAATTTCCGTTTATTTTTAGGGTTCCGTACCCAAAGGGTAAAACGACTACGCTGTCTGTCTGTCTGTCTGTCTGTCTGTCTGTCTGTCTGTCTGTCCGTCTGTCACTAGGCTATGTCTCATGAACCGTTATAGGTAGACAGTTCAAGTTTTTAGAGATGACGTATTTCTGTTGCCGCTATGACAACAAATACTAAATATTTAAGGAGGCTCTCATACCAACGTGATTCTTTTGCTCGTTTTGCTGTGAGATGTGAATAAAAATTCGCATCGAGTCACTGTTACATACTCGATGCGAATATTTATTAACCAGTCACAGTGTGACAGGATGAAGCAAAGGCGGACGTCTAGTATTTAAACAAAATATATTTCACACTTTTTTTAAAAGTGTATCAAACCAAGCTAGTACTTTTATACATTTCAATTTTGTTATAATGTCACATGTTGTAACTCACAATACACTATTTGTGGATGCCTACGTGAACTTTAACATTTTAATGAGGCAACAAGTTCCGATTAATAAACAAACATAGCTAAGGACACACACAATATTAATAGCATGTTTAATAGCGAAAGATTTGCTACAGGATCCATGATAGTGCTTATAATAAAACAAATACTAGTAGTAGGTAAGCCGGGTCTAGACGAGATCGCCAGACAGGTTTGTTTGCAATTGCAACATTCTCGATCTAAAGAGTACCATTGCAAACACCTTCCTCGACTGATATGGCAACCACGTTTCTGTTTTATATTTAGGCCAGTTTAAAATACTACCTACGTAGCTCTGTTACCGGTTTAAAATCTATCAGACGATGATTCAGAATGCACATAATTAAAACTCGTGTTAGCACTCCGGTGGATAACATTTAAATAATCCCATGTTGCAATTTATGAATTTATATTATTAGTATAGTTTGAGTAAATAACATGTAAATTAAATAATAAAAGTATTGAAAGATGTAAGTCGGGATATAAGTAGCTCGTTGACGCTGGTTGCATCACGGGGCGTTGGTTCGGTTCGTCGAGCCAATCTCTTTGAAACTGCACCCGAGGTCTACCCTATTTAACGGACCGCCGATTACGTTAATTAAGCGTTTACGATTTGTTCCATATATTTTATGTAAAATTTACAATGAAGGAGTCTACCATATTGATCTGTCTCTAAATTATATGGTGAAAGTCTGTGTCTTACCTATTTGTTACGAACATGTTATTCTCCAATTTTCTCGCATTTTGGTATCAAAAAATAATCAGTTTTATTCATTTGCTGCGACCTTAAATGTAGCTGATGGAGTGTTAGATTATTCTGTTGTGACATCATATTTGTAGATTCGACAAACTTTAAAATTAAGGTCTGAAAATGCTCAAGTTTGTTGGTTTGCGAGATGAATTAAAGTTTTGGTTGGGAGCATTGATTTAGCAAATGTTGACTTGAATACCAAACTGAATAGGTATAATTTGCAAGATTCGTTCGAGTAAAAAGTATTTTCTTTTAGATCGATTATTTTATTGGTGCATGATTTATATTTCACGATCATGCATACATACATAGTAACAAGATAGATACTTCTTTGCAATGTTATTACTACACTTGGAATTTCTCTAGCAGCACGCAGGCATCTCACGCGAATGGCTACGCCACGCAACATAACATGGTAACTAGTATAGATTGTATCAAATAAGGTTGTGATGATTGACTGTAGGCTACACTAAACTTTGAATTCCGATACGACTTTATAATGTACACACATGCGAACAAAGTCGTTAGCACGGTTAGTTTTATAATATTGAAATTATTTATGTTATACTGGGTACACTTATACACAGCATTTCAACTTGATAACACAAATATATTATATGTAAAAGTAAATCTTATTGATTTGTACTGATAAATATGAAGGTACATAGATACACAGATAGTAGATTACATAGGAGTTAGCTCAGCTGCGAGAGTGGGTATAAATAAGTACTGTATTGCCTGAAATACACAGACTGATAGATGCCTAGGTATATATTACATTCTTGTTAGAGGCACCTACTTATGTAAAAACGTAGCAACTCTCAATTTATACTCTTAATCAAAACGAAGGTTACGAAATTCATAGTATTGACATAATTGTGTCAAGTAATGGATAATATATAATTTGGTTGGTCCAGCGAGTAGTTCGATCCGGTTGATAATCCTGGCTGACAGGCAATAAGTAGGCCGGGGCGCCTGGCCCTGAGACTATCACTTCACCTACGGGAGATATTGATCTTATTTGAGCTTGATTAACTTTGTCGTTGTCGACGTTGCTAATAATACCCATACTCTGGCACCAGTCCAGGCGAGGAGTTAATGGTACTTCGATACACAATTATTTTCAAAGGTGACACACTATAATATTTGATTCGATTGATATATTACTAAACCGATAAAAACTGAACAAATTGAGTAATACCCAATAAGCCTTGGGTGTGTTATGGGGTTGATAAGGGGGAGAGGATTGTATGGCAATATCGTTTTAAGAAACACACAAATTTCAATAGGTAAGACGGCTTCAAGTTCTGGTCTACGTGGAATCCAGTGATTCAAAAAACACAAACATATCAATGTACCCGTTACAAACAGGTTCTACATTTACATTTTTCGCATGGACAATTTCATGTAGCTTACTCTTGAGTAAGTAGGTAGGTACACCATCTTCTCTAACTATTTTAGCTGCCCGGATAGAAAAACAAGAAATATCTTTTACAATGAAGTGCTTTGAACAGATTTACCCTGTCCATAGCGTCTCTTAAATGTATACAACATAAAATGTCTGTGAGGAAAAACGGTATCCACACGAGCAAAACCGTGGGCAAAAGCTAGTATTATGTAAAGCGAAAGAGTTTGTTGTTTTGTTTGAACGCGCTTATCTCTGGAACTACCAGTTCTATTTGAATAATTCTTTTTGCATTTGATAGCTCAGTTCTTAAGAAAGCTTATAGGCTATGGATACAGTGAGCAAAGCAGTAAGCAAGACGCATCTTTGAACCCGCGGAGGAAACTGCGGCACGGAAAGCTAGTTTAAATAAAATAATAAGTTTAAGTCCAGGTTTCTTCATGATGTTTTCCTTTATCGTAAGTCAATAAGGTCAAAGATAAACTTAGAATGGCATAATAATAATACGAGCTGAGCTAATTTGCTTGTCAGATCTCTAAAAAAATTTAATTCCCGAGAAGAACGGAGATGTAAAGAATAGACTAACTACAAAAAAGATAATTTAAAAAGAAAAAAAAATAGTACAGTAGAGATGAGATAATAAATGTTCCATATTGTATCCCTGAAGTTTATTCAACGTGTACACGCTATTTATAAAGTATAAGGGGTAGAATATATCCGACATAAAAGTTAGGGCATGGCAAATTTACGGTAGTTTAGTACATATTACAACAGTTTAGGTACGGGCTATTTTTAAGTAAGTTTATAATATTGTAATTGAACATTAACATGCAAAATTTTACATAGGTAGTTTTATTGTTTACGTTACAGCTAGCACGAAATTCTTAAATATTCTTAAAATGACTAGTCAAAATTACTACGTTTGTTCTTTTGTGCTAGTTCATTTTTAAAATCAAAACTATAGTTTTCTATTTCGACGCTTGACGTCTCGCTTGACAGGACTTTTATCTTTGCATTCATTTAAATAAACTACTAAATCGCAAATAAAGGTCTGTCCAAAGGGTTAGTTCAGAATCTAAATAAAATGCGACCATGTAAGTTAATAATGACAAGTAGATAAACATGTACCATCGAACCAGTAAATCATGAATGACCCCATAAGCTCATTTTGCCAATCCATCTTAAATGCAAGTAGGTCGAAATTCGCCTGAAGGCAGATTGCCTTAGCAACGTGCTTGTTATCATTTTATTAGACATTATGAATAGAATTAGAATAATTTCTTTATAAAGTTTACAAAGTGTACAGTTATTAATTACAATGTTCACAATTTAAATTTAATACATAAAAATTTAATTAAAATATAATTACTGTAAGAATAGCTAAAAAAGATTAATATTTACTCGTATGAAATTAAAATATAGGCTCCAATATTACCTATTACCTGAACTAGTTTAAACCCGTGTTTCAGATTATTTTAATGTTTATGTGGACAATATAATTTGTAAATATAGAAATCTTACTAACTACAGATATTTCGAAAATTACATTATAAATTAAATAACTAATATTATATCACACTGTACACCATTGTTATGTTAGTATTAATAACATAGATGTATTAGAACATTATACAAAATCTATGATTAAAACGTCATATGTGCATCATTGTATACGATAAATCTTACAATTTTTGACAGTTTTAGGCACTACTCACACTTATTTAGCTCTATTCAGCTAATGCCCGGAAACATATATATAAACATATAGAAAACAACGATTTTGTATAGAGACGCGTACGCATCCGTTCAGCTTTTCGCATGCGTCTCCATAAAAAATCGTTGTTGTCTATGGGCATAAGCTGAATAGAGCTGAATAAGTGTGAATAGTCCCTTAAGCAAACTATCAGCAGAGTGGGTTACATGATTCAGTTGATTCGATTGTACAATGGGTACAAAGAAAATCATTGTCGGAAACGATACCAGTGGTAATCCTAATCGTAGTCATTCCTTAGTTAGGCCATTTCTAGAGTCACCGACAACAATAGTGTGGTAGAGACTTAGCAATGTGCACAACCGACCACGTCACCGTACACCCGACCAGAGGCCTAGGTCTGCTATCACAATGGTGTCAGAATGGTCGATCATTGGGGTGTTTAGGCATCTCGCACCGCTCGCGACTCGCACCGCGGTGCGACTTGCCTAATAGCTCCTTTTGAATGGGTCACATCGCACCATATTGTTAGAGCGGTGCGAGTGGCCTTAGGTACTATTTGAATGGGTCATTTTCTCTGTTATCTGTCATTTACAATATTAGTCTTAAGTTAAAATGTGTAATGTTATAGTTGAAACAATTAGTACCTATTCAATCTGTGATCTTTATAAATTTTGAATATAAATATTACGAATTATATTGCAACTGTTTATTTTCCTAATAACCACTTTTCTACATGTCGGTACCAACAAAATTATGATCCCCTAAAGTGTTAATATGAAACCAAATCCATTGTTTGTTTTGTTGCAACAGTGGTGCGACATGACCCATTCAAATAGTACCTTAGGCCACTCGCACCGCTCTAACAATATGGTGCGATGTGACCCATTCAAAAGGAGCTATTAGGCAAGTCGCACCGCGGTGCGAGTCGCGAGCGGTGCGAGATGCCTAAACACCCGATCATTGATCTATTATTGGTTGAAATTTGACAAGTTTCAACCAATAATAGTGTCAGAATGATCGATCATGATCTCATATTGGCTAATTTTAACAAGTTCTAACCATTAAGAGATCAATGATCGACCATTCTGACAGTAATGTGATAGCTGACTTAGGCCCCAGTAGTCTGAATATTATCGATATCTTTTATCCTACTAGAAATTTAAATTAATCCCACCGAAATGCCATTTCTTTTAAAAAAAAATCTGATGATCATTACATTTTCCAGTCATTATTTAATTTGATATCGCTGTAAGTATCTGTTACCACTAATTAAAATTACGCGTTCTTAATTTTTTAACGAATACGAATTCCGTTGCAGCACCAACTCAGCACAAAAGGCACGCAATATAAAGGACATACCCACATGGACCAACCAGGTAGCACAAATAAATGTACGGTTCATTTTTGGCAATTTTGATCTTAACAACGACTAATCGAAAGCCAATAAAAAATATGAAAACGTCATAGTGGAAGACGGTTCATTTCAAACCGCAAGAATTAGAATTACCAGGTCCAATAAAAGTGCCAAGTAATATCTCTTCATTTACATCAAATTGTAAAGATTAACAAGCTCCTCAAGATTGTTGTTGTTGACATTTGTTGAAAGCGAATTTATACGATATTCTATGAACTAAACAACAACAAAATCACTTGTGAAATAGACACACGAATGAGAGATGAATTGAATCGGTTTGTCACTAATTGCCACTTGAGAATGTATGATTATCAAAAATGTCCGTCGCTTTGGTTGGAACTAAGTAGCTTGTGAGTATATATTTGTAAACCGGTGCCGAGGGTGTTTATTACAGGTTTTTGAAACCCGTTACAGTTATTACTGCAGAGATGGGCTGTGAATGAATATACTGGACAAGCTCACTGTCAAACAACCGAGAGTTGTTGTATTGTCTTTTATCTTTAAGTACCACAGCGTCCGTCCACGACGGATGGCCTCCACCAAATTAACTTCGATTGAAAACTCTGTCGCCACCGTGTGCGTTCTTTTCGGGGGTTAGTTAATTTATTACAAGAGAATGATTTTATAAAGTTGTTCGCCCGTCTCCCGAATTTCTCTAAAAAAATATTTTCGATAAAAATATGAAAGCGTATTTGCAACAATAGTCAATAAGTACTTTGATTAATAGGACTACACCTACAAGACGGAGTGACGCCCAAATCAAGGTAGAGGGCAGCCATAGAAAGCAGACCGCTGTTTTTATTTGTCTGTTTTCGGCCTAATTCAAAATGCTGAACTCATAATTTTGTATATTTACCTAACTTTTAATTTGGATCTTGGTCTGGTAGACCAATGCAATAAAATTAACTGATGTTAATATCAAATTTGGTTAGAGTTGGTGCAATATAGACAATGCAATTACTGTAAGTAGAAGTCGCTAAAATCTATTGAATAATTATGGTAAATATAGTACATATTAAGCGTATAACCAACGGTTGAAAATGAAAATGAAAATATGTTTATTCATATAGGTTAATTAAAGTAACACTTATGAACTTCAAAGTTTACAAAATGTCAGCAAATTAACCTACAGCCAGTTCGCTGACGAAGTAGAGCCATGAGAAGAACTGGCAAGAAACTCAGGCCACTCTTTTTAATCTCCAGGTTATTACAATTTTTGTAAGTTACAATTTCAAGTAGCATGCAAAGTGACACAGGCAATACACTTAACTCTATAGGTAATTCATTACTTACAGCTTTCTATGTTGTACAGAAAAAATAAAAAGTAAAATGTGTGCTTTACAGGCTGCCTCAATTTGCATATTGCTACAAAAGGTAAAGGCAACATGTGAACTGTAGTAAATGTTTCTATGTAGGTAATAAATAAACTGTTAATATTTGCTATAAGTATAAATTAAGATGTACTTAATTTACCACAGGAGTTCAGTTGTTATACATATTCACATTATGAAAATAAAGTAAGTATAATTAATATAAACATTGTATATATCCACATGTGTGAGCTTACACATCAAATATCCGTGATTAGCTGACAAGCAGTTTTAATTAATCGAATAGTATAATTAATACACATTTACGTGCAAAGCAAATATGCATACATATACATACGTTCTTAGGTAGGTACCTATCTATAATATTATATTTAGAGGAAGAGTTTTTTGTTTGTTTGAACGAGCTAATCTCTGGAGCTACTTACCAGTCGGATTTAAATAATTCTTTTTGCGTTTGATAGATCAATTCTTGAGCAAGGCTATCAAGCAAGGCATCTCGCTACTGGCGACGGGAGCGGAGCAGTAATCAAAGACGCGGGTGAAACCGCGCTGCGGGAAGCTAGTATACAAATACTTCCGTCTTTATTTACCAGACATATTTAGCAAGTTACTAATGGTAAACCATCATTAAATACTGGTGATTCTCAGTAAAATGGTGTGTATCTGACGGCTGTGCCAACTTGTAAAATTCTAGAAATGGTTGGACTGGAAACCGACTTCAATACAAGAGTTGAGGCAAGATGCGGTTGATGACGGTGATGATAACTTTAGTTGCAATTGCAGTCTAGTAGTAGTAGTAATAGTAGAGTAGACTTAGTAGTAAGTTCTCATAGTCACAGATGCAATAGGTTCAAAGAACTCCAGCGCACCACTGGCGACGGGGGCAGAGCAGCAACAAAAGATGTAACTTAAGGCGAATGAAATCGCGTTGCTGGAAGCTAGTAGGTAACTATTCTTATAAAATATGACGAATACTAATAAAAGTTCAGAAACACAAAATATTACGAACAACAATAATTTTAATATCAAATAATAACATGCAACACAAATAAATTATTGTCTATGTAATACAGGAGTTATAGGTACGACAGTGCCGTCAAATATAGATAATATTAAACAATTAATTAAACTTTCACTAGAACACAACATATCCAGATCAAAGCGTGGTTGGTGTCGCGTGAACCAGTTCCTGGCCTATATCAATGTCACGTCGAGATTGAGACAATTTATTATTATACAAGGCATTTTGATGAGACTAGACTACCATGCATGGATAATAAAGGCTGACATGAAAGTGCCGAATAGATAACGACATAGTCTTATACTGTAAGAAGCAATGATGGCCTATTAAATAATTCACACTGAAATCGTAAACAACATCTGAAAATCTGTATCGCGCCAATCTCGTACCACAAAATATTGTAGCTTTTGAAAGCTACCGTTATAAGGATTTGAGAAAAAGTTCTGTGAGATGAAAAGCGGCCGTATGAAATCTTTTGAAACTCTGCGCACACATGTCAACCTTGAATTTTCCTTATTCTCAGAGGTTGTGTATTACATTTTTACTAAGCTATTGTTACCGTGTAACATTTTCTTTCAAGATTTGAGCGAAAGTATATCAACCTAGCAGTTGTACCAATATTATGTAAATTACATTAGTGACTTAGAAAAAAAATGTTCTACATAAATAAATAAATCTACGCTAAAATATGTGTACATTTATATCTAATAATAACGACACATTTATTTCTTTCATCCCCACTTATAAATAACTTGACTCAAACTCTGTAGGTATAACATTCCATAAACGTAGTGAATTTCAATTACAGATGATAATATCAATAACAATAGAAAAATATTAATAAAAAACATGATAAAAGTAAAACTGAACGAAACTAATAAAAATAATAAAAGAAAATAAGTTTAAAAATATGAACATCGTGCTACCGAATGAGAGGGCGTTTCTTGTTAGGTTAGTTGATTGAATTGGCAGATCATTCAAGTTATGGTTAGTAAATAAGCAAGTTATTTTCATATTTTAAATGTAAATGCATTTACATGCTTTGTGGTGCTAAATAAAAAACAGTAAATACCAGTAAGGTAGGCGTTCCCGTATCGATGACATTGCCGTTACTCACCTGAAATAAATAAAACTATGTGACTTCTGTGTTCTTTAATGTCTAAATTTATACCTTAATATACCTTTGCAGTAACCAATAACCTTTTTTGAGTCACCATTGTGATAAAGATCCCAAATATTGGTACATATCGATCACACAATGTGGTCGTTGAGTTCGTGTCGTAAATGAATTTATCTTATCAAGACTTGACAACAAATAAAATAAACTTGGCAAGTAAACAACGTGTTGGAATGTTTAATCAATATTTCTGTAATTGTAATAAATAACACGATTTATCGATCATCCGATCAACAATCCCTAAAATAGATCTAGTTACAGCAGCAAAAATATACAAAAATAAAATTAAAGCCAGTACCTACTTTATCTAAGCACAAGTGGGTTTACTCGTTTTCTCGAGAAAAGTATAATCAAGACTCGCGGCATAATCTTTCATACCTACTTTGTAATCACGATTGTACATTGAAGATTCCTAAGTTACGTGCGAAGATATTATTAAATGTAATATTTTGGCATACAAACTCTACAAGGTTATCTATCCTACTCGCTAAAACATCTAGTTAAAACGTTTTAGTTTCGCAATAAATTACATGATTAAGGACAAGGACGGTGGTATTACAATTCAGAGATATTTTGAGTGAAGAGCAAATGTAAGCGATGCACTTTCGACGTTAGGTATTGCATTGCGTTATCGAGTCCGATGGTCGAGTCAAGGGGCGACGAGAGTCGAGACGTCCGCCGCCGCACGCTGCCCGCGAGCCGTACAAAGTTGGCACAGTCCCAAATATTTTTCATGCGCCTCACTCTAGACCGGGATAAGTTGCCCTATTCACCTGAATCGGAATACGTATTTGATTCAAAACAAGATTTAAAAATACAGCGCAGCGGCCATATCTGTTTTGCTACGTTGTTCACTTCTTAGATTGTCGAATCACAGATTGTGAATCAATGAGTGTGATTTGTATTAAGTACCTACTGCTTATTTACAATAAATTCATGCCAAATTATAAAAATACAGGTTACGTTTTAGTTGTTGTACCTACATACATACCTAATTCTTTCCAGAAAAGGCAAATCTAAATCTGACATTTCTATTTTTATTGAACCACGTCGTAATTAGTAAATATTAGAGGTCAAATTCTAAATATTTTTGCAATTTAATATTGTTCATATTATTCTGCGATCTACCCAACAAAACGAGAATTAAAACCGGCCAAGCAACTAATCGGTAAGTAGTAAATATCTATATTATGTGGGCAGCACCCTATAAAAAAACTATTATGCCAAATAAATGAATCATCATGTCAATAGTAAATTAAAGATCGCGTAGCTTTAGGTTTAATTATCAAATCTTTTTTTAAAAAACTTGTGAGTGACTTCCTACAGTAAAATAAAAGGTATAGATAGACAAAATAGATTGTTTACTGTTTAGCTAATTAGAACGACTAAACAAAACATATTAACTACGTTTATCACGTCCATTAGTATTTCCATTATCTGCGACAAACGGGCATAAGTAATTATAATAATGTTAGAAGGCACGAAAATATCGAGCTAATCAATAATTTAGTTAATTAGGACTAATTGTTATCTCGCAATACTTTTAAATCACGAAATACTTTATGTATAGAATGTTGTGGATTATTGGGTGGAACACACGTCACGTTTGGCGACTTTGGCCTGCCTGCCTGACTAAGTTTGTAAACAATATTGCATAATATACCGCGCCAGATACATTCAGTACGTATTTTTAATACTTTACGATTCAAACAGATTCCCAAAAAGTATGTAAGTATTATTATATTATGTCTAGTGTACGAATAAAGATGCGTTTCCACTGATGCGGACCTGGGCAGAGTGAAGAGGAGCGGACCATGAATTGACCAATCAGCGCTTGAGATCTTCGTTTTCAGTGGAAACGCACTCGTAGTATTTATTTTTTAACCGACGCGACGAAAGAACGGAGGAGGTTCTCAAGTCGACGCGTATATTTTTTATTTATTTATGATTATGACCGTGGTATAGATACCTAAGTAAATTTGAGTCGGCCAAACTAGATCCTGGGTCTTTTAAGCAGGGCGTAAAAAAGCATCACACCAAGCCGCCATAGAGAGGGCCACGATACAAGTAGTTTGGCTTTTGGAATGGTGGCCGCCACTTCTGGATTCCAATAACTGCTTGCGATCAGGCAAAGTAAAAAAAACAAGCAATGCGCCGCCGCGCATCACGCTTTAACGTATTTAATTAATTTGCTTGTTTAGTTAACGCCGACTCAAAATTACTAAGGTATACTTACATTACTTAGTTGAAGAACTTAATAAGATGGAATAAAATAAAGGTTTATATTTTTTTGCTTTTCTAATTATGAAAAGGAATCACTATCAATAAAGGCTATCAAATTTGACAGTTTGAGATAATAATTTTTAGTATTTCAACTTCTTTGTTTAGAAATTACTTAACATTATTTTTGTTATCGTTACAGTTCTTCTCACAGCTCTACCTCGTCAGCGAACTGGCTGTAGGTTAATTAGCTGACTTCATGTAATTTGACTTTTCATAAGTATCATTCTTTATGATCAAAATGAAATAAATACTTTTTTTTTATTTAAAAAAAAAACACTACTTAGTTTATAGTTTTCAATCGAGCTTTTAATAACGTTACGTTGTCCGAAGTTTCTGTTAATGTTAATGATATTACGAAAAATAACTGCGGTATATGTTTGATGACTTAAATTGAGTAGTGAAAACTTGTTTTGTTGTATTATGTAAATAATGTAGTACCTACATAGCATATCTTAAACATTACAAAATACATACCTACTATTTTGTTGTTATATAAATAACTACCGATAGTTATACAACCTGCAACAAAAATCTATGTTGTTTGCTTTGAAACAATATTAGCATCATAATAAGTTAAAGTACTTAGTATTTGTTCATTATTGTCCGCTAGGCAAATGCCTCTTGTTATCCAGTATATTATAAAAGGCTTTGTCCTGACTGACTGACAATTGAAAATTTGAAAATTGTTTTCGGGTAGGGACTGCTATCAAAAAAAAATACTCTGTAATGTTTTGGACCGGGGTAGCTTTAGAAGGGTGAAATTAAGGATGAAACATTGTATGGAAAGATATTTGTTTTATAAGTTAGCGACATGAAATTTGAAGAGTGTGTTTGTCGTTTGTCTTAATGTCTAGAGAATACTAGAGAATAGTAGTAAGAAGAGATTTTTTTATATTCAATTCCTAAGCGTGTAAAAAGGGATAAAAAGATTGTATGAAACTTCTTAGATAATGCATGGGGCATTCTCTACCAATCAACCATTACGGGTGATGCAGAGAACAACAAAATAAAAACAACATAATAAAAAATTTAAAAAAAAATAAAACAATTCAGTACCAACTTAATTATTATAGCTGCCCCGGATAGAAACACAAAAAATATGGTTTACAAAGTAATGAAGTGTTTAAACAGCTATGCCCTCTGTCATTAATTATATTATATAATTTATGGGAAAATCGATGGCAAAAGCTAGTTAGAAATATAGCAATACCATTGTTCACAATGCTTATTCAAGGCGGATTGGTAATTTCAGAATGATAAGGGCACACATTACTATCAGATGGTAACTGTTAACTGTCGCTTATAGACTTTCGAAATGCAGTTATCTTTGACCCTGGTGATACCTGCCATCCTGGCCGCAACTATTTAAAATAAAACCAACACCCTATATCTACTTGCTGCCGAATGCACAATATCTACTATCTACTGCATTATACAGTTCTTTACTGTAGAGCACAGCAAACCACCACTCACGAGTAGAATAAATTTTTAGATGCTTCAGTTCAGTTTAAAGCTTGGTTTTAAAAACGTTTTAAATTTCTTTATCATTTATATTAGTTGAACAATGAATAGTAAAGACCTTCTGCTACACGAGCTGCAACATTTCATAAATTCAACGACCTACTTTAGTTCCAAATACAGAACCTTTTAAATAAACATAAAACAAAGAAAGGTTAGTGAGTCAGTATAGTGATTTAATAGTTTTAATAGGTATTATGCCATAGAATAAAGTAGATATTTGTGTAGATACATCCCTCATGCGGAGACTTTATTTATTATTCGACGCGGTTGGTATTACATATGAATATCCATGGGTAAGCGCTCCCAAGTGAGCCGCCCATGTGTGCAGTGCAGATGTAATGTATAAAATTAATCAGTTTTAAAATTTCATTTAAAGGTAAATTAAAATGGCTATTGTTGTACATACTAATTGGTTATTGTACTGCTGAATTGGAGGTATAAAAAAGAAATAGATATTACACACTCCAAGGGGATTTCACGAATTCGAGTAAATTTACAAGATTATCTATTTCTAAAGTATACAATAGCATACAACATAACACAAAGTAATTTAATGAAAATTATACACGAGAACATATTGCGGATACAGACTACAGTTTACATCATAAAGCAAAAAACGCCAAAGTAACTTAAAACTTGCTTTAGAATTGATCCTACATAACCTACAATTAAACAAGCACAGGTTTATGCTAAGACTGCCAGAAGTAGTAGGTGACTCCACTCTGCCTGATGGTAAGCAAGTCAGTGGAATCTAGAAGTAGCGGACACCATTCTAAAAGCCAAACTACTGGTATGGTGGCCTCCACTATGGCGGCTTAGTGACATGCTTTTTCACGCCCCGCTTAAAAGACCCAGGATCAAAATTAGATGGGAACACATGCGCTGGCAAAGTGTTCCAGGCTTTAATTGAGCGACAAAAGTATGCAGTGCTGAACCGTTTGGTTCGAGACCCTTTAAATGCCACTGTGAAAGGGTGGTACTTTAGTCCCGCACGTGTCGTTCTGGATAAAAAGGGAGAGGGTGGGATTAATTCCAAGAGCTCTTCAGAACACTCTCCATGGTAAAGGCGATAGAAGACGGCCATTGAGGCGTAAAGCTGTAAAGGCTCAAGGGTCTTAGTAGCCTCCGGGCTTCCGATGGTACGGATTGCTCGCCGCTGCAACCTATCGAGTGCATCCAGTTAGTACTGTGCGGAGCCATCCCAAAGATAAGAGCAGTACTCCACGCAGGAACGAACCTGTGTCTTATAAAGAAGACAGAGCTGCTCGGGCGTGAAGTACCGCCTCACCCTGTTCAGGACACCGAGTTTACAGGAGGCGGTTTTAATGACGCATTCGATGTAATTCTTGGAGTTGAGATCTCGGCTAATGTTAACCCAGGATACTTAGGCTATCCTGTAGTAGTAACGCTGTGTTCTGAAAAGAGGGAAGGGGAAGGAACGGTGATTTCTTTGCAGAGAACGCGCACACCTGTGTTTTCTTGGCATTGAACTCGACCAAATTCTCACAACCCCATTTAGAAATGCGGTATAATACCTTGTCGAGCTCAGCGACAAGTTCTAGGCGTTTTGCCTCGATGTCAGTCTGTTTAGCCGCATGATATCCGAGATATCGCCCATGCAATGCAATAAATGTTGCCAAAGGACAACATGCCATTGACATGCAGAAGATACAGGGTGGGCGACAGGACGGACCTCTGGGGCACCCCAGTGTTGACCTGCAAATAATTGGAGGCCGATCTGTCACAAAGGACTCTAATGCGGCGCTCACGCAGGAATGCGGCAATCCAGTTGCACAGCTGGGGTGTCAGACCATATGCTGGAAGCTTGGACAGAAGCGAACGGTGCCAGACTATCGAAGGCTTTGGTTATGTCAAGGCTGATGGCCAAGGACTCTCCATGCCTGTCCATAGCTTCACCCCATTGGTGCGTGATATACGCTAGAAGGTCACCCGTAAACCGTTTTGACCTGAAGCCATATTGTCGGTTACTAATTAACGAGTGACCCTCTAGGTAGCGGACTAGTTGGGAGTAGGGAATGAAGAACCGGTGCTCTTCTTGAGTCCCGAGATTTTCGGGATTAGTTGTTGTAGGAACCGGGAGAACCGGGACTTTCGGGACGCATTGGACACTTTGGGGTGCATTTGTCATAATGTCTAAAGGGGATAAAAACAATTGTATAATTTTTTTTATTTTTCTTTGTTTTGGAATACTTCTATGAAAACAATAAATAACTGTAAAAAAAATTTTGACAGAGGTGGCTTTAGAAGGGTGAAATTAGGGATGAAACATTGTATGGAAAGATCTTTGCTTTTGAAGTTAGCGATTTGAAATTTCAAAGATGTGTTGGTGTTAATTTTGCTTAGAAAGGGAAATGTCTGCCGCCTGACTCAGATGGTCAAAGAGTCGAGTTGTCTCCAAATCTCCGGAGTGGGAACGGTAAAGGCACGCGTAGACCCGGCTCAGAGAACCAAGATCAACGTGAAGCCAAAGGATGAGGTAGAATGGGTCCTCTAGGCAGCGCAGACGGCGAACGCAAACATCCACCCTGACGAATGCGCATACTCCGGTCTTAGCGCGAAAGCGCTCCTCGAGCACGTAGCCGGATAGTGCAGGTATGCCGTGTCGTCAGGGCGGCGTATTTGTGTCTCCGTTAGGAAAAGCCGGCCGTGCCGTCTCGAGGTGTTGGTGGACGGCGTTGAGGTTTGAATGGAGTCCACGGATGTTAGTGAACTCTACCTCAAATAGCGGGTTGGTGGGGGAGGAAGATGCCGCTGTTTGACCTGCTGCTTTTTTGCGTGCTGCCATGTTGGAGGGTGAAGCGAGGGACGTGGAAAAGATGACTGCCCTCGCAGCAAGGCTAGACAAGGTGCCGAGTATTGCTTCGTCATTTAACTGTGTGGCATGGTGGTAGCCGATCCGCCGGACGGAAGGGCCCTCGTACCCTCTCGGAAATGGTCGCCGGGTCCCACCATCCGGTCACCAACCGGCACGACGAACCACTCCGGGATTATGCGCGACCTGGTGGGGCAGCCTCCTAGGGTGGTTAGGCTTAGTTGGGCCCCTGTACTATGCCGCGGACGGCCAGCGGCACCACCGTTTCTACGGGTCTCCCTGGCCGGCGGGTCGACCCACACCACCCACACAATGACTCCGCGGATACTCAGCTGGTCTCACACATGCTGCGAGGATTGCCATCTTTGCATCAGTTGGGCCTCCGGCACTGCCACTCACCGAGCGAAACGCAATAGTACGAATACCATTACTCTTACGTAGATCTTCTATGAGAGGGTAGTACTTCTCCAGTCGATCCGACCCATTCATGCTGTAACCAGCGTGGATCTACTACTACTAATTTACAGTTTTTAAGTTAGATTAAATTTACAAATATTGAGCAATAAAATTACATTAACTTCATCATACAAATAGTTTCTCACTCTGGTCTATTTTTTAAATTTGCCATGTTCGTGTCAAGTAACCATTGACCAGCATTATGAGATTTTAGTTTATACACTGCCGCATAACACCTCCCTAATGAACACTTCAATAAGCCGCAGCCATCAACCAGCAGTCACTTAGGAACCAGGTTTGACGTTTAACCTATTAGATAGTTATTACGAATCTTCTCAAATTATGCCAATAATGATAAAAGATTAACGAACTATCTTCGTCCTTTTATCTTACAATCAGTATTATTATGGGCCTTTTGTCCCTTTAATAATAATTCGGCTAATAATTCGGAACGGCAGATTTATGTCTACAAAAGGTCCCTTCCTGTTTTTCGCAATCCCTAACAGGCAAAATAATCCCCGTCCCTAACAAGAATATTGAATTTCACCCGAATAAAAAACGTGATATCTGTAATACCTGAAGAGCCGACAAAGGGTTACCTACTGAATATTGTAAGACAGTTGCTGGACGTTGAGTCTCGAAAGTGATATGAACCGAGCTTGGTGTGCTACAGGCATCGAGTGATTTTTTAGAATACAGAAGTTTTCAAATAGTAAAAAGTTTGCTCGCTTTGGAATGTCCCTACTACTACCTACTGATTTTGATATCTCATATTGTAAACGAATAGAATAAACATATTGAATAGGAAAAAAACTGTTGTTTTGGCTTTTTTAAGTGGCTAAATTCGATACATTTTAGTGTTTTAAGCTGATAATAATATTAAGTATAAAAGTTTTGTAGCCAATGTGACTTTGTAAACTTTTTTACTCGCGTATTTTTCAAGTAGGTATTTAGGTAGGTACCTACAAACTTTGAGAGAATTTGATGAACCTGTAAAGTATGAAGGGAAATTTACTGAGTAAAACTTACAAAGCGTTTAAATAAATAAACATGCTTATTAAATATCATTATTTAACTTTCACCAAACTTAAACGTTGAATAATTTTTCCCCTTTCCTTTTTCCTCACCCCCCTCGATCCTTTCACCTATCCCACTCCCTTCACGGTAGACAGCGGTTTCGCAAAGTCCCTGGCATTTCAGGAGCAATGCTAGGGACTCCGCGTCGTCCATGAGCGACAGTTACCATTTACTATCACGTGGGCTGTTTATTCGTCTGCCACTGACGGCAATAAGAAAAAATATAAATATGAACTGATATATCCATTAAAATTAACCGATAAAAATTGACAATTGACTTAAACTTGCGTCGCACTGACCCTGAGATTGTCAACTGCCTGTGTCAGCGTAAACCTGAATTCCAGTCTCGACGCGTACGCGACAAGCGGCCAGTGGTCACGCACACATGCTCCGCGTGCTTGTAGTAGTGCAACCGATTCGCACGGTTGTATGAAGTTTTGCCATACAATAAAAGACTATTGGACCGTTATTATAGCTAACTTCTGTTTAAAGAGTGTGATGCATAATCTTTATTGGACTATATTTGCTAGTGATAGACTAAAATTCAGGAATTTCGGTTTTAAGGGCGTATTGTAGACAACAGTAGCGAAGAGTCACTTTTCAGAGGAGAGAAGCCGGTGGGACTAAAATATTTTGAGTTTCGGAAGGCTAGTTAGTCTTTAAGTAGACACGCAAGCAGTAATGGTTATAAGGAGGTCAGGACATATTTTAAAAGGGAATCCGGCAGGAATCGTGTTAAATGGACGCTTCGCCACTGGTAGACAAGTACCTATGCAACAGTACGCTATCGCCAACTAAATTAACTGTCAGTAATAAAGTAGGTAATAACTAATAGCAGAATACTTAGGTACAGGTATAGTTTTGAGAAACTGTATAAAATTTAATCAAAATTTAGTTTCGTGACATTTTCCGACTGTTGGTTAAGAGATCCCATCCCGCTCGAGCTAATCAGGCGGGTTCAGTTGACCAAGTGTGTTTTTGAATTGGTCAACTGATCAGGAACTGGTCAGGTCAAGTTAATGATTTCTATAGACACATAGAAAAATGTTGGACATTAATAGATACTACATTAATATATGTATTATGCGAAGACACACTACATTTAGGTACGTTTAAGTCAAGTAGTCCCTTTGTAAGAACACGAATGCTTATCGTATACGTAAAGCGAACATAACTAGCGAAAATAAAACACAAGCAACGGGTTTTTTTTTTAAACCTCGCCAATGAAGAATTAAAAATGTCAAGCATTAAACACATGGTTTAACTTGAAAATATTGAAAGGGATTGAAAATATCGTGTTTTATTGTAAACTAGCGGCCCGCTACGACTTCGCACGGGTGGACATTGGATAAATAAGGATGATTTTGTATGGGAATATAAAAAAGTGTTTTTTTTTGTTCAGGCAGTTTTTAAAATTTTTCTGTCCGTAAGAACCATTCTCGTACTGCAAGGAATATTATAAAAAAAGAATTAGCGAAATCGATTCAGCTGCTCTCGAGATTTGCGCTTAGCAACACATTCAGCGATTCATTTTTATATTATAGATATAGGTACATTCTAAACCATTTAAAATTCATATAAAATAGTCAAACTATAAAACTACAGTTTAATGTTCCCCAATCAGCATGTTTTGTTTCGCACCCGGTAGAACTAAATATAGTCAAGACTACGAGGCGGGCCGATTTTTTCTACTGGTCATTAAATGCGTTTAACGTTATCTGCACGCCTATACACAAATCCAAACATCAACAATAGGACTTTACCTTTTTAAAAGCGGGCTAAGCTGACTAGAAAAATAATTAAACAAATGAATACGAGTTTGTTTAAAGATCACTTAACCAAAGAGCCCATTTTTCGACGGTATGGTTAAAACGAATTTTGGCAGGATTTGGCCTACCACTAAATGCTTATAAGGAAGAGAAAAGTAAAAAGGGAGTTTTAATAGCTAAGTTATAAATAACTTATGTGTAGATAGAGATTGAAAAATAAAAGAGAAAGTAGGTATGTGCGGTTTTGTTTTGAACAGAAACAAACGAGTCTATTATTATGTCTACAATCAGCGTTGAACAGCGTGTATATCTTGGGTCCGCTTTCCATTAGACATACTATTACACGCACATCGGCACCGAGCATGCATCGCCCCGATTGTACGATGTTAAAACAGTGGTGGCCGTGATTATAAGTGGCATGATAGTTAGTCTCGTTCCTTGCAACTATTCACTACATTGGTACCAGTTTACCTTCAATATTCGATGCATTCTTTGAGTTGCATCTAGCTCGATATTATTATTGGTATTTGGTTTTCTTTGTTATTGATGATACAATATTTTAAAATAATATAATTGTAGTACCTAAATATTATATTAAAATGAAACACGTTACCACCTATAAATTTAAATGTCAAACAAAAATACATTATCTAAAGGTGTAAATAATAATATTAATAAAATTTTTTTATGAAAACAATAACTCCTTTGTATGAAGAAACAAAATAGTAGGTACCTACACATAATTGCGCAAACAAAGTCGATAATAAGTATATTCCAAGGTCTTTCACCCTTTGAGTTGATTATTTATTACATAGGTACTTTGAAAACAAACAAGTTAATAACATCAAGTCGACGGATAATATATAACAAGAAATATAACAATATGTACGAGTAGGTACATCGTCTCAATAGCGGTCAACGGTCAAGTATTTATTAATCGCACAATGACAAAAGTAAGACGTCTACAGATATATCTCCAATAGTATTTAAGATATGGTTATGGCAAGGTCTCTAGCACGGAAATACAGGTAATGCTTTCCTTAATACTAAAGTTCGTGGTACAGTGCTGTGTACGCATCAGTAAAGCCGCGCCTACTCGGTCATACTTAATTAACTAGGTACAATGAATTGAATCTTCAAGTACCTACCTACTGTCATCGTTTATTGACTTTAGCTTACCTACTTCTTGATAGATATCAAGATTGGTAGTAGTTTGAAATCCATACATGATTAATTAAAATAATCATCTATCTATTTATTTACAGTTGGCATTTCATTGCTTTTGGCTGAATTATTATAGAGAACTTACTACCCAATTGACGACGGAGCCATTTTGTGCTGCGCCGCTCGTGGGTACGAAACCGTAACCTTATGCGGTTATCACACGGCACCGCGCACCGCCTTGATAGACGGTGAAGCGGATCTCATGTCGTATTGGTCACTAAGAAATCTGTTGACGCCAAACATTTCCTTTTCTTACACATATAAGTATAAATATAGTTAAAGATATTTATTTTTAACTTTATTTTAATAGTATAAAGGTGCAAAAAATATTTTAGTATCTACCTACCTAAGACAATTCAGTTATTTCCTTATAAATTATATGTTTTATGATTTCGAGAGGTCAATGTTATAAATAAGAATATTCCAATACCTTACTGCAATTTACAGTCTGTGGCCATTCATATACTTCAGAATTTTCACGAACACCGCTCGACCGCGTTCGGTCCCAAAGAGATCAAGGCCTACCGCGGCGTTGCGCGGTGCCGTGAACAGCCGTGTGATTAAAAAAATGATAAAATTAAAAAAGTTGTGTGTGTGTGTGTGTGTGTGTGTGTGTGTGTGTGTGTGTGTGTTTGTGTGTGTGTGTGTGTGTGTTTGTGTGTGTGTGTGTGTTTGTGTGTGTGTGTGTGTGTTTGTGTGAGTGTGTTTGTTTGTGTGTGTGTGTGTGTGTGGATAAGGTTTCGGGTTGGTTTTTTAGGAATAGTCGAGAATGAACCACTAGATAAGTAATAATTAAGGATGTGAGTGATAACGGTAATGTATGGTATGTATGTAGTAATTGACTGGTAAATCTATACTATTATATAAAGCGGAAGTGTTTGTTTCTTTGTTTGAACGCGCTAATCTCTGGAACTATAAGTCGGATTTGAAAAATTCTTTTTGCGTATGATAGCCCGGTTCTCGAGGAAGGTTATAGACTATGTAACATCACGCTACTGGCGATGGGAGCAGAGAAGTAAGCAAAGACGCGGGTGAAACTGCGCCGCGGAAAGCTAGTGCATACTACGCTCGAAAAAGATTACCCTCTATGATTTCGGCAGTCGAGAAAATAGATTTCTAAATAGAATTACTGTGTAAAATTATTACTCAATTCTTTAGCTGTAAAGCAAAACCAGCGTGGCGTAATAATAATGTGTTTTTGGTCGTACACCTCCACTACTTAGGAAATGTTTGAAATGGAACATTTACACTTAGATAAATCCACTTATGAGTGTAAGTATAGTATGAAATGTCATTAAAAACCTAATAACACGTTATCAGCTCTCAGATAACTTGTGACCCCTATTATCTATGTACAAACAACACTCAGCTTGCAATCAGTAAGTGTAGCTACAACAACTAAGCCATAATTCTTTATTTATTAATAAATCAAGCTACTTCAACAATATACTTTTATTGACAAAGAATTTGAATTATAGCCGCCAATACGTTAAATTTTATGACGATGTGGTCATATGTGCTGTAAAAGCACAATCAAATAAATATATAAGTATTTGCTTATAGATGCAACATTATTGGTTTGTTTTAAACGAAAGTTGTATCTTTCATATTAGATCAGGTTTACGTATACAACGATACTTATACTTATAAATATTATTTATTTACAATTAGATTATAATTGCATGAGAAATGAGTTTACGATGGACATAAATTTGCGAACGTGTAAAATAAACATCAGATGCGTTAATATATTACCGTCTGCTAGTTTCACGATAACCTTGTGCGAATAATATACATATACAGGCATTATTATTATATTAATAAGCATAACTCTAAATTTATTTATTTGTGCACCTGCTTCGAAATATCTCTGCATCACCCTATGGTAGACTGGTAGAGAATGCCTCAGGCATTAAGTCCGCCATTACATATTTTATGTATAAAGTTGATAAATAAATAAATAAATAAATAAGTCAAAACATTAATGTGTAGTAAATATTTATAAAAAAGAAATATTTCTCAACCAACCTCCTACAACCTTCTGCTAGCCTAGTACAATTTTTGTGAAATATTTAATTTTAGGGTAATATTTACTTCGTTTACATACAACTTCATGCCTGTCTCCCATTAATGGAGTAAGCAGAGATTGTACTACTGCGTTTTTTATTCTTATTTTTTTAATTAAATAATTCAAACTAAATAATAAATAAATAAATAATAAATAATATGTGGACACTATCACACATCGTCATCTAGTCCCAAGCTAAGCAGAGCTTGTGTTATGGGTACTAGATAATAGAAATATAATACTTATACATACTTTTTTTTTTGTAAATACATACTTAGAATACATAGAAAACACCCAAACTGAAGACAAATACAAATGTTCATCACACAAATATTTGCCTTCCGCGGGAATCGAACCCACGACACCCGGCGTCGCAGTCAGTTACACTAACCACTAGACCAACGGTGCAGTCAAACTGCTTCCTCTTGACTGAACTTACCTGTCAAAAAGACTCAGGGGTCAAGACCGGAATGACTAAATATGCAGGGGAACAGAACGGAATTAAAGAATAATAATAATCTCAGGGGATCATATCTGGGGGATCAGATCGAAATAACTAAAAATATATAACACTGTTTCGCACATGGTGCATGATTAGGTATTCAAAATATTGGGGATCAGACCGGAATGACTAAATATGCAGGGGAACAGAACGGAATTAAAGAATAATAGTAATCTCAGGGGATCAGATCTGGGGGATCAGATCGAAATAACTCTAAAAATATACAACACTGTTTGGCACATGGTTCATGATTCGGTAATCAAAATATTGTAGTCAAAAGCTTATTAACCGACCACTGTCGAGTAAGCATTTCATTTCAGGAGTACTGGAGAAGCATATCCACCATACCGACAATAGAGCGTATTCGTATCGACGCCGGCGACGCTACTTGATTAATGGTGGCAGCCGGCAGCGACAGAGTGACCTAAACTTTAGGAAGCCAAAAAGTGGCGGTTACCACTTACCATAAAGTGGACAGCTTGCTCGTCTGTCATTACCTGTAGAGAAATCTGGATGAGAATGCCACATGAGTATTTAGATACTGGCACGAAATTCATACTCATCAGTATATTGCAAATGATGACAAGTAACAGTACCGTATACAATAGATACAGGGTTTACACACTGCATACCTTCAGTACAATTAATTTTCATTATTACAAAGGTTACTATTTAAATACAGTTTGTTTTTATATTATTATAATAAAAGAATAACTGTTATTCTGCGTGGCTTAATTCTATGTTTTGACCTCTAAACGTATGACGATAGCATGTTTGTTATGAGAAACTTAGGTCAAGAAATTCTGAACAAAACCCTTATTTATGAAATACCTTATGTTCCTATTATAAATATGTAGTAAAAGATAGTATAATTTAGTTATATTTTACTCATTAGCAGCTTACTAATGAGTAGCTATAAATTTTTAATGAGACTTACAGATAATAAAATAATCTTTATTTATTAATATTTATGATGGTTTAAAAGATAGGTAAACAGTAAATAACAACAACAGTAAAAGGTTTGCTTGTAATGCGGATCTACCTCTAAATAATTTAATGAAATATATTGATCAATTAACTTGAAGACTTGAAGTATGTAACTTAGAAATTGCGGCGCATACCCACTAAGCGAAACTGAAGTTAACATCAGATTACGAACTAAGCAATATTTTACAATAAAAACAAAAAAAATACCACGTAAAAGCATAAAAGTAGTATAAAAAATGCATTAAGTATCTGTACCTATTCTGAATTGACACTTGTAGGATGTAAATCATGTATAATAGCCCTGAAGCCGCAGACGGTCGTTTGATACGACGATATACATAACTAGATATCTATGTTGTTGGACTATTGCCAATTTCTTCAGAATTTTGATAACATTTTTGAGTTATGTGAATACCAACAAAGCTGAGGAACAAGTTAAAAACAACATAAAAAGGTAATAGGTAAAGGAGTAGATGAAACCACAGAACTATAAATTGAATAACCAGTTAAAAAGCCACAAAAACAATGCTGATACCACAAAAATGTACAGTATAGAAAAGTTTAAACACGAATAAGGTCCCGTTAACCCTTACTAGGTAGTTTATTAAATTCCCAGTAACAAATTTATTCATGTTATTCCATTCTTCATAAAACCCTTTTCTTTTATGTTCGTGATCAAGAAAATGTAAATAAATGATAGACGGCTACTTTTATTGAAAATCATATGACATGTGTACAAAGCTTATAATAACCGACAGAAAGATGCGCAATTAAAATAAGAATGCTCTGAGTAGAAATATGTGAAAACAACATAATCACAATAAGCTCCCGGGTATAATATTGCGCACAAAATGAAACTGACGGGATGAAAGTGACCCAGATGTGTACCTACACACGAATGTTACATTATTTAATTTGAATGAAATGATAGATTATCGAGCCTACCTCACAGATGCTTGCAATATCAGAGGTCAAAGCTACAAATCTAGCGGTGCTAGACGGCCAAGCAATGTGATAAGTGATAACCTGAGCTCATGAACGTCAGAAGGGCCAGGAGCACCAGATGCTTTTCCGTAACGACTCCGCTATCTAAAATGAGAGCTGTCGTAATTTCAGCCGAAGCAACAATATCTTGTGCTACCCATTGGTAGCTGGTACGCTGAATTCAGCGTTGCAATAAATGTAATTGTACCCTCTACCTCTTTTAAAACAAACACTTTTACAAAACAATTGAATATACGGCAGTATTTACACGGCCCATAATTGGAAGGAATGAACTCCACTAAATACGTAGTAGTATTTATATTATAAGCGTTAAGTAGTTGTTAGAAACAAGAATTTTACCACCTACTCAACATGGATTGGAAATTTCAGACTTAAAAGACCAAGTTTCATTATTGTGTCATTCTCATTGTACTTATATCAGTTATGCATTGGTTATACTTACACAGTACATTTAAATGCATTGGTACTTGGTACTTTGGAAGACACAGCCGCGTGTTTGAGAGGCGGGTCGCTTAACCACTAGGCCATCACGACTTGAGTTTTGGATTATAATTTAGAGGTCAATTAAGCAAAACGACTACCTATATTTTCAGTAATGTTCGCGGATCAGCTATAGACTTTTAGGATCAGTATTACACGTACAGTATTACGATACAACAGGTATTGAAACGAACAGTCTATACATTATTGCATAACAAGCACATCTCTAGCTTCAACTGCTGCTACTATCAATAGTAAATAGTTAGAGAAGCATAAAGAAACTAGAAAAGTCGAGCGCTTCCTTCATGCGTTGCCCATCTTACAAAAACCTTTAACTTTTTTCTTGACATCTCGTAAGTCTCTAGGGAAAATACCTGCAGGGAGCTACAACTTAATCGTACGTAGGAGAAAACTCTTTTATGTAATTTAAAATAAATTGTGTAAACATAACCTTTACAAAAAGAAAAATGTTTCATCTTGCCAATTAGCATACAACAATGTTAAAGTTAGAACAATATTAACAAAACGTTGTAATTATGTCCAACATTTGATTACTGGCTGTCTGCTAATGGTAGCTAGACAAATGAACATCCGCAGGAGATCTCCGCCAATAAAATACAAAGAAAGTATTTTAAGGCTTAGGTATTATAAGGCTAGGCCTTCGACTTTTTCTCTCTTTTAAGACATTATTTTAGGTCCTAAGCTACGAAATTACTGTATCTGAAAAGATTTAAGTTATGTTTGACTAGCTTTTTGCCTACGACTTCGCTTGCGTGATTGCGTGGATATCGTTTTTCCCATTGACACTGACACGGGCAGCTAAAATAATTCGTGAAGATGGGGTACCTATTTACTCAAGAGTAAGCAACATAAAATTGTCCATGCGAAAAACAATTATGCAGAACCTGTTCGTGATGAGTATATTGATGTGTGTTTGTGTGTATATGTCTCCCTGCAGGTATTTCATGCTACATATAAGCTAAAAATCATTATTTCCATACTATTTCTACTCCCCCATTCATAAAATTCTCTACTTCACCTACCTAAAGATATTCGCGTCCAAAAATATAGGTACAGTGCCCAAAAGCAAATTTTCACCACAATAACTAAAAAAAGATTTCCACAATGTTTTATCCTCATATAACCCTAGGTATAGCTATCCCTGTTAAAAAAATTAAAATAGTATTTTTTATTTTTGTTAAAGCGTGAAATATAACGTTTTATTCTACCCTTGTAAAGTCACCATCCCCTGTCAAAAATATTGATACGAGTATTTTTTTACTTTGAGAGCAGTATCCTAAAACAAATTAAAACTATAAATGAAAAGAATAAAGTAGTTTCATTTCATCATTTTCATTCCTTGTCACACCCTTAAGGGATGATTATTTAAAACCCTTTCTAAGTATACGTCTAGACATTAAGACAAAAACACGCTTCAAATTTCAAGTCACTAACTTCTTAAACAAAGATGTTTCAATACAAAGTTTCATCCCCAATTTTGGCCTCTAAAGCCACTTCTGTCCAAAATATTGATGAGAGTATTTTTTGTTTTAATAAGGGTATTATGTCTATCTCTTCCCTGCTCATAAAGTATCCTCCCCCGTGCATCTTGTCTCTCCCCTGTACTGAGTATTTTTCCTGGTCACTTATAAAACGAGATAAAACCAAAAAAAATACTGGACACTTTGTAAACGTTTTTAACTTAAATATTTTGAGAAAAAAAGTATAGTAAAATACAAATATTTAAAAAAAATGCCGCGCCGTCACTTCATACAACGTATTACCTCATAACTTAGAATTACCCATTGTTAAACAAAATTTCAAAACTGCAAGTTAAAAATGAAGAAATTTCATACAATCGTTTTCATCCCTTTTCTCACACTTAGGGGTTGAATTTAAATAAACCCTTTCTTAGTACACCTAAGACATTAAGACAAATACACCGCCAAATATGAAGTCGCTACGATCAGCGGTTTAGGCTGTGCGTTGTCTGTCAGTCAGTCAGTCAGTCAGGACAAAGTCTTTTTTAATATGTATGGATATGGATTACATAGGTATTGACGATTATTGTTGACATTCTTTTGTAAATTTTATGAAGATTATTAATGCCTCTACTATTGAATTACTAGGGACGGAAAACGATGCACTCTTTTAGTGTTTTTCATTGCCTCAACGGATTTGATTTTTTTCCTAGGAAAGGTCATCCAACTATCTAACTTGTTGAGGCAAGGTCTGCTGAGTAGATACGGAGAGTCATGGAGTTGTCAGAGAAGCTGCAGTAATATTTAAACAATTAGTTGTGTATGGACAAGCCAGAGCAATTGAAGAGTCTTGGTTGATTGACAACCAATAATCATTTGCAATTTTCACATTTAACCATAATAGCTCAAAATAATCAGAATTCAAGTGATCAAAGCAAAAATACATCGTTCACTTGCGGTATCTGATACATACATAATAAAAATAATACTAAACTAGCGTAAGAAACCTTTGTGATGAAGAATAAAATAAAGATATTATTCGAATTGTCCGAATTAGTACCATAAATCTTGTAATGGCGCAGTAAATTTGGTAAAACTTTTTGGTAAACCAAGGAAATAGATTAAGGTAAAATTGTAAATATTAATTTCATTAATAATTGAAACTAGGGTATCCCAAGGAGGTATTTCGGACTACCGCCTAAAAACAACCACAGCTTAAATAACTCCACCTGAATAAGCTTAAATAGCTCCACCTGAATTTTCTACTAATTTAGGGTTTAAGAGCGCCTTGGGAAAAGATTTGTCTCTTATGCGACAAGTACCTACACCGTATATAAATTTGATTAATAATATTTAATTAAATTTATGACTTTTGTACGTAATAATTAGTATAGGTAATTACCATTTCTGAATGTATATTTAAAAGTATAGTATATGATAGCTCAGTATCGTGTAAAACTATATCTCAAAAATAATAAATAGCTCGTAGATTTGTTATTCAATATTTATATCAACCGCGGCATTTCTTAAATGAGACAGTCAACGTTTCCCTATAAATTGCATTTTCCTTAACACCGTATGCGTATCCTATGTTGAATGTACCGTAATAAAAATAATTCAATACCATTTCGAATTTATCTAATCTTGGGGTAGAATGCAATGAATAAAATAAAATAGCTAAGTGAAATGGATGTTACAACACAATAAGCTTGTCGAAATTACATCCAGTAAGTGATATGAGTTAAATTCTGCTTCTTTTTCTTGTTTTATACGGTAAATGAGTTTCACAATCATGATCAAGTTTTTGCAGCGCGTCATAAGTAAACTTCTTCTAAATGACGAAGCTGCCGCGTGTCTAGATAAAAATGTAGGTACAAGTAATAGTGTCTAAACCTAATTAGGAAAAAATAACTATCTTGTAAAAGAGTGATTAGATTACCTACCTAATAACTCTCCCTACAAGTAAGCATTAAAAAGATATCCTACTGACCCATTAAAAACTTAAATAAAAATGAAAGCATTCTTTAACAAGCATTATACAAACTTAGAATTTTTTTTAATATAAATAATGTAAAGCTTGTTATTTCATTCAATCTGTCACTGTCACGACAGTCGGCTTTTTACTGCAACAAGATCTCCTTTTCTCTCGGGAGGGTAGACAAGTTATTTCAATATCATTTGTCATGAATAGTAAATACCTGTTAGGTTTCATGTACTAAACAGCTTAGTAAGATTTAAAAGAATTTTATACTAATCCGTGTAAAATAATGTTTCGTGTAGTTGCCTTACGTGTTTGTTCAAAACAACAAAGGCAAATGAAAAAGACAGTTAGGTAAGTAAGTTTGCTTCTGCAAACAATATTAATAAGATACTGCGTAAATGTACACAAAACGGCATTTTATGTTAAGAATTTGGGAAGTTCAAATAAGGTCTAGAATCGGCATCTGGTATAAAACCTATCAGTTCTCCATCATTTTAGAATTTAAGCTATGAATGACTAGGAATTCTAATCATTCATAACTCATATCCTATCTTAATCCTAACCCTTGCTTCGCTTTGGTTTTAAAAGTTTCATTTGATCTCACAACGAACTCCTACGGAAAATATCATAGCAAGTGTCGTAAAGCATCATAATAAATAAAATATAGACTCCTTACCCGCTGAATTTATTGATTTCTAAAGGTTAAAGAATTTTTCAAACAAACACAAAAAATCATTTTTCTCTTCATAATATTTGTTTAGATAGTCAACCGAATACCTACTCTATTGATTGGAGTTTTGCAACGAAACGGACAATATAATTATGTAATGTACTACAAACATACTACATATTTTATAGTAATATTTAAGGTAGTAGACTGAGCCGGCATCACCCGAGACGAGATGTGGGACGGAAATCTATTTGTCATTGTGGCGAACAAAGTGCTTATTCTCACAGTATGGCGGAAAAATATAACTTCTGTTTACCAGCTTGTAATAAGCTTTCAGTTAGATCAATTTACAAGGTAAATTGCAAATGAAATGTGCATTATGATTTGGTTATCGTTCGCAAGCACCATTTCGCCTCGGTAAGACGGCATTTTTCAGACGTCTAAAATTTGATCGATAAAAATACCTATTTTATTTATATTTTTGTTAAAACGGCAGAGTTTGTTTGTTTATTTGAACGCCCTAGTCTCTAAAATTACCAGTACCTTTAATTTTATTGGGTGAATGGAGATGAGGATGTTGGGCTATTTAAAAAAAAATGTGATTAAACTAATATTATAAAGAAGAAAGATTTCTATTTTTGTATGCAACGAATTAACTCAAAAACTACTGTATCGATTTTAAACATTCTTTTAGATACCATGAGAAAGTTACATTATCACTGAGTAACATAGGCTATATTACAGGTATATCAACGTACTCACACGGGAACGTTAACTACGCGGGTGAAACCGCGTGACGTCCGATAGTTGAGTATAAAAATAATTAAAAATTCAAAACATGGCAAACAACAGTAAATGTGATGTTGAGTTGTATAATAAATTCTATACTACTGGTGTAAATTTAACATCATCAACATCAGCAGCTGCATGTTTAAAACTCAGATGTTCGTCGATACTATGAACGCGTTTGGGAATTCATTGGAATGAATAGCGTCTACCATGAAAAAAATAAGTACTGCAAAACAAAGTAAAAGAGGCACAAAAGGGACCGTTCACGATTAAGTACAAAGTTTCGTTTTCTGCTACCTGCATTGCATGTTCGATGTTTCCAATGTTAACAGGCAGGTAGTCGACCCAAAGTCGTGAAGTTAATACAACCATGAACTGGGAGATTTGAACAAAAGGTCGGCATGCGAATAATTTGTCCTTATTACCATCTCTGGTGGAGTTTCGCGTTCACCTTGGGGCCATGAGCGGGTTCCTGTAATCTCCTCTTCCGCCGTTGACGGTCCGCGCGCCCCAATGTTCACGAACGAGGGAGCGAGCCGGTGCTAGCCAATTTTATTTAAAACTAGCTGTTGCCCGCGACGTCGTCCGCGTGAAAATTCAGATGTGTGCTTGTATGATATGATAATATTGCCTGCCTGATCTTACGGCAATCGTACATTGTATCAGTAATAAATATCAAAAAATGTCGTATAATCCGACTTTATGGTGAATCCCATTTCGATCCATTCACCCGCTACCACTAAAACTGACGAAATTTCACACAAACTTGCGACTCCTATTTGCCCACTTAATAAGGATAGTTGCTACATATTTAAAAAATGAGATTTCGTGTTGGGCGAGTGAGTGATCTTTTGCTTATATATAGCTTAAAATTCTGCTTAAATTTCTAAACGCACGCATAACAATATTTGACTACCCATAAATTGACGGGTTTTTCTTGAAATTTATTTTTCTTAAATTTTCCAATGTGTTTAATAGTTATTCTGCTATTCGGGACGAAGACAAATCCAACAAAGAAAAACCATGAAAATCGGTTTAACCGTTCTCGATTTATAACTGTTCGAACTTACCTGACTTTGTTTTATAGGTATAGGTATATTAAGATTTGCAAATTAAGGCGGGCGGCGCGGCGTAGTCAATATAAAAGGTATACCACTGCATACTTTTTAGTAAAATAAGAACTGCGTATTGACAAGTGTGTGATACGTTAATGTTGAATTACTGATTTTAAGTTAGGTACCTTTTCAATATTTTGCAGGTGACATTGAGCTGGCACGCGTTTCAAACGAATTTAAACCACAACGCTACTATATGATGGGCTAGTCTTATTAATACTTTATTTCATAATAAACATTAAATTCAGTCGGGTTACTCAAGAGTAGATGCAGTCAGCCCTAAAAGTCGCGGACCACATCCATATTGCCATAATCCATAAACAACGTAAGTAACATGCATAAGTCGCTTACCACGACTAGTGCCAGAAGTAGATGCACATTGTAGAAGTTCAATATTAACTAAACACCACATTGTGAGAATTATCTGAACAAAAGTACCTTAAAAGTAAAAGTAGTATCTGTCAAAAGTACCTGATCAATATTTATCTCGATAATATCTGAACATCGCGCGTTACAAATGTAGCTAAACATCGTTAAATTTAATGTTTGTTTCAGCTTTCTAGTGTTTTATACATACTTATACCAGATTGTCAAAAGTAGCTGAGCAATATAAACTGTATAGCGGTTGTTCAGTTTTTTAAAACAAAACGCAAAACGTAATTATTTATTATTATAATCTTTTTAATTAGGTATTTCTTGCGATTAACTTTTTTTTAAATATCAAATCAACTACACTCAGACCCAAAGTAAGCATATTTTATTATAACTTGTGTTATGGGTAAATGCGGATATACATATTTACTTATTTATTTTTTGTACATACATACGTATTATACATAGAAACACCCAGCCACACACTTATTCAAATAGATATGTTCATGCACACAAATATTTGCACGGAGCGGGAATCGAACCCGCGACCTCTGCGTGGCAGTCCATATAAACTACACAGTACCACCGAATCTCAAAGGCAGTCAATGATCCTAATGATCAACTCTACCATCTAACTACAATAAGGCGAACCTAAAAATGAAATAAAAATAAAATCTTGAGTGACCTTCATTTGCATCCCTATAATCTTCGCATACAGTAATTGCGAAACCCAAAATTTATTGCAGTTAAGTTTTTGTTCAGCTACTTTTGACAATCTGTTGTTTAGGTAATTCTCACTATGTGGTGTTTAGCTTACTTTAAACTGCTAAAATGTGTATCTACCTACTTCTGGCGCTAGTCGTAGTAAGCGACTTAGGTATGCACGGTACGTTGTTCATGGATTATTGAAATATGGATGTGATCAGCGACTTTTGAGGCTGACTGTACCTCCATAATCCAATGACGTACCTAGACGAATATTTAGATACATTATTTATTTTAAATAATGTATCTAAATATTCGTAGGTAGGTAGGTAGGTACCTACGTTACGGCCATTTCGTTTCTTTCATAATAATAATATGTATGACGAAATAATAGATAATCTGTATAGGTACCTACCTATAGTAGAGATCAGATGAATAAGAGTGTAGGTTTATATATTAAAGTATTATATTAAAGTAGGTATTTTGATATAAAATAGCATCGTATTTTAGTAAGTACATAAATTCATATGAATTACCTATCTAAATATTATATATATTTTATATAATATTAATAAGAAGTACCTCTAGTATGTAACTATTTATATTGTACACCGTGAGTAGTTAACTACCTACTGCAAAAATTTGAGAAATCAAAATTGGTAGGTAGGTGTGTACCAATATCTATAAATAGGTATAAAATAAATTGTTTCTTTAGGACTTGGCATTTAGTACAACCGTACATTACAGTGTGCTCTGCGTAGTAAGTAGAAATAAATAGGTAGGTAGGTATCTACATTTGTATTCTTGACTGTTAATAATACTTATTAATTACCTAGGCTAAATACGCTATGTGATTTACTATAGTATTATGTACCTTCTTAATAATGTTTGTTATTAAAATCATGATCGTGAAAGAGGTAATGTAAATTAATAAGTGCCTACGTCTCTTTTTATCTTACGTCATTTCAGTGTAATAGAATAGGACAACAATGAAAATTTCAATGAATTCATTCAACTTCAATGTCATAACAATGAAAAAAGGATTCAATGATCCGTGTTTTTGATTAATACCTACGTTAATTAGTTAGTAATAAATTACAGAAATAGTAACCTTGACATAACAACATATTTTGTACTGTTGTATCTCGAGTACCAGCATAGAATTACAGTTGAAATAGTCGTTAGTGCATGTATTTAGTGCCAATGAAACTGTAATTATTATGGTATGTAACGCCATGCGCCATAGATGCCCTATCATTGTGTTCAACTACGACACCAGGAGTATCTTTATCCCGGGCTGCCAAAACCAAACACTGAGAATCTCGCCATTTCATTATAAATTAATTTTACATTAAAAATATTCATAAATATACTCACAGGATAGTACATCCCCTGCGGCGGCAAAAAAAAGGCCCCTGATCCCCACAGCTTGCCGTTTGTATTTACTTTGTGTTGCACAAAAATACACTCCACGCACGCCCTTTTGCCGGGCGTAAACTTCCACAACACTAACTTATAAATTCGAGGTAATCATGAGTATTTAATGGTTTATCAATGAATATTACTAAAATAATTAGGGTTGTTTTAAGTTTTAGGTTATGTGAGTATAGCGCGGAGGAACGCGCTCTAGCACTGAAAGCGGTTAATGTCGATGTGCAACAACGGACGGGCACGGGCACGCGTGGCCACTCAACGAATCGCCTCGCCCGTTCAAATCACGATGTGAAAGACAAAGACAGAAAACTTTGACGGCGCGACCCGACGTTTAAAGCGAGACGGAGTTATGTAGCGTGCCTTTCCGCACAAAATTACGGATGATTTTCAACTTTTCGGTCACAGTAACAATCACCACAATACAATATTATAGCATTTTGTGACAAAATGATTGAAAACAGTAACATAAAACATTTGTGAACTACTTTAGATATTCTTACATATGTAGGTACCTACCTAATTACTTAAAAAAAATTAAAGTGACGAGTTTTTAGTAGCGGGTAGGTACTTATGTAGAAACCTATATTATTAAAATCTAAGTGTTGTTTATTAGATACCTACGTATCTCAACTTATTTTTTTTATAAACAACAAAGTACAAACAACATATTTATATTTTTATTTTACATTGAATGAAGAGAGAGAGAGGGATACTGGACGGTAGTGAACCCTCCCTTTGTTGTCCCTGTCGCAGTGCCGAGAACGGTTCGGATCAATGAATCGTCCCGGGCCCCCCGCCCGGACGCGGCGTCATCCCAACCAACCAACCTATGCTTAGCGCTCCCTCTCGTCTCATCTCATTTTCCATTTACTTACCCACTCCCGCCCGTCCCACGCTCAGTACGCTCACCCATGGTTTTGATACAAATTGCTATTATATATTTTTTGCCGTTATCGTAAACAGAAAGGATAGGAGTATTAAAAGATAATATCCATATAATTATATAGGTATACTATTACTGTTTAAATTAAGACTTCGTCTTTACAATATAAAATTAATATAGGTAGGTAGGTACTTACCTAAATAGATTTTTAAAAGCCTACTTATATATTGAAATGTGGTAAGTTTGGATTTAAATGTACTGTACTCACGTAATGATGTAAACTAATGGTAAACAATATTTAATTAGTTTAATTGTGTATTTTGTTATTTATATGTTACTTAAGTACTATAAACTACTCACTACTTTACCTACCTTTGGCATTAAGCTCGCCTTTGTACAGTGTTTTGTGCATACATACTTAGATAAATAAATAAATAATGGTCTGTTTTAGCCCGAGGTATTATTTTTTAAATATGTTTATAGGTATACCTAGGTACGAATTTTTGTCAGACCACACTAGGTAGATATTTATTATCTTTACTAGTATCTATTACAGTTTGCCAAATCTTACATTAAGCTGTACCTATTTACGCGCAATTTGCGTAAAAAGAGATAGGTAGGCATCTACATAATTAACCATAATATTTTTCCATAAGTTTCAATTAATAGGTATACCTTTTATTATTATATTATGGCAATGTACATTGTGTATAGTATAGATAAACAAGATTCATTAAAAACGCATGCCGATAACTTTACTATAAAGCAAACAAAACTAAATCTTGTTTTGAATTTTATTAATGATTAGAATGATAATAAAAATACAATAGTGATCTTGTAAGGGAAATACATGCTGGTACTGCCATCTATTAAAGTATGGTGAACTACTAACAAGCTAACTTAGCCCGTTGAACTGGGTTCAACCCATCAATAGAGTTTTTATCGCTTTGTTTTCCTTACTCAATCTGTCAGTTTATAAAGCTGGTCACTAGATGTCAGCGTGAATTCTAGACAAACAAAAATCATTTCATGTACGTAAGTAACCATTCGGTTTTACAATAAACATGAAAGGTCCTAGAAATAGGTTCGCTGGTCATGTGCGTGTGATGTGAAGGCCACTTCAATCATTAACAAAATCAAAATTTAATCATTTACCTACTAAAGGATTTTAATGTAGAGTACCTACCTAAGTAGGTACTTAAGTTTGTATATATAAAATTTTACTTTAAATAGTTTAGAAGGTTTTGAATATAAATACCTACTTACTATCTACATAGATTGTTTACAGAAAGCTGACTTTAAGCTGACTTTAGGTACTGAGGATGAAGTACGCAGGTGCCTAGATACGGTACCTAGGTACACCCTCATGTAAAAAAAATTATAATCATTATAATTGCATCAGTTTAAAATTCGACTGGCATTGGTTTTTACTAATTACGAGGTCTACCTCGTCGGACGTGAGTTGATGTGTTTTTATGTAGGTACATACTCTAGCTATGATATTATTATAATTGGTAACATTAGCTTCATAGTCATGTTGATATCGATCAATTATTTTTATGACTTTGGAATACATACTCGTTTGTATAGCTGCCCGGAAACTCGATGAATGGTATTTACATAAGTTTTTATAGGACAGTTTCTGGACATTGTATCTATACTTACCTACTTCTAAATGGGTGTGTAGATCATTTTATCCTTGATCTCAATATATATACAGCCTTCTATGAAAGACTGGTAAGTAGAGCTAACAAACAGATACAAGACAACAACACGAGGCTAGATACCTAGGTATATTAGCCACAGCTAGATCAACATTGTCATAAGATTCGAAGCTAAAATTTCCGAAGGACCTTTGTCGTCTCTCACGACGACAATAAGTCATCAACTCATCACGTGACCATTACCAGCTGAACTGGTTGTAGGCCTTTCCCAAATGTTTGACATTACACGCTTAACGAATTGAAGTTGGTGAACGTAGTAAGGTATTATTAAGAACGAAGGTAATACTGCTGTTCGTTTACCTTGACTCATATGACACTCACCGATTGTATTCGAGACCGGCACGGGAACAATACAGTCATATATAAGTAGTAAAGGACTTTATTGTAGGTAGGTATATGAATATAATACCCAAACTGAACACATACCTACAGCTCTGATTTCTCTAAAGCGAATGTATTTTGATATTTTTTTAGAATAAGTACTTAGAGGATGCTGATATCCTGATGTTGCCAAATCAATCTATTTATTTAAAACAAAAGATTTTTAATATTTTAAGGTAACTTTAAAATATTGTTAGGTTAGCTAATAAGTACCTAATTACGCAATAACTTGAGACAAAAGTGTTGCATATCATGGTAATAAGTATAATATATATGTGGGTACATGTGTATAGTCGTATGGAGCGACGTTCGTAACTTTATAAAACCAGTCTCAATATACGCTTGAAGCTAACACTTGTGTCTTTTATCAAGAAGGTCCCATAAGTAGGGACTGAATAAATTAACAGGCTTGGTATTACATGGATCTCACAACTTTTTAGAGTAGGTAGAAGAACTGAGTTGCGAGACTTGGTTTTTTTACAAGTTGTTTTTGATGGCATCTCATATCTTTTTGTAGCCGAATATGTAACTTTGTAATCTATATATATATTATATTTATACGGAATTACAAAGTAATTGCAGTTGGTATATCTAGAAAACTAGACCAAAATTGCAAAATATTTTAGTTTTTCCTTGATTTATATAGGTACTTAAAACTAATTGTATTCTAAATTTGAACCTTCTGTGTCTGCTAGAAGTGCCATAGATTTTTGATGATCGTTCAGTCAGTCAATGAGTGACAATATTAAGAAACTTTGACTAGGTAGTTATAATTTATTGTTAAACTACTAAGTAAGTAGTTCAAATTAAATGAAATTTAAAATATACCGTAATTATACAATGCCTGCTTGGTTACTGAAAATTTAGGCTAAGATGTCGAAAACGGCCTGAACTGTTTTGAGAAAAGGATGGTCGTGCCGCATTTTTTCTCGACTTGGCGATTTAGATTTATTTATTATTTATTCGATTAGATGCCTACATAATTAGCATGATCAATACTTTTAAAAAAGAAATTATTAATATTTAACATACCTAATGTTTAAAATAAATAACAAGTTCTCGTTTAAATATCAAATGCACTAATAAATAGGTACTTATGTATAATTGGTAGGTAGGTATTCATTTATTTGATGATCGAAAATATAGCAGTACCTACTTGCTTGAAAACGATGCATGGTTAAAAATGTAGGGCGATTTGAAATAAATGCCTAAACATCAAAATTTTTGTGTAAAAATTAATTTTAAGTTCCTACTTATTATTATCATCCACTTTTGTTCAATGTAGATACAAACTACTAAAACAGTCGACTTACAAAGGTAAGCAATTTTTCCCGTTTCATTAAATTAAATTTCTCATTAATGAATTTGACGTTAATCATAATCTTATACATAAAGATTATGATTAACGTGATAAGTTTAAAATTCCAAATCATTAAAAATAGAAAAATTTTGCTACTCAGATGAATGCAAAATACATCCAACTTTCGCAACCGCTCAGTATACTGATAATTTTAAATATCTTTTAATATATGAGTATGGATATTTTTACTGATGTTTTTAAATTACTTTTTAAATTTAAATTCTTTGTAAAAAGTTACATTGTTATTTGCAGTTTAAATAGATTGTATACGATAATATAGGTTAAAAAATAAACACAAAAATATTGACTGAAAATAAAAATAAAATTAAATATCTAAAAAGTTTCATAACAAAATTAACATACCCAGATACATTTATCAATGTAGTCCCATTCTTGATACCACTCACTTAACAAACTATACTTTGTATCCATTGCGGGTAGGAATATAAATATAAATTATTTTATAATTATTATTTAATTTTTTGGAAAATATTCTAAATATAAAAAGGTATTAAATTGATTCGATTTTTAAATTCAGTTCAGGAACTGAAGATGATGACGATGATGATGAGAAGAAGTACCTTATTCCAAATTCAAAAATACAATGTTGATTTATTATTTCTTTGTGTGGATATTATAGATTAGTTAATAGATATAGGAAACTATAATTCTGACAAAACTTAAATAAAAAATTTAATTCACCATTTTGTGGTGGCGGCCATCTTGGCCAAAAACAAAAAAAAAACAAAATCAAAATCGGTTCATCTGTTCGGAAGCTACGATGCCACAGGCAGACACACGCGCGCGCAAGCACTCACGTATGCCCGCTCGCACGGACGCACGCACTCACGCACGCATGCACGCACGCACGCACGCACGCATATACGCCCGCACGCTCACACACACACTGAGAGACACGTCAAACTTATAAATAATATGTACATAAATTACCTATAAATATTTCTAACCCAGGTAGGTATTAAAACACTCACTGATAATTATTAAAGGATACAAAAGTGGTATTTTTATTTTTTAAATGCCAAAATCGCTAGAGTATTAAATAGGTAATTCATCATTACATTATAAATGTAACCACCAGTTGCAACGACGTAACTTAAAAAAATCTTTTCTTATTAATCTGTCTGTTAAATAAAGTAAATAAATATATTTGATAAAGGGTTTGTATCAGGGACGTCGGATAACTGGCAAAGTCAAATTCATTCATTTAGATCACGTGCATAATACCTAAGATCAAAACTATAGAAATGTCAGTCCTTTGACTACAGCGAATTGGCTGAAAAGATAGAGCCATTAGATAAACTGGCACAAAGCTCAGGTCACCGTTTTAATCGCCTGATAATTACAATTTATTTAGTCTCTTATTTAGTCCGCAAATTTATTAATTAGAATATACTTACTCAGGTGATTATTTTAAAAAAGTTAACAGTTTCATTTTTACAAAATGTTGTAGTGGAGTTTAAAACTAAAACTAAACCAGGAAAATTCTGTAACTGAGAACGCTGTCATTTATGTTTACTGATGGCTTGCATACCCGTTAGTGATTTTTTTTTATATATTTTTTTTTTATATTATAGCCTACCAAAGTGACTCCACTCCGCCTGATGGTAATCAGTCAGTGGAATCCAGCAGTGGCGGCCACTATACCAAAAGCCGTCTTAAACTGATGGTATGGTGGCCTGCACTATGGCGGCTGGGAATGGGGTTAGGGGAAGGGAATGAGGGAGGTGAGGAAAGAGGAAAGGGGGAAAATTGGGCCTCCGGCGCTCTCACTCACCGAACGAAACGCAGTAGTACGGATACTACTACTCTTAAGTCGATCTTCTATGAGAGGGTAGTACTTCCCCGGACGATCCGGCCCATTTATGCTAAAATCAGCGTGGACCTACTACCGTAATCATCTCGTATCTAATGTATATAGTGGAGACCACTTCATGCGCTTAAACTCTACTAATCTATCTTCTCAGCTAATGTAAAGCTTAGAAGTGGAGTAACATTTTATTTCTAGTCAAGACATCGCTTTGCTAACTACAGACAACCTACACATACATACCTAACTTTACGCCTGCCTCCCATTAGTAGAATAAGCAGATATTTATAGAATGCCATTTGCTGCGATCTTTACATAACCTTTGCCTCTTCAACATTCACTAATATTTTCATACACGTACGTCGCCGTCGGTTACGGGTGCTGGTAGTTGTACTCTGTAATCTGTAGTTGTACCCTTTGGTAACACATCATCTATTAGGCCCGGTATGGCTTTCTAGGACGACCTCTACCGATTTGTCTAGTTATTTCCGCTTCATAAATTTCTTTTGTTAGCCTACTTTCATTTGCTGTTTTTGTAGTGAATATTGGGTATGGCACCCAATATTCACTACCATACATAAATGTTGGCACTAGTACTGCTTGTACTATGGCTAGACGATTTAGTCGGTCTTATTGTCCTAGCCATAGCCGAATTTAAGGTGCCATTCCCCCTATTGCCCTCTTTCACTCTTCTTTCAATATCCCCTTCACATTTTCCATCTCTGGTGAACATTGAATGTAACTAAACATATTCTTTCACTTGCTCCACTCTTTCATCTGCTATCATTATTTGGCACTCAGTCCTAGTTTTATCCCTCTCAATTACCATTACTTTAGTTTTCTATGTCACCATTTGTTGCAATTCATATGCCGAAAAGAAGATTTACTTTTGACCAGTCGGATTTGAATAATTATTTTTGCGCTTGATAGTCCAGTTTTAGAGTAAGGTTATAAGGTTATGTAACATCACGATACTAGCAACGGTAGCAGAGCAGTAACCTAAGATGTAACTTAACGCAGGTGAAACCGCGCTGAGGGAAGCTAGTACATAGATAAAGTTGACCACAGTTAATCCCTCACCACTCTGTCATAACTTCATAAGCCTTTTCTAGAGCCATAAAAGTAAAGGAAGACCTATTTATGTTTAGCTAAGGTCTTTATTGCTATTAACCTCAGACAAAAGACTTGATCCGTACACCCCGTAGTAGTAGTAAATCCACGCTGGTTTCAGCATGAATGGGTCGGATCGACCGGGGAAGTACTAAGTACCCTCTCATAGAAGATCGACGTAAGAGTAATGGTATTCGTACTATTGCGTATCGCTCGGTGAGTGAGAGTGCCGGAGGCCCAACTGATGCAAAGATGGCAATCCTCGCAGCATGTGTGAGACCAGCTGAATATCCGCGGAGTCATTGTGTGGGTAGTGTGGGTTGACCCGACGGCCAGGGAGACCCGTAGAAACGGTGGTGCCGCTGGCCGTCCGCGGCATAGTACAGGCGCCCAACTAGGCCTTACCACCCTAGGAGGCTGCCCCACCAGGTGGCGCATAATCCCAGAGTGGATCGTCGTGCCAGTTGGTGACCGGTTGGTGGGACCCGGCGACCATTTCCGAGAGGGTACGAGGGCCCTTCCTTCCGGCGGATCGGCTACCACCATGCCACACAGTTAAATGACGAAGCAATACTCGGCACCTTGTCTAGCCTTGCTGCGAGGGCAGTCGTCTTTTCCACGTCCCTCCCTTCACCTTCCTACATGGCAGCACGCAAAAAAGCAGCAGGTCAAACAGCGGCATCTTCCTCCCCCACCAACCCGCTATTTGAGGTAGAGTTCACTAACATCCGTGGACTCCATTTAAACCTCAACGCCGTCCACCAACACCTCGAGACGGCACGGCTGGCTTTGCTTTTCCTAACGGAGACACAAATACGCCGCCCTGACGACGCGGCATACCTGCACTACCCCGGCTATGTGCTCGAGGCTGGAGTTTGCGTTCACCGTCTGTGCTGCCTAGAGGACCCATCCTAACCCATCCTTTGGCTTCACGTTGATCTTGGTTCTCTGAGCCGGGTCTACGCGTGCCTTTACCGTTCCCACTCCGGAGATTTGGAGACAACTCGACTCTTTGACCATCTGAGTCAAGCGGAAGACTTAGCGCAGGAGCGGTTTCCGAACGCGGAACTAGTGTTTCTGGTGAACTGGTTGGGTTCTCTCAGAACAGACCCTACGGGACGAGCCGCCCATGCATTCGCTCTCACGCATGACCTGACGCAACTGGTAATCCATCCCTAGCGGATACCAGACATTCCAGGTCAAACGCCCTCTTTGCTAGACCTACTGCTGACGAGTCACCCAGACCAATACAGAGTTTCGGTCCACGCCCCACTGGGTAATTCCGACCACTGTTTGGTCTGCGCCTCAGTGCCTCTTGTTGCTCCCCCACGACGTGCGGAGGTAAAGCGACAACTATGGCACTACACATCAGCAGACTGGGACGGTATGCGGGATTACTTTGCTTCTGTCTCATGGGCATTACGCTGCTTTAAAGACACAGATCCGTCGCAAAGTGCTACTGCTGTCGCTGGTGAATTATTGTTAGGTATGGAATATTATATTCCACCCTCAGATGTCACCAGTGCTGGCAAAACACGTCCCTGGTTTAACCGAGAGTGCGCCGATACTGTTAAACAAAAAGAATCGGCGTACCGCGCTTGGATCAGGGTCCGAGCAAGGTGCGACCCTAGTTTGGATCGCCTAAAAGCAGCGTACAACAACTAGGGAATGCAAGAGGGCTTACATCAGAGCGGATGCCCAGCGCGTTGCACGGATTGGGCAAGAACTCATTTCGCATTCTACGGGTAGCCGTAGCTACTGGCGACTAGCCAAGGCCGTGCAATCCAACTTCTGCAAGCCTTCGCTGCCCCCCTTGAAATGTCCTGATCGATCGCTGGCCCACGAGCCGCAAGAGAAAGCAAACTTGCTTGTATAACTCTTTGAGGCTAACTCCCGAATCGACGACCGTGGCTTGCACCCGCCGACTATATCTGGCTGCGACTCCGTTATGCCTAATATCCGTATTAGGCATCGTGATGTCCGTGCGGAACTAAGGTAGCTCGATGTTCGGTAAGCCAGCAGACCGGATGGTATTTCAGCGGTGGTTTTCAAGAAATGCGCAGCGGAGTTGTCTCCTGCATTGACGCGCCTATACCGCCTATCTTATTCCTCGGGAATTGTGCCGGAGGCTTGGAGAGAGGCGAATGTTCAACCGATTCCCAAAAAAGGGGATAGGTCCGAGCCAGGAAACTATCGACCCATAGCTGTCATCTCAGTTCTCTGCAAGGTGCTTGAGCGGATAATAAACTCCCAACTAGTCCGCTACCTAGAGGGTCACTCGTTAATTTGTAACTGACAATATGGCTTCAGGTCAAAATGGTCTACGGGTGACCTTCTAGCGTATATCACGCACCAACGGGGTGAAGCTTTGGACAGGCATGGAGAGTCCTTGGTCATCAGCCTTGAAATAACCAAAGCCTTCGATAGAGTCTGGCACCGTTCGCTTCGATCCAAGCTTCCAGCATATGGTCTGACACCCCAGCTGTGCAACTGGATTGCCGCATTCTTGCGTGAGCGCCGCATTAGAGTCCTTTGTGACGGCACGGCCTCCAATTATTTGCGGGTCAACGCTGGGGTGCCTCAGGGGTCCGTCCTGTCGCCCACCCTGTATCTTCTGCATGTCAATGACATGTTGTCCTTTGGCAACATTCATTGCTATGCAGATGATAGTACAGTGCATGGGCGATATCTCGGACATCCTGCGGCTAAACAGACTGACATCGAGGCAAAACGCCTAGAACTTGTCGCTGAGCTCGACCAAATATTATACCGCATTTCTAAATGGGGTTGTGAGAATTTGGTCGAGTTCAATGCCAATAAAAAAACACAGATGTGGGCGTTCTCTGCAAAAAAATCTCGGTTCCTTCCCCTTCCCTTTCTTCAGAACACAGCGTTACCACTACAGGATAGCCTAAGTATGCTAGGTATGGACATCAGCAGAGATCTCAACTCCAAGAACTAAATCGAATGCGTCATTAAAACCGCCTCCTGTAAACTCGGTGTCCTGAACAGGGTGAGGCGGTACTTCACGCCCGAGCAGCTCTGTCTTCTTTATAAGACACAGGTTTGTTCCTGCGTGGAGTTTTGCTCTCATCTTTGGGATGACTCCGCACAGTACTTACTGGATGCACTCGATAGGTTGCAGCGGCGAGCAGTCCGTATCATCGGAAGCCCGGAGAGACCCTTGAGCCTTTACAGCTGCGAAGAGACATCGCCTCAATGGCCGTCTTCTATCGCCTTTACCATGGAGAGTGTTCTGAAGAGCTCTTTGAATTAATCCCACCCTCTCCCTTTTTATCCAGAACGACACGTGCGAGACTAAATTGCCACCCTTTCACAGTGGAATCTAAAGGGTCTCGAACCAAACGGTACAGCACTTCATACTTTTGTCGCTTAATTTTATTATTATTATATATTATATTATATTCTAACACATGCACACAGCGCCATTTAAGCCCAAATTAGGCAATTATATTTGCTTGTGTTATTTATAATTAAAGCCTGGAACTCTTTGCCAGCGCATGTGTTCCCATCTAATTTGATCCTGGGTCTTTTAAGCGGGGCGTGAAAAAGCACCTCACTAAGCTGCCATAGTGGAGGCCACCATACCAGTAGTTTGGCTTTTGGAATGGTGTCCGCCACTTCTGGATTCCACTTACTGCTTACCACTAGGCAGAGTGGAGTCATTTTGGTAGGCTATTATTAAAATAAAAATCCCATCGCCTATCTAAATCGTGCTTGCACATCCTATATTTTCTTTTCAGTTATAATACCTATCATTTGTTCGATTAAAATCCTTGCCAATTTACCTACTACGCGCAGGAGGCTAATGACGCAGTAATTCTTGAACTCCTGCTGTGAGCCTTTGCCTTTATATAGTGGCACGATAACAGCCCTACACCAATTATTGTGTACAATCCCGGACCGCCAACATTAATTATATAAAAGGTACAGCAGGCTCGCGATGTTTTCTCCTCCCTCCTTGAGCATTTCGGCCGATATTCTATCATGCCTTACCACCTTTCGTGATTGCGTTACTTAATAATTTCATCCATACTTATCTCATTCTCTATCCCCATTTCATTTCCATATTTATTACTACAATACTCTACTAAACTTTCGCGTTCAAAGAGGCTTTCGAAATATCTTTTACATACTGTCTAAATTTCACGCTGCTCTCTAGTTATAAACAACATACAATTTCTAAAATAATATTATTTATGTTGTTAAATTATTATAACCGGACAGATATTAAGGTAGTTTTACTTCAATACACAGAAAGATATTTGATTTCGATAAGCGCTTTTCGTCAAGAGTACCTAACTCGTCAAGGATCATTGACGACCCTTAAGAAAAAAGAACGCCGTTGTACCCTCGATTTTTTCTGAGCAGGTCATTTAAATCTACCCATAGATAACCAATCGTTTTTGGCAGGCCTGGACTTTTTCTGGAGAGTTGTTACAAATTAAGGTTTGATTTCTTTGAAAATGTAATTTTTCGCACTAAAAGACAAGAGACAAGCTCTGTGTCGCTGTATGAAAATATTTATGATTCATACAAATGAGCAGAATGAGAAGATGATATTCGATACAAATATTTATCATTCATAAGTTTCTCGTGCACAACGCATTGAGGTACTAAGTTGATATATTGTTATTATTCTTAAAAGATACATACCGTGCGCAACAGTAATTTGAAAATCGCTCCGTAAACGCTCTGGGATGCAGTTTTAGTTTGCACGATTTGATTTCGTAGACAACTATAATTGTTTTAGTGATCGAGTAGATCACGAAAATTATTCGTAGGTACGTCGACGTGCGCCAGTGGCACGGTAATATTATCTGTAAGTACAGTACTCCAACTTCATACAAACGGGCAAAGCGCGGGCTGTGCCTACGCGCTTCGTTCTCGACATGCGTTTTTTTTGTTACTTTGTATAATTCAAAGTAAAGACGTGGTATTTTATTATTAATAAGAGTTGTTTATTGTACTGTGCGTATGAATAATACTAGACAAATTAATTGCCAATTAAAGAACAACACGCATGTTTATTGAACACTTCCTATTCAATTTATAAAGTATTTTATTTGTTTAATATAAAAAAAGGATATTTACAATCACTAAACTAAATGGAAACACAAAGTAGGCAAATGTAATTAAAGTGCTGGAGGCAGGCAGCCTTATCGCATGTTTACGTACCGCGCGGCTGTAGGCATTTATTTAAAAAATACGGCCTAGTATATATACAATACTGTATAGATAGTATTACCGTACCAGTGGGGCAGCTTGGTGGCTCTAGGCCGAGAGAAGTGGCGGGAATTGCATTGCATTTCCGCCGACAAGAGTCTACTGAACTACAGAAGTTTTAAATTTATGATGGATAGTTTAAGATACAAGTTTCAATTCAATAATTCAATTTACCTTTGAAGTGCATCAGAGTATTTTCTCAACTATTTAAATACTCACTCATGCATAATTCGTTATTTTACGTAACGTAAGTATCTTTAAATCATAAAATATAGATACATCTCTGTGAATCTTTTGCCTCATTGAATCGCAATTTTCAGCATGTGGGAAGACGACTAAGGACAATTAATTATGTTATAATTATAAATTACGTCAATTCTTTGACTTTTCTTTGTGTCTGAATACAATACTAGGCTCGCTCTCTATTAGGTGGGAATTATTTTACCTAGTTAGCGGAAAGTGGGTGTAAAGTGTACATCGCTGTTTACCCGTTTCGTGAAAAAGGGTGTTGTGATTTTGAAATTAATGTTTTCAAGTAAGTACTTAGATCAAGTCATCTTTGGATTAGACTTTGCTGTCATCAGATATTTAAAGATTTTTTAAATAAGACTGCCAACTGGACCTAGTTTTATATTTAAGTTGGTATAAAATGTAATTAATTATTAGCTCTGTGATACGAACTCCTTAGCTTTTTCACATTATAAATACTTATCTTTTCTGCTTTTATTCTTGAAACAATAGTTGTGTTTATTCAACAACTTTGTCTCAAGTGTATCGTAGAATTTTATCATATAATACAAAGAGTCTATTTTATCAAAGGAAATTTACAAAGTTTACTCTTCTTAATGTCTTATTTAACGTGTTTATGTTTGAATCTTTGCCAATTTAATTACACACAAGAAAAATGTATTTAAATAAGTAAATTGTATTAGCTGGGTACTGAAGAAATTACTCGCCTTAGTTTGACTTAAGTGCTGAGTATTTAAATTAATTCAGTTATATGAGGTTTACTTACTGTGTTATATAATATTTTTAAAGAAAAACAGAACATTATTTACAAACACCTCTAGGATTAGTCTTCGTGTCATGACCGAGATTCAGAGAGATGAATATTACTATAAAAGTATCCTTGTCGAGACACATTCTCTGCATACCATTGTATGTACATACCTACATTATAGTAATACAGTTAAATATATTACGAGCACTGCCTAATTTGAATTAAAGTATGATAATAGCGATATGTATAATATCAAATCAAAGCAATCGTGTGAACTAATTCACAAATCCTCATCATTGGCAAATTCATCTATCTAACTATACTATTATATAAAGTGAAAGAGTTTTTTTGTTTGTTTGAACGTACTTATCTCTTAAACTACCAGTCTGATTTAAAAAATTGGTTTTGCGTATGATAGCCCAGTTTTCGAGGAAGGTTATAGGCTATGTAACATTAACTGGCGACGGGAGCAAAGCAGTGAGCAAAGACGCGGGTGAAGCCGCGCCGCAGACAGCTAGTTTATTGATTTTTATGACCGTAGCAGCGTTTAAAGGTTTAGGAATAGCCGCTATGCCTGTGGTTCTCAGTTTTCACGTGCAATCGTTTTTTCAAGAAATGCCGTGTCCTAATAGAAAAAGCCATTGCACGTGAAACGAGAATTCGTGAGGGTAGTAGAGCAAATTCATAAATATTATTCGTGATATTTGCACATCTTCTTAAATTGGCTAAAATTATACCATTTTCTTGGTTGTTTGAGATGTTTTCATGGTAAAATATGCTGCAACGATCATAATTTGCCAATTATGATGATTTGTGAATTAGTTCACACGTTCGCTTTGCTTCGGTTTGATATAATATACTATTTAATTATCACACACACACACTCACACATACACACACAAACTTTAATATCATCAGAGAACCCCTAAGATCAAAACAGCTGACGAGAAACAAAGTTATAATAATATATCTTGATTCACAAAACCTTATTGCTTATTTTATTAAACCAATTATTCTTAACGCTTCATGAATTTTCTATCAACAGAATCGAGAAATTTTAATGTTATTTCATCCTTAAACTTCTCACAAACTTCGAATTTCCAAATGCTCTCTAGAAGGTATAATAAACAGATCGTCGTTTTCTCATCAAACAAAATTATATTCTAACAATATTACATCAAGCAGGAACCTTTATACTTACTTATGTTAAATTTTAATATTATTTATAAACCTATAAATAACTCTGAAATGTCAATGTACCGTATTTAAAATACCTAAACTCGCTTCACTTCGGTATCAAAAGTTTCATTCGGTCTCACAACAAACGCCCCCGTAAAATATTATTGAAATAATGTCATATTGCATCATTCAGTTTTACAAAGACGCTTAAAATTTTCATGTTTTAAAAAAGACTTAAAAAATATGCTTATAATAGTAATAATATAATATTTCAACAACTACACACAACGCCATCTAGAACCAAAGTAAGCATATATTATAGCTTGTGTTATGGGATCTAGAATGCGGATATACATACTTAAATACTTTTTTTTTGTAAATACATACATATTATACATAGAAACACCCAGACCAATGCAAATAGATATGTCCATGCACACAAATATTTGCACAGAGCGGGAATCGAACCCGCGACCTCTGCGTGGTAGTCCATACACAGTACCACCGAACCACAGAGGCAGTCAGTTAGTTTAGTACACATAATAAAATAAAGCCCATCTTACCCGTCATATTAGTAGCTTTCTAAAGGCGAAGATTTTTTAAATCGGTTACGTAGATCTTGATTTAAATCGCAACATACAAACAAACATACAAAAACTCAATTTTTTTCTATATATTATTAGTTTAGATATAGAAGTACAAGCTTCTATGTAATCGATATGAGATGTACCTATATTAAAAGGCAAGTAGGCAGGCCGGTTTCGCCTCCGTTTCGCTGTCATGTCCAGATACAAGAGGAAATCGAATAGCTCGATAAAATAAACTACTAAAACGATTAGCGCCTATTTGCCGAATGTACCGTATTGGCTAAATTTAACTCCGATCATTAAACACAGTTTCCTCGGTTAAAGAGTAAAACCAACGCAATTTATCTCCTTGATAAGTAGCTAAGTAGTAGTAGATAAGTATAATTATGAGAAAAGTATATTATATACTTTTCCATATTATCCTCATTATTTCACCATACCTAATATCCACTAGGTGTGATTGGATACTATTATGCTTGATTTTCGCTTTGCATTAGTTTCTCTGTATTCGGTCCATATAACACGATTTGTAAGTGATTGAGATACTGATTTTAATAACCTTTTGGCCGTCATCGCAAATAATAATAGAGACAAGAAAAGACGTTACAGTTTCCAAAAAGTCGAAAAAAGTGGTGTTGTCATTATATAATTTAAGAGTGCATTTTTATTAGACATACGAGTAGATAATAATGTCAAGATGTAAATTTCAAAATAAAGTATTTACTTTTTAATTTAGTAGGTACATAACTACTAGTTTTTATTTTGGTTTATAATTTTACCCGATATCTTTTAGCTAAAAACACCTTTATGATTTAACAAACAGTTGTTACCTAATTTACTATAGTGACACTAGAACTAACTAAAGCAGAATTTATAGACTCTGTATTGAACTTGGTTGAATTTCAACAAAATTCGCCCTCGATCACTCCATAAAAATCAGGTCATCCCAACAAGCGAGAAAATGATGAAGATCTTTTAACACACATTGGTTCATGTCGTACATATTTATGTATTACCAATAAGGAAAAATCGGTTACCCGTATATACCTGCCATCTAATATGAATGCGCATATTTACGTAAATTTAGTTTCGCCGATGTCGGTTTACTAGCTTCATGTTCGTCTCTTATTAAATTTGATAATTTTCTGCTTTTACCTCTAACAATTTCAGTTTACATGTTCTTCTATTGAAATCGTTTTTGGGTTTAATTGTCCTAGATAGAGCTTATCAAATACATACAATAGCAAAAGATCAATAACACCAAGACCCACATAGAAATATTCTTCTCACTTTCTACGGTCCTGTGGTCAATAACTACGCACTGACATTGTATTTCAGTTTCATAACTGAATTAATTTTGATTTGTAGACCAGATCACGTTTTCAATTTGTAATGCTTGCTCATAGACTTCTGTAACGGTGACCTGGATGTTTTTCTACTGCTTGACGCCACGTTTTATAGTTAGGTATACCGCTAGACGCACTATCTTATTGCTAGGATGGTTCTTTCTATTGGGAGCACTGAAAGCTACCAATTATCAGCTGGGATCTTTACCCCAGCTTTACACAGCTTTCTGTTTTGCCTTGACAGCAGCCTTCTGTAAAATAACAGGGAGATACTTTCCTACTCTTGCTATTACAATTTTAACTTAGAATCACATTAACAGTACATTGCCTCTTTTAAAACTCTATATTTCTAATGTAGTAAATAATTAGAACTGAGCGTAATTATCTATATAAATCCTTATTAAATAAATATTAAATACGATTCTCTTTCAACATATAGGTATAAATAAGTTCTAGCTGTGTCTTGAAAGTTATATACGATGTAGGTAGAACCGCATCGTACCTATATCATCATGTCACGTAAAGGCGTTGTATTGATATTGTACCCAAAGCGTGCGTAGTTGGGTACAAAACTTTAGCTCTATATCTGTCTCTACTAAATTAAATCGATGTAAACTTTTTATTAATTCTAACTTATTTACTAAAAGTTAAACGTACCTAAGGACAATTAACGCTGAAGTGATCTGTCTATTAACTATAATAATTAGGTAACTTAAATTAATGTGGAATACTTAGTTAACCCTTTCATCGACACTACTGTAGACACAATAGATGTTTTATTGTCATCACGGCCATATATGTTTACTGTCCCGGAAAGTGTTAATTTAGTTTTCATTGAGCCTAATTTTAAAACCCAGTAGATTTCAATCTTTGTAACTACATTTGTCGTACGTTTTTGAATGTCGGAAAATCCTTGTATTGACACAGACTTGTACGTAAACCTAAAATACCTTAAAATCAAAGTAGGTAGTTAAATATTACTAACAACAGCCTTTTCTTTATACTTAAATAGATAATTTTTATTATATAACTTTACGATGAGTATATACTACGAGTAGAAATTTACCTAAGTCCTTATTTTTATGAATAAAATACCTATATAAATTGTCGTAAATAAACTACTCTAGGGCAATGAAAATATATCCTACTACTGCAGAACTTCTCGTCACAATTATTTTTGTCTAGACTTCTATTTAGATACCTACAGTATATTGTATATTTTTTTGTAAACTAGGTAGGCACATAGCTAAAGTAATATGATGACGACGAAACTTTTTAAATTTAATGCAATTCTACCTCACACTTCAGACGAATGGCTCCTTGAATTCTTTGAGTATTAAAAACGTGCCAATTCTTTGCTTCGGGTCCTCAAATCAATTATAAAGTCGTTTCGATTTACAAAAAGCATTAGCTTTCTTTGTGTTGACAGTAAAGTAAGGTTGTTACTCAACTTTCCTTCAGAAGATTTTTTGTTTTCAATAAAAAGTTTATATTACGTTAGACGAAGACTGGGATTCTTCAGCAAACGTACCCAATAATAAACAGTAGGTACGTATTTTTTAACGTTTTTGTAGCTCTCTACAATTTACTTTTCTCGAATAAGTTAGCAGTTCAGTACATACTACGGTTCAATCAGTGTTTGATAAGTTGAATTAAAAAACGAATAACTTTCAGGATTTATTTAAATATTTATTCTATAAATATGTTTTTGTTCAGACCGTAATAAATCTTATATTTTTGGATGGTTTAACAATAGGTTGGGCTAGGAATAGAAAAAAGGATTTAAAATGAATTTTTTGTTGTGGGTTGACTGAGGGACACAAATAAGTTGAGTTAGGAAAAATAATCAGTGGGATGACTACGGAACAACCCATATTGAGATGTATTTGATACCATGACTGGTATGTCACTCAAAATGCATGATCACTGTGCAATGTCCAATTGCTACCATGAGATATGGATAACATGATGGTAGCCTTCACTACGGTATCAAAACATTTATGGTACTATTAATTTCGTTTCGACAGATTTAGTGTACGGATTACCACGCAGAGGTCTCGGGTTCGATCCCCGGGTCGGGAAAAAAGATATTGGGTTTTTCGTCGAAAACATTTCATTACTAGCCCGGAGTCTGGAATTGTGCCCGATATATGGCAACAGGCTCGCCCCCTGTTAGATGAAACCTAAAATTAAAAAATGGACAAATGTGCATTAAATTTTTATATTTTTTTTTTTATATATTTTAGCCTACCAAAGTGACTCCCCGCCTGATGGTAAGCAGTCAGTGGAATCCAGAAGTGGCGGCCACTATACCTATTATATATACCTAATATATTTATTCTACAAAAAAATCTGTGATTTGTTTTGTCCATCTGTGACCACTTCATTCATGTATCATGTATCATGTATGTACCTTAAATCTCAATATTACTCAAATATATAAACTAAAATTTAAAATTTATTTTTCTCGGTTTCACCTGTGTTTTTGCTTACTGCTCTGCTCCCGTCGCCAGTAGCATGGTGTTACATAGGTTATAACCTTTCTTGAAAAGTGGGCTATGCAAAAATATTTTTTTTAATCTGACTGGTAGTTTTAAAGATTAGCGTGTTCAAACAAACAGACAAACAAACTCTTTCACTTTAGTATAGAGTATAAATTTATAAACAAAAAAATACAAAATCTGTGCTTAGATCTTATATACTCATAAGTACTTGCTTATTTTCATTATTAATAAATTTAGTGGCTATCAAAGTCACTTTAACGATATACTGGTAATTTACGTCGCCGTCGGCAGATGATAATATAGGTACTTACTACCTACTCAATTTCACAGCGGGCACGAGTTCTATATACCTAGAACTACTTGAATATTTATATACAATGTTATTTATAAATAGTATTCGTAGGTAGACACTTTCTGATACTTAGGCACCTACTACAACTGCTGGCGGCTGGCCTTCAACTTCTTAGCGTAGACCAACTTATTTAATTGCCTCCCTGTCGCTAAATTCGGTTTCAGCTTAACTACCTACCTGCCTGCCTGTCAAATTTTAGCTACACAGGTCAAGATAAGTGTGTAGCCAGTAAGCATAGGTAATCTTTGAATGGCTTTTATATACTGAGTGACACATGAAAATAATTTTATAAAGGTTACTTACATACAGCAATTAGTATATCATCATAATGATCATCGAGTCCTTCTGCATAAATGTGTGCTCTATGGTATTAGAGGCCTGTGCCTCTGCTGTCTTTTTAGTGGATTTAATGTTATTTAAGTGATCGCATACAATGTGTAGAGATAAATTGCATGGACACAAAACAATTAACTACAACATATCAATCTAATTTTGAATATAATAGGTATGGTGTTCCCCAGGGGAGTGTTCTGGGACCCCTTTTATTTTTAATCTATATAAATGATTTACCAAAGACCACAAATTACAAGTGTACATTGTTTGCAGATGATATCTCAGTAGTACTTCCTCATAAAAAAGATGATGATGTATATAAACAATCTTTAACAATAGTAAACATATCGAACTGGCTAAATCAAAATAATCTTACGGTTAATATTGCCAAGACTAAAATAGTACAATTTAGAAATTACAATTCCACCACCAGTGATTTAAACCTAAGTTACTGTGGCCAAGAGATTGCGAAACAAAATTCCCATAAAACAAATATGTACACGTGTAAATAAATTTGTATATGCCCTTAGGAGAATAAGGAAATTAGTTTGTGAAAGATCTGCACTATTAGCATATCATGGGTATGTGGGGTCATTACTTAGGTATGGACTACTGTTATGGGAGAACTCGACCGATATTAACAAAGCGTTTATAACGCAGAAAAATGTGTCAGAGCTATATGTGGTGCCTCCCCATTAGAATAAATTAGGTCTTTTAGAGGTTCATTAGCAAATTGATGTAACTAGTAGGTCTAAATAGGTATCAACACATAATGATCTCGTCTTATAATTTAGATATTGTTTCATAGATAGTTTTTTTTAGCCTTAATGCGTCTGTTAACTTTTCTTAAATGTTTCAAAGTAGCCTAAACTATAGCTGCTGTGTATATTTTTGCATACCGTAATATTGCGGTAAGACATGCTGTACTGTTTACAACTTGTAAACATCCTGTTACCATGTTTTGACCAAATTAAATATTCTTTATTCTTGATTCTTTAATAAAACTCATATGTTTATACTTATTTATTGGTGATGGCTTTGCTACAGACCTTAAGTCCGTGTAACTACAATTTTTCCTTTATTTGAATTTCATCAGGATTATGAACGTTTTTTTTTGGAAAATTTAACAACTGTTTGTTCTAGGTATTTCTTGAGACTCAATGAGGGCTGGTCCTTAAGAATATTCTATGTCCTCTGAAAAATCTAAGGATTTGGGTCTAGGCTAGACGAGGACTAGATTTCAGTTTTCTTTTATAAAGTCCGGAACATCAACTTTGTAACAAGCTTGGGTAGTTCGTGCCTAGTGACCAGAAAAATTTTGCTGGTGGTGAAATACTCGCAGTTTTTGTTGAACCTAAGTCCAGTTCAGTTGGCTAGAAAGCATCATTCCGTGCAGCGATAAACTCGTAAAGCTACACTTTCCCGCACCCGCAGATCACGGGGACTTGACGCGAGACGTGACAAGCATGGTAATGTTGGTAGAAGACACTTTGCGGATTCACCCTTGCTCGGGTTAGATCCGGTTTCATGAATTATTATCGTAAGTTTAAAAATTAAGTAACAGAAATGTGCTAGGCGGTCGAAGAGAACGAGAACAATCCTAACAAATGATGCAAGATATCTGTTGGCGACTCAATTTCATTTACATTTATTTTTAAACAGAAGTCGTTTGTTACAGCATGTGTAGTTTAGGACCCCAAACAAATTTAAACAAATTTAGGGTAACTTGTGTGACCTAAACAGGTATATATTTATCACACATGCGCACCGTTTTATTTCAAAGCTTGTGCGCATTTCTGTGTCTTTATACAACACAAATACAATAAACCTGTCAGTATTATTGTAACTTGTAACAAAAGCCCTTCAAGAAGTTAATCTGAAGCTATTGGAAACATAAAAGTAGTGTATTTAAAATGATTGCACTTATTGAGGCGCTCACCACATCATCAAGGATTCTGTTTGTCCGTCACACCACTACGTAAAATACACTGCCACGAATAGGCTTATGGGTTATACCTACGCCTATGAATATTCACAAATGGTTTCGTATTATTATGTAGGTACCTAGTATAAATTTCCTAGGAATCAGTTACTTATGTTAATTGATATTAATTTATGTAGGTTTAAGCTGTGTTTGTCTGTCAGTCTGTCAGTCAGGACAAAGCCTTTTATAATATGTATAGATACATAGACAACTAGCGGCCACTCACGGCTTTGCCTGGATAAATTATCCTAATTCAGTCCTATCTTATTGCTGAATTTCTTTAGTCAAATTCGGTCTTAACAGATGACGTCGTTTCAAAATATTGTTATTGACTAACAGCCTACCTTTGACTTTTATTGATTAAGTACATAAAGATTATAGTGCATCAGTTGTACTAACTGCATTTACAAACTTGTTGGAACAAAAATCTAATGTAAAGTTAAATTTGTAGTAGACTATATTATTACCAATATACAATAAAAAGTCCGTGGCCCAAAACAAAAAAATATAATATGGTTGATAAACAAAGACTTTACCGTAGAAGAAAAATAGAAGACCACTCGTTTCTGTTAAGGCATGAAGGTACACGAATAATCTATATCTATATTTTTATACTATTAGAATATGAATAATTATTTTTGTGTTTGATAACCCAGTTCTTGAAGAAGGTTATAAGGCTATATAACATCACACTTTTGGCAACGGGAGCGAAGCTGCCGATGTAATTTTACGCGGATGAAACCGCGCTGCGGCAATCTAGTGCAAAATATTTGCAAGTTTCTTCTTTTTTTGTGGCATAATTTCTGTCCAATAGCAATCCTACTAGGTAATTATACTCTCATCACTTTTCATTTTTTCTAATTATTTTACGTTTTTACGCCAAAACAACATATTTAATTCATATTAAGCTTTAGTGAAATTAAACAATATTGGTCTCGCTTGACTGGAGATACTAAATCAATAGCAATTCGTTCACCTGTAATAACAAGATTGATGACCTCTGCCGGAGAGCTTATGACCTATATAATATGTTTAGATATGTACTCGTACATAGTACAATATACCAATATCAGCCGTTCAAAAAAAATTCATCATATCAGGTTTTTTGATAGATCAAGTATGATCGCTAACTATGGGTCTTATCAGAAGGCTCAAAGTCACACAGAGGACGATGGAGCGGGCCATTTTAGTCTTCCTGCGCGATCGTTTAAGAAACGAAGAAATCCGCAGGAGAACTAAAATAACCGATGTGGCTCGCAGAGCAGAGTAGCTTCTCTGAAGTGGCAATAGGCAGCACACGTAACTTACAGAACTGACGGCCGTTGGGGCAGAAAGGTTCTAGAGTGCGACCACGAACCGGAAGACGCAGCGTCGGCAGACCCCTCACAAGGTGGACCGACGACCTTATAAGGTTGCGGGCAACCGATAGATGACGGTGGCAAAAATTGGGGGAGGCCTATGTCCAGCAGTGGAGGTCTTTTGGATGATATGATGATGGTTGATATCCTACTTTTATTTAGTGTTTAAAAATTACCATCATAATCCGTTTCATATAAATTGTACGGTAACTATTTCATTACGATCTCAGCCATTGTGTCATTGACATTGTACAAAGCAAAAGGATTATTATCTGCTAAATTGAACTTTGCATAGAAGTACCTTCTATTTTTTAAGAATCCTGTGACATAATTAACTAGATTGATTAAGAAAAATGTGCATAAATTAGGCTTTTTTCCTGGAATTTTAATTGAAATTTGCGCGAAAATGTGGATGTCAACCACCTATTGATGTTTTTTTGGGTTTGATGCTTAGTTCCAACAAAATAAAGATGAAAGGAAAAATCGTCAAACTATGGGTTGAAAAGTCTGAATGTTAATTAGCCTTGAACAAGCGTGGTAATCAATGCTATGCCTTCTCTATTTGAGAAGAAGTCTTTAACCTAATTTATATAACAAAATAATAATAATCTCGTTATTAAACGAGATTATTATTATTTTGTTATATAAATTTGGATTAGATTTTACATAACTTTTGCAACGATACATTTAATTATACAAAGCAAAAGCAGGTGGCAGCAAAGGAAAAGCTCGGCAATAAGCTTATTTATGTTAGGTAGGTTTGTTTTGTTGACGCAACTTTTAGAGAAACAAGCAAAAGTTTTATCTGGTTGTATTTTTTGTTTCACAATATTATGAGAAACGCAGAAAGTAATTATAACAGAAAGCAGTTTACGATTGAGAATTCCTCAAGGTAAGCTCCGTAAGCTCCTTAATTAAATTAAAAAGATGATGCTTCATTAGGCAAAGCTAACCTCTGGCTGTTTGCAGTCTCTACTTGTATTAAGTAAGTTTATGAACAGAAAACCGGACAATTGCTAGTCGGACTCGCCTACCGAGGGTTCCGTACAAATTTGTAGGTGCATATTACAAAGCAAACTGTTAGGTACTACATTAATTACATTACGTTAACATGACACGGTTGACTCAATTCAAAATTAGGACCGCCATTCGTAACATAAAGATTTAAAACACTTAGAGAAAAGTTATGAAGAAATGTATAACAGAAAACGTACGAGTGTAGAATGCATTTTTAAAAATCGACCTATTTTCGAAGTTATGAAAAGATTGGCGGTATCTAGATGTGAAAAAATATGACAGCTAAACTTATAGAAAATCTTTTCAGCTTTCATTAAGTAATGCTTTCATTAACAAAAAGATGTACGACGCACCATTTTCGAGATGTAAGCAATAAGCCAAAAAATAGGACCATCATTGTGTTCTCCCCTCCCCCTCCCTCTCGGACTCACCTGTGAGGGGTAAGGGCATTTAATACGTTTATCTCATAACTAGTCCAAACAAAATTCCAGAGATTAGCGCGTTTAAACAAACAAACTTCCTATTATATAATAGTATAGATAAGCATAGATTGAATATTAAGCACCTCTCAATCGTTCGCAGGCTGAATGAGCAAGGAAAGAGATTAACGAATTAACTAAGAATACAAAATGTAATATACAATTAGATTCCGATATCGAGTTCAATGACGAAAAACGAACCGAGTAATTCAACGGCAACGCAACCGGCCGGTTGCGTTGCCATCGCATCAACGAATCGGTTCTGATGGCAAAGCTTGCCGGAAATTGAAACCATGACACTGCATTGCCCGCACCCGTCCGCTTTAGGAACGTTTACACACTGACCTTTTACAGCAGTATTGACAGACTTTATAACACAAAGTAGGTAACTTTCAAACTTATGTATGCCTTGAACTTTACTGACTTACGGTAAAGAAAAACTTTGTGAACCTATTAAAAGAAGGCTGAAATTGTCAATCCGGCTTAAGTAAGCTCAGTAATTAAATCACGTCTTCTCTGTATAAATTAAATAAAATGAAATATGTTTATTCACATAGGTTAAGTAAATTAACACTTATGAACATCAAAGTTTACAAAATGTCAGCAAATTAACCTACAGCCAGTTCGCTGACGAAGTAGAGCCATGAGAAGAATGGCTAGAAACTGAGGCCTCTGTTTTTAATCACCAGGTTATTACAATTTTTGTAAGTTACAATTTCAAGTAGCATGCAAAGTGACACAGGCAATACACTTACAAACAGACTAATATATATTTCAAGAGATATTTGATTAGTGACTGAATTAAAAGCGCAGTAGCATTAGTAGTACCTAGGTATACGCAACTTATTAAAATTGCTTACCTATCGTTACCTACTGTAAATGACCCAAAATACATAGTAAGATTCCTACACTACTCTACAAAATGCAGAGAAAATGTTTAAAAATAGAAACGTGAAAACATATAATACCATTTTGTCGGTTTTAAGTACTCTTTCAAAGTAGTTCAGAGTTCAGAAGTAGAGCCATAAGAAGAACTTGCAAGAAACTCAGAGAAAATGCCTTTATTCCACCGATTAATAAATTAGTACATATTATTAACAATTTTAGTAAATGAGCATGTTTATCCTTCTACCGTTATCTGTGAGGCCTAACGCAATGCAATCACATAACCACATCTACACAAACTTCCTTTAGATGCCATACAGACTTTCATATAAGTAGTAGTTACAACAATTTCATCTTAGGTCTTCCTCAACTCAAAAACTAAGTATTTGCAGTTATACCGCTGCAAAATTAAAATATGGACAAATAATAATGAATGATACCTACTAACAAGAGTGAAAAGAGTTGTTGGAATCAAAATATTATTTCATTGACTACGTACCTACTCCTCTTTGCCAAATGCTGTATGATTTATCTTACTTACAAGAAGTAAGAAAATCCGACAGCATTTGAATTGAAATAACACCTATAAGTATGTAAAAATAAACTAATACCCCTAGTTACCCATGATACTGCTTGAATTGTTATTTGGAAGCTAACAATACGTGACTGCTACAGATTATCCCCTTATTTTTTTTTTACATCATAAATTTCAAGTAGGTACCTAAGTGACATTAAAAGCGAAAGGGCGAAAGTTAGTTGAGCTATGCAACTAAATTTTGGCAGGCAAGTACCTACCTATCCAACTATGTGTATTTCTAGGTTTCTCTTTCGATGGGTTATTCATATTTATTTTGTATGATATGGCTAAATTATATATATTTTTTATACAATTAAGGTGACAAACAAGCATACTATAGGCCCGCCTGATGGTAAGCAGTTATCGTAGCCAATGAACGCTTGCAGCACAGCAGCACCAGGAGCATCACTAGCGCTTTGCCAACCCTGTTAAAAACATTTTACTCCTTTTTTGAAGAACTCTATGTTGTAGTCTCTCGGGAATTCCTTGATTGGATTGTTTGAGCTAACACTAAATATTGCGTTAGGAGCTAAACTAAAAAGCTCTTATTTTATATCTAAATTGCGAAACTGGAGTTAGGCAACCACTTTTACTTTCACATTTCAACTATTTTTAGCAGTCAATACTAAGTAAGTACCTACTTTTGAGTAAACAAGAGCTTTGCCCACAACACATCGTGCAAAAATGTTGTTGTATGAAAGCCCTTAAAACCCATACGAATCCTTGCTCGTTCAGCCTTAATAAAATGTTATAGCTAATACACATCGTATGACAAACAAATCCTTGAACATTGATACACAGGTTATTTTTGGTTATCGTTATAAAAACAAATAACATCGGGGATTATTTGAACTTGTATCCAGTGTACTTTGAAAGAAAATGAGAGGGAAGATTATGTCGTGAGTGTTACAAGAAAACTTTAATGAAGTTTCTATAAGTAGGTGTTAGGCCGTTTCTGATTAGCAGGGCAATGCTGCAGCTTTGTTTATCGATACCTATACAGGTATCCATTTAATGTATCGAAACCTGCATAGGTACCTATTGTTACATAAAGGTGGATGTACTGTAATCCATTTGGATTAAATTTTAAGTTAATCAAAGCGACAACCAATAGTAGTTTTGGCAATTCTAGGGTGCAATTGTTATCACATAAAATGAGGTCTGCTCTCATCCGTAACTTCAGACTATAAAAAACCATAGATTCCTTCGTCGAAAATATTTGCCTCCTTTTTCATGACTCCTGCCTACTTATCTTACAACAATAAACCTCCGTGAGTGATTACATATGGGTACATAAAATATCACTTCGTGGCCACCGTTAACAGTCTTGCTACAAAAATCTGTTAATAAAACAAAAGATAGACTGATCTCGCACGAGTGAACAAATCGTACCTACGCAAATATAAAGTTAACGGAAAGTACATTCAGAGTAGACAACCAATTTAATGTTAGTAAATATACCCGCGTTACGCCGCCTATGTTTCATAAATAAGGGACAAGCTTGTTGCATTTTGTAGGGCACAATTCCAGAGTCCAGGCTAAAAAATCCTTAAGTCTTAATGCCTGTTCAATCACCGGTAAGTCAACCAATCCGGCAGACTACTATATTGAAATAACACAAATATGTACCAAAAACTTCGATTGGCTTTATTTAGAACGAAACTTGCTTCAAGTTATTGAAGTAATAACGCCAACGTAATTTTCAATAACTTTAAATTTTCACAATGCCCGTAATGAAAACACCCCGTAGACAATTAATTTTACATTTTGTGAGCCGGTAATCAATAAAATCGCGATGAATTAATTCTCAAAGGCTTGGCTTACAAACGGTTTACATCACAAACTTTCTGTTGTTTATAACTTTGTAATTTAGGTACGTTAAATTTGTTTAAAGCTATATTATTTATTTATTATTTATTATTTATTTTTACGGTAGTAGATCCACGCTGATTTCAGCATGAATGGGCCGGATCGTCCGGGGAAGTACTACCCTCTCATAGAAGATCGACTTAAGAGTAGTAGTATCCGTACTACTGCGTTTCGTTCGGTGAGTGAGAGCGCCGGAGGCCCAATTTCCCCCCTTTCCTCTTTCCTCACGTCCCTCATTTCCTTCCCCTAACCCCATTCCCAGCCGCCATAGTGGAGACCACCATACCAGCAGTTTAAAACGATAGCTTTTGGTATAGTGGCCGCCACTTCTGGATTCCACTGATTGCTTACCACCAGGCGGGGTGGAGTCACTTTGGTAGGCTATACTATAAAAAAAAAAAAAAAAAAAAAAAAAAATTATAGATATTACACCAATTTTAACACTGGCAGACGAGCAAACAGCCCACATGATGGTAAGTGGTAAAAAACATCCAAAAAAATTGTTTCCATTATAATCGTTATCACTGATCAGTATCATTAGCATCATCATCGTTTCAGCCAAATGACTTTCACTGTTCTGTTCATAGGCAATCAACTTGACTTTGACCGATAGCCCGCTTTGATCAAATCGGTTGCCCCAAAGTATAGATACGTAGACCGTACTCGTATTGTCGATGCACGGCGAATGAAATCCTGACGACGGGAGTTCATGAACAATTTAAATAAATTTTTAGTGCCTCATTTATTTGATTTGAAATTTACCCTGTAAAAGTTATCCAATTTTCAAACATAAAGAAAATAAGTTGGAGCGAGCTCTTGTGAGAAAGGTGGAGGACAGTAAGTTTTCAGTCGAAATTACTGTAAATTTTAAAAGGTTCAAGCAGGGTCCGATTCACGTAGGCTATTGACAACTCAGTTGTTTGACTTAAGAGCCTATCCACCATCATTTTTTGCATTATAACTGAAATGTAATGTGAAGACACATTACACTTCAGTACAAATTATTGTACCATGGTTCAAAAACCTATGATAAATAACGTCGGCACAGTTCCACCCACTCACAAGGACACGGTTTGACTTTCTTTTGTATTTAACCAATGACGGACATTATTGTCTCCCAGGATTCATTCATCAGAAGTATCAAGCCGATTACAAAATCCTCATTTTTGTGCCTTTCTTTTTGCAGAGATTTTTATCTTTCTAATTTGACATGTAAGTATCTTTGACAATTTGTTACGTAGTAAAGGTTTTTTTTTGTAACAAAAATCTTTAGATACATGTAAATCTATGACTAGAATAGAAGATGTCGATAATTAAACTAATATTTACCGCATATCAAGAGAGGCTTACCTGTATCCAGCAGTAGAGCTATTTTGACTGATTAAAACTAGGCAGTATTAGAAATGTGCTATTTTGTATAAGAACCTAATCTAATCAAGTTTTTTAACCGAATTCAAAAAAAGGGAAGATTTTCAATTCGGTGCGTATGTTTTTGTATGTTTGTTATTATGAATGGTTTTAATGATTCTTTATTTTTGCAAGGTAGATCATTAAGCCTCTATAAATAAAAGATTTAAAAAAAAAAGGTAGATCATGTTTCAGACGTAGTCCCATATAAATTTTATGGTAATTGGTACCTGGTGAAAATTTTACAAAAATAAAATATACAACGATGTTTTGGTTTGTATTATATATTTGAAATATTGAAGATTCTACTTTTAGTTTTTGTTTATTAAGTTTGTACATAGTGGTATAGTACGGAAAATCGTCCGACAAGTCCCTACCATTGTCAGTAATTTTTTTAACTAAATTAAAAAGTTTTGTCGCCTGCACAGAGAAATTTTTCTTTTAATCTGTATTTCTCGTTACATTATACTAGGAATACTCCATCATTTAATCAGATGACAGATATGGTCCATTTGGATGTACAAAGCCTAATTACAGAACATCCACTACACACAGTCCTTTGTGTATTTGTGTCACGAGGCGACAGATGTTCCGTCTGATAGGTGTTGTCTAGGTATTGTGTACTAACAGATGTAAATTGTAATGGTATAAAGATGACTAGGTAAGTAATATGAATTTGATAAACTATATAACCTACGTTAAACTTAAATCAACAGCTTTGACTTGTTAATTTAAATTCTGAACAAAGCTAAACCGCAAAAGCAAAAGTGTTAAGTTGTGTTGTGTGAAGTTTGTACGGCCTAGACATTTGTAAAAATTTGTCCTTGTTCTGAGTAAAAAATACAATTCGAATTGACAGGCAATTGACAACCGTATACTTGAATTTTGAAAAAAAGAAAATAAATTTTATTACAACAAGTATATTGCTCCTGACTTGATTGATTTTTTTTTATTTCCTGTGGGAATGTCGGGAAAATATGTCGTTATAGAGCGGCTATTTACCCACCTCTGAAACGCTTGTACAATGTTTCAGACTTTTGGTTGCAGAATTGAACGTTGAAATACGTCCATCAAGTTTTATTCTATTAATTTAAACAGATGGCATGTTGCGTAGACTGATAGTAATCCTTGACAAATTGACTTGTCTTTATTATTTGTTAAACACGTTCAAAGTCGGTGTGGTAGCTGGATACGAGATACTGAAAGGGTCGTAATGTGTGAGTCGTATAATCCGAATAAGAATAATTATGGTGCAAAAAGTACAACAATAAAATTTAGAATTGTACCCAAGTATGTCAATGGCTCGTCTCCTATTAAATACATGAGTACTATTTAGCTGGCGAAACATTCCTGTACAAATTAAGCTGTAAGTAATTTTATTCCTGTAAACATTGCAACTTACTAACCATCAGGTAGGTAATTGCGTTGCGGGGTAGGCAGAAGAATGCACCCAGTTGTGCCAGCTATATTTAAACCCATTACTATAATAGGCCATAATCAGGTAGGTAATTACATACCTACATCAAAATTTTTAAGATTTTTTTGAAGTTATACTTCTTTTGGCGCGATTGGGAAAAATGATGAGAGTGAATTTTTACGATGCGCGCGCACACCGACAGAAAAAAGCAACACCCTGAAGTTAGTTGCGAACCTTTTACACCCTGAAGTTAGTTGCGAATCTTTGTGTGTCGTATCAGTACAAATAATCAGTGTCAATAAATAAAAAATATATTGGCGTTTATATCAATTCAATTATATTTATGACGGTGATAGATATTTTTTATTGATCATTTATCAGTAAAAATATTTATTTTGAATATTAGTAGTAAAAGTGGTTTTAATATACTGTTTTAAGTGCATTTATAGATTTGAGGTTAACTGGTATGTATGCGTTTTGTTATTATTTGGTATTTTTGGATTGTTACGCTAAAGAAGTATAACTTCTTACGTGCGTACATGAGTACACACACTCTTTTTTGTACTTACATACGAGTAACTTATCCTTAGTCACCTTATAATTAGGACAAAACCCGAAGATATTGACTCGACTGATATTTTAAAAGATACAATTCGTAGGTACCAATCACACATAAACAAATACCTACAACATTAGAAGCATATTATTATTGTATTCTGAGCTTAACTGTGTTCCCTTCAGTCGTAATTACGAAATCGGTCAAGGGCCACTAACGTGATACGGAACAAGCAAGTAGGGTGAATCATTATAGATGGACGATAAGAAAATAACGTCATCAAGCCATAGCCTATCGCGTCTTAACGCAGCTTTAGTAGTATGTTTGTACTCGTCGTTGATATAAAATTATGTGACAATAATACCTAATTCAGTGCCAGTGATCCTATTATTTATTATTAGTAGACGTCCCTTATTATCCCGCTGCATGGAAAGACCTTTTTTTATACAGAGATGACATCATAAGCAGTTGTAGGAATACTAAATTATTTTTTTAGGAGACAGATTATAACCAACCAAATATAAAATTATGTCTACTCCGAAAACATTCAAAAAACTATTTGCCTCTTTGAAAGAATAGACCAAATGTCTCTTGCTCCCAAAGTACTGCTTTCCCTATGAGGTAATCTAAAAAAATTGATGTCGTAGGTACCTTGGTTTTATAGTCCAAACTAGCTGAACGGGTCGACTCACTTAAATTTATTAGGCTCAATAGAGACCAATCAACTTTTTTTTTATTTCTTCTAAGTAATTAGCACAAATAAGCACGTAACGGGTGAAATTAAAAATTTTAGTTTGATGTGTCTTATTATAAAAATATTGGGTTGGACAATAAGACAATATTAGTAGTGTTTTTTTTTAATATGACCTTTACATCTGTTGTAGAATCAGACCTAATGATCTCAATAGGGTTGCGGTATTAAAAGTGCTTTACAGTATTATCACAAAGTATGTTATGATAACTAAATGTGTAAATAAAAAAAAGAGTGTGTGTACCTACTCATGTACGCACGTAAGAAGTTATACTTCTTTAGCGTAACAATCCAGAAATACCAAATAATAACACAACGCATACATACATAATAGTTAACCTCTAATCTATAAATGCACTTAAAACAGTATATTAAAACCACTTTTACCACTAATATTCAAAATAAATATTTTTACTAATAAATGATCAATATATTTTTTATTTATTTACACTGATTATTTGTACTGATACGACACACAAAGGTTCGCAACTAACTTCAGGGTGTAAAAGGTTCGCAACTAACTTCAGGGTGTTGCTTTTTTCTGTCGGTGTGCGCGCGCATCGTAAAAATTCACTCTCATAATTTTTTCCCAATCGCGCCAAAAGAAGTATAACTTCAAAAAAAAAAAAGAAATTTATAATTTACAAATTTCTTTTCTTTTTGTTTCGTTGTATATTTTTGTAGCACTCATAAGCAGTTATGGTAGCGTATAATAGACTTGGTTATCATCATCACTTGAATCGAGAGGAAACCTAGAGTAGTAGTGGTGGTTGATCTTTGTTAAATTCAAGGCAACTGCCATCTCATCTTGTCGACGAGTATTTTTTTTTAAATACTTAATCGGTGTGGTAGCATTGGAAAATTCATACTGCCTGCTGTTTGTATAATATATGAACTTTTGCTCTAAGACGGCAAGTTAATTATCTACTTTGTTTTGTCCAATCCGGGAGTCCGACTTTACGTTAAACAGTCACGCAACCCCTAACCCAGGACGGCCAGGACAGGCACTGTACATACGAATACGCTGACGTACGCGGCCGACCTTTTATAATAATCCCGTAAGTGAAATTTCAAAATATTTGGGATTTGTTTAAATTCAAAGATTTGTTTACCTCTACGTGGGAACCGTAAATTTCTGTAGATTTGTGGCTTAGGTGGTTACTCACCCTATGGAAAATCTCACCAATGGGTGAGTTTCCCCTTTTTTAGATCGTTAGTGGTATATTCACCCATATGATGGGTGAGTTTACTACTTCAAAATTTAGAGGTGGTCAAATGAACCCATTAATAGTTTAAGGTGGTTTTCGAATATTTTCTTGCTATAATGTGCCTATATTACCAGTGCATCTGGTCGATTAAAACGACAAATAAAATCATGATCAAAAATGTCCATTTATTTTAAGTGATTACAACAATTTCAGTTATTACATATATTTTTGTTCAAAATATTTTTTTACAAAAAATTTACGAAAAAAATTTAAATGTAATAAAAATCAACAAAAACTGATTTAACCAAAAACACCAAAAAGATCAACAACAGATAAATAAACGTTATCTGCTTCAATGGGTACAATAACTCTCATTCAAAATAACATCATTCGTGGCTGCGTAATTTCTTCATAAATTATTTCAGTTTTTCTATGCAGTGTCCTAAGGTAATTTCGCCATCAGTTAACTCTCGAATCGTGTTTTCAATATATTGTTGTCCGTTTTGTTATATATTCATTCTTTCTCCAAACCGTAAAATAATAATTTGCGTCTTTTGTCAGTGTTCGTAATAATAAATCAATATTAGGTTTGGCTTTTATTTTTTTATTAAGTCTTGAATTCCATGACTCTGTCGCATTATTTTTTTGTAGCGAACGTTATGGAAACACCACTTATCGGATAAATAGGCGGTGTGGTTAAGCCACGTCCTCTCAAAATAATTGTTAAAGGCTGAAGTATTAGCGTCTCTTTTTATATTTTCTCCCGAAATATATAGCCAGCCATCCAACGTAAATTCTCTGGGAAGATAAGCAAGAGCAATGCATCTCCTAATATGTGTTTTACTCAGCTTAGATTTCGTTAATTGAAGCTGCTTGGCTTTCCTCCACACAGCCTGACTAAAATGAAAAAAACAACCTCGGGACTTTGATTCCGGAAATATTTCAAGAATCACAGACATACTACTCACTTCGAAATCTGTGATAAAAACATTTGGCTTAAATGCCGGGACTTGACTTTTAATTAATTGTAGCATTACTTCGTAAGTTTTTTATTTTTTATTCGGTAATAATGCGTAAAGTACAGGAATTATATTCATGTAATGGTTAACGGAAGTGCCAAGATCCACATGGATCGTGTATAGCTGTGTGAACGGAGGAACCGCACTTTTGAAAGTGCCATCACAGTACACTTCTTTAGTTCTCTTTTGAAAATTTTTTGTTTGCCGATTACTTCGACAAAAAAAACAAGGATTTTAATTTTCGCTAGTGATGAGGGACGAGAAATATTGAAAACAGCTAAAGAAGGAACCGCACTTTCAAAAGTGCGGTTCCTCCGTTCACACAGCTATACACGATCCATGTGGATCTTGGCACTTCCGTTAACCATTACATGAATATAATTCCTGTACTTTACGCATTATTACCGAATAAAAAACAAAAAACTTACGAAGTAATGCTACAATTAATTAAAAGTCAAGTCCCGGCATTTAAGCCAAATGTTTTTATCACAGATTTCGAAGTGAGTAGTATGTCTGTGATTCTTGAAATATTTCCGGAATCAAAGTCCCAAGGTTGTTTTTTTTTCATTTTAGTCAGGCTGTGTGGAGGAAAGCCAAGCAGCTTCAATTAACGAAATCTAAGCTGAGTAAAACACATATTAGGAGATGCATTGCTCTTGCTTATCTTCCCAGAGAATTTACGTTGGATGGCTGGCTATATATTTCGGGAGAAAATATAAAAAGAGACGCTAATACTACAGCCTTTAACAATTATTTTGAGAGGACGTGGCTTAACCACACCGCCTATTTATCCGATAAGTGGTGTTTCCATAATGTTCGCTACAAAAAAAATAATGCGACAGAGTCATGGAATTCAAGACTTAATAAAAAAATAAAAGCCAAACCTAATATTGATTTATTATTACGAACACTGACAAAAGACGCAAATTATTATTTTACGGTTTGGAGAAAGAATGAATATATAACAAAACGGACAACAATATATTGAAAACACGATTCGAGAGTTAACTGATGGCGAAATTACCTTAGGACACTGCATAGAAAAACTGAAATAATTTATGAAGAAATTACGCAGCCACGAATGATGTTATTTTGAATGAGAGTTATTGTACCCATTGAAGCAGATAACGTTTATTTATCTGTTGTTGATCTTTTTGGTGTTTTTGGTTAAATCAGTTTTTGTTGATTTTTATTACATTTAAATTTTTTTCGTAAATTTTTTGTAAAAAAATATTTTGAACAAAAATATATGTAATAACTGAAATTGTTGTAATCACTTAAAATAAATGGACATTTTTGATCATGATTTTATTTGTCGTTTTAATCGACCAGATGCACTGGTAATATAGGCACATTATAGCAAGAAAATATTCGAAAACCACGTTAAACTATTAATGGGTTCATTTGACCACCTCTAAATTTTGAAGTAGTAAACTCACCCATCATATGGGTGAATATACCACTAACGATCTAAAAAAGGGGAAACTCACCCATTGGTGAGATTTTCCATAGGGTGAGTAACCACCTAAGCCTTTCACCTACCTAAAATATTATCCGTAAAAAAAATTCACAGTACACAAAAGCAAATTGTCACTACAATAACTTTCCCCTTTCCCTCCTTTCCCCTCTCCCTCCCTTCTCCACTCCTCCCTTTCCGCTTCTCTCCTCCCTTTCCCCTTCTTCCTACATTTTCCTTCATGCCTCTCCCTTCTCTCCCTTTCCCGCCCCTCCCCTCCCCCTTCTCTTTCCCTCCCTTTCTCTTTCTTCCCCTCCCTTTTCTCTCCATTCCCTCTCCCTTTCCCGTGCCTTCCCATCCTTTCCCCGTTACTTCCCCTCCCAGCCCTTCTCAGCGGCTTAGGCTGTGCGTTGTCTGTCAGTCAATCAGTCAGGACAAAGCCTTTTATAACAGGTATGGATATTTATTTGTTGTTGTTTTCCACTTTTCTTTTGGGTGTTTGCCTTCGCCCTATATCAGTAATATTCAAGATAACCCTAACAAATAGGCACATTAAGACTGAAAGTTTCAGAGAAGCTAAAAGTAATTCAATATTTGAAGAACATTATCGCATTGTGTTGCGTGCAAGTCAAAGGTAAGATATTTTATCGTAAGCGTGACCTAAGGATCTCTCGCAATCGCTCGCAGCCCGCCACCTTCATTATATTGCAATTTATATTAAACGAGACTTTAATAAAGTCGCTACGCAATAAATTTATTATTTTCTACACAACACAAGACAACACGTTTTGTCAGCTTTATGAGACGTAATGGGGAGTGAAGTTATTACCATTTTTTAGCTTACTAAACGCTCATGAGAGACGAAGTGTCAGTCCAGCTATTAAAAAAAAACTGTCCAAGTGCGAGTCGGTCTCGCGCGCGAAGGGTTCCGTACCATTATCTATAAAAACAGCAAAAATATCATGTCTATTGTATGGGAGCCCCCTTAAATATTTATTTTATTATTTTTTTAGTATTGTTTGTTATAGCGGCCACAGAAATACATCATTTATGAAATTTCAACTGTCTAACTATCACGGCTTATGAAATACCGCCTGGTGACAGACGGACAGACAGACGGAACCCTAAAAACAAATCTCTTTAATCGCAGTAAATATACAATTTAAACTTCTCTCAATAATAGTCATTCTTTATGAGCACGAAAAACCTGTTACCCACTAGCATAGACTACACTACGTAGAGGTACAATTTCTGTGACTGCAATCTTCTGTAGAATAGAGATACTAGTCTAACCAAAGTGCTGCAATTCGTGTGGTCAATCCTACATACGACTTATACATAGTCATGTCACAGTATTATTATGCACCTATATGACTGTGGTCATGTTAACCGAGTTTGAACACAACGGGTCTCAATACGGCAGTTTATGTTAAATATGGATTCATCTTTAATAGTAGATACAGTAGACGGAAATAAAGCAATGTTGTTGCGTGTGTCTCCGCTAAATTCAAAACCAATGGTTTTCACTACCACTAATAAATTTTCTTTGGAAGTTACATGTTTCTATACATACAAGTACAATTAATAGTTACATATGCAGTAGAGAAAAGTTAAGAATTTCAAATTATTTTCATACTCGTGCAATGCTTAGGCAGGTCGCTAATTGTTAAAATAATATATTTGATAAACGCGACATTTTATAGTTCTCGCACAATTTACAAATATTTATTCAAGTGTTATGCATTATCAGGTCAAGGGTAGTATTTAATCGCTGTTATGTAATGATTAGCGAGAGTCTACTAAGGTAATATGTGCAAGGCACGCGATAACTATTCCTACAATCAAAGGCCTGCTCTACATTTGTAGCAACGTAGCTGCTACGAATACCTACGAGTACCTACATTTTTCATTCTTTATGAAAGAAAGAAAAGCTTTTATTTTGACATTCTTACATGAAAAAATAACTCAAGTATTTGGAATGATAAACCAGAAACCAATAATTTTATAAACTTTTTCTTGATCTGTCTGTGAAGTCGTATCTTTTTTTGTAAATACATACATATTATAGATAAATTACACCCAGACACAGAACAAACAATCATGCTCATGTGATGAGCATGATTGTTTGTTCTGTTTGTTCTGTCTCAAAGGTTTGTCCTGGGTGGGAATCGAACCCACGACCTCCGGCTTAGGAGTCAGGGTCACTAACCACTAGACCAACAGGCCAGTCGTCTAAATATATTATTTACAAATTTTCATATATTTTATATTGTATATATATATTTTATTATTATTCTTATATTTTATTTATATATATATATATTAAATATAGGTATTAGGTATAAATATAATTATTATAGGTAAGATTAATTACATCAAAATAGCTTAAATCTAATTTTAATCTAATAACCCGCCCCTGGTTGCTCCCGGTGCAAAGGTGCCCATAACACTTGCCGCGTTCCCGCGGTGAATGGCAATGGCCAACCTATAAGTACCTAGGTACCTATAAGTACATTTCTATAATCTTCTACCACCTGCCAATCTTTCTGCCTATAAAATTATTAAAATAAGTCACTTTATGTTCACGATAAATTTCTGATTTCAAATTTACCTTTCTACTATAGATAACCGTAGTCACTGGATGTTGTGTTTTGTGTGAGTGGTGCTGTTGAAGTGTTGAGCAGCAGTTTTTAGAACATTTCTTCTGTCTTTGCAACATGGAAACTGTGTCTTAAGTTACTCGTACAAGTAATTAACTAAGACGCGTGTCCGACGTCTACAGATTACAGTCTATAAGATTAGCTGGCTCATCTGCAGTCATTTGATGTTTTAACAACAATTGTAAATCACGATCGAAGAACAGATAATACTAATGTTGATATGTTTTTGGAAGCAAAGTAGGTACCCAAATATTGGTTAACGTTGGTTAACTATAAGAAGAACATTGTCACTTCAGATAGCCTGGTAGAAATCGCTCTTAGCGATAATTATTAATAACCATACGTTATTGTTAATTTGGTGTTAAATAAATTATAAAATAATTAAATAAATAGCACAGCTTAGACATTTCCCTTTTGTAAAATAAAGTAACGCGCAAGTAATGATCTTCGCACTGTATACGTTCTGAGTTATAGATATGTTAACGTCTGCTAAAATTGTCGTCTTCTGATAAATAATAGTTATTGCAGTCAATTATCTACTATCTACTATCAAACGGTACAATGTTTGGCAGTTTAAGAACGTTAAAGAGATAATTTCTGATAGCAATGAATTCGTAAGCTAAGTAATTCAGTGACTTTAATTAAATAGTTAATTGTTGCGATAGATATCAAAGCAGTTCTAATAATAGAACGAAACTGTTTTCGGAAAATTTAATTAAAAATGCAGTTTTGTGCTTATATATTACAAGTATTTTAACCGGAGGTTAATGGATGCTCAATTTAAGCGAAACTCAATTTTAAAACCAATCTGTGCCGAAATGGCTCGTAAGCTTTTTTCGCGAGCAATCTGCGTCGTCATGCGATGTTCTTTAACGGCTTTGTTCAGCAGATAGCAATTAAATTAACCTTTAAAGTAGTTTCAGATATGAATCATCAATATCAATATATTCAACCATAGTATTAGAGTGCCCTGGGCCTAACCATGAGTTAACGTGCGTTAGTTACACTGGTGACAGCGTAAAATATGACTATGACCATGAATAGCGCCCGTGTTAAACTGGATAAGCGAAGAAAAGCTGCAGGATTCAAATTATTTACGTCAACGATCTAACTAATTGAACATGGCTTTTCTCTGTTTATGGCGATATGTGGCAGATTAATTAAGTTGTAATTTGAACGATAAGAGCTGATACTTTCTATATTTATGAATATTGTGAACAAGTTTTATTCTCGTCTTTTTAAATGACTAGAAAGTAAAGCTAATAATATCCGGGCTATTATTATCACAAGATATACCTGTACAACATACATGCTGTCAAGAAACACGTTAATTTATTCTTAAAGTGTCTTACTGAATACTCGAGAAAATTGTGAAAATTGAGAAAACTCGTTTTAAAAAATTATTCACATCTTCACTCCCGTCGGTAGGTTTTCATTACATTGTTTCTCTTGAATTATTAATTACCGACATTATTTTACAGAAAGTGTATAAAATAGTTTTCAAAGGACACACCCTATTATCATTATTAATTCGTCTTAATATAATCATAACATTTACTGTCAAAACTTTGATTTAGACACAAATGTTTAAAGCAGCAATTTGCCCTTAGGCTAGAAAGGTAAATTTGAAATCAGAAATTTATCGCGAACATAAAGTGACTTATTTTAATAATTTTATAGGCAGAAAGATTGGCAGGTTGTAGAAGATTATAGAAATGTACATAGGTACCTATTTCAATAGGTAATTTTAGAAATATAATATTGTAAGATAGATATTGAGGCGCTCTTAGCTCGTTGCATTCACTGATCGGTAATCGATCTACGGGTTAAGCAACTAAGAGTGCGGCTAGCCCATGGATGGGTGACCGCATAGTGCAATTTGATCTGAGCGTCTCCGTGCTTCGGAGGGCAAGTTAAAAGTCGGTCCCGGTTGTTACCAAGTTGATAACAGTCGTTAGGTCAAGTGGGATGCCTGTATAATAAATTACGGGCGACCTGAACAAATCCTGACAACCAGGTTGACCACTAACTACTCGATAAGAAGATAAGAAGAAGAAGGTTATATCTCGATAAACGTACCATCTCATTAAATAATGCTAATAAATTTAAATTGCGTTTTTATATATTTCTATTTATTATACAAACACAGCTACATCTACTATTAATGTTGCTTCGAAGAAGCGATGTTCTACCACAATAGACCACGAAACAACAAAGGTACAATTCAGTATTGAGGCTAAATAACTCAAAACAGTTTACTTGCGTTCTTTGATTACTTTAAAATTACAAAAGAAATGGAAATAGTCTAGTGCTTGCCTATTGTGAAGACTGCTTCGTGCGTGAACCGGCCGACGCACATGACTGTATATATTGATAGACATGATACTAAAAATATCAAATCACTGCCAAAAAAGACATTTTTTGGAGGGAAGGGAAATGCAACAAATCGTAATGAAAAATAAACACAAGTAAAATACAACGATTTCGACAATCAGTTCAAACATTAGAATTTTTTTTTTACGACTAAGGTGACAAGTAAGCAGTTACCGTAGTCTATAGACGCTTACAACACTAGGAGAATCACTAGCGGCCTTCGATTGTGTTTGGTATATATCTCCTTAGCAATGCATCCTGTCATCAGCTATCATGCAGCACAGCAGTTGTTTTTGACTGTTGATTACAATGATCAGGTAATTAGTTACAATACAAAAATTTAAGTCAAAGTCGTAGGTGGGTATTTAAAATATCAGTATCGCCGTAGTCGTGAATTTATTTATTTATTTGCCTGCGAAGCCATGGATGGTAGCGGAAGAAACACTCGCTCGTTCAGACACTCGATAAGCAAACGACATGAAACGACCACGTTTTTATTATTGTACGTGTTTATTCAATATACCAACTTTTATCTCGACTACACCGTATACAATAATGTCTCAGAAACCTGCGCAGCGAAGCCATATTTGTAATAAAAGAAAAACTTTTTTAATAACTAGAACTTGGCTAGAGCTTTTTTACGCAAATGGGGTTTCTTTTAAATCGTTAAGATATTTTGAAACTGAACTTGTTGAAATGTCGTTAGCAGTTACTACGAGTATGTATGTACCTACTTAAATTGTCTTTAATACATCCTAACTTCGAATACTGAGAAATTTAATAGAGGCAAATATATATCATGCGTACTTGATACCATAATTTATACTATTGAGTTTATAGTAGGTACTCGTATGTTTATTACTCCTTTGTAGCAGAGCCAAGAACTGCACTCAAGGGACTTAACAGCCACATCATACTACTTAGGTACTACTAGAATGGAAGCTAATCGCCACACAAAAGTAGGTAATTCTACGAAAATCAAATTATTTCAGGTTAGACCATATGGAGATGTAAGAAACTATATTTTTTACATTTACCTTTATATTAATATTTGTTGACTCATTCTCTTCTCATCAGTTTCTATAATAGTATAGAAACTGATGAGAAGAGAACGATTAAGTATAAAAACTGTGATATCGTAAGAATAGTCTCACGATATCACAGTTTTCATTATTATTGCACCACGCCGCGTTTATTCTACAAAAAAATAAATTGACAAAGAAAGAAATAGGCTCATTGATTTCCATTACGCCTACCAGGCGTAGCAAGTTTAAAATATGGATTTATTTCAGCCATATAGTTAATGTACACAGTTACTCAATTAATTATACCTTAACACTCCTTTGACATACTTTGGAAAAACATCAGAGATTACCTACTTTTCTTAACAATACAAATACAATACACAATAACAGATAAATTCTTGGATCCCAGCACGCCGCCGGTAATCTGTCAAATAGTTAGGTAGCAACTACATTTTGTACTATTTTATTCCACATTGAGTAGATGAACTGTTACCTGATACCAGAAGAGAAGATTGTTATCCACTTCGAAACAAATAACTGTAACGTAATACGTTTATTGATTATTTTGGTTTACCTACTTGTTATACAAACAAAAAATATCTTACATTTATAGGGAAAGTATTCTCTAACTACACATTACAATGTTACGATTGAATGCTTCAGTAAAATGATGCATGAATATTTTCTTTTTCTATCGCTGAGCAACATATACGTTCACCTGTCATAAAGTAGTAGTCACTTTGGCTTCTAAACAGTTTCAATTTTGTTTCTATTGTGTAATAATTAGAGTCATCGCTCGTACGTTGACGATTCTGTATACATTTTTGAACTCCTTTTATGAAGATTCACAAATTCACATTTTTTTTTAATAAATACTTTATTTTCATAATAAAAGTACTTAAACAGGTACCACTATAATCTCATACCTACAATACTACACATAATAATATTAAGTAACTACCTTATATAAGAATATTCATGTAAACGCCCTGCGGGACAGGCTTTGCCTAGTACAAGGAGTTTCGCAACTTAACATTAGCCGCATATTAATTGTATATTTTATCAAAGCAAATTGTTTTATACAGAATGTGGTGTGTAACTTTTTTTATGGCAATAAAAACTTATTATTATTATTATTCCCAGCTAGATACTGTGATCGGAGAAACGTACCGTATACTCGTGCTAGGATTTAACCTGTATTACGGGTAGATGGCAGTCGCAACGACAGCACACCCAAGGAAGCACTATGACATTTTCGAGTATATAATCACGGCTTTAACTATAAGACGCTTTGATGGCATCGGCTGTGGTCTAGTATTGATTGGTACTGCGTGGCCTGTCCTCACCTTCATCAGTAAGCGTACACCTAGTTCGCCACAGTTACCTCACTTTGACTTTGTTTTAATAGTTCGGAACACCAGGGCGTATATTTTGTTAGCGTTTAAACTAGCTGATGACAGGAGCCCTAGAATACTATAGAAAAAAAGGTGTTAGCCTATATAAGCTTAAAATAGGTATATTTTATTTCAATAATTTCTTTTACATAATTACCTAAATTATTACTTACGGTCGGTGTAGAGTGTGTGACTGTGTGAGCTTATGACCAGTCCTTATAGAAGTTAACTATAGAAGAAAACTTACAATTCTAATCAAAAGAGAAGTCTTTAAAGTTCTTGAAGATTAAGATCTCGAACTTTTGCTTCTTATTAAGTCAGCGAGTAGGCACTGTAATCTTTTAAAACGTCATTGTGTAGAACGGTACGCGAATGGAAAAAATGCGTAGAAAATAGAATGAAGAGTCCAAAGAGCACGGTCTATTTGAGAACAACAATAACAATGATGCTCAAAATATACACGAGATGTATTTACCACATTAGCGAGCGAAGTAAACAAAACAAATCGGCTTAGGTGGTTACTCACCCTATGGAAAATCTCACCAATGGGTGAGTTTCCCCTTTTTTAGATCGTTAGTGGTATATTCACCCATATGATGGGTGAGTTTACTACTTCAAAATTTAGAGGTGGTCAAATGAACCCATTAATAGTTTAACGTGGTTTTCGAATATTTTCTTGCTATAATGTGCCTATATTACCAGTGCATCTGGTCGATTAAAACGACAAATAAAATCATGATCAAAAATGTCCATTTATTTTAAGTGATTACAACAATTTCAGTTATTACATATATTTTTGTTCAAAATATTTTTTTACAAAAAATTTACGAAAAAAATTTAAATGTAATAAAAATCAACAAAAACTGATTTAACCAAAAACACCAAAAAGATCAACAACAGATAAATAAACGTTATCTGCTTCAATGGGTACAATAACTCTCATTCAAAATAACATCATTCGTGGCTGCGTAATTTCTTCATAAATTATTTCAGTTTTTCTATGCAGTGTCCTAAGGTAATTTCGCCATCAGTTAACTCTCGAATCGTGTTTTCAATATATTGTTGTCCGTTTTGTTATATATTCATTCTTTCTCCAAACCGTAAAATAATAATTTGCGTCTTTTGTCAGTGTTCGTAATAATAAATCAATATTAGGTTTGGCTTTTATTTTTTTATTAAGTCTTGAATTCCATGACTCTGTCGCATTATTTTTTTTGTAGCGAACATTATGGAAACACCACTTATCGGATAAATAGGCGGTGTGGTTAAGCCACGTCCTCTCAAAATAATTGTTAAAGGCTGTAGTATTAGCGTCTCTTTTTATATTTTCTCCCGAAATATATAGCCAGCCATCCAACGTAAATTCTCTGGGAAGATAAGCAAGAGCAATGCATCTCCTAATATGTGTTTTACTCAGCTTAGATTTCGTTAATTGAAGCTGCTTGGCTTTCCTCCACACAGCCTGACTAAAATGAAAAAAAAACAACCTTGGGACTTTGATTCCGGAAATATTTCAAGAATCACAGACATACTACTCACTTCGAAATCTGTGATAAAAACATTTGGCTTAAATGCCGGGACTTGACTTTTAATTAATTGTAGCATTACTTCGTAAGTTTTTTGTTTTTTATTCGGTAATAATGCGTAAAGTACAGGAATTATATTCATGTAATGGTTAACGGAAGTGCCAAGATCCACATGGATCGTGTATAGCTGTGTGAACGGAGGAACCGCACTTTTGAAAGTGCGGTTCCTTCTTTAGCTGTTTTCAATATTTCTCGTCCCTCATCACTAGCGAAAATTAAAATCCTTGTTTTTTTTGTCGAAGTAATCGGCAAACAAAAAATTTTCAAAAGAGAACTAAAGAAGTGTACTGTGATGGCACTTTCAAAAGTGCGGTTCCTCCGTTCACACAGCTATACACGATCCATGTGGATCTTGGCACTTCCGTTAACCATTACATGAATATAATTCCTGTACTTTACGCATTATTACCGAATAAAAAACAAAAAACTTACGAAGTAATGCTACAATTAATTAAAAGTCAAGTCCCGGCATTTAAGCCAAATGTTTTTATCACAGATTTCGAAGTGAGTAGTATGTCTGTGATTCTTGAAATATTTCCGGAATCAAAGTCCCGAGGTTGTTTTTTTCATTTTAGTCAGGCTGTGTGGAGGAAAGCCAAGCAGCTTCAATTAACGAAATCTAAGCTGAGTAAAACACATATTAGGAGATGCATTGCTCTTGCTTATCTTCCCAGAGAATTTACGTTGGATGGCTGGCTATATATTTCGGGAGAAAATATAAAAAGAGACGCTAATACTTCAGCCTTTAACAATTATTTTGAGAGGACGTGGCTTAACCACACCGCCTATTTATCCGATAAGTGGTGTTTCCATAACGTTCGCTACAAAAAAATAATGCGACAGAGTCATGGAATTCAAGACTTAATAAAAAAATAAAAGCCAAACCTAATATTGATTTATTATTACGAACACTGACAAAAGACGCAAATTATTATTTTACGGTTTGGAGAAAGAATGAATATATAACAAAACGGACAACAATATATTGAAAACACGATTCGAGAGTTAACTGATGGCGAAATTACCTTAGGACACTGCATAGAAAAACTGAAATAATTTATGAAGAAATTACGCAGCCACGAATGATGTTATTTTGAATGAGAGTTATTGTACCCATTGAAGCAGATAACGTTTATTTATCTGTTGTTGATCTTTTTGGTGTTTTTGGTTAAATCAGTTTTTGTTGATTTTTATTACATTTAAATTTTTTTCGTAAATTTTTTGTAAAAAAATATTTTGAACAAAAATATATGTAATAACTGAAATTGTTGTAATCACTTAAAATAAATGGACATTTTTGATCATGATTTTATTTGTCGTTTTAATCGACCAGATGCACTGGTAATATAGGCACATTATAGCAAGAAAATATTCGAAAACCACCTTAAACTATTAATGGGTTCATTTGACCACCTCTAAATTTTGAAGTAGTAAACTCACCCATCATATGGGTGAATATACCACTAACGATCTAAAAAAGGGGAAACTCACCCATTGGTGAGATTTTCCATAGGGTGAGTAACCACCTAAGCCGGTGAAAGAGGGTTTGTATGAATAGGACATTAGAATTAGTATGGAAAACAGTATAAAAACATATAAACAATGTCTATTGGAAAAACGATATTCACGCGAGCGAAGCCGCGGGCAAAAGCTAGTACTATATTTGTTCTAGCACAAAAGTGTTTACTCACAGGTCTGTATCTCACCGGTCTTACCGCGCCTGTAGGATTTATTACTAATTTATTTCTACAAAAAGAACAGACAGAACTTTGAGAGTGCTAACATATTAATCGTCACCGAGTATCTTTTGTACGAGTTCTTTCCTCAGACTGTCTCCGAGTATTATAATTATTATATCATTCTTTAGCTATCAACGGCGCGGCGCGTTGAAACAAACAAGGTAATCCAAGATAACATACTCATATTTGCCTATTATAAAGCTTCAATTATACGTTAAGCAATATCTTTTTATATTACAGACTTTTTATTTCCATAACTTTTAAATGGTAACATAATTGCCATATATTTTTCCCTGTAGCGATGCCAAGGTATTACGCCCACGTTTCTTCCATTATATTAAGTCCCACGTATTGCCTTCTAACCAGGGCTAATCCCGGTCTGATACTAATGGAGAAAGACGCACTACGTCTCAAATTTATAGTTAATATTATTTGAGTAAGAATTTTGATTAAATTACTAGAGTGAAACTAGTAGAAATTGTAATATAACGTTATTAATAGAAGTTTTGGGTCACCAAGGTCCGTGGGTAAGGGTCAGTTTACCACATCTCTTGGATTATGATTACTTTAACAATTATATACATGTTTTGTACTAACAGAGAGGATTCAAGTAACCACATTAATGAAGCTTACATAACGTATTTAAGAATCATTTTCTATGTTCAGTTTGATATAATAAAAAGGTATATTTATTACAAACACACAATAATATTGTGAACGTCACGTTTCCTTTATTTGAATACAAAAGTAAAAGTAGTGATATGAGTTTTATCAACAAGTTGGTAAACATAGTCATTGCACTGATGTGATAAACGGATATAATTTGGACGGTTGCAATAGTAGCAGCCTTACTGCCATGGCCCAATAGAGAGACATTATTTTTATTGCTAATGCTGACAGGCTTTAAAAGTAAAGTTCTGTTAAGTTCACAGAATGCATACAATAAGTAGAAAAGATGTGTTATGGTGAACTACATATATTTGTAGAAACTCTTCTACTTCGACAACATACACATATGACTATGAGATAATACAACATACACCTTGCAAATAATATAGTACGTTGAAAATTTGAAATCATTATAAATTACACGAACGTTTATTTAACAAAATAACCTAATGAAATTAAAGTTATCGATTGAACGAGTTCTATAATAAATTAAACTGGTATGAAATGTGTCAAAATATTCAATACAAAGTGGAAAGTAAGTAGTAGCCTGCAATACAATAGTGTTGACGTGATTAATGGCGTGACCAGAACCCAATTGAGTGTAGCGATATAAAATGAACACAGCGGGCTCACCACCTCCCCAATCTCCTCCCGTCGATAAACGAACGCCCCTTATGAACTTTCTCTTCTGTATTCGGCAATAATAGCGAAAAAGTTGTTAAGGTCTTTAATAATAACTCCCCGCATTGCTTCTACTAGTCATACCTTTCGGTTTATGGCCTTACCACCAGTCATATACGGGCTTATACTTTTAACTTGTTATCGTCCAGTAAAGAGCGAAAAGAATCGTAAGAACTAAAAGACATCTACAGCTCTCTCGGGAAAATGTCAAGGAAATTTGATTTTTGCTTGTTAATTCTTGACCGATTTTCTTCAGCGAAAATGTTTGTCTTACGATAAAGTTCAAATGAATTTTAATACTTAATGTCTTCTGGTTAGTTTTGAATCTTATCCAAGTTTAACACTGGCAACATAAGCATTTTAGATAATATTTCCATCTTAAACTTTTCTTTGACGCAAGAAATAATTAGAGCCATTTTGTTATTGAACGTTAAACGTATTGAGATGACTGCTCTCGATTTCTGTTCAGGCAGAATTCAACTTCCTGCAAAATTGTACACTTGCACACTGAAAGTCGTATAACGCCAGTCTTACAAATGCTTAATATTACATTTTTCCCGCGATAATCTAAAGTTGGTATGTAAAAGCTTATAAATTTATTGCGTTAATACACTTCACACCCGTGTAGGTATGTATTATAAAGAATGCAACGCTAAAGTTTATTAGTTACTTGGTTATTGTTCGCACCTATATTAAAACTGGTACAATATGAAATTTTTACGAGCACGTGCTATGTAATTCCAATAACATATGAATTTTGATACTGTTTAATACGTAAAAAACACATAACTCCATCCTTGCACGACCTCCATCAAATAGTTTAGTTATACCTATTTCTTTTACTAAGACTTAATCGTGATTTACTTGAAGGCTTGGAACTACTAACGGAAGCGCTCGCAACAATTACTCGGTACGGTTCCGATAAACAGTTTTACTAAGCAAGGCCAAGTATACGAATACGGTCAATAAGTGAGCCTTTAACTGCTCCTTTGTTATGCTGTCAGCCACGGAACAAGCCTACAGAATAGTTAAGCAAGCTTACAAAGCTATAATTTTTCAACTTGTAAGTCCAAATATTTTGCATTTTAGTTTTATTATTTATTTTGGTAACTACAGTTAAGGTTATGTGAATGTGATCATACGGATTATATAATATATAACGTGTATCCGCTATTGGTAACTGTATATATTATGGTATAAACATAAACAGACGTCAGCATCTGTGTCGTACCTACCACCTCATAGGGTGTGGTTGCACTACGCGAGTAGGTATACGCGGTTAACTATTTATATTTTCAATGACCAAAAGGGCCTAAGTAGGTCCCGGGTCCTGCCCCAATAAGTAAAATCAAAGCCTTCTGTTAGGTAATAATGTGAAGCTTCTAATTTGCTGTGGGTTTCCTTAACAATGGAATATAAGCTTTTGAATAAACGAGGTCTATTTCGCCCTATCATCGTACTGTAATTACAAAATGTACCGAAACTAGTTAAGTAGTTATAATTTATTGATTCACTGACAACTTCAAAACTGTTTTGATATTATCATAAATAATCGAAGCAGTACGATATTTGTAGATAAAGGCAAGAACAAATACTGAAATACGTAGTTTCACCTAACCATGTCTTAATAATTAGTACAAGTGACAACCTCGCTTAGTGGAAGTGTGTATGATGTGTGCTATGCAGCGGGATTCAATTTACACACGGGACAAAGGTTTGTGTAATTAATAAATAAACTGACCCGAGTCTGGTTGTAGGTAATTTATCCTGGCGGCGCCGGCGCATAAAGTTTCTCTTGTTGTGTACATATACCTAAGTAACAAAATTATGATAAACAATTAAGTAGTGCATGCGTTTTAAATACTATTCTTTTAAACACTGCTTCTGTGGTTCGGTGGTACTATGTACGGATTACCACGCAGAGGTCTCGTCGGGTTCGATTGCCTGGTCCGATAAAGTAGTATTGGGTTTTTCTGTCGAAAAATTCTCAGTATTAGCCCGGAGTCTGGAATTGTGCCCATTAAATAGCAACAGGCTCGCCCTCTGTTACATGGGACCTAAAATAAATAATGACGAAAAGTGGGTGGTTAAACACCTCTGCCTACCCCTTTAGTGATTAAATGCGTGAGGCTATATATGTATGTATGTCTTTCTTTTAAAAAACGCCTACAAAAACAATTGTGGAAAGGAAAAGGATAGGTACGTTTACATTATAACATTAATCCATCAAAAGCGGTATGATAATATCGTGGATCGATATAAGTGCAGCTTTCAGCCTATCATTAATAGATACGAGTAGATATATTATCATAATGGTTGTAGCGCTAAGGAAAACTATTATACCAGGTATCTATTAAATATTTTACAGTTAAAAACTACCAGAATAAACAGATATGTCCTTGGTAAGGGATGTCCAACACCAATATGTAACAAGCGTAAATGCCTGCATTTGTTCAAAGCTGGCAAAACGTGGACCTAACATTCGCCTACCCTTTTGAGAAAAAAGATGTAACGAAATGTATGTTTTATTAACAGTAACATAAAATAATAATAATGGAACGTTTTGTTACATAATGTTTCCAATTAGCTTAATTAAATAGGTACTTTGACTGTTTTCTTTTCATTTGCCACTCGTTTATTAAATAATATTATGTTACTCAAACCGACAGCTTTGTCAAATCATTGTTATGAGCGTTCGTTTACCTTTACTGACATACATTTTTATTGGATCGCCACTCACCACGGTGTTTGATCATATTAAATTTAGGTAGGTATCTTTATTTTCTGTTTATATTTGGAACGAGGTTTATTTGTTTGAAGTTTAGCTGAAAATGAAAAAAATATGTTAAAGGACAATAATTTTATAAATAATTGGGCGGTACAGAAACTAAAAGGAAGATCAGAGCCGAAATAAGATTTATTACGGTCTCAGGCCGATACCATAGGCACACATATACATATTTATAATTCATATAACGTAATCTTACTAATTTTGTTAGAGTGCGCATAAGCCCTCCTTATCTTCATTAGTAATTTAACACGTTCGTATTTAGGTACTTTATGTTGTTAAGCCTAATAATAAGTAGTTAGTTTATACTTATTATAAATGTTAGCATATTATTATATGTATACCTAATAAATGGAGAAATGGCTAGCAAATTAGTTGTTTAATATTAATGAAAGAGTAAGAAAATAGTTATATTTTATTGTGGTGCAACACTCGACACAATTAAACAAAACACAAAACACAAAAATCCTTCAGTTACTTGTATAACAACAAGCCTGTACGAAATACTTAATATTATTCTACGTACAGATATTTTGGTAAAAGGAAACCAAATAGCATTAACCAAATTACCGTCATAAGGTCTCGCAATTGATTAGACATTTTAATGTGGTTTATCTCTTAAAATTACGGTGAATATACAAATGAATTCCCATTAAGAAGCATTTTGGGAGGAAAATGTTGTTTATTTATTCAGCAATCCAATACATCGAGAGCCTCGTAAATGACGATAGATATTATCGAAAATATGTCAGCTCTGACAGTTACTTGTAACTAAAATGAATAAATTACGGTTCTATTTCGATAAGAATCTCATATTAAATTAAAGACAATGAAGGGCTTAAGGAGGCTTATTAAAATCAATCGTAAATTATATTATCTCTGGTAACAAGACAAGGATAATCCAATGGGATTAGTTTATTTCACAACAAACCACATTCTATTATATCTCGAACAGTTACGTTCAATTAGGGAACCTTTTAACATATTAATTGCTTCATTAGTTCAATAGAAAACATTATATTGAGTATCAAATTGTAAATCTTTTCACGTAATGCCAATATCGTTCGGATAAAGAAAAGTTCTATAACATTTTTCCATTAAAAACTTGTGTCATTAGCGTTTTGGTGATACTGTAGCTTTCTAAGAACGATTATGACCTTATACTGCCTCTTTTTCCTAACCTTTGCCTAACTTTTGCCTAACCTTTTTCTTACACGGTAGGTAGAATGAAATGAATGCAGAAATTATACTAAGAATACATACTTACATACATAGAATAGAATAGACATAACTAAAGTGGTTTGCAACGGCTTTATTGTGTTTTTTTAGGAAATATATGGTGTGCAAAGGTCTGGTTGTATTATAAGCATAGTTTCTGACGGGAATCAAGAAGGAGTAGAAAACAGGCAGAGCAAACGCAAAAGTACTTAATTATTAAACTGAAATATCATGATATCAACTAGGTATTTGAAATTGCTACCTCCTACGGAAGTCACTTGTACAGTTTTGGAAGATGGCTTGAGCGCCAACTAAGATAAGCCTAGTTTAAAGTAACCCAGGGTAAGTTGTCGCGAAATTCCAAACTATTTCCGTGCTGTCTCTGTTTCATGTCTACTTGCACTCGGCGTTCGGCGCATGCTCTAACTGCATTAAAACATCTTGTTTATGAACTAACAAATTTGCCCTTAAACTTATATTATAATTTTGTTAAATCTTTGTTGATTCCTTAAAACTGATGGCTTGTTTCCGATTTTGTTTGTTACGTCAAATAACAACTTTAGTTTTTGGCGTTTTGGTGAATCTATGTAAAACCAGTTATCTACTCGTATCCATGTATGAAACTGAATTTAAATATAGGCCAATTTAAATAATTCCTTTCCCAATCCTACTAAAGATGACGTTTAGTAGATTTTTCTTTAACCACCGGCGACCGTTGCAACGGATACTGGCTAGAGCGAGTCGTCCATATTAGGTATTTCATACATAGCTGAAATATATTATAGCCTACCAAAGTGACTCCACCCCGCCTGATGGTAAGCAGTCAGTGGAATCCAGATGTGGCGGCCGCTATACCAAAAGCCATCATCATTCATGCTGAAATCAGCGTGGATCTACCAATATCTTAAAAAAATAATAGATTATTCGTTCGTTAGTGCGATTAATTTAAGTTTAAATTAAATTAGTTAAGTAAAACAGTACTAGACTTGACAAAAATATGCGTTATTAACATATGTGAATCGACCGTAGTTATCTTGAAAATAGTTAGAATACGTTTAGTTAATATAATTACGTAACTATTTTAAACTTTATTTTTATTGTGACTAATTCAAAGCCCTATGACAGATTTCTGTGTTTCATACTAGATGAGGTCGTCGGTAAAAACATCATTCGCTTAGTAAATTTATGCAAACATCTTAATTTCGCAGGTAGATAAGTATGCTAGGTTAGACTCGGGACACAGAAGCACCGAAATACTGCGGTGGAATACTTCGATATTTCGCTTTCATGTAACCAGTAAACGGACTTAGTGAAGCGTGTTTCGTCTACCGTTGCGGAATTCGGCCGCATAACTCGAATGTCGCCGGTTGGCTACGTTGGTGGACATTCAGTAAGAGTTATACTGAATAAATTTGGCGATATGATAAAGTTAAAATTATTAATAAGTAATCTTCTCATCTGATTAATTTAGCAGTCCCCGGGACTCCCGAGTGTCAAAGCTCGGTGTTTCGTATGAGTTCTTCACGGTTAATCCTGTTTTACAGGAGCAACAGTGATAGGCATGTGGGTGGGGTAGTCCAGATAAAAATAAGTAGTCTGTTGTAACATTATGCGGTCTACGCTTTTAAAAAAGGCTCTTTTCTAAAAGAAACTTATTTTTATTGCCTAGGTGACAATCGAATCCATAACACTCACTTAGTGTAAAGGTAGAGTCAAACCACGTCAGCCGTTAGAACAGATGTGCAATAAAAATGTCTCTACAGTCATCTCTTAATTTAGAGGAGTTATAAAAATGAAGTTAATTAATTAGCTAACTTTCAAATAAATAGGTACTCAATCAAAAGTGTAACAGTACACAGTGTATACAGTGGTACACTATAATATATCCTAATTTTTATTTCGAGACTACGAACATCAAAGATAAATTTGCTACATTTTTGCATAATTAACTGAATGACAAACTCAGACTCTGCTTTGCCTACCTGAGAAGTAAGTAGGATCGTTTGTAGGTATTTGGACAGTTTTAAATTTTCATAAATAAAATTAAAGATCCCACAGGTAAATTCCACGAATAAGTATAACATAGGTCTGAACACATATCTACCTACACTCTATAAATACGTAACAAAATAGCTTGTCAAACCAAAATAACTTCTTTAATAAAGATCCACGGATTCGTGATAGAATGTCAACATAATTACCTACCTAATTAATTTTAATTGCTAATGCAAACAAAACAACGTGTTAGGTATTTGAATGCATTAGGTCGGAATCTGGGGTAAATACCGAACGTCTATTATGTGACGGTATTGCCGAACGACAGAGGGAAAACACGCTCTTTTTCTATATGAACGAATTTAACTCTAATCTGTTGCGATTTGTGACGTGATGACGTGACTAGCGGTTATAATTGAATTTTAGTTTACCTGCGTACTTTCATTCAAATAGGAAATCAAAGCAATTTTTTGTGTATTTTTTTATTTCGCCATATTTAAGACAAATATTATTTATTATTTATCTAGTTAAGAACTATACAAAATGTAGAAATACAACAAAATTGTTGTAGAGTTTGAACTTTGTTGCTTTAATTAGAATAAGTAGGTACTCTTCCGTTTATGACCGAATTCCCGAATTATATTATGGTAGCTATATTTATTGTTTTAACATAAAACGAATGTGTTACAGTTAACCCCAAACACGCAGTAAGTTAGTTCTTACATCTAATACATAAAAAAATATATTGTTAGGTAAATGCAGGTACTCTCACGAAGGGTTTTTTAGTACTTAAACAAAATATATTCTGTCTATATGCTAGATTTAGGTGAAAGCTGTAAAAAAAGTAGAAATCATTGCGTTTACAGTTACAGTTACTTACTTTTAATACAGCTTTTACATAATTCTAGCATATAATCAGAATATATTTTTAAAATATGGCCCCGATTAAATGATATAATTTGAAAACCACGAAGTATGACACTAGATTGCGACGTTGCCACTCATGATGCGTAAAGCCTCATAACAGTGATGCCTATGCTAACTAAATCCTAGTATAACGTTGCTTTACAGAATCAGTATTCGAAAACGCTATTATACCATCAATGAATGCAAAACAGTTGGATGCTTGTAATGATAAAGTGGCTATATGAGACCGGCTTCCGTCGACCTCTTGGCGTTTCGACCACGAGCACATTTACCTCCCTACGCCCAGTGGTGTAGGAACACCTTGACGTTGTTACCATACTTTTTGCGAAAACGGATTTATTTCTTCCGTTAGTGTGTTATTTGCTGTACTTTTTCAACCACAATGGCTTTACCCTTGAAAAATTGTTAGAAACAGGTACAGCAAATTTAAAATAACATTTCATACGTTAAACTAGTAGGTTAAAATGAACTTAAGTACTTACATAGTTTTATACAAATTACCACTTTACCAGATGTATTTGTGATCAATATTTCATAATTTTTATTCTGCTTTGTTTATAATGTTAAAGCGATTCTGTAATGTATGTATAATGTCTGTAATGTTTATACGATTAATACCTACTATAAATCAATTTCGCATAATCTCAATTTTGCCGTATTATGTTCAACAAGCACCTACGTAGGTAGATCATACCTACACTAAAATAATGTCCGGTTGTTTGACACATCTTTTAAATTGTATCTTATGTAAATATTAAAAGAGTACTTAAAACCGACAAAATGGTATTGTATGTTTTCACGTTTCTATTTTTAAACATTTTCTCTGCATTTTGTAGAGTAGTGTAGGAATCTTACTATGTATTTTGGGTCGTTTACAGTAGGTAACGATAGGTAAGCAGTTTTAATGAGTTGCGTATACCTACTACTAAAGCTACTGCGCTTTTAATTCAGTCACTAGTCAAATCCCTCTTGAAATATATATTAGTCTGTTTGTAAGTGTATTGCCTGTGTCACTTTGCATGCTACTTGAAATTGTAACTTACAAAAATTGTAATAACCTGGCGATTAAAAACAGTGGCCTGAGTTTCTAGCCAGTTCTTCTCATGGCTCTACTTCGTCAGCGAACTGGCTGTAGGTTAATTTGCTGACATTTTGTAAACTTTGACGTTCATAAGTGTTAATTTAATTAACATATATGAATAAATATATTTTCATTTTCATTTTACTAATCTGTGCTATTAGTTAGCTATAATTCCAAAATAACGCGAGATTGACTGTTACTATATAAACACTTATACTTACAGAGATAACGGTTTTGGTTTTCGATACAATGCGGAAGATAATCACAGCAGTCCGTAGATATTTAGCAAGACGTTACAATCCCTGGTGGCTATCGAATTCGAACTAATCGTTCACCCATTGCCTACAGAAGTATTGAATTTGCAAAAGATTGATTGTGGTATGTTTATAAATAACTGCTTGCTATTATTCATACTCCATACCATTATTATAGGTACATGCGAAAGTAACTCTGTCTGTCTGTCTGTCTGTCTGTTACGCTTAGCTTTCACGACCACTAAATCTAAATAATAAAATTATATAGAGATAGATTAGACCTTGTACCTAATTTACAATTTAGAAGCCTTTTCGTATACACCTCGTAATGATAGATTAAATTTAATACTATAATGATTAGAATCGCACGAATTGATAGCGTGAGAACAATTACGAGGAAAGCTTCCAGCCTGCCATTCCACAAATGGGCGGCGCAGCGGAGCGGCTGCAATATTGAACCTCGCCAGTCGAGTGGTCCCGCTAAAAGCACACTACAACTGTTACAATGCGCTCGTGAGGCGTCTCAGCTTTCCACCATTCATTCACAATAAATGCCTTCTACTATGAGTACTTTGTCATATAACCGCGCGTTTTTATGATAACAATACATTAAACTCGTACCTTACGCGAAGAACAATATTTTATCTCCCAAGGATGAGAATGCTCGGGTGTTGTTTGTGTTTTTAAATGTTGTTATATTCATAGCTCTGTTTTTAATCTCAATACCGAGAAAATCTATTCGAAAATTTGGTACGTATTAGAAGCATGATTCATACGATTATGAAACATTTGCTCTTTCGCCTGAAATTAGTTAAAAGGTTAACAGTTTCGAAATGCGCACTAAACTAACTAATAGACACAATAAATTGCGTTTTTGATCTGTAAACAAATTTAATACAATTTACTGTAAGTAGATATGTATATTTGCGATACAGTAAAAATATTTATTAATAGATTTTCAGCTGTAAAGTAACCAACTTTATGGATTGTTTTTTTATTTTCACACGTTTACTAATTTGAGCTTTTATATGACATGGTTTACACAACTATTCGATGACATTCATTTCAGTGACAAACAAGCATACAGTCCAATCCAGTTGATGGTAAGTGGTAACCGTGACTACCGACGTGGCTGTGTCGTCAAAGCATCGCACAACCGCACAAGCAATGCTAAGAAAACACAACCAAGCCGTTTTCAACCGTGTAGGGAGGGAAGGGAACAGAAAAAAACCGCGGAGAGTGAGTAGACCATCGGCGCTATCATTCACGGAACAAAATTATTTAGTATGGAAATTAATACTTTCTATGAGAGGGGGACATACTTAGTACTACACTAGATGAGAACTTGGCTTTTTACTTTACGTCGGTGTTCTGTAGGTGTATACCTATTACTCCATAGAGGAAAGACACTAAATAATTAACAGTGGTGTCCGATTTTCAAGCATGCCTGAAAACTTGAAAGTGGCATAAATGCTAATAGAATTAATCTATTCTATTCTATTCTTATACCAGTTATGTCACTTGCATAGGCCCTCTGTTAATCTACTGCCCCTGGCAATAATATAAAAAGGAATTGCATTACTGATAATTGCAGATTGAAAGAATTAGTAATAAGCGCGGGTGGAATTATAATTTACTTAAAAATAGTCAAAATTCGTTTTTAATAAATTTTAAATTTAAATTAATTGGGTATTGCAATTACGTTCATTAACATTGGAATGTCCCCAGAGCATGCACAGCTAATGACATTACAACAAATAACAAACTCGTCAAACACTCAAGAAACACATTTTACGTACGATCGAATATTATTGCGTACGATGAAAATGTTTGTTTCTCTCCTGAACCGCGAAACGTAGTAGGCACCTACATCAATCTCAATAAACAGCATTCTGGGAGCACGTAGGTACAGACAGCATCAAACGTAGCTTAGCAACATAAACATGCGCGTATATAAAAGTTTGACTGATCAGAGGCCCTAGACAAGTGTCAAAGATTTCTATTCTATTCATAGAATAGATACAAAAATGTATGAGATTGACATAAGCGCTGGCGTTAGCTTATGTCAATCCAATACATTTTTTAATCTATTCTATGAATAGAATAGAAATCTTTGCCGCTTGTCTCGGGCCTCTGGATTGACATAAGCTAACGCCAACGCTTATGTCAATCTCATACATTTTTTTATCTATTCTATGAATAGAATAGAAATATTTGACACTTGTCTAGGGCCTCAGATCATTACCAACAAATAACATAAGCCATCACCCGCAGCTTACCTTGTGTGAAATATTCTTCTTTAGCTTTTTATTTTATTCTCATCGATTTTGTGTTTATTAATTATGAATAATATTTTAATTATTCTGGCATCTCGCATCCAAGATGTATAATGTTTCTCATATTTACTATTGTTCATCGACATTTTGCTTTAGGGCAAATCGTAAACAAGTTAATTTGTGTTCAGCTGCACATACCTACACGTTTTGCGTGGTTGTTTAGATTGTTACCTACCTTAAATTACTGTCTACAGGGCCCCGTGTTGTGGTACGGATTTCGGAAGTTTATATTTGTGTAATCCATAGATACTCGTAGTTATCGTCAATCTGAGTGCTGTTTCACCATAAATTCCATATTTGAAAAGTCTACCGCAACGCAAAGAAAGCTGCTGATGACGTTGACTATACCTACACAAATACCGATTGACCGTTAATTTAAAAATAATTGTTCACAAACGGAACAATAAAACGGAAACTAAACGAAATTGCTGAAACAAAAGTGCACCAAGGTACCTTACTTTATAGCCATCGGTCTGAAATCTAAATTATAGTTGAACATGTAAGTGTAGGTAAGCATACTTACCTAATTGTTAATTGCATGCGAGTATATTTATGAGTCATTCATTAATGGATCTATTCGCATGTCTGTAATCAATATCTACATCTAGTCACTGCTTTTGAAGATTGAACTTTGTTTATTCTAAGGCTACAGTCAGATTTATAGAAGATGACATATTAAAATAAACAAACTTATCTCGCTTGAAAAATTCAACCCGTTCAAGTTATTGATTTATTCTATACGATAAGCTTTTTAAGTTGTGTATTATTTATTATAATTGGGTAATTACCTGAGACAAAATATTGGTATCGAAAATTTCAGTGTTCCTTATGTTCGATAGTTTGTATTGTAACATAATAACATGATACTGTGAAGTACCCACTAAGTATTTATTACCCAGTGCGGTAATTAGGTTGGTTTAAGAAAAAAGTCGCAAGAATTAATCTAAAATAGCAGTAGTTATTAGTAAAACATTTTCATTTGGAAATTAGTAGGTTCAGGTATAATGAAAATGTTTTAAAATAAAACTACGACTCTGATTAAAATGACTGAAAAATAAAATATGAGACTAAAATACTGCAACTAGTAAGCCTCTACGCGCTGGTATAACTACGGCCGGGATGAGAGGCTAGGCGGGCGGGCGACGCATGGTTACTCGTCGCGCGTCGGCCGCTCGTCGACGTCGATATGCATCGCCAGTCGCACACAATCAACGACGTCATTACATCAACAATGCTCTGTCTGCCCACATAGGTAGTGCCCACAGATGCACAGGTCGCTGCTTAATTCGCTGAACACCGCTCTCTGAACGTGTTTATTTACGATGCCGCCATACCAGTTGCAGTTTCCACATGATTTATTTTGTATTTATTATGTGTAGATTTTTCAATCAAAGTGATGCATTTATAATATTTCAAACTTTCATAATTCATTACTTAGATATTGAAAAAGATTTGTAGGTAAAGACTATCTAATCTAACTTTTATTTTATCTTGTAGGTAAGTCTTTCATGTTTCGTTACGTTGGTATCTAAGTACTTACCGTTACCTGAATACTAAAGAACATCTTACTGGAATCAAATGTCAAAAGCTGTTTCTTTGGAAAAAAATAACTATGTTCAGCTGTGGACGTCTAAAGTGTGATAAATACTCGCCACTTGTAAATAATTAAAAGATTTTCTTGCTCATTCAATACTATCTACTTGAACAAAGTTTGTTAATTTGCACAGAGTTCAGACAATGTATGAACTATCGTTTCTCGATAAATTCGCAAAGTTCAAGTTCTGCAAGGTATACTGGGTATCCAGATAAGCGCAACATTATATTACAAGGTAACTATGAGATTATTATAGTTATTGTACAAGATTGTTTATTAAGCAAGCTATTTTTAATTATTTTTTTTACATCAGTTACGGCACACCATCGCGTTATTTAGCCACAATTTAAAACTTATATATTAGACACGCTATACAGTACAATGTTAAAATAATTTCAGAATAATGGCTCTGTAGCACAAGGTAGAACAAACGTCTGAGAGAGGTGGCGGGCAAATGGATAGGAACGGCAAAGAAAAAGCTTAGAGGAGGCCCATCAACATAATTTATCGCGGTGACAACTCGCTTCTTATACCTAGGATGGTAGACGGTAGTAGCTACTTCTTGTAATTATTATTACTACCTAGTACTTACTTGTTATACTTACTACATTAATTTAACAATAATACATTATGAAGGTAGGTAACTTACGCGATTTTAGCAAATCACAAATGCCACCAAGATAGGAATAATCAAAGATTTAGTAGTTATAATGTTTTGGACATAATATGGGAATATTAGAAGAAACTGATCAAGGTTAATGTGAAGATAAAAGGTAAAACCTTAAGCCATTAAATAGGTAGCAGCTTCTTTATTCTTGTGCTGAGAACCTTTATGCACATATAACACTAAAAATATATTTATTAAAAATTACATCCGCAATAACATAAAACAATAATACATCTGAATATTGCGGTTTAATTTACAAACATACAGATATCGAAAAGGCACCCAGATAAATATTTGTAGATCATACACAAACCGTCATATTTACAAACTATGAATAATGACTGCAACACGCACTCATAATAAAATGAAAATGAAAAAATTAAAATATGTTTTAAAAGGTTAACTAAATTAACACTTATGAACGTCAAAGTTTACAAAATGTCAGCAAATTAACCTACAGCCAGTTTGCTGACGAAGTAGAGCCATGAGAAGAACTGGCAAGAAACTCAGACCACTCTTTTTAATCGCCAGGTTATTACAGTTTTTTTAAGTTACAATTTCAAGTACTTAGCATGCAAAGTGACACAGGCAATACACTTACACAATATTGGCTTTCGTTATCAGCTATTGCAGAACGAAAGTCTTCCTAATAGCACGTGACAACATTCCTAAAATTTCTATCGATGTACACATATTTGGGTTCAGGCATGGACCAAACTATATTGGACAGCTATAAATTCGACACTCTACATCATAAAAACTTATGATACAATCGATTGAACAAAGGGGGATATTATTTTATTTTCATAGTAGGTTTAGAACAGAGATCTAGTAGGTTTGCAGAGTAACTAAATTTTTATAATGGCAGTAATTAACGGTACCTACTCATTTCATACTTACAAGTTGCGACGCTGGTTATTAGTCGAATCGCGGCAAAACTTTGTAGCATCGCGCTACGCCATAGTCGCGTTTTATAATAACGGTAAAAATCATGTATTTTCATTACACTCAATTTATCAATATTATTGTTGATATTACCATTTTCAAATGTTTTAATGACTTGGTGACAAATATCTACTGAGTTACTTACAACCTAAACCTCTTACCTACCTAAGCTAATCTACTACTTAAGTACCTACAACCAAAGAAGAGATGATAGCACTTGTTTACAAAGAAAAGAAAAAAGTAAAGCTATTTTAAAATATAATAATATCTTCAGAGAACTCATAATTATAGAAACATAATTATAGTGTAAAATGGAATCGAGTTAAACTCACGCCACACGAATTTATATTATCGCTCACGTAAGTCAAATTGTAAGCATAATTCCAATTGCACCCGTTAAAACATTTTATTTTAGCTACAAATACCTAACCAAAGCTCATAATATGTATTGTGTAGTTTAAAGCACAACTTGCTTTGCTTTGCTTGCAACACCAAACCTAAGATTATAAAACTGGAATATACCTACAATAACTTGTACTTTGATGCAAATCCCATCTATTCGCAAGTTTATAATTAGCACCAGAATATAAGTACTTACATAGTAAGCAAGCAACAACGGGCTCGTGGTTTGCAAGTCAGTATTTACTTTAAAGCTTAGAGCCTTTAAGTTTTAAGGACAGCTCGCCGCAAAATTTAACAATAGAAAGACTATCTGACCCTTCAACCTTTAAACTGTTTACCAGGATTAATTTAGTGAGTAAACTTAAATGACAATCATATCAAGTTACGTTTAAAATAAAAAATATGTTTATTATTTAATATCAAATTGTTATTTTTTCACTATTATGTACATTATTTAAAATTTATGGAACTCTTAGGTCTTTATGTAAGCTTTATTATATCTTCATTTAAGTATTATGAGTGACTGTATGTTTCCTAAATATAATAAAATAAAAATAAAAAAAATAAATAACGTCTTAATAAATAGCTTGTATATATATACTCCTGGGTAGTCTACAAAGCTATTAGCTGCTGTTTATGATTTAATTGAATAAATGTGGGATGGCAAGAAAGGAGTTTAAGAAATAGCATCTTAAAAATAATTAAATAAAACTTATACTTAATAGGTATACCTACTGTCGCTTGTCTCGCTGCAATCTCTTTTGTTTGTAGGCAAAAGCACCACATGGGCAACTGCGCTCACATTTACTGCGTCTACAGAGCGTATAGATCGCTTAATCCTAACCCTAAAAACATAAAACCTAACCTAACCTAACCACAAATATGACAGTACTGTTTCTAAACGACTTAATAAAACGAAACCTAGACAGTACAACACAATGTTCTAGCGACGTCATTGCTGTATATTACTTGCCCAATGAGTTCTGGTGCGATTAATCACGGGCTGGAAAACACTAAAATAGATACTTACCGAATTGATACGGACTACCGACGGTAGGAAGAAAAGAAAAATAAAGAAACCTTTCATGAATTAGAATCGATGACAAAAATAAGTCATAGGTATACACAAATACATAATTTTGACATACACAAATTGTCACAAGCCACAAAATTTCCTGAAATCTCCATGCTGTTTACTTCTAGTGACTTTTATATTTTATTCCATGTCAAAGACTTGAAATCTGATTTGTGGTTCTTTTTCCTCATGCAATAATAATTATTTTGTTTTACAAATAAATAAAAGTTTTAAACCCTTATACAGCATACCTAGTACTTACAATAAATCCATGTTATGTGCCTAGATTTTGGTTGTTCGTTACTTTTTTTTAAATTATTATTGTGTATTGTTCAATTATATGTGTTGTCTGTGGCTTATGTCAAATAAATGTATTTTCTTTCTTTCTTTCTTTCTTATTTTCACCTGAAGCAAACTAAATATCTGTCACAACAGTCTAATTTGCGATTTGAGCGCTCTAACTGCGCACGCGCACTTTGTCGCCCGTCAATCCTCGCGTACTCTGTGCACTGTAATCCTTGTCGCTCTACCTACCTCAGTCTACGCGATTGTTAGCATTGTACCTATATTTTTTTACTGGAGTACCACTTTCGATTCGAAGAGTAAACTAAAAACTATTAAATAACAAAATATCCTAATAATATTATAAATAAAAATCACTCAGCGCCTCAAAAGGCTGGACCGATTTCGATAAAAATTGGTATGAAGATAGATTTGGTACCGGAGACGGATTTCTCCCGAAAATCGGTCTGGTTCCTGAGGAAGAAAAAAACATTTTAGGCGCGCGTGAAGCCGTAGGGCGCAATTAATTAGTCAATACTTTAATTAATTAAGGAGTAACATAAAAATACCTATATAATAATAATATCATAAATCAGTCATTGTTTAGTATCTATTACACTCGACTCCACAGCAGAATACTGATTTTCAAAGAGCCAGCGCCGCATTTCTCGTCTCTGTAGTTTAAAAATAATCATAACACTTTAAGCGTCACTTCTAAATGAAAATCATATAAAATTATAGCTGTCTGTCTATATCGGCAACAGAGTAATGGCTGAACTTTTTAACATTTGGCTTTGGCTATCATTTTTGTATCAATTTTTCCACAGTCTATTCAGTCCGAACAAAGAAAAAAAAGGTGCTTGTTAAACAGGTATTATACCTGATTGTCTATTTTCAAATAATTCAAATGAATATAATCCTATTACTAAATCAAATCATTTAAAAATCTAAACTTCTCTTGTTTAGCTTGCATAAAAACTGAACATTTTAAAATTTGAATTCTGTTCCGAACACTTAACGACGTAATTTATTCTTCTAACAGACAAAAGCTTACTTTGTACTGTTCCTGTTCCTTTTGTTGAGTCCTAATCTTATTACTTAATTTAAATACCACCTTATCAATTTCAGCTTACGAAAAACCATTTTAGTTTAGAAATAAGTGGCACTTTACAAAGTTTGTCTTTATAATTGCTATGAAATTTAGCGTAAGAACAGTTTAGTAAAATATAATACCGTTTATATTATATATAATAAATAATGTTAATTTTTTTTAAATCTGACTAGAAGTCATGTGTACCAAGAATATAAACAAACAACCGACCCTTGTCCGTACCATGTGTGGCAATATTTACTACTTTAATAATAATAATATGTTAAACAACAGATTCCTGAAATAAACAAAATAGACAGGTAATAAATGTGACAATTATTAAAAAGTTAAACACTCAAATGGTAATTTGTAAATAAGGAAAAGCGAAGTTTCTTCGCAAATTGAATTCAACGCTCTGTTCCGTAGGCAAATAAGCCAAGTTCAACAGGTAAGTTTACATAGTACTTATAGTACTTCAACTTTTCATTTTATTCATTACTAACAACACAAAGATAAGTTAAGTTTTGTTTTGCAAAGTTTAACAAGAGTTGTTACAAGTCGATAATCGCGTTATCTTATAGTGAACTTACCTTCAAAAAACGAATTAAAAGTGTTGTATGTTGTTTTTTGGTTTGTTGATGTAGCACGTGTCTCGCGGGTGGCTCGAGGTGGGTGTGGAGGCAGGCGGGGCGTGCGAAGCGCCGTAACTCCGCGACGGCACTACCGCGGCCGTCGCCGCCGCCGCCGCCGCCGCCCAACGGTTCGCCCGCCCTACGCGCACACGAATTCCTTCCCGTGATTAATCGTCGAGCCACCTGCGGAGCCTTTTGTATATCGTTAATGTGTTCGGTTCGGTCTCTATAAACAATTTTGAATAACAAAGAGCTATATAGGACATTTTCCATCAAATTCACATTAGCACTCCATAGCTGTATACACATACCTACATAGAAATATATTATGTTTTAGAAACCCCGAACTTAAATGGAATACCAATTTTTATGATGCGTAATGGTACTGCGATAAAAAGTACCTAAACGTCGATATTCTATGTCTTCGGCAATTTGAAAAAAAGCGCGATGTTGTTAAGTACACCTACGACATTAATTAAGTATAATACTTATAATGTGCAAACACCACCTACTGATTATACTAATCATAGTAGGTTTATAGACAACCAGCTTCCCACAACGTGGTCTTTGTTTACTGCTCTGCTCCTGTCGCCAGTAGCGTGATGTTACATAGCCTATAACCTCCCTCAAGAACTATGCTATCATACGCAAAAATAATTATTTAAATTCGAATGGTAGTACCAGAGATTAGCGCGTTCAAATAAACAAACAAACTCTTCCGCTTTATATAATAGTCTAGATGTAGATTACAAAACAAACACACAGACGACAAACGTCATAATCATTTTCTCACGACGATAATAACGTGTTTGGTTCTATCGTGACAGTTTGTGTCGTCCTATACTATAACTAGGCCTAAAATCACCAAATTGCTGAATCCATACATAATAAAAAAGGCTTTGTCCTGACTAACCATTTTTTTTTTTTTTTATTGCCTACAGTGGCAGATGAGCCAACAGCCCACCTGATGGTAAGTGGTAACTGTCGCTCATAAACTTCTGCAATGCCAGGGGCTCCGCGAAGCCGCTGCCTACCGTGATATTAATGCTCTCTTTAAACCTCGTTTGAAGAAGGACATGTCATAGCGCTCGGGAAACACCGCAGCTGGTAGTTCGTTCCAGAGCCTGCACGTACGTGGGAGAAATGAAGGCTGAAAACGAACCGTGCTAGACGAGATCGTGTCCAGGTAGTATGGATGAACATTGCTGGGATGTCGAGTGGTGCGATGATAGAAAGGAGACGATGGCACCAAGTCAAACAGTTCCTCAGAGCACTCTCCGTTAAACATACGATAGAGCACGCATAGAGAGCCTGAAACTTGAAGACTTGAAAGTTTAAGGGTGTATTTTTCTTAATGGCTAGAGATTTACTAAGTAAAGGGTTTTTAAAATTCAACGTCTAATCCCGATCTTTGTTTCCTAATTATTTAAAAAAATGTTTTGGAAAACTTATATCAAAACAAAGAATGCTCTCATCAATATTTTTTACAGGGGTGGCTTTAGAAGGGTGAAATTAGGGATGAAACATTGTATTGAAAGATCTAGGTTTTTGAAGTTATTATTGGGCAAATTAGTTTTATTAATAGAGATACTTAAAAATGCTGTTTTTAATATTTTTGATAGGGGTGGGTTTAGGGGGTGAAATATTAAATGAACAGTTCTTTGTTTTTCAAGTTACAGTAAAGAAAGTTATGTTTCAATACTTTTAACAAATTAAAAAATGCTGTTTTAAATATTTTTGACAGGGATATCTATAGGAGTGATATAGGAACGAAAAATTTGCATTTAGGTACAGTATATCTAGAATGGGGATATTTTAAGTAGGTAAATAGGAAATTGTAAGCACAATCGGGGATGAGATATGGTATGGAAAGTAATGGTTCTATTATGATATTGTTTATGTAGGATACATTATATCGGCACGGGCGAATCCGCTGACAAAAGCTAGTAGATTATGTTTTAAAAGACCCTGAAAATTTTCACTAAAAACGTTTTTTGTCTCGGATACTCTTACAAATCTTAAAAGATTTATTTTCATTTAATGCTTATCATTCAATTAATCTGATTTTAATCTGATACAGAAACGTAAATAAAAGGACTCTTACAACCCCTTCCGGACGATCCCGGACGAGCTCCAAACTAGGACAAATCGGGAAAACCCGGTTAGATCACTGCTCTGTATATCGTTTTTTATTTATCATAGGTTGCCATGAAGACATATTTTGTAGCATTTAAGTAATAGGTTATTTGAGCTGAGCATAAGTGCAATAAATTACTTAATAATTTATTTATTTTATTAACTCTTAGTATTTATACACAAATAGAGAAAAATACCAAACAAGAAAGTAGGTACTTTTGAACAGACATGAATACAGTATCCAGGAAACAACTAATAATAAAGCCGGTGCACTCTTATACTATTGTATAAAGCGAAGGAGTTTGTTGAGGTACCAAAGATGCGGGTGAAACCGCGCTGCGGGAAGCTGGTAGCAAGATAGAACGTGTTACAATTTGTACAGGATACAGAGACTACAGAGTACAGGAGGATACGTAATTAAAAGTAATTTGCTTCACCTTCTTTATTTGTTTGCATGTAATTCCAAACTCTGGAGATTACAGCTGCATTTGCCCGTCTAACGGCTCACATTCATTAGTCTCTTTGCAACTCAACCCTTTAACCCAGTAAGTGAGGACAGCACTATTACAGGGTTGTGTCTTAATTAGGTAGGCCTTAATAAAAAGTCTTAATAAAAGTCACCTTACTTTAGAATTACATTTATTTTGTTATGCATCGAATGCACCTAGGGAATATAATATACTAAGATTTTCCTGTGACATTGTATAAACTGGAGACACTTAACGAATATCCGTGCAGTTATAATAATGCAATAATAACACTAGTGAAATAATAATATCACGGCTTTACAATATTACTGTAATAAATATAAGTACTTACTAATTAGTTTGAATTCAGATAAAAATAATGTGTAATTTACCTGCTGTATTACCGTTTGTTCTTTGTTGTATACGAATACTAGCCAATAATTAAATGGCCAATAGAAAGTGGTAACTACCAACTATGAACTTTGCTAATATTAGGTAAACAGAGAAAGTAGCACATTCCAGGGGCTGTTTCTATTCAATATTTAACTTTGATAGATTTTTTTCTAGCACCGATAAAGTATTACCGCTAATTCATGTTATACAGATAGTAAAGGCCTCTCGTTTATTCTCTATATCATTGTCACTGTTTTCTACAGTATTCTAGTTTTAAATTCTTTGAGCTGTGCAAGTGCGCATTACTGTTTCTATTCTTCTACAAAAAGTAGAAGTATTTTAGCTTCAGAGGAAGTTAATACTGTCCAAAAGATGCACAATATGAACTAATCTTGATCTCTAAAATTGGGTCAATGATTGTTGTGGAGAAAATCGTAAGACAAATGGACGGCTTGGACAATAAACCAAATCTGGTCATTACAGAAACCAAAGTATGTCTAACTTTTATACTTAGCATAACTGTCATTGTTTCAATAATAACAATAACAAACTCTTCTAATACTTCTAGTTAACGCGAGCATGTCTCTTGCATTCAGTTTAATGTCAGGTGTTAAATTAACATAAATATAGAACATTTTAAAGTCCGTCGGTTATGATAACGTTCGATTTAATGATACGTCCCCAAACAATCTCAAGTAATCTCAACTCGATGTTGTTCGGTACATTTTGCTACGTTCAATCTAAATACGTTATTCACCTAAACAAGAAGATTCGGACTTGAAATAATACTACTGAAGCATTAATGCTTGCCTCATAATAGTGTTGGGAAGGTCTCTAGTCTTTTAGATCTTAATCGTAAGGACTGGGCTAACTTTGTATAATTCCCACTAAAATAAGTCTCGAATTTTGAGAAAGACATGACTCACAGAAGTGAATGAACCAACAATATAGCACAGTACAACATACTCGTAAATATATAAAAGGCGTAACGAAGACCCAAACGATCAAAGAACTCTGTCGAACAGACAAAGCTTATGATAAGATTATAAAAGTTGTTATCGCAGGGCAATAAAACTCTTTAAATATGAACTGTACGTGAAAAGGCTATTCAAAAGCTAATTACAGGTTTTAACAATATCTAGTTATATATTATTTCATAAACAATGAGTAGTAACATTTTACTCCACCAACGAAATCTAACTTGATTAGTGACAGTTAAACAAAATGAGAAAATTTTGTGCTTAGATCAAATACCAGGGGCGCTGTTCAATTTTTATGCAAATATTTTGCATTATACTGTTTGTTCTGATAGATAAATGATTTATGGTAGCTATACTGGTAGAATGTATATACTTCAATCCCTTTGAAACACCGTAAACATATGTAAAACACCTCCTCCCCGGACTTTTCCTGATAAATCTTATTTTACTAAGTTTTTTTTATTGTCGACAGAGGCAGACGAGCAAACAGCCCACGTGTTAGTTAAATGCAAACTGTCACTCATGGAAGACTCAAAGACCCTCTGCGAAGACGCTGCCTACCATGAAGGGAGTGAAGTAGGTGAAAGGAAGGAGGGAGGTGAGTAAGAAAGAAAGGGGAGAAATTGGGCACTCTCACTCACCGAACGGAACGCAATAGTAGGTAATAATAGGTACACTTACCTACTCCGTGGACGACCGTGAACTACTACGATGAAATTGAAATACAAAAACTATAAGTGCTTACCTACAGCACCTACCTATGAAATCTGGGCGTAATCTATTTATTCAATCTGGGATGCATGAAGCATCTCTCTCCCAGCAATAAAATATTCATATGCAGGAAGTTATTAATAAAACAAAAACTACATTCCACTTTATATCTACCCGAAACAAATTTCAGTCGTCTACGAGACTCCATTTATGAAATGTTACATGTGGTTCACGTTCAAACATTAGGTTTACAACTACATAGATAGGTAGTTATTGATATTTTACTTACACTTAGTTTTAAGTTAGAAAATTAAAGCAATGTTTTATAGAATGATTAAAAGCTTGTCTATGACAAGCTTTAACAGCTAACAACAATTATTGTTAGTTTGGCCTTACAAAGAACGGACTCATAAGAAGGCCATTTTAGGTAATTATTTTTATAATTTCATTTTAAAACGAATTGGCAACTTATTTATTATCGATATAATACTTATTACTATATTTTTTTATTGTTTATATAATTTATATAAGTTAAGTTTTAGAAAAAGTGATTGCATTTAGAATAAAAAAAAGTAATTTATATGTTACACAAAGTGTTAATTAATAATTTGTTTCTTTCATTTATCCAGTAAATTAATGAATAAAAACTGTTTAATTGTTACAGTGTCCTTCCATGGTCCACCCACCTTTTAAAAAGTAAATAAATGGTATAGGTACCAGAAGAACAAATGCCAAAGCTACAAAGAGTTACGCGTAGTAGGTCTTGGTAATATATTCATCTTAATGTCATAAAATTCTCACGTAGATGTACGAGGACTTTGCACTAAAATCCATGGACGTTCTTTGCGATCGAACGCTACTTCCAAAAACAACTTAAAAACAGTTAAAACGCCATTAAGCGAAGGTTTCTACGTAAACAGTAAACAGATTTGAAAGCCGCCCGTCGTAAGTTAATTAATTTTACTAAGCGAGATACAGTGACGAATGATGCAAGCTAGGCGGATAAATGAAATTAATGTTGTTCTTACCTTCGTCGACTTATATTCGCCCTTAAATTCAATAACCAAAAACCTGTCTAATTTAATTTTTTGTAGTTATTATATCACAAAAGTGAAATATATTTGTAACAATTCAATAGAAAGTGTTAATTGTTTGAATTTAATTATTATTTTTATACCAAAATTGCTCTTAGTGTACCTACTACCAATACGGATTGTTTCTGTCTTTAAATAAATATAGGTACCTATCTAACTAATATTTTTCTACGGCCGTTTATAGATAAAATAAGCGATGACCAGAAACACACGTAGAGACTTCGAGATTTCTTAATGTAAACTAGGAAGAAAATCATAACCAACCTAATCCAGCCTTTCAGCTTTTGTTGCCTTCTCTAATGTTGACATTGTATACCTAACCCTAATAACAGGTGCTAATTACAATAAGGCAAATATTCGTGTAACTAGGCTGAAATTGAAGCAATATTATGACTACATACAATAGCTCAATTATTTGTCACTATATTAATTCTACCTACACATATAGACTATGTGGAATAATATACCTAGTGAAAATTTATTCTAGTGCGGTCTAGGTAGATATTTCCGAAGCGAGAAGAGATAAGTTGATTACTAGCATGTGGCGAGCAATGTGGTGAATACAAACTACCTTATTCGCCTGTACTACCCTGTACTGATCATTGCGGTACGCCTCTATTTGTACATAAAATCGTAGTAGGGTAAACAATCACCCACAATCCCATGTGGGCTATCGAACTAATGACGTAGATTTGCGTAAGCGCGAGGAAATTGAATTTCTAAACAAATTTTTGGCAGTGACAGTGTCAGGTAGGTCCTATTTACTATTATTTGTCTACTGAAAGATATCAATCGAGTAGGTAATCCGATTGAATAACTTCAGTGTGGCAATAGTGACTGATATCCCGCACTAGGCAACAAGCATCTATGTCTCGAGAAACTTTACAAATATAGAATTCGTAATTGAATGTTTGTAAAGTCGCCCGTGTGTCACAAAAAACATTTCGATATTATCTATACATATAATAAAAATGTAACCGATCGCTGTCTGTACATGAAAGATATATGAGAAAAAAAATTATTGGGACCTTTATCAACGCAAATAGAACCCAAAACAATGATTGTTACAATTTTTGTCTGTTTGTCTGTTTGTCTGTATGTCTGTTTGTCTGTTTGTCTGTGCGTTTGTGCACGCTAATCTCAGGAACGGCTTATCCGATTTAGATATGGTTTTCACTAATACATTGTGGTAAGCTTTACTTAAAATTTAGTGTTTGTTTCATGTCAATCGGTTCATAAATAAAAAAGTTATGCCAATATAAAGAATCACTTCGAACATTTGTTAATTTACTAGGAAACCTGATAGAAACAGAGACTTTAATAGGTTACGGAATAGCTGATAGTGTTTTTATTTTTTAAATTCCTCTCATTCTAAACACTCTTCCATTTAGTTTTAAATAAGTCCAGTTTCCAGTGAGCCTATGTTTCGCGATGACAATTAATAAAGCCCAAGGTCAGACACAACTAAAAGTTGTGGGCGTGGATCTAAGTATTAGCTGTTTTTCGCACGGTCAGCTTTATGTGGCTCTATCACGTGTTAGCATTCCTAGCAGCCTGTATGCTTTGATCCTCGATGGCTATACGTCTAATCCATACATCCATACACCCATACATATTATATAAGGCTTTGTCTTGACTGACTGACTGACTAACAGACAACGCACAGCCTAAACTGCTGGTCGTAGTGACTTGAAATTTGGAGGGTGTGTTTGTCTAAATGTCTAGAGGTTGTACTAAAAAAGGGTTTTTAAAATTTAATTCCTAAGTGTGTGAAAAGGGATGAAATTGATTGTATGAATCTTCTTCATTTTTTAACTTACAGTTTTGAAATTTTGTTTTGGAATACTTCTATTTAAATAAAAAATATACTTATAATTTTATTTTAACAGGGGTGGATTTAGAGGAGTGAAATTAGGGATGAAATATTATTATATATTATACAAAGATCTTTAGCTTTTGAAATTTACAGAGAGGGGGAGGGAGGGAAAGGAGGGAGGAAAAGAAGGGAGGAAAAGGAGGAATTGAGGAGAAGGAGGAAGGGAGGGGAAAGTGAGAGGGAAGTGATGGGGGAGTGAGAGGAAAGTGATGGGAGTGTGAGAGGAAAGTGATGGGGAAGTGAAGGGAAAGTGAAGAGGAAGTGTGGCGGAAATGCGGGACAAGTGAGGAGAAAGTCAGGAAGAAGTCAGAGGGAAGTCAGGGGAAAGCCAGGGAGAAGTGAGGGGAAAGTGAGGGGAATGTTAGAGAAAAGTAAGAGGAAAGTGAGGGGAAAGTGACGGAGAAGAAACGGGAAAGTGAGGGAGAAGTGAGGGGGAATTGAGGGGGAAGTGAGTTGGGTGAGGGGGCAGTGAGGGGGAAGTGAGAGGGAAGTGAGAGAAGAAGTGAGGGGGAGTGAGAGTTAAGTGAGGGGTGAATGAGAGGAAAATGAGAGGAAAGTGAGAGGGAAGTGAGGGATACAGTAGATGAAGGGAGGGGAAAGGAATGCGGAAAGAAAGGAGGTTACGAATGGTGGAAAAAGGGAGGGGAAGGGATAGTAAGCGATAGGAAGGGAGAGGACAGGAGGAAAAGAAAGGAGAAGGAAGGGAGAAGAGAGGGGAAAACGAGGAGGCAAGGTAGAGGGAAGTGGAGGAAGGGCAAGAAATGCTGGAGGAGGGGCAAGAAATGCTGAAGGAGGTAAAGAGGAGAAGGGGGAGGGGAAGAGAGGAAGGAGGAAACTGTGGCGAGTGGAGAAAAAGTGCAATAGGGAAGAAGGGGAAGGGGAAAGTTATTGTAGTGAAAATTTGCCTTTGTGTATTGTATATTGTTTTTACGAGGGATATCTTTAGGTAGGTGAAAGAGGATTTGTATGAATGGGAGATTAAAAATAGTATGAAAAACAGTATTTAAACAATATAAAAATGCTATCTTTATAAAAGCAAAAGGTCACTCACTCACATATCACGAAATCTCAGAAACAACAAGTGCTGGGAATCTCAAACTTTGCATTGTCGTTCCTATTAGGATATAGGTGCTCACTTAGACGGAATTTTGCGAAATCCATCCCCTAAGGGGGTATAAAGGGGTGGCAAAGTATGTATAAAATTTCTATAGTTTTTATAGTAGGATTACCAAATTACTAGAAAATACTCTTTTTTATTATTCAGCAACTCCCTTTATTAAATGGGCAAATAAGAGTCGCAAGTTTGTGTGAAAGTGGTTTGTCAGTTTTAGTGGTAGCGGGTTTAAACTGGATTCGCCATAGAGACGGATAATACTGATACAATGTACGATTGCCATAAAATCAGGCACGCAATATTCTCATAGAGGCACCCATCTAAATTTTCACGCGAACGAAGTCGCGGGCAACAGCTAGTTATAACTAAATGTTCTTTATTTAGAGTAAGGTATATTTACCTTACTCTCAAACAAGTATAATCAGCTAACCCTATACTTCTTTATCTATTGGCCAGTTATTTCCAAAGTTGTTTAAATCGTCCCAAGGCGATCGTATCAATCGTAGCATATTTTATTTCTACATGTCTGCTACGTCTTGGATTAGTACTAAGCCTACTGTATAAAAGAACATTATATCAAACTAGTAACTACTGTATACCTATGTCGGAACTAGGTATTCTTATAACTAAAATAACAGTGATGTTACAATAGTACCTAATAAACACATTCTTTAAAAAAAACGTAATAATAAATGAATACAATAACACCGATTTTAATTTGCAGAAGTTAAACAAAATACTGTTTACAAATTTTTAGAGGATGTAGCAGCTGCAAAGCTTTAGTTTAAAATAAAAACCTCGTAAAAACTCAAAGCAACAATAAATATTCGTTCTGAGATTCATTTACATTTTGTGTAAATGTTGTTTACATAAACACGCTCCATAATTGAAACGGTGATGAGAACAAAGTGGTGAAAGTAAACGCTTCTGGAAAGGAAAACCTCCCCTACGTAGATAAACAGCCCACATTGATGGATGAATATTACAGCGGGTGGAAGTGAAATGTACTCGGAACCAACTATACAAAACAAAATACAGGTATCTAGGTTTCCTCGAACTCTGCAAAAGAAATGGTGCTATAATAGCGATGACCAACATTCCATGTTATTAATTGGAACAGTGCCTTACTGCTTCTGAAGCTCCCTGACTAACATCAAAATTAACTATGTCAAGCTGCATGAATAGATCTATAACAAGTTAGATAAAACAGAATACAAAGTTCAAATAAATTATGTTATTTTTTGCAAAAGACTTGCGCACTAAGGAACAAATTGTGTGTCTATGTACCACCAGCAAGCACAATGGCACATAGAAGCCCAAGAAGCATACGAACGTAATTTAGAGACATAATGAATTGCGTCTAATACATAGTACCTATTACCTACACAAATTGTTGAGAAAACACGCACCGTATTAACATAATTAGGACACAAACCAAAGTAAATAGAGATATATTTTAATAGCTTAATATTGTGCGTAATTGAGATTATTTTTAACCATGTCCTTGTAACGAAAAGAAGTAGGTAGGTACGTGTAGGTGTAATTATATGTTCAGACTAGCTGTGCCCGCGACTTCGTCCGCGTGGAATAGTGATTTTGGGCAGCATTTTTTGGATATATCTTTTGGTTTGTTTTGAATTATAAACATCTTCGTTTAGGTGAATAAGAAAAATCTTTACAGTAAATACTTCTCTATCTACGATATTAGACGTATAGCCATCGCGGATCAAAGCCATACAGGCTGCTAGGATTACTTACACGTGGCAAATCCACATAAAGCTGACCATGCGAAAAACAGTTAATATTTAGATACACACTCATTAATTGTCATCGCGAAACATAGGCTCACTGGAAACTGAACTCGTTTAAAACTAAACGGGAAATTGTTTGGAATGAAAGGAATCCGAGGAATAAAAACGCTATAAGTTTTTTTTTTTATATTAGCCTGCCAAAGTGCCTCTACTCTGGCTGATGGTAAGCAGTCAGTGGAATTCAGAAATAGTGGACACCATTCCAAAAGCCAAACTACTGGTATGGTGGCCTCCACTATGGCGGCTTAGTGAGATGCTTCTTTACGCCTCGCTTAAAAGTCCCAGGATGAAAGTTAGGTGGGAACACATGCGCTGGTAAAGAGTTCCAGGCTTTAATTGAGCGACAAAAGTATAAAGTGCTGAACCGTTTGGTTCGAGACCCTTTAGATTGCACTGTGAAAGGGTAGCACTTCAGTCCCGCACGTGTCGTTCTGGATAAAAAGGGAGAGGGTAGAATTAATTTAAAGAGCTGTTGAGAAGACTCTCCGTGGTAAAGGCGATAGAAGACGGCCGTTGAGGAGGCGATGTCTCTTCGCAGCTGTAAAGGCTCAAGGGTCTTAGGCCTCCGGGCTTCCATGATACGGACTGCTCGCAACAGGCCCCCGTACCGTCTCTAAAATGGTCGCCGGGTCCCACTATCCGGTCACCAACCTGCACGACGAACCACTCCGAGATTATGCGCAACCTGGTGGGGCAGTCTCTTTTTTTTTGGTTAGGTCTAATTGGGCCCTTGTACAATGCCGCGGGCGGCCAGCGGCACCACCGCTTATACGGGTCTCCCTGGCCGGCGGGTTGACCCACACTACCCACACAATGACTCCGCGGATACTCAGCTGGTCCCACACATGCTGCGAGGTTTGTCATCTCTGCATCAGTTGGGCCTCCGGCTCTCGCGCTTACCAAACGAAACGCAATAATATGGATACTATTACTCTTACGTCGAAAACTATGAGAGGGTAGTTCATCCCTGATCGATCCGACCCATTCATGTTGAAACCAGCGTAAATCGACTACTACTATTTCGTAATTCACTTCAATTCCACCTATTCCGTAATGAAACGTGTTAACAAACATTTTTTTATCACAAAAAATAAAAAATAAAATAAATCCAGAAAATATAAATCTAACTTGTATTTACATTTTAACTAATAAAGTATTTACATTTTAATAAAGAAATAAGACGTGTTAACCTAACTTAAAAACAAACTAAGCTAAGCTAAATACATACCACATTTATGACGTGATTATTTAAATTAGCATAACTTTTTTATTTATAAACCGATTGACATGAAACAAACACTTAATGTTAAGTGATGCTGACCACAATGTATCAGCGAAAACCATATTTAAATCTGATAAGCCGTTTTTGAGATTAGCGTGAACAAACGCACAGACAAACAGACAAAAATTGTAACAATCATTGTTTTGGGTTCTATTTGCGTTGATAAAGGTCCCAATAATATTTTTCTCATAATATCTTCCATGTACAGACAGCGACCGGTTACAGTTTTATTATATATAGCTGTTGCCCGCGACTTCGTTCGCGTGAAAATTCAGATGTGTGCCTGTATGAGAATATTTCTTACCTAATCTTACGGCAATCGTACATTGTATATTAGTAATAAATATCAGTATAATCCGTCTCTAAGGCGAATCCGATTTAAATCTATTCACCCGCTACCCCTAAAACAGACGAAATTTTGCGATATTTTACGAAACTTGGCACTCCTATTTTCAAAAACTATAGAAGCTCCATACAAATTTTGTTCCTCTTTATACTCCAGGGAAATAAATTTCGCAAAATCCCGTCTTAGAGAGCACCTATTTCCAAAATTTGAAACTCCTAGCACTTGTAGTTTTTGAGATTTCGTGATGAGATGAGTGAGTGAGTGAGTGACCTTTCGTTTTAGCTTTTGCCCGCGGCTTCGCTCGCATGAATATCGTTTTTCATTAGACATTTTTATATTGTTTAAATACTGTTTTGCATACTATTTCTAATCTCATCATCATCACCATTCGTACAAACCCTCTTTCACCTACCTAAAGATATCCCCCGTAAAACAACATACAATACACAAAGGCAAATTTTCACTACAATAACGTTTCATACAATCGATTTCATCCCTTTTCATACACTTAAGGGTTGAATTTTTAATAACCCTTTCTTTGTACACTTCTAGACATTAAGACAAACACACCCTCCAAATTTCAAGTCGCTACGACCAGCGGTTTAGGCTTTACGTTGTCTGTCAGTCAGTCAGTCAGGACAAAGCCTTTTATAATATGTATGGATCTATGGATTAGACGTATAGCCATCAGGGATCAAAGCATACAGGCTGCTAGTAATGCTAACACGTGATAGAGCCACATAAAGCTGACCGAAAAACAGCTAATACTTAGATCCACACCCACAACTTTTAGTGTCTTACCTTTATTTTAATTACTTAATTAATTAATTACTTTAATTAGTCATCGCAAAACATAGGCTCACTGGAAACTGAACTCGTTTAAAACTAAATGAAAGACTGTTTAGAATGACAGGAATCCGAGGAATAAAAACACTATTAGCTATGCCGCAACCTGTTAAAATATCTGCTTCTATAAGATTTCGTAGTAAATTAACGAATGTTCGATGTGATTCTTTAAATTGGCATAACTTTTTTATTTATGAACCGATTGACATGAAACAAACACTAAATGTTAAGTGAAGCTTACCACAATATATTACTGAAAACCATATTTAAATCGGATAAGCCGTTTCTGAGATTAGCGTGCACAAACGCACAGACAAACAGACAAACAGACAAACAGACAAACAGACAAAAATTTTAAAAATCATTGTTTTGGGTTCTATTTGCGTTGATATAGGTCCCAATAGTATTTTTTCTCATATATCTTCCATGTACAGACAGCGATCGGTTACATTTTTATTATATGTATAGATTGTTAAGCTATAGTATAATTAAAAATACTTATACTAATGACCTATCTAAACGAAAGTTTGGCCACTTGGTGGTAGGCTGCTTCTACGATCTCGCAGGGATATTTATCAGCTAAGCGTTAACACCGCAAATCTGGTAGGAGTTTGCTATTATATTAAAATATATATATCTATATATATATATATATACCTACGATTATAATCATACTTAAAACGGAAATAAAAATACCTGTCTCCGTTTGGTTTTACTAACTGGGTAATGACTGTGAACATAAAATGTTTGAGCCTGCAGTCACTGTTTTATGATAGGCCGATATAGATGTGTTTTAAAATACAAATTATAACTTGATAATGTTCTCTCTACTCCTCCGTCTATGATACAACGAAAACAATACATTCACATTTTAGATACTTGATGAGTACATTTCTATTTAGATGTATTTTATTAGAATTATTAGTTTACAGTTTTACAGGTACCTAAGCAAAAACAATGCAATTTTCGACCCGCATCACATTTGCTTTTTCTAATAGAGACAGACTCAAGTAGTATATTTATCAACAGTTACATAATTGCAACATATTATAAACATGTAGAGCTTAAGTAATTAAAAGAAAACATTTATAAGACAATTTAACTAATAACTTAAGGCTAGCAAGATATTTAATTTAAAACAAAAAAGTAAATTATCTACAAAACATCTGGGACTACATTTGCCTACGGACAGCGCAATATACATATCAGAACAACTAACAGCTAAGGCAGCCAGACTACACTTCCTTGCACGTGACCTTGTGAAAGCTAAAACGTATAAATACTGCTGGACGGCTTATGGAAGAGTATACTTAAGGAAAGAAGACAACTCTCCTGTGATCCAGATTAAAAATGAACTTCAAATACCGGGCCTCACTACAAATAAATGACTATATTGTATAACTCGTTGCGAACCTGCTTCTAACCTAAAAACTATGTTTAATATAATTCTTTTGTTAAATGTACTTCTTTTTCAAATTACCGTATATTTTAATCTGTATTCTATAATCATAGTAAACACATCCCAGTACATTATCTTTATTAGCTACTTTTTTATGAATAAAAACAATTGTCCACCATATATTATAAGATGTTGTCAATTTCATATTATTATATCTGCTTGTAATACTAACACAGACCACTTTACCTCAAATTACCGAAATACAACGAAAATTTTAATACTAGGTCTACTCAATCTTTACACAATTGTCATTTCTGTAATTATAAAATTACACATCCTCAAACCATTTATCATACTAAACACTTTACAACTAAATACAAACATACTCCTACATTATCATAATTTGATGACGACGAGCTTGACTTCTGTATTAGTTAAAATAAGTCCTCGCTGTACTATACTCATAGTAGCTAACACTATTCATACACCTCGCTCACATACCAAACAACAAAATCCTTTGAAAATCACAATAATTAGACATCGCGATTACTTAGACAATATTATTATAATTTATATTAACTCTCACATTACTGAATATGTACCCATGTTACACGCATACTCATTCACACACCAAGTGATACATAACCATGTACTACATAATTACAATTCACACCAAACTTCAAATAATATAATATGCCAGTTCTTTTAAACATACAACTCAGAACAGATGTATTGACTGCCTCCATATCATAACTATTAGTGAATCAAACTCGTACAAGTCCTACACGTACCCTCGAACGAAATATAATAACCTCCGTATATTTAAATTGTTATTAATCGCAATACTGGTTATACCCACATATACAAATATGTTTATATTACTAGTGCTACATGACATTGTTCGATTGTCTTGTTGCAATTCTAATGCGCCAGCGGCTTATACATCCTATAGAATTTACATTATATACTGTAGTACACTACAGCGGAATGAATGCTATACCTTTTATCGTATCAGACAATGGATGATGTAATTAAACACATAACAGAAATAGATAGCTAAGAATTAGCTAGTTGTATTGAGTGTGATCCTTCTCCGCTTATTCAGCATTATAAGCATAAGAAAACTGATTTTACAATTATATCACAGAATATAAGAAGTTTAAACTGCAATTTTAATGACTTCATTGTAAACTTATCTACTCTTTCGTTTGATGTTGACGTTATCGTTTGAACAGAATGCTGGTTAAATCAAAACAAACCTGTACCAACACTTAATAATTACTACTCTTATGCCACCACTAGTCATAAAAATCAAAATGATGGGATGGTAGTCTATATATAAAATAATTTGAAATCGCTTATAATTATAACTGAAATAAAACTGGCTCAGGCATCCTGTCTGCAACTTAGCATTTTGAATAATATAGTTCTACCGGTCCCCATCTCACCGATGTGCAGAGAATTTTAGTGATTCATTATGCAACCACTTAGATACAATAAAATCACAAAACAATATTATAATCACTGGAGATATCAATATCAACATCATTCCTAAACTTTCTGAACTGCCTCACGAATATAATAATAGGTTATATTATCTTAATATGTTGGCTGCACACGGAATTATACCAGGGCATACGCTACCTACAAGGGAAACTGGATGTCTTGACCATATTATGTTAAAAATAAAAATCCGAAAATATCAGCTTTCAGTTCGTAAATTATATATTCTAAATACAATATTAAAAATGCATAAAAGGTTGCCAAGACATAAAATAGATATAAAAACAAAAAGAAGAAAAGATGTAGTCGCAACGTACCAAAAGTAAGAACCACCTTTGCTAGTATGCAGTATGAAAAACGTTCGGCACTTCTTTATAACAGATTGAACAAAATTCTTGAAATATACCCTAAAACTTACCGAAATTGTAAAAGTACAGTCATAGAATATATCAAAAAATTATCATATGATGATACGGAGAACCTATTCAAAAGTGTACAATGAAATGAAAAGACTACAATATAAACACTTTTAACATTCGCAATTAAACTCACACAAACGACACAAATACGCACGCGCACAAACACAAACACGAACACGAACACGAACACGAACACGAACACGAACACGAACACGAACACGAACACGAACACGAACACGAACACGAACACGAACACGAACACGAACACGAACACGAACACGAACACGAACACGAACACGAACACGAACACGAACACGAACACGAACACGAACACGAACACGAACACGAACACGAACACGAACACGAACACGAACACGAACACGAACACGAACACGAACACGAACACGAACACGAACACGAACACGAACACGAACACGAACACGAACACGAACACGAACACGAACACGAACACGAACACGAACACGAACACGAACACGAACACGAACACGAACACGAACACGAACACGAACACGAACACAAACACAAACACAAACACAAACACAAACACGCACGCACGCACGCACGCACGCACGCACGCACGCACGCACACACACACACACACACACACACACACACACACTTGCACGCATGATACTAACCAAACTAGATATAAGTAACCGTAAACCAATGTTTCATGATATGAAAGAGTGGAGTTTCCTAGTACAGGCATAATTTATGCTTAAAAGGAGACTTCAACCATTAAGTTAAGAACCAAACATTGTTTATGATAATAAAAGTTTTAATTTTTTTTAAATTTAACTATGTGTAAGGCTTCTTAGAAAAAAGGTGATCTTATCGAAATTTTAATATTCCGAGAATTACGCGCTTTCGAAAGCACTTTGAAACACATTATTGCTTACATATATGTACTTACTTTAATAAGTATAGAATTAAAGAGAACTTTATAAGCAGCGCTTATCAAGTTATAAAACTCACTTAAAACTGAATAGGCAATCTAACAAAGACTACATCGCAAAGTAAGAATCATTTCTTATTCCCTTTCAGGTACACATCGTTGATTTCTTCTGTACACATAAGTATATCTAAAAGCATATACGTTTCATTCTGTTTGAAAACTTAATTAAAAAGGTACATTTGCTTCGCTATTGTTTGCATAATAAGGTGAATCCGTCGACTACGTACGTACCTACAGTATATCTGTGAGTAGAACCAGTGATGCGATGAACATATTTTATTGTACTTAATAGCCTTTGAACTAACTCGTTAGGTAAAATACTATTTATGTTATGAGTACGTTTAAAATATATATGTCGCAGGTTTTGATAAAATTAGGTTTTTGATCAAAACTCTAGGTTTTTGATGAAAATATGACACATTTTAAACTCGATTTCATCATAAACCTAGGTCTCTGTCAACGGAAATGTATCATAAACCCAAACTAGTTCAGGAGTTTGATCAAAAATCTGTATTGTTACAGGTTTATGATGAAATTGAGTGAAAATGTGTCATATGCCGGTTTTCATCAAAAACCTAGGGTTTGATCAAAAACCTAATTTTATGAAAAACCTGCGACATATACATATGTAAGTACACAAACGAGGAGTTTGTTAGTACCTATTTAGGATAACATTCCTACCTACCTACTCGTTTTATTTATAAGAAACTTTCTTAACAATAATTCAAAATGATGGCAGCTAATTACACAAGAATTTGATTTAGATACCTACCTACCTAGGTAACTTCCCAATAAAATAGCTACACTATTATAATTAAATAGGTAATTCTTAAAATACAAAACAGTTACAGTAGGTACAATTTTGTTTAGTAGGAAATCTCTCTACTTTTACTCACATTATGACGGTGAGTATTAAGATGTCCCCCGTTATTATTATATATAACAAACATAACAATTTGTGTGACTCTTAAATAGATGAATTCTTAGTACCTAACTACCGGTAAATTATAACCAATAGTGCAAGTAGCCTTTCAAAATAAAGAAAGAGTTTCCAACGACTGCAGATGACTTGTGCATCTGTGAAGCTAAGTAAAGTACACATGTCCTATTTATTTATATTTCTCAATAGGTAAGTATCTAAACTTTTAGATGTGTAGTGTATTCAGTTTAACAATAAGATAATCATCAGATATTCACGAAACTCTGTGTCTATTCAACCGAAGCTAACGATTAGTTAGGTTTGTTTTTATGAAAAATAAGTAGGTAAACGCGTATAACTTATAGTGCTACTGGTGCTACGTAACGGTAGAGCTACCAAAGCTCGCAGCAACGTATGCTACTCGCAATAAGTTACCTATTTCATGCTACGAGTAATAATGAAAATAGATACCTACATACTACATTGTACATACATCTTTAGATATACCTACTTAAAAAGTATCTACTTCTAAAATTCTAGAGGCGAATTAAATTTGCTATTACATTACATTTTCTGCGTAGGTGGGGTAGTATAGTATAGTAGTAGTAGATATATAGACTTTGAACGATATTGCTCATGTTTATTTAAGTAGGTACCTACTCGCCGACATAATCAATGTAATGTCGCCGTTCTATTTTTTTTTTTTTTTTTTTTTTTATTTATTAATTTCATTAACAATTTTTTACAATTGTGTTTGAACATATCAAATCAAAATAACAACTAAAAGTAATTAATAATAATAATACAAATTAATTATGAACATGTCAAACCTCACAACACAATTACATGTCAATATTAATAAAATTCCAAAATCATCGAGTCAATATAAATACAAACATACAAACTAAATGTCCCATTCAAGAATAAATAATAATGAAATAGAATTATATAATGAAAAGATTTAAATTAAAATAAGTTATTGCATGTCAAAAGTTATTAAAATACAAAAAAAAGCACTAAAAGATTAAATTAAATTTAAATTAAGTAGGTATAGTTTGTCTAATTTACATTATTAATCACACGTTATGCCCGTAAATTCATCCACAGTGTAAAAGGATTTATCCAATAAGAAGGTTTTGACGTTTTTTATAAATAAATGTCGCTTATACACATCCCTTTTTAGATCTACAGGTAGGCAATTAAATAATTTTACACCTTGAAAGCGTGCACAGTGTTTATATATATTTAATGCTGGAGTAAATTTGTCTTTTAGGTTATTCCTTCGTGTGCTTTCTCTAATTGTTTTTTCATCCGCGGTCTCATAATCAGTTATATGTTTTGACAACTGGCTTAAGATGGTTAAAATGTAAAGGCAAGGTACTGTTAGAATACGAAGATCCTTAAAATGTCCTCTACAAGATTCCCATTGGGGAATTTTGACCATTGTTCTGATAGCTCGTTTTTGAATTAAAAAGGCTTTTTCACAATTGTATTTATAACTATTGCCCCAGAACTGTATACTGTACCTTAACCTTGATTCAACTAAAGCGTGATATACCATTTTGAGTTCATTAATATCAACCTCATCTCTCAAACTCCTAAGTGCATAGCAAGAAGACGATACCGATTCTTCAATAGCATTTAATTCATTTTTCCAGTTCAGCAGTGAATCTATGTATACACCCAAGAATTTAACTGTATTTACAAGTTCTATTTTGTCTCCCATCAATTGTAAATCCAAATTATCTGCATTACGCGAAGTTGACCTAAACAACACAACATTCGTTTTTTTCGTGTTAATGCTTAATTTATTTGCGCTAAACCATTTATGAAAATCAAGTAGTGCACTGTTAACGTTTTCGTTCAGTGTATCTATATTATTTGCACTTATGATTGCGTTAGTATCATCGGCGAATACAACTAGCTGAGGTTTAGATTTAAGACTATTTGAATAATTAAGGAGATCATTTACAAAAATTAGAAACAGGATAGGACCAAGAATAGATCCTTGTGGAACGCCCGTTGTTACAGTATGCATTTTCGACTGATAAGAAGTATGGCAGTTATTATTGTCTAGAGCCTTGATCTCCACATACATTTGCCTATTATGTAAATAAGATTTTAAAATATCTAAAGCCTTCCCTCTTATGCCATAATGTTCCAGTTTCAATAGAAGAATTTCGTGATCTACGGTATCAAATGCAGAACTTAGGTCTAGGAAAACCCCGGCCACTTTCATTTTACTATTTAATCTTTCCACAATTTTATTCATCAATGCATGTAAGGCATCTGATGTTCCAACACCTTTCTGGTATCCAAATTGTTTTTGATTAATAATCCGATTACTACCTATGTGACTGACTAGACGTAACTTCAACAACTTTTCAAAAATCTTTGACAGCACTGGCAGGACAGATACAGGCCTGTAATTTTTTGGATCGGCCTGTGAACCCTTTTTGTGCAATGGAACTATCCTGGCAATTTTTAACTGTTCAGGAAAAGTGCCCTGTTCTAAGCATTTATTAAAAAGATAAGACAATGGTGCCGCTAATATAGCTATATGGGTCTTAATTATTGATATTTGCATTTCATCATACCCACAAGAAGGCTTTGAAGGCATTTTTGTTACAATATCAGTAATCTCCTTAGAGGTAATATAAGATAACACCATATCCTTCGTAGCTCTTTCACAACTGTTTTTTAGGATAGTCATTGACTCATCTGTGGTACTCCTATATGCCGGTTGTTCGAGGTTAAATTGATCAGCAAAGATATTTGCAACTAATACAGGGTCATTTATTTCTTTATCATTAAACGTAATGTTTATCTTCGTAAATATCTTATGTGTGTTTTTGTTTCTATGTTGATTCACTACCTGCCAGATTTTTTTACTAATATTCTTTGCATTCGCGAGTTGTCTACGTACAGAATTTTTTTTTGCAACTTTTATAACTTTTCTAAATACTTTAATATATTTCCTTTTATATGCTAAGACAGATTCATTGATACAACCTCCGCTATTAGTACATAGTACCCGCTTCATTTTACTAGATACTTGAATACCTTTCGTTAGCCATCTGATACCAGCACTTCTATTTTTTATATTTAATTTTATCGTTTTTTTTTTAAATGCCTTTTTGAAAAAAGTATTGAATTTATTTAAAAAAGTATTTATGCCCATCGAAGTCCAGTCAGTACTTAATAAAAAACTTTGAAAAATGTCATGTGTACCCTTATTTATAATTCTTTTAGTAACTAATGTCTGTGTTAACACTGCTTTTTTGACTGTTAGACTTTGAAGCGCTACTTGACATAGAAGCCCACTGTGTCCATCTGCTAAGCCGTTATGATCATTCTGAATATTATCAATAGATTGATCGTCAATGTTTGTTATAAAGTTGTCAATACATGAAACTGAGTTGTTACGCGCGTAAGTAAAAGTGTTTAAAAGTGTTTAAAAAGTGTTTATTACGGGATTATCATTGATAATGAAAATAAAATTATCCGTGCTTAAAGAACTCTATGGGACCTACATACCTAACAGTTCAAGTGAACCATTTCTGAAGTTTTAAAATACAATGTCCGGAATAAAATGTAAATGTTTGAAGGCTTTGTATACTGCATTGTAATTATCGCATAAATAGGTGTACCTACTTTTTTTGTAATTATGCACGACCTTATTGGGATTGGGAACGACCTTAGTTAAAGTCTGTTCAGAAAGAGAACCTCGTGGAATTTGAGGGCGCAACTGTGCCTCATGTCATTACCTATTTTGTTTAGTGGGCAATATTATAGTGCGTCTGCTCCGTTACTAATTATTATTACCTTAATAATTTATTTAATTAATAATTCATATAATAACTAATAATAATAATTAATAATTTACTTATGTAGGTAATAATCGGACCGTTAGTTCACAATGTGGCCAAGACGGTTCTCGTTTTGAACAGACTGTACCTACGTTTAGGAGCTGAAGCTTTTTACAATAGCAGAAATATCGTAGATATACCTTTCTGTATAATTCGCTATTCGTTCTGTCTGCATAATTTGCTAACCTAAAGAACCGCCCAATGGAGTTGGATAGTTTTTACTGCTACATAGTGAGTTTTCAAAGGAAGGTTTTGGTATAAAAAAAATTAACCTATCACAGGTTCAGCTAAAAGTAATAATGAGTTTTTTGTAATTATTATTCCATAATATAAGGTACGAAGTTTGAACAGAGACTGGTATACTGGGTCACATATACCATCATATACGTATATATCGTGTAATGTACATTACAAGATATAACAAACAATAATCCTCTGCGCTTTTTTAGGATTCCGTACCTCAAAAGGAGAAAACAGAACCCTTAATGATCACTTTGTATCGAGTTGAAATTAAAACAATATACTTAGGTCTAACAGTCTCTTGAAGCTGTAAAAAATCAAACTTCTAAGTTAACGTAAAAAAAGATACGGCGGTTTACGCCGAAAAAAACGTACCTATATTTTGACACTCGAGGGAATCAAAATTTATAGAGTAGGTATTTTCCGTGGACCTAGAACTATGAAATTTAGCAGGTCTTCTAATACAATTAAATGGAAAATCTGAAAACTACTCAATACAAATATGCGAATGATACCTTATAAAAAGGTCTTAATTTGTTGCAAAAATAAACAATGACTAAACATGACAAAAAGTTATGCGATATTTAGATTCCGGATATGGGTAGGCAGGTATTTTACCATTTATATCAAATTAATAGAGGTTTATGTGTATTGTCAATTAGTTACTAATTTGTTGCAACGAATAAACAGACAAAATACTAGCAAGTTAAATAATTTGTTAGAGTCGATTTTAGTTGGCCGGTCGGACGGCAATATACCTAAAATTCAATGGAGTTTATTTCATTATTAAAAGTAGGTATGAGCTTAATTATAGTACTAATCGACAGGCAACATATCCTAGTTTGAATAAATGTGGCGAAAATAGCCAACAAACTCATAGTTTAAAATATATAACTACAGTATAGTAGGTACGAATGCGTTTTTAAAATATTTATAGTAAGTAGATGGACGTGGATTTACAGTGTGCGTTACGATTGCTCCGCCAAGTTATCCAACCAGAAAAAAACTTTGACCATAATTTTGTCGGAATTAGTCGAAATCGAAGTGCACAAACAAAAAATTTGTCGAAGTAGAAATAAAGAAGTTATAAGGGTTTTAAGTTGGCCGCGCCAACGTAACATGTACGATTGCGCGGCCATGGAGATCTCATCAACTGTTTGGGTTAGAGATCTAATTCTTTTTGCCAATTGAAGACTGAATTTGTCGAAAATTGTCGAAAAAAGAATTAGAAGTCCTTGGTTAATATATTACGAAATATTTACGACTGAATGTTATGGCTGCGCAATCGTAACGTTGTTGATTCTTTATTGTTATTACTTCTGTAAAACTTAAGATTTATACATTAAAACTATTACAAGAAGAAAGGTCTTAATTTGTCGAAACTAATAAAAGCAATAAATAATATTTCAGTTTAGTAAAACTGACGAAATCAGCCCAAAACAGAAAGTACGTGGCCGCGCAGTCGAAACGCTACTTTGCACGCTAATATATCATTATCTGTAATTGCTAGGATTTCGGCGTGAACATCAAATTGTTCGGCATGTTAACCTCAGGATAATGACATATCGCTTTATCCTCAGAATAGTTTATATTGTGTGTTATCTCAAAAATTATATTATCTTATTACAGATGAGAGGAATGTTCGAGTAGGGTAACCATACTTTCGATTTGATTTGGCAATACCTGTAACTGGAGATTAAACAACATTTATCGTAATATATTAACCAAGGACTTCTAATTCTTTTTTTGTCAATTTTCGACAAATTCAGTCTTCAATTGGCAAAAAGAATAAGATCTCTAACCCAAACAGTTGCTGAGATCTCCATGGCCGCGCAATCGTACATGTTACGTTGGCGCGGCCAACTTAAAACCCTTATAACTTCTTTATTTCTACTTCGACAAATTTTTGTTTGTGCACTTCGATTTCGACAAATTCCGACAAAATTATCGTCAAAGTTTTTTTCTGGTTGTATAACTTGGCGGAGCAATCGTAACGCACACGATTTACATTATAGTAGGCATGTTAGTTTCTTTTCCTAACCTGAGCTATTCAACTTGAGTAAAGGAGCTATCAATCAGCAGGTTAGCAATAATTTAATTATTAATTATAGGCGGTGACTACGGCTCGTGCCGGTGCTAGCGGCCAACATGCATCAGTTCAACAAACACATTATTTATCAGAAAAGGAGTAGGTAATAATAAAAAACAATATTTGTGTTAATATTTATTAGCTACTATTAGAAGCCAAGACTTATAAATTATAAACTTCAGTATTATAAAAACTGAATATGTACAAATGGAGACACTCACAATACCGGGAGGTAACAACAAAACAAAATAGAAATAACTAGCAAATCAATTTCGATTACATATCTCATGATTAATAAAAATGTATCTCTCAGGCATTCTTAAAAAAATGTATGTTTTTTTAGCATTCAACAGAGATGTGTAATATAATGAATTGGCGAGCGATATTCGAAGCTTCATAACTTGTATACAGGTTCGTTGAACTAACTTGAAAATCCAAACGTCTACTAAAGGCACTCAAATAAATCATTAGACTACCTCGTACATCTCTGTTGAACAGGCAACTTACAAGACAAATACAATCGTAAAAAAAAATTATTTCATTTTGTAAAATATCAAAAACTAACATCAAAATATTTACCTCCTCTAGAGTAGTCTGACAAAATGCGATTCCACACTCATACTTATTTTAAAACTTACAATACTATAAATTATCTAAACAATTAGGTTTCTACATCTCACCATTCAATATTCAAATAAATAATATTTTTCTTTTACTTACTACAATATTAGTAATGGCACTAGTTATTATTCATTATAACAAGGCACGACAGCGAATAATGGAAGCAGTAGTAACGTCATATTGGAGATTAACTGAGATTACTTGGAACGAGTCTGTTCCCTATAGACAAAGTCTACATATTATAATATAATCTTTATACGATACGATTACGGACATTATTCAGGATCATGAAGAGAATAAACGACGTGTTCGTCGCGATTATTATTTGAAATATACAGGACGAGTCAAACTAAATATAGAAGATAGAGAATTTTACTTAAGTAAACTTTTAAACTTGAAATATATGAATTATGGAATAACATATAAATAAGGCACCAATGTATATAGCAATTTTGTTCACTTTATTCGCAATGAGAAATAATGTGAAAATTTATACTCATTGATAAATCAGGTCATATGTATAAAATCTCTTAAGAGTAAAACAAGCGTCTTAATTAAACTAACATAAGTAAAATTCACCACCGACGACATTACACCCCGTATTCTTCAAATACGTGTAGAAAAGTACCAAAAGAAGTGAGATCACTTAACATAAATATATTCCATACTATATTCCTTTGTCAATTTCAATGCTGAATTGGTTTGTAGGCTGCTAATATACACAATTACACATAGCACTTAACACTGGAACTATTTATGGCAGTGATGTTATAATCGTATATTATTTATAGTTCGCTACGACCCAACTACATTATTCACGTAAATCATGTTGAATATAATAACTTATTTCATTATTTTATATTAACAGTTCCTCCTTCCTTCTACCCTTATTAATAATTTTAAGCGTGCTACCAAATTGACTTAGTGGGCGGCTGACAAAATCTATAGAAAACGTAAAATTGATCAGTTCTCGAGAAACATAGTAAACAAACCGCTACTTGCAATACTTGTTAAGAAATACCGTGTGCGTATACATACAGGTAGATACATAATAGCAGCAGATTATAAAGATCATATTAGAAGGTTAAGGCACGGGACGCACCCTACGGGCGCGGTTGAAATTACATTATGCATTTGCGAGCATGCGCTTAATGTTTTTACTTAAATTTACAAATAAAAACAACTCAATGCCTGCAGAATAAAAAATCTTTAAATAAGGCAAAGGCAAAATCATCATGACTATTTTTAACCTGATTATTTTCCGACTAGCGGGATTAGCTGTAGCTCTGAGTACGTATGTATAAAGTCAACCATAAAAACATAAAAACGTCAAATTTCGTATTGATAAAGCTTTAAACTACAACCTGTCGGACGCAGCATGACCGCCATTTTTCAAGAAAAACAACTGAGAATAGATTTACGAACATGCCACGACATTCAAATTTATGAAGTTATACACAAATAAGTACATACAACATACACTCAATAAGTACAAAAAGCGTACAATATACATTTTGAGATTAAACAGACTTAACATTAATTTTAAATTAAAACTCTTCGCATTAGTATCAAACATTAGTCTACGACAATGTAGACGGTAATTAACTTTTAAACACACCGATCTTACAAGAGAAACTCGTTGTGAAGGGGTCATTGAACTACTGTGTTTTATCCTTATCCCTCCTATATAATAACCCCTAGTCGACGATACACGCGCTAAGTATATTCTTTAGCATATCGCAGAGAGTCGAAGTACATTCACCTACAAGAGCAGATTCACTTATCCTTCGATAATCAAAATGTTTATTATCAAAGCTAGTTAATAGTGCAAACCATCCACGATCATTTCTTCTTTCGTATATGGTGAATGAGATTTGCTGCCCTTGCATGTACTACGTATAAAATGTGGACATTGGCATTCCTTAAATACGAACACACGATGATATCTAATAGAGCTGTTACAACACTGAGCAGATATGTAACATGCATATAGTCAAAAATGAGTATATGCGGTATGGACCACGTGACGATTGCCAATGTGCACAGTTTCTTCGTATTTGCACCAATCTTTTGTCTTATAATTATTGTTGTTACTTACCGAAACGTAAACCCGGATAGTTAAACATTTCGCGTCTTGTACTCTTTCTTAACATCCCACTAAAATAACTACACAGAAAGGCACTATTATAAGGCAACATTCTAATCATATTTCAAAAAGACTATTAGTTTTTCTTTCGGTAAAAATTCTATAAATGGTGAAAATGTTATTAATTACGGACAAGACAATTTTGTTTTGTAAATGCGTTACTTTTGAGATTATTGTCATAATAATTTGTACAGTTTTATTTGCCAGCATATGTAGGATTCTTGAATGTCGACGTCGCCTGTTTGTATATGGGGTTCTCGCCCTATAAAAAAAAAATTGAAGGAAGATAAAACAAGTATTTTACAAATGAGTCATATTTTCTACAACAAAAATCAAAGCAATGAATTCTTGTGATTTGATGTTTTTGCTATCATAACAACAATTCGTTGAAACATTTGGCTCTAGAAACACTCATAACAAACATCTTTTACACATTATTCAATATATTTTTACTTGAAATTAATTTCAAAATACAAGAAAAAAAATATTAGATTATAATCTGTTTGAATAGCAATAGTTTATATAAGTATCTTACCGTGTCCCACTTAGCCATCATACGTTCCTTTTCGAAGCGTGCGAACTCCCTGCGATCGTGAATTGTTGTGGCCATCTTCCATAACATTAGTAATGCTAATCCGACTAATACAATCGCCGCAATCACACCGAGAACTATTCCCAAGATTGGTACCTAAGGAAAATAATTTACAATTAGTTAATAGCATTTATTAAGTCGGCATCCTAACATTAAACAATGAATTCGAATTCAAAATTTAGCACCAAGTTTTAAGTGTATATTAGGAGTAGTGGTAGGTGTATAAAAATACTAACCTTCTTAGGACACTCGCGTTCCTTCTGCGCTCGAATCACAAGTTGCTGGTTCTCGTTGTATGAATAAACGTATACATATAAACAATCTTCATCGTCGTAGAAACTGCACAAATGTTCGTTTCGAGATTCGTTTGCTGCAAATAAATAGTTAACTTTTATTCTTACGAAGAAGTACGATCAACGAGATTTTTCGCTGGAAATATTGTCCAATTTGGCCAAGTCGGCCAAGGAGTGATCGAACAGAATACGATAACCACATAAATGGTGCCAGTTTTCCTTGCGATATTTTCATTCAACATATATTATCTCAAGCTTTACAGTCCATTCCAACTCCAATTTCGTACAATGTAAACAATCCGCTATATTGCCATTGTCTATGGTTTCATGAATTTACTAGTGATGGGGACAAGGATAATAAAAATAAAATTAATGACATCAATACATTGTTAAAAAATTATTTTTCGTCCTTTTTCTTACATTTTTAAATAATATTACGTTTACGAATACTCTATTTGCGTAATTTTTAATTTAATTTATCACTCCAAATATTTGTATTTATGTTAAATATGGTATTGTATTTTATTGTAACCGTTGATTTATAAACATTAAGATAATAAGACAAACAATTAGTACCTAACCTATTAATTAAATGTAATTTAAATTAAGCGTTGACCTCTAAATGCAACTTTGACCACGGACTGAAATGGAATACTGACAGAGATACTTTTGAATATTTTCCCGCCTGATGAAAATTTGTGAAATATGGACTAAATGAAATTTGTATGTATGTTACGATTTTATTATAGGTACTATATAACAATAAAACAAATGAACAGACCTGCGAGGGCAAACCCAAAATAATTGATGAATTACAAAATATTATGTACCTACGATATGTAGGTATTTGTTAAACTTATTTCTTTTAATAAATAACAACATTGGTTTTCAAAGACAATAGAGAGTACAGAAAAAATAAAACTGTTAGTCAATTTGACGTCTTTATTCGACCGCAAAAAGTAATTCGTAATTTTATTAAATAATCTAGATTTGATTATTAACCATTAGTAAAAATAGTTGCAAAATGAAGTATATAGTGAACAGAATGTGTATAAATTCATGTGTCATCGGTTATGGAGTTTTTGATAGTAAAATATTGAAAAGACTGTTTGTTTACATTGTCCGAAAATGGATTTGGACAAGACTGTAAAATAAACTTATTGCATCGATACCCGGTAAATACCCTGAATGTCATGATCAAGAGGTCGACATCAAAATCATCGGCCATTAATAAGATCTTTCAGGGACGGCCGAACTTTGACGGAGCGGCCATATTGTTGAAGGTACATCTGTCAAATTAGATGTCATTTATCGAGTCTGTTTTGCCATACCACCGTGGGCGGACATACTTAGCGTTCAACAATAGGTATAAGTGACAAAATTTATTTAAAAAATTTTACGGTCACGTCGCCATAATCGTCCGACCAAGAGGACTATCGGATTTTTGACCTGAACAGAACGGCGCTACATGTCACACAGCTCATGTCATATTGGACTTCTCATGTGCAGATGATGTGAACTGGTTACCAAAATTGTGCAGTTTGACCTCATTACACTTTTTCTTGCGGGGTTTTTGTAGGTCGCAGTCTATGCGAACAAAGCACAAACCACAGCGACCGGACCTTCAAAGCCAGCATAACTATAATCGCTCAAATTCGGGCTAAATTATGCGCCAGAGTAATAGCAAATTGGACATTTCGAATGGACGCTACATAGCGAAGTCGCGGCGGACATTCGAACTTTGTTATGTGTCATACAAAATGGCATTAAAGAATAAAAAAAAAATCTATATTTCAGACACACTGCTTTATTTGAATTTAAAAATAGGAAGCTATGTTTCTATGTGACGCCTTACCTTCAATTTTGCCTTCTTCTATGATAGGGAAGAGCGCGCAGTCGCCACAGCTATCCGTGTCAGGCTGATAAAGATCACCTCGTTTATGGACTTCACACAGCACACAATCTTTGAATTCACCGCAGCGACCCGGACATGTCTACAAAGAGAACGTTTTAATCAGGCACGAATCATTGCTCGGATGTATAAAACATAGAATCAGCCAATATTATATCAAAAAAATTTTAACTAATTTTGTACTGACAACTTGCAAAATTTGCCTTGATGGTGACCAATTTTACACGTCATAAGAGTTTTTGTTAGCTAGATGTTAAATTCTGTATACTTACGGGGCATTTCTCGCAGTATTTGCCAGAGTAATGTCTGTCATCGTCTACATTGCACACGCATTGTCCGCACACACATTTGCCGTTTCCACTGCAGATTTCATTATTCTCTGTAACAAATATTTGTTTTTAGCTATAGTTTATTAAAAGACCATTACTCCATTAGTCTAGATATAGCAATTAAACACATGACACTTGACGTAACAAGAGTGGGGAGCCGATCGATAGAGATAGAGACCATAAGCTTTATTTAACTTAAATCATCACTAGCCTGAAAACATTAACGGCCAGCCAGTCAAAGTCACCAGAAGAAGATATACAATTGTATACAGTAAAGGCGAACCCCGATTCCAAAAAAATCTGTACTCAGCGCAGCTGGTACTGCTAATTAGGATATTACACACTAACTATTCATAACCCTATTCACCTCAACAAAACAATACAACAATATTTAACTAACCAGGCGATCGACAAGGAGCCTGATCCTTAAGACACTGGCACGCTGGTCCCATATACTCCGGGGTACAGCTACACTTGCCACACACGCACTCGCCGTGGTCAGGACCCGAACACAGCAGTCCCTTGTTCATGTCACATGTAAAGTTGTCGCACTCGCAAAACGGACCGGAGATCACCTAAGAAAATATTGCACTGTTTAAAGTACAGAAAACCCTGCATACAGAGCATCAGACGCGCACAACTCATTGCGGCAGTAATGTTAGATAGGCGGGCGTACCTTGAGCGGGTCGTCCATCTTGTTGCACTCGCAGACGCCGCAGATGCAGGTGCCGCGGCCGGAGCACAGCGGGCCGGCGCTCGCGTTGGTGGGGCGACAGCCGCGCTCCTGCTCGGGCGACACGCCGCCGTGCGCGGAGCACTCGCAGCTCTTGCCGAAGCGGCCCGGCGCGCACACGCACACGCCGCACGCCGACACGCCCTCGCCGCTGCACACCAGCGGGCTGGCGTTGTACGCCTGCCCGCGCAACACACAATTGAATTCAATTTAAAGATTTCCGTTTTTTAAATCTGTTTCATAACACCATTAATAGTAGTCGCACTGTTATTACGTCATACGGCTATGTAAACATAAAAGTGTCGACTCTCAACTACCGCATCCAGCATTTCCATCAAATTACACACAAAATTAGAAAATGCAAAATTTAAATGCCTTTTTTGCACTTAACAATTGAATAAAAAAAAAAAATTTTGTAGTGGTTCATTAGCACTATATAATCTAATTGAAACTCCTTAACCGATGACACATGAATTTATACACATTCTGTTCACTATATACTTCATTTTGCAACTATTTTTACTAATGGTTAATAATCAAATCTAGATTATTTAATAAAATTACGAATTACTGTTTGCGGTCGAATAAAGACATCAAATTGATTAACAGTTTTATTTTTTCTGTACTCTCTATTGTCTTTGAAAACCAATGCTGTAATCTATTAGAAGAAATTAACGAATACATAGGTACATAATATTTTGTAAATCATCATTTATTTTGGGTTTGCCCTCGCAGGTCTGTTCATTTGTTTTATTGTAATATAGTACCTATAATAAAATCGTAACATACATACAAATTGCATTTAGTCCATATTACACAAATTTTCATCAAGCGGGAAAATATTCAAAAGTATCTCTGTCAGTATTCCATTTTAGCCCGTGGGCAAATAGTTGCCTTTAGAGGTCAATGCTTAATTTAAATTACATTTATTTATTGGATTACGTACTACATTGTTTGTTTTATTATCTTAATGTTTATAAATCAACAGTTACAATAAAATACAATACCATATTTAACATAAATACAAATATCTGGAGTGATAAATTAAATAGAAATAATCTATTACGCAAATAGAGTATTCATAAACGTAATATTATTTAAAAATGTAAGAAAAAGGACGAAAAATTATTATTTAACCCTTTGACCGCCGTGTACACCTTTAGGCGTCCAGCGGAAACTGTCCTGAGACGCCAACGACTTCTTAAGTAGTCGAAATTTGTATCGCATTCCCACAAAAAAATCTTTAATTTTGTACTAAGCTCATTGAAATAATATCGTTAGGTAGCTTGATTATTCGTCAAACTTTGGTTTAACCTAGGCGGAATGAAGAAAAAATATAAAACAATTCATTTATAGCTTAATTTACAATTACCTAAAATTTAATGAAAATACACTATTACGTAGCGCCAACGACATCTTTAAGTGTCGCGTAGTGATGGGAAATTGTATTTTTTTTACAAGTACCTACATTGAATTTTTCTTATGTTATTGTAGTGGGTATACCTATCTATCTATACAATATAAACGTGTTTTTATTGCTCTCAGTTTTCTGAGATCTGAAGTAGTCGTAGTAGTGTCATTGCCTAAATATGGAAGAAGAGAGACCATCTTCGCCGTCGATATTATTCGCATTCTCAAGTCGTAAAAGAAAGTATAGAGAAACAGAAAATTCAAATAATAAGCAGACACAAACAGAATACACTGACAGAATACTATTACAGATACTATGGTGTACAGAAAAACTTCAAAAAAAGAAAATATTTCTTATTCTACTCGTCATTTGCCCAATGTTAATTTTGACGATAGAAGACCATCTGATAAAAGGAATGAAGACTTTGCAAGGTTGGTGGCTTTTGAATTAGAGCGTTTGCCAGAAAACAAACGTTCAAATGCCTATCCGCAAATTTTAAATCTTATAAGACTGTTGAGAGGGGACCCTGATTTGGACCAAGTGATAGAATTTATACCAATCCAAAGTGAAAGTGAAGGAGAAGAAACGGAAGAACAATCAATACCACTCAATGTAGCTCTGTAATATGTAATTAATGTTAAAGTTGTTGAAGTTACGTATACAAAAGTGTTTTATATTAATTTCCTAAACCTCTAAATATTTAGCATCATAAATAATTAATAAATAACGAAATTATTCACTTTTTTTCCTAAAATGTCAATATTATAATTATATACCTTCATGTTATCGATAAAAATTAAGGACGTTTCTATATAGTTTTACAATTAACGTCCCCTATACGCCACGGACGCCTTTAGGCGCCCGCTTGTGACGTCAGAAGCGAATGCAATTTATCGACTAGTGCTTGCAAGATGTGGGTAGAAAAATAAATAAAATATATCGAAATACCCGTGAATCATTTGTTGGTTTATATTCATATTGTATGTATCTTTTCCTGTGGAAGTTGTGATTTGTGATAATAAAAGTAACTTTACGATGGAAAATGACGATCTCATTGCAATTCTGGAAGGTGTGGAGAATGTCGAACAATTTATTGCTATTTCTGATGAAGATTCAGATCTATCAGATTTTGAGGTAAGTTACAGTAATTACTTATTGACCGAGCGAGCGAAGGTCTCTAAATCGAGTTGGGGGCGAAACACATTGTTTGTATGTATGTATGCAAGTATGTATGTATGTAAGTATGTATGTTTGTTTGTACCGCGATAACTGCCAAACTGATGGTCCGATTTTGATGAAATTTGGTAGGCATGTAGGAAATATCAATAGAATTTTCAAGTTCGTTGGGCATCAAAATCGGTTTAGTAGATTTTGAAATATTAATAAAAATATCCGCAAACGAAACCATAGCGCGTTCTCACTTCGTATAGCGCCATCTAGGTGATACTTATGGAACTAAATTATGTTAGTAATATCGAAATAAGACCTACTGGTCGAAATCAGACCTACCTAGACCTAGAGGTTGTAAATGATTTGTAAACTAGAAAAAAGCTCAACGCTGCTAAAGAAGTTTTCACTTCAAAACGCGAATAATAATCGCGAGGTCTAAGGTCGCGGCGAACTACTAGTATATTAATAGCTACATACATGACGATTATTTCATTATACCTACTTATTGTAGAATTGTTTTTTAGGACCTGACTACTGAGGAAAGTCAAAACATTTCTGCTGGAGAATATAGTTTTCAATGGTCGTCCGAAGCCTTCGAAATTAAAAACGAGCCATTTGATGATTTTTTTAGCGGTATTTCGCCGTCTATGATGTCGTCGGTCTCATCAGAATTGGATATTTTTTTACATTATTGCAATGAAGCTTATGTAGAAAAAATTGTTGAATTTACCAATAGTTATCAGCAATATGTTGTTAGACATATTGATATAAAACTTCATTCAAGATTAAAAAATTGGTATCCTGTAACAGTTCCAGAAATGTATACATTTTTCGCTGTGTGTATGTTAATGACAAGAAACAGCCGGAATACGATTGAAGAACACTGGTCTACTAACCCATACTTGCATTCCGGCATATATGGTAGTCTTATGTCGAGAAACCGGTTTTGTACAATTCTAGGCATGTTGCATTTCTGCCAACCAGGCCCTAGGACTGAGGAAGAAACTATATTGTCAAAAATTATTTACCCAGTAAATCATGCTCGTCATACATTTAAGAATAGTTTTATACCATACGAAAAAATTTGCATTGACGAAAGTATTGTACCATTTAAAGGGCGACTTCTTATTAAACAGTATCTTCCCAAAAAAAGAAATCGTTTTGGTATCAAGCTCTTTGTTTTATGTGATGTGTTGTCGGGAATAATCTTAGATTTTATCGTATACTGCGGCAAAGACACGGAATTAACACATTTTGATAATTTAGGCGTAAGTGGCTCAGTAGTTGCAACACTTCTAGAAGATTATTACGGTGTTAATAGGAAATTATACATTGACAATTGGTATTCAAGTCCAAAATTGTCTATATTTTTAAAGCAACGAAGTATACATACATGTGGTACAGTAAAGCCGAATAGAAGCGAAATGCCAAAATTTAAGAATTTAAAAAAAGGAGAAAGAGAAGCTTTGTATTCTGACCCTATAATGGCTATGAAATGGCGTGATAAAAAAAATATACATAATTATGTTAACAACTATTCATAAAGACGAAATGGGGCCAACAAAAAAAATGGATCCAATGACTGGTTTGCCTAAACTGAAGCCTGAGTGTATCATTGACTATAATAAAAATATGGGTGCCGTGGATATCTCTGATATGATGTTAAGCGGTCTACAATGCATAAGAAAAACCATTAAATGGTATAAGAAACTATTTTTTCACATCCTAGACTTACATTTGCTGAATTCGTATCATATCTATAAAATAACTTGCAATGACGATTTTAGCCCTAGTTTCAGAAAATACCAATTGGTATTAATAGAACAACTTGTTCAGAAATATGGTGAGCAATCAGTTCATAAAACATTACCGTCTACATCTCGTGCCTTAGAACAGCCTACGCGATTTTTACCCGGAGATGCAGCTCGACATATGCCGTCATACATTCCCAATCAAAAGAAACTTCGCTGTAAACTTTGTGCTCGATCTAAAAAACGACGCAACACCAGATACATGTGTGCAGTGTGTAAAGTGGCACTTTGCGTAGTGCCATGTTTCCAGCTTTATCATAAAAAAGAATAATTATAATGTCTTTCTTTTCACTTATATTTTATTGACCTAGCGAGCGAAGGCCTCCAAATCTATAGTTGAAGCAAAATACCTTTTTTTATGTAAGTAGGTAGGTATATAGAAAAACTAGCTGACTGCTCGCGACTTCGTTCGCGTGGATTGCTTTTGGAGTTTTTTATGAAGACTGATGCTGTTTTGAAATTTTTTCCATACTAACTTTCAACCCCTTTTTCACCCCTTTAGGGTAAAAATATTTCAAAATCCCTTCTTAGTGTGCGTCCGCATTTTGAATTAAAACAGCTGTCCAAATTTCACGCTTCTACCATTAGCGGTTACGGCTGTGCGTGCGTCTATACGTCAGTGGTAACATCTCCTTTTATATATATAGATTGGTTCTGTTTTTTGAGATAGGTATTCAAAAAACGTGTTGCGAGGTCAAAATTTTCTGTACTGGTGTAATGTGATCGAATTTTTCGCTGGAACTAAATAGATAAAATTACACTACTTAGTAGGTAATCGTTTACTGCTATCATAATTTTATCTATCGTGCTCGCGGACAACACTATCGATTTAATAAATTATCTCCGAAAAGGTACACTACTGACGCCACGGACGACTAAAGGAGTCGCCTAGTGATGTGAACAATCGATGTCATTTAATCATTAAAAAGGTTTTTTTTTATGTGTGTGTATATTTGAATTGCATTTTTTTTGTTTAAAATCAGGTAATATGTATTGTTTGATGTATATGTGTGGTAACGGGAAAAAATAAACAAGGAATAAATAAGGTTCGTTTTTTTTAAATATTTTTTTCGATAACTATTTACCCAACCCTATCCTCAAAGTGCCGCCGTTTTCGCAAAAAGTACCCGTGGCGTCGGTGACACGTTTGTCGGTTTTGCTTATGGCGGTCAAAGGGTTAACAATGTATTGATGTCATTAATTTTATTTTTATCATCCTTGTCCCCATCACTAGTAAATTCATGAAACCATAGACAATGGCAATATAGCGAATTGTTTACATTGTACGAAATTGGAGTTGGAATGGACTATAGGCAAGTACATCTGAACTATGTACGATTTTTTAACCGCAACTAATTGGAACATAGTGGTCACAGGTTACTTCGAGTTAACGGACGCAAATTTACACTTTAAAAATTTATGAATCACAAATCTTATTTCCATACCTTAACCGTTCTAGCCCATACATGTAGTCACAACAATCTTATCCTTTAATTTTAGCATTAGCTCTATGACATAAAGTTAAAAATCAATAACAATACTCTTTTGGTCTATGTTATATTTGTGACATGTTTTCTGTTCTGTTGTATAGTTTGTTGAGTCTATTAAAATTTATAAATAAGCAAAGTAATATTTAAAATGTGAACTCACATGATGTCCAGGTTGTTCACACGGGCAGTCGCAAATCATCTCTAATTCAACGGTCAAACTGTCAGAGATACCGACGGGAGATATATCAAATGTCTGCTTCCATTTGTTACGATCCTTGGGGCATTCCTTCAGCGTTATCTCAGCTGTAAACTCGACAACATCACCAACCTATAAGAATTATTAAAAAAATAAATTTAAATATAGCTTGTTACATATTTGTCTAAGACCTAAAACGCTCGTTCTCAAATTCTCAAAAGTCTAGTATTAAACATTTAAAACATAAAGCATACAAACAAGTACCTTGAGTCCATCGCATTTGTTTGTTTGTACGAGCTCCTTGCCGCTAAGGCATGATGAGTAATACGTTATTTGTACAGCGTCACTCGATGAATCTTTCATTTCAACTGTTGACGTAATTTTCTGCAAATAATAGAAATAAGATTAATGTTTATACATAATACACACAAAGATTTATACAGGGCGTAGTCTCGCGCACGCGTTTGATTGAGACTTTGCAGGGATATGCACGGTCTATTACGGCAGAAATAAAGATATATCATACATAGCAATTAAGATTTTATTATTGACCAGATTTACGACCCGAGCAACACGGTTAAATGTAAGTAGAGGCGGGGACAAAAAGCCCAATGCTGCCACTAAGCTTCATTCAGATTGTGGTATAAAGGGGGTTTCCTCTATATACCACAATCTGAATGAAGCTAAAGATCAGTCTTACATCTATTGATAGACATGATGGATATAAACATTCGGTGTCTCTCGGTTTCGGGATTTTTCTTCTAAACATCCTACTAATATTATGAATTCAAAAGTTTATGAGTGTGTTTGTTACCACTCAACGCCTAAACGGCTAAACCGATTTCGGTGAAACTTATTATGTAGATCGCTTCGGTGCCGGAGACGGACATAGGCTACTTTATATCCCGAAAATCGGTCTGGTTCCCGAGAGATACAAAAATATTTTACGCGCGGGCGAAGTCGTGGGGCGCAGCTAGTAATATATAAAACCAACTCACATTGTACTGTTCCCGAACCAAGTCGACGATATTGTCCGAGTCGTTGCTGAGTACGCCAGTGCTTGATCCTTCTATGTGCTTGCTTAACTGTTCGTAAACGCTGATCTGTTCGGCCGTCACAGCAAATATTACATTGATCGCGTGTTTCTTTACCTACAGAACATAAAAAAACATTTATTCACATCAAATTATACCACATTTATAGAATGAAAATGCAATAGTTTTAAAAAAATACCAAGAAAATGTTTCAACCGTAATGCAAAAAAAAAGAGCCGTGACGAGTTTTGATCAATATTTTTGCTCATAGTGCATTGACAATTTTAGACATTTATTTTAATATTATATCATGTTTTTTTATCATGTTTTCCTTCACTGTAAGTCAGTAATGTTTAATTAAAATTTTAGAAACAACATTTTATGACTGAATACGTCATGGTACTTGACTGGGATCCAACCTACAAATGTAGAAAACATTACGAAAACAGTACTTTTTATTTATGCACGTATTCTAAATGCGTAACTACTCACTAAAAACTATCCATTCATAATATTAAAACAGAAAGAAGTCTTTTACACTATCATAGTTAACTCTGTCAATATAATCGTAACGTAATGGTCACTTACCTTATAATTAATCTGGGATATGCTGGGGTAATCTTGTAGAGTCGAATGTGTGTAAGTATTGTTCTGCATATGACATTCACCATCGTTAGGCTGAACTATACCACCAAGCTGCAAGCAAAATATGAAGTTATAATAAAAACTTTTACTTGAACAACATTATTTTTGGTATAATAATTTTATTAGACATATTCCGATCTCAAAAAAACAGTATGTTGTTTTATATCCTATTAATATTATAAATGTAAAAGTTTACGTGTTTGTTACCACTCAGCGCCTAAACGGCTGAACCGATTTTGATGAAAATTGGTATGTAGGTAAATTCGGTGATTTGATTAATCTTTAATAAAAATCTTGAAAACAACCTTAGTAAATTTTTCCTGCAAGCAGAACACACTGACAAGACAAGTGTTGAAACATGAAAACAACTGGCAAGAGAACAAACAGGCTTTCGGCGTACTGTGCTGTTCAAGGTAACAGAAATCAGTACTAAAACTATACGTAAACAAGACAAAAAAATAAAATTACTGCTATTTTAAATTCAATACCGATTCAACAGTCCTTCTGTTGCAGCACTTTGTTAAAGCTCCATGTAAGGGAAACCAAAGACGGTAGCTAGCTAATCACACATTACAAAGCAATTTAGCTACATTTACATTATACACAACATACAATGTTTGCTCTTCTTCCAAATATTACAAATTAAAAATAGATCGGATGCAGTGGCCTATTTTGTAAGCACAGTTGTGCGTATACATTAAAAGCAATTGATCAATTGATTGATAGAATTGAATGCTATAAATAAATATTTCTTTTTACTCAAACTCATGCAGAAAGCAAGCGAAGCGTGGTGCTTATTAATTAATAAATTTAATTAAATCGATTTTAATATAAAACAGCCTACCGAAAATAAATCTCAACAGAAAAAAAAAAAGATTTTCACCTTTCCATCACCCGCGTAGTGGAAGCCTGCATCAGTAGAGAACACAAGCAGTCTTCTAGCTTGATCGCGCCAACCGATCTGTTGTTTACATACTACAGCTTGCATGATGGCGTCGAAACCTCCCTCTGGAGCGTCCAAGTTACCCGACACGTCAGCTCGAGCCACCGCTTCCTACAAACAATTATTAACATTTAGTAATCAATAACAGATAACCTCTAATAGATTTTATTTATAAGACCAGACACGCACAACTCATACTGGCATTCGCTAGCATATCAACTCACAATTTCAGGGCATTCAAATGTTGACCTTGAAATAGCCAATCACAGCTCAGCTTTTATGTTGCGCACATCCCGCCCCTGCTAATTTTATTATTATTTTATTAGGTATAACAACAAACAATTTTACTTACATCGAAGAAGGCCGTATCTACACTGAGAGACATCTGATTTTTGTATCCGTATGGTGCTGCACATCCTTCGCAAGGTGAAATCAAACTGTAAAAGAAGAAAGAGTATTATTGCCAAGATTATTAAATTACTGATCACACAACGTTTAGAATCTAATCCCTTGTACATCTACCGGTAACTCTCACATGAATGAATAAAGATAGTGTGATTTATTAACTGACGTCTTGTTCTTTAGCATCATGATTTCTCTCTTCACGATTTTATTATTTACTGACTTACTTTTTAGGGACTGTCGATACGTAAGGCATAACCAGCTTGTCTACAAAAGAACCGAAGCCAATCTTGAAGTTAGAAGTCATATTTCTCATGGTCGCTGAGAGTAAACTGCCTAGGGTACTGAGTTTTTCTTTGTCGTTCTTCATAGATCTACTCAAGTCCATAAGATAGTACAGATCTACTGGATAATCTTGAGCTCGGGAATACGCAAACGTAAGTTTTTGCACTTGATCTGTAATATAGAAAATACATCACTTTACACATTTATATATCACACATTTATAATAGTTTTAAAGAAGGTAGGAGACTGCAATATTTTGCTTAGTAAACTTTCACGAAACACGATTACATCCTGTGGCCAAAGAACTTATCTTATATATCTTGTTTGAAGGGACTTGTTCTTTATTACCTAATTAAATACAAAAGTGTAATTTAAAGACATCGATCCACCCGACACCTGACAGAATAAAGAAATACTATACATTGAAACAAGCTTATAGGCCAGCAATGACCAAGATGACTGTTATAACTAAAACACTATGTTATTGTCAGTAGTAGGTATATGTATATATAGTGCAACTCACTCATTCTCATGTTAAGCTTGACTCTTTGCGGCTTCATTTGTACAAGGCTATCCGCCGCGGCTGCGCCTGCTGCAGCACCCGCTACTCCCGATCCGCTTGATGACGCAAAAGAACTGCCTTGAGAACTCATTGATTCTTCGTATGATGACGACCCGGTGATCATGCCTCCTCGAGATTTTGCTATAAAAATAAAAAAAAATTATAAATTAATGTTCTTACTTTCACGAAAATAACCCCTTTTTGGTGTAGGAGTGTCTGTTGTTAGGCTTGAAGGTATTAAAACGACTTAAACCATTGCGTCATCTATAGCAGTTCAATTAATGCATTCACCTTTCATGAGCTTACCTCTACTCAACTCCAAATTATATCTGGGATTAATGGAAAGTTGATTATCCGGATTGAATATATATGCTTCATCACACCCTGCAGTACCGCCCTTCTCCATAGCAGGGTTGAAGCAGCGGGGTCCATTGAAGTCTGAAGAAAAACACCAAGCGCAGCTGGCGGTGCGTATACAGTCACTACACGTCGTCTTGCTGGAGCAAGGGTTCTGGGCTAGCAGTTGTTCTGCGCGTTGCCCATAACTTATGGCAAACAGGCTCACCCACACACATAGTCGTATTACACTAGATCGTTGTATGTACATTTTGTGTTTTGTAAAGATTCGATATTCAGATCAATTCTGTAACAAGGAAAATTAACACATTACTAAAAATAATTATGTCGTAAAACAATGAAAACAATAATTTAACTAAACTGTTTGGACTTGATTGTTTTACACTCAATAAATTATGACTATTTAATTTTAAGTTATGTTTTTAACCTAATATGGCATTCAGGAAAAGGATAAAATAATACGGTAACAAAAATTTTGCTAAACTACTTAGATGGTGTTGTTTTTGCTTGTAAGGTGTTTTTAAGTCCATCTAACGAAAGCACTGTAAGAGCAGCAGTTTGTACCTTTTGCATTATAAATGTAATACAGTTTTATTTTTCTTTTATATTGTGACAGGGCTAGATAGAGGCGTCAGAGTTATAGCCAACTGTACTCCTGGAACTTCTCAAGGTCCATGCGCTACGGAGTACTATTTCTACTTTAGTAGGCCGCTCCTTTGTCATTAGTGGTTTAATAGAAAACCAATAATATTGCCGAGTGACAAGCTACTTTATTGACCTAGCACATAAACGATGCCGATGTGAGCTAAATAATAAATAAGTACACATAATAATAAATAAATCATGTTTTATTTCAAACAATGATTTCATGAAGAATCATGAAGGTAATAAACACTTATAAAAATCGAACCGCATTATTCGGTGTAAGTAACACATGAATGAGTCTGTCGACAACGTCATTACAGCGTTGGTAGTAAAATAAACGTTCTAAAACACGGTACATTTGGCCACCTGTGGGCGGATCGCGGACGTCGCAACTAGTGAGAAAGGGCGTCGCCCACGCATCGCTATCGTATCCAGTCCGCCTCTGTGTGAACTAATCATGTTGTGCTTACGATCGTGACCAAATACTATTGAGTAACATTAATGTTTTACTATACTTCTTGAGAATATATAGAATAGGCAGGTAGGTACTTAATCTTTTTCCTTCTCAGTAAATAATAAAGTCAGTAGAAATTATTTATTGCAATATTTGAAGAAACAGAATACAAGGAGTTAATAAAACATCGTGATCCGTGTATAAATAAAAACATAAGAGATAGCAACGATTTTGAAGTGCCGACAATAAACGTTACTATACCTACACTCAATGGAAGATACTGTCGACTTAAAAACTGTCAACAAATAGTAGAAAATGTATTATACTTTATTAAAACAGCTTTATTTATTTACCTATCCTTACTATTATTACCAACATATATATAAATACCAGTGCGCAGTGTGATTAGATCATTGCATATCAGAATTTTATCTATGCTCGATATGATATGGGATAATAACTGTTTATTTATGTTATGGTTTGTTTAGGTTTGTTTACAATAGTTATGTCATCATTAGTTAGCGATAACAAGCAGGCGATGGCAGCAAACAAAGCAAGACACATTGACAGCAAAACAACTACTAGATAGGTATTTGGATAGCTAATATTACAATCAATTCTATTTAGAAAATACCTGATGTCATAAGAGTAAGGTTACACGCTTCAGTTTGGCGTCAGTCTGGTTCATCAGTCTGGATTCACTTGACTGAAGCCAGAATGATGGATGATTTCCACGGTTACACGGTCAATCTAGACTGACAGCAGGCTGATGAAAAGTAAGCCAGTCACTTTGGTAGTATATTATATAAAAAAACTATACTATTATATAAAACGGAAGAGTTTGTTTATATGTTTGAACGCGCAACTAGTGAGATCTACTAGTCAGATTTGAAAATTCTTTTTGCGTATGACAGCCCAGTTCTCAGGGAAGGTTATAGGCTATGTAACATCAAGCTACTGGCGACGGGAGCAGAGCAGTAAGCAAAGTCGCGGGTGAAACCGTGCCACAGAAAGCTAGTAATTATACAAAGCGGAAGAGTTTGTTTGTTTGAACGCGCTAATCTCTGGAACTACCAGTCGTATTTGAATAATTCTTTTTGCGTATGATAGCCCAGTTCTTGAGGAAGGTAACATCACGCTATTGGCAACTGAAGCAGAGCAGTAAGCAAAGATGAGGTTAAAACCGCGCCGCGGAAAGCTAGTTAAGTATATAATTATATTATTGAAGAGGTATGTTTGGATCGCAGCAAATGGCGTTCTATAGTCTCTGCTTACCCCATTAATGAGAGACAGGCGTGAAGTTATGTACGTATGTACGATGTAATATTTTTTTTACAAGTCAGGACTGAGTCATATAAAATTTAACGTCATAATATATTATGTCATCTTTATAATTTATCTCTTCTGCCATCACAGCAATAATAAAGTATACCTAACTTTGCTCTAACGTAGCAAGCATAATGTCACAATTCCTAAATACCTCTAGATGTTAAATCATCATCGACCAGCTGTTTGGAAGAAAAGGTCATACAGTATACATGTATTAAACAGAGGCATTGTATTGTATATTATAATCTATTTAATTGTAAAAACAATCATCATATTAAAGCTGGCACCTATTGGCAAGCAATGCACCTTACCACATGATACGTGTCTCTACTTTTACAACTTTACTTTTACTATTGAGAGTTTATGAAGACTTATGCATTGTTTAAAGCATCAAGGTCTTATCGCTATTACTTTTGGCTTGAATTGACACAAGAGACAAATAGAGGAAATGGGGTATAGTGCTCTTGGACAATGGCAAACGGATTAGTCATACTTTTATTAAACTATACATAATAGGCATGTATGGAATGTAGGTACAGAGTGTCTATAGGTTTGTGAGATATAAACATCACCTAGATGTATTTAAGTAGCCGTCCGTAGAGCTGCACAAATACTTTGAGCTGCTTCTTATTATTCCCAAAGGCACAGCTAACTAGTGATACAGGAAAGATACAAATATGTACCTATATTATCTAATGCGCCTGAAGTGTTTCTAGAAAACGTTTCCCTTTTACCCAGTGTTTCAACAAGGTTTATAGTGTGAATATCTACTGACGTATAATCTGACACTGTTCATAAAGAAGTGAAAGCAGAGTGCTGGGCTCTATCTAAACATTGTTAAGGGTCTATTGTCCCACCGATCTGACCACGATATGCCACTATGTTTATGTACCGGTGGTCTTACGGTATACCATTATGTAACCGTGGTCTATCTTACTCTCGCTGTTTCTACTGATAGTGACATGTTTTCGATGTCATTTAGATTGCGAAGGATTACGTCCCATATTAGACCACTTGAATTATTGTATACTCAGATTGTATACGATTCATCATCGTGTTTCGACCTCATGGGATATTAGTTTGTAGAAGTGCATTATAAATACGAACATGACGTAATTATTGTAATAAGCAATTAAAGTGACCTCTAGATTGTTTTAGCAGGTAAATTTAAATTTGCACGCATTTGCAGAAGATAAAATTCATGTTGATATTCCGTGACCGGCTTAACCGACCGAATTTATCCATAAGCATACCTTTGACATAAGTACATAACACTTGTTATTTAGCTAGCCCTTTAATCATATTTGTGGGAGTTCTTAATCAAATTGAAATTCGCGGACAAATCAGCTACGGGCCTCTGAAGCTTATTAAATAATATTAAAAGTGAATGTAAATTTATACCGTACCTCTGCACGTTATAAAAGGGGCAAGCGAAGGGATTTTCGTAATTAACTTAACACACATTAAACTTCACATAGGTATTTTTAAGTACTTAAACCATTTTGATAAGTAATTTTATCACAGGCGTTTCAACTGAACAAATAATAACATTACAATATACCTACTTAAAACAAAAAAAATATTGAATAGATATTTATCACTTTTCGCTCCTTTCCAAATTAAACCTTAATTAACAAATTAATTTACTAACGAATTAATTAAAAAACTGAGAAATACGTACAATATAAATATTAAATACTAGGTACTTTTTAACAGATATAATTTTACGATAATTTTAGTTATGTTGTATAACAGAGCACTCGAACGGCGACGTGCGCCCGCGCCGGATACACGGGTGACTAATTGTACAGAAAATAACTTCGTCAGCGAGTGATACAGAGAGCTCCGTCACCGTTCCTTCTTGGAATCAATAGTCAATATACTCACATCAAACATTCAATTCCCTGGACCTTTAGCTTCAGTAAAACCTTGTTTAAATAAATTCTTGGTTCATGTATTTAGGTCACAACTCAACAGACGTCATGTAACTATTTTTTACAAAAACGTGAATTGTTGTGGTTGTTATTTATACTCTTTACGTAAAATCCAAACAAACAACACCATTAAAAATGTTCTCTTACTACCAATAGTATTTATTGTCCTAACTATAAATTACACGCATTTTTAAATTCTTGCATTCATTGGCAGACTGCGTAAACGCCTTGACGCATACTAAGTTGGTTCTACATACTTATGTTGACCCTATTAACGAAATTTGGTGACCTTGTTGGTGGCTGACACCATGGAAGCTTAGAAGCACCAAAAACCACTACGCACCAGTAGGAACACAACCTAAATAAGAGTTTTTTTGGCTGCGGGCTTCGGAGGCACTTCTCCAATTTATGTGGGCCAAATTAAGAAAGAAAATTAGATGGACAAAAATTATTAACTGCGTCATCACCTATCATCTTCTTTTATAAAAAAAAGATGATAGGTGATGACGCAGTTATCTTATCAATCACTGACGAAAAATTATATTAGGAGTGTGTCATTCAGTAACTATAAAGCATCTTTGTCTGTGTAAAATAAAAACGTTGTATTTATATATCTACATCTGCATAGAATAAGATTTCGTGTATGTCCGCTCCATTTTTTAATAAACAAAGTTAAGAATTTGTGATAGGGAATTTTAGCAATTTGCCACAATTATTATTGTCTGACAGGTCAGTATTACGATACAATTTCATATGAATAACCAGTATTGTAGCACTTTTTATACGACCTCAAGATTTAAGAGAAAACCAGTGTTTCTGTAGGTCAAATACATTACGTCATTAGCGCCGATCGACTACAATAATGACTCAAGTTTGTGATATCGTAAGCATTCCTTCGCCTTTACGGACTATATTGGTGACCATAAAAACATTTAAATCACATCGCCTACGTTATCAATCAATTAAATAATAATAGTTAATTTGTTTAGAATACAAAACTTGTTTGCAGTGCATTGTATTCTTTATCCATACACCTCGTGTGGACTTAAATTCGATGTCTACACATGCTACAACATACCTAATACAATCTTGCCATGATATAGAAAGCGCTTTAAAAGGACTCTGTAGCGAGTAGTGGTGTAGGAATAGGTGGGCATGAAATGATGTATATACTTATTTAGTTTATGCAAATTTAATCTGTAATTTTTTTAACCTTCTTTTTGCCTTCTTCATTAACTTCATTGACAAAATTCTACCGTGTAAGTCACACAAATATTTATCCCAGTTGTGGATCAAGTCCACAGATTAGGTAAACAGATTAAATGAAATGTTGGTTTATAGCAAAATACGTATCACGTAAAATCTTAATTGGACAACGTAGTAGGAATGACAACACCTAACAAGAACATCTGAACTGTACATGGTTCCGCGCAGCCTTTCAGCAGGTTTCCTTATATCGACGATAACGGTTAAGGGGTGCACCAGACGGGTCAATGACCGCTCCTCCTTACTTTGGCGGGCGCGACGCCGACGGCCACCCCGGTCGGCATTAGCAGCCCTACCACATTTTACGCTTTATATATGTGTTTGGTAGTAAAAAAATTCATGTAAGCTGAATAACATTGTAGACTGCGTCTTTCTAACAATGTACCATTAAACTTTAATCTATACTTATAATAATTATGAATGCAAACTTGGCTTCCTGTTTTTTACATTTTCGTGAGTACCATAATTAGACTTTTAGAAAATTTGGTGATATTTTCAATAATTAGCGACGTGGTAACAAACACAAACTGACTGCGAATAGTACCTACTGTGGGTGCCTATGCCATTAAATTTTGTTATTCAATGCTACCTGATGCTAACAAGCGCATTTTTAATACATACAGTGTGTCCCTGGATAAAGTACACAAACGAAAATGGGTGAATCTAGACCATAATTTATCGACAAAATAATTAGAAACACTCAGATCAAATTCCACTATGCGATCACCCATCTACAGGCCAACTGCACTCTTAGATGCTTAACCCGCTGATCGTTTACCGAACAGTGAGTGCAATGAGCTATGAGCCCACTGAGTCATGGATGGTTCGAGAATTAGGCGCAAAAATATCCCTCATAGGCCAGTGATCCCGAGATAAATTTCAGAAGTCGCAGTAAAGGTACGATAAACTGATGGCCATTAGGTGCAACAGTTTTGGAATGGCAGCCAGATAGTCTGTAGAAGAACCAGAAAATACAGAGTGGGCACGCTTTCCACGAGTTGGACCAATATGACCTGAATAAAGGTTGCAGGCAAATAATAGATGCTCACAACTGTTTAGAGTGGTAAAGCTTGGTGGAGGCCTATGTTCAGCAGCAGACATCCTTCAAATAAAATGCTGCTGATGAAGTGATAACACATTCTTCTACAAATGAGATTTAAAGAGAACTACCTTCATACTAAGGACAGCACAACGACAACATGGCTAACTACCGGCCTGGTATGGCATTCACATCATAAGAAGCGGTTCCCACTTATTATCTACTGTAATAGCAAAAAATATGAAGTTTATAATCTTATCTGCCTATATAAATATGTCAATGTTAATAGATATATTTTCATTTTTCATTTTACAATTAGAAGGAAAAATATAATTTTCCTCTAATGACTAACAAATTTAGTGATTAATTTTAAAATAATATGTCATTTTAATAAACATTAGTCAAAACACAAGATATGAACTGAGACAATAATTATCATATATCTATACTATCATATAAAGCGAAAGAGTTTGTTTGTTTGAATCTCTGGAAATACCAGATGGATTTGATAAATTCTTTTTGCGTATCCCAGTTCTTAAGGAAGGTTGTGTGGGTATAGACCATGTAATATCGTGCTACTGGCGACGAGAGCAGAGCAGTAAGCAAAAACGCGGGTAAAACCGCGCAGCGGGCAGCTAGTACTTATATAAAGTGGAAGAGTTTGTTTGTTTATTTGAACACGCTAACCTCTGGAAACATTAGTTGAATTTGAATAATTATTTTTGCGTATGATAGCCCAGCTCTTGAGGAAGGTTATAGGCTATTTAACATCAGGCTATTGGCGACGAGAGCAGACGCGGGTGAAACTGCGTCGCGCAAAGCTAGTAATTCGATATAGACTGTTAATTTCTGAAAAATGTTGCTTGGCTACTACACAAATGTCTATCATCATGTAGAGAAAGAGTAAGAAAATAAATTGGAAATCTTGACATGTAGTCAAGATTTCCAATTTATTTTCTTATTGATAGCATCTGAACATGAAACCTCGCATAAAGTAAACTGACAATGATAAAGCTAATATGCAACAGACCCACAGATGATTAAAGACAACTCACAAACAGTCTAAAAGGAAGATGAAGAAAGAGTTTTTTTGTTTGTGTAAACGCATTAATCTCTGGAACTACCATTCAGATTTTGAATATTTCTTTTTGTGTATGATAGCACAGTTCTTGAGGAAGGGTATACGCTATATAACATCACGCTATTGGCGACGAGAGCGTAGCAGTATCTAAAAATATAAATTAACAGGGGTGAAACCGCGCCTTAGTCTGGGCTAAAGTTGTACTCAACTAGGCATTGATCAAAATTTACCAAAACAAAATATTGTGTATTCATTAAAAAGCAAGACAGTAATATTAGTTATAACAAATTCTACTGGAACTCATTCTTAGGTTTAAGTCGATTATTGATTTAAATATTTACATTGTTTACATTATAAAATTTCATGCACAATTTTACTGCATGTAATTCATTTTATTATTATTTAACAAAGTCTCTTTACAAGGATAAATTACTGCATATTTTAAATTTTAATTCCATTGTACTGGAAATTATAGCTACTACCGAGAGTTATGAGAATATCAACTAGAAATGAGAGAAGTTACTCTAAAATTATTGAAACACACAGTAGACTATTAATATTTACAAGAAAATGACAGCAGATGTAATTATCAAATAAATTAAGGTGGTAGGTACGTATCTACTGGATTTTACCAAATATAAATACAGAAATCCATTGAATTTCTAAAGAAATAATATTCATGGATATGACAAAGTAGATATCTAATTAGGTCGCCTCTGGGCTGTTCACCTAAATAAGTTTACATGAGCTATATTCACAAATATATTACATAGAATAATAAATAAAATAGAACTCACCACTACTTTCTCTAATCTAAAAACAGATTTTAAAGATAAACTTTTTATTTCATTGTAGTAAAATAGATGCACTTTATTCACAAAAAGTACATTGAATGAGTAATTCATAAAATCATTCAATGTATTACTCATCTTTACTCACAGATTGTTTAAGTGTTCATTCGTTCTATATAAAAATTGTAAAAGAATAGAATATGGTAAGGTAACTTTGGCTCATTGCTCCCATTTATAATACCGCTAAATATCTTAAGATAGCTTAGCTAATAATATTTTCGCGAGTTCGATTCCCACTCTGAGTAAATGTTTGTGTCATTTTGTACATAAATATTAACATGAATATTTGTATTGGTCTAAGAGTTTCTATGATTAATATGACAGAAGTATGGTTATCCGCATTATAGAACCAATACCACAATGCTAACAAGCTATAATATTTATGCTTTCGTTGGGTCTAAATTAATAGCTATGTTAAGTTTAATTATGTACTAGTAAATATTTTCCAATGTTAGAATAATAATAACATTTAATAAAATGTCTTGAGAACCTGATAATAAAATTTATTTATAAAATTTAAATTTAATGCTGCTCAGCACAATTTAACTTGCTGAAGCAAGAATATCTCCGTGTTAAGCTTTTTTCAAAGTAGCATTTTTTTCGATATACTAAAATAATGTAATCAATAGGAAATCAAAGCAGTAAAGCACAGAATAAGTAGAGAACAAGTTATTCAAAGTTCGGAGCGTATCGCGACTACAACAAATCGATTTTTCTATGAGGTTGGTTGCACGTCGATAATAATTCCACCAATGAGACACTTTGGGCCTTTCTTCTTCGAAGAACATGGCCGACATTTTGATATTGCTGTCATGAAGATTTTTCAGTGACAAAATTTTAACTTTGTAGTTCTTCATGCACGGTTTTATGTTCCCAAATCGTTTTATTTTTTAATTGCATAGACAGTGTGTAGTGTAAGCTATTTTATTTAAAAAAAAATGGCAGCTGATCGCGAGATTGCTGCTGAAGACAGTATCAGAGTGGTTTGCCGATTTCGGCCACTGAATGACTCTGAAGAAAAAGCTGGATCTAAATTTATTGTGAAATTCCCTTCAGGACCTGATGACAATTGCATTTCTATAGGGGTAAGTGAGAATAATTTCAATATCGTATTGCTTTTCCCTATCATCGCCCTAAATTAGATCATGATGACTAATACATTACGAGTTGTTCACCTGCTACGAAATGGCCTTTCTTTTTCATTCCGCTTCGATGGTTATGATTTTAATCGAGTAAATTATATGAATCTTACTGAATATGTTCTAACTACCTATGTGCAAACGTCTTTGTTTTGTCGAAAATCAATACAAATATCTCCCGACCTTGACCTAAGTGAGTATAAACCACGACTTCGTGATGATTCTTCGAGTATTGGACGTGTAAAAACAATGATCGATTCCTTCTCTGCGTTTTATCCTTTTCCAAGTTTACCTTCAAAATATTTTTTTCAGACCTACCTTCTTTTGATTGCAAACTTAATTTGTATCAACCATAGATTTCTGCCTATAATCTTTTTATTTACTTACAATTAGTAACTAACTAAAAAGACCATAGTAAGTTTTCATGAATTATTTATAATAGTTCAGTGTAGTTTTTGTAATATTTAGAAAGCTGACATTTATTTCCCTGTTACATTCCAATTATCACAATAAATCTTGGCCTAACTGACCTGGATGCATTATATAATTTACTGCATCCTTAGCATAGCTGTGTTTAATTAACAAACACCTGATGTGTAAAAGCTAATAAGTGGCTAATTACCATGTTTCGCAATCTATGTTGAATTATCAAATTACCAAAGCCAGTCTAGAAACTAAACTTCTGGTAATTGTAAACATCTAAATATAATTATTATTTTCATAATTTTGATTAAAATACCTATGTTAATTAACTGATAATGCAAAAGCGTTGATATGGCATTTGTAAATTTCCACTTTCCACAAAATATTTGATACAAAAATTACAGCCCATAAAGTGTTAAATGCCTGTCTAGTAGATGATGTCACATACTTATGTTGACCTGATTCATGCTGCAATGTATACCTTTCATACTGTTTATACATACTCAAAGACTTGACTACATATTTTATAATATGTTAACATGGGATGATGGAACTAATTTATACTATATGTATATATTTCATCTATAAATAGCAGTTTATTGAACTTATATTTTGTAGCACAATAATCTATAGCTAGATTTTTGGCAAAGTGATTCAAACATATTTATCATTCTTTTAATGGTATTATGAGGAACAAAGCATTTTAGTTATTAATGTTCAACCAATGTTATTGGCTAACTTAATGAAACAATGCTACAAGATTCCTGCAAGATTCTTATAAGCAATAAAAACACATCATTATATCTACTACTAATAGATAACTATGTATATCTATGTCTCTTATGATGTTTTCATATTAAAGATAATATGTACCAATTTCTCCAAAAATGAAAAACATTGAAGTGAACAAATATGTTTACCCATTCCTTCCTTGAAGTTATGACTAAAAGATGTAACTAACATTGCCTCCTATGTTTAGGAATGATTACTCACAATTTATATGAAAATAATATAACAAGTTTCTAAATATGTGGCTTGTCATCATTATGCACATTTTTAATAGCTTGTTGATAATTTGACAAAAAAAGTCTATAATTTTTGCAATCATCAGGCTGTTTTTTTTTATGTACCTATTAGAGGTCTGCATCTCATCATGGTATTCTTTGAAGTTTATACAAGTTTAATAATAGTTTTGACTTTGATGACTTGTCTGTTATCAACCTAACTTGGGATGGGGACAGATAATAGAAGATAATATAAAACAGAAAATCATATTAGGTAATCATGTAAGGGTATCAGGGCAGACACTTAAGGTTTTAAAGTAATTTAGAATATTTTAGCAAAGTGACAACAGAGAGCATGTATAGGTGTGAAGTGAAGGCCACTAGCAAAGCATACATACTAGCCGTGGTATAATACTTAACTGTAAACAAAATACAAATGTGACAAGAAAATCATGTAAGTTGGTAGAGGATGCATAGATATGGCTTGTAACAAGACTGCTGCAACTATGGTCACCAATCCATCTGTGAGGTGGTTATGGCAAAACCTCCCCAAATGTAATATTTACTAGAGAGACCCAGCAGTGGTGTTTCAACTGAGTTTAAAATTGTATGTCCCTGGTTCCAAACCCTGAAGAAAAATTAGGGAGAAGATTTTAAATATGTACTAAATTTTATATTTATTGATGAGTACATTTGCAATCCAATTTATTAAAAAAAAATCTTTTATATCTTCTGTCAGTTACACTAAAGATTTATATTAATGGGCAGCACTTAGTCACAGTCCAAATTATTCATAATTTTATGTTTTTGCATTGTATTGCACAGCATTGAGTTATTTGGAATGAAACTTTCATAATACTAAAGATTGCGCATTTTATTACTACTGTATTGCATATACTATATTTAAAGTGAAGCCAGTAGTTCATTTGTAAATTATCATATCATTATATTTTTTTAAAGGTGCTTTGCCTATATAGGCCCAGATAAGACAAAAAACATCTTATTTGCTTGAGTCTCAGAGTATAAATAAGCATTTCATCTACTGTTCCTGATTTAGGCTAGTTTAGATGCAAAATGTCACCAACACAGGGTGCATCACAAATTTTACTTGTCTATGGTTCTATCTACGGTTTTGCAGCTGACAAAATTAGAAAAGGCAGCTTGTTTCTATGCTCTCATTAATTTTTACTTCATTTCTCTCCTAAGTTATGTAATGCTAAAGCATTACTATAATTTAAAAAGATGGTTTATGATTAATACAAGTAGACAAGTACGACAGTAGAGATTGCATCTTTAATTATTACTATTGTTTCAGGGCAAAGTATACTTGTTTGACAAAGTTTTCAAACCAAATGCAACCCAAGAAAAAGTATACAATGAAGCTGCCAAGAGTATTGTGTCAGATGTCCTGGCTGGTTATAACGGCACTATTTTTGCATATGGACAGACCAGTTCAGGCAAAACACATACTATGGAAGGTGTTATAGGTATGATTAGCAATTATATTTTTTATGTAGGCATTCAATGGTAGGTATTCTATTTTCAAAAAAATTATGTTTTTTTTAATTTGCAGGTGATCCAGGAAAACAGGGTATTATTCCACGGATAGTAAATGATATATTCAATCACATTTATGCCATGGAAGAAAATCTGGAATTTCACATTAAAGTGTCATACTTTGAAATTTACATGGATAAGATCAGGGACTTGTTGGATGGTTAGTAAATAATCAAAATAATTTAAAGACATGTATTATAAACAGTTTTTGTTAGTATAGATTACTAATAATGTTTTTTATATTTCAGTTTCGAAAGTGAATCTCAGTGTTCATGAAGACAAAAACAGAGTCCCATTTGTCAAAGGTGCTACTGAACGATTTGTGTCAAGTCCTGAAGAAGTATTTGAGGTTATTGAAGAGGGCAAGTCAAATAGACATATTGCAGTCACAAGTATGTTTCTAATTCTACATATATACTTCATCACAGAATAAAATATAATAATTTTTCCCTGAATTCTGTATTTGCTTATTATAAAATGTCTTTATTTCAGACATGAATGAACATTCATCTAGATCTCATTCAGTCTTCCTCATAAATGTAAAACAAGAAAACCTGGAAAATCAAAAGAAACTTTCAGGCAAATTATATCTGGTTGACTTGGCTGGTTCTGAGAAGGTACTATTTCATTGTGTTTTTAACACAAAAAGTTTTTATATTTATTAGCAACACTGATTACCCTGTTTCCTTTTTAATCATATTTTAAACATTAATTTTTTAATTTTTTTAATTACCTAATTTATGAAATTACTTAGTGTATTATTTTAAAACAAAATGTAATAGTTATTACTAGTTACCTGCTTTATTATTATTTTAATTTCTTTACTTTCTAACCAAATTACTATAAACTGACAGTATGATGCACATTTAGGCTCCTGAGCTATTCATTTTGGGTGCCTTTAAATAGATCATACAGTCAAAAAGGCTGCCTATGTTAGTTTAGTAAATTCTAACTTTGTAAGTTAGGGCTATGCGCAAAAACGTGACTTAGCCAAAATTCGATCTTGAAATACATTAATTATGATAAAGAAGGTATCAATTATTTATCTGACAATTATCATTCACAGGTATCTAAAACTGGTGCTGAAGGTACTGTCCTTGACGAGGCCAAAAATATCAACAAATCGTTATCTGCTTTGGGTAACGTAATTTCTGCGTTGGCTGACGGTAATAAATCACATATACCGTACCGAGACTCAAAACTAACGCGTATATTACAAGAGTCGCTCGGAGGTAACGCCAGGACCACTATTGTCATCTGCTGTTCCCCGGCCTCCTTCAACGAGAGTGAGACCAAGAGTACTCTCGATTTCGGTAAAAGGTTAGTACAGTTAACCTACCAAATTAGACTGTATAGTACATTATTGATAGCAGTATCTAGTGCCAGTCAATTAACTATTTTTGTTTTACAGAGCTAAGACTGTCAAGAATGTGGTTTGCGTCAACGAGGAGCTCACTGCTGAGGAATGGAAACGTCGTTATGAGAGAGAAAAGGAAAAGGTTGGCAGGCTCAAGGGCAAGGTTAGTAGTAAAAAACACTATTTCTGGACTCTATTGATTGCTTACCATAAAGAGAAATATTGTCCATAAAAATCATTTGTGTTTTTTTGTACTAATATGATGGTATGTAATTAACATAACTTAGCCGCCTTTACGAATCTCAAAAAAATTAAATAATATGATAAAAATAACTGTTGCTTTAGGTCGAAAAACTGGAGGCAGAACTCAATCGCTGGCGTTCTGGCGAGACTGTGCGTATTGAAGAACAAGTCAACCTTCAAGAGATTGAGGCTGTCACGCCTGTTACGTCATTCATTGAAGAGAAACCACCAGTGGCGGTAAGTAGTTCTGTGTTTATTACAGATGTAATTAGATAAGATAGTATTAGCCGTGTGGATAGATGAGGTGTCTGCGGGGTTAAGCGTTCTTGCCGCGTTCATTCTGTAAGCACTGAGATTACTAGATAATGTCCATAATATCTGACTACTGGTCTAACTATAGAATACTGTTTTTGTCCAGCAATTGATTTGTGGAGGTCAGATAGCAGTCCCTTTATGTATAATACTAATTATACATTTGGAGATTGAAAGACAACATCATACAAAAGAAATGGTGGCACATTAGCAAAAAACATGGTGGCAAAGCACAATGTTTTAATAATTCCATTTTATTTTTGGATGTCATAGCAATGCTACAATCAATATTTTTGAGCATGTAATTAGCAAGGCAATTTTAATTATACTTGATCTTCGGTTGACCTTGTAAATCTTAACTCATTGTTCACACTCTATGAATGAATACCTGTGTGACTTTAATGAATATATGGTTAAAATCTGTGACGAAAACTTCTTTAGCTAGAAATAAAAGCGTAACTATAATGATTTGTTGAGTTGATTCATATCTATCTATATATACTTCTTTTTATCTAAACTAAAGTAAAGCTAAAGAACAATACAATCCGGATTTATAAATTTATTTCAGCAATTGATATTACCCAATTCTTGAGGCTATATAACATTACGCTAGGACCCATGGGAGTGGAGTAGTAATCAAAGACGTAAATAAGTATCTCTGGTGAAATGACACTGCGGACAGCTAGTCATTAATATAATATGTATTCTTTTATGTAGCCTGTACCAGTGGCAGTATCGAGTGTTGTGGAAGATGCGGCCATGCAAGGAAAACTAGAGGCTCTTTACCAACAGCTGGATGACAAGGACGAGGAGATCAACCAACACTCACAGCTGGTGGAGAAGCTCAAGGAACAGATGATGGAACAGGAGGAGCTTATTGCTTGCACAAGGTAAGCTTGTAACATAACTCTCAAATTGTTATTGATAAATTATTTTATAAGATATACAGTGAATAAACAATTTGCCTAGCTATAAATTATTTTAGGATGCACATCTAATGTGCTGTGGATTTGATGGTCACCAGACAAATATTTGTAGTCTGCATATTTTATATCAATAGTCTGTGTAAGTCTGTATGAGAAGAGGCCTCTCCCTGCAGTGGGATAGTGATGTGCCGGTATGATGATGTTGTTGTGTAGTGTATTTGTAATACAGTTGATAATTTAAATAGTTGTCCTGCATAATCGAGCTTGTCAGTGCCAGTGTAGTTTTTTAAACTAAAATATATAATAATATGAACCATACATATTACTTTAATAAAAGGTTCTTTAATTCTTTATTTAGCACACATAAAAAGCATTTACATATTTTATTACAAAATGTATGAGTTTAACGAAAATAATAGGAAAATGGTCAGAGTGTTGCAACCTGACTATTCACTTAAGCCAAACAAGTTATCGTTAATAAAATTATGACAACGAGCGACGTATGCAAAGAGCGCGAGCGTGACGACACCTGTTCCCACAATATTGTCCTCTTGGAAGTCTTCAATAGTTTTAGGATACATTGTGTGTTTGTAAACAAAGACAAACGGGTTTATTGATAAAATTACCGAAAGTGCACGTGCACTCGTTTAAGCACTAATACGTTACACCGAGTAGCCGATCTACATATTTTGTGTATCCTATGCGACACAATTTTGTGTGACCTACCTGTAGCGTTATGCCGATTTAGTGCTAATGAATTTTTTACGTATTTCGTTCAAATGAAATACAAACGCAAGAAAATAAAATGATGTACATGAAGAAATAACATTTCCGTAAAAGTCACAAACAAAGATCAGCAAGCTATCTCGCTCAAATAATGCATGGGATGAAACTAATGCTAAAAAAATATTCAAGTACCTATGTATATTCACATTCTAGAACCCATAATACGAGCTATACAGTATATGCTTACTTTGGGTCTAGATGAAGGTGTTGTGTGTAGTTGTTGTGAATGTTACAATTTTATTGTATTTTCGGCAATAAGTCTGTTTCAAACCTCAATATAATCAATACTCTAAGTATTTGTTAATTATCCTTCAAATTCGTATCAGGCGCGACTACGAAGCTCTGCAAGGCGACATGAACCGCATTCAGCAAGAGAACGAGGCCGCTAAGGAGGAGGTTAAGGAGGTCCTGCAAGCGCTCGAAGAACTCGCCGTTAACTACGACCAGAAGTCGCAGGAGGTTGATAGCAAGAGCCGCGAGTGCGACCAGCTGTCTGAGGAGCTACAGGCTAAGCAGGTACGCATGAACACATTGAGAAATTATGTTGCATCAATATAAGTGAGACAGTTTGTTTGTATGGAACATTTATAGGTAACAGCTGTTCAGCGAAATATTAGAATTAAATATTTATATTTTATTGTGTTTAGAGCGCATTTGCTGCTGCAACATCCGAACTCCAACAACTACGTGACCTATCAGCACATCAACGTAAACGTATTGCGGAACTACTGACCAATCTTTTACGAGACCTTGCCGAGATCGGAGCCGCTGTGGGCGGTTCGGAGCTCGATTTCAAACTGAACGTGGACACGGTAGGCAAGCTCGAGGAGGAGTTCACTGTCGCTCGACTGCATATCAGCAAGATGAAGAGTGAGGTTAAGAACATCGTTCAACGCTGCCATTCCTTGGAATCAGCCAACATTGACGCTAATCAAAAGGTATATCACTTAAATGTTTTTGTTTTAGATTACTATGCTTGGTGTAGATTTGGTATGGTATTATTTGACAATTTAATCATAATCGCATCATATCTTGAACTAGAAACGACAATCCATCAGACTGAATTAGTGTTAGCTGAATGTAGTGTAACTAAATATAATTGGTATATGTTATATAGATCGAGGAGTACGAGCGCTCGTTAGGAGAGTGCCGGCTGCTGATCTCTCAGCACGAGGCGCGTTGTGCGTCACTCGCGGAGTCCATGCGCGAGGCGGAGAACAAGAAGCGACAGCTCGAAGAGGCGGCCGATGCGCTAAGAGAAGAATGCGCGCGTTTGCAGGTACGCACGTCCCTCTTTTTCTACATGCCCGAAGTGTATTGAATGGAACTAGTTATCGACATCATAAATAGATTTATGCTCTTACTATAGAGTGAAGCTTCCATCTTTAACATTTTCATGTGTTTTAGAAGTTTGTATGGCGAATAAAATTAGATACGTTTGATTGTGAGTCGTTGTTAGTATGTTTATACACCACTAAAGTATGGTCGTCCCGCAGGCGGCGGAGCGCGTGCAGCTGGCGGCGGCGGAGCAGCGCGCCGACTCGCAGGTGCGCAGCGCGCTCGAGGCGCAGCTGGAGCAGCTGCGCGCCGCGCACGCCACGCAGCTCGCCGCGCTCCGGGACGAGCTGGCCGCGCTCATGCGCCACCACCAGGAGCTCAAGGAGTCAGTACTCGCCGCCTGCACCACCCCTGTGTCGGTGACAGCGACAGACATAAACGCCACTGCTTCTAACGTCTACGAGTGGCCGCTACCTTATACCATCATCCGCTCGCTTGTCTGTCACTGTCTATATAAAAAACTCAGCCGTAACCTATAAATTGATGATGCAGGGTGAATTGTACCAAAGTAGTAATTGGTGCTTCTCGTTTCCAGCTCGTACCAGGAGTTGACGCTGGCCCGCCAGCAGTTGCAGGATGACTACGAGAAGCTGAAGCGCGAGGAGGCCGACAAGTCGGCGAAGCTCAAGGAACTCATGTTAGTGTCGCGCTCGCCCCGCCGCAATCTCGATAAGGCCGAGAAGGAGGTGGTCAATCGACAGATGGTATTGAAAGACGACGGCGATGACTTTAGGGATTACATACTGTCCCCGAAGAAGGAGAGATTAGGATTCGCCTACGGGCCGAACCTCGAAATAGAGAAAGCTTCCGTCAAGGAGGAAAAGTCGCTCTCGGCAATCCCTAAATCTACCGGTCTCCGCCATACCTGCAATATCCACCCCCTCCAACTTCATTTACTTATATCTGTCACCATGATCCTTCTCACCCATCGTTACCCACAGATTGTTGTTTTGGTTTAAGCTTTAAATTATTTTTCTGTGATACTAATGTGGATCTCTAAACACTACGACAATATTATTTGCGGTGCCTTTATATCAGTCAGCAATTTAATACGATTATAATCAGATGACTTGCATTTGATATAAGTAATATTATGATGGTAACATCGAATGCAATCTGCTGATATTAGAACTGAAATCACGTATGTAATTGCTGAACAACCCGACCATAGCTCGATTTTTTTATCTGTGTAAGAGAGATCCATGTGTTTATTTAACATAGTAATAACGCTATCATAGTGTGCAACTGGCTGACATCGCTAGTAGAAGCAATAGTACAAATAACTAAATCTATTAATTAATATAAACTGATGTAAGCCAGTTGTACATATTGTTGTTTTGATATTCAAAACGATACGTTCATATTTTTTATGCATTTTGGCGCTTCGCTTAGAAGACTATCATGACACTAGTCAATAAAGCATATAATGCCTAGTCAAATAGTAGGTTAATATACTTTATTATTGCTAACTCGTAGCCTGTATTGTTGAAATACCAAAGCATGGGCTTAAGTACTATCAAGGGAATTGAATCGGAAACCACTTGCTAACAGTTGCTGCCTAAAATTAAACGCAATAACGATCAGACTTGTAGAACATATTGACGGGTAAGAAAGATGCAACTACGACCTCTGTTATTAGCAGAGGTTGGAATAGGTAGAGCTATTTAGGTTCATTGACCGCAAACATGTATGTTAATATGGATATACTTCGGGATTTTGACTACAATCTCGGGAATTAAAAATAAAAATGCAATTGTTTTACGTAAACCATTGCATTACACACGCGAATTTGCCAAATTTATATCCACGACATCTAGATGTCCGCAGTTGCAAAAGTCCAATGCCCAAACGCGCGTTTTTGCCACCCTCGTGTACGATGCAAAGCACAGCTTGTGGAAACAAAAGAAAACCAAAGCGGGAATGCGGGACACTCTTTGCCTAACGAAAAGTATGTGTCGTCTCTTTCTAACGTATTACAATTTTTAAATTTATTTTGAAATTCCGGGACGTAAGGCATGTCCATATCACTACATCATACCACAAGTACCAAATATAGCTCTACCTATTCCGGCGATCTCTGGTTATTAGGCATAGACATGTAATATTTACGATGTATTTACTGTACAGAGTAAAAAGAAATTAATAGAATTTAGTTTTAATATTGCCTTAAAATGCAATTGATTGCAATATCACACGGGACTGAATCGTTTAATGTAATTTACATTCCATTTATTTTTAAATATACTTGAGGTGCTTATAGTAACAACATCATCTCTAAAAATCGCGTCTAAAATCTAAAAATATGTTAGTAGGCTATCAGTGTGATTCAATTTCTTTGTTAGTACATAGAAATACATAGTTTTTTCCATTATGTAGATGTATTTTGATAGTAGATACATCAATAACGGTGTTTTTACGTGAGTGGTGCGCAGTCTAAGTTATCCTATGTACTGCCTTCTACGTTGTTTACTATTAGATATTTGTTCAGTTGCATATTTCGTTACATGTTATATTTTTAAAGTAAAAGCATGCCGTCAATGGAGGAATTAAGAAATTTCAATCCTATGCCAATGGATAAGATAGCAATTTCTAAATATTTGTATGTCACTTATTACGTTTTGCCACTGGTAGTGTGATATGTATGTATTCTGAAGAGCCTACGACGCTCTCAATCGTGAAAATACAATACACTTCATAATAATTTGATGAATCAGCTTTAATGAGTAAACACTTAACTTGCTATTATGTGTATGATATTGCGTGCTTGCACAAATAAGCAAAATTCGTATTTTTCATGTAAATATTGCGATGTACATAATCTTGAGTGTTTGTATAGAGAGTCAGGGAGTAATATTTTTATCGAAAATATTTTTTATATAATGAATTAATGATCGTTATGATTGCGCGAATATTATCGTGTTTCGATAAAGTTGTTCATCTTACTGTTTGTCCATATTTAACCAACGTTATTATCAACAATTAGATGATAGGTATAGGCAAATAAAATTATGTATAAGGAGACAGGTGATATGGAACCATTCAGTAATATTTTCCCATGTCTGTTTTAAGGCATTTAGTTTAAGAAATAATTATTCCCATAAAGCATTTATCGTTTTCAATCGCATTTATCTTAAGATGCACGTATGCGATACAAGTTTTGCAAAATAACATTACATGGCATCTATTCTGCATGAATACGACAATGATAGCATGAACATTCTCAAAAACTGCACGAAATTTGCCTTGTATAACTCGTATCGTGTGTACGAGCTCTTATCTTATTGTACTGCATGAAACATTATTCATTCCACTCCTTATTTTATACACCAGTTTAGTGTTCAACTGCAATTTACAGCATAATGTCCTAGTGTCCGTCTCACTTCCCTTAGTCTGTGTGCACTTGAAATGCCGAAGAGTGATTCTCGCCTCATTGTGTTTAAGCTACTGTACATAATTACCTCACAGAAGTGATCGACCTGAATCTCTATGAGATATATAATTATTATTATTTATTTGTGACTTAAACACACCTGGCGAAATCTTTAATAGTAATTTGATTAGACATTCCTATTGCAAAATCACATTTATAGATCGTATGTATTGCTTGAAAGGAGCGATGAAACCTTGTGGTCAATGTTTCCATGGTTGATGTAAGTACGGTGTAGATGTAGTGCGAGGTCTTGTAATGCCTTACGCTTTTTAATTTTTGAGTTATCATTTTATTCCGCACGTCTCCCATTCATATTCATTCTGCCGAGGGTTGGCATTGTCTAAAAGAAAACATTTGGCCTAAGTACATGCAGTGGCGATGTATATATGGATGGGTGCGTGCTGGAAGTTAGATAGCTCACATCTGTTACAGGTAATAATTATGACCATTTAACATCGTTTCATCTTTTAATTTGTGATGTAATTTGTTTATGTATTTACAGTCAAAGCGTGGAGCGGCGTGAACAAGCCCGTGCTGATCTTAAGGGCTTGGAAGATACCGTTGCCAAGGAGCTACAGACTCTGCACAATCTGCGTAAGCTGTTCGTACAGGACTTGCAGGCATGTATTACGTTTTGTGAAACAGTTTACAGTTTAGTTTCATATGGAAAATGTGAAATTTGCACCATGTATAAAAAAAATTGTTTATGTTTAGTATGGAACTGAAGTAGCCAATAATAGTACTAATTTTATAATGCTCATTAGGCAAGGATAAAGAAATCAAACAATTCTGAGGAAGGTGCCGAGGAGGAGGGCGGTTCAATAGCTCAGAAGCAGAAGATATCGTTCTTGGAGAACAATCTGGAACAACTGACGAAGGTACACAAGCAGTTGGTGCGAGACAACGCCGACTTGCGCTGTGAAGTGCCCAAGCTAGAGAAACGTCTGCGAGCCACCATGGAGAGGGTGAAAGCACTCGAGACTGCGCTCAAGGTAAACTATCACTTCTAATATCTACTAAAATTGTTCTAAAATTTATTTAGGACATCTTTTAGTATAAATAGGTATATGAATGTTTATGGGGTATCTATGCCCCATAAACATTCATTTGTTCTGAATCGAGCGCGGAACGTAAAAGCTTTTTCAAGGTCTTAAGCTACCCGGTTATCTGTGGAATAGATAGACTGCTAATTGATAATAATAATTTGAAAACAATAGGTACTAATTACAATTTTTGTTTCCATCTCACAGGAAGCTAAAGATGGTGCTATGCGTGATCGCAAGAGATATCAATTTGAAGTTGACAGGATCAAAGAAGCGGTGCGTGCGAAGAATCTTGCCCGACGAGGCCCTCAAGCGCAAATCGGTAAGTTTACGAGTTTGTATGCACATCATCAAACCTGGGATATTTGTTAAATTCAGGTTGCTCCCATCGTTTACAAAGGGCTAGTGGAACAGTTTGTAGTTACAGGTTGTCAGTCCATCTTGTACTAGATCTGTAACGTCCCGACTTCCTAGCCATTATACACTACGCAATAATATCAGGCTCATTGACTCAGTGGTAGTTGGTATTCCTATCTTCCGACGTAATAATATTGTTGATGTGTGTTATACGACTTGTACACAAATCCTTTGAGAAAATGGTATTTTACTGTGAGTTATGTTCTCATTAAATGCTATTTCTACTTTTTCAGCGAAACCAATCCGAGCTGGAGGCGGACACTTGGTGGGCGGCGGCGCGCCGGGCGTGCGGCCCGCGCCGGCGCAGGACATTAAACGGAAATCGATCATTGTTGGAGCACGAGGTTCGTTTCTCTATTTTATATCTTAAGACTGAATTTTAATAGATTTAAGGAATGACCAGAATATTATTTCATGTACGCGTTTTGTAATAACTGAAATACCTCTCTTTTTGTTACAGATGAGAGTTGAAGAGATAGTTGTTACATCATAGAGAATTTAAATGAAACTTCATAGATGTACCTTACAGGGGCGACGAAATAATTCTTTTAAAATAATAACCCATTATATAACTGTTTATGGAAAGCCTAATCATAAGTGCAACAAAAAATTAAAGAAAATATCGGTAGAACTTTCTTAGGCTTAATATTCTGAGCTATCTAATATTAATGTCTATAAGTGCACATGGATTTAGCAGTAAATAAATAGCTTTCTGCGATATATGTCAGGTTTCATATAAATTCGATATACCCCGTCTTAAAAGTATTACGGTTTGAGCAGAGTCGAAAGCTTTATTGTCTTTTGATGTTGCTATTTTTAAAATCAGATATAATATTTTTATGAAATGACAAAAGTATTAATTTAGTTTCTCATTACGGATGCTTAAACTCGATTAAAATTTACTATGGACTTAGAGATTATTATATTATCCTTATAGGGAAGCGATGCGGTGAACTGAGTCGTAAGCAAACATGCAGTACAAAGAATACCGAGCCAGTTACCAATTTGTGTGAAATTAACGGAGTATGTCCCGTACATTTCTTCTCAATAAGGATACTAAGCAATGATTTCCAAGATGCAATATCTCGATAACTATAAGAAAATGCTGTGAATCATTTACAGACTTGCATATGCTGCCGCACAAATAAAATAAAATGAAAAATAATAAAAAAATATAATAAATATTATGTATGTTACTGTCGGTCGCGTTATCAATTTCTAAGTGTGGTGGCAAATGCAGAACAGTATGCATCTTCAATGTGTAGTTGTAGTTTAAGCTTCTTTAATATATATTTTTATATATTGTGATAAGCGTTGATATATGCCGGCATGCGAGCATTTATTTTGTTAACGAAACGAAAACCTTTGATATATGTTCACAAGGTGTGATGGGTGATAACGAGAAGGTTATGACAATTCACACACAAAAGCTTCAGGTATCCGCTCATACCCGGTGAGTTGGCAATGTTCACGTGCGTGTGTGCCTGGACGACTTGCTGCAATGAGCAAGTTCACTGTCTTTAGGTACGGTCTGCGCCAGATAGATAAGCGATTCGAATTTAGTGGGCGATTTTTGTATTCAGTATTGAATATAAAAATCACTTCCAGCTAATTACATTTTTAGCTCCAGTGATTACAATACACAGTGACAGTACGTTTTGCTACTGCTTATGAAACAAACATAATGACACATAGTGTACTTGAATAACTGTAGGTTATCATTCATTGCACCTCTGCTTAGTCCTTCGTACTCGTCACCTTCACTTTAGCTTGTGAGCTGTGATGTTTTTTTAGCAAATATTTTACTTTTATATTGCGTCTTTCTTGTAACTGTCTCACTAGTAATGTTAGTCACTAAGTTACAATACAATATCGGCTCTTATATTATAGTTGATAATGGTTGAGAAAGTATATTTTTAATGAAATGTATGGTATCACTTTGATCATCCTCTGACATCAAATCACAATGGAAAATAAATTGTAAACATCGGCGTCTAATGTAGTATGTTATTGGTTAAAGTTCTCTATTTGCTTTAGGATGCATCAGCTTCGCAGTAGATCTGTAACTTACATAAGTACTTATGAATAAATCACGTCGGAACGCAGTCAGTTTAGACTGGTTACACCTAGATTGAACCTTTGTAGTGTCCATGCACTGGCTGCGTCCTTTGAGGAGTTATGGAACTATGGCCGACTTAACGTCCACAAGACCAAAGATGAATCACAATGTTTAGATTTATTAATTGAGATTACTTACTTACCAGCGGAAATTTAATGTTAGCCCCGAATTACTCAATGGTTCCAAAGCTCCTTAGTGTGTTGCAATACATTTATATCGTTTAGATGTAAAGTTATAGTAAATTATTTCACACTTAATTTAGATACATGATTTTTATCATATTTTATTTATTTGTACATCATAAAACTAAATTATCTTGTTTTTTTGTGTTGTTCACTTTAAAAGTGTAATAAATACGCTTTTTATATACCTCCTACTTACATTATTTTAAAATCATGATCAACTTCATATATTTTGCATTCAAAATTAGAGATGCGTACAAGGATGCATTCCACGGCGAAAGCATAGTGTATCTTTGTTAATCTTTAAGATTAGTTGTTTTATTAAAGAGGCTATCCTCGGTTTCCACTCGCCTGTTGCATAATAGTTCTAGCCGGAGGTGCGTCGCGCTGACGGCCGGAGAACCACAAACCGACAGGCTTGCCTTTGCACCAAGTGATTTAGTTTGTATTGACATCTTTTGTATCATGTCTTTTAATATATGGAAAATTCTCAGAAAGAGTGTTTTCTTGATTTTTTATTTATTATGAAAATAAAATCATGAATTTATTTGCTAAAATGCATTTTTATTAAAATATGCATCCCGAGACATTAAACTCGAAGTACCTGTGTAGGTATACGAGTAGGTGTAGCAAATTTTGTATAAATTTGTTACGTAAAAAACACGACAACACGATGAATGGCCTCTAATTCACAGAAGCAAGAGCTATTTACTTTCATATTTAACTAATAGTAGCAGATTTTATCTTAATGTCGTTTTTTAGAGGTACATAGCTTAATAACTTTAGCACAAGATCAGTTTAAATGTGTGCTAAGTTGTGATGTGCAAAAAAAAAATTACGGCTTATGGCTGAAATTCGAGCGGGACGGCAGAGAAGCGGCAAGCGTGTATCTATCAAATATTTCGGGGCACTTTAAACCAAAATAAAATAGAATCTTATTTAGTAAATATGTAATAGACCTAATTTTTATTATAATTGAACAATAAAAATGTAAGTCTCATTCACACAAGTTTTGTAGATTTTGCTGTGAGGTGTTTTTAGTAATCAACTTACGAGTTCATTTGAGTACGGAAATTTTAATCTTATGGCTGACCTGTTTATGCAGGCAAGAGCATTCGACTCGACCCATCGGGATCTAATGTCACGGGAGCTGAGTAGGTAACTGGACTTTAAGAATTATGCAAGTACTAGCTGCGCCCCACTGCTTCATCCGCGCCTATAATTGTGTTTTGCCTCCCTCGGGAACGATTTTCGGAATAAAAAGTAGGTACCTAATCTATGTCCGTCTCCGCCACCGAACCTATCTAGGTATAGGTACTAATTTTTAGGCGCTGATTGGTAACAAACACAGACACACAAACTTTCGCATTTATGATATTAGTAGGGATAACATGAGACGGTGAAAGGTATTTATTTCCTATAACTACCTCAGGGCTGTCCAAAGCAAGCAAGCACTCTCTTCTATAAGCGGCCCGCAGGATGTTTTTAATATTATAACGAAAGAAGAATTTCTTCATTTTTTCCAATTTTTTAACACACGCACTGCGTCCGCGCAACATATAAATACCTTGCCTATTGAATTAGTTGATGCTATCACGAAAAAACATTAAATCTAAACTTAACACATATTTTCATAGTTTAGTATAGCAATGTATATTCCTTTGTTCATAATATAAAATAATTATTATTGTAACTCATTTATAACTTGTTTATTTGGAACGTTAACTTAATTATTTGTACCCTACCTTGTTATGTGTATATTGTGAACTCTTGATAGCTTAGTCATAAACCTCATTGGTTTTCAAATGCTATTTTACTATGTAAAATTAAAAAAAATGTTTGTGCGGCCCTCCAATCTATTTAGTAATTTGATATTGGCTCGGGATCATATCCGGTCTGGACAGCTCTGATCTACCTAATAGGTTTTCATGAAAGAGCAGAAGACAGCGGACTTACTGGTATTTACCTACGCCAGAAAAAGTGACTGTCCTAGGTATATATTGGGTTTATTTCCGTTCAGTAACATTCTGTATTTGTAATTGTATCATATTCGTATAATTTTATTTGCAAACTAGAACCTAAAACTGTAGGTTGAAAATAAAAAATATGTGTAAAATAAATATTTTATTCACGACAAACTCAAATGCCTGTAAAATCTTAACCACTCGGTATTTCAGAATGAAACAAAAACTAGTGTATTTCTATACATTTATATTATATAGCTGTTGCCCGCGACTTCGTTCGCGTGAAAATTAACTGGGTGCCTCTATGAGAATATTTGCGTGCCTGATTTTATGGCAATCGTACATTGTATCAGTATTATCCGTCTCTATGGCGAATCCAGTTTAAACCCGCTACCGCTAAAACTGACAAACCACTTTCACGCAAACTTGCGACTCTTATTTGCCCATTTATTATGGGTGGTTTCTGAATATTAAAAAAAGAGTATTTTCTAGTAATTTGGTAATCCTACTATAAAAACTATAGAAGTTTCATACAAACTTTGCCACCCCTTTTACCCCCTTAGGGGATGGATTTCGCAAAATTCCGTGAGCACCTATATTCTAATAGGAATGACAATGCAAAGTTTGAGATTCCTAGCACTTGTTGTTTCTGAGATTTCGTGATAAGCGAGTGAGTGACCTTTTGGGCTTCGCTCGCGTGAATGTCGTTTTTTCCAATAGACATTTTTATATTCTTTAAATACTGTTTTTCATACTATTTTTTATCTCCCCCTCACTCCTCCTCACTTCCCCTTACTTCCCCGTTACTTCTCCGTCACTTTCCTCTCACTTCCCCTCACTTTCCCCTCACTTCTCCCTGGCTTTCCCCTTACTTCCCTCTGACTTCTCCCTGACTTTCCCTTCACTTCTCCCGCATTTTCCCCACACTTCCTCTTAACTTCCCCCTCACTTCCCCATCACTTTCCTCTCACTTCCCCAGAACTTCCCTCTCACTTTCCCCTCCCTTCCTCCTTCTCCTCAGTTCCTCCTTTTCCTCCCTCCTTTCCCTCCCTGTAAATTTCGAGTCGCTAGCTTCAGAAGCTAAAGATCTTTGTATAGAATATTTCATCCCTAATTTCACCCCTCTAAATCCACCCCTGTTAAAATAAAATTATGAGGATATTTTTTATTTAAATAGAAGTATTCCAAAATAAAATTTCAAAACTGTAAGTTAAAAAATGAAGAAGATTCATATAATCGATTTCATCCCTTTTCACACACTTAGGAATTAAATTTTAAAAAACCCTTTTTGAGTACAACCTCTAGACATTTAGACAAACACACCCTCCAAATTTCAAGTCGCTACGACCAGCAGTTTAAGCTGTGCGTTGTCTGTTAGTCAGTCAGTCAGTCAGGACAAAGCCTTATATAATATGTATGGGTGTATGGATGTATGGATTAGACGTATAGCCATCGGGGATCAAAGCATACAGGCTGCTAGGAATGCTAACACGTGATGAGCCACATAAAGCTGACCGTGCGAAAAACAGCTAATACTTAGATCCACACCCACAACTTTTAGTTGTGTCTGACCTTGGGCTTTATTAATTGTCTACGCGAAATATAGGCTCACTGGAAACTGGACTCATTTAAAACTAAACGGAAGATTGTTTAGAATGAGCGGAATCCGAAAAATAAAAACGCTATCAGCTATTCCGTAACCTGTTGAAGTCTCTGTTTCTATCAGATTTCGTAGTAAATTAACAAATGTTCGACGTGATTCTTTAAATTGGCATAACTTTTTTATTTATGAACCGATTGACATGAAACAAACACTAAATGTTAAGTGAAGCTTACCACAATGTATTAGTGAAAACCATATCTGAATCGAATAAGCTGTTTCTGAGATTAGCGTGAACAAACGCACAGACAAACAGACTAACAGACAAACAGACAAAAATTGTAACAATCATTGTTTTGGGTTCTATTTGCGTTGATAAAGGTCCCAATAATTTTTTTTCTCATATATCGTCCATGTACAGACAGCGATCGGTTACATTTTTATTATATGTATAGATATATATATATATATATATATATATATATCTATATACATTTTTATTATATGTATATAGATATATATATATATATATATATATATATCTATACATATATATATATATATATATATATATACTAGCTGTTGCCCGCGACTTCGTTCGCGTGAAAATTCAGATGGGTGCCTCTATTAGAATATTGCGTGCCTGATTTTTATGGCAATCGTACATTGTATCAGTATTATCCGTCTCTATGGCGAATCCAGTTTAAACCCGCTACCGCTAAAACTGACAAACCACTTTCACACAAACTTGCGACTCTTATTTGCCCATTTAATAAGGGGGGTTGCTGAATAATAAAAAAAGAGTATTTTCTAGTAATTTGGTAATCCTACTATAAAAACTATAGAAATTTTATACATACTTTGCCACCTCTTTATACCCCCTTAGGGGATGGATTTCGCAAAATTCCGTCTAAGTGAGCACCTATATCCTAATAGGAACGACAATGCAAAGTTTGAGATTCCTAGCACTTGTTGTTTCTGAGATTTCGTGATAAGTGACCTTTTGCTTTTATGTATATAGATAGCATTTTTATATTGTTTAAATACTGTTTCTCATACTATTTTTAATCTCCCATTCATACAAATCCTCTTTCACCTACCTAAAGATATCCCTCGTAAAAACAATATACAATACACAAAGGCAAATTTTCACTACAATAACTTTCCCCTTCCCCTTCTTCCCTATTGCACTTTTCTCCACTCTCCACAGTTTCCTCCTTCCTCTCTTCCCCTCCCCCTTCTCCTCTTTACCTCCTTTTTCCCCTCCCTTCATCTACTGTCTCCCTCACTTCCCTCTCACTTTCCTCTCATTTTCCCCTCATTCACCCCTCACTTAACCCTCACTCCCCCTCACTTCCCCTCTCACTTCCCTTTCACTTCCCCCTCACTGCCCCCTCACCCAACTCACTTCCCCCTCACTTCTCCCTCACTTCTCTCTGGCTTTCCCCTGACTTCCCTCTGACTTCTTCCTGACTTTCTCCTCACTTCTTCCGCATATCCCCCACACTTTCTCTTCACTTCCCCATCACTTTCCTTTCACTCCCCCATCACTTTCCTCTCACTCCCCCATCACTTCCCTCTCACTTTCCCCTCCCTTCCTCCTTCTCCTCAATTCCTCCTTTTCCTCCCTCCTTTCCCTCCCTCCCCCTCTCTGTAAATTTCAAAAGCTAAAGATCTTTGTATAGAAAATTTCATCCCTAATTTCACCCCTCTAAATCCACCCCTGTTAAAATAAAATTATAAGTATATTTTTTATTTAAATAGAAGTATTCCAAACCAAAATTTCAAAATTGTCAGTTAAAAAATGAAGAAGATTCATACAATCGATTTCATCCCTTTTCACACACTTAGGAATTAAATCTTAAAAACCCTTTTTTAGTACAACCTCTAGACATTTAGACAAACACACCCTCCAAATTTCAAGTCACTACGACCAGCAGTTTAGGCTGTGCGTTGTCTGTTAGTCAGTCAGTCAGTCAGGACAAAGCCTTATATAATATGTATGGGTATATGGATGTATGGATTAGACGTATAGCCATCGAGGATCAAAGCATACAGGCTGCTAGGAATGCTAACACGTGATAGAGCCACATAAAGCTGACCGTGCGAAAAACAGCTAATACTTAGATCCACGCCCACAACTTTTAGTTGTGTCTGACCTTGGGCTTTATTAATTGTCATCGCGAAATATAGGCTCACTGGAAACTGGACTCATTTAAAACTAAATGGAAGATTGTTTAGAATGAGAGGAATCCAAAAAATAAAAACGCTATCAGCTATTCCGTAACCTGTTAGTCTCTGTTTCTATCAGAAAATGTTCGACGTGATTCTTTAAATTAGCATAACTTTTTTATTTATGAACCGATTGACATGAAACAAACACTAAATGTTAAGTGAAGCTTACCACAATGTATTAGTAAAACCATATCTAAATCGGATAAGCCGTTTCTGAGATTAGCGTGAACAAACGCACAGACAAACAGACTAACAGACAAACAGACAAACAGACAAACAGACAAAAATTGTAACAATCATTGTTTTGGGTTCTATTTGCGTTGATAAAGGCCCTAATAATTTTTTTTCTCATATATTTTATTATATGTATAGATATATATATATATATATATCTATACATATAATAAAAATGTAACCGATCGCTGTCTGTACATGGACGATATATGAGAAAAAAAATTATTGGGGCCTTTATCAACGCAAATAGAACCCAAAACAATGATTGTTACAATTTTTGTCTGTTTGTCTGTTAGTCTGTTTGTCTGTTTGTCTGTTTGTCTGTGCGTTTGTTCACGCTAATCTCAGAAACGGCTTATCCGATTTAGATATGGTTTTCACTAATACATTGTGGTAAGCTTCACTTAACATTTAGTGTTTGTTTCATGTCAATCGGTTCATAAATAAAAAAGTTATGCCAATTTAAAGAATCACGTCGAACATTTGTTAATTTACTACGAAATCTGATAGAAACAGAGACTTTAACAGGTTACGGAATAGCTGATAGCGTTTTTATTTTTTCGGATTCCGCTCATTCTAAACAATCTTCCGTTTAGTTTTAAATGAGTCCAGTTTCCAGTGAACCTATGTTTCGCGATGACAATTAATAACGCCCAAGGTCAGACACAACTAAAAGTTGTGGGCGTGGATCTAAGTATTAGCTGTTTTTCGCACGGTCAGCTTTATGTGGCTCATCACGTGTTAGCATTCCTAGCAGCCTGTATGCTTTGATCCCCGATGGCTATACGTCTAATCCATACATTCATACACCCATACATATTATATAAGGCTTTGTCCTGACTGACTGACTGACTAACAGACAACGCACAGCCTAAACTGCTGGTCGTAGCGACTTGAAATTTGGAGGGTGTGTTTGTCTAAATGTCTAGAGGTTGTACTCAAAAAGGGTTTTTTAAAATTTAATTCCTAAGTGTGTGAAAAGGGATGAAATCGATTATATGAATCTTTTTCATTTTTTAACTTACAGTTTTGAAATTTTATTTTGGAATACTTCCATTTAAATAAAAAATATTCTTATAATTTTATTTTAACAGGGGTGGATTTAGAGGGGTGAAATTAGGGATGAAATATTCTATACAAAGATCTTTAGCTTCTGAAGCTAGCGACTCGAAATTTACAGGGAGGGGGAGGGAGGGAAAGGAGGGAGGAAAAGGAGGAACTGAGGAGAAGGAGGAAGGGCGAGGAAATTGAGAGGGAAGTGATGGGGAAGTGAGAGGAAAGTGATGGGGAAGTGAGGGGGAAGTAAAGAGAAAGTGTGGGGGAAATGCGGGAGAAGTGAAGGGAAAGTCAGGGAGAAGTCAGAGGGAAGTAAGGGGAAAGCCAGGGAGAAGTTAGGGAGAAGTGAGGGGTAAAGTGAGGGGAAGTGAGAGGAAAGTGACGGAGAAGTAACGGGGAAGTGAGGGGAAGTGAGGGGGAAGTGAGGGGGAGATAAAAAATAGTATGAAAAACAGTATTTAAACAATATAAAAATGTCTATTGGAAAAAACGACATTCACGCGAGCGAAGCCCAAAAGGTCACTCACTCACTTATCACGAAATCTCAGAAACAACAAGTGCTAGGAATCTCAAACTTTGCATTGTCATTCATATTAGAATATAGGTGCTCACTTAGACGGAATTTTGCGAAATCCATCCCCTAAGGGGGTATAAAGGGGTGGCAAAGTTTGTATGAAACTTCTATAGTTTTTATAGTAGGATTACCAAATTACTAGAAAATACTCTTTTTTTAATATTCAGAAACCACCCTTATTAAATGGGCAAATAAGAGTCGCAAGTTTGTGTGAAAGTGGTTTGTCAGTTTTAGCGGTAGCGGGTTTAAACTGGATTCGCCATAGAGACGGATAATACTGATACAATGTACGATTGCCATAAAATCAGGCACGCAATACTCTCATAGAGGCACCCATCTGAATTTTCACGCGAACGAAGTCGCGGGCAACAGCTATATATATATATATATATATATTTATATATATTTATATATAATAAAGTTTTAAGCGATATTCCACACCTAATAACATTATCCATTTTGGGTTCTAGTGTCAATAAGCAAGATCTGAAGACTGTATATTATTATAGAAGCTGGCGAGCGAGCATAGTTTCACCTTTTTTCATACTTCGCTCTGTTTAGGCAGCGAACTACAGAGTTATGCTAGCTATGTCAGCGATACAAACGATGCGAACGAAACCTCCGACAATTCAACTCGTTAGCGCTTATGTAGCTCGCAGTGAAAACTAATTTATGAAAAGAGATGAAACGTTGCTCGGCTCGCCCGGCTGCCTCGTGGGGAATGTTTCCCTCGCTTTCTCGTCAGCTGCCCCCGCTCTCTCGCTCGCTCGCCCGTCCGTCCAATTTTCGGTGTGAACCCACATAGTTTAACTCGCCAAGACTTCGCTTAGTTAGTTTCCCTGGCTAGCTAGCTGGCGATGTGGTTTGCGCTTAATTCTGCTTACATACTTATTTTTAATTACTCACTCCAGTAATTGAAATAGGCACGACTATATCGCGTAATCTCTGTATGAAATGGTGTACCTTTAGATAAGCTATTCAGTATTTCCCAACATGTTTTCATCTCGTGTTTTGATAGAGCGCTAGCGTGACTATGCAACTAATTGGCTATTGAAATAATATTCAAATTGACTACATACCTACGTCCCGCTGACTGCTTAGCGACAACAAGGTAATTTTAGTTAGGCGAATATAAAAAAGAATGATCTAATTTTCAATCCTTTTAGAATTCTTTGTTTTGATTCAACAGCCATAAGAATTCTATAGCTAGGAACTAATAAATTAATTTATGTAGTACTAGCTGCACCTCATGGCTTTGTCCGCGCGTAATATATGTTGTATCCCTCTGGAACCAGACCGATTTTCGGGATAAAAGTAGCCTATGTCCGTCTCCGGCACCGAATCTATCTACATACCAATTTTCATCGAAATCGGTTTAGCCGTTACGGCGCTGATTAGTAACAAACACACACGATACACACACTTTCGCATTTATAATATTAATAGGATTTATGATGTCCAGAAATACACCACTAATAATATATAATTATGTATTTAATGTCATTGTTGTATAACACATATTCTTTATTAAACAATCACACATTTCCCTTATAATAAACTCATAGCAATTATATGTTCTAAGAACAGAAAGAAAGCATAAAATAATATCACAATAAATTGTTATAGTTTTTGATATTAACAGATCGTTTCCTGGTAACGAACCAAACATCTTAAATAAATTATATTTATGAACAATAACTTGCATTTAAAAAGCTAGAGCTAAACAATAAAGACAGGACTATTCTATGTAGGTATTCATAAATTGCACGTCAGTTATAAGTCACCTCATCGGCATGAAAGACGATAATATTATGAGAAATCATTTGAAGTTTTAGCTCTAGTTGCTTCGGTCCTTGATTATGACATGATTTTTGAATGTAACGGTTAACATTCAATAGTTAACTTATAACAAATCTGATATACAACATAATTTTAGTTTTAAACTTATGAGCGCGCGTCAGTTGCTTGAATTTCAACCTTATGTCAACGTAAAACTCACGCGCTCGTGGTTTGTAAGAACTATACTACTTCTACTATTTATAAACTCTTCATAATATATATTTCAATATAAATACTTTATTCTAACATAAATAAATCTTACTATTATATTATTATCATTAATCCTTTCTACATAATATCTACATAGTGTACTTATTTGTTTACTGGCTAAGAAGTTTGTTCAGGTATGTCAATAAAGATCTAGAGCCAGAGTTCTTTACACCCAGCGAGTAATTTTATAGGTATTAGGTAGGATATACTATGTTTCATACGTTAAACTAAACCAAATGCTTTTATTAAAATAGATTTAACCAGCAATAAGAATTCTATAGAATGCAGACATACAAGCTGTATGTGTAATAATAAATGGTGACAGTTGCTCGCTGCTAAAGCACATTTGACTCTGTTGATCATGTTAAAAGGAACGCGTAAGTTTTTGCAGCCGAAGGTACAATTTATTATGCCGCCAATACAGCGTACTGAGAACCATTACTCATAAGCAGAAACAACACTAGTTACGTAGTATTGGGGTGACTATAGTCTTTACTAAGATAGAGATACTGTCGAAGGTTAACCGGGTTAATGGCTTCAATTTCATTGGAAAATAACCTCCAACATTCCACATTGTATTGACGATTTCTTATGTTTGCCTCAGTTTAGTTTTAATGTGTGAAACTTTCGTATTGCACATTACCTACCTATTACATTTCTCTTGTGAATAATTATCAAACCTACTCTCTCATTAAAGCGTCATTTACACTATTTATATACATTTTATGATATCACACTTATATAAAAATAAATGTTCAGAACGTACCGCAACTTTTCATATACGCTCTGAGACACTTCTTAGGTATTTCTGTTTTGCACAAGCTACTACCCGTGCGCTCATTCTATCTCTGTTATTTTTAACAAATAAAACAAAGACAGCATGACATTGATTCCGCCCAGTTAACAAAGAAATGCAACTGCAAAACATGTAATCGCAAAGATGTCCAAACCGATAAGATTCAAAATTGCCTAATGACGTATCCTATCATGGATCCCATTTCTATAAGCGTGCGATATAAAAATATAGAAAAATACCATATTACATATCTATACAACATAGTAAGAGCAATTAACGTAACAATTATAACAATTTCTCAGAGGCCGAACTTTCAGCTTTACATGTATTTTCACAGAGTTAGCTGGGCAGAAGTCCTGTAATATATCGCACACCTAGTTAAAGAGTCACGCAACTCGAAATATTTCGAAAATGATTTATTACCATTATGGGAATCTACGTTCAAAACTACATAATCTCCAAAGACACCTGTAAAAATAGCTCCATAAATAACATAAAGATAGCGCTATAAACTACTATTCCTGACTCGCGTGGCCCATATCCCCCGCCAACAATACCCGCGCAATACCAGTTGCGGCCTGTTAGCCAAAGAGATGGGTGCTGTCGGTGCAATTGAAGACCACATTATTTCGTATTAAGCGGGTATTCGGTTGACCGCGTATTTGAATACGTAAATTATTTTTAGTTAGACTAGTCTTCGTGGTTGAACTGGTGATAAAATAAGGCCGACTCTTTTACTATTTGGACTTAGTGGAGTGTTTGTCTCTAAACGTAAGTATTTTTTTTTTACTAACTAAAATTAGCTTATTATTGTTGAATTTATTTCTTAAAATTTGAATTAATCGTGTATTATTGGTTAAATGAAAATCGCACTTATTATTGTACCTATAGCTGCTAGAGTTCATTTGAATATAGGAATATTTTGCATTGAAGTTTTATTTTTCCCAGTGATTCAAAAAATATTATTAAGAAGTATCGACTTCGAGTTATACGTGTTTTTTTGAGTTAGTGTAGTCTTTGTGGCTAAATTAACTTAGTGATATATTTTTCAGAAGATGAAGGATCGTGGTCTACTATTGCTAAAAAAGGCGATGGCATCTGGTTTAAGTGAATCCGACTGCAATGGTATAGAACTGAAGCCTCAAGAGTGCACACCATTGCCTTCAATGAGCACCAAAGTGACAAAAAACCCATAGAAAATGAACCAGTGGGCAATGATAATGAGTTGAAGCCTCAGGAGAACAGACCGAGTACGCCGTCACCTTCAAGAAGCCCCTCAATCATGAGAGAAATTATACCCAATGAACCAGAGGATACTAATATGGAAATAGAGCCGCAACAGAATACAACAACCCCTTCAACAAACACTAAGGTAATGGAAGATGTCTCAGCGAATCATAATGGGGGCTTAGGAGAGAACTCAAAAACGCCGCAATCTACGTCAAATAGATCTCAGGTAAGACCATCCTATTATATTTCACCAGTGAACAGCGAGGGTAGCGATTTTGATGACTCTGATAAGGATTCGCATTACACTTTGCCTACCGAGAAGGAAACTCACCGTCCACTCTTCCCCAGTACAAGGAAAAGGTATCGCTCTTCTTCTTCTTCTAGCTCAAGTTCTAGCTCATCATCGGATAGTTCCAGCAGTTCATCCTCGGATAGTTCAAGCAGCACCAATAGCAGTAACAAAGAAACAGGTAATAACTCGGTGATCTCAGCTGTATCGAATATTAACTACCTTTTACGCAATGATCATCTTGAAGCTTCCACATCTCAGTCAATTATTAATCCGCTACCTGCTGCCACTGACAACTTTCAAAGATGTAAGAAAAGAGTAAGAAACCCTGCAGCCTGGGACATAAATGTTAAAAAGGCTTTAAGAAATGCAAATGAAATGCAAAAGTCTGATTATAAGTATGATAACATAAAGTATGATTTTTAGTTCATAGATCTTGATTACTATTTTATAGATTAAGTAAGTACCAAGACAAAGTCTGATTAGTGTTATAAGTATTTTTGATAGACGTGCCACTTTAATTTTAAGATGTAACATTGTTTAATTTAGAAGAAATTACGTTGTTTTATTATTTTCATTAATGAAGAGGAAAACTGTTTTCGTATTTATTTAAATGATGATGCTAGTCCGAGCAATAATACTAGTTGAATATAATTATCTTTAATCACAGTCATTCCTTTAATATGTTGTTAAAAGGAATTCTGTATTTTCCAAATTTTTTTTTTTTATACAACTAATGTTAAATATAACTATTTTTATCTTTTTACAAACCTATTCGTAGGTTTATAGAATTTTTATAGAGATTTTTAAATGTGTTACTTTTTTGTTTCTTTGTAACCTAAATAAAGGTTTTTTTTTTTAAATATTTGTTTTATTTTGATAATCTTACTGAAAATAAATATAATGTAGATACAGTACTATTTGTGGTTAATACTAGATACAAAAATACAGATTAATAGTACACTAATTCAAATAAAGCCAGTAATATGAGTTCAATTCGACTTAGTAAAAATATTATACAATGATTTTGTCTTGAATATCAAGCTAACTCAAAAAACCGAAATTACAAAGTATTAGTGGAATTTAATGGAAAACCATTATCATAATAATTATCTGCGTAAAATTATATATAAGAACCGATAAGAATGTTTTTAATATACTAAATAGAAATCAAATAAAACGTTTTTTTCGATTCCTGAAAAAAGTGATATTTGGAGTTGAGCTAGTCTTTAACTAGGTGTGCGATATGCATTATTAACCTTTACAATATTTAATATAACTAATAATCGTTGTCAAAGTTGTCTACGTATCTAATGTATGTATTTTTTTGTCGATCTCATAGCGCATTATACGATGAAATCGAATTGTTGGACTCTTGACGATCTAACACGTTGTTGAAACCATTCTCTTTTGTAGTTGATGAAGTACTGAAATTGACGATATTATTGTAAGTAAAATGATATAAAAAGCAGATAAATATTTTTATATATATTTACAGCTAAAGTAGTTACGAGCAACGTCTGTATTTCTGACTTTACAAACAATTAACAAACACAAACGCTTGACAAAACATTGAAGCAAATGCCTAATCTGCATCTCCACGTTCTAAACCTTTATGACTGTCCATGACTGTCCAATGAATGACTATCAAACTGAGCACTATGGTTTGTATTGTCGCTACCGTGGTCGAATATACTTAGAAAATGTAACGATTTCTTGGTTCATAATTTAAGCAAATCTAAACCTGAGTATTGCAATGTAAGTCTGCATTTACACCTTTCAATAGTTCACTTAATCTGAACTTTAGTCAGCATAAGCTATCTTCTGAGATAGCTACGTATTATTAATAGGTGTATACATACCCAAAGAAAGGTAGTAAAGTGATAAGTTGCGCGCGATTGGTGCAGTCTCTCAGCTCTGGTAATACTAGTAATACATGGCGCAAGTACGCTTGCAGTGCTGCACGTCGTTGTTCCACTAAACGAGCATCCTAAAATAGAAACACATTTTGATATAAGCATTGCAGTATGTAGTTTTTATTGTATTCAATGTGATAGAATTCGGCAAACATCTGCACGTTTCTTCCAACCAAAGCCTGTAAGTATGTAGGTGAGAAATTAACCCTGGCTGCAAAACGGTATGAATGAATTTGAATGGAGGTGTTTGTAATAAATTGGATAAAAAATAGTTACTCACTCGTTTTCTTAATGTTTTTTTTGGTGGAAATTTATATGTTGCTATATCAGGGTGACACTTTTTGAGCTGTGTATGCAACTCGTGAAACTTGGCATACCTATGATATACATTCCACTCCTCTTGACCTATTTTTAGAAATATCTGAAACATATATGCTCTTACATACAAAGAAAATAACTTTATTTTAACTTTATATATAAATTTAAATAAAAATAACTAAAAACATTATGTTTAATATGATGATAAATGATTTTACGGTAGTAGATCCACGCTGATTTCAGAATGAATGGGCCGGATCGTCCGGGGAAGTACTACCCTCTCATAGAAGATCGACTTAAGAGTAGTAGTATCCGTACTACTGCGTTTTGTTTGGTGAGTGAGAGCGCCGGAGGCCCGATTTCCCCCCTTTCCTCTTTCCTCACCTCCCTCATTCCCTTCCCCTAACCCCATTCCCAGGGCGGGGGGGATCCAAGCAAATTTGGAAAGGTGAGTCCTCGGCCACCGAGACCGGGGACAGCCGGACCAAAAAAAAGAGTGGAGAACTCCTATTCTCAGCACCTATCCAATGCTGAGTCTGGTGAACGGCTTTGGGGGAGAGCGCAAAAGTCGTGTAGATCCCCAAAGCAAGGCTAGAGATTATCCTTCACGTGGTGCCGCCTGTTATTGGTCTGATTCCATAAGAAACAGATGTAACAAAAATCTCCAGCCGTAAATTCTCTCTCCCTGTCCAAACCCTCCCCTTCCTATCCAAAATACAACATCCCCTCCCATCCCCAGCATCACACTTCCCCCTACCTCCATCCCAAACCCACACCCCTTCCCTTGATCCAACCTCCGGCAACCCCGGAAAATAAAACAAATGAGTGCACCGATTATAGGTAAAATACCCCAGGAGGGTACCGGTACTACCAGTACCGGAGAATCCCTCCCTGGACCATCTAGTGGTCCAGGCTGTCCCACGTATTCTGGGGGGGACAAATCAGTGCCATCACCTAAAAGCAATATAAGCAAGCACCCCAGCGACCAGGTGCGTCCCGGTAGGTCTATATCTGAGACTCTCGGGGACGACTTGACCAACATGTCGATTGGGGAAAGTGATAAGAAAAAAGAGGGCGAGTGGTTGACCAAATCCAAATGGAGGAGGATCAAGGCTCGCAAAAAGAAAGAGCTAGCCTCAAACCAGGCCAAACCCACAGGTGAGCCGGCCAAAACGGCACCGACAGCACCAAAGGGAGAGGTAGGTTCCAGGCCAAAGAAATTTAAGAGGCAGGGCACAGATCCCGAAGAAAAAACCCAGCAACGTCCACCAAAGCGCCAGAAGACCAACCAGACCGCAAGATCTGAGGCACCGTGGAAGTCAGCGGCAGCCCAAAGCGACCTAGCGGTCACGGTGCAGCGGGAGGACGGGGCGGCGGTGGACGAGACAACAGCTACCCAGATTAGGAAAAAGTTGGCGATAGAAATCGGGAGAGCCATCAAGAACGCCACGGACAGTCGACAGCTGACATTCGACGCCTCAGGTCTAGTCGCCGAAGGATACTTCCTTGTGACGGCTAACACCGAGGGGGCGCAAGAGTGGCTGCTGAAACTCGACTTCGGCGAACAGAATGGCGTTCCCCTAAAAGTGAAGAAGCTGGAGAAACACCGGATGTCAATCTGGCTCCCAGGCAGTAATGAAGACCTAGAGTTGGAACCTCTAGACTACATAATGGGTCAAAACAGGCACAAAGTAGAACTGAGGCTCCCTGATTGGACCCTTATCCGTAAGGAAGAACTACCACTAGGAGTGAGACTAGTGGTAGGGGTCCCAGAGGAAGTCGCCAGGGAAAGCCCGATCTCACTTCACTACCAGGGCACAAGAGTACACGCTAGAACCATCAGCAAGAGTACAACGCAGGCGGATGACAAATGTCCTTGCTACGTATGTCCCAAACACACCAAAACGCCGGGTAAGGAGCTTATTGGAGGCGGAGACACCAACCAATCCGAGGCCCATAAGGGGGCCCCGGTGGGAGGAAGAATGCCGATCCAACGGAGCGCCAACCCACACAGTACACAACAACCACGCACTAACCCGGAACTGCCCACAGGCGGGGGGGGGGCGGTACCCAGACTGCAACCTCACAGGAGGTTCAGTCTGAAAGCCGGAGGCCCTGCCTACAGGACAGTTCCGGGAAAAACGTCACAGGACACCCCCTCCCTAAGGCCCCGCGAAAGGACCTAACGCCTCCACCCAGTGTAGCATCACTGCAACCGCACTGGTGTGGGGGGGCGGCCGCGGACGCGACGGCTAACCAGGGAGGGAACAAAGAACACTAACATGCACACAAAACACGAACACACACCATCAAATGAACACCCACAATAACACACCACACAAAAACACACAAAAAATAAAGATAGTTCAGATAAATCTTCACCGCTGTATTGACGCTATGACGGAGCTCTGTCGATACGTGGTGGATAAGAAAATAGACATCGCTCTGCTGCAAGAGCCATACGTCTCAAACGGACGATTAACTGGGCTCAGTGCCTTGGGAGGAGACATCATCTGCCACGAAGATGGTGAGTCAACCCCTAGGGCATGTATATACACCAGCAGCAGAGCAAGAACGCTAGGATTAATAAAAGCAGATTGTTACAGAGACCTAGCCAGTGTCATGATAACAATACAGATAGGTGCAGAAACAAAAGAAAGGGTGCTCATAGTCTCCGCGTATCTGCCCAGCGAGAAAGACTTCGAGCCACCATCCCGAGAAATGGAAGAAGTCATAAGAAAATATCAGGGTAAGAACATTCCAATTATTCTAGGTTGCGATGCAAATGCCCACCACGTAGTGTGGGGCAGTACAGACTGCAACAAGAAAGGTGACTTACTCTTGGATTTTATAGGTGCAACAGGCTTGGAAATTCTCAACGTGGGTAATACACCCACATTCGTTACCCAAGCAAGAAGAGAGGTGTTGGACATCACTATCGCAACAGATAGCATAAGCCGACACATAAGGGACTGGGCGCTAGATGAAAGCAATTCAATGTCTGACCACAAACGAATCACTTTCAGTCTAGAAACCAAGATAGAAAAGATCTTAATAAGAAACGCAAGAAAAACAGACTGGGCTACATACGAACGTCAAATTGAGAAATGGAGCCCAGGGTCAGAAACCTTGCTAAGGAGCACAACAGAAATAGAAAAAGAAGTCAACAGACTAGACGCCGCTCTAAGGGAAGCCTACTATAAGGCATGCCCACCGAAAGAGATAAAACCAGGAAAGGGTCAACCAAAGGCTCTAGAAAAACAGAGGAAAAAGACACGGCGAGCCCTCAGGAAAGCCCTGGATAGGGACGATGATGAGAGCTGGCATAAATATAGGACAGAAAGGAACATATATAAAAAAGCATGCAGGAGGGAAAACACGAATAGCTGGAGATCATTCTGCGCAGGGGTTGAAAAATATCCAGACGCGGCACGGCTAGTGAAAATGTTCTCCAAGGGAAACACCTGCAAACTAGGAAGCATAAAGGACGGAGATGAATTAATCACCGATCCTAAAAAGATACTGGAAGTAATGCTAGACACACACTTTCCAGGAAGTGAAGAGGATAAAGACAATACACCAACTCCCCAAAATCCCATAGTGGAACAGGAGACGAGGGTAATCATCACAGAAGAACATTTATTGTGGAGCCTGAGGTCCTTCCAACCATACAAGGCTGCTGGACCAGACGAAATCTTCCCGAAAATGTTACAGACAGCCATTAAACACATAAGTAAAGATCTACTAACTCTATACAACAGTAGCATCAAAACCAAGTACATCCCAAGCAAATGGAGAGAGGTGAGAGCGGTCTTCATCCCGAAACCCGGGAAGGCATCGTATCAGGAGGCAAAATCCTTCAGATGCATCAGCCTCTCCTCATTCATACTTAAGACATTGGAGAAAATCCTAGATAGGCTAATAAGAGAACAAATAGAGAAAAGTGGATCTCCATTGCACCTAAACCAACATGCGTACATGGAAGGCAAGTCAACCGAGACGGCCCTACATAATTTGGTCATTAGAGTGCAAAGATCAATAACCAATCAAGAATACGCACTAGGCTGCTTCTTTGACGTTGAGGGTGCATTCGACAAAGCAACCCCCGAATCAATAGAGGACACCCTAAACCGCGAAGGCATTGACAAAGACTTATCAGGCTGGGTGAAAAATATGCTAAAACACCGGAAGATACAAGCAGACCTAGCAGGAATCACCCACAAAGTGGTGGCAAAAAGAGGTTTTCCACAGGGGGGATGCCTATCTCCACTACTGTGGTGCCTGCTAATAGATGAATTAATAAACAAGATAAATGGGATGCATATATATACGCAAGTCTATTCTGACGACGGCGTGCTCCTAGTCACAGGCAAAGTCCTCAGTATTATGTGCGAAATCATGAACAGAGGCCTAAGAGCAGCATTAGCATGGTGCAGGAGCAAGGGTCTCGACCTGAACCCTGACAAAACCAAACTAGTTTTGTTCACCAACAAGAGAAAAATAGGACGAGCTGGACCAGTGCGACTAGACAACCAAGACTTAGAAAAAGTCAAGGAGGTCAAATATCTAGGAGTAACACTGGACAGTAAGCTAACGTTTAAGACTCACATCAGCAACACGTGCGCAAAAGCCAAAATGGCAATGATGCAGTGCAAAAGGATAATAGGAAGAACCTGGGGAATTAAACCAGCAATAGTAACATGGATATACAAGGCAATAATTCTGCCAAGAATCCTACACGGAGCCCTGGTATGGTGGCACAAGGCTGCCCTAGGGAAAAATAAACAAGAACTAGACAAAGTACAAAGGCTAGCAGCCCTCATGATCACGGGCGCGATGAGGACTACACCAACAGCCGCACTCGAGATCATATTTGGGCTAAACCCCTTGGACTTAGAAATTAAAAGAAAAGCAACCGAACAATGGTTCAAACTCAGAAGCACTGACCTATGGACCGGAAACTACATGGACGTAGGTCACGCACGTATAAGCAAAAACTACGAAGAAAGACTGTCAATGATCCTATCCAATAACGACCTTATCAGGAAGGAGAAAATCTTTGACAAGAAATACAGAATACACATAGGCACACGAGATGAGTGGCGGATAGACTCCAGTGGCACTATCTGCTACACAGACGGCTCAAGAAAAGAACTGACGAAGCTATCTGGTTCCGGAGTGCACATTAAAAGTGTAGACGGGACAGAAATAAACAAGTCAATACCTCTAGGAAGATTTGCAAGTGTCTTTCAAGCAGAGATATATGCGATAAAGGAATGCGCGGAAATAGTGGAACACCTGACCAGTACGGGAAAGGTAACCATCTACAGCGACAGCCAGGCCGCGCTCAGAGCACTTGACAAAGTGGAGACAACATCAGCAATAGTCAAGGAATGCAAAAAGTCACTAGACAGACTGGCTCAGAAAACCGACCTGACGATTGCCTGGGTCCCCGGACACGAAGGAAACACGGGCAACGAGCTGGCGGATGAACTAGCCAGAGAAGGCGCTGATGAAAACATGGTGGGGCCGGAACCCCGGCTGCCTATAGCGCACAAAATCACCAAAGGAGTAATCAGCCATAGTATTAAATAAATAATAATAAATAAATATGTGGACACTATCACACACTGTCGTCTAGTCCCAAGCTAAGCAGAGCTTGTGTTATGGGTACTAGATAACTGAAATATAATACATATACATACTTTTTTTTGTAAATACATACTTATAATACATAGGAAACACCCAGACTAAAGACAAATACAAATGTTCATCACACAAATATTTGCCTTCCGCGGGAATCGAACCCACGACACCCGGCGTCACAGTCAGTTACACTAACCACTAGACCAACGGTGCAGTCAAAACAGTATTAAAACAGATACCAACCGCAGATGGAGATCTTCGCCTGGAATGAGACAGTCGAAAATCTTCATCAAAGGCATGGACAAGAAAAGGACGAGTCACATCATGAAACTCACAAGAGGAAACATGAGGCTCGCCATAGAGATTATAACAGGACACTGTCGACTAAACAGACATCTGACAGTGATAGGAATAAAAACCGATCCCAAATGCCCGGAGTGCATGGAAAACGAAGAAACAAGTTTCCACCTGCTGGCAGAATGCCCCATGTACTCACTGATCAGATGGGAACTCCTGGGATCGGACAGACTGGACGAGGAAGACATAAGAAATCTGAAGGTGGAACAGATGATCAGATTTATCAAGGAGAAGAAGGTTTGATGGGGTGCCGTGAAAAGGCTGGATCAACCACACCCTCCCCAAGGGGAGAACTGGGGAAATGGACGAAGTGGCCCGCAAGTAATGCGGGTGGATCGTCCGTCCGGCTGCCGGCGTCCCCGCTGGAAATAATAATAATAATAACCCCATTCCCAGCCGCCATAGTGGAGGCCACCATACCAGCAGTTTAAGACGATGGCTTTTGGTATAGTGGCCGCCACTTCTGGATTCCACTGACTGCTTACCATTAGGCGGGGTGGAGTCACTTTGGTAGGCTAGAATATAAAAAAAAAAAAAAAAAAAATAACACGTAATTTCTACAAAAGGAAATAAATATGGCTAATAAGTTACATAAACTAAATTATATACATAAAAGAATCTAAAGATCAGCTCAGCAGTCAAAACTAGATATAAATCATCAGTAATACTTATTAAAAAAAGGACATGAGACAAGGTCGATTTACAATATTTACCTGATAAACATGATAGGAATGTGTTTTGCCGACTAGAAACGCACTGGGAATGTGTATCTTAACATTTGACTCTGGATAATCCAAAACTTCTAAATTAGATATACTTTCATATTCCTGTAGTTTTTGCTGCAAATGCTGATTAAATTCCATTAGTTCCGCGTGCATTTCTGCCACCTAAAAATATATTGGTAGGTAAAGAAAACTTTCTATCAAGTAGTACTCCCAACAACTCAAAATCTTAAAACAAGCGTGTTTTGCTTACCTGAACGAGTTTCCTTTCATACAGATCGACTTCTTCATTATCACCATTACTTTCACTTTTTAAAGCTTTACCTATTTCTACTGCTGACATATACTGGCGCAATTGTTCTTTTAGCTGTTTATTTTCTCTGAAAAGAATTATTGTTTTAAGATTATTGTTTAAAGATTGTGTACAATGAGGGTATCTATTTAGGAAAATTTTCGCCACCAGTTGGCGCCACTTTAACTGTCACATTGGGCCAATCAGGTATTAACTTTCAAAAAGTGTTTGACTGTTAGACCTGACGGTTCGGTGCTGCCCTCTCGTGGAGGATTTTAGGAAACCCTCTCAGCAATTTTCTTTTGTCCTTATGCACCTATGTAAATTATCCATTTTGTAAATTAAACATTAAAATTGCCGAAATGAACACTGAAAAATATTTGTTTGATAGCTCTGTCAAACTGGAAGTCCTTTTACCAAAGGGGCGGGCGCCAACTGGTGGTGAAATTTTCCTAAACACCCTCATTATAAAAACACAAAATATTGTATCTTTATCAAATGAAATCAAAATTAACAGCTTTTACCTAAAACAAGAAAATAAACTCACTTGCTCATATCTACAATTAATTTTTCCAACTTCTTAATCTTCTCTTTACTAGCAGTTTCAACTTGTGTCATTTTAATTTGCATATTCATCAATTCCTTTTCCTTACAATCTAGAACTGAACTGAGTGTCTTTTCATCAGGGACACTCTCATCTTCTGTGAAACAGAGTTCTAAACAAGAAGTACTACCGTCTATACTCCCCGCTACCTCTTCACTGTCGCTCTCTGATATTTTTAAATTATTTACACTTAATTCCGATACATCATCTTTATCCTTACCAATATTATTAACATCTATACTAGTGGAAGATGAGAATATTTCCTTAGCACACTCGGACAGTTTAGAAAGAATTTGTGAAGGACTATCCATAACTTTGACACTGTCGGGAAAGAAGTGTCTTAGGCTACTTTTGTATTCCGAGCTACTGGGCTCACTACTTGAAGCGGCTTGAGTCACAATTTTAGGATCTGGCGAGTTAAGACAAGTGGCAGGTGCACTATTCCACATAGAATTATCTGATTGCTCTGGCGTTTTAATTTTACTAGTAGTAACACTTTTTTGCTCATTTTTATCAAAAGATATAACTTGCCGAAGAGGTTTTCGCTTGTGTTTGTTTGATTTAACAGGCAATGGTAAAGGTATCACAAGTTCTGTTTTGCTAGGTTGATTCATCTGTTGTGATTCATTCAACTCTGCTCTGTCAATTGATAATGCAAACAACACAGATGATAAACCTGCAAAATAGTAAATAATACAACTTATTATTATTATTGTTTTATGACCTACTTAAATATATGCATAGTTGTAGTATTCCGCATGGACTTTGATCTAGAATATATTATGCATTCACCATATCTCTTTGATAAGAGTACGGGATTATCAGTAAATAAACTGTAGTGTTGCTTGTGCACATAAAAACAAAAGAATGTGTTTAAATATATTTGATAGCTAATATATTGCAAATCTGCAAATGTATCTTAAATAATAAAAAGAAATACCTGCTGCTATCCTTGGCAGCTGATTTGCAATCTCAGCATCTCTGACCATAGCACCTTCTTCATAATATTCCATAACTAGGCCATGAGACAACCAACTTAATAGGTATCTAGAAAAAATACATAAATATTTTAATAGTTAAATAATCTCTTTCTCTGGTCATATGCAATGCAATTTTATGATGCCTTTTGAAGCACTTTGTGTTGAGATCGTCTCTGTTTAGTTTGCTGTCTGCCACCTGCTGAAACTGCATTTTGTTGTACCTGTGTTTACCAAAGTTTATGAAAGCTGCTTAAATCATTTGATAAAATGTAAAGGGTGGAGTAGTAGTAGTATACCAAAGCATGACCTTTACTACTACTTAACCTGAATAACATAATTAAGTTGAATGTGTCAATTTGCTATATAAAATAACTTTGCATTCACTTATAAAATTATTAATAAATACTAAGTACCTTTCTAGAGATCTCTCATTTAAAGCTGCTCTAAAAAATGCCCTAAAATATCCAAGGGGTGTATTGATATTTGAAAGTATCTTAAACCTTTCTTTTTCATGTTTTGTTAAATGAAGACAAGCATAACTCCATAAAGAATTACCTGAAATATGAAGAGGTTTTTTTATATGAAGTTAAAATTGTCAATGTTACTTTATGTGTGTTAAATTAATAAATTTTATTACACACACTAAAGTGACATTGAAAAATAAAGAAGTCAAGGAGGGTAATGTTTTATACATACAAAGTTAGCAAAATATTATTGTATTTGCATTTGAGATTGCATTTACATTAAATAAATGTTTCGAGTTTTTAGATCTCCAGAAAAATTCACTGCTTACCAATCTACTAGCTCTAATTTAACTTGCAAGGTTAAATTTACCTATTTACCAGTGCAGGTTAAAAATAAATATAGCTCTACCTTTTTCTTATAAAGTAGGTGTATTCAAAAGAGTAGAAAGTTAAACTCATTACATGTTTTATACTTTCATTTCTGTGAATTTTGAGTCTATTGTGAATATGAATAAAATGTAACTATTTTAAATATACATTTGACTATAGACATTTTTATTTCTGTAAACAGAATACCCCAAAAATTAAAATTCTGCATAAGAATCTTACCAACATTAACAATATTAAAAGTGAAGTTTAAGCCTGCTGTCACCAAATTCTGTATTGATGATGTTGATAAATTAGTCCGAATACCATGACTCAGTACTTTCTCCCATTTTTCACACAGTTGAACTATTCTGAAAAAAATTCATAAAGAATTGAATTAAATAAAAAATAGCAAATTAAATACAAATTGCAGATTTTTGTATGTGTTTATATTTATTAGCAGCATGTACAAAGTTTTCAATTTCAATAAATAAATACTTATAGCATTTTTCATGGTAAAAGCAAGGCAAGTGCCAGATGTAAAGTCATCCACACAATATCATAGGCCTGGTGTTACCAAGGTCCGTGAGCAATAATAATACACCGTAACTTAAATGTTTATAAAAATGATCTTGTTTGAGTAATATTTACCTTAAATCATCTTCAGTTGCTAACTCAGACTTCCCTCCAAAGCGATGTTGGCAATTTTTCACACAATTCTCCAGCTCAGTGAGTAGCTGTTTACCAGTTTCTAAGCGTTTCTTCAACTCCTCCTTGTTATCTATAGCATTAGCTATTGTATTTAAAATTTTACTATTCTGAAATGAAGGTAAACTTACAGATTAATTTTTTTAACAAATGCTAAATTGTAATTGTTCATTGCTGTAACAAGGACACTAAAAATGTAGTGGCTATATTCTAACATACAATGCCTGCAGTAAGCTATCAATTCGTGTGTGTAGTCTTAGTAGGGGATAGAAATTTTCTTGTTATGACAATGAATCCTTGATAAATTTATTATTAATACATTAATGTATGTACTATCAAGATAATAACAACAGTTACATTGGTAACCTTACCATAGTTTTAGCACCCTAAATCTTTATAAATCGGAAATACAGATAAAAGAACAACATCTTACAAATTCAAGGAAGTAAAAGAACTATTGGTTACTTAAATGATTTATTTCTACTAAAACTTTTTCTCCATTCAGTTCAGTTTATCTTCTCCATATAACTGACATTGACATAACATACAGAGTGACCAACTTTAAATTAGAGAACCTGCCCTGCCCAGGCAAGACAAACACGCAGAAAATGCCGAAATAATGCTGATTAAATTTTAAAATTTTAGTAATCTATTAGCCTTTTTAGTAATTTTCTAGTGAAGACGTTACTTCATTAGAAGTAACGTCTTCACTAGAAAACTTTTGCACCTAAATTTACAAAGAAATTTTAAGATGCTTTACACTATGAAACATATTCAATCTTCATCTTTCGCTTTTGCTAATCAGGACGAAAGTGATGGACCCTGCTCCCACTCTAGGCGCACTTTTAGGTCCACAATGCAATTCAATGCATGCAATAAACTACAAATTCCATTAGAGATGACAGGGGAAATCCCCGAACTAAAGGTCGTATCGTTGTTAATGTTGCCATTGGAATTTAAAAATGCCTGTTTTTGGCGATATTGCACCAAACTCCTGCCAAATGCCAAATGGATTTTTAAAACGTCAAACTTAAAAGCCAGAGAGTAAATTAGAGGGCTAAGCCTGCCGAAAAGACAGGATCCTGCCACATATGGTCACACTGATAACATAACAATCGACTAAAACCTTGTGTGATATATTTTTTAAACATTATTAAAAGTAAACAAAAACAAAGTTATAAATATAAATACTGATGCTTTCATTGTAAATTAAATTTGATCAAATTAATAATTTTAATTTAATTTAATGTTACCATATTCTCAATGCTATGCATGCCTATTATATGTGTAATTACAATTACTTAAGAAAATAAGAGTGATGTAATTAAGTTTTATAAGTAGTTATACTGTTGGTGTGCATATATTATAAATAAAGAATATTCGGATCATCATCATTATCATATTAATAGACGAAAGACGTCCACTGCTGGACATAGGCGTCCCTCTACTTCTGCTGCCTTGGTCGATCGTGAGCCACCCTCATCCATCGCCTGCTCGCCACCATATTAGTCAGATGGACTATGGACTTAAAATATTAATATTTTCACTTGTCAGTATGGAGTTCGATGGGCAAACCACTTAGAGCATTAAACCAACCGGAGAGGCCACTGACAGGCGTACCCCTCTGCCAAAGGTACCAGCCCACCGGTCATACCCGTTATATAAAACTAGTTGACGCGCGTTCCGCATCATAAGTCACCTATCAGTGCATGCGTAATAGTGTCTCAATAGAAATGCCGAATTGCAGTGTATTTTGGTGTAAAAAGCGTTCAGCGACATCAAGTCTACAAAAGGATAATATTACATTCCACCTGTAAGTATTATTTTGTTCTAATATTATTAAATAAGGCATTAAATTAGCAATTTAACCAAATAAAATGCTAATCAACAAGTGTTGCCAGGCTTATCATCAATACTCCAATCTGGGGTAATATTTTAAGTTGAATTAACATAAAAACTAACCTTTCCTTTTTTATATCTCGCCTTGTTGACATATCTAATAAGTTTCATTTTGGATGTACATTAATGTGTCACCGTTCCCGTTAATAATTTATTTTTAATTAAAACCAATGTTTTTTTTACCAAGTAATGCACAAAATAATATTAAATGAACAAGTAAAATGAGTTTATAAATCCAAATATACAAGATTAGTGCACTTTATTCCGAAAGATAATTGCTCATTTCTTACAAAAATAAGCGTATTTATTTTTAAGAAACTGGTCACACTTTAACATAATTAGAGATGAGACAGTTTAATCACAAATATCGATATTGGTTTTCCAGTATTAAATTATTTTTTTTATGTTTGTTTTAGATTTACAAAAGAAGCAGCGCCTCGTGTCGCGTCCAATATTGTAGGAACCATATAAGTGGGTTCCTAAACGTACAAGTATCTGACTAGCAGCTTAAAGGACAGTCTTCTGTGCTGCCAGCACAGCTACTCCTTCCTACCCTCAAGCGGCAGGCTGCTCAATTTTTAGCAAGTAAACTCGCTGTGCGCTACCTCCTCTTAATGCATTACCTAGGATTAGTTAAACTAGATTTCTAAGGTTAATTTAAATTGCACAGTTTTTCAGTATTTTATTATACCTACTTAAATAAAGACTTTCTGAAATATATTCTGTTGTTTTTTTGTTATCTGAACAGATAAAATATCTCTCTAATAAAAATCTACTCATACATTCTCATGTCAGTGTCTTGTTACTATGTAATCAGAACAAAATCCTCCAAATACAAGCTCTGCTTAGTTGGAACGAAATTTACTAGCAACAGATAATTAATTCAAAGTATTATTTGGTTTGAATATACATACATACTTAGGAATAATACACGTAAAATTGACACGTAATAATTAATTACTATCTTTAATCCACACTAGAACAAATTTCAACAGGTGGTGGTTATTGAACATACATCCTTGTGCGCAGTAGTAAAATAAAAAAAAAGAGTGGGTACTCATGTACGCACGTAAGAAGTTATACTTCTTTGGCGTAACAATCCAAAAATACTAAATAATAATACAACGCATACATACATAAATATTTGAATTGATATAATCGCCAAAATATTTTTTATTTATTCACACTGATTATTTGTACTGATACGACACACAAAGATCCGCAACTAACTTCAGGGTGTTGCTTTTTTCTGTCGGTGTGCGCGCGCATCGTAAAAATTCACTCTCATCATTTTTCCCAATCGCGCCAAAAGAAGTATAACTTCAAAAAAACGGCTAAATGCCAGTAGGACTCGCGCGCCGAGGGTTCCGTACTATCAGGGATCGGAAGTATTGAATAAACATTAGTAAACATAGTAGGAGAGCCCGACCGCATAACCAGATTTGTTTGTCGAACAATGTTTAACAAATAAATTTAGCCCGACCGTATGACGGGCTTTTTTGATAATAATTACAAAAAAGTGTGCTAGTTAGAAACACTGTTTTATTCTTCCTGTAATATTGACATAAACATGAATTAACAGAAATACTTCTAGTTAATTCATGTTTATGAACTATTTACTTTACTTTCATCTATTTCAATGTGCTTAAATAAAAAAAAACCTTAAAATTATAATAGATTATTATTACCTAAAACTGTTCTATATAATATAAGATAATGCTCATTTTAATAAACAAACATAATAATCATGAAAATAATTAAATCTTTCGCGTACTTATATGAAATCCTAAACATCGATACTAAATATCGACAGAGTCAAGCTCTGACTGTTATACGCTAAGGAAGCGTAAACTGATAGATGTCCCTGTGTGTGAATGTGATTGTGTGTGTTTAGTTTAAGCTAGTGTGTAATAATTTTATTGTGTGCGTGTATAACGACGCGATTTAAAAATGCATTAGTAGTTAACATTGTAATTAGTGTGCGTTGCTCGCGTTACCCCGTCCCCCGCCGAAAGTGGCAGACTTTTGCGCAAGGGAAATAGAGCGCGTGTCCACTCCTGTTGGTTTAATGCTCTAAGGCAAACCATGACGACCATGGACGTAATATAATAAAAAAGACAAAAAAAAACGAGCCGAGCGAGATAGTTATCTTAGTACAGGCCGTGTGTCCCTTTCTAGTAGAGTTAAGTAGAGTGATAGTAGAGTTAGGTAGTAGATCCACGCTGATTTCAGCATGAATGGGCCGAATCGTCCGGGGAAGTACTACCCTCTCATAGAAGATCGACTTAAGAGTAGTAGTATCCGTACTACTGCGTTTCGTTCGGTGAGTGAGAGCGCCGGAGGCCCAATTTCCACCCTTTCCTCTTTCCTCACCTCCCTCATTCCCTTCCCTTAACCCCATTTCCAGCCGCCATAGTGGAGGCCACCATACCAGCAGTTTAAGAAGATGGCTTTTGGTGTGGTGGCCGCCACTTCTGGATTCCACTGACTGCTTACCATCAGACGGGGTGGAGTCACTTTTGTAGACTATAATATATATAAAAAAAAAAAAAAAGTGATATTTTTATTTTTACTAAGTGACACAAATTTAAAATAGTTCATGCTATAGTTTGCATCGGTCTGGGTGTTTCTATACATAACACATGCATGTATTTCATATCCGTACTCATATCACAAGCTTTAATATATAATGTTATTATGTTTAATTGAGTCTAGATAGCGTAGTGTAATTTTATTGTTGTGTTATTATTATCATGATTGTTACTCTTTCACGCAAGAACTGAATTAGTACAAACTGAATGAAATGAAACTTTACAGTAATAATATATAGCTTCTACATCAGAATAAGAGAAAATAAAAATAAAATACCCAACCATTCACACAGTACCAGAATTTATGGTCAATATAAATAAAAATATAAATAAAAATAATTATTGCTTACCTAAATTTGTAAAATTTAAAGAAAAAAGATAGTAATTATGACATACAGGCTTTGAATTTTTAAAATGCGATTAATATATAAGTGTTTTATACTTATAACTAAGTTTTTTGAATTTCAATGTTTAGTATATTACGTTCATGATTAAGACTTCTAACTTTAACAAAACAAACACTTATTTACACTGCACTATCACTTTGATGTCTTTTTAGGCCTTTCGATATCGCTTTATGGTTAACTTTAGATCGCTTTATTCCTAACTGAATCAATAACTCTCCGAGAACAAAATAATATAATCTCTGCAGCCTTCTGAAGAGCCGCGTGATAGCCTAGGAGGTAATGATAGTCCTTAGGCGTCAGCGTTCGCACTTACGCGACTTAATAGGAGATATGTGAGAAAGTGCTAATCATGTGGTTATAGATCGTTTCAATCTTCGTTTAAAGATTGCAATGATCAGCCCGAGCCAAAAAAGTCCCTGGCTACCTAAGGGGCGACACACATTTTAGCCGAAGCTAAAATGTAATAAATTCGTTCGTCGGTGACAAAGTCAAAGATTCATTTAGGTTAATTTAATTAACACATATGACCGTTTACTACAAAAAAAGAAATTATGTAGCATGCAAATATGCAAAGTGACACAGTACTTAATACACTTACGTCACTAGATTGCCGTGGTTCCGTAGTGTTATTCTCTAAGGTATTTTTAAAGGACTTCTAGATTACTCTAGCTAGCGCGCTACCAGCCAAACAATTTCTATTTTTGACTAATGACAATGGACAGTGATCGAATTGAGAAAACGGTTGATCCTTGCTGGTTTCAGCATGAATTAGCTGAATAGGAGTACCACTTTAATTAAAAAAAGACTAATCATTATACAGTCAATCGTGATGGCCTAGTGGTAAAGGCACCTGATTTGATACGAAACTGTGCAATTGATGACTTTCAATATACGTACCAAGTTACCAACGTACATATATTTAGAATCTTCTAAGCTATATATATATACTATATACTAACTTTCCACAGCGCGGTTTTATCTTTGGTTACCGCTCTGTTCAATCTTACGCATGAACTGAGCTATTAAACGCAAAAGAGAATAAAATTATTGAAATTCGACTGGTGGTTCCAGAGATTAGAACGTTCAAACAAACAAATAAACATACAAACAAACTCTTCCACTTTATATAGTAGTATATTAAAATATCTTGTTTAAGGTACAAATCTATATAAAGATTTGTACATAGATTTGTACCCTAAACAAGATATTTTACCTCTTAAGGTAAAATAAATATTTCATGACGTCTCTGTTCCTTTTGGAAGTGATATTCAGAGGCAGGTAATTCACACCCGAAGACTTATTTCTAGAGATGTGCCGATTATGACTTTGGACTATTTTCAAAAACATCACACTGTAGGGCAAACCTATTATTCGATATTATTCCGATCGTCTTAGTTGTAGGCTCATATTGTAGCTGACTAAATTATTAAGTTTTCTTTAAATTTTTGATATCATTCTTCGTTTCCAAAATATTGAGCACCAAAATCAAAAATTCAAAAATATTTTGCCCATAACTTTTTCGATTTTGACTTTCTCAAATAACTCTTTTTGAACCTTACAGTTTTCAAGAATACGCGTCATTTGAGTCTTTTTTGAATATCATATCTTCACAACTCTCTGATTTTGAAAATCAACTATTTTTCGAAGCACATAGCTCTCATTATGATGTACTCAACGCTCATAGCTAAGCAGAGATTAGAGATAGATAAAAAAATCATTAGGCAGTACAACAAAATGTTGTACGAACGCACCGTTTCGAGATGTAAAATGACGATATAAAAAATTTAACCATCTTTGTGCCTCCCCTCTCCTCGGGATGGTTAAGCCGGTAGGTTGGAGGGGTAAGGACTTTTAGTATGTTTATCTCATAGATTATACACTTATATACGTTTATCTCTTATCTAGTGCAAACAAAGTTATGAAGTCAAAGTTTCTGCTTTCGACTTTTCCAATACTTACTTTTCCAGGTATTTTAATTCCGATAATTCCGATCACTGCTTATTAGTTATTTATATAATATTATACTCAACTAGACGTCCGCCCTCGCTTCGCTTCAATATCAAAAGTTTCACCCTCACAACAAATTCCTACGGAAAATGTCATAAATATCATCAGCAATAACGTATTACATCATTCACATTTACAAAGGCGTTTAAAACATTAAAAATGACTAAAAAAAATATGATAAACTTAATAAAATATAGCTTATGTTACCCGTCTTATTTATAAGTTTGATCGCAACATACAAAAAATCAAATCTTTGCTTTTTATATAATTTTTCAAATTGTATGTATGTACTTTCTCTTTATCTTGGACTTTTCTTTCTGATGGTGAAAGAAAACATTTTAAGGCAACCTGGTGAACCTGGCAGTCTGAAATTGCCAATCCGCCTTGAGCAAGCGTGGCGATTAATGCTCATGCCTTTCCTTTATGAAAAGAGGCCTATGCCCTGCAGTGGAACAAAAAGGAGGCTAGTATTATTATTATTTAAGAGTATCAATCATATTTTTTTTTTATTTTCTTTAATAATATTTTAATAGTTCTAAACATGTAACTAAAGTTTTACCAAAAAGACTGCTACGCGAACTCAACAAATTATTGATTCTATGGAAAAAGTTGAACCCATAACCAACGAAACGCTAATAGTCTATGACGCAAACAAAATGGCGTTTCTTTCTTTGAGCGTGAGTAGAATTTATTCAAGACGTCGTGTTTGATTTGCAGTTCGTAATTTTGTTAATACTGTTCATAATATAGTAAATTTCGAAAGATATTCCTAAATCTAGGGATCTGTAATAGTATAATTTGCTTATTTTCTACGTAACCTAAACCAGTAACGTTTCATCATGAGTAATTACGAGGATGATCAAAGTGAGGATGGAGAATTAGCGCGTAGTCCTGTTCAAGATGAAATGGATTTCAGGTATCTATTTAAATCTTAACCTTATACTGCATATATTACATGTCAATGGTAAATGTTAGTTGTAATAATTAAGTTTCTTTAAAGTTTGACGTACTTACATAAAAAGGGTTTTCATTTTACCAAATTTAGGTATCTCCTATTTATACACGTTACCGTAAACTCTCACAAATGAACAAAGGCGCGATGCTGATTAATTGTAAGTAGGTATGTATTAATGATACAAATGGGCTCGTTTCAGCTAGGGTTTTACCCATTGTCGTGTGTACCAGGAAACGTTTTATATTGATTTTGTTTTTGATGATTGTGGATCAATAATAACAATTATAAAAGAAAGTTACTTGTAATTCCAATTTGAATAAAGTAGTTGTTCTTTTTGATACAGCTCAGTGTGGTGCAATTTTTCTACTTATAAAGCAATTTTATTATATTACTTTGTTTCATGTACCTACTATGTTCTTCAATGATTGTGTTTATTTATCTGATGTTTTAATGTGACTTTACAAATGACTGGTAATATTAGATACCATTATAATTTTAGTTTATCTGATGAAGATCGGGACAATGCTGATTCTTTAATCATAAAGCCACCGCAAGCAGTTATACGAACTACACATAGAGACAAGCGAGCTCACAAAAGAGCTGTTAAGGACAGATACAAGGACAACAGTAGGAAAGAGAAGAAGCACCTTTACAGGTAATTAATTTATATATTTTTCACTCAGAATTTCAGATTTGAAGACTAAAAATTGGTTATAAAAACAATACTATATTTAACGTGATTGTAGTGTGTATATTGTTTCTAACTTGTATTTGATTAGATTAACTTTCTGGCAAATAATTGACTTGAATTGAGTTTTTTGCCAGTTAATTATTCTAATACCAAAACCATGCTCTATTTCCAAGTTCAGTTGATGCAGAATTTATAGTTATAGTGTTCTCTCATTTTATAGACTATGATTTAGTTGTTATTATTTTTTTAATTATTAACTTAGTACCCACTTCGTTTTCTTAATTCTGTGTCTATAACATTTTATATAACTAATATTATGTGCTTTAAGGTCTGTCATCCTACTGACATTGGGAATATTGTAGGTCAATCATATACATTTTTCAACAGGGACCGTGATAAGTCTGACAAATCAAAAAGAGAGTTAAACAAAAATTCTGACCGGGACGATATGGCCAAAGAATACTACAGAGAAAAACAATATTATAGGGATAAAGACATGTATAGAGATAAAGAATCATTTAGAGACAAAGAATCATTTAGAGACAAAGAAACATATAGAGAAAAAGAGGCATATAGAGAAAAGGAAATGTATAGAGATGGTAAAGAAATGTACAGGGAGAAGGACATGAGAGAAAAGGTGATGTATCGCGAGAGAGAAATGAGAGATAAAGACATGTATAAAAAGGAGGGGGAAATGTATAAGGAGAAAGAAATGTATAGAGAGAAGGAGTTATACAGAGGAGAAAGGGAACATTATCGGGAGAGGGAGATGTATAGAGATAATCCTACCTTTAGAGATGCAGCCAGGTCTAGAGAAGTCTATAGAGAAAAGGAAATGCAAAGGGATGTGTATCTAGGGAGAGATAGACAATATAAATATGCAGAAACAGATCAGAAGCGTCCTGAACCAGAAAGGATAGAGTCTCGATTAAGATCATTGGCTGAAGAAAGTCAAACAAATCATAATAATGAAAAGGAGAATAGGGATAGAGAGAGGACCTCTGCTGATAGAGAGTTAGAAGATTTAAGAACAAGGTTACTAAATAAAAGAATATCCAAAGAGTTGCAAGGTCAAGACAAAAGGGAATATGTTGATAAAGAGTCCAAATCAAGTGCCCGTCACTCATCATTGGATTCAAGTACTAGGCACTCATCATTAGACAAACATCAAGAACATAGAAAAAATAAGGTTTTATTTGCAGGTAAGGAGTTGTTTACTCATGTTTACTCATGTACTAATATATCATTTTCAATTTCTTAATTTTAAGCTAAGTTGCAGCATTAATTTGAGAACTATTCTTATTAATGATGACAAGAGTTCTACAATAAAATCAATAATAGCTGTTCAAAATGAATGTATGGATGATGTCTAGATAGATCTAGATTTTATGGATATTACTAGCTGCGCCCCACGGCTTCGCCCGCGCGTAAAATATTTTTTGTTGTATCCCTCGATAACTAGACCGATTTATGAGATAAAGAGTAGCCTATGTCTCCGGCACCAAATCTATCTACATACCAATTTTCATCAAAATCTGTTCAGCCGTTTAGACGCTGAGTGGTAACAAACACACACACACATAATTGGCACACTCTACATTGCAATATAATGATAGTAATATAATAAAAATATTTCAACAACTACACACAACACCATCTAGACCCAAAGTAAGCATATTATATGCTTGTGTTATGGGTTCTAGAATCTAGATGTACATACTTAAATACTTTTTTTTTGTAAATACATACATATTATACATAGAAACACCCAGACTAATGCAAATAGACATGTTCATGCAGACAAATATTTGCACTGAGCGGGAATCGAACCCGCGACCTCTGCGTGGCAATCCATACACAGTACCACCAAACCACAGACCCGGCCACGCATTGCTGTGGCTAAGGTTCTTGTTATATTACATTGTAGTAAACTATTCAAGGGGAACAGTAGGAGAACATCAGTCATGAACACCACCATGCTTTTTTTGACATAGATGCCATTTGTAAAAAAACATGGCTCCTCCATGATTGATTTTCTATTACCGTTACCCCTTAATAAAATGAAATTATTATTTACAAACGAAGACTGAAACATTAAAGCTGCTATAAGAATCCACTGGATTGGGATTTGAAAGGGAAGGACTGGATTGGGAAAACGGTTGATTAAAATAGTGTGCAAATCAAATTTAAAATGGGTTCAGTTCAGTAGTTTAGGAGTCCATCGCGGTCAAACAACTTGACACGTAATTTTTATATATAAAGATATATTCTCCTTAACTTCAATGCAATCTAGTTGGGTAATGAAATGTCTTACTGCTTTTGCCCGACTGCCAATGTCAAGGGGGACATGTTTTACTAAAATTAACTTGTGTTACAAATGTTTTTAACTATTGAGACTAGTTTTGTCCTCTATTTTTTATCTTTTTAACTTCTTCAATTAGCCATCTAAACCAATGTAATAATGTATATAATATATATATAATATATATACATTATTAATAATAATAATACTTTATTAACATAAAATTATTAACATTATTAATATAATAATGTATATATAAATATAATTTAAATTATTTTACAATGTGTGGGTAACACTCACGCGTCACTTATTTACCAGGTACAATTTCAGACACTGTACCGACAATTTTCAAAGGAAAAACCCAAATAACTTATTCTTAGGTTTCTATCATTTGAATGTACGTCTTTAATTTCTTTTAGAAAAAGAACGTGAGAAACGAAAGCACGAATCACGGAGTGAATTAGAAGCTCGTCGTGAACAGCTCAGACGACGCGGGAAAAAGCGTTCTGTATCACCAGATGAGGGTACTACGAAAAAAACAAAGACTTCTAACTCTCCAAACTATGGTGACTCTGTGGTCACTGTGTCAGACTCTAGTGATATTGAAATGAAAAGTGATACGCATTCAGAACAAGAAGATGGTAAGTTAGTTTAAGAATTATTTATATTATATTATTTTTTATGTTCTTCTGATTCTTTAAAGCAGAACTAAAACCCAATATTCTAAGCACTCACTCACAATCATTCAAAGCAACTTTAAGGGAAATTGCTTGTTTGTTTGTTTTAGGTGAACACACAAACAGCGAAACTGATGATGATAGCTCCAGCACTGATTCTGATTCAGCAGCAGATTCTAAATCTGAAGAGGAAGAGGATAATAAAGATGAAGTTAAGTCTGACAAAGAGGAAAAAGAAAAAGATAGATCAAACGAGAAAACAAGACCACCTTCTAAATCTAAGTCTCCTAGCCCTAAGTTAAAAAATGATTCGCCGTTGTCTCATGGATCTCATAGGTTTGTAGCTTTATTTATAATAATTGACGAACCCCACATTCATACATAGAAGATCCATTTTATTGTGGAAAGCATATAATATGCCTAATATTATATCATATTCTAGACACCACCCAGAACACTGCTCTTTCTCAGTCAGTTCACATAATTTGAGCCAGAAATATTATTTGATACTTAATGAACAGACACAAAGGTGAACCACATCTGGCAGCATGGAACCGCACTTTCCATTCGCGACAGCACGCATGGCGTATTTTTGCGTTCCGCCGACGGATTTGTGCTGCCATATGTGGTTCAACACTTAGTATATTTTTAAAACTTTATTTGCGATGAATTTCCTTAACATTATTTATTTATTTACAGGTCATTATCTCGATCAAAAAGCAGAAGCAGATCACATTCCTTTTCACCACCACCCCCAGGAGAGAATGGAAAACCTTTAGAAGAAGAAAAGCCTGCAGATGATGAAGAGGAAGAGAGAATGAGAGAGGAAGCTATTAATGCTCTGCCTCCCTATTTCCCAGCCCTACAGGTATACTACATGTTATATTATAATAAATATTGTTATTTCTTCTTGTGGAGAATTCACTAGGTCATAGCAGTTCAATTCTTGCGATCTTATATGCTATATTTTATTATTGTTTATGTTTGCTTACAATGTTTTCGAAGACTGGTATCAGAACAGCACAAAACAATATGCTCAAATAAATTTGCCTATTTTAAGAATTTTAACATCTCAAAGCTGGCTTTTTTAGCCACAAGATGTAATCAAGTAGTCTCCATATTATAGTCTTTATTTATTTTTCTAAGAAAAAAGTTTCAATTTTTTTTGCCATGTATTATTTAGGATACAATTTGTGTGATTCTAAAATAGAATCATATTGCTGAGTGAATGACCTTAAATAAGCCTTATACTTCTGAAGGAAAATGTTTACCCAATAGTTTCTCTGTTGTTCAATACACTGATTAAATTATTTAATGACGTCAATCAAATATAGCGTTATTAAAAACGACTATAGATAATAAAAAGTACGTGATATTAATACTCTGCCGATATTTTATCGATACACGTTATCAAACATTTGATTAGGTAAAAATATGTAACATTATAGTACTTTACAATTGCATAAACTTATTCATGTCCATGATAACCAAAACCGATCTGGCCGAAGGTCAACTAGGAGCAAATTAATTTCCGGTCATTGAGTTTGAAGAGGTTGTCATCCTGAATGTGAAAACAAAAATTCTACTGTCACATTGTGGCATTTTATTATAATCAATATTAAACAAAAATAAATAACATACATTTTCAAATTATGCATCAGCATCCTGCTCATGCATGATAGAGACATCAGCCATAATAATTTAAAAATTATAATTAGTGCACTGCTATTATACTGCTAGTAATTCCGCTACCGCATCCTTGAATTACGGCGTATCAACGCTACAGGAAGTACCTATAACCTCTAAAAGTAAACATTGAAATTCTCATTGTTAATGAGTATTTTTGGTGTAAATAATTATATCTGTTTGAGCCATTTGTATGTTTGTATTGTTTGTAGTACTCAAAAATAATATGTTATTTACTAACGTTTTATAGGGTTGTCGTTCCGTTGAGGAGTTCCAATGCCTCAATCGCATAGAGGAGGGAACCTACGGAGTAGTTTACAGAGCCCGTGACAAAACGACAGAGGAAATAGTCGCACTCAAACGACTCAAAATGGAAAAAGAGAAGGAAGGATTCCCAATCACCTCTTTAAGAGAGATTAACACATTACTTAAGGTAGGATCACAATCTTTAATTTATTATACTGTAAGCTCACTCGAGCCATCACATTGCATCACTGCTCTTTAATTGAAGGTATTTTAATTATAATTATTTTATAATCGTGTTAGGTAGTGTTTGAGCCGCGAGCTGTGAAGCACTCGATGGCTCTTGTGTTTATTTCATGTCATTAATGCCTTGTATTTTATTCCTACAGGCCCGGCACCTCTTACCTGCAAGAGGGTTTGATAGAGGTGTGTGACCCAATTAGCAAAGGGTAACAACTTCAAAACACGGGCGGGCCTAAGTATCTTATAAGGAATTTATTCCAGGGGCAAAACCTATGTTTTCTTATTAATGCTTATCAACATCTGCAAATTTGATGCTCTACAAAAAGTAATTTTCCAATATATAATGCTTAAAATACGAACATCGAAGGTTAAGATAACAATGCAAGATCATCGCCAACTATCATTATATCAACTTGACTCCAGTGTATAGAGGTAAAAGTAGGGATATTTTTAAGTACCTATACATACAAAGTGCTTGAATTCTGGTCTTCAAATGAGAACAACAAAGCGGCTTACTATTTGTATTTATGTTGTACTACACTATCCTTAAGTCAGATCATTTGTTTTGTTATATGACTAATGCTTCAAAATACGTTTGTGTCATTAGACTATAATTGTGTATTACGTATCGTCCAACCTTTAGACCGTCGTAATCATGTGTTTGAAAAGTTTTTGACTTTAACAACTGGCATATTTTTATCGCAGTTATTGTCACGCCTAAAGCACAAAATTTCTGCCTGAGCTTGTCAAGGAAATTTAGCTAAAATACAGCACACTTCTTTATCCAACCGTTTTTACAGACAATTCGTAACATTTTATTAGTAATATCTGCATTGAATAAAATGTTTAGAATACTTTATTACCTATGTCAAGAGATTAACAATGTCAAAGAGGATCTATCAATGTGTTCAATGTTTACATTCTTTCTACAAAAGCTTTTCAAACACCTCTGTAAGTATAAAGCGTCATTATTTATAATGATGTTTAATAGAATATTGAGATAATATAGACTAGATAGTCTACAGAAGAAGCATTTCAGGTTTGTAATGTGTTCATAGGCCAAACAAACATATTAAAATGAAAAACAGTTCAACATGAATTATTAAATTTGAACTCAATTATGATGTTCTTATTGGCAGCCTACCATAGCTGGCAAGCCAACAGCTTATTCTCATTTAACTGGCCCGGGTATATTTTAATCTTGTCATAAATCTCTTAATATAAGGCCTTAAGTCTAGTTTTGTGTTTGTGGCTTTATTAAGCATAATAATTTCAAAACCAAAATTAATTTCTGTCTGAGTTACAGCTGCTTTATGAATGTAGTAGTTAGGTATTTTGACAATTTGTTGTCCATAGGTATTAAATTTAGTTTCGGTGGCTTTCAAATAATGTATAGACAAGGAAAGCTAAATGCTGAATGAAATTGCACCTTTGATTTGGGTGAGTAGAAAAATATAGGTCAATGAGAGTGTTTAGGAAAATTTTCGTCAGCAGTTGGCGCCACTGTAACTTTCACATTGGGCCAATCAGGGGTTAACTTTCTAAAAGCGCTTGACATCTAGGCCTGATGCGTCGGTGCTGCCACCTCGTGGGCGACATTTTAGAAAACCCTCTCAGCAATTTTCTTTTGTCCTGCACGTTAATTATCTATTTTGTAAATTAAACATTAAAACACTTTGACATTTTTGAACACTGAAAAATATTTTAGTTTGATATTGCTGTCAAAATGGAAGACCTTTTACTAAAGTGGCGCAACTGGTGGCGAAAACTTTCCTAAACACCCTCATTGTAACAATGATTTGCTTTAACTTCGTTTATTACGCTTTTATTCCCGTATACTCTTAAATTGAAAAAAAAAAATCAGTACTACGATAAAATCTGCAGAAATCAGCAATCTTCATATATCATATATTATATCGTATATTAACATATGTATAATAATATAGTTAGTAGTATAAAAATTATGAATACAATACTGAAGTAAGATATATTTCAAAGTACTTTACAACATAAATATTTTTAAATGTAAGTATGCACTATAATAATAAATCCTTTATTTCAGGCATCATGGCCCATATTATATCAAATAACTTAAATTAAAATAAATATAAAAAAGTACTTATATTTAAAACACAATTACTTTTTCGGCGTCATGTTACGCAGTTTGATGTTGCTAAGTCTTCGTTTTCAATGGTTTCCTTGCAGAGTGAAGGCCTCTTCTCATACAGAGAGAGAACTGATCACAATCCATGCTTGAGATGAATTGGTTTTATCTTCCATCACTAATGAAACACTTTCAAAGACTAAACCTTAAAAGTACCTCAATAAACATTAAAATATCTTTTTTGTTGTAAATTTTTAACATTACTTCGAAATGATGCACACATTTGTGTATAAAAGCAATGGGGATAAAAAGTCATGCAAAATTTCCTCATTCTTTCCATTACTGGATAAAATGATTTTGTACAACTGGGTAAAATTAGGTTAATCAATAGAACATTATGTGCCTCCTTAAATTCATTTATAACAGCTATTTATCTTGGCCCATTATTCAGTCAGTGGATACGTCCTATTGGACTGCACTATTAACATCTTTAATCATTTCTCAATTGTGCTTTGGAATGCGCCGGTAACGAGACTCATGTTTTATTATTTCAAAACAACTATTGCTGATTGCTACAGTTTTTATCGTAGTATTGTTTATTTTCAATAGTTTTGTAAACAAAATATGGTTTCTAAGAAAAATCTAGTTTGACACTTGTACTGAAATTTCAAATATAAAAAATATATATTTGACCTGTAGATTACTGCAAGATTCACACAGCCATTAAAGTAGTAGTTGTCATTATATGGCAACTAGTTATATTAATTTCATTAAATTTACAAATGGATAGCCTTTTGAAAGCATGAATTTAAAAAAGAACTTGATATTATGTCGTTGCACTGACAGGTAGAACGAATTAATCTCAGTGTTTTTCAGATCTTACGACGTACGCTCGTAACGACTCGTAGATGTACTTACGACAGCCCAGACCAACGACTTATGATATTCGTCAGACCACAGAGGAGACTGCCTGTGAAGAATTACTCTACTTTTACCTACGCTGCGACGGCGAAAACATTCTAGCGAACATTTATTTGCCGTTTGCCGCCTAAAATACTATTATATATAAGTGTCAATTTTGATTTTTATAGGAACTAAACTTTTGTTTGTCAAGCTATTGGATAAAATTATTCTACTATTGATAGTAATGATAGATGGTAATCATGACTTGTTAGGCAATCATCTACCTGAGATTACTTACTGGTTTCAAAGTACTCTTGAGCATTTTCTTAACTATTTTAATGAGGGCCGTTCCACACTGGAACGGTTGTGGACGGCAGCGGCGCGTCGAGCATTTGCAGTGCGAAATAATTATAAATTTTATCTGCATGATTAAAAAATATCAAAAAATTAAAAATTACAGTATCCTTGTAAACCTCAAAAAAGTAGCGCAGCCACGCGCTTTTTGTCGACGTGCAACGGTACTAACCGCGGCTGCTCGTCTCGTCGCTGCCACGTGCCTACTAAACGCAGCGCTCGCGCTGCACTCGCACTTTTTTTTGCGATAAGTACTTGTCAAAAACAATTTTGTTTTTGAATGTGGCGTTTTCTCTTTCGACCCAATAGAACGCAGCTAACACTTGTCACGCCAGTGGCAGCGAGTTCAAAAGATTTTCATTTGTTGCCACAGCTTATAGACGCAATAATATAGTGTGGTATGACTGTTTGTTGCATTTCCATGACTGCTTATTTTGCAATAATATTTTCGTTTCCAAAATCCAAAACTGGTAGAGTTGCTCTTACGTTTGGTAATTTTGAATGATTTTTTTATTTATTGTACTATAATATTGTATGATAAAAAGTGAATAACTACCTACTTTTTTATTCATATTGGAGTATGCAAGCAAATGCGTTTTAGTTTTTGGAAGCGATTGCCTTATATTTGTCGGTTGCCTTAGGTTTGTGTAAAATTCATGGGAAAGAAGATTGGCAGCGGATTGTGAGATTTCCTGGCAATTAAATCACATATTACTTGTCAAGTTATATCTTACAGGAAAACCTAGCCCTTGAGAGGCTCGATGCCTCACTAACTTGCAGAAATTTACTCTTTAACTATCGTTGTACAAACTGCTATTAAAATTTTAAATTTGTGTATAATTAAATTGTCATCTATGTGTAACAGTTTTGTCACGTCATAAATTTTTACTGTTACCGTTTACAGTACCATGTGCATGTGTATTAATTTTGATTCAACACTCTTTACGCCATTTCTTATTTGTCGTGTACAAAAGTCCACTTTAGATTAACACCTGCGACTTTGCACCCTAAACTGTATTAAAGTGCATGCCCAGTCCGTTAATTTGACATCTAATGTAGTGCGTTGTGTGGCACGTTAGGCAAACCTTGATTTAGGATTTTTGAATGCTTGTCAGGACCACGTTGAGCTTCGTAGACCGAAATTGAAAACCATGCATGACTCATTGGTTGACCCTACGTTTTTGTTACTTTGACAGTCGGAACACCTGCCTTGCCGGCATCAAGTGTAGGGCGTTCTTAGCCTTAGTGTAAGTCGCAAATACGATTTCTTACTAGGGATAATAGATGTCCAAAAGTAATATTTACTATGAGTTTTAATCCCAAACACTTACTGCGTCATTGCCTTTGCTTTTGGTGTGGCACTTGTATATGAGCTAAGCTGTAAGCTGTGAGGCATGGACTTCTCTCAATGAGGGAGTTTAGGAAAATTTTTGCCACAAGTTAGCGCCACTTTGGTAAAAGGACTTTTATTTTGACAGCGCTATCAAAACTAATAACTAATTTTATTAGTTTTGATAGCGCTGTCTGTTTGATAATTTGTATTTTAAAATACTAATTTTCAGTGTTCGTTTCGGCAATTTTAATGTTTTATTTACAAAATGTTATTATTCACGTGCATAAGGACAAAAGAAAATTGCTGAAAGGGTTTTGTAAAAGGACGCCCACCAGGGGGCAGCACCGATGCGTCAGGTCTAGTAACTGTTAAGCGCTTTTTGAAAGTTTTCCCCCCAGATTAGCCCAATGTGGCAGTTGAAGTGGCGCCAACTGGTGGCGAAAATTTTCCTAAACACCCTCATTGTGCCAATCTCCATGTTCTTGTGTCAGTCTTATCCATGTTTGGCTCGTGATACTCGTTATATTATCCACCCATCTCATCGCTATTGGCCGATCCATTGTACATGAAAAAAAAAAGCTGATAGCTATCCGACTTAAAAAACACCACACGGTTCACATGCTATTCACTAAATTAATATTTATGTCTATGCACGAGTATATCCGTACGAATTAATGAATTATTTTCGTCTCTCAGTGACAATTTACGTAGAAATATATGACTATACTTCTACGTATGTTTGTCACTCAGTAGAAAAAAGTCGTAAGATAAAAAAAGTACCTCGTAGAAACTTTTGACTTGATACTAATTTTTTTTTTGCAAAACGATAAAAACTATTGCCAAATCGTCTATGCTTGGCATGTTTGCAACAATAAATTTAATATAATTACACTTAGTTTTTCTCTGTGTTCTTAAAATTGTGTATTGAAAACACATTCGAAATTTTTTTACAAGTTTTATCATTACCAATTTATTAATGTTATTTATATTATAAGAATAATCTATTTATTCTGATCTATCGTTGTAAATGCTTAAGTTTCGATGTTCGTATCCATTGTGTATTAAATTCTTTTTGAAATATTTAAATTAAGAGTCCAAAGTTAGAGCCTCGGACTTTTTTTTACTGTAGACAGTATAAGGGAAAATGTGCTGATTTGAAGGATTTTGAGGAGCCGGCGCCGTTCATTTACTATATAACTATACATTTTGAAATATTTTACATTATCTTTGTGTAAAATAAATTTGTATTATTTTATTATCGCAAATATGCGATGAATAAAATTTAAGTTATACATTCGTGTTTTACAACATGCCTTCGGGAGTGTTGTTATCTAATTATACTGTAATATGGCCATTCCTACATTTTTGTCTTATTTCGGCGACTTTTTCTGAACTCACTGTTGTATGTTAACATAATAATATTGACCCGAATTAAGACCAAAAACGTATTATTGGATGGTTTGCGGAAGGTTTTTGTAAGAGGCAGCCCACAAATCTCACAAAGTTTTTTCTAAAATTATTTTAAGTATTTATCTAAGTAAATACTGATATATTATGTAAGATTTGCTTGGTATTCCTCAAGAAATTGAAATTGATAAACTATATAAAAGTCATAAACTAACATGGTGAATATCAGGGTGGATAGAAATAGAGTTTCGAGATTATAATGCACATGAGTGACTGTGATCTCTTCAGCAGTAATTATTTATTATTTTTTACCTTAATATTTTGATTCACTCTCGTGTTTATATCGCTTATTTTTATTCACCGTGTTTTACGTACGTTATTTTAACCCTTGGTTCTAAACTATAATTACAGATATTGCTGTCTATGGTTTACTAAGATAATATATTATGGTGTCGTTCAATACCAAGGTTATCAGTGCACTTTTGTATTTATATTAAACTAGATAGGCAATGACTGTGCTTTATAATTTAGTCATTTACACGATGCAAGTCTACTCTGGTATTTCTAGTCGAAGTCACCTATATATTATGGGATTTAAGTATTTGCCAAATTTGCATTCTGTAAATATACCACTTACTTTTTTCCATTTATTTTGTTCTATGCTATATATATTTTTGCATTTAAGTAAGTGTCGTGTCAACTTTACATGTTGATTATAATTAGGTTAATAATTTATTCATAGTTCAAAAATTATGATTATTGCCTCTGAAGGTAATTGCAGCCTAAAAATTACAACTTTGCATTCTTTATTTAATGAGCAATATTTTTTTATTTAACATGTACGTACCTATCTACTACTGACTACTGATTACTCAATGGTTGAAATACTTATTGGTGACATTTCAACTACTGCATGATCACTTTCATTAAATATTTGAGTTTGACTAGTCGAAGTGTTGAAATTTTGTCAAAAAGCATACATGCATTAATTAAATTTTGTAATTACATACAGAATGTAATATGCCAAATTCAACACTCTCATGCGCACAAGATGCTTCAAATTTGAACCAATTTTTCTTAATGAATTAGTCAGTGATGACTTTTGACCGTGAACCTTGGTGGTGTCCGGGATACTCTCATCGTGTGGGTGGTGAGCAGCCGCGTCTTTTGACTCCCCTCCCGCCCAGATCGGGCGAAGGAAAATTAAAGAACTTATAAAGATATTGATACATGTTTTCTAGTTTAATGCTGATCAAATGTTATTAGAGATGCTGTAACAGTTAAATAGAGACAATAAAGTATAATCTTTGATAGTTGAATAATATAAGAACTAAATGTAAAATATACTGTTGAGAATACTAGTCAGAACAAAGAGGTTATTTGGTAGCAGTTAGTACGCGCGTGCTACAGTAAAGCACGCGTGTACTAACTGCTACTAAAGTTTATACAACATGTCATGGCAGTTTCAGAAGAATTATACGATCCATGACACAAACGCTATTCGTCACATACTCAGTTAGTCACTATCGCGATTCGTCTAATACGTGACTTGTTATTTGTCAGTAAACTACTTTTTCCATTATTACAAGTTGCATTGTAATATTATGTACTAGGTTGCATAATTCTCAACAAAATATTTTACATTTTGTTCTGAACTCGGACTACAATGTGCAATGCACAAATCTGAAAATGTTTTCTTCACAATATGTAGTAACCTATGACCCAAGTCATGTTGAAACAAGGGCTCTATGCAGTACTTTTCAGTTTGGTACAAATTTATTTCTTTATTATTATTTTTATTTTTAAATAGGTATTTCATTTTTATGACAAGTTTTAATTTTAGTTTCCTCGATATCTAATGTGTACATAATGAGTGACAGCTCTTTTATATTAGATTAACCCTTTTTTCTTGATAATAAATTCAATACCATGATAGTTATTTACTATTTTTAAATTGGTTGTATTTTCGTAATAAATATTACTGTTATATATTTTTACAACAAAATAATTTTAAACATATTAATATTACACAAATCAGATATAATAAGTAAAATGTTACTAGACTCTGGGTATAATGAAGTAATTAAAAATCTATAGCTGATGATTTTGATTAATTAATTTTTCGTTTATCAGCCTTTCAGAAACTGGGGGTTACTGTATTTTTTTAAATGACACTGGCTATTCGGTTTATAAAACGCATATTGTGAACCCATTCTACTGAGTATGTTACCTATACCTGAGTAGTGTCGAATTTGCTAGACTTTTGACAAAGATGTCTAATATCAATGTTTAATAATAGTACACTGCTTACAAGCTTGACTTAGAATTTACACTGTATGTACTAAATGCACCCTTCCAAATGTTTATTTGACAAAAACTGCACAAAATGTTCATAAGTCATTTTTAATATTAATCTGTTTAAAAATGTTTTTCATAAAATAAATTTTTTTAAATGTTTTTAATAAGATAAATTTTTAATTAAACAGATTTTTAATAAGATATTTGAATATTATTATAAATGAATATTTTGTGCAGTTTTTGTCAAATTTATGTACTACCAATACTACAGTATACACTTGCACTTTTTGTAAAATTTGTGTTTGTCTGTGTATTATCTTAACTTTAATTTGATTGTTAACATTTCTTTCGTAGCTTACGACTGCCAATCATGTGTATATATAAAAGGCTGTCTTATATGCTAACTTTGCCAGTATTACACAATTATTTCTAGTTTTATGTTAGCTGTTCAATTTTTAAATGCTTTGTGTGTGTAATAGTTTACAAACCTTTCGTGGTATGAAACATACACATGATCATATACATGTAGTGCTTCTTGTTATGTTCATAACCATTCATAGTTTTAGTAGTGTCCTATTATATTTAAAAATAATTTCTGTAAGGAAAAAGTACAGTGTTGGCTATAAACCGACTTACAAGCAGTACAAGAAAGGATCGACGGTAAAAAGTTGTACATTGGTATTTGCTTCTCTTAGATCGTTGTCCATAGTCGGCTCTGCTCTGTAGTGCGAGCATGTTCTTTATATATATAAATAGACTCGTAGTGTGCTATACCATATTTCTTTACTGTTTTATTTTACAGTGCTGTTATATTCAAATACCAATATTGTTTCTAATGTAGTTTGAAGACAGAACATTTGTTCGTTGTCATGATTCACTATCTCTGTTTATAAGAAAAAGGTCGACATCTCGCTTTGGAAGGGTGCAAGCTTCATACTAATCACTGTATATTTCCCAAATAAACTACTTGTTACTTCTGTTATTGTCTACAACATAACATGTTAATTTATAGCTAAGCTTTGCAAGACTAAAGTGTAGAGCCACGAGTCAGTCATTTTCTTGTTTGTTTTACATTATGAATAATGCTAGAACAGTTTTAAGATTTGCCTTGCAAAATGTGCATCGTATAAATTTATCTCGACACGATTTAGAAGAATATCGTAAAGGATTTTGAATTAATTATAGCAGGCAATTGCTCTTATAAAACTGACATCGTCTAAATGAGCCTCTTGATATAAACAATTTGTAAATTTTTCTTTTATGTTAAATAATAATTACTAGTCCAGACAAATGGGTAGAATGAAACAAATATATGTACTGTGAAGTAACATTTTCGGATTAATTTAGTTGTTAAGTTTTGAATTTACAGGATAAAATTACGATATAGTATTAGACGATGTGTAAAATGATGGGCCACTACTACGGTACTAACGAGTCGCACAATATTCTTCGTTGTTGCAGGGCCAGCACCCGAATATCGTGACAGTGCGCGAGATCGTGGTAGGCTCCAACATGGACAAGATATTTATTGTCATGGATTACGTAGAGCATGACCTCAAGAGTCTTATGGAGACTATGCGTGGCAAGAAACAAGTGTTTCTACCGGGTAATTTATTATGTATAATTTTCGGTGTTTGATTGCTGAGACTATTGTTTGATTTTAGTCATTTCTTTCACAATAATGAATTACGTATATCTTATTAAATCATCACCAGTCAATGTGAAGTAGCCCTGTATAAAGAGGGTAGTATTGCCGACTTTTGATACAAAATATGCAAAAGTGTAGATGAGAACATTTTTTAGTCAATTGATTATAATATTACTTAGGTAATTATAAAAATAAACATTTTTATTTAAGTTCTTATGTTACTATTACAATTATTTAATTAAAAGGGGCACCACACATTACCTGCGGATCTGGCAGTATGTGTTGAACACCAAAGCTGCGCGGCTTTGGTGTTCAACACGTGCATGATGAGATGTATGCGTTACAAATGTGCGTTCTTTGGTTAAGGTTTTAAAGTAATAGATATTTACTAAATTCCAAACCTTAGAAATTGCTTTGCCGTGAGTTGGATATGAGAAAGACACAAAAACACTACTAACTTTGTTTTAAAATCAGTTTCAAATGCGGGAGTTTCTAAACCAGCTTTTTATCGAGTTCAGATGGGTTAAATATAAACCTGCTACTGCCAAAACAATGAACTTATCTTATATGAACAATGATTGTAATTAATTTTCTAACCTTCACTCTTTTTATTATTTCCAGGAGAAGTGAAATGTCTAATGACCCAATTGCTGAAAGCAGTACATCATCTGCATGACAACTGGATTCTACACAGAGACCTTAAAACTAGCAACCTTTTGCTATCACACAAAGGAGTGCTAAAGGTTAGTTTACAGTTTATCATTAGATTTTTGACCTAACACCTTAATAGTTATTGCCGCTGAAATGTATATTTGTCAACATCAAAATATTTACTCATAGATCTGTTATTGTAAAGGTCCTTCACAGTTAAAATTCTCTCGTAGTAGAAGTCTCAGCACGATAATTTGTAATTTTTTTACTGATCATTGTCATTGTTTTAGGTTGGAGACTTCGGATTAGCAAGAGAGTATGGTTCTCCATTACGGCAATACACTCCAGTAGTAGTGACACTTTGGTATCGTGCGCCTGAGCTGTTATTATGTTGTAAAGAGTACTCCACACCTATTGACATGTGGAGTGTTGGCTGCATATTCGCGGAGTTCATTGCAATGAAGCCGTTGTTCCCTGGGAAGTCCGAAGTAGACCAGCTCAATAGAATATTTAAGGTAAATAGAAATACTTTTAAAATATCTCTCGATAGCCCCTTGTGTGTTATGTTGGACCGCCAGTTTAGTCAAAAGAACATATACATTTACGTACGTATATGTATGTATATACGTATATATTTAAAATACCAAGAAAGAAACAAGCAATGTAGTATCTAAATTAGTAGTAGGTCTTCGGATAAAACTATTGGTAGTAGCCTGGGCCAATATTATATTGGCCTGCAATAAGATAGTTTTTTGTTGAAATATGTATGTAAATTTAATGTTTCAGTTTAAAAGAATATTGCAGCTTTTAAGATTGCTTGTGATGTTAAAGTAATGATACAGGATCGGCAGCTTGATTGATGTCTGGGTATTGCAAGTTTAGTCTTTATAGGCTATGGTAACCGTGTTTATACAACTGAAATTGCATTTTACATCAAAATTACAATGTTCATAATCAGATGGAGTAATAAGGGTATATTCATTTCGTTTGCAGGATTTAGGTACTCCCTCAGAGACGATCTGGCCTGGTTATAATGAATTGCCTGCTGTACAAAAGATGACGTTCGCCGAGCACCCATCCGGCGGGCTACGACAACGAATTGGCGCCGATTTGCTATCGGAGGCGGGGCTGTCCCTATTAAATGGTTTCTTGACGTACAATCCCGAAAAACGTTTGTCTGCTGATGCTGCACTAGATCACGCTTATTTCAAGGTAAATTGACATAATTTATAGTGCTCATAAAATTCGTCCAATAGCTTTAGTTTTGTCGTCCCCATATTGGCTGAGCTGCTTTGATTATTAATTTTCTATGATGTATTAAGGTATGCGTGTTCACTTGAGTGTTTTACAAACGCGTATGATATTTGACAGGAGCAGCCGGTAGCGATCGAGCCGGCGATGTTCCCGACGTGGCCGGCCAAGTCGGAGGGGAACCGCCGCACGACGCACAGCCCGCGGCCGCCGGCGGGCGGCGCGGCGTACGCTCAGTTCGCGCGCGCCGACTCGGACGAGGCGCTCGGCTTCCAGCTGCACCAGCGCTCGCTCAACGTGGCGCCCGGCTTCTCGCTCAAGTTCTAGCGCCGAGCGCGCTACCAGCGATACAATCCCACTCAGTAATAATAATAACTCAACTACGCAAACGCTGTCTAGACCCAAAGTAAGCATAAATTATAGCTTGTGATAGGGGTTCCAGAAAAGTCTCATCTCTATCTTGTCCACATAAAATTTTCCCGGTACCACCACCTTGTGCAACGAGGTGAATAGAAACTCAGGCAAATTGAAATAAAGTAAGGAATAAAATTATAAATTGTTTGTTTTATAAAATAATCATTTACCTTGAGTCATCATCGTACACCAAATATTATTGACTGTTTTGTAAAATACATTATTATGATAAACTTTCTGTTTCTATTCATCCGCGGATTTCCATTCATCCCATTTTACGTATACTTTATTGATATGAAATTGTAATCCTATCGTTACCGCAGCAAAGTGCTAATGTTAACTCTCTGCTTTTTCGTAAGCAGATGTAAGCCCCACATCCTGCGGAACGTAAGGCAACTGTACAATTGCCAGGTCAGAGTGAAAAGAAACTGCCATTCTTATGAGTGTTCTGTATAATACAATAATCATGCCTTAAGCCATTTACAAAACTGGAGACAATTATTCTGTAAAGTTAACTATTGTATGCATTAATCTTATTTGATGTACTTATGTAGTACATACATAAAATATACTTTAACATTTCATTGTAACACTTTGCCATTTTAAAATTGTTAATACGTGTATAATAGTGTTAAATAAAAATATTTTTCCACTGTATGTAATCATATTCTATTAATGGAGTCCTCCGCTCAAAATATTAGTTTGGATCGGTTTGAGTCGATGTCATGTCTACGTGAAATATTTTAACGTTGAATGCACTTCGTAACGTACTATTGTCTAATTATTGTGTAGTTACATTATATGTAAATACCTCTTATTGTTAGTGGTGATATTTGATGAAAGTAAAATTAGATTGTAGAAAAAAGTGGTACAATAAAATTATATGTTTTGAAATTAAATGCTATTATTATTACAGTCACTGCTTCATATCCCTGATCACATAATATTTAAAGCTAAATTATTAAGGCTGTATGCTGAATGAGTAAGTAAAAGTAATTGTAAAAGAAGTTTAATAAACCTGTGACAGCAAATGGCGCTTATAACTTATACACACAAAGACTCATTTCACAACATTCAGCAAGGCTTATGATGTATTTTACTAATCTTGTAATACCGTACATTTTATTCAATTTTTCATGGCTCATTGATACTAACTAAACAAAACCTAAAGAATCGAGGGGTGGCTCCTTTTCAGTCAGTTGTTGCTGTTGGATCACACCAGTTTGATGGTTTCACTGCTTGTAGCTTATATCGTATGGATGAAATAAAAAGTAAATGCATTTTCAAAATGGCTGTCATGTAATGTAAATAATACTTAATAATAATATTGTATTAAAACCCGTAGTACCAGTATTAACGCCCAGCATCATTCATGCCTTTGGGCAGCGCCAGAATAGAATTGATAAGGTCTGCATTGCGTTTCCACGTTTTGTACTTAGTGTCTATCAAAGCGTTTGTTTCGATGACCATTCGCCCGCCTTGAGCGTCTGCCTTATACGCGTTCATCAGCGAATGAATATGACGATTATACTGCGAATAAAACATACATAATTTTAATTATCAGTTCCATATTAGGTAGGTACCTACCTACATGGGCTATAAACCTTATGTCACATTGTGTGGCCAGGGATCGTGCCTGGGTATTACTATTCCTTATAGATCCACTAACACAAGACAGTGGATTGGTTCATCATTCCTGGACCCCACTGACTGCTTACTATTCTAAATTCTAATAACGTACTCTATCCTGCTTACTATAAGGGAAGGCCGGCTGAACTACAAAGTAAATGTTGTGTATCTAGTAGTATCTACCCATAAAATACACGAGTGTTATGGAGACATTATCGATTGTTCCGGCGTTTTATTCCCAGTAGGTAGTTCCTTTTGACAAAAACATCGTAGTAGTTAAACTTATCTACTATATTATAGTAGTCATTGAGCCACGGTATGGTAGATAACCACACTTCCGATATTTATTTTTAGAACCGGAGATGTTCTTGTTATCTACCTGTCATCTAGTCATTGATGCGTAAACCACTAACCAGTTATCTGATGACAATATCTGCCTACATCCTTGATAATAACTCTTACTCACACTCATGAAACTGGCCATGCGCAGCGCTGTTTTCTGGACATGTGTAAACTAAATTATCTAAGTATTTGTTCCACTACTGTACTGAAGCAGTTCTATTATGCTCGTTTTAAACAAAAATCGGCAGTTGCCGCTACTACTACTACTATTACCATTTCCGCATGAATGCGAAACTGGCGAAGCATTCATATATTTATGTGGATGATTCGCCAGTTGTCACAGGCGTCGTGGGCTCTATCGGAGCAAACACTTGTGTGATCCACAAATATTATTTTTTTGCCGCCGTCAAATCCTGTTAGTAAATTCATCTAAGTACCACAAATGGCTTGTGTTAACCATCTAGTGCGTGTACATTGTTTACTAATTCCACTTCGCGTGCGGACATCATATCTACATAAAAGTATAAGCATTTATCTAAGAATTTTATATACAGTTTAAATAATAATATTCTCACTTCTTGATTCGTTAAATAAGGTGCAAAAACAGATACGTCTTCTTCAGTTTTTGGTCCAAATTGAAGATCACCACTAGAGTCGCTTGATATACTTCGTACTTCACATGTGAACATCAACGCCATAAACAGAAGTGACGCAGTACGCAGCGTGACAATCATTATGTTGAGCTAAAACAAATAATAATAACGACAAACTTATTTTATAATTTAGATATTACGTAGGCATACTTAGGTAGGTACTGTATTAATAAACTGCATATCTACTACCTAAAAATGCCATGATCCAAAGGATATCTGACCATTTGTCGACAAGTGTCAATCCATAGAGGACTAGAGACTAATACTCACTCCTTTGTAAGTACAATTACATAAAAGTTTATAACCTAAGATCGTAACCAAAACAACACACGAAATGAAATATAATAAAACAGGCACTTGATTTACAGAATTAATTACCTTTACATATTAGTATTTGATACCTACTAAAATAATTTACTTGCTATAAAAATTTGCCTAATATTAATAGCATGGAAAAAAAAATCTCGGGGTTCCACAAGGTTTCCCTTTGGGGCCCAATTGTTACCGATTGTAGAAAACTACAATATGATATAGATATATTAATATATATCTTGATGGATCACAAATACAGATTTCGTGCTAATAATGAACATTTGTAAACCCAAAATTCATTAACTCGATCCGAACTTGTATACGATCGGTACGGAGTATTAAACCGTTACCGTAGGAAGTAGGTATTACTTTTATTAAAATGCATATTATTTTCATTTATGTGTGAACGTGTGCAACGGATAATTAATACCCAGGTATTTGCGACTTAATTCTTCAAAAAACCCATAATTTTGAGTATAAAGTTATATATTCTGTGGCTCTAACATTATTTATATCTACATAGTCAAAACTATTTACCTACTTTATGTACAATATTTTGTGATACCAGTTTCAGCTTGTAAGCCGTAAGGAGATATCCACTTATCTCACTAAGTAAAGTATGGGAAAGAGCAGCTGTCTGGTTACATTGACATCAATAAGTAGGTAACTAAAAGTGGGTTATGTTTCTGTCGTTTCTTTACATTTGTCTATTAGTTATAAAACACATAGGATGTAATTAAAATATATTCATGCCTACCTCTCAGCTACTTATTAACTATCAATTATTTTGAAATAAAAAAAGAAAATGAATTGCGTATTTAAAACCCCCAAAAACTCTAATTTTAATTGTAACGAAATACTAACATTTTCAAAATTCTGTAGATGGTTCGGTTATTCTAGCCGTCCTTATGTCTCTACACTAAGGCATAAGTACCTACCTACCTCGACATCTAAAGCTGATTGAGACTGCCATTTCGCTATCAAGCAATATCAATATTACGAGTTATGCCTGTATTGTTTCACGCTCCTAAGTGCACCCATAAAAGTTAAACTGCATGTAGGCGTTTTTATTATTTGTTTCTAATCGCTTATGTAAACAATAAATATTATATAGATAAAATATATATTTATATAATATTATATCGGTTTTTCTGTGGTGCACATCCTGTCCATCAGAAAATTGGGACACCGTTCTAAAAGCCGTCGTGTTAAATTGCTGGCATGTAGTCCCCCTTTATGTTAGCTTTATGAAATGCTTTTTCAGGCCCCGCCCGATAGACCCAGGATCAAAAGAGAAAAAGCTTTTAATTAAGCGACTTGTATGAATTACTAATTGAACTGTTTGAACTGAACGTTGATTATTTATTCGTCTCGTTCTGAGCGGAAAAGGAGACGAATTAAAAGAGCTGTGCAAAACACTCTCCATGGTAAAAGCGATCATCATCATCATCATCATATCAGCCAAAAGACGTCAACTGCTGGACATAGGCCTCCCCCAATTTTCGCCACCGTGGCCGGTCGTTCGCCGCCCTCATCCATCGGTTGGATGTAAAAGCGATAGGAGACTTTTATTGAGGCGATGTCCCAGCATCTCAAAAAGCCGTCATTGCTACCAATGTGCCATGCTGTGCCATGATTTCACTCCTGAACCACACTGGCTACTTATTACTGACCCATTTTTGTAGGCGAATAAAAAATTTATACCCACTCATTTACCAAAATTAGGACTCTGCGGAGAGCCGTATACGCGATAGTGGAAACATGCTGCTTGGTAACATTACGGTATTATTTAATATAAATGTGTGTGAAAATGTTACATCAGTACCTCTCAGATACCTACCTGTTTTATAACATAACTGTAGATACTTTACAGGCCACGCTTGCCTAAGATGGATAAAGGTATCTATCTACCTATACCTATGAGTTCGGTTTTCTCACGATCGATGTTTTTCTTCATCGTAAAAGTTATTAATTAAATTACATTTAAGTACCTAGGTTTTTAAATTATATTAAATTTTAATTTTTAAATACCTCCTACAAAATTATCTGTAGGTACCAGTGGCGTAGTGTAGTGGGGGCGGGGGGGGCGGCCCGCCCCGGGCGGCACTTTTTAGGGGGCGGCAAAATTTCACATTAGATAATAAAATATATTTAGTAAATATTTAAACCATTTCATATTTTTAACGTAACTATAAATTCGGACCGATAGAAAAGTGCACGAAATTTTTATTACTTATTCTGTGACGAATTCGGGGAATCCGCTTTCTGTGAATGATATTTTGTAGCGAATGGCAACACCGCCTATACTGACTTGCGGGGATTTCTCGTATTTGATTTCGTGCTTGATTATTTATGGCTTAAAATCGGCAGGAATGACTTATATTTTATTACATCATATTATATAAGTACTAGGTTCAATATTGTTTATTACGTCCCTCTAAGAAAGTACGTGATGCTTTGACAATTCCAAGAAATTTTAGTCATGGATCTTCAGTTGTTTAGTTCACACTGTTTCGTAACTGTTATTTTTGTGCAAATAAGTACGTGTAGTGAATGAATGTTAAATGAATGAATAATGAAATTATTGGATAACTTTGTGGAAATTTGAAATTTTCCGCTACGTGTGTTCAACTGTGTGAGTATTAAATATTTTATTTATTTAATTGCATGTTGGACAGTCTGATATGTTGTTCAAGCTTTAAATTATGAAAATCCGGCCATGTCCGAGTTTTACACTCGCATACCCAGGATTCCGAACAAATATTTTTCAGTTTTCGGTTTTCAGATTTTTGCCTATCATAGACAGATGTGCTATAAAATATACCTAGTCTTTGAATTGTTCGATAGTTTATTTTGTAACTCTAACTTTTATCATACAATATTTATTTATTTTAGTATCAAAAATGAAAAGAGTATTGAAGAAAGTGGGACTGCTTACCGTAATTAGAGAAAAACTAATTTGGAAAATATTAGAGCAAGTGAAGGGGCTTTACTTAAATATGTGAAAAGTGTAGTTTTGAGACGTCAGAATCTACATTTTTTTAACTTTAAAAAGTACCTATTTATATTATTTTTCAATAAAGATATAAATATTACTTAATAGTATCATCCTAATTCTAATTAAAGATTGATTTTCTTCTATTCGCTAATTACTTAATCATGTCAATCGTCGAGGTGAACCCTAATTTTAAGTAGAAGGTACAATTACCTACTTAAAATTACGACGATCGACATGATAATACTTATGTACCTGTTATATCAATGGTTGAAGTAAGAACTTTGTATTAATAAACGTGATCGTAAAACAAATAAACTTTTTTATTTAAAATCTAACCTGTATAATCTATACATATAATAAAAATGTAACCGATCGCTGTCTGTACATGGAAGATATATGAGAAAAAATACTATTGGGACCTATATCAACGCAAATAGAACCCAAAACAATGATTTTTAAAATTTTTGTCTGTTTGTCTGTTTGTCTGTTTGTCTGTTTGTCTGTTTGTCTGTGCGTTTGTGCACGCTAATCTCAGAAACGGCTTATCCGATTTAAATATGGTTTTCACTAATATATTGTGGTAAGCTTCACTTAACATTTAGTGTTTGTTTCATGTCAATCGGTTCATAAATAAAAAAGTTATGCCAATTTAAAGAATCACATCGAACAATTCGTTAATTTACTACGAAATCTTATAGAAACAGATATTTTAACAGGTTGCGGAATAGCTGATAGTGTTTTTATTCCTCGGATTCCTGTCATTCTAAACAGTCTTTTATTAGTTTTAAACGAGTCCAGTTTCCAGTGAGCCTATGTTTTGCGATGACTAATTAAAGTAATTAATTAATTAAGTAGTTAAAGTAAAGGTAAGACACTAAAAGTTGTGGGTGTGGATCTAAGTATTAGCTGTTTTTCGGTCAGCTTTATGTGGCTCTATCACGTGTTAGCATTACTAGCAGCCTGTATGCTTTGATCCTTGATGGCTATACGTCTAATCCATACATCCATACACCCATACATATTATATAAGGCTTTGTCCTGACTGACTGACTGACTGACAGACAACGTAAAGCCAAAACCGCCGGTCGTAGCGACTTGAAATTTGGAGGGTGTGTTTGTCTTAATGTCTAGAAGTGTACAAAGAAAGGGTTATTAAAAATTCAACCCTTAAGTGTATGAAAAGGGATGAAATCGATTGTATGAAACGTCTTCATTTTTTAAGTTACAGCTTTGAAATTTTGTTTTGGAATACTTTTATTTAAATAATAAATACGCTCATAATTTTTTTTTTACTGGGGTGGATTTATAGGAGTGAAATAAGGAATGAAATATTGTATGGAAAGATCTTTGCTTTTGAAGTTGGCGACTTGAAATTTGGAGGGAGGGGAAGGGAGGGGGAGGAAGAGGAAAGGAAGGGAGAAGTGAGAAGTGAGGGGAAAGTGCGGGGGTAGTTAGGGAGAAGTCAGGGGAAAGGGAGGGGAAAGTCAGGGGGAAAGCGACTGCCTCTGTATTTTGGTGGTACTGTGTATGGACTGTGAGGTCGCGGGTTCGATTCCCGCTCAGTGCAAATATTTGTAGCATGAACATGTCTATTTGCATTGGCCTGGGTGTTTATATGTATAATATGTATCTATTTACAAAAATAAAAGTATTTAAGTATGTTTATCCGTATTCTAGAACCCATAATACAAGCATATAATATGCTTACTTTGGATCTAGAAGGCGTTGACGTCGCAGCATGTGTGGGACCAGCTGAGTATCCGCGGAGTCATTGTGTGGGTGGTGTAAGTCAACCCGCCGGCCAGGGAGATCAGTATAAACGGTGGTGCCGCTGGCCGCCCGCGGCATTGTACAAGGGCCCAATTAGACCTAACCAAAAAAAAGAGACTGCCCCACCAGGTTGCGCATAATCTCGGAGTGGTTCGTCGTGCAGGTTGGTGACCGGATAGTGGGACCCGGCGACCATTTTCGAGACGGTACGGCGGCCTTTTGCTAGCAGTCCGTATCATGGAAGCTCGGAGGCCTAAGACCCTTGAGCTATTACAGCTGCGAAGAGACATCGCCTCCTCAACGGCCGTCTTCTATCGCCTTTACCACGGAGAGTCTTCTCAACAGCTCTTTAAATTAATTCTACCCTCTCCCTTTTTATCCAGAACGACACGTGCGGGACTGAAGTGCCACCCTTTCACAGTGGAATCTAAAGGGTCTCGAACCAAACGGTTCAGCACTTTATACTTTTGTCGCTCAATTAAAGCCTGGAACTCTTTACCAGCGCATGTGTTCCCACCTAACTTTCATCCTGGGACTTTTAAGCGAGGCGTGAAGAAGCATCTCACTAAGCCGCCATAGTGGAGGCCACCATACCAGTAGTTTGGCTTTTGAAATGGTGTCCACTGCTTCTGAATTCCACTGACTGCTTACCATCAGCCAGAGTAGAGGCACTTTGGCAGGCTAATATAAAAAAAAAAACTTATAGCGTTTTTATTCCTCGGATTCCTTTCATTCCAAACAATTTCCCGTTTAGTTTTAAACGAGTTCAGTTTCCAGTGAGCCTATGTTTCGCGATGACAATAATTAATGAGTGTGGATCTAAATATTAACTTTTTTTCGCATGGTCAGCTTTATGTGGATTTGCCACGTGTAAGTAATCGTAGCAGCCTGTATGGCTTTGATCCGCGATGGCTATACGTCTAATATCGTAGATAGAGAAGCATTTACTGTAAAGATTTTTCTTATTCAGCTAAACGAAGATGTTTATAATTCAAAACAAACCAAAAGATATATCCAAAAAATGCTGCCCAAAATCACTATTCCACGCGGACGAAGTCGCGGGCACAGCTAGTGCTAAATAATGATGACTGTTCTTGCCAAAAAGTTCTCTAGAATTAATGTATTTAAAATGTATAGTATAGGTACATTAAAGTGAAATACCTAATTAAGAGGGCGGCAAAATTGTCTTCCGCCCCGGGCAGCCGATACCCACGCTACGCCACTGGTAGGTACTTACATATGTAATCGTTACAAAAAAGTGTTTTCGGCAGAATTTTATGAAAACAACATTTTTTATTATATTAATGGATAATAATAAATTAATAAAAAAAAAAACAAGATAACGAAAGAAGAAGAAGAAGAAAAGAACAATCTAGACTTACCTTAGTATAACACTGGTTTTAATTAACTGATCCTAATAAGTAAGTATCTCTGATTAGTTGAAACTTAAAGCACGTGAAGTATAAATTCAGCAAAGGATGTTTTAGGCACTGGTAGTTTTAAGTTAATGGTAGACGCAAATGCCGCGTATTCTATTTATCTAGAGCCGTTAGACTCCTTTCGATGTCAATATTGGAGTGTATCAGCGTCCGAAATGGGCAAGTAGGTATGGTGGGCGGTTAGGGGAGTGAAGCTTCGTTGTTTTTCCTCGCAGGGCGCGCAATCGAGCGGAAGAGGAGCGACGGCCCACGGTGCGTTGCAAGAGACAGCCGGCCGTCCGCACTCTGCAACCCTATCAACCTATTACCATCGCCGTTACACTTGTCAACCAGCTTACGTCATGTTTTTATTTTTATATTTTCAATAAAATATTGTTACATTGAAATAAGATGATGATAATACCTACCTGATGTTTTAACGTGCTTGCTGTTAACAAACTAAATGGCAAATTTAGCTGTAATTTCATTCGGTAGGTACCAGCAGGTTGAGTAGGTTGGAGTCTAGGTACGGTTTATCTACTCATGTGGCCTAGGGTGGCATATTTTAGGAGACGGTAAATGTGGACCAAAATCATGTTTTGTGTTACAGAAATGATAAAAAAATACAATATAGGTACACGGAGAAAATGAGCTTTACAATATTTTAGTACTTACCTATTATAATCGTATACTGAATACCTACTCTAACGTCTGTTTATGAAAAATTACTAAATGCTTTTTAAACCTATATATATATACATTATTAACTACTTCAGTGAATGAATTTAAAAAGTCTCTTTGTCAAGACCTTTTATCTCGGGAACGCGTAGAGGTATCGAGTTGAAATTAAAACGGTCTAGTCTCTTGAAGTTGTGAAAAAATCAAACTTCTAGGTTAACGTAAAAAAAAAGATACCTTCGGCCGTTTATGCCGCAAAAAAAGTCTATGTATTTTGACACTCTCAAGGGAATCAAAATTCATAAAATTATACATTTGTAATTAAATCATTAAAAATCAGGGTCTTTATGCCCGGAATGGCGGTCCAAATTTTGAATTGAGCAACGGTGTCATGTTAACGTAATGTACTTATTAATGTAGTACCTATCAGTTTGCACGCACTGTAACATGCACCTACAAATTTGTACTGAGACCCTCGGTGGGCGAGTGCGCCTCGCACTTGTCCGGGCTTTTTTTATCTTACCTTTAAACAAAGTCTTTTCCCCGACCTATTTACTTATGTTTGATTGCGCTTTTTTTGTTGTTGGTTGATTAAACACATAAATGTATCTACAATTTAGATTAGTCATTAACTCATTCATTACGTAAGTAAGTAGGTACTATAACAGAACAGAACTGTCTGATATAAATCTACTTAGAGGTAACTTTCATTTACCTATGACGCTTTCCTCGATAGTCAATGATTTGTGCTCGACAGCTGTATTACATTGATTTTGTCCTATATTAGATTTACCTAACCTACGCACAAGCTTTAATCAAGATTGAATCGTCTTTGATTTACGTGACCAATACAATGTGATTATAACTATCGTGGGGCGCCACATAATAAAAAATATATGAGTGGTGTGTGTCTATTCCCAATCGCGAGATTGATTTTTAATCTGATTTGATTATGCTGGTATTAAAATAAAATAGGTAGGTATTGCTATAAAATTTTATTGTCTTTAGTAAGTAAATATAGGTAGTTAATTTAGGCCAGTGGTCGCTGATCCTGAGCATTGCGGTAGATATCAAAGTAACGGATCAGGACAACATGTTCTCTAATTGATAGTGGCGTTATGGAAAGTAAGTTAGTTTTACTATGTATCTACTTAAAATTTATTCTGTGATTTTACTGACGTCGTCCCCAGGTGTCGACCCCAAGCCAGTCACTCAGCAAGTCCAGTTGCTGGTTAACTGCGCTCCTTGCGGTTCCACCTACACTAGTGTACTGTTCCACACTTGCTTCCCAAGAGAAGATGCGTCGTAGTTCTTCTTCACTGCCGAATTCGGTGCTGTAACAATAAGTAGATTAATGAGTGGGCCTAACTAAATAATTGGTAGGCAGGTATTAATATGTGAAAACTAATAATTTATTAGTTACTAGCTGTTGCCCGCGACTTCGTTCGCGTGAAAATTCAGATGTGTGCCTGTATGAGAATATTTCTTACCTAATCTTACGGCAATCGTACATTGTATTAGTAATAAATATCAGTATAATCCGTCTCTAAGGCGAATCCGATTTAAATCTATTCACCCGCTACCACTAAAACAGACGAAATATTGCGATATTTAACGAAACTTGCCACTCCTAAGAAGTTCCTAGTTTGGAAATCGTACCTATTATCAAAACTCCCGTTTAAAAACTATAGAAGCTTTATACAAATTTTATTCCCCTTTATACTCCAGGGAAATGAATTTCGCAAAATCCCGTCTTTGAGAGCACCTATTTCCAAAGTTTGAAACTCCTAGCACTTGTAGTTTCTGAGATTTCGTAATGAGTGAGTGAGTGAGTGACCTTTCGTTTTTATATATGTATAGCTTCTGCCCGTGGCTTCGCTCGCATGAATATAGTTTCTTCAATGGACATTTTAATATTGTTTAAATACTGTTTTGCATACTATTTTTAATCTAACTCTCTAATCTAAAGATATCCCCCGTAAAACAATATACAATACACAAAGGCAAATTTTCATTACAATAACTTTCCCTTTTCCCTCATTTCCTCTCCCCTTTTTCCCCCTTACCCTCCCCTCCCCTCCCGTCTCCCCCCATCTCCCTCACTTTCCCCACACTTCCCCTCACTTTCCCTCACTTCCCACTCACTCACCCCTCACTTACCACTCACTGACTCCTCACTTCCCTCACTTTCCCTTACGTCCCCCTCACTTTCCCCTCACTTACCTCTCACTTGCCCCTTACTTGATGCCTCCTCACATCCCCATGAGTTCCCTTTTCTTTTTTTTTTTTACACAACGCTATCTAGTCTCAAAGTAAGCATGTAATATGCTTGTATTATGGGTTCTAGAATACGGATAAACATACTTAAATACTTTTATTTTTGTAAATACATACATATTATACATAGAAACACCCAGACCAATGCAAATAGACATGTTCATGCTACAAACATTTGCACTGAGCGGGAATCGAACCCGCAACCTCTGCGTGGCAGTCCATACACAGCACCACCGAAATACAGAGGCAGTCGATTTCCCCCCTCCCTTTGCCCTGACTTCCCCCTCACTACCCCCGCACTTTCTCCTCACTTGTCCCTTCCTTTCCTCTTCCTCCTCCACCCTTTCCCCCTCCCTCCAATATTCAAGTCGCCAACTTCAAAAGCAAAGATCTTTCCATACAATATTTCATCCCTTATTTCACCCATATAAATCCACCCCAGTTAAAAAAAAATATGAGAGTATTTTTTATTTAAATAAAATTATTCCAACACAAAATTTTAAAGCTGTAAGTTAAAAAATGAAGACGTTTCATACAATCGTTTTCATCCCTTTTCATACACTTAAGGGTTGAGTTTTTAAAAACCCTTTCTTAGTACACTTCTAGACATTAATACAAACACACCCTCCAAATTTCAAGTCGCTACGACCAGCGGTTTAGGCTGTACGTTGTCTGTCAGTCAGTCAGTCAGGACAAAGCCTTTTATAATATGTATGGATGTATGGATTAGACGTATAGCCATCAGGGATCAAAGCATACGGGCTGCTAGGAATGCTAACACGTGATAGAGCCACCGCTGAGAGCTGACCGTGCGAAAAACAGCTAATATTTAGATCCACACCCACAACTTTTAGTGTCTTACCTTGGGCTTTATTAATTAGTCATTGCAAAACATAGGCTCACTGGAAACTGGACTCGTTTAAAACTAAACAAAATATTGTTTAGAGAGGAATAAAAACACTATCAGCTATTCCGCAACCTGTTAAAATCTCTGCTGCTATAAGATTTCGTAGTACCTAAATTAACGAATGTTCTCGTCGATGTGATTCTTTTAATTGGCATAACTTTTTTATTTATGAACCGATTGACATGAAACAAACACTAAATGTTAAGTGAAGCTTACCACAATGTATCAGTGAAAACCATATTTAAATCGGATAAGCCGTTTTTGTGATTAGCGTGAACAAACGCACAGACAAACAGACAAACAGACAAACAGACAAACAGACTAACAGACAAACAGACAAACAGACAAACAGACAAACAGACTAACAGACAAACAGACAAACAGACAAACAGACAAAAATTTTAACAATCATTGTTTTGGGTTCTATTTGCGTTTATAAAGGTCCCAATAATATTTTTTCTCATATATCTTCCATGTACAGACAGCGACCGGTTACATTTTTATTATATGTATAGATTAGAATCCGAAAACCTAAACTTAATTTTCCTAAAACGATCTTTTAAAGATTTAAAGGACATTAAAATTTGTACTTTTATGTAGTTTCAACCACAGGTTTCAACATACCATATGCTATTATATTCCTTATAAGGCAAGTTCTGTAGATCAACTCCAAGAACCGCGGCACGTCGTAGAACAGTTCCAACTAAATGATGAGCTCGACGAAATGGAACCCCTCTCCGAACGAGAGCGTGCGCTAGATCTGTCGCTAACATCCCTGAATCTAGAGAACTTAGTGCTCTTTCGCTATTGACCTATAAAATTGTAGTACATGATTACACTGTCAATTACGATTGCTTAATTCAAGTGAATACAAAATTAGTATATTTATTAATAAGTTTCATTCAACATTAACAGTTTAGACTATTTAGGATAATAACATTACTTAGTTATAAAATTTGCGCATTGCCTACTTTGTCACGAATAAATTAACAATATTTCTATGATAAAATTAATATAAATAAAATTATCCTACTTCCATAGTCGCAATTGTGCCCACAGCAACTTTTAAACAGTCTTTCAATCTATCGTAAGATCTGAACAAGAGCTCCTTGTCTGACTGCAAGTCTTTGTTATATGTGCTTGGTAAACCTTTAAGTACGCAGCTGAATGACATTGCGTCCCCAAGCAATAAGCCAGCAGTTCCTCGAATCAACTCCAATCCATCAGGATTACGTTTTTGGGGCATCAAACTCGAACCAGTGGAAAATTGGTCCGAAATTCGGACAATGCCAAACTCTTGTGAGCTGTATATTATATGATCTTCTGCCAATTTACTTAAATGCAGACCACATAGTGACGCCCAGTTTAGGAATTCAACTGAAATAAAAAAATGTTTATTAAGTATTTACTAGGTACAGTGATTATATGCTCAGTGCTAGGTACCTACTATATATAATGTAAGTACTCTATGGTAACGTACCTACTTAATGTAGGTAACACTTCAATAGAATTACCAGACAGAGGAATCGAAACATGACATACTTGTATGTATTGTTTCGATTGGTTCTATCTACAACCTAGGTTCACGAGACTCCCTGAGAGAGCGATTCAAAGAGATAGGTATATTGACAGTTGCATCTCAATATATATATGCTAATGTTGTTTATGTTAAGAGTAACATTAGTCTATATACTAGGAATTGCGATGTGCATGAGATTAACACCAGGGGTAAGCATAAACTGGTTGGCTCACACTATCGCTTACATAAAGTCCATAATTCGTTTACGGGACTTGGTGTACGTTTATTTAATAAATTACCTATCGACATAATGGATAAACCCTTAGACAAATTTAAACAAATTGTCAAAAAACATTTAATACTTAAGGGTTACTACACTGTTAATGAGTATCTGAACGATAAAAGTCATGGGATGCTCGCTTGACGAAGGAGTAAATTAATTTTACTCTTAATTTTAATGACATTATACTTTATAGGACATATTTTTGTTAATTATTGTATGAATGACATTTTTTATGATTATTATGAATGACATGCTTTAACAAATAATTTTTTGACATTAATTTATTGATACATTTTGACATAATTTATAAAATGTTTTTTTTTTTTTTGTATTAATTATAAATGACATGATGCCCGAGCCATATTTGAACAGTTAAGTACACATTTTGTATTGTTTTGTTAAAATTGTATACTTAGTATTGTTAAATTTTTTTTTTTACATTGTGATTTGTGAAATAGAGGTACATTGTGAACTCCTGTGGTAAATTAAGTTCATCTTACTTTATACTTATACCAAAAATTAACAGTTTATATAATATCTACATAGAAACATTTATCACAGTTCACATGTTGCCTTTACCTTTTGTAGCAATATGCAAATTGAGGCAACCTGTAAAGCACACATTTTACTTTTTAATTTTCTTTACAACATAGAAAGCTGTAAGTAATTAAGTATCTATAGAGTTAAGTGTATTGCCTGCGTCACTTTGCATGCTACTTGAAACTGTAACTTACAAAAATTGTAATAACCTGGCGATTAAAAAGAGTGGCCTGAGTTTCTTGCCAGTTCTTCTCATGGCTCTACTTCGTCAGCGAACTGGCTGTAGGTTAATTTGCTGACATTTTGTAAACTTTGACGTTCATAAGTGTTAATTTAATTAACTTAAATGAATAAACATATATTTCATTTCATTTCATTTCATTTCATTTCATTTCATTGTAAATAATAAGGTCATAAATCTAATTATGTTGTTCGATTCTTTTTGTGAAGTAAAGAAAGAACAAGACGCAATAGTAGTAGGTAGGTACAGCATGATTATTCGCTATTTAGCGGTGATATAGTTCTGTTTTGATTTTAAAATTGATTTTACGTTTTCGTCTAGTTATCAGCTATGTCAGGTCGCTTAAAAATTGTAGCAATAATTGAATGATTTGCGATTTCTTCTTCTAGATTACTTACATATGGGGTCTCTACAGCTAACAGCAAACATGGAATTTGGAGTAACGTCCTGGAACCCTAAGTTATGAGCGAGTCTTACTCTATCGATGGGTAACGCACAACCAGCTATGGCACCACTGCCTAAGGGACTACGAGAAAGTCGGCTTTTCTGTTCTCCGAGTCGAATCACATCATCACGTAGAGCCCATGCATGACTGAAATGATAGCGTTAACATCAGGTTAATGCCCGTTACTTATATTGAGTACTATATATACCTAGCTGCACCTGCCCCCTGCGGCTATAGTATAGTAATAGTATGTGATTAATGAATGCAACTCGGAACTAGACCGATTTTCGGAATAAAAAGTATCCTATGTCTGTTTCCGGCACCGAATCTTTGTACATACCAAGTTTTATCGAAATCAGCTCAGTCGTTTAGACGCTGAGTGGTAACAAAAGCACACACACACATATAATATACACAAACCTTCGCATTTATAATATTATTAATATTACTTGATATATGGACGTTTCAATAATAAGTAAGTAAGGTGTTAAACCTTAATAGGAAGTGGCTCCAACGTACAGGCTGGGCGCGTTGAAGGTGCGTGTAGCCCGGAGTGATGATGTCGATTTCATTCTTAGCTCTGTTCACTAAAACCTTTAGAAATAATTTAATGGGCAAATAAATTTTGAGTACCTAAGTACTTACTAACATTAACAGATTATTAAATACTCAGTTATTATTTACTAGCTGCGCCCCACGGCTTTGCCCGCGCCTAAAATGTTTTTTGTCTCCCTCGGGAACTAGACCTATTTTCGGGATAAAAAGTAGCCTATGTCCGTCTCCAGCCCTGAATCTACTACATACCAATTTTCATCGAAATCGGTGCAGCTGTTTAGGCGCTGGCGCTGATTGATAACAAACACATAGATAAACATACTTACATACACACAAACTTTCGCATTTATAATATTAATAGGATGAGTTTTTTTTTGTATCTTAGCACATTTGCTAGTTTACGTACTTAATTTGGAGAATAGGTATTACCTAGATTAACAATACCTAGGTATTACCTAGGTATTGTTAATCTTATTAGTATACAATTCTATTGTTCTACTTACCGTGATTATTTCTTTAAGACTAGTCTCCAGATGTGGCAAGGACGCTAGCATCCAGAGCCTGGTGTCAGTAGCGGACTGGTCGTTACGACTCCGAGCAGTATGAAGACGAAGAGCTGCATCACCGGCGTATTTATACAGTCTCTTTTCAACCACAGCATGAATGTCTTCCTCGGAATCCTTCAGACGGCCGTGGTGGACAATTTCCTCGGCGATGTCTTTTTCAACCTATTAATACGCATGTAGGTACTTAATAAGTTGTTAAGACTTTTGAGTTTACAGATCTCATGTAACAAGAATATTTTATGTACCTACCTATTTGTTAAAACAACGTTATTAAGAAGTAGCATCATTAAAAACACGAGGAAACTTATTTTTATCTACCTAATGAACACAGTCTAATAACACAGTCTTTGACTAGCACGGGAGGTAAAGGACTTTTTCTATGTATACCGTCACTTGACACTTTTTGAATATCTTTGTGAAACTAAATGTGTTTAATAGATACATTAAGTACATAAATATATACAATTTAGATTTAAGTTGGTATACTGTACTACTTTTTATACGAAATAAAATATTCTAAATATTGTAAATTGTAATGTGTTTACCCGAGGTAGGTAGGTCGTGTATTTACAGTATTTACCACATGAGTACTTATCTACTCATGTGACATTTACCCACTGATAAAGTGATGATGTTTACTTTCATACTTTTCATAAGTTTACGTTTTTTCATTACGACATGGAATTGGTATATAGGTAGGTAATACTAGCTGAGTTTTGTCTCCCTCGGGAACCAGGCTGATTTTCGGGGTAACAAAAGCCTCTGTCCGATGCCGGCACCCATTCTATTTACATACCAATTTTCATCGAAATCGGTTCAACCGTTTAGGGGCTGAATGGTAACATACACATACACACACAAACTTTCGCATTTATAACATTATAGGATTATGAATATTATAGGTAAGTAGGACTAGAATGAATAATTGAAGTTGATATTATGTTGAGCTGTTAAGCTACGTTATGCTTGGCCAAAAACAATAGGTACATACCTAGGTACCTAATGGTAGGTTAGATACAATTATCATGACTAATCAGTTAGTAATAAATAAGAAATACGGCCACACGCTCTGTTACGTAAATCAACAATTTCAAGCAGGTAAGATAAGTAAGTGCCAGTAAAATAGATCAAACCTGATACAGCATACAAAAAATTAAGGTGGTCAGTTTTAAAGAGGAGGCAAGGATACACCTGCTTTGGTGTTCCTTCTCACGTGAGTTTCCCCTTCCCCTTGTTTACAATCACCGAGTTATAAGTAGGTATATCAATTATTAGTATTATCAGTGCATTACAACTGTAAAATGGTGTAACTTAGTGTATAATCTATGAGGTAACATAGATTGTACACTAAGTTACACCATTACACACATGAAGCTACACTACACTACTACTGTTTGTTACCTACTACATAACCCTGAAACCGAGGAAGAACTAGGTATAGGTACAATAAAAATATTCTTTGCTATTTTATAATCTTGTTGTGTAGGTACCTACCTACATAAGTATAATAGGAAGGTATATTTAGCTACCTTATTAAGTCCTTCTTGAATAGCGTTGTGGTCTTCATCACATAGATGTCCACTTTGATTTTGTTCAGCTGCCCAGGCCCGGCTTCCTTGGATATCTTCACGGTACAAACGAGTGTCCACGGGTAAGGAGTCGTTCAACCTTCGGAGTACAGCTGATGATTCTTCATCAAAACATCCTCCCCATAGCTGATACATGTTCTAAACACTAAAACACGGAGTTGTAGGTAAGTAGGTAGGTACCTATGTACTTAAACTGCTATAAAAATTGACTATCTTGGTTTATATCCAGATCAGGTCAAAAAGTGGTATTTTTATTTAACTTTTGTGATCGAGACTCATAAGTATCATTGGCACAAAAAATTACCGCCATTCAAAAATTGCAGTTGGTGGTTGTACCTTAGGTACCATATAGCTTCGTAGGTACAAGTTTGCCGCCCTTTTTTTTTACATTGTAAGACAACTCCCGCACTAGAATTTACGCTTGTACCAAGATGACTTTACAAACATACCTACAACTAAATATTTATGGATCATACAAAGTTTTGTCCTGTGTGGTAATTTAACCCACAACTTCGTGCACAGCAGCTGCGCATAACGAAGGTAACCACTGTGCCACAGAGGCAGTCAGAAGTAGGTAACAAAATGACAATCAAGCAAATAATTACAAAAAAAAATTAGGCTTTGTTGAATAATAACACAGTTTAGCATAGGAATTATAAAATTGCAACGTTACTGCTCCGGTTAACTCCGGTAGGATAAAATAATTGCATGAGTAAATAACTTTTAAACTTACATAAAGTTGACTTTATCTTTAAACACTGACTGGCAGTGGCAGAGTGTTTAATAAAACATATTGTTGCTTTCATTCTTATCGTGAAATAGGTTAAAAGGTCGGTTTATAAAGATACTTACTTACTTCTGTGTTTTAACATACAAAAATTTTACTTAATATTTCCATTCTAAGAGCTCAATTTTGTTCTTAAGCTTAGTACTGTAAGGTGAGGGAGACACAGATTGAAACTTTTACTTTTTCCACTGAGTCTGGGATTTGCCTACTGTAGCTTATGTTCTCTACAGTAGTAGTTTAAGCTAATTTTGTAGTTTAAGTTCATGGTTGGTTACAGATCAGTGTAAAGCTGAGAGGTATACACATACAATAACTTTATTGCCTAACTTAAATCGCCGAAGGGAGAATTGTTGATTTGAAAATGTAACAAGAAGTTATCTCACCGTGAGTTCCCTCTTTCTTTTTAACCTTACGAACAAAACGCTTCATGAAACAAATTGTTCTGTCTGTACTTTTTTATGACATTTTGACATTTGACATAAATGACATTCATCGATGACACAAATTTGCTTTGAAATCCAATAGTCTAACCTTAAATCTTCTATTTTTTAATAATAATAGATACGTTTTTTATTGTATAATAACGTTCCTAACTGCTTTTATTTGAAGTAATTCTTTTGCATTAATAAGTAACATTATAAGAAGTATATTAAACGTAGAATTTATACGTTGGGTTATGTGTCGTATTGAAATGTTTATTTGAAAAATATAAATTGGTATTTGCGGACTTAAAAATGAGTTCAAACAAGGATAAGCCTGAGAAAGTAAGCACGAATGAGAGTCATGAGGCCGATGAAGGAAGTTTTCCACAGTACACACTTTTTGACATCACTATTGATTCTGGTCTGAAAGATGACGAAGGTAATGATTTGCCAAGACCTTTCACTAAAAACCAAATGCGTAAATGGTTAAAAAAAGTTAAATGGGAAAATCGTAAAGCAGATAAGCGCAAAGTGGAAAAGGCGCGAGCCAAAGAGAGAAGGCGAGAGGCGCGTGAGGCCAATATAGATTTAGGTCCAAACAGGAAAACATTGAAGAAAATGAAACTTGAGAAACAGAAAAAAACTACCTCTATAGTCATAGACCTTAGCTTCGATCATTTAATGATTGAAAAAGATAGATTTAAAGTGATAAAGCAAATTCTCCGATGTTATTCTATAAATAGACGGTCAGAGACACCTGTACAGTTTCACATTACTAGTTTTGGAGAGAAATCTAAAAATGATATGTCCAGACACAACGGTTATGAAAATTGGGATGTAAGTAATTAAATTAGTATTGTACCTAGTTTACAGGCTACCATCAATATCATTACACACATCATATTTAATTATCAACCATAGCAGACTTACCGTCAATTTTCGATCCTATTAAGTCATAGGTAGCAGACATATTGACAGCCATAACAAGCACAAGTCTAAGTTCTAGACTGATTCTGATTTCTTTACAGAATCAAATAATATTACATTTTGACTAAAAAATCAATTGAACCTTAGCCCTCAAGGCCTTCATGTCATCGCAGTAAATCTGACAATGATATTGCTACCATTGCAGTATAAAGTTTTGTTTAGTACAGATATGGATGATGTATAAAACCCACTGACTGCTTACCTAGTGCTAATATATTTTGTTACGCTAATATATTATAGTAAATTTTGCCTAATTTTTTTTATATTCAATATATTTGAATATATTAGTTCTTTACTAATATATTCAAATATATTGAATAATCTACTTATATTATATATTACTACTACCTTCATTACATCGTCCAAACTAAGAGAGAGGCCTGATGACATGTACTACAGATTTTAAAATCTACAACATTCACTAGTCTCTCGCCAAGTTTGAAGATGTTCATACTTTATAGGTACTAATTTTAATGTACTATGTAGGTTGTTAACTTTGCGAGAGAATTACTAAATTAGTACTCATCAAACATGATTATTCAACATAAGTTAATATAGGTCACTAAATTAGGTCTCTATTAGGCAAAAGTGACTATCACTCAACATCTCATTTAAAAGGCAAGGGTTGATAAATATATAATTTTTATAACATAAACAACAATAAAAGCTTTATTTATTAGTCCTTTTGTACATTGTGTGTTTTTACATTGTTATTATCAGAGATCGGGATAGGTAGAGCTATTTTGGTTCATTGACTGCAAACATATATCATTGCACACGCTGCCAAACTTACATCAATGACATCCATTGTCTGAAGTTTTAAAAGTCCAATACGCACACGCGCGTTGTTGCTGCTCTTGTAACATACAAAACACAGCTTGTGGACACAAAAGACAACAAAAGCGGGAATGTGGGACACTCTTTGCCTAACGAAAAGTATGTGTCGTCTCCTTCTAATGTATTACAATTTCAATGTGTGGTGTATATTAATGAATCCTGTTTGACCCTGGCTTGTTTATTGGATTTTGGAACCTACTTAATACAATTATTATGTATTATGTTCTAAAATTTTGTTTTTTGATAGCCACGACACAGGCTGTGCCTAGTGTGGCTATCAACGTAAATTGTAGCCCATGTGCAAATTTAAATTTAATAAACATTTACTTTACTTTAGATTAATTTTTAAATTCCGGTACATAGGGCATGTCCATATTATTACATCATACCACAAGTACCAAAAATAGCTCTACCTATTCCGATCTCTGGTTATTGTATTTCAGATACATTTTCATGAGGAGTCATATCTCAATTTTTTTCCTAAAGACAAAATAGTGTATTTAACAAGTGAATCTGACAATATAATTGAACAGTTTGAAGACAATACTGCATACATAATTGGTGGTTTAGTAGATCACAATCAATACAAGGTAATTATATTATTATTTGAACAAGAATCAAAGAAATGTTCACTGATACATCAATTTCTGTGTGTCTGTTTAGTGTCATTTGTAATAATAGCAGTTATCATAATACTAAAACATGGTTTTTGTGCAGAAAGCTATGCTTAAATTATCTTAATATCATTTAATATCAAGTGTGGCATTTAACAACACAAGTAGGTAAATAAACCATATACAAACAGTGCTTGTTCATTAAATTTTTAGTGTCCAGTTCGACCGCGCGGCCATAGCGTTTTTTTTTAAAAAAAACCATGTCAATTTTTTGTAAAAATTTGTCAAAGTTGATTCCCAAAACCATAAATTTGTCAAAGATACGGTTAAAAAGTTATAAGGGTTTGAACATGGCCGCGCCATTGAAACGCGGCGAACCGCGCGGCCACTGAGATCTTTAAAACTAAGCCTTGTAGAGACCTGAAATTTACGCAAATGCAAGATTTAATTTGTAAAAAATTTGTAAAAATATAAAAAAAATACTCAGGTTTATAGTTTAAGAGCTATAACACTAAAACCGAATGGCCGCGCCATTGAAACGGTGGAGAAAACGCTATCGCCTGTATCTCGCTGAAAAAAAATCGCAGAGGTGTGTAGTTTATTGTAATTACCCAGATTTGAATTTGTCGAAACTAGGAAAAATACAACAAAAATTCCTAGGTTTATATTTCAGGAGCTATAAGACTAAAACGATATGGCCACGCCATCGAAACGGTGAATAAAACGTTATTTCGCCTGTATCTCGCTGAAAAAGCATCGCAGAGGTCTGGAGTTTTTTGTAATACCTAGATTTTAATTTGTCAAAACTAGTAAAAATACAATAAAAATTCTTAAGGTTATATTTCAGAAGCTGTAGAACATTATCAGTATGTGGTGCGATAGGGTGACCATGTCTTATTGTTTACAGAATACTTTCTACTTATTGTTACAGAAATTATAATTCAAGGATTCTAAATAAAATTAAAATGAAACCATAAATATAAAAACAATTATGTTTATTGCTTGAAAAGTCTACAGTTACAGTCCGCGTGGACTTACGAAAAACTAGCCCTAAGATTGGTTTAAATGACGCAACTCCGCCCCTAAGCTATGTGATTGGTAATGCACACTATTGCATCTCACACGCGCCACCCCCGCGCGCCTCCGCAGGTCAGTGCGACGCGTACAGCCGTTAGTACTTATTATTCTGTGGTACAGCGACGTAAGCGTAAGAGTTTCGTTATCAGTGTGTCGTTGTGATGTTAACACGATAAAAAAGTGATCTACTGATTATTAAAATGTTCAGTTCGTGTGTAATTACGATTAAGTGTTGTACTGTGGTGTAACGTCAGTTCGGTAAATTATGTAAACAATTCAGCAGAAGTGATTAAGGTATGTTGCATTTAAATATTTTATGATTATGTTAGAGCTCTCTCTTTATTTGTATGGATGACCGTGTAGTTAAGATATTTTACTATGAAATATTTACAATCTTATGTATATGAACTTATATGAAATACTAAAAACTATCTAATAACTAACAAAAATAATAATAATATATAATGTTTGCCCTGCAGTGGGACAATAATAGGCTGGATTATTATTATTTAATGTTTTATTAAATCATATAGGTAATTAGAACTTAACTTAGAACATTTGAAATGATTGTAAATCATTTTGATTCCACATTTTTAAATAAGTACAATCATAACTAGCAGGGATGTAGATATTTGTTTTTACTTTAAGCGTAATATTATATGAATGGAAAAATTACTAAAAAAAACTAAAGTCAATCATTTGAAAGATATACACTTCCAAAGTCGTAAAATGAGTCCCCCCGCCTCTAACTTTTGAAATAATAAAGTTGGAAAAAAAAATTGATGTAAATGTCAATAAAAACTTTCAATGAAAACTGGTTTGAACAAGATACAATCATAAGTTTTTGAGATATAGCACAATTTCAAAAACCGCACACGTAACTTTGTAATTCATACAAACACTATGAAAAACAAAGTTAAGAGCAAAACTTTGCTTGTTACTACGGAACACTTCATGGGCGAGTCCGACTCGTACTTCCCCAGTTTTTTTTTTGTAACTCCACTGGTAAAATCTCTCTTCCTTTTCCTCTCACTCATTATTTTTTACAAAACCAGAAGTACAATATTATTATTGTTTGTTGTATTACAATTTAAAAATACACCATTAAAATAAATAAATTTATTACAAAAAAAAAGTCTAAGTGCGAGTTCGACTCGCGCACGGAGGCCATATCCGTTCAGTAGTTTTTGCGTGAAAGAGTAACAAACATCTATCCATCCATACATTCTCACAAACTTTCGCATTTATAATATTAGTAAGATGAAGATTACTAACCCGGATCTAGGTTACGGCAAACGTTTGTTAAACAAATATGTATAAAAACAAAAGATTTAAAGGAAGCCGTTTAACAAAAGAAAATTTTAATAATTCTTCTTTTGTTTGATGGCGTCTTTTAAGAAGGCGGTAGCAGTTAAACATGTGTCCGTGATTTTTTTGTTAAAAGACAAAAGTTTATTACTTTCAAATCATAAACTATGGAAATTCCAATGAATTCGTCAGCACAGTAATATTATTTAAGTATATTGTATTGTTACAGAAACATGGCAAGAGGTAGAAAACCAAAAATTGATGCAGCGCAAATGAATAATATATTTCGTAAATATGCAGCTACTTGCAGAAATGAAAAAATTTCATACAACAATCCTATATTTACAACTATCGCTCAAGAACTGAAGAATGAAATAACGCCGTATTCGTTATTCATGAGATTGAAAAGAAATTTCAAGACGATATTTGGCCAACGATATGATGAAGAAAGTTCACTCACACAAAGCACCTCATCTTCGCCTTCATGTCGAAGCCCAATTTCTTCACCTGTGAAATGCACCACAAACGAAGTAGAAAGTGTTGATCAGTACACTTTTTTACTGGATATATATGACTGGAAGAAATTTGAACCCCTCTCAGTTAATTACGTCAGGCGTGATCCTAATGTTGCTACAACACATAAAAAGTACAAAACACTACCTAAGTATAAGTGGTCCTGCTTACTACGAGAGAAACTATGGGAATCTACAAGGCTTCCATGCACATGGGTTTTCAAAACCAAGCGGATCGATGAAGACCACAATGTGCTGATCAAGGGAAAGTGCTCACAATGTAGTTCCATCTCAGAAATAACGAGCAAAGCAGCGACAGACAAAATAGTGACAATAACCTGCAATATATTTAAAACCAATAATAATATACCCCACAATCCAAATAAGAAGACGAAGCTCACACCGTACAAAAGACGACAACTAGCGAAAAAATTACAATATAAACCCGCAACAGTTGTTCAAAAAGAAATTGCTTGTGCAGTCATAAATGATGATGACACTGTAAATTGTCCAGTGATACCAACCTTGGAAACTTTGAGGAAAGTGAAACACGAAAGAAGGCAAATTAATCGATTGCACTCTGATCCAATCATGAGTATTCTCATGATGTCGATAATGGCAACATATCAAAATTTCGTCCGAGAGTTCACTTTAGTACCGAGCTTTCATTTGTGCTATTGGTGTGAACAACAAATGGAATACTACAAGGCGTATATAGAGAAAATTCCTCGTGTTACAATGACTGTAGATGCAACTGGATCATTCTTCCGAACGCTCAAACTTCCAGATGGATCTCTGCTAACGAAACGGATGTTCCTCTATGTTGCCATGGTAACATCTTCAACTATTAAGTCAACAGCAATTTGCCAATTGATAACTGATAACCACACAACGGACTCTATATTGTCATGGTTAAAAAGATGGCACAACAGGCTTTTACTACTTTTCAGACAGTCCGTGACTATCTACGACAATTTTTTTTAGTTTTAATGAGTAAAAGTAACGATATGCCTGAAGTTTTCTTAAGATTAGACACAAGTCACTTTTTCAAAAACGTATACAACTTGCGATGCTTCGATAACGTTGATTTAAACATTAAAATGTTTTACATTCGCAGTATTTTATTTATTAAAGAGTGTGAAAGTTTTAAAATAATAAATGCTGTACTTGGCCATATTATTAAAATTTGCACATTTAAATATGCATTCACAAGCAATGAAACTTGTAAAATTTCCATGCAGTATCTCAAATCTTTGTTGGTCAATACAGAAAACCCAGTAGAAGAAAACGACAAAAAAGATCTTTCCGATTATTATTATTATGTTACAATACCTGACGATGACGATATCATAGGTTGGTTTGATGAGCTTGTTAACAAAGAAAAAATCTTGGAAGAATTAAAGGACAAAACAGAAAAGCCAAATGACTATTACTTACCGAATCTAGTGTCAACTCTTAAAAGGTTAATGATTAAACTGCCTCTGTGGAGCAATGTCATGTGTCCTTTTTACAAATCGGAAAACAAGTCGCCAACATCTTCAGCTATTGAAAGCTATTTCAAAACATTAAAACATTTATTATTTGAAACACGTCTGCATAAGTAGGTACAACGTGGATGAATTCATAAAAATTCATTACAATTTTATATTAGGGGAGACAAGAATAGCTGCGAAAAATCTTAACGTAACTCTAGAAAGATCAAAAAAACAAACAAACAAGGGCCGAAAAAGGAAGTTAATAACGAAAAACAAAATGCAGTGTAAAAAAATTAAAATGAACACAAAACAATCATTTTCTTCTGATTCCATATTTACAGTAAAGCCATCATATACTGAAAACTGGGGGGGAGAGGGATATTCTACAAAGAATATCTCAGTGTTGTTTTTGCGAAATGGGAATTTAGTAAATTCTATTAATAAAAGTATGAAATTTACTAATACATGTGCGTTTGATTCAGTTTTCTTTTTAGTAGCATTTGCATACAAGCAAAACGTTCATATCAAAAAAATAATTAATACATGCGCAAGCAATTTAATTAGAGAATTTATTCAATTACTCACAGAATCATTAAATTTAAATAATGGTTATGATTTACGAGAGGAAATTATTGCTAAATATTATAAACGCGAAAACAATATATATAGATGCGAAAGTAATATGGCTTTTATATTTGAACACATACTTTTAGATTATTTGTACAGTGCCAATGTATCTAAGGAATGTGTAACCGAAACATGTGCCAACCACTCAAAAAGAACCATAGTGTTTTTATCAATAAATATGGAAATCGTAAATTTATTCGGAATCGGAGGACTGGAAGATGCCGTTATTATCGATGACTCCAATTTCAAAATTTGTTTGAAATGCAATAACGAATCCTTGAGATTTAAGTATGAATTGAGCGATATTATTTTATTTGATCTCAACGGCACAGACAAAATTAAGCTCGAAGAAATACCACAATATATACAATTAAGGCAAAAAAAATATCGATTCATAGGTGCCGTGGAATATGTTCCCCCGGTTGTAGGTATTATTGGGCATTACAAGTGTCATTGTCTAATAAATAATTCTAAATTTATTTGCTACGACGACAATAAAACTGAAACACATGAAAGTTCTGCACAACCTCTTACAATTCATAATTTAATGTATGGTTTAATAGATGATGACTAAAACACTTTATATTTAATGATAGCGCAACTAAATTATAAGTAAATTATGTTTATATTTTTTCTATTTTTCATTTTATATCTGACTTAGTGTAAGTAAACAATCTGTGATTTTTGATTATATCTTAGTGTAAGTAAATCTGTGATTTTTGATTATATCTTTAGTGTAAGTAAACAATCTGTGATTTCTGATTATATCTTGGTGTAAGTAAACAATCTGTGATTTTTGATTATATTTTAGTGTAAGTAAATAATCTGTGATTTTTGATTATATCTTAGTGTAAGTAAAATATCTGTGATTTTTTATTATATTTTAGTGTAAGTAAACAATTTGTGATTTTTGATTATATCTTAGTGTAAGTAAACAATCTGTGATTTTTGAGTTTTTTTTTTTAATTTGTAACATTCTGTGATTTATGTGACTTTTAAACCAATAAACATAATTGTTTTTATATTTATGGTTTCATTTTAATTTTATTTAGAATCCTTGAATTATAATTTCTGTAACAATAAGTAGAAAGTATTCTGTAAACAATAAGACATGGTCACCCTATCGCACCACATACTGATAATGTTCTACAGCTTCTGAAATATAACCTTAAGAATTTTTATTGTATTTTTACTAGTTTTGACAAATTAAAATCTAGGTATTACAAAAAACTCCAGACCTCTGCGATGCTTTTTCAGCGAGATACAGGCGAAATAACGTTTTATTCACCGTTTCGATGGCGTGGCCATATCGTTTTAGTCTTATAGCTCCTGAAATATAAACCTAGGAATTTTTGTTGTATTTTTCCTAGTTTCGACAAATTCAAATCTGGGTAATTACAATAAACTACACACCTCTGCGATTTTTTTTCAGCGAGATACAGGCGATAGCGTTTTCTCCACCGTTTCAATGGCGCGGCCATTCGGTTTTAGTGTTATAGCTCTTAAACTATAAACCTGAGTATTTTTTTTATATTTTTACAAATTTTTTACAAATTAAATCTTGCATTTGCGTAAATTTCAGGTCTCTACAAGGCTTAGTTTTAAAGATCTCAGTGGCCGCGCGGTTCGCCGCGTTTCAATGGCGCGGCCATGTTCAAACCCTTATAACTTTTTAACCGTATCTTTGACAAATTTATGGTTTTGGGAATCAACTTTGACAAATTTTTACAAAAAATTGACATGGTTTTTTTTAAAAAAAAACGCTATGGCCGCGCGGTCGAACTGGACACAATTTTTATACACTGAGTGACTGGCAAGTTTGCAGTAATCCACTGTGCACAATCAAACATTTTGACATTACTTTGGTCTTGGTATTTGGTATTGTAAAATAATTCTCCAAAAGATAACAAACAGGTTTCCTCACAACATTTAAAGGTAAATTTTGTTCATGCACACAAATATTTGCACTGAGCGGTAATCGAACCCGCGCCCTCTGCGTGGCAGTCCATTCACAGTACCACTGAACCACAGAGGTTTCGTCCTTATCCTTATCCTTAATCTGTCCTTATGAAAATCTGTGCTTTTGAGAATCTGCCCTTTTAAGAGTAATCCAAAATTTACAAAGTATGTGCTTTGACACTAAGATTACTTACTTTCTTTATATATTTATATATTCTACCACATTCACACAGCGCCATCTAGCCCCAAATTAAGCAATTATATTTGCTTGTGTTATGGGTACTAAACAACTGATATACTACTTATATACATTTTTTTTTTTTTGTAAATACATACATATTATAGATAAATTACACCCAGACACAGAACAAACAATCATGCTCATCACACAAAGGTTTGTCCTGGGTGGGAATCGAACCCACGACCCCCGGCTTAGCAGTCAGGGTCACTAACCACTAGACCAACAGGCCAGTCAACTACTTAATTACTTGGTTTCAATTTTTAAACCAGTATCTCATAGGTCAAGAGCTTTAATTTAATACACAAGTATAAAACCAGATTTTTAATTTTCAGGGTCTTTGTCATAAAATAGCTGTAGAACAAGGCATAAGGCATGGTCAGTTGCCGTTAGACAAATACATCAACATGAAAACTAGGAAAGTTTTGACAATTGATCATGGTGGGTTAGCATTCTTTACAATACATACAATTATCTTATTAACTAAGTAAACATCGCATCACGCATGTTTCTGTAAAGCATCACGTAAAGAGGTATTACATAGTTTAATAGTAGTAAGTATAAATTATATAACAAACTGACTGGTTTTCCTGTGATACTGAGCATATCTGATCTGTTTTACTTAAGACTGCTGCAATATGCCGATATTATTTTTTGGAATCTTGCACGGCACTGCATCATTGAGATAGTGATTGTCATAGAATTATTAATTATTAAATAATGCATACTTATGCTTGTTACAGTATTTGAGATAGTTCTGAGGGTGTGTGAAGGAATTGCTTGGCAAGATGCGTTACTCAAAGTTCTTCCAACGAGGAAAGGCGCTCATGTTTGTGATAATATTAGTAGCTCTAATTTAAGTATAGACTCCTCGTGTAACAATAAAGTTGAAAATAAATAATTATATAAAATAACATCTTTAATTTATTTAAATATACTTATCTTATTTATTTACATAAATCTATCTTTTAATTTAAAGATAAATAATTTTAAGATATATTTAGAACATAATATCAATGTTACGTTTAATATAAAAAATTCATTTGCTAGGCGGAAGGTAAAACTCCAAGTTTGGTTCAGTGTTTCCTGATAGAATGCTATGTCATTAATTGGGTCTGTACTAAGGCACTGTCGCAATAAGATTATGATGTGCGGTCTTACGTTCCGATCCGATTTAATTTGATCCAACATGTCATACTTATTGTAAACTAAATAAAATAAAATAAAAATAAAACTAATGTAGGTATTTAGATCAAGAACCGACTATCGGCACATTGTACCCTTCTGCCTAGCATGCTATAAATTATTATATTATTAACATAAATAGTTAAACAAGATTCACAACATTTAAATAGGTACTTATAAAAGTAAATTCTTAAAAATATTTTTATTGATTACATAATTTGTTGCAAATTAGAACAATATTAATGCCTCACCATTTAATACTCGCATTATGTAAAATTATCCCATGGATTTATCATTTCTAAAAAAATATCACGACTAGCAGAATCTATCACTAGAAGTCAACTGTATCATATACAGCCTAATTATTGTTGATCTTTGATCTCAAGATTTCTAGTGTTTTGGTTGTTAGAAATACTAAAGCAGAGAAAAAATAGTTAAATAATAATTCAGCAAATGTATTTAAATAAAATGAATAATATCTATGTTTGAGTACTCGCGCACGTTTAACTCGAGATATCTTCCACTTGTTTGTTCTTTTTATTTTATTTTAAAAACAAAATAAAATATTAATTTAAACAAAGAATTAATGAAAATAATACAATGATAGATCTCAAGCTTTCTTACTATATTTGTCTAGGAAATTTAATATCAGAGGTGCAACTCTCTCAGGATTATTTAAATGTACGTGGTGTGTTCCAGGAACAAAATGCATTTCAAAATTTTCATTGTTTTGCGCAACAACGTCACGCATTTCTATGGCGTACTCGTCAGCTGAGAAAGGTGAGTCTATAGCTTTGATGTACAATGTTGGACATTTTTGTCGTTTTATGAGCGCTTCAACGAAAAGCTTGTTTTCAGGATTAAATAGTACAAATTTTAGTCTAGAATCGCGTGAGAAGTAATATTTAGTAGGTTCTTGATCCGACTGCTTCACACCTCTCTCCGCTAGATACGGTACACTTTCTTTATCTACAGATTTGCTCGTTCCACGATGCCATATATTTTTAATTTCTTCCATGGTATATACTGGTGGTTGTGTGTTTAAACGATTTTGTGCAAGTAATCCTTTTTCAAGGTATTGAGGATATTTATCTATTACTAAATTTAAATCGTAGTCGTCGTGGATGAGACTGTCTATAGCTACGTAAAAATCCACATCATTTGGAAATAAACTTGCGTAACGCATTCCTGCTATAGCGCCCATCGAATGACTTAGTAAGGACACTTTGTCCCACTGGAAGTATTTTTTCAGGTACAGAATAACTCTTGGTAATTCCCATTGGTAGTACATCATACCTGCAAAGATTAATAAGGTAAATGAATAGAGGGTAACTTATACTGAAACTTTCATGATAAGGAAGGTCAGGTTTTTATTCCCACTAGTTCTGTGGACTAGTTCTGTTCACATAACTAGTGGGACTTTTTTATTCCCATTAGTCCTGTTGCCAAAACAACATCCTTTATCGAACTAGTGAGACTTTGTAACTCCCACAATCTATTTCATTAGTCGTAATGGCCCAGTGGTTATGTCCAAATAGGGCAAATACCAATGTGACTTTTTCAAATTCGTATTAGGTACTTTCCTTTACTTTAGACATTACTGACTTATGGTGAAGGAAAACATCGTGAGGAAACCTAGACTCAGGTATTATATAAAAGGTCTGAAATTTCCAATTCGCTTTGAGCAAGCCTCGCTAGCAATGCTCATGCCTTTATTCTCTTTAATGAGAAGAGGCCTTTGCCTGCTGTAGGATAATAACGGGAGGGCTTATATATTTTTTTACTAGGATAAATACCTAACTATTGTAAATATGGACAGTCGTGTTTTTATAATTTTTGTGAACGTGAATTCCACCGACTATCGTAATCAAATGAATATCAGCTGTCTAACAATTTAATTATAGATTATTCTGTAATAAATTGTAGATAGTCTTTCTTAGCACGCATTGTTTACCTACACTTTTTCTTTAGTACCTGTGTATTTTAATAGTTGTTGCAAATTGCAATCGCTCCGGGCTTTTCCGTAATTATCTAAATCTATTTTTAAATTAAATAATAACAAAAATATCACCACAACTACATTCAACGCTATCTAGATCCAAAGTAAGCATATTATTATAGCTTGTGTTATGGGTACTAGAATGTGGCAATACATACTTGAATACTTTTATTTTGTAAATAGGTACATATATATTATACATAGAAACACCCACAAAAAACATAAACAACAACAACACATCACACATAATTGTAGGTACAATTTATCTAAACCAGCTAATACAAAAACTAGAAGAGTTCAGCTTTTTAAGTCTGCTATAATCTCTATCAGTTCCATGTGAAAACTTCTAAAACCAGTCGAAAGCTACACCAGTCTCTCTATTTGCTAACCATACGTCATATGCATTTTATCAACATAGGTATTACATGAGTATCTGTAACTTAAGTATAAACAATAAATTACCAGGAGGAATCCACGATGACAGTCCATGTCCAGGAAAATCGATAGCTAGTATCGATCTGTCCTTATTAATTAGCATTGGCGCTAAGGGGTCCCAAGTACCCGCGTTGTCTTGCCAACCATGCAAAGCTAATATCGGTCGGCTTTCGCTGCTGCCCCATAATTTTGCTGAAATGTGGCCATATTTAACTGGAATTTGTATTTCTTTGGTTGGCACCTACGGAACATAAATTAGAATGTGTTAGCTCATACGTTTTACATATAGATGGTTAGGGTTAAAGTGCAGAGCCTGCAATACTATCTATGCTTATGCAATATACTTGTAGGTAACCTATTAGTATAGGTAGGTATACCTACTTAATTACCTAGTTCAGATTTGATGAAGTTTTGAAACGCAAGTAAGCAAGTATCTCACTAAGCCGCCATAGTGGACTCCACCATACCAGTAGTCTGGCATTTGGAATGATGGCCACCACTTGCCATCAGGCAAAGTGGAGTCACTTTGGTAGGCTAATATAAAAAAGGTAGGTATATCAGAAATGTCCAAGATAGTTTAGAAAGTAAAATAAACCCTTAGGTATTTGAAACATATTTTATTTGTACAAATAGATTCTATATAAAAATATATTTGTATATAAACGTAGTTGACAGGTGTATACCTACCTGCCACTAATACTTATTCAATAGTGATAACTGATAAGTTGATAACGTTTGTAAATACAGAAATTGGTTGCGTCATTGGTGTAATGATAGTAAAGCGTGCGCTGAGTGCAGAGGTCCCGGGTACGATTTCCGGGTTGAAAGTCATTCTTAGTGCAATAATTGAGGTTGAGGCACATTGTATGAGATTCATATTTACCGTTAAAAATATTGAATTAAAAACTTACCTTAGTGTGTAGCTTTTTAAATACAACTGCTAAAGACGTCTTTAATTTCGGAAAGTTAGAGTTAAAAATCGAATTACACAAGAATCGTGTTGCCATTTTCCTAAAGAAATAATACTTGTAACTAAGTGATAAGAATGTTCACCAATAAATTCCTATTTCGTTTCCTCTTCTGTAATCTTTATTTATTAAGGACTGAGGTGGTTTTTGACAAAACTAATCACTAAGTAATATAACACAGAATCGCGTTTAAGAGGTTAGGTTGCACGGTCTTTGTATTAGTTTTAGCATGTTTCATGAGTAAGTATGACACAATTATTGTAAAATTGCAAAAACACTTGTAAATAAATTAAAAAAGTTTAACTTTTAATTCAATTTGTAGTTATTACGAAGAAAACTAATACAATTATTGTAATATTACTCAAAACAGAGGCATGAACGCTGACCGAACAGAGTGACGCAGCGTACTAGAATAACACTGCCAAGGCCGCCTTCTGTGTTTTATTGAATGTGTGTTTATCAGTAGCTCTTGCTCTGTCTAATACTACAATGAACGTACTACTTAGTTATGGACTTTAGTCCTTTGTCATCATTATCACATTTTTTATGTTGTAAATTATGTCCACTGAAAGAAAGGGCAAAGTCATTCTCAGTAGCGTGACACCGAACATCCACCACGCATGCGTTAGATGTAGAAGCAATAATATTATAGGCATTTTGAGGTTAGATTCGTTGACCTATAGAATTTTTTAGAGCTATAAAGAAATTTAATAAGTAAGTAGTTTAGTAGGCCTGGTATAAAACTTTACTTGGTCTACTAAACTTATAATCTTTAGTTACCTATAATCCTAATGAAGAAGATCACGGCCATGGATCTAAGATTTTGTCTCGACAGTAGGTAGGTATACATTACCCATTCTATTTTCATAGGCAGACGAGCTTTACGGTGAAGGACAAGATCTACAACAATAAGACGATCAAACTGCTCTAATCTTATTAAGGACAGTCCCTTATCTAAGGGTAATGATAAGAATAGTAGGTATCTGTTAAATATTGTGCCTGTTTTTATTTATAAATAGATGCTATGTTGCCCATCCTCCTATTGTCGGCCTGATTCACCCTCCGTATAGAAAACTGGCTGTTTAATATTTATACTTAAGTACCTACTTTTTTTTTAAAGTCACACACAACCCAGTTGTATGCTTTGTCATTACCCTTACTTACCTGCATAAATATATTGACAATTGTAACGTAGTTATTTAGTGGCGGATTTACCAGCAGACTGAGTAGGCTGGAGCCTAGGACGGCAGATTTTACAGGGCGGCAAATATAACCCAATTTTTTTTTGCGCTACAGAATTGATAAACAAAAACATTATTATATACACGGATAAAACGAGCTTCGACAATTTAATAAAAATTGCAATATTGTAGTACTAATACAGTATGGTGTACTCAATACTTATATGAAAAATTACTAAACGCTCTGTAAAATAAACTTTTGTGATTATGAATTTCAAAAATCTAATACTGTTCAAACACATATTATAATTTATATTTCGTAAATTTTCACCCTTTTTACCTCTCGTGTGGATCGTGTGGATTGAAGAAATTTAAATAGCCTACATATAAATCAGCCATTTTAGTAATTTAATTATGATCTTTGATGACAATGTTCGATCCATCTATACCTTTAACATTAACGCAGTCGTTAATCCCTTTGTCTGACGTGATATTCCTACCATAAAATTATATTACTTCTGGATTACCCTGAGGTCACAGAAATATTTGTCTCCTCCACAAATGTTTTGAGAGCTTGAGCACACTTTGCGTTAGGTATTCGTATTTCGTATGTTTGCAATGTCTTCCAAACAAAGAGCTTGCTTTCTAATATAATTGTGATAAAAAATATCATTAATAGGTCAATTACCTCCGTAAACTTTGCACCAAGTCCCATGAAAAAAAAAACGAAATAAAAGTGTCTATCGAATTTATCGATTTGGTAGTATAACCCTTTCATGGACACTACTGTAGACACAATAGATATTTTATTGTCATCACGGCCATATACGTTTACTGTCCCGGAAAGTGAAGTGAAGGTATCTGAATAAATTTTTTCATTGCGTTGATATCCAGTTTTATTTCATTAGGAAGTTGGGCACAAATACTTCATCATCATCATATCAGCCAAAAGACGTCCACATAAATACTTTAGATAATTTTTCATGATTTTAATATACCTAATTATTTTCTTTTTATTTGGCGCCGACCTCAAGTAGGTAGGTACCTAATATGGGACCTGAATAGATAAAACGAAAGCTTTATTCTACATAATATTCATTCTGTATTCAAATATCTCTAAAGTAGAGGTGTCGAGAGTACCGTCCGATAATTAATCTCGAATGACTTGACGTTCCTTATCTTGTGCTAGTGATAAAAATAAATAGTTAATAACTAGGAATAGTTATATAATTTCTTCTTCTTAAGAAAGCTATACTTTTTTTTATGAAGGTTAAACTCAGTTTTCAGGCCTTTTTAACTTCTAATTTGTCATTTATTAAGCTAAGATTGATTATTATCAACCTCATTCTCTACATGATACGTATCATTATCAATATCTAAACTAGTTACCTTATTATCAATACTATTAGGTACACCTATTAGGTTAGGTTGTATAAATATCTAAAGTATACTTAACATGCATAACACTCTCATAGACAGGTAAACATTGGAATTTGCTCTTTGGACTAACTAAAATAAAAGTGAAGGAGGCGATTGCACAACATTTATTGAGTATGTTATAAGTAACCGGTAGGTTAATCACGTGTAAGTAGTTAGTTGTAGGTCGATGTCCGGCTGGTCGACAGCGCGTCGTCGCCGTTTCCTTTCATTGTTTACCGTCGGTGTCCTCTCCATCGTCTAGTCGCGTGCGTGCTGTATATGTAATATAGATATAGATAGATACCTATTAACTGTAAATTTAAACTAATTCTCTTCAGCCATTGCTTGCTTGTGTTATTTCTACAATATAAAGTGAACACAGATACGTAGCCCCCATATGCCGACATGCTGGTTACCATGACTTTTGGAATAGTGTTAACTTCTCCTGGACCTGGGTACAATGTATAAATTTACAGTTGAATGTCTAAGTCTGTCTATCTCTTGATAATAGTAAAAATAGTGATTATGATTACTTAGTTCTATGGATTTTGGTTCCATGGTATTGTGGATTCGTCTTGTAAGGTCGTGCAAAACTTATGTATTAATTAATAGTGGTAAAAAGCGTCCAGAACTCGAAGTAAGGTGACGAAGAGCAGTATGGCCTTTTAGAGCATTATGCAGGTACTGTTGTTTCCCGAGACCTCGTATTCACTTAGTCGCTTTTTGCAAGACCACACAAGAGTGGTTTTATCTCGACCAAAGACCACGCAAGTCTAGACTGTGTAAGATAATAAATTGTAGATAATAAATCTCTTCATATCGTAATTTCAATTGCGGAAGTTGTTTTATCTTTATTTCTACTTCAGTCTTTAACTTTTTTAGTAAATCAATCCTCAAATTTATTTGTTATTTTTATTTCGAATATCTAGGATTTCTCTTCTGTATCTATGGCGGCAGAATAGGGGGTTCTTAACAAATTAGAGAAAATAAACATGTTTTCTCCAATTTATCAAGCATACTTTGTTATGAAGTTTAATATCAAAGGTGCAACTCTCTCAGGATTATTTAAATGTACGTGGTGAGTTCCGGGAACAAAATGCATTTCAAACTTTTTATTGTTCTTTATAACAATATTTCGCATTCCAACAGCGTAATCATTTGTTTCATAAACTGAGTCTATAGCTTTGACGTACAACATTGGCGATTTTAGCCTACTTAAGATGCTTGCTACAAATTCTTTACTTTCAGGGACCAACAGTCCATACTTTAACCTGAAGTCTCGCGAGACATAATATTTTGTGGGGTCTTTCTTTGATTGTTTCACACCTCTTTTTGCTAAGTAATGAACACTTTCTATTGCCACCGATTTATTAGATCCAAGATGCCACATCCTTGTAATTTCGTCCATGGTGTGTGCCGGCGGTTCTTTCTCTAAGCGATCTTGCGCTATTAATCCTTTTAGTAACAAATTGGGATATTTATCTATTACGTCTTTTCCATCATATTCATCGTAAATGAACTTGTCAAGAGCTACGTAAAAGTCAACATCATCCGGGTACAGACATGCGTAGCGCATTCCAGCTATGGCGCTCAAGGAATGACATAATAAAGAAACTTTATCCCATTTGAAGTACTTTTTCAGGTATAAAATAAGCCGTGGTATTTCCCAAGGGTGGTACTGCATACCTACAAAATTCAAAATTCATGTTCAAAGTAGTAGTATTTAATACGTATATTATTATTATTGATAACTATTATGTTTATTGAAATGAAAGACTTCTCCTTTCGTGCTGAAAATATAACTTATCTAAGGGCACTGTCATTAGTAGATCCAAGGGGAGAAAATCCCAAAACCTACCGGCATGCTAAAAATGTGTTTGTCTTGATAAAATCTAGATCGCGGTCAAGCCCCTACCAAACCCAAATTTTCCGCTCAAATCCGCTTTGCCTCTCCAACCATGAGTTAACATGCTTTTCTCTCAACTCACCGCTGCATGCATCGCCAAGTCGCAAGTCCTAACTGCTTATGACAGCTACGGCAAAACGGCGCATTGTAGCGGTGACATTTATTTGATTAAAAACATTTAGTTCTTGGAATAAACACCAAAGGCGCTATTTTGTATATTTATTTTAACAGCTTTATTTTTTTTTCTGAAATAAGGGAGGTGTGGAAAGAGGAAAGGGTGGAAATTGGGTCTCCGGCGCTCTCACTCACCAAACGAAACGCAGTAGTACGGATACTACTACTCTTACGTCGATCTTCTATGAGAGGTAGTACTGCCCCGGTCGATCAGGCCCATTAATGCTGAAACCTGCGTGGATCTACTACCGTATAAAATCATTGATGGGTGTACAGAATATTCTAATCAATCGTATCACAACAATGAGCTAACCAAACGAGTCAAAACTTAAAAGTGTATTAGATAAATTACCAGGAGGAATCCATGATGACAGTCCATGCCCAGGCAAGTCGATAGCTAATATAGATCTATCTTTGTTAATTAACATTGGCGCTAACGGATCCCAGGTACCGGCATTGTCTTGCCAGCCATGCAAAGCCAATATCGGCCGACCATCGCTGTTGCCCCATAATTTCCCAGCGACATGACCAAATTTAACTGGAATCTGTATTTCCTTCGTAGGAACCTGCGATGATTAAAATATATTTATTTTTTATTTTTTTTTTTTTATTTTCATTTTCAACTTATAAATTGAACACCCACCACCTGACTAACTGCGCACTGACTATAATATTAATTAAAGATCATTCATAACCTTGTTAAAACAAGAAGTATTATTTAATTGCCTGTAACTACTTGCAACTATTAATTAGAATAAATAATTATTTTAATACTACTTCTTGCAGTCGTGTGCGAATTTTTGCTTCCTTTGAATCTTACGTGTCAGGTACTTTTTAGAGTATCTACGAGTTTAAAAATCAGTGAAATTTGCAATGACATAAACCTTACCTACTCTTTTAATGCGCAAGTGGTCCTACAAGAATGAACAATCATTTATCTTTCAGAAAGTTACACATTATTGTTATTGGCTTATTTCTGGCTGCTTTCATCAATAAATAATTATGTGCTTACCTTAGTATGTAGCCTTCTGTACCGAATTGATAGTGATAACTTTATCCTTGGCAAATTACACATGGAAATTAAATGAGCGATAATGCTTGTCGCCATAATAGTTTTAGTATTAGCAAACTCTATACGACTTCGTTTTAAATTAGAATAGGTGTAGATGACCGCTAGTCACTGATTTAACTAACACAGTTTGGCATAATGCGAAGAGATGTTTCAGTTTTTTTATGATGTCTATCTGTGAACGTCTTTTATTTAAAATAATTATCATTATTTTACATATTTTTAGTGTTATTTAATGTGGAAACCTACTAGTTTGGCTGGTCGTTTAGTAAGAGTTGTTATATTGCTGACAACACATTATTAGGTAAGAGGATTTCTTCAAAAGTTTTCTGTCATGTCATGTCAATGTGGTCATGGATCTCGTTAATGAAAGAAGCTCGTTATTGGTTATTTTTATTTCGTTTCACTTACTTAATTTATCATACTTAATATATATTAGTTAATCATCATTATAAACTGATGTTTAGTGACAGAAAAAGAGGTGGTCGAAAATATATGCAAAAAATAGGAGGTTTTATTCTCACAACTTATTTAATGTTAGTAGTTTACCAAAACTAGCTTTCGGGATAAGTTTTTTATAAAATGTATAGTAAACTAGATAAATGAGTGGTTTCAGAGTAGAGCCCAGATAATTAATCTCGTAGGCTTAGCAATGTGGTAATGAATGACACATATCTCACGGAACTGCAAAAAGTTCTGAATAGACGTTTTTTATCTTGTGCTAAAGTTAGAAAATTAAAAGTAGTTAATTAGGAACAAATCTGAAAATCACGAGTAAATTCGGTCATTCTTTGATTACTGTTTTTCATTCTGGACATTGGCCTGTATCTTATTTTATACTGTTATCTATCTAAGAAGGCTCGATTCAGGTTTGTGTGATATCGTTGATGTATCTCTTTTTAACATTACCTCATACTATGGTAGTGTTGATTCGTTTGTAGGTATCACACTCTCTACAACATAAGTATCAGTAACTAATCATTTTATCTGATTATCAATATTATGTATTAAGTTGATAAGGTATAATGAATACTTCACATTATAGCTTGAATCTATTATGGCACCAATAACAGCATACTTACTTATCTCGGACACCTGTAAACATTGAAATTTGCTCTTTAGACTAAAAGTGCGAGTGCGATTGCACACGTACGGGCTATTTTATGAATAACTGGTAGGTATACCACGAAAAGTCTACGTCGATTTTCGACAAGTTGCAGCTGGCGCGCCGCTCGCCTTCATAGTGTTTTGTTTAGTTATAGTTATGTAAGTTTTTTTAGTTATAGTTAGGTTAATGAAACATTCCTTACATAGTAGATACAAAATATTTTATTAGCACAATTCAGAATAACACAAATATAAGTATAAATATATAAAAATAATTTCTGGTTTATGAAATATAAAACATTCTTCTGGAAATCTCTCTTCATGACTGTTAAGTTTGTACTATCATCGTATTACAGTAACATTGTTAGCACTCAATTTTAAGTTAAGCTCGCATTTGTACTTATTATTTATTTTCATCTGTCTTAATTCTTTTTCCGTTGTATACAATAAAGAATAAATTTATATCAACTATAGGTAGTTTCAAAACAATTGTTTTTGATTGCCATGAATTATTATTAATATTCATTGAATTTAGGTTTAGAGAGGTGTGTAAAGATAAAGATGAATAGGCAGAGTAGGTATGTTTTCAAATGGTTTAGTATGAAAAGCGTAGTCTCGCTCTATGTGAATGTTTTGAGAAGGAAAGAAAAATAGCATAGGTAACTAGTTTTTAAGGTTCTAGGTTCATTTCGTATCAGTCTTGGATTCGGTGTTTATCAGAATAGCTCTCTTTATGTTTTGCTCAAATTGAGGCATATACACATACCTATGCTCAAGCATACTTTGTTAAAAATTTTAATATCAACGGTGCAACTCTTTCAGGATTATTTAAATGTACGTGATGTGTTCCGGGAACTAAGTGCATTTCGAAATTTTTATTATTTTTTGAAATAATGTTTCGTATTTCAACAGCGTATTCATTAGTTCCATATTTTGAGTCTATAGCTTTTATGTACAATGTAGGCGATTTTAGTCTACTGACGGTATCTACGACGAATTCTTTGGTTTCAGGGACAAACACTCCATATTTTAACCTGAAGTCGCGTGAGACATAATATTTTGTGGGGTCTTGCGTTGATTGTTTTACACCTCTTTTTATTAGGTTATGAATATTTTCTAGTTCCACTGATTTAAAAGATCCAAGATACCACCTTTTTGTAATTTCTTCCATGGTATATACCGGCGGTTTTTTGTCAAAGTAATCTTGTGCTATTAATCCCTTTTGCAGCCAATCGGGAAATTTATCTACAATATATTTTGCATCGTATAAGTCGTATATGAAGTTATCAAAAGCTATATAAAAGTCGACGTCATCTGGATACAAACATGCAAAGCGCATTCCGGCTATGGCGCTCAAGGAATGACATAATAAAGAAACTTTGTCCCACTTGAAGTACTGTTTCAGGTATAATATAAAGCGTGGTATTTCCCAAGGATAGTACAGCATGCCTACAATATTAAATAAAATTAATTTTACCACTCTTATAATTATTTCTGTAATAACTAGATTAGGTTTATAGAAGTAAAAGAAGGCCTTATTTCTGCTGGCAGTATGGCTTTCGGCTATCTCCTATCTATTTAACTTTAAAATTATTAAAATAATGTGCATAATATATGCTTGAATTTTACAAAAATGGTTGCGTGGCCTCGAAGATACGCGGAAAACCACGCGCGCGTATATACTTATACGCACTTTACTTCAATAATTTTAAAGTTGATTTTCAAGTGTCATAATAAAATCCTCTCTGCTGCGCTCTTCTCTGTCTGCTCTGAGCCTAAGTAAGTCTACGCCGTGGTCCTACGCAGCGTGTTGACAGCGTATTTGATTGTGAAAATTTAGTTCTCGGAGTAAACACTAAACGCTGCTCGCTAAAATTTTCATATTTTCCTAAACACATTCGAGTTTAAATTAAACGTATCCTATGTTAAAAATTGGAGACAATTAAACCTTGAATGTGTTTAATTTGAGATAAAAATACAAAGTGAGATTATATTTTACTGTCAAGAGGAGGTCAGTATTAGCCCTTTACAGTTTATTTAGTTTGTTAATCACAAAGCTGACTACACGTTTGCCAAGCACAGAATAGAATTTTGTAATATAATCAATCTATTATGTTTAGTAATATTGTATGTATACTGGTGGCGTGTCTACGTTAAATTAATAACTAAATCTAATCTACAAAACAATGAACAAACCAACCAAGGTCAAGTTCTGAAGTAGTTGTAGAATGTCAGATAAGTAGGAACTTACCAGGAGGAATCCATGATGACAGTCCATGCCCAGGCAAGTCGATAGCTAATATAGATCTATCTTTGTTAATTAACATTGGCGCTAACGGATCCCAGGTACCGGCATTGTCTTGCCAGCCATGCAAAGCCAATATCGGCCGACCATCGCTGTTGCCCCATAATTTTCCAGCGACATGACCAAATTTAACTGGAATCTTAATTTCTCTTGTCGGTATCTGCGATCATAGAAGTAGAATAAAGTAACATTTGGATTCAATTTATAAATCGATGCAATTTATTAATATAAAGTCTGGTGTTGTTTACCAGTGTTCTGTTGTGCATGTTCGCATGCAAGTTATATCTCACCGCCTTTATCAGGTCTCTTTAGCTATGAAATACAATCAGGCAAACAACAGAGTCTACTGAAATACCAACTTTTATTTTACTTCATTCATTATCATCAGTCCACTGCTTGACATAGGCCTCTCCCAAAGCGCGCCATCTTGCCCGATTTACGGCTTTTTGCAACCAGTTTTTGCCAGCTGCTCGTTGTAAAGCGGGCTCACTCTAGGGGTGTCATTTTGAGGCGACCTACTCTACGTTTCTATGTACGCGGTCTCCCCTCCGTTTCGACCTTTTTCATCTTTCGGCCCCAGCGATTGTCTGATCTGCGACATATATAATAATATTATGATCAGTCTATTGCTGCCTCAGAGTGTTAATTTACTCCATAACTTATGGGTAAAATGTTATCTTTACGTCTCTACAGCGGCATAAAATTATCTGGCAATACTGTCGACATCTAAATGCCAAAGTTAAACAAAATAAACACAAATTAATTTATAAAGCAAATCCTGTGATCCTTTATTACAAAACGTGTTTTAGGTTATAGAATTTGTTTTTAATAACTTCTGTTTGAAATGTGCAGTCAAGTTGTGTGAAAATAAAACATTTCAAGGAATCTCTGTAACGATGTTGTAAATTTCATAATTGTTGAGTCAAAATTATTTTAATTGTCTGTACCTTACTATAATTTAACACAAATTGAATGCTTCTTGCTTGAAAACTAACCTTCAAATTTAACAACAAAGACAAATTAACAAAAAAATCTAAAATAATAAGGTAATTTTCATTTCAATTGAAATTCACAACTTTTTCAATTTATCAAGCTACAGGAGCAAACATTTCTAAATGTTTGCTCCTGGAGCTTAATTTAGTTCTATTATAAAAAGTAGGTACGTTTCAAAAAGTACACATTTAACATTTACCTATGCGCTATAAAATGACAAGAGGTTAAATAATAAATAAGTCTACATTTGCTTTTATTAAACTTACCTTAGTATGAAGTCTCCTGTGCTGAACTGGTAAGGATAACTTTAATCGTGGCAAATCACGACATGTAGAAACTAAATGAGAAACTAAGCTTTTCGCCATAGTAGTTTTTAAATAACATTAGGTGCACGTCACTACTAGGGCTACACAAGTATTTTATTATGTAGATGGGTATGTTTATTAGCAAAGTTTATTCGACTTCTTTTAGGCCAATAGGTGTTGATTACCGCATCTCTTTACATAAACTAAAACAGTTTAACACATGATGACAGGTTTATTATAGACGACAGCTTAAACCTAAATTGAGGTAAGTAATTTATGACAACGCCCGATGTAGGTATCAAATTTAAAATGAATTATGAGGTGTAGCTACGTTGTATTACAATAAAAAGATTTGCAATTGCGAGTTTATTAATAAGTAGGTTAGGTTAGGTTAGGTTAGCCTATATTTAGCCTTGTGGCATGCAAAGAATATGTAAGTACGTAGGTACGCGCAACGGTATATATTTGTAATAATAATAATAATCGGAAGATTTTATCGGTTGATTCTAGACCAAACTGTGATTCGGTGTTACCTTGAGCGGTCGTCTGTTTCTTAAACGCGTGTTCTAATTACATAAAACCGTAAACGCACTGGAAAAAATTTGTAAAGAATATAGATAGGTATATTCACCAGCATAAAATACTTAAAATAAGTTTTCACTTTAAAATTAATTTACAACACAAGCGCTTATATAGACCGAACGTTGTCGCGCAGTGTGAAATGATAACATTAAATTTCCAAGGTCGCATTCTGTTTCGTATTAATCCTTTATATATAAAAGTAGGTAGGTATTTATTTTTATTAAGAAAATTACGTTTGTGTAATCTTAGGTAATAAATACACTGAATCTGTATGTTTTAGTTATAAAGCGAGATTTTATTAGATGCCTAATACCTACTTGACGGAGAATATGCCCGCTATTACACTATCATAGAAATATGATCATAGATATTATAGATTTATTTTTAAATGAAGAACATATGACGATTTAATAACTATCTACATGTGATTCATATTCTCTATGATCATAGTTAGAGGATCCTTTTTGACAGCTAGCGTACAATTATGATCATAATCAACACAATAACTTAATTATGTGAATAGACGGTGCTAGTGTGTTGTTCTTCTTCTTCTTCTCCTTTTTTTTTGGCAACAGAGCCGACGATTGTGTCAGCTATTTCTGCCAGCGTCAAGTTTAGAATAATATTCTTGTTGATGATATTAATGGTATATTACAATGATAAAAAATAGAAAAATGTGGTTGAAATTAAATGACAACCATCTTCCGTGAAAACAAAAGATGGACTCTAGTGTGTTGTTAAGATCCTACTTGTACGCTAGCTGTCAAAAAGGATCCCATAGCTATACTGTGACATTAGCGTAAACGTAGCCATAGCAACGGAAAACACGGCTGATATGTGTATTATGTAAAAATTAAGAACGTCATCATATAACTATGATCATGAAATCATATTTATATGATATAAATATGATAATGTAATACCGGCCTAAAGACAAGAACTTACCGCACTCAGAAGATGCAGCACATTTTGGGATAGAAATTTTCAATGAAACAATCCGATCCGAAGCTTAGTTTTATGCAAGACTACTGTGTAATCTTTCTCTTACCTAATACATTCGCAAAACCATCCTTAAATATTATGTAGTTCAAGTAGGTAGCTATAAACTGACTACTAAGCCGGAGGTCGTGGGTTCGATTCCCACCCAGGACAAACCTTTGTGTGAGCATGATTGTTTGTTCTGTGTCTGGGTGTAATTTATCTATTAGATGTAAGTAGTATTTACAAAAAAAGTAATAAGTAAAGTAAAAAAGTATATAAGTAGTATATCAGTTGTTTAGTACCCATAACACAAGCAAATATAATTGCTTAATTTGGGGCTAGATGGCGCTGTGTGAACGTGGTAGAATAGGTATTATTTATAATACGCCACTAAATAAAACGACTAAGCCAATTCAATTTAAAAATTATTTAGGTTAATTATATACCTAGGTACCTAATACTTATTTGTTACGAGGCGTGACGAATAAATGATGATGATTAATAGGTTGTATACCTATGACACGCAGACAATTGGAAAGTTACAAAGAAGAAAGATAGACAGAGATGTTTAGTCTGCGGACGTTTATTAGTCGTAACAACTAGTCGATTGACTTAAATTAAACATTGACGGCTTAAGCCAACAATGCAATAAAGAAACGTTATCGCTACCAGACGGTATAAAGATCATGATTTCGTAAAAAGGTCTCTTCTTACTTTATTATACTAAAAGTATTATGTTGCTAGGTTTAATTTTGGCCGAAACAAGGACACAATTAAAACTTCCTTTGTAGACGTAATAACGCATTAAGACTGCATGATGCGCCCTGAATTTCTTTCTATGGACTGCTACTGCATTTCCAATTCTGTAAGAAAGCTGAGAATGTTGGACTGAGAAGAGTAGTTAGTATTGAGTTCGAAGCTGTCAAAAATTACTCAGTTCTTTGTTTAAAAATATTTTTCCAATATCTAAAGTCAAAACCTAAAATAAATAAAAAACTAATTAAAATAAGGCATTTTATTTTTGATGTTATAGACAACTTACAACAAAGGTATTTGTTTAAAGCAATCAGAGTTTAAGTGCTTTATTAAGTCTTATGTATACAAAATATATCTTGGTAACAACATATCAACTGAATGAAATCTGGTAACGGTTTACTTATAATAATAGTGTTCAAAGTACCAGTTCAGGGGCACAAATACCTACATATATGAGTACATAATCTCAGCTGTTTGAGTTGCCATGCATTAGTTCATCAGTCATTTTGAAACAATGTTTTTCGGTCTAAATTCGATAGCACTGTTTTTTTAATATTCTATAAAATTTTGTTGTTTGTACATCTTAACGCGCTATTCTTAAAAATTAACAGTTCTATTTCAAAAGTTTTTACACATGAGCTGCTTATATCATCGCTTAATGATAAGTAGTACAAAAAAATCCAAATAATCTTAGAACAAAAACAGGAAAAAATTATCCATTACATAAATATTACTCCTTGTACTTTTACTTAAATCGGTAATATTTTTATCAAGTCGATAATTTTAATACTATCTAAATATCTCTCTTCATTATCAATAAACCCGTCAAGTAAAAATCAAGGAACGCGCCACGATGGCGAAATAAATCTATGTAGGTATCAAAATATATCACAATCAAATCTTTTTCACTTCACTCAGCCCATTCATTCATTCACTAGTCCCTCCTATAATTATCAGATACTGCCAAAATACGGCTTTGAGTAATTAAGGCTGTGAACTATCACTTGTATAAGATGATGATTTTGATACTTTTATAATATTAATTATCCTTTAGCATAACCTTTATAAGAATATTTAATATTTTGACTGCAGTCTCTACACTCTATACTCTATACTCTGTTTTAGTCTTAGTAAAATCTAAGAGACGGCGGTATGAAGACACTAGGTAGTATTACGCGGCAGGACACGGTTCAAGTGACATATCAGGCTCAAGTAGACCACGTCTAACAGCTGATAATATGGAGCATTTCGACCGAGAGTCTAAGTCCATCGCCCACAAGGCAGTACCCCTAGCACCAGAGCGTTGTACCGCAACACCTATGTCCTCCGCTCCCTGCAAGCTCACGTACGATGCCCATTGATCACCATGGACGCTAAAAGTGCCTGACGTCGTACTTGTTTCTTTCCACTCGTTTGAAGCCAATGCTTCAGTTATCTGAGAAATAAAATCATGTTTAAAATTGTGCAATTTATATTTTCATCTTATCTAATTGTACTTTACTTGACTGCACCGTTGGTCTAGTGGTTAGTGTAACTGACTGCGACGCCGGGTGTCGTGGGTTCGATCCCCGCGAAAGGCAAATATTTGTGTGATGAACATTTGTATTTGTCATTAGTCTGGGTGTTTCCTATGTATGTATTTACAAAAAAAATTGTATATGTATTATATTTCAGTTATCTAGTACCCATAACAAAAGCTCTGCTTAGCTTAGGAGTAGATGACGGTGTGTGATAGTGTCCACATATTATTATTACTATTATTACTTATCCTTAGGATTTGCCATGATAAATTAGGATTTTCACGGGTAAACAGGAATTACCTACTCGTGCACCCACCGGTGGGAGAAGCCAGTGGATGTACGGGTAGCGACCCATAATTTGGTCTAACTTTATAAATATCATTCTGATAAAATTAACCTTTAGTGAAAATTGTTTGTTATGTAGTTGTGGGTTCTTCTTCGTTCTGGGCTTAAAATTCTATGGGATGCTGAAATTACTAGGTGAGATTAAGTAGCTTTACTTTAATATTCTTGCACTACTCACAATATATTTTCCAAAATTGAATTACTCGCTTGTCATAACACAAATTTTAAATGATCTTCAAATGAAAATTTAACATCAAAATTAAGATGATGACATGCAATTAATTAGCTTCATGTACGCATCATCCTTCAGTTCCTAAATCAGTGAACTTACCTCCTGATAGGATAAAAATCCAGGAACTTTGGTATAAGGTCCAGGTTCTCCCAGGCCGGACACGGTGGCGCCGAGCGCATTACTGGCAGAACTTCTTAATGTGTAGGAGCGCGCGTACGCCGGCACGCCTAGGACTAGTTGACGTGGAGGCATCACGCTTGTCCAGTATGATAGAGTAGCGTTCTGAAAAATACCGAGTATCATAATTAGTATGCTGTTGCAACTTGAACGCTGTTTTACGAAATTGTACCATCTTCTTTGTATATTGCTTAGTGTATAATGTGTGCCTACTACATTGAACAGCAAATTTTCGTGTCTATACAAGTAAGATTACCAAATAAACTCATTACACACGATATAAATATATCATGAAAAGTTTGGATTTCTTTAAGTACTTACTAAGCTATGACTGTTAGGCCCAGATTCAACAGGAGCCAGTAACGCTGTCTTTCCAGTAGTCGAAGCGTAATAATCGTTAGCAGCAATGGAAACCCAATGTAGCTCGGTGGCAAGTATATGGGGTTTGTATGCCCGAGCAGCTACTTCAGGGCAGGCTGATACCATCGCTGATAGTTCCAAGTCATGGGGTCGCAGAGTCTTTGAAAGTTCCGAAAGTAAGTCGGCAAAGTTATCTCTTTCTTCGTGATCATACCTTTCGCAAGGGCTCTGTAACGACAACTTTATAAATTTATAATATTGATATTGTGGATATTTATTGAACTGATTAAATATTTAATTTCACAAACAACATTACTTTTTATCTACATTACCTGTTTGCAAGCAGGATATTGCCAAGCAATCTGAACGCCATCGAATTTCCACCTCTGAAGGAATTTCAGAACGGATTCCACAAAAGATTTTCTATTTTTTGAATTTGAGACCATTCGGCTCCATTTATCACCTTCTGAGTCTGTTAAGCCTCCAACGCCGATTATCACTTTGATGCCAATCTGGCGAAGCTGAGTTACTTTGCCGTAGAAATCTAGAAGATAAATTACTTAATAAACATCGTAGATCTTCAAAAGTGTTAGATTTGAAACTTGAACTAATTTACAATATTAATTCAAGTTTCAAATCTAACACTTTACTCGGTCTTACTTTGGTCTACGTGAATATGGTCATGTGAGTTAATATTGTAAGGTCTATGTGAATAAGGTCAGGACAAACTGGTGATCCCCAGATTGTGAATAAAAATGATCTGGTGATCAATTTTATTTAGGCAGTTGACAATATCAGGTCTCTGACTACATATTCGTAGAAACATATAAAGATCATTTACAGCAGAGCTTTGGTCTAAATTTGAAAAGGATCCTGATATCCCCGAAATAAATGACCTTAAATACTTAAATAAGTCTATACAATTATTATACTTAGTAAAATAATGAAACTACTATTTACTGTCTACAGTGTGCTTTTTTCTAAAGAACTCTTCTTTCAAAAACCTTAATAAATTTTATAACATCTATACATCTGGTTAGAAGTTATATTATTTACCGTTTTCAATATCCAACTCTGAATTTCCGGGCATTATTTTTAAAGATTCTTCATCAAGATGTGCCCATGCATAAATAATGTGTGTACAAAGTGATGGATCCGTATCCAATTGTTCTGGGCCGTAACTGCCTTTGCCGGGTCTGAAAATAATTTATGTAATTCTTGTTATTATAAGTCGTGTTAGTTGTGAGTAAAATTAACAATTGATGCCGAATGCATTTATTAGGAACTAGCAGGGCCTCGCGGCTTCGCTCGCGCGTCAAATGAGTTTTGTCTTTCTCGAAAACAAGACCGATTTTGAAGATAAAAAACATACCAATTTTCATCGTAATCGTTTCAGCCGCTTAGGCGATAAGTGGTAACAAACATACATATATACAAACAGACAAACTTTCGCATTTATAATATTAGTAGGATTTGAATGAATAGGTACGAGTAGGTAAATACGATGATATAAAATTAATGTTGTTAGTAATCTGCGGTATTATTTCATTATTTAGGTACATCCGTAGGTATATGGTGCAGCATAGTCCGCAGTACGGATTAATAGATAAATAAATCCTATTATTCAACTTTTTTGTTTGAAAATAATAAATTTGTATATAAGAAAACATGACGATGAAGAATGAAGTTCTATGAAAACGTCCCATCTTGTCGTTAGACTTCTATACAAAGTAACAAGGCTACTTAGCATTGTATATGATACTCATCTCTGTTATCATATCATTCTTTCAATTTTTGATGAGACTTTTTTTATTTTAGCAGGTTCTAGCATATTTTATCTAGTGTTTGAAAAAGAAAATCACATCAGGCCTTGTATTAACAGAATAGATCATTCTAAAAGTGAGTAAGATTTCAATTTTCAATTTGTTCTTGTTTATAGGTTGAGTTAATCTTATCATGTTTAATGTCGGTACGGTTTGATGATATGATAAGAACGCGTAGTAGATATAAAATGTATGAGTTTAAATCAAACGGGCGATCGCACCCTCAGTAGTAGAAATGCATAGGTAAGATTTATTTGTTCCTCAAATATTTTTTTTAATACCTTTACCTACAGTTGCAAATTAACTTTGTATTAGTTTCTTTTCGCTCATTGAGGTCATAATGAGTAGATAGGTAGACTAGTTGAACTTATATGTTATGTTTAACGTTGTTTACCTGTAGTAAGCCCAATTTGTGAAGTAACATCCAACAATGGGTTTATCTTCTACCGGTTCTTCTAGTTGCTCTTCTCCTGTAAGTCTCAATGCTGCTCTTGACTTGCAATGCGCCTTTTCTGGCCAATCGCAATGATTCTGTGCAAAAAAATAAAAATTGTGAGCATTGTTACCACTACTAATAAGTGTTATGTAGCGACTCTTCTTGCAAAATAAACAAATGTACAAATTATGTATCTACTGGCATATTCTGAATATCTTAAATAGATTTATCATTTGTTTGCAAGATTCAAGGGACTTATAGTACATAATTTATTTTTGTCTCATTTTTTTCTTTATGGCATATCATCACTCGGGTTAAAGGGTGATTAATGCATTAACGAAATATATTTCAAATAAACAACCGGATAGTGTAGAATTTTGTTCGTCTGTGTCATGCCACTATCTACTCTGATAAAGACTTAGGTGTACTTTAAGCATAGTTTCTGCAATTCATTAAATAGTTACGTAAAACATATCATATCAGGGGATATTTTTATATATATATGATTCTTGTCAAAGCTGTGTGAATTTATGAAGGCATCAATAATTATAAAATAATGTTATTAATATACCTTGGCCCAGTATAGTGGCTCAGGACACTTGAGTTCCATCCAGTGACCATTGAGACATAAGTAATATTTGCTACAGTCCGACGTGTCACCTCTGAATACGTTGCCTGTGCATGACATGCCTGCCATGGTAGAACTCTGTAATAAAGCATAAGTTTATTATTTAAAAAAAATCATACGGTCAGTTTAATTATACGTCTTCTTGAATTAGAAGTAAGAAGAAAGAGTTTCAAATGTTCACTTTATTTACATGGGCTCAAATTTACCAGCCTTACTTTCACTGAAGACAATGGCTAAATAAGCAAGCATAAGTAGTGTTTTGTTTCCTTTGTTGTGTGAATTTGATATTCTAGCGGCAAAAGGAAATTTATAGCTTTAAAGTGGTAGCAGATTGATTTTACCTTTTTACAAGGTAGCAAACAACAGCGATAATTTCAATTATTAGAAAATAAGTAACTTACGCTTGGAATTGTATCGACATGCGTCTCATATACAGGTTCTTCTGGTTCCTTTATGTCCGGTTTCCAACTATCAATAACATCGACTTCGGTATCGGGGTTTTCAGGTGTCTCAGGAACGTGAGGCGTGTCGGGGATATCCGAATTGTCAGGACTATCTGGCGCTTGTACTGAAAAATATATTTGTTTAGGTTTTTTGTATCAGGAGTAAGGTTGCAACCTGCTCACAACAATTTTGTTACAGACATGTTTAATAGCTTGTTTAAGAGTATAGTCTTTTGCCAGCAATGTTACAGTTTAGCACTCCTTGTAATAGATTTCGATCCTAAGGACATCCATGCAGATTCCATTTGCCTGAGACTCATTCCGGCTGTTTTCCGTTAAAATCTCAACAGTATTTTACCGAAAATAGGGTTTACTGAGTCGCTTGACTCGTTAGATACAGGTTTTATTTAGTATTAAAAATATTAAATACTGTAATTGAGTAACACCGTGTTTAATGTATAATAAATATATACTTACTTTCCTCAAGAGAACATCTAGGAGGCTCTACAAGACCCCGTAAAACGTGGTTGATAGTAGCTAGTAGAGGCGACTTGCCGCAACCACAGTATCTGCCGCTAAAGTCATCAAGATCAAGAGCCCAGGCCATACCACCTCCGAGGCCCATGGCGCGGACGTATTCGGCCTTGTGACGGACCATAAAATCATCGTCAAACGACACCCATTGATCGTCGAAGCTTGCGTAAGGTCCCATTCGACCGCCTGGGTCTCGGGTTACTGACCAGCCTTTTACTCTGATGCGGTCGCAAATCTAGATGTAAATAAATCACTTTTATTATACTGGTTTCATAATATCAGTCAAAAACTTGTTACTAAAATACCTAAATAGGTAAGAGTAATAGCTGTAACAACTGATACAGCTATCACTATTTTTTCGGTAAATTTTAAAGTGGAATAGGTAATCGCGAATTTAATTAAGTATTAAAAAAAGTGGGTAACGTGGAGAGTCGCATATTTGCGGAATTTCAGATTATAACGCCCCATGTTTCAATCAATTCAATTGTTAGCAGAGGTAAATGGGTTTATTCCATCCAGTCCTACCAGTAGTTAGATCGAACTGTTTGGAATTATTTTTTTCAGATGTTTCGTAAATTCAAATCTGTTAAACTTACTTCATAGAATGACAAGAATCCTCTGGCCCGGGTTTCATCACCGGCTTCTCCTCCAGCGTATGAAGCCACTCCAAGACCATTGCCAGCGTTCTCTTCCAGTGAGAATGACTGTCCATAGAATGGTATTCCCAGCACTAGCTTTTCACGCCGAGCTCCGTTGTTGATCCAGTAGTGAACGGTAAAGTTCTAAAATGCAAAACAATGCATTAAAATAGTAAGAATACTAAGTTTTAAAAAAATACTAAGATTTTCAAATGATTGAAAATCTTAAATACTATGAAGTATAGATTGTACTCGTTAAAGACTCATTCATGACTATTACAAGCTATCGATATTAGACCGGTCTTAGATTTCAGATCATGAAAAATTAGAGATTTGTTTTGACTTACCGTATTTAAAGTACTATCATCGTCATAAGCATTGGTATACATTGGCGCAACGTGACCCGTCTTCTTGTCCCACTGCCCGTGATAGTCGTACGTCATCAAAGAAATCCAATCAAGGTTTTTGGATATCGTTGCTACATCATACCCTGTTAGAAACATCGAGTACATTATTTAAAAGAAAGTTTCGGCGAAGCCAATTCATCAGTATTTTATGCTAATAGGCGTGATTATTTTTTCTTACCAGCATCAATTACTCGTTTGTTGGCCGCTACTCCAGCTGAGAGCAATAAGCCGCGAGGTTTGAATGTAGCACGCAACTCTTTTACGAGACTTGCAAAACCTTCCTTATCAGAACTTGGACCCTTGTCACAATTGCTCTACAAATATAGAATAGTTATTATATTAAAACAAGTTCATAAATAACAAATTAATAAGTAATTATGTCATTTTTATTAAGTATGTCTTATAACTTACTTGCCAGCACTTAGGATACTCCCAAACAAGGTCCAGTCCATCAAATTCGTATTGTTCAATAAAGTCGACAGCGTGTATCACAAATTTTCTTCGCGCAGATGGGCTGGATACCATTCGAGAATACTTGTCACTTGCTGAGTCATCCCAACCACCCAATCCAAGGACAACCTTTACACCTTTGTTCTTCAGTGCTACTACTTTCTCGTAAAATTCTAAACAATAAATATTATTAGTTATAATAGAAAATTATTAAAATTAAACTAAAACGGATATTGGTAGGTTTTTCAAATTGAACCAGTATAACCGAGAGAACAAATTTTCGTGTTGGTTTTATGTTTATGGTAAAATAGAATTTTGATGTTTTTAATCAATAGGTAGTATAATATTAAGTAGGTAAATAATTATAGGGCCTGAACTTACTGTTTTCAATATCAAGCCAGATATCGTGGGGTTTGATCACAAGGCGCTTGGTGTCGAGGACTGCGAACGCGTACACTATGTGAGTACACAGTGATGAGTTGATGTCATTAGGAGTGAACTTGCCAGGACCAGGTCTAAAAACAATTGATTCTTGGGATAAGCACTATCATAAACATCAAAACTATAAGGATAGTTCTAGATTATTAAAATTTAATAGTAAATATGGTTTCAAAAAGATTTAATTACCTGTACCAGGCCCAGTTAGTATAATAGCAAACGACTTTGTATCGTTCTTCAAGCTGAGAGCTGTCAGTCATCACTGGTCTTTTCGTTGTGAATGTTTCTTCCCTTTGCGTCGTCCATTGCGTTGGCCGTTGACTTGTTGGTCGATATGTTGGTCTTTGGGTTGTTGGACGATATGCTGGCCGCTGCGTCGTAGGCCGTTGAGTTGGTCGTCGTGTTGTTGTCGTCTTCGGTGGTATCACTTGAATATCATCAGGATCGATTTCGTCTATCTCATTTGGAGGCTCGATTATTGGGTCCGGCAATACGTTATCGTTATTTATATTAGGGTCTAATAGACCGTTTTTCATTGCGTTAATCAGTGGATGTTTTCCTTGACCACATCTGAAATTAATAATTTTCTAAAATATGTTCGTACAATCGATTAAAGTAGTTTTAATTCTAAAATAGTAAAATCCTTACCTATTTCTGAAATCATCAAGGTCGAGAGCCCAAACCATACCGCCAGCAAGATCCAACGATTTAATGAAGTTAGCTTTTTTTTTAATGATTTCAATGTCGTCGAATGATACCCATTGGTTGCCTTTGTATGCGTAGGGTCCCATACGTCCGTAAGGATCTTTGACAACAACCCATCCGTTAAATCTGATGCGGTCACAAATCTAAAAAATAAAAATAAAAATACTAATAGTAGATTATATCACAAAAATATTGCGATGATCATTAAAACTAATCTTGAACCCGGTGTAAATATATTAGAGTGGGTTGAAATACGCAATAAAGTAGATTTTTTAACTTACTTCATAATAAGATAAGAAGCCTTTAGCCCTTGTGTATTCGCCAGCTTCACCACCAGCTGAAGCAGGAGTATTCAGGCCAGGTGCAACGTGTGAGTTCGATGCATCACTGTCTAAAGTGAATGCTTGTCCGTATGTCGGCATACCCATCACTAGTTTGTGAGATGGTGCACCTTTCTCCATCCAATAATGCATTGTGTAGTTCTGTAGAAATAATAGACTTGTAGCTACACATATAAAAGATAACTGACGTAAGTCGTAAAGCTTACGAAGAGACATATTCCAAGAATTCTAATAAGTAAACATCGATTCTGAAGTGGCTATCTTATTTCCTAATATGTAATTGTGAAAGTTTATTTGAGATGTCTGATGATCTTGTAAGCCTTTGTAGAACCTTTGTTGTTTATCTTGGAAAACAAAATCTGTAAAATACTTACAGCATTAAAGTAAGTATTATCATCTTCATCACGATAATACAATGGGGCAACATGGCCAGTCTTTTTATCCCACTGTCCATGGTAGTCGTATGTCATAACAGCGATCCAGTCAAGATGGCGGGCTAGCACTGGCACGTTATAAGCAGCGTCTATCACTTTTTTACTAGGAGATACAGCAGCAGATAAGAGGAGACCTTTTCGTTTCAATACAGCTGATAATTCAAGAACAAGATCGGCGAAAGCTTCTTTGTCGGAGTCAGGACCCTTTGAGCAGTCAACCTGAAAAGTACATAGCATTGTGCAATGATAAAAAGTGTGTAGGTACTCGTACGTCAATATGCGCGTTTATGTATAAATATATAAATGCACCAGTAATTCGACAGACTTATCTTATATAATAATAGCAGGAATATTTAACCTTTAACCATAAACAAAAGTCATCGAGCTATCAATGCTTAACGTTTTTTTTTAAATTCAGTATTTGTGTTTAATTTGGCGGGCGGATATACAAAAAATATTAGTGAGGTAGGTTTAAGTTTTAATTTATTATAGCTATAATCAAAGCGAAATGTTTTTTTTAATGTTTGGGATAAGCATGAAATTAAGGTGCAAAACATTAAAGTTTTGATTTGGTAATAGCATTAAAAACAATTTCAGAATCCTACATTAAATACAGCAGAAATGTAGAAAACACACAAGACCTTAAATTTTTTACATGTGTTGTATTGAAACAATCACTAATAATAGGTAATGTAATTTTGCAAAAATACTATAAACTTGCGCTGAAAGTGTCTATTACTGGTGCCTTTCCTATAGATTGTAGATGAAAATATTGCGTCAATAGAGGTGTGGTCACAGGTTGAAAAATATTAGCAGCGCTAGGATTACTTTAAGGGAGATGCATCTGGCTTTTAGGGGAGTGCATCTGAATTACTTTAGGTTGAAACTTAAAGACGTTTCAATTCAATGACTAGCTTGATAAAAAAAATCTAATCATTTTTATGTACTTTTGTCTCGACAAGGTAGAGCAACAAGATGTAAGTAGTGCACCATGCTGCCGGCACCGATGAATATTATGAACGCACTTTTGTATAAATGGTACTTAATATGCTGTTTTTCACCATCTACATTATTTGTATTCACATATTTTTTTCAAATAAATTTATTTAATTTGAACTACTCAGGTTGGTTGCTAATATTTTTATTTCGCTTACCTGCCAGCATTTAGGATATTCCCAATCGAGGTCTAATCCGTCAAAGTTGTGTTTCTCGAGGAATTGAACTGCGTGTGTAACAAATCGTGCGCGAGATGAAGGATCATTCACCAGTCTGGAATATTTGTCACCAGCTGAGTCGTTCCAACCGCCCAGACCGAGAGATACCTTTATACCATATCTTTTATATTCTACTACGCGCTCGTAAAATTCTGAAAAAAGGTTACAGTGTACTTACTACCTAATTTTATAATGTTGTTAAGAAAAATTTCTACTTTAATGTACAAAAAAATCTCTATAAAATAATATCTTGTACAAAAAATCTGTTTCTTACGATTATCATAGTCGGACCAGGAGTCGTGTGCCATGATTAAGCCATCGTCACCGAGTACTGCAAATCCGTAGATGATGTGTGTACAGAGAGTAGGATCAATATCTTCTGGACTGTATTTACCGATGCCAGGACGATACCACGACCAGTTCGTGTAGTAACATACCAGTTTGTAGCGGGCTAAAAGTAATATTCACGATATAACGTTTTGGCATATGATTGTAGGCAAATAGTAGTGAAAGTGGTATTATCAGTTATTGAAGACACGTTTTTACTTTTTCATTATACTCGTCGCATGTTATGTGTTTAATTTTAGTCAGACTTTACATACCTATTTAAAGTGTATTACAGTAATAATACTTGTCTAACAAAATTATATAGGAGACAGGTAATTTTTAGTCTAATTTATTAAAACGGCTTATATAACGCCTCTGGTATTTACTTTGAGAACTAAATGTTCGTCGTCATCGGTGGTGAAAAAACGGCAAATGATGAAAGTTTTTGCGATCTAGTCCGCGGCTCATACTAACATTGATAGCGTGAACGCTAAAGCTAAACTATAGGCAAACCTTGACAGTAGTAGGTAAGTATGTATAATCTACATGTTGTTTGTTTCCGAAATAAACTTACAGTTTAAAAGCGCAGGGCTTGAGCTAATAGCAGAATCAGTGCTGACAGAGGGTAAACTAATTGGTTTGTTCGGTTTAGAATAATCATGTTGATGTTCATGTCCATGGTGATTTGGTACTTCAATATCGCTCATTATCGGCTTGGAAGTACTTGTCGTGCTCGTAGTAGTGGTAATGGCTTTGCGATTACATTTAGCGCTTTTTGGCCAGTCGCAGATTTGTTTTTCCTGAAAAAAAAAATATAAGACATGGTTTGTATTTCTTGCAATTATCGTGGTTCTTAACAGTGTAGTGTGTGTATCACCTCCTTCGCATATAATATATAAGAAATGTTAGTTGTAAGTTAATACAGTATTGTTCGAGCATTGATTCGTTTCATTACTTCCACCTTACACCTTTATACATTGCAACAGCAAACTAGTTGTTTCCAGGTAAATTTGAAGAACGTCTGGTTATTTTGACGTTACTTGAGTTCAAAGTTTGTCGAAAAAAATTTAGTTTATTTCTACGTCAGTCTGTCGATTCGAAGCCGAATCAACCGAACAATCGCATTAGTATAAAAGTGCTACTGTACTATAATACCATGATATATTTACCTGATTCCAGTGTAATCCAGCGCTGCAGGCAAACTCTTCGAATTTTCCAAATAAACAGTGAAGGTACCGCTTGCAATCCGTAGGTAGTGGGGCATATGAACCACTTTCACAATATTCTGCAAAAAAAAACAATGATGCTTACAAAGATTAGGTACATACCTAATAAAAAGACTTTAGTATCCAAGAAGATGATTTTGAACGTAAAAGAATAAGTGTAGGATTTAAGGCCTATATAAATATATATATAGTGATATTTTCATATCTGTGTCCGCTGGTTTTTATGGTTGCTGAGATTTTACGAGTACATGTTAAGTGGTAAATCAAAGTAATAACTAATATTATCTGTCATTCGTCTGACAAATCGGATTTTTTTCCAACTGTCACCCTAGGGGAACAAACCAGAGAGACAGATGAGAATAATTCTAAAAAATGGATAAAATTATATATATATATATATATATATATATATATATATATATATATATATATATTAAAGCAGTGTATACCTTAAATTCAAACCAACAAACCATCTATAATAACTTTAGTACATTACATAATTAAAATATAAGAATTCAAACTTACTAGGCGGTTCTTCTTGGATCTGCATCAGAGTAGGATCAATTAAACCGGTCCCAGTCTGTCGTTTGTCAGTGCAGGAGCTAGCACTAGGAAAGTCGCATTGAGAGTGGTCAGGCCTCCAAACTAATCCTGGGGCACAGCTTTGAGAGATCAAGATACCATTCACGCATATGTAGAACTTCTCGCATTTTGGATGCGGGTGGTAAGTGCCGGTGGTGCAAGTCTGTTGAAAGTAATTGCTTAAATGAATCAAAATTATTTATAATGATGAGAAAAATTGCCTGGGTCGCACTAAGAGAAAATGAATGAACATGGTGCAATATCGAGTGATGGCACTTACTGAAAGAAAATTATTCGTACCTTGCTAGGAATTTGCGCTTCATCATCAATTGGTTTCTTAGTTGTTGTAGTTGTAAACGGTCTCCTAGTTGTGGTGGTTGTGAAGGGTCTTCTAGTAGTCGTAGTGGCTCTTGCCGTGGTCGTAGTGTGATAAGTTGGTAATTTTGTTGGTTTGCCAGCTGTTGATGTCGATATTAAAAGTTAGTTTTATTGTGGTTTTGAGAATATTTGATGAAACTTTAAAATTTTAATAGTGGAAAATCTGTACAAATAATATTTTACAAAATATACCTAAGTATGTTACTCAATAGAATATTATATACCTCTTTATGAGTAAGTTGATGACTGGTAATAAATATTTAAGTAAATGTGATTAGTAGAATCACCTGTAGTTAGATAATAGTATTCAAAGCATAAAAATATATGATACAGAACAGAGAAAGTAACCACTGAAGTTCAGTAAACAACGTATAAAATAAGATGCATCTGCGTTGATTAGTTAGGTTACAATCCTCTTCTATTTTCACTGAAATTGCGATTTATAGTCATATTTCATTCACCTTGACACATAGCGAAGTCGACCCAGTCACAGCGTTTAGTGCGCTTATCCCAGTGCAAACCAGGCGGACAGAATTGTTTGCGCCAGCGCCCACTCACACACAGCAAGTAAGCGTCGCAAGTTGTAGCGGGCGCATGCATGTCGCTGCCGCCACATGCTGTGTCTTCTTTGGAGTCCACTTCCAATGCTATTAAGGCAAAACATTGATTAAATTAATATAAACTAATATATTATTACTAGCTTTCCGCGGCGCAGTTTCACCCGCGTCTTTGCTGACTGCTCTGCTCCCGTCGCCAGTAGCGTGATGTTACATAGCCTTCCTCGAGAAATAAGCTGTCATACGCAAAAATAGAGAGATGGCGCAAAAATAGAGAGATGGCGCAAAAATAGAGAGATGCCGCAAAAATAGAGAGATGGCGCAAAAATAGAGAGATGGCGCAAAAATAGAGAGATGGCGCAAAAATAGAGAGATGGCGCAAAAATAGAGATTAGCGCGTTCAAAGAAACAAACTCTTCCGCTTTATATACATATTAGTTTAGATAAAGCGGAAAAGTTTGTTTGTTTGGATACGCTAATCTCTGGAACTACCCAGTTGGATTTGAATCATTCTTTTTGTGTTTGATAGCCCAGTCAGCCTGTTATTGAGGAAGGTTATAGGCTAAGTAATATCACACTGCGAGCGACTGGATCAATAAGATGCAAGATGTAACTTAACGCGAGTGGAACCGCACTGGTGACAGCTAGTTGTCATTTAAACATGTAAATTTGAATGCATATCAATACTTTGGCAATTAATATATTTATTATTATTATTATTAATTTATATTTACCTTCAGTTGTAGTTGTTGTTGGTTTTGGAGTGATGGTGGTGGTTGGAGTAGGACGCGGTGTTGTAGTGTAGGCCGGTCGCGATGGTTTTGGCACTGCAGTCGTTGATTTTGGTACTGAAATAAAAAAATATTTTATTGTCAACGAACCGAACGTATGGTACCGTGTATGACAGCCAAGGTTTTAGTAAGTACTAACTTTTGGTGAACAAAAGTGTGGCTATGCACTTGCCATAAACCTCTATTAAAGACAGACGCTCAGGAAAATAATAATAATACTACACAACGCCACCTAAACCCAAAGTAAGCATACCAACATCTTCTACAGCGTTTCGGAGCGGTCCGTAATTTTGTAGTAAGTAGGTCATTCATGTCAGCTTTATAGTTTTATAGAGCAAATAAGTACTTTAAGCGGACTATTCTGAACATGATGGGTTCTAGCTGGAGCTAGATAGCCTTAAGACTAAGTATATCTACTGAGTAGGTGCATTTTACTATCAAAATGAAGATGACAAACAGTTTCTCAAAGCAATCATTGCGTAACGGATGTTAAAATATTCATATTTGGTTTTGGTATTTGGTAGCATTAATTATTAGTACTTGGCATTGTATTAATATTTTGTGAGTACAAAAAATATTTCGTTGATGCTTACCTTCACATTTGGCGTATCTTGGCCAGTCACAATGTTTCTGATTATTGCTCCAGTGCAGGCCGGGCGCACAATGCTGAAGGTGCCACGAGGTGCCGTCGCAATGCAAGTACGCGTTGCAGTCACCTGACACTGATGCGTACTGCTCACCAACACAAATAGCTCCATCTGATGGAATTTGTTCCTCTGATAGAATTAATAAAAATGGTTTAATTTGTAGAAATTTATATTCAAAAAAATTATGAAAGTACTAGTTGCGCTCCACGACTCCGTCCGTGCCTAAAATGTGATTTGTGTCCCTCGGGAACCAGACCGATTTACGGAATAATAAGAAGTCTATGTCCGTCTCCGGCACCGAATCTACTTACATACCAATTTTCTTCGAAATAAGTTCGGCCGTTTCAGATTGGTAACAAACACACATACATACACACAAACTTTCGCATTTATAATTTTATTACGATAATTATAGTGACTTGACTGCCTCTATGGTTTGGTCGTAGTGTGCAGTGGGATTGATTTTAGGGTCGGCTAAAGTGATATTCGAACCATTTGGACATTCAGTCATGTAAACAGCTATGTCCTAAAGCCAAATTTTTCTTTCGAAAAAATCTCAGTATTTAGCTCGGAGTCTGGATTTATGACCAGTAAACGGACCACGAACGTGGTACCTCTGCCCACTCCTTTGAAGGATAAAGGTGTGAAGCTGTGTATGTATGTATAATTTATGTGCTTACCAGGTGCAATTGAAACAGTTGTGGGTCTGGTTGTCGGACGCTGCGTTGTAGTAGTCGTAGGGCTCGTGGTTGTAGGTCTTGGTGGCGGACGGGACGCAATCGGGGCAAGAGTTGTTGTTGCTGTACTAGCTTCGTTACTGCCTTGTTCTACAACAAATCGCAATTTATAAGGTCAGTCTTGACTCTGGGACTCTAACAAAATGTAGGTTTTTGGGTTATTAAAATGAAAAACAGCAAAGAACACCTTTAATGAGCTAGAGTAATACAACTCCCTGTCTCTTTTGTGCTACATTGATTATAATAATATATATTCCTACACCATACACGTCAGTAATAACCATGATAAATTTGTAATTTACACTAAGGCTTTGTACTTAGTAATTTACCTGTACACTTAGCAAAGCTAGGCCAGTCGCAGCGATTGACTGAGGAGGCCCAGTGTAGTCCAGGAGCACAACGATGTTTACGCCATTGTCCACCTTCGCACTGTAAGTACCCTTCACAGTCACTAGGAGCTGAATGGTACTCGCCAGCGTTACACGAAGATCCTTCTATACTGCCTGTAATTTATTTCATATTTAAAATTGTGAAGAATACGTCTGTAATTCAAAGAGGATGGCTTGGAAATTAGAGACAATTATGCATAAAATTACCTCAACATAATATGTAATGAGACACATACTACATTATTATATCGCACTTTTATAAGAAAAAGGCCGTAAATAAATAATACAATCATAGACCAAAGTGACCTGACTTATCCTACGACCCATTTGCCGCTAGGCCACGTGTGAAAACTAACATTTGTTCCGATTTTGAAATTAGCCCCAGTTGACGGTAGTAAACAAGGGTCTCTTTAGTATAAAAAAATATCATCTTACCAGAATCTGATGGAGGTCGTTTAGTAGTGGTGGGACGTTTTGTAGTCGTGGTCGTAGTGGTGGTGGTTCTCTTAGTTGTTGTGGTCATGGGTGTGGTTGCTGGTGGCCACCACGTGTGAGTAGTACTTTGCGTTGTTGTCGAAGGTTTCCAGCCAGGCCATGTGGTTGAAGTGTGGTGGTGATCGTGGCTGCCTCCACCGCTACCGCCAGATCCTGCAAAATTTTAGTTGAAATTAAGTATTTTTATGTCTCTTGGTCAACCAAATCTTGGTACTTAAAATGTTTTAACAATAATATAGGTTTCTAATGTAGTGATGTTATGTGTAAGTATAGAAAGTAGGCTTTATAAGAATCTGAAAAAGCCATACAATTTTAGGTTTGGTTGTCTAATAATGACAACATTTTTGCGAATTCATACATAAAATTCAATAAGTTTCTTTTTCAACAAATTTTCTGTAGCCGCATCACACAATAGATACTTGACACTGCTTACCATCAGACTCAGCAGGCGTAGTTGTCGGTGGTGTTGGAGTGACTGGTTCCGGTGGTCGTTCACAAGGCGTGGTCGGAGGTGATGGAACATTACGTCCAAGTGCGCGACCGGCAGCTCGTAGCAATGGAGACGGTTCAGCGCAACAACGGTTGCTGAAGTCATCCAAGTCGATCGCCCATGCTGCTACACCACCCATACCTTGTTGAAGGGCCCATTGTACCTGAAGAAACACACAATTGCTAGTTTAATCAGGCTATCGACGGTATTACCTTGTAACGAATGACAATTTAGATATAGCATACAATAAAAAAATACTATTTCATAATACCTATACATTATGATAAATTACAAGCGCCTCTGGTAATTGCGCTGAGAACTAAATTTGCCCAATCTTTTACTGTCAACGGCAACTGTGAGACATAGGCACACACGTTATCATGGTAGGTTTTGACTAGCAGAGAACTATTATTTGCGTTATATATGCGTTTTCCTTGATGTTTCTATCTTTATGTTTTTAAATTTTTTTACATTAAAGAAGGGCTACGGATCGGTAGCGATTATGTTGGTTGTTACGTTGTTAGCAATTATCCTGTTAAGAACATGGACTAATAGAATCGATTAAATTATTAGGGTTACCTTTTCAGTTATAGATTTAGGATCGTCGTATCCCACCCATTGATTGTCAGAATAAGTGTAAGGTCCTGCATTTTCCTGACGACCAGTCTTCCATCTTAGATTTTTCACTGAAAGAAATAAGATCATATGCTTTGAGGGTTAAATACTTTGATTTAGTACAACAAAAAGACTGATTGTCTGATATGTAAAAGCTTAAACAAAAGTGAAGAAACTACCGCCGATGCATGTTGTTAAAAGATTTTTTTTCACTGAGGATGTGATAATAATTTTGTCTATGGGCATTAGGTAGATATGTGACTGCTCAATAAAAAAAAATCGAATTGCCTACCATTTTTTAAAGCCAGATTAAAAAATATAGTTTTTTTACTAACCTCTGTAACATATTTCATAGTAAGACAACATTCCAGGTTGTTTAGTAAATTCTCCAGGTTCACCTGGACCCGCTGCGGGAGATCCAGGGCCCTTATTTCCACTGGCATCAGCCATCCTGTACGATTGACCGTAGAATGACAAACCAAGAAGCAGTTTCTTAGGATCAGCACCACCACTTATAATAGCTTTGATTGCGTATTCCTAAAAGAATAGTAGATAATCTTTTTATGTAGACTTTATCTGGACCCTTAATTGTTTAAATAAATAAATTAATGTAAAACATGCAAAAAGCCTTTCAAGTTTAATTAGTTGATGTTTAACTTGATTGGCAGCAAAATTCAACTAGTTTTTGTGTTTCCGTAAGACACCAAACTGGGTTTGTATATAGTTGCATACATGTGAAAAGATACTCACAATTGAATAAAAAGCTAGCGTATCTTTAGGTGCGGGGACTAATGGTGCATGATGTCCAGTAGATCTCTCCCAACCGCCATGATAGTCATATGTCATGGTGCTGAAGAAATCTGCTGCTTGCGATATCACGGGTAGATCGTAGGCACTTTCTATAACTTCTTTGTACCCAGAAATTGCAACACCGAGTTCCATTTCTGCTTCGTGTAGAGCTTTAGATAGTTCCTGTAATATTTAATTATTTTTAAAATTGAAATATGATTGTTTTTTTAATAACCTCTTTGAGTAAGTAAATTTAAAGTGATTGTAGTTCTTTCTTACCTGTACAAATTTAGCATAATTTGCCTTGTCAGAAACAGCACCTTTTTTACAGTTACTCTGCCAACAAACGGGATAATTCCAGTCCAAATGAAGACCCTTGAAGTTATGCATACGTAGGAATGGAATTAACTTTTCTATGAATTTTGTGCGATTAGTACTGGATGAAACTAGTCGAGAGTATTTGTCACCTGCGGAATCAGTCCATCCTCCTAAGCCTAATAGAACATTGACGTCTCTCAGAGATGTTACTCTTTCATAAAGATCTGAAAACAAAAATAACTACTTTAACCACTACTTAAACCAAGCAAGTTTTCATTCTGACATTCGTGTCGCGAAAAACATATTTCTTTAAATTGACAGTAAATGAAATCTGAATGCTGCTATAAAATTTTGCTACAAGACAAAGATATGATGAACACTTACTGTTAGTGATATCAGCCCAAGGATCGAACTCCTTGGCAATGAGTTCGTCAGGGGATAGAGATGCGTATGCGTAAACCACATGGGTACAAAGCCTGGTATCCACGTGCTCAGGAACAAACTTGCCATCGCCTCGGCGATAGAATGCCCAGCTTGTCATGTAGCAAACAACCAATTTGTCGCTTTGTTTAGCTAAAAATAAAGAACAATAAGTTAAACCAATAAACTGTATGACTAGGTGTATGATGGGTAAAAACAAAACTACACTATTTTACTTTTTTTGCTATCCAATTCAGCAATAAGTCTCTCAGGATCATTACTTGATATTAAGTCTTTTATTCCATCATTCCACTGAAAACAAAAAGTACTAACTTTTAGAACATTAAAGTATCAAATAAAATAAATAGTTATTTAATAATATGAGATGATGAATAACTTACTTCAAAGTCGTTTTCATAAGCTTGCGAAAGAAAACGAGCTGCGTCCTCAACGCTGATTCTGAGACTTTGTCCTGGCATACACTTTGCCACGTCTTGATGACTGTAGAAAATTACTATATTAATTAACTATAGTTTAATTGAACCCTTGTGTATTCATTGCATTTTACAAACTAATAATTTTTTCTTATCACATTAATGTGACATACCCACAGAATCCAGTAGAGGGATCATACAATCTTTCGTCTTCACAAGTCATTCTGTAACTAATACCACCAGTGCAGAAGTGGAAATGTGCACAAGACTCTTTATCAGAAGCCAGGTATGCACGATCAGAATTGCAAGCACCTATCTTTAAAGACGATTGATCCGTTTGTAAAGCTTCACCTGTGGATATTAAAATAGCAATCACTATTCTATGAAAGTATTCAAAGTAAATTAAAAAAAAAAGAAGTCGGCTTCATAAAATCGTCAACGAAAAAATACAAACTTTTTTTAATTAATATAAGAAAAGGAATAATGTAATATATTTAGTAATACCGTTTAATGTAGTTGAAATAGTATTGAGTATTGGGAACGGTGGACCGCATAGTCCACGGAAATCGTCCATATCGATTGACCAAGCCGCTGCTCCCGCCAAACCAGTGCTTATCACGAATTTCATCTATTTAAACATTATTAAATATTAACATTGTTGACAAAAGAAATAGAAAATGATTGTACTTAGTCATTAATTAAGAGAAAGCAAGTTTGTTAACAAAACTGGCAATAATGTCTGATAGAATGCAGCACACAATTACAAAAAATGCCAAAATAATTGCTAAAGATGTGATCACTTTCTTTTAGTGTAACTTTTCAACTAGTAACTTACCTTTTCAAAAACATTATTTGGTGTATCATATGTAATCCATTGATTATCAAAGACAGCATAACTGTTACCGGCTGCGTCTGCACCACTAGCTCCTCGGCCTTCACGTTCCGTCATACAGATCTGTAAAACAAAATAGTAAATTGAAGCTATACAATATGAACCACCATCGTCTTAACAACTATTTATTATATTAGTATTACTGCAAGGAAAGGTCTCTTCTTAGAGAAGGCATGAGCAGTAATCGCCACGCTTGTTGACGAGGGATTCACGATTTCTGACATTTTTAGGGTCCCGTACCTCAAAAGGAAGAAACGGAACCCTTATTTATAGAATCACTTTGTTGTCTGTCCGTCTGTCTGTCAAGGCTCTTTATCTCGGGAATGCGTGGATATGATATATATTATATGATATTATACTATCGAGTTGAAATTCGAAAAAAAAAAACGATAGCCTCAGATCTACAGTCTCTTGAAGATGTGAAAAATCAAACTTCTAAGTTAACGTAAAAAAGAAACAGCCGTTTATGTCGCAAAAAAAACGTATATTTCGGCACTCAAGGGAATCATAATTTATAGGGTACCTATATATTGCTCAGTTTCGAACCTACGACCTCGTGTATACGAAGCGGTTGCCGCAACCACTTTTAAATTATTTAGGAAGGCGAGTAAAGTTCGTGCTTAAGCAATCACAATATGCAGTTAAATTCAGAGCTTAGCTGTGATTGGTAAGAGAAATGAACTTGGCTGCACGGATAGTAGGTATAACTAAAATCTATTGCGTCGTTATACTTTGCGTTGCCGAATTATTGTGATGGTAATGCGCTGAGGATCTGTTAAATATGTCGATAGTTCTTCAAAACTCTACACCAATGAGTATTAATATAACGAATTATGCAGTTATAGGTCACAACATTGCCGGATTTAAAAGATGATAAACAAATCGTAACTTTTTAAAATTTAGCCAGTAAGAAACTTACCTCAAAGTAAGCCAATAATCCTTTAGTTTGCGTGTAAGAACCTTCGTCACCCCACCCACTAACAGATGCACCTGGAGCTGGTAGTGTTGACGGCGCAAGAGTGTAGCTGCGCCCGAACAACGGTATTCCTAGTACTAACTTCTCGGCATTCATTCCATGACGGAGAATGAATTTAACCATGAACTCCTGTGAATATATGATTTTTGTAATATTTGTATTAAATAAATAACTTAGAGAAATATGTGTTTTTTATCTTTTTGTCTTACGATCTGAGGAAGAATTAATTTTTAAAATTACTTTTAACAGTAAATTTTAGACACGTCGCTTGCATAGTGATAAGAAAGCTTTAAAGTCAAAGCTCATAGATGTAGATTTTTTTAATAAATGTTCCCAATAGTCGTGAATTAACTATTCTACCGCTATAATGTACTTACAATGTTGTCATAGCGTTGATCCCGGGCAGACGCCCCAGGGTCTTTATGTAGAGCGCTGTGTTGTACAGCTCTTGTTGGCGGATCATCACGTTTCGCATGTGTCATGTCCCAAGCTTGCAACACCGTATAATCTGTCGCTCCACTAACGGCGCTAAGGTCATATCCGTCTTCTATCTGATACCTAAAAGTTCCGTTCACTATTATATTGAAATAAAAACAGACAGTGAGAATGAGGTCCAAACAATACGGTACTTAGTATTGTTGTAAATGACTTAATTATGAATAAAACTGATTGTTTAAAGAATACTTTAATTTTATGCAAAGTTGTTTAACCTATTTAGACTTTGTATACATCATTTTTTTTATAGGTTTGAAATAAGTTTATAACATAAGTACCAAGTTTTCCAAAAACTATTTCATAAAGTAGCATTTTTTTATCTTACAAGTCAGTAATAGAACTAATTATACGGGAATTCACGCGATCATGCATTAGGTATTTACATACCTTATTTTGCTTGACGTTTCGACCAGGTTACACCGGCCGTGGTCACAAGCAGACTCCAGATGATCGCGTGAATTCCCGTATATTTAGTTCTATTAAATCATGCAACGCGAAAGTTTAAAAGTAAATATTACAAGTCAGTAGTAATTAGTTTCTTCTTTGTTTCTTTTTTTTTTCTTCTGTGCGTCATGGAAGAGACCTTCGCTAAGCAGAGAGACAGTGTAGGTCAAATAAAACCAATAATCTCTCTCTCACATAGATCTGATGTGTATTATAATTAAGTACCGCCAGTAAAAGGTGGTTCATACCTGAAAGGTGGCAGCACCGTGGAAAGCAGGAACCCATATGACGACAATTTCTCACGCAATTCATAAAGCAATGACGTTAACAGCTCTTTTTCTTTTTCATCCTTTTCACCTGGAAATTTAATAAGTTATAGTCAAAAACAAATTAAGCAGTGTTTTGCATTTTTTTTTAATGCAAGCATTTTCTCGTATGGCTACTGAAGTGACAAACAAGCATACGGCCAACCTGATGGCTATTAGTTACCGAAAACCTATAGTCATAGCTGTGTTCTCCAAGCATTGTGGAAGTAATGCCAAGAACACACAATCAAGTCCTCGCCGACCGTGAAGGGAAAAAAGAATGAGAAGGCAATAATGGCTCTCACACTCACCGAGCGATATTCTACTCTACTAAGGTACACTGCACCAGTAATGGACACGGAACCAGTGATGCACATATCTTGTAGAAAAAGAGTAAGAATTAGTTTTTTTAAGTTAGCAATGTTTGACCATAAACAAAATTCATCTAGCAATGTTTGACGTTTTTTTTTTAATTTAGTATTTGAATTTAATTTGGCGGGAGGCACAAGATGCTCCCGCCAAATTATTGCAAGGTGCAAGGTGTTGAAAAATTTTATTCGTGGCTGTTGTTACAAAATAATAGTGAGGTAGGTAGTGTGCCTTTTAATTTATTATAGCTTTATTTAAACCAGAAAGATTTTTGTGCTTGTGTTAAGCTTAAAATTAAGATAAAAACACACTGTGCTAACAAAACAGTGTGTTTTCACCTTATCCGTCTTTCACTGGTCCAAAAAATTAAAGTTTTTATTAGTTAGCAGTGTTCTACATTAAATACAGCAGAAATGTAGAAAACACAGGACCTTTAATTTTTGTTATGTATTGTATTGAAACAATCACTACTATTGATGAAATTGCAAAAATACAACAAATTTGCGATTAAAGTGTCTATTACTGGTGCCTTTTCTTTATATAATAAGTTGTTTACTTACCAGGGTATACCCAGTGAAGATCTAAACCATCGAAGTCATGTTCTCGCATGAAGTTAATTGCGCTGTCAATAAACATGCTTCGACTTGTTGATTCTTGTACCATCTCGCTGAACAAACGCTCTGAACCCTCACCACCCACGCTGATCATTACTTTGAGGCCAGGAATGCGACGCTTCAAGCCGGTTACGATACGATACCCACCTGTTAAAATAAATTTATGTATACACTCAAAAGTTAAAATTCAATGGGTCTTGGATTTTCTCAACAATATTACTTAACATAGTTGGATTGCTACCTACTTGCACAATTTTTTAATAGTAAATCTGGTCAACCTAGATAATTTTTGTTCGGCTCTTTGCATTACGTCATTTGCAGGCGCCCTAATCTTTGTCTCAGTTCACACAAAATTATTATAGACAAAAAGAAACCCTAAACACTTTTATAAATGTGTTGACATAGTTATGACCTTGATGGGATAACTTCTCGGAGAACAAAATTTTGCTGTGTGTTTTTTTTACAGGGCAATCGACAGAATTCTTAAAAGAGTTGTGCACTGTGTCCTATGAGTATAAGGATTGAAGTGATAAAGAAGGCTAATATTTTTATATCAACTTACCTTTAACGATGTCATAATCCTCATTATTAGGACTAACAGAGTACGTATGTGGATGCATAGTAGCAAACGCGTAATGCAGGTGGGTGCACGATGGAGGTACGAGTGCAGCTGTGAACGATAAAGGAGGTGCCCTATATGCAGCCCATGATTGCATGTAGCATACCACGAGACGGCGAGCCGCAGGCACACCCACTGGCTGTTGCATTTCTATAAACAAAACCGTATTATTTATTAACATTTAGTCATTGCTCGTCATAACATGAATCGAATTAATCGTTTTATTGTCGTACACTATAATATATGCTTATTCATTAGGTCTAGTATTATCTATAATTAGCAAATTTTTCCGGTATCAATACATAAACAGACCACTTGTTCCACTCTGACTAACTAAACTGATCAACTGAAACAGATATCAACTGACATCAGTTTCAAACAAAAATATTTTTAGCATATCCAGTGATTGACCACAAAAATTGATGGTTTATACGAGTTATTTCTTCTACTTATTGGAAGTGAAGAGTACGTACCTTGCAAGTTTGCATTTCCCTGTTGCAATCTTTCATCACTACGGCTACCACTGAAAGTAGTATTATGTATTTATTTTCATAAACTAACATGTTTACATAATGCAATAGCATAAAAAATGTGAAAAATCAAATGCAGTTACAATAGTAAGTAATAAATATTACGCAAATCTGTTCCAAGGTTCATCAATAACGGCAGTAAGATTATAACTTATTTCAATAATAATAAAATGTTACAAAGCAGTTTTCATTAAATAAAACACAGTAGTCTTTTTCTAATAGTATATGTATATTAAAATAATTATACGCACTCACTTGTTTAGGTAACTCGCAGCACCGTAATACTTTTTGTATTTGTCAAGATCTCCGACGGAAAAGATGTCTTCAGCGTCCTAAAAGTTATAACAAAATAAAATTAGAATTTTTAAAAGATAAATAATAAATAAAAGATAAATAAAAATAATCTATATAAATTCTAAGAATTTAAGAATTTAAGAATGTAAATATCGCTAACTTTGTCATTTACTACCCCAAAGATGAAAGTAACAAAAATGATATTTGTACCTTATGTATGATAGAGTCGCCAGTAGCACAGTTAATAAGTATGCATGTTAGTCCAGAATCACGCTGCAAGATCTTTTTTTTTGGGTAAAAACAACTTGCGAGTTTTAAAAGTTTGAGTGGGCATAGGTATATTGGTAATAATAGATAACTATTGTATTTACCTCCACTAATTTATAGCTGAATTCAGGCTCTTTGAGACCGATAGGTCGCTTCTCCACAGCGTCTCTTAGAGGTAGTCTTTCGTTTCCTTCATCACGAAGGCTCCTGTAAAGCACATTTATTCATTGAAATATAGTAAGTACATTATACAGTCAGCCCGTGTCCATGGTTGGTGTAATTCGACCGAAACGTCGCGTAAACAGGTATGGCACCTTATAATAATTTTCTAACACGAGTAGACCCGGTTCACAAATATAATTAATTTACATAGCTCATTTTGCTAATGATTGAAACTGGTTTTGTGTGCTAGAGCACGCACACTTTTTGAAATCTTTTATGTAAGATCAGAATCAAGAGTTTATTATGCAAAATTTTAAAATCTAAAGAGCTGTACCTATTTTCCGGCAAATTTCATCTTTGAAAGAAGTCATTTCTTCAGAAAATACAAACAGATATAGTACCTATTTAAAGTGATGAGAAAATAACATGAGATTTACCGCAATTCGGTCATTTACAGTGACATACTTAATATAATGCTACAACGAGACGTTTCGGCATATAAAAAAACTCATGTATTACCTTAACGGTATGCTTTCAACTGAGGCACGTATTGGTGTGGCTAATGGCTCGTGCGTTGGGACCGTTTCGACGACATTTCTTGTGAATGTGGTGGCGCGAGGCGAGGCCTGTGCATACGCACATAACGCCAATGCTATGGCGAACTGGAAAATAGCAAAAATACATACAATAAATTAACTAAAAATTTTCGATAGTGCTGATAGTGGCAGACGAGCAAACAGCTCACTTGATGGTAAGTGGTAACTGTCGCTCATGGACGACTCAGAGTCCCTAGCATTGCTCCTGCCAGGAACTCTGCGAAGCTGCTGCCTACGTTAAAGGAAGTTGGATAGGTGAAAGGATTAAGGGAGATAAAAAAAAGGAAAGGGCGAAAACTGGGTCGCCGGCATACTCACTTACCGAACGAAACGTAATAGTACGGATACTATTACTCTTACGTCGATCTTCTTTAAGAGGTTAGTACTTCCTCGGTCGATTCCAGTCAATTTATGCTAAAACCAGCATAGATCTACTACTTAAACTACTGTACTTAAGTGTTTATTATAAGTCTTAAAGTCTACAAAACATTTAGTTCTCCGGAAAATTTTAATGTACGTGTCAATATAGGAGATTACAACGGATTAGATCACAATAGACATCGGTAGACTGGGCAGTCTACTATTTACTACTACTACTATTTACTAATTTACTGAGTAAGTTAGGGCTAACTTACTCAGTAAATTTAATAGTGAATTTAGACGAATTCCATGTATCAGCAGTTCCAAATCCAGTTTTTAAAGGGCATATGATACTTTTGTATTGTCACAACTAATTTAATATCTGGAGCGTCTGTGCATACATAGGTAGAGCCACAATCTAGATTTTTTTAAATGTATTTACTTCTTTATGTTTGTGTCTTGTTGTGTGTTTTCATACATATCAAAATCATAATTATCATCTCTACTTGAAAAAAAATAAACGCTTAATGTTAGTCCCTTAATTTTTATCTTGTAATTTTATTGCTCTTAAGTGTCAGCTTACACCTTGCCCGCTCTGTTTGGCCACTTTGGACTACACTATATTTTATATACTTCGTTTCGATCACTTCATTAAACTTTTGTTAATTTTTATTCTCAACAAGAGTTAGCTGTCGTGTTTTGCATTAAATTCATGGAGCAGATAGCTCGGAGGCTGTCGACCTTATGCAAAAAACTATTGGTACATCTATGACAATACAAATAGGTATCAATTGCTTGAGGACATTGAAATAAAGCCTGTGACATGTACCGTTAGGGCGAACACGAAAGCGTGCTAATAAAAAGTTACTCTACTAACGTCGGCGTCGTGATGTAAGTGAATCAATTGATGATGTACAAAGGATCCATTAATATGGATTGTGTGTTTTTTCTGTGTTCGGCGCCAAAACTGAAAACGTAAAGTGTAGGCGGTAGAGGTCGGTGACCTATCGATCGAGTATAGCACTTCATCTTTGCGTAATTTACATAACTTGACAGAGTCAAGATCAACACTAAAGACTGGTCCACAAAGTTTGTATGTATTCACATTTTTATATGTTTATTTTTAATATAATGTCAATGCCCGAAATTTGATTTTACAATTTTACTATACTTAATGTATTGTAATCTCAAGCTAAAGTTGTTTGATAAAAAAACATACAGTTAAGTAGTGTAGGTATTCTTCTCTGATAAATCGATATTTATATATAAATAAATTTATCGAAACCAGCATGTTGTATAAGTCATTTTAAAACTAAATTATACTAATAAAAAAGTAAAATAAAAAAGGAATGCCTGTGGTAAAAATACTAAACTTAAACGTAAACAAATGCCAGTAAAACCTTTTGTCACCTAAAGGAACAGGCTTTTAGTATGATTAAGTTTTTTTTTATTCTTCTATTTTAGTTAGTGAATCATAGTTATGTTTGTAAAGTTATTAAAAAAATAACCAAATAAATTATTTAATTAAAGTTGTATAAATTAAAACAAATTTTATAGGTAGATACTTTAAAGGTTAGCGCGGTGTCAATGATATCTTTAAAAACGAAACCAGCCCTCGGATTATAATCAGATCAACCTATTGTTATTTAATTTCTTGTTTTTTATATAAATATTGTTTTATTTTAATTTATTACTACACTTCATTTATTACACTGTACCTAATTGGGTATGGATGCGCCTATGTACGTAAGCACATATCGGGACAATCCCACCCACATGCCCATCCCTGTGACTCCTGTAAGTCAGGATTAACAGTGATATCCAAGAAGAATCACCGACTTTGACACTCGGAAGTCCCGGGGACTGGTAAACCTACTGTCTTGGACCCCGCAACGAATTTTCGTACGGTAGTAGATCCACGCTGATTTCAGCATGAATGGGCCGGATCGTTCGGGAAAGTACTACCCTCTCATAGAAGATCGACTTAAGAGTAGTAGTATCTGTACTACTGCGTTTCGTTCGGTGAGTGAGAGCGCCGGAGGCCCAATTTCCCCCCTTTCCTCTTTCCTCACCTCCCTCATTCCCTTCCCCTAACCCCATTCCCAGCCGCCATAGTGGAGGCCACCATACCAGCAGTTTAAGACGATGGCTTTTGGTATAGTGGCCGCCAATTCTGGATTCCACTGACTGCTTACCATCAGGCGGGGTGGAGTCACTTTCGTAGGCTCTAATATAAAAAAAAAAAAAAAAATTAATCAGAAGTAAAAGTAGGAGTTGGAAATAAAATCTCCACTTCCCTCTATTGCAAAGCGGGAGACAAATTTATTCTGTATAGGGCTATGACCTATAAAAAGAGAGCACCACGGACAAGTAATATTAAGGGACCTATGTGAGCATTGTGAGCTATATCTGATTCCAATAATATGTATGGCAGAAACGCTTAAATGCACGGCAATTCACCCTAGATGACACAAGATCCTCATAATAAACTAGTCCTGATGTAACTTGTAAACTATTTAACATTATCTCACGGTCTTTACGTCAAAGACTACACCCCAAACTCTCCAAGCACATGTAAAATCTCACGTGATATTCCTTTTCGTAGCGAATGTTTAATTGTTTACCAATTTTATCCAAAGTAGGTACCTATAGTTTCTATCCAACCCATTTGACGATACCTAGGTACTAGCAGCAGTCTCCTACAATAAGAAGTGTCCCAATTGCCTGTTGAGTCCTAATATCGTTTCAAGATCCATTTTAGTAATTTATTCTACCTATTTCGTATTCTGTGACGGAGACATGAAATCTATTATCTTTAAAATAATATTAATTTAAATGTAAGCTGTAAAGCTTTGGTTATCAAAATACTTGATTAATACCTTTGTCATGTCTTTTGGGTGTGGGGAAGTTGATCTAATAAATTACTATTAAACGATTTCTAGTACATTGACTCGAGTCGTTCGGAAAATAACACAATTTGCATACAGGCATCAGAGGCAGGTAGTCGGCAGCCTACGGGGTCATCGTCATCATCCCAACCAGTCCAAGATGTTTTCGCGTGACATTTCGCGGCGATTAGGACACGAGTTTTTATTTATTAATTTTGTTTTTGGACTTGGTATTTCACATAATGACTGCTAATTTTCGCAACAATATTTTTGTTGCATTAAACATGCAGCTCATTAATTTTACGGTCGTGAAGTGCATTCAGCACCCTTAAAGTGCTAAAGTGGCGAATTAAATACAAAATTATGTCAATAAATCATTATTAATTTTATCTTTTTAAATACAACTCAAAATAATAATAACAGAACACGTTATGGACATAACTATACCGGGTACATTTCTGGATATCATTTTTTTGGCCGACCAGGAGATGGAATCTGTACTAACAATATTTCTTCAAGTAAAGTTTAATACACAAGTAAGTTTTGTGGCTGAGTAACAATGAAGAAGACCCTCGAAACTTTTTAACAGTTTTTTGTTTATTTTACAGTTTGTTTTACGCAGACGGACTTTTTGTTTTTTAAATAATATATTTTGATTGTTACACATCATACTGAGAACTAACATGATTTTTGTTTTGGATGAAGCTGTTAAAGTTTTAGATTTCAATTTTATAAATAGTAAAATTATCTCTCGGATTTTGAAAAGGCGTTTTCTGACGTTTCACAAAATAAGGCAGCAAGTTTTCTTATAATGTTTATAGATGTTATGTATTAGTAATAAGCTGCGCCCTGTGGCTTCCCCCGCGGAGAAATTGGTATAACTTGGAAACCAGAGTGATTTTCTGGATTAAAAGTAGCCTATATCCGTCTCCGGCACCGATTCTATCTACATAGTATAGGTACCAATTTTCATTGAAATCGGTTCAACAGTTCAGGCGCTGAGTGGTAACAAACACACACAGACATAAATACATACACACAAACTTTTGTGTTTATTATATTAATGGGATAGTCAAATTCTTAAGCTAGTGCATATGGGTTTACGAATCCTCAACCTCGTACATTTATCTACCTATAAATTGATGTCTAGGAAACTCAATGATGAACTAAATGACACTGTGTTTTATGAAGGCCAAAGGAGCGACGCACGCGTGTATGTCCTTGTGTGTGCACTGCATACATAAATGTCAAAGGTAATATAAAGAATCTATTTTTACTTGATACCACTGTTACTATTATACACCTTAGTTCAACAATCTAAGTTTTTAACGCTTTGAACGCCATGCAACCAAACACAATAGAAAATCTATTGTTTAGGGCCACCGGTGACCGACGTGTCGCTTTAAGACTATCAAGGCAGATGAAGAGATTTTCATCAATCCTACTATAATATGAATGCGAAAGTTTGTGTGTGTGTTTGTTACCTATCAGCGCCTAAACGGCTGAACCGATTTCGATAAAAATTGGTATGTACAACGATTCGGTGCCGGAGACGAACATAGCGTACTTTTATTCCGAATATCGGTCTAGTTCTCGAGTTACATTAAATAAACACATACCATGTTTACGCTAATTCGAAGTCGCAGAGCGCTTCTAGTAAACAATAATTTTAACACATTACTTGTAAATAGATCTCCTCAATACAAGTCAAGACCTTAATCCCTTTTCTATCTGTATTTACATGAGTTCATTGATATTATTATTTATTAAATTACAAACGTTTTTTATTAGTGACCAGCTTTTTCCTACAAATACGTCTTCACACATTATTTGCTTTGTAAATACTTAGACTAGCTTCTACAACACCCGTATGTTTGGACTTTAATTTTAAGTAAATAATAAAATTGCTAACAGTATGTGCGATCATAAAACAAATGAAGCAAAAGTTTTAAACCTGACTTGTGACTACTTGTTTTTAAATAACGTACCTAAGTAGTTACTACCTACATGCAAAAAAGCGCGCTTATGCTGGGGTACCTAGTATCTTTCCTATTTTATTTTTAATTATTATTTATTTTTCCTATTTTACAGAGAGCCTATGGATTAATATTAAAAACTAACATACAATGTAAATTCACAAATTGCCAATTAAAAGCTCCCACTACAATTATGTTATGTTAGATACATTATATCCAATTTTTTTACGGAATTTGTATTATACTGCCTATTGTCCTACTAGTTTATCCTATACCAAACAAAAAGATAAAATTATTATGATATTGATTGAGAAAATAAAATAATTAAAGAACTAAATTGAGTCTATCTACGTGCCTTATACTAAAATGAAGTTACAATGTTCCAAATGCATAATAATGATTGACTTATGAATTGTGAGAGCAGAAAGGCTTTCTTTAATTAATAATTACAAGTAAACAATGCATAAATTCTACGGTAATTTATGACTCATGGACGTATCAAACGATGTCACTTGTTTCAACTTCATTTGCAAATTAGTCATTGTGTGATTAAACGACAGTTATAAGAGCTTTGTTAAGTATACATTCGAATTGACTGAGCTTATTAAATATAGTCATGAAAAATAATATTGTTTTGATGAAACTACTAAGCTAGACGTAGGACTAATTCAAACTAGGTGTTCTCTGTAAACCATCTTCAGAAACTGCCAGAAGACTATGTCGACTAATTACAGTAATAACGACTCTTCATTCAAACCCCTAACAATAAATGTAGTTATAAAAAAGTAGACGCATCTTACATATACTGCTATGAGGTCAAAAATGTCTTTCATATTCAATAACATGCTAACCAAATATCAATACATATTGTAGTTTTAAGAGGACACCGACCTAGATCATTTATTTGGTATCGATAATTTTGCGGTTTCTGTAGTTTCATTTTAAATAATACCGCTACATTACATACCATCTTCAATACCTTTAAAATTATTAAAAGTCCCACATACTTATAAATTATTAAAAAGCATAAGTATGTGGGACTTATTGGTGCCGGGAATGTGTACCGAAACGGAAGGATCAGGCGGTAAATTTTCACTGCCACTTCATCTTCCACTATTTCAACAGGTATGGGCGACTTCAAATTGTTCTTTACCTGGACATCAAAACCCAAATACACTCAAGAGTATATCAAAAATAATAGGTATACCACTCTATATACAAACATAAAACACCTTTGTCCCAAGAATACCGGTTGTACACAAAGTGTTTTACTTGGTTTATTTTAATCCCTGTTTTTCGACCTTGCTCCTGACCACGTGTGCCCTACTGCCTTGAATCAGACACCTAGAACACTTAACTTTCCCATATGACTTTATACATTATAACTGGGTATTCATGCCGCGCATATGTAATGAGAATGACTAATGAGCCAAACACTTATTATTTCACTGACGTTTATTTTGGGACTCAGCACATATTTAATAAAAGCGTTAAAGTAGTGTTTAATACTTGAATTTAGGGTTAAAACAGTGAAATTCTCAAACACAATAGGTAGGTCCTCTACTAGATGTAAAAAAAATTGAGTTCATTAAACTTGACTCATAAATAATTGACTATTCTAATAATCTCAGAGAGATATCGACACCTTTGACAGCCTTATTTTATCTCGGATTATACCTAATTTTTTATATTAGTTTAATTTCTTTAAATTTTAATGATTTTATTTATGTTTAAAAATAAAACTGAGAAAAGGTAGTAAAATTTAATTAAGTAAGTACCTTACACTTGAAAAATGTTGAACTCACTAGTTTACAAAAAAATATTTTATATAATAAGGCATTTTTTTGGTACCAAAAAAATGCCTAACTAAAATATAAGAAGACATTAGAAAAACTTACCCATAGTGTAAAATTATGCCCCATGACGGGGTTTGGTAATCTTCGTTGTCAAATTTTCCTGAAAATAAATAAAGAAGTCTTAAAACCACATTGAATGCAGAAAAGAAGAAAACAGTGCATTCATCATCATCATCATCATACCAGCCGAAACACGTCCAGTGCTGCACATAGACCTCCACCAATATTGACCATCTTGGCCCATAATTTAAAAAAAGAAGGAAATAGTGCATATAAATAAATAAAAAATGTACTATTTTCTATAATTTCCTTTATTTAAAAAATAATTTTTGTGATTTTTATGTCGAACTAACCTGTTTTATTAAATCCAATATACTCGTAGTTATGTCGAAGATAAACACTACCCTTTGGTCCTCGAAGATGCGCGGGTGACGCGTGTAGTGCGACTGATCAGGCGGCGCTCGCCGTACCTAGTGTTAAATACCCCGGTGTCATCGAGAAACACGCACTCACTTGTGCAGGTATCATTTATACTTAGGTACTTCACTACTGAGATGAAGCTTATAGAAAAGCTCATAGCTCAATTAGAGTTAGCTCTAAATCTATAGAATCTTAAGTAGGTATCTAATTGGAACGTACTCGTGGTATCTACATTTTAGATGTTACAAAGATAATAAAAATTACTTACTTTTATAAACAAGAACAAAATATTCGAAAATAGTTCGATTTTTATTATTTTCGTTTCTTATTTGTTAATTTTTGATACATTTCATGTAGTGATCTGTGGTAGTTAATTATTAATTATGTTATGATAGTCAAAAACAATTATTGTATGTATATACTTTTGTATTTACACCAAAAACGCAAAGGTTAAAAACACTACTTTATAAAGTTATTATTGCATAACTTATTTTCTTTTGTATTTGAAATTTTAACTTTTAATCTTTCAAAATTTGGTTTATATAAATTTATGTTTATAGTTACCATATGGTAAACGAAATAGTACCTTATCTTGACATAATATGAAACCTAATGTGTTTTTCTAGATATTTTGGTATACTGTAATGTATCAACACTTTCAGGGACAGTAAACGTATATGGCCGTGATGACAATAAAACATCTATTTTGTGTACTGTAGTGTCCATGATAGGGTTAAAAGATTTCAACGCGCTTACATTAATAGCTAACTACATAATTTTTAAACTCATTCATTTTAGTGATTACTTAATCACTTAGGTATATGCATCGATTTATGGCATTCATATTTAGCGATGTATTCACAACGAAGAAAAACAATTAAGGAACCTTTGTACTCTGTGGAACCAGAACTTAAAAAGTTTATGGCTGATTAATAGGCCAATTCCCAATTCGCCTTGAGCAAGCGTGGTGATTAATGCTAATGTCTTCTCTATATTAAATGAAAAGAGTTTTTTATCCAGTTATGAGAACATAATTGACTGAGTTAAATATTTTTGCACTTAACTATTTTTAAGCTAATTTACGATATTTAGTAATGTACCTATATAAGTTTTCTATTTCCTCTACAGGTTTAAAAGCTAATTCAACGAAAATTTAAAAGTAAATAGGTATTAGTTTTTTAAATTTAAACACTACTCATAAAAACGAAAGAAATTAATTGTAAAGTATGTTTATTCTTCGGAGAATTTCTAAAACTTTATATTTATATTTATTTTATTAAAATTGTTACCTAATAGCTTATTTACAGCACACGGCTAATTTGTTAGTGCGCGATATGTCTTAAAAAAACTGTCTTATATATACATTTTATACAATGGTGTAAACAAGCATAGAGTACTTCTTACCTGATGGGAAGTGGTAACTGTACCCTATGAACACGGCTTTGTTTTCTAAGCATTGCAGAAATAAAAGTTAAAAACACAACCACGCCATTACTGACAATGTAAAAAGAAATGGGCGATGAAGAAAAAGAAAAAAGGAATAGACTATATTTTATTTCTAAATGTTTTATGAAACTTAGGGATGTAGTTAATTATAGAACATAATATTATTAATAAGTTTTAGTATAACTTATTAATTAACAAAACTCTAAATAAGCACTAACTTCAAAGAAATTTGTAGGTATACTTACTGGTATTCCTAAAGTTGATATCTTTAATTTAAATTTATATCTCTTATCAGTCTGTTATCTTTTAAGAAGATTTTATTGTTCCTGTTTCGCCATGTACTACAGCTCGTTTTATGTAAAGTGTTAGACCGTTAAATATAAGAGACAGTCATTTAAATAAGAATTCAAGCTATTAGATGTATTTACATCATTATTTTATAACTCATTTTCATTTTATTACGATGGAGTAGTTTGTGTCTATAATTTAATAATGAGGTAAAGAGAAGTAGAGTATAAAATTAAATTATAAATGAATCAGTCATATAAACAATACCAACTCTTTGTTGCCTAAAGGATCAGTTTAATGAAAACTATGAATAAAGATGTCTACCATAATTCATAAGTAAGGGTGTATTTATTACTAGCTTTATTAACGCGGTTACACTAGCGCGCGGAAAGCTGAGCATAATGTTACATAGCCTATAAACCTTGCTCGAGAACTGGGCTATCATACGCAAAAAGATTATTAAATCCGACTAGTCGTTCCAGAAATTAGCGCGTTCAAACAAACAAACTATTCCGTTTTAATATAATAGTGTAAATACGTCTAGAATTCTAGTATGTACTTTTGGAAATTGGAAACCATGTGCAAGGTCTATGTTCTACAGAGGCTCTCCTAGAGCTCTGAAGTAATAATGATAATGGAAGGAAAATAACAAAAAATATAGAGTTATACATAACGGAACACACTTTATGTAGGTATGAAACGTAAATAGAATAGGATCTTTAGCAGTCAATAAATAGACACATTATAAAATAAATTATAATAAATCTTTAAAACGAATGAATTGATGTAATAAATAAGGAGAAAAAATGGATGTTCAAAAAAGACAATATAACTCCTAAACATAATCTCATTCAGCGATGTTTTGGGTGCTATGAACTAAAAATATAATTTATTAACCTGTTATGGAGCCTGTTTTCCATGTCTTGATTTCGTCAATCTATACGTATAATATGCTATAATAAACTCGTAATAAGTTACACTAGTTTGTGATAGTTTTTATGAATAGTAGTAGCAAGCGGCTGCCTACTTCGATGTCAAGTAGCTAACCTAACCATCGTTTATGGACCTCGTAACCATCATAAGCACAACTGTTGGTGAATACCCCAGCAGCTCCGCCCTAAATAAAAAGAAGACACTATAATAGGTAAACTAATGACCTGATGAAGATAACAAAACTTGGGAGAGGATTATGTCCAGCAGCGTGGACAGCCTCTGCAGCCAAAATGTCTTCTGATATTACGGCCAACACATAAACGATTACCACATATATATATAAGCAATAGAAAAAGGTAAGCAATAGAAGTGCTACTCTATCTCTCCTAATATACTTAACCAACTCAAAATTATTTAGATCACATGAGTGGTGCTTCTGAATCTTAAAAGCCAGTTAAATATAAAGGGAGAGCCATAAACTCAGGCCACTCTTTTTAATCGCCAGAATGTTAGCGGAGCACAATTTGATTACGCCACTTTGGCAGGTTGTGCGCTATTCTCTTAAATCGGTTATACGGCCACTCTTATCGTCATCGTGTTATCAGGACGTCGGTTGGCCTTGTGACTGTGAGGGATCTGCCTACGCTGCTACTTGCGGTTCGTAGTCACCACTCGAGAACCTTTCTGTCATAATGGTCATCAATTCAAGAATCAATTCTTGAATCATCTTATCAGCCGAAAGACGTCTACTGCTGGACATAGGTCTTCCCCAATTCTTGCCACTTTGGCTGGTTGTGAGTTCTCCGTCATCCATCGGTTGCCCACCACCCTTATCAGGTCGTCGGACCTCAGAAGAGTTTTGTAGCATAATTTTATACCTCACACTCAAATGAGTGTGAGGTATAAAATTATGCTACAAAACACTCTAAATAATAAACATTATTTAGATCTCGTTATCTCAATAATAAGTTTATAAAGTATCACTCATGTGTATCACACGACATTATGAACATCGAGTTAACCAAAAGAAAATGTCAGCCAATTAACATACAACGAGCTGACCAGCTAGAGCCGTGACAAAAACTAGCAAGAATCTAGCACTACTGTTTTTAATCGTTTGATTATTACAATCTTTCGTCAGTTCAAGTAGCGTGCAGCATCTTTGCAGCAAAAAATTCTAAATTCCATAGGTCACAATCAATATATTCAATATATTTCACATCTTTGTCTGCACTACATTATAAAGGTAGGTTTTAATTGTTTCGTTACAATTTTAGAATATTCGGCAAGTGATAATATATCCCATAAATAAAATGCCTGGCCTACACTGAAAAGTTAGATGTTGACAAAAGAAATCAGCACTTAGCACTTATCTCTAACCTCTAGACAGAACTCGGAACAGCGCAGTGCGGTGGCCCTCGTAGTTCGTTTACTACAAAACCTAAACTGTCTTAATAGTATGTTTTCTTCTGTCTGCTTCTCTGCTTACTTCTTCAAAACCACACAACTAACTTTGATACCGTTTTCCGGAAGGTTCACTGTAGGAAAAGGCCTCTTCTCGTACAAAGAAGGCATGAACATTGATCGCGAAGCTTGCTAAAGGCGGATTGGCGATTTCAGACTTCCTCAGAAGTCCAGGTTTCCTCACGATGTTTTCCTTCACCGTTAGTCACAAATCTCTAAGAAAAATCATGAACAAGAAAAAATTCATATTATGATTTGAAAAGTCGCATTTGTACTTGCCCGGATTCGAACCCACCACCTCGTGTTTACGAAGCGGCTGCCTAAATTCAACGTGATGGTCCGAAAGAGCCTTTTCCACTAAGCCATTTAAAATTTCTGCACGGTTTTTATGTAGGTATAATTAATTTAAAGATTTTATTTGAAATATAAATATTAAAACGCCTACAACCAACTAGTTGTAAAAACTATATCAATGCCTTTTGCTATTTATAGTGAATGAAGTGTTAAGATAGGAAATTAATATTGAAAGACATTACAAATACATACAGCTGACATACTTACCTTTTACTTTTATGATAAGCTGATGGTAAAACACATTCGTGAAGCACTAATTTTCACACTTTTCACCTATTGAAACTCTACTGTCAACATACTTGTACATTCCGGTACCTTCACAATAAAAATAAAGGCTTAAGAAACGTATAATATTATTTACTGGAATAGAGAATGCAGTCACTTTATGTATTAAAATGTGCCTAGATATAAATTTTTGTACCATAAGTAATAAATATTATAGGTAATTTTTAATTAATTGAAGCGGTAGTCGCAAAGTTCTGACGGATGATGACTAGTAAACAGCTCAGTGGTCATCAGGTGTAGTCGTCGCGTAGGTACGTGGTGTCGTGGAACGTTGGCTCTTCCATAATTACTATGCATATTGCGTCTCTTCCTTTCTTGCCGCCAATGTCACCGGCATTGTTTACTGACACGACAGTCGCCGACGATACCACCTAACTGTACACATTAGCTAAATGGACCCTGAAATTGGCAATGCCCTTGTTTCAAATATGACCTGAATAAATAAGCTAGTTTTTAAGAATTTTTATTTATGTACCTACATACTTACTTTTAATAACACAAATGTCTCAATATCAAAATCCTGTGTTTTCATTGGATCTATTTTCACGTATTTATTTAAAAGATTGATAATTTGACAATAATTAAGTCAGCTTAGCACTACCGTAACCTACTCGTAAGTTCATTAATGTATATAAACAATTAACAACTTAGCTGATATTGTATAATAATAAGACTGCTGCTATAAGCATACGCTAGATAAGGGTTGTTGTTTTTTGTCAGTTTTCGTCTATAAGTTTTTGCATTGTAATTTGGATCATCTTGCCCTTTTAAAGAAGAAATCGTAACCGGTATCTGTATACTGTTTATTGGACGGTTGTGTGCAGGCGTTGTAGGACAGCAAGGGGGGCTTGATGCTGCCGGGCGTTGGCCGGGAGCACCCCGCGAGCTCTGTGTTCATGCTCAAGGCAAAGTTCATGGCAGGCCGTTGGCATTTATTGTATGATCCGTCAACATTCGGATGCTCTCGCCCACACAACATACGTTCACGGTTTGAAATGCAATTATATGTTGATCCCAAATGGTCCATTGGCATTTCTAACGTTTGCCATTTTTTTATATTGTTATTGTAAAGTCGCAAATAATAACAGGAAACTATTTTCGATTGATCTAAGTAGTAATTACTTACTGACCGTAATTTCGGAACGTATTGATAAATGTACCCTTGTTTAATTTAATGTAGTTATGTTACAAGTTACCAATGTTTTACCTACTGAAAAAAAAACTAGTAGCCACTAACTTCATAAATATATCTTTATTGTCTTCCGTAACATTTGTGTTAAACAAAAACTTACTGCACAAGAGAACAAGCTCTAAGTCAAAAGGAACTTTAAAAGTAACCTGCTAAGGTATACTTAATCAGACTCTCGAAGCAAATACTTATGGATCATTTAGATGTTTGCCACGGGTGGACATAATTATGTAGGTACTTAATGGAGAGAAGATGACAAAGTAGGTAGGTACGTACATCAATGTATCTACGACTCATAGATTACTACTTTATATATACTTTTGGTGTAATTAAAGGATTTTATATTGTTTACAGTGACGGCAGGGCCTGGGTGAGAAAGGGGCGCCAACATTGTCGATAGCTAGTCAATCCCATAGATTTTTTAATCTATTCTATGAATTGAATAGAAATCTATGCCACTTATCTAGAGCCTAGGTGCTAGGGGTCCGTACGTATAGCCAACGCAGTTATTACTATAAACATCAATATTCGGTGTAGTTTTCATTAAAGTATTACACAATTTGCTCAGAATATACGTTACTGTAGTAAGAGAAAGTATAAAATAAAAGTATATGATACTAATGTATTTGTATAACCTCTGACGTACCTACATTGTTTATTGATAAATAGTTATTATTGTGTAGGATCAACCTTTGCTGTTATATAATTTACATACATAACGATAATATTAGGTTTCTGGTCCAGGTTACACATTTACTTGAAGTAGGTAAGTTTAAATAGGCGCGTCTCGTAAAAAAATGTATAGGACGAACTGTACAAAATTATTTAAAAATACTAATACCAAGATTTTATTAAACTACTAGCTGTGCCCGCGACTTCGTCCGCGTGGAATAGTGATTTTAGGCAGCATTTTTTGGATATATCTTTTGGTTTGTTTTGAATTATAAACATCTTCGTTTAGGTGAATAAGGAAAATCTTTACAGTAAATGCTTCTCTATATACGATATTAGACGTATAGCCATCGGGAATCAAAGCCATACAGGCTGCTAGAATTACTTACACGTGACAAATCCACATAAAGCTGATCATGCGAAAAACAGCTAATATTTAGATCCACACTCACAACATTTAGTGTCTGACCTTAGGCTTTATTAATTGTCATCGCGAAACATAGGCTCACTGGAAACTGAACTCGTTTAAAACTAAACGAGAAATTGTTTGGAATGAGAGGAATCCGAGGACTAAAAACGCTATAAGGTTTTTTTTATATATTAGCCTGCCAAAGTGACTCTACTCTGCCTGATGGTAAGCAGTCAGTGGAATCCAGAAGTGGTGGACACCATTCCAAAAGCTAAACTGTACTGGTATGGTGGCCTCCACTATGGCGGCTTAGTGAGATGCTTTTTCACGCCCCGCTTAAAAGACCCAGGATCAAAGTTAGATGGAAACTCATGCGCTGCAAAGAGTTATACAGGCTTTAATTGAGCGACAAAGGTATGAAGTGCTCAACCGTTTGGTTCGAGACCCTTTAGATTGCACTGTGAAAGGGTAGCACTTCAGTCCCGCGCGTGTCGTTCTGGATAAAAAGGGAGGGGGGTAGATTTAATTTTAAGAGCTATTGAGAAGACTGTCCGTGGTAAAGGCGATAGAAGACGGCCATTGAGAAGGCAATGTCTCTTCGCAGCTGTAAAGGCTCAAGTGGCCTCCGGGCTTCTGATGATACGGACTGCTCGCAAAGGGCCCCCGTACCCTCTCGAAAATGGTCGCCGGGTCCCACTATCCGGTCACCAACCTGGGTTAGGGGAGTGAGAGAAGTGAGGAAAGAGGAAAGGGGGAAATTGGGTCCGCGGCACTCTCACTCACCGAACGAAACACAGTAGTACGAATACTACTACTCTTACGTCGATCTTCTATGAGAGGGTAGTACTTCCCCGAACGATCCGGGCCATTCATGCTGAAACCAGCTTGGATCTACTACCGTAATACTACGGCTAGGTCTAATTGGGCCCCTTTACAATGCCGCGGTCGTCCAGCGGCACCACCGTTTATACGGGTCTCCCTGGCCGGTGGGTTGACCCACACCACCCACACAATGACTCCACGGATACTCAGCTCGTCCCACACATGCTGCGAGGATTGTCTTCTCTGCATCAGTTAGGCCTCCGGCTCTCGCACTTACCGAACGAAACGCAATAATATGGATAAAAGAAAAAAGAAAAGAAAAAGAAAAGAAAAAGATTTATTTTTGTACACCAAACAAAACACACTTAAATTATTACAAAGAAAAAATAAAACTAAATCAGAAAATAATGTAAAAAATAAAAAATAAAAAAAATAAAAGAATAAAATAATGCTCACTGGCAACACCACATTCCCCAGATGTTTATGTACGAATTAACAAAAAGTCAGTTTGTCAGTGAGCAGATTACAAAATTATACATGAAAAAAAATTATATACTACTACTCTTACAACGATCTTTCGAAACCAGCGTAAATCGACTACTACTATTTCGTAATTCTCTTTACTTTCACCTATTCCGTAATGAGACGTGTTAACAAACATGTTTTTATCACAAAAAATAAAAATAAAATAAGTCCAGAAAAATATAAATCAAACTTTAATTTACATTTTAACTGATAAAGTATTTACATTTTATTTTAATACAGAAATAAGACGTGTTAACCTAACTTAAAAACACTAACAAGCTAAATACATACCACATGTATGACGTGATTATTTAAATTGGCATAACTTTTTTATTTATGAACCGATTGACATGAAACAAACACTAAATGTTAAGTGAAGCTTACCACAATGTATCAGTGAAAACCAAATTTGAATCGGATAAGCCGTTTTTGAGATTAGCGTGAACAAACACACAGACAAACAGACAAACAGACAAAAATTGTAACAATCATTGTTTTGGGTTTTATTTGCGTTGATAAAGGTCCCAATAATATTTTTTCTCATATACAGAGATATTTCCCATGTACAGACAGCGACCGGTTACATTTTTATTATATGTATAGATATAGATTAATCAGCCGCTATTTCAGTATACCATAGTATTACCAAGAGGTATCTAACATTGGTGGGTCTACGAGCACTGGACCAAAGTAATCATGCATTTTGGTTTAGGACGTGAATTAAAAAAGTCTTGTCTAAAAATGCTGCAATAAAATTCTGTCACTGTAGTTTCCTTGAATTTTGCTCGTGGACTTTCTTTCACCTTCTGGTGGACTACGGCCACTACGGGTAACAAATATATTTTCTGCAAATCTATGGATTTTGAGAAAATTTTCTCAAAATCCAGAGATTTTCATTTTCTCAAAATCCGTACATACCTCTGAATTAACATTTATAATTAATACGATATGCCCGAGTCCTTGTGATTATGAGAAATCATTCTCAATACTAATTTCACGCACAAGTTTTTTAGTTTTCATTCATTAGTGATGTGCCGACTAGTCGGTAAAGCCAACAATCCGGCCAATATCGTAGCCGCCACTATCCGACAAAGAGCATCGGCTTCTTATTTTGTAGGTATGTATTTCTAACTAATATGTATTTTCATTTTGACATGATTCAATTTTAATATAACTTTTTCGCTATAATTAAAACTAACAATATCTTCACACAAAAATATTTTACAGAAAAACACTTTTCTGATCCTTCACTACATAGTATAAAACAAAGTCGCTTCCCGCTGTCTGTCCCTGGTTTTGGTGCAGGTTTAGAGGAAGGTTTATATGTATATAACATGCATAATATAGTAGAGAAAAACTGATAAATTTAGATGTTTTTAATGTGTAGTCGTAAATAAACAATTTTTTTGCGCTTACATTGCAACGCTGGCTAAACCCTACAAGATAGATCAATATAATGTACCTATAGTATTATACACCTTAAAAAGGTCTATAAAAAAGTCCGCTATAGTATATGTCTATCTCTAAGGAATAACCCACAATAAAGATTTTTTTATCCTTTACTTTTTATGAGAAATAATGGCTTATTTTCGAAGCGATTTTAAGCAATACAGCATAAATCCTTATCAAATTACTAATATACCTTAAATACATTGTGCATTTAATATAAATCAATAATGCCCTTTGCAACATGTAATTTAAATAAATATTTTCAAAGATATTACAGATTAAAAATGCAGGGAGGGATATAGCGGCAGCGGGCCGGCATTCTGTAGTAAAATTAAATCTACAGAATGTGTAAATACAACGCTCACAGCATTTATTTTTCTTCGCACGGGTAATGCTGATACTAAATTATAGTATCAGTATTGCACTCGTGCGAAGCCGGGGCGGGTCGCTAGTACAAAATAAAAATCAAGAAACAAGGCGATGTATACAAAATCGAATCATATTTCGACACGTTCGCAAGAGGCGTTTGCAACTTCTGCGTGATTCAGCAGTAAGCGAAGCGTTACGGAAAACCTCGAAACCTCGACTAGTCGGCTTCATTACAACTGACTAATCGGCTAGTCGGCCAAAGTTATAATCGGCACATCTCTAGTTTTTATTCAGTACGTTCCGCTTTTACAAAATGGTGGCGCTTATCACGATTTTTTTCATTAAGTAGGTACCTACAAGTAATGACTGTATTTTAGGGATGTAACGAATATTCATTAGGTATTCGTATTTTAATTCAAGCCACGCATATTGGTTTATTGATATGCAAATATAGAGATAACGGTTACCAGGCATTACTCAAATATTAGCATTCCAAGAGATTCGTGACTTAATAATCTTGTAGTTCATGTCCAAATCTTTCTCTACCTCACGAAGTCACGTTTAACATCAGTTTTAAGAGCATTTTGGATCTACTTGTTGAAGTCTAAGGTTGACTATTATTAGACTTACCTATGATTTGAGTTTAATTTGTAAAACCTAACCTGTGGAATAGTGTGCTATTATTCAATATAAGATGCTATATCAAAAAATCCCGCAAATATTGTATTACTTCTTCATGTCACATAGGCCACATTGTCAAAATATGGTTCGGTAATAAAAAGCTCGAAAAGTAGATAATAATATTGCATTATGCTATATTATTTTATTACCAATTGCTTAAACAGGTATAAAAGTAACCTAATAGTAACGTTCAATAACAACAATATATTATGAAAATAGTAGGCGTCTTTAACTCTTATCACTTTGTCCAGTTGTTTTCAATACTTACAATTGACATGATATCAGACTCCGGTGCCTGCGCGTGTTCATTAGATCAATAGTTAGTCGTAAACAGTACAGCGTTAGTGGTGGACGTCACATTAGTTATTGTACAATGGTTGTCACCGAGCGTCAGTTGTTTTTAAGTAGCCGTGTAGTTACTGATAGCGTTATAATAGTAAATGGCGGGGTACTTGTCGACGAAAAAGGTGTTATTGAGAAGATAGTTACCAAAAACCAAGCGGACGATATTATAAAAGAAAATGATGGCAAAATTAAGGTAAGGAATATTTAATTAAACACTAATTACGATACTTACGATTGCTATATTAGAAACATAATTAAATGTATTTAAATGCTTGAGTGGCAAGCCGGCCGGGTCGGACGAAGTTGTTCTATAGAGAAATGCTCAGCTTTATACCGCTACCGCTTGCACCATATCACATTATGACCTACATACCAGGCAGGTCCTTTGTATTTAATTTATATTTCCTTTTTAAGTAAAAGGTGTAGTGATGAACTTATTGTATGTAAGACTCATACTCATATTGAGATACTATTATGTCATAACTTTAAAATTATTATCAGAAAATGTCAATGTTAACCAGTTTTTAATCAAAAATTACGTCTCGTATGAAAATAATAACAGTCTAAGCGAGTATAGTCGTCAAAGTAGCCTTGTAAGTTGTTGGCCTTTGTAATGACCTACTATTTCAACCAGCTAAGTATAATAATTACGTACATAATTAAGACATAATTGTATTGTTCATGTAATCACAACAAAGCTTTTCTTTCGTATTTACAGGTTGTGAATGGAGGGGATCTGGCCTTGATAGCAGGCGTAGTAGATTCGCATGTACATGTGAATGAGCCTGGCCGCACAGCATGGGAAGGATTCCGTACAGCCACCAGTGCAGCGGCTGCTGGCGGGATTACGACCATCGTAGATATGCCACTGTAAATATGATATACCCTTTAAAAGAGATCGTAGAAGAGTCCTATATTCAGTTGTATTTTGGCTGAAATGATGATAAATCAATCTCACTAAAGGCAAAGGCCTCTTTTTATACAGAGGAGGCATGAGTATTGATCGTTACGCTTATAATGATAAATGGTAATTGTTCTTCAGAGGGACAATTACGTTGCCTCGCCTTACAGTAAATGATACCGACTTGTCCTAGATTATGGTCTTAGGTTGACAAATTACTTAGTCATATCTCTAGCTTTTGCCCGCAGCTATGTCGCATTTTTAATACAAACTTTCATCCCCTATTTTAACCCATCAAGCCATTTTTCGCAATAAAAGTTAGTCTATGTAGTTTCTTAAGGTCTATTCTAGCTCTATACTAAATTTCATCAAAATCAGTTTACTGGTTTAGGCGTGATCGTGTAACGTGTAACAGAGTGACAGACAGAGTTTGTTTAATTTGAACTAGAGCTATCACTGTGTCCTACCTGTCTAGTGCTTTAATGTTAGAACAATGGTATTAACTGTTTATATATTTTTGAAATCAGAAAATTATTAAGTCACTCATATAAAATACCTCATTATAAATTTAAGAGTTAGACTCTTGTCGGTGGAACTGATGTAATTCTCGTCACTTCTCTCGGTCTAGAGCCACTACCTTTACTTGACGAGATGACAGCAGCACTTGGATTATTCGTGGTCATTCTTTACCTAGCCTTCTTTCTGGCATGTCGTATTATGTGGCCAATCACCGTCATCATAAAAATACCTATGTATTATCATCTGAAATTTCTCAAGCACAAACAAACCTTAAGATATGTACCTTAGCCGAAAACAAGATAAAATACTTGTTGAAATTATGTGAATGCGCTTACAATTCCCACGGATATCAAGAAATGAGACTAAAGTATCGGAGACGGAGATAAGACGCTTTATTCATTGTGCTTGAACTACACATAAAAACAGCTTTTTTATGTTTATTTACAGAAATTCCATTCCACCAACTACGTCGGTTGAAAATCTTAAAACGAAAACTTCTTCTGCTAGAGGCAATGCTTATGTGGATGTCGGCTTTTGGGGCGGTGTTATTCCTGGAAATGAGGTAGATAATAGAAAATTAGATACAATACTTACATTCGTTGCTACACTTGCTACTGCATCTTTACTATTCCAATTTTACATTTATTATTTTAGAACGATATTATTAACAATAATAGTTTTATTTTCAATTTTATAGGAATCTCTTCGTGACCTGGTGAAGGCTGGTGTAGTGGGATTCAAATGTTTCCTATGTCCAAGCGGGGTAGATGAATTCCCCAACGTGAGTTCGGAAGATTTAGAAAAAGCGTTTGATGCACTGGAAGGAACTGGATCCGTTTTAGCTGTAGGTATTTCAAAACAAATATAAATTTAATATAAACATTCAATAAACAAGATTCTAAAATAGAATATTACATTTTAGTTTCACGCTGAAATGGAAGACGACAAAATCGAAGAACCCACAAAAAAGAAAATTAAAAAGAAAGGTATGATTTTTTTTAAATATTGCTTCAAAGAGTTTGAGACTTTGCAAAACCGGTCTTAACTTATCTCAGATACACTTGCCAAATGTTATTCAGATTAAATTTGGCAAGTTTAATATTCGTCACAATTTCACCCAAAAGACTTTTATTGCTAGACTTAGGTCTAATGTTTAGTATGCCCTGTATTGTATTGTATTATATGGAGTAAATAATATTACATTTTTAATAAATAGTAAGTTTATGAAAAATAGAACTAGGCAAAATATTTTTAATAAATTTACTTCTCAGACAAATATTAGGAGCGCTGTTTATTTTTATACAAACATTTTACGCGGTTATTTTACGGAACTGATAGTAGAGCTACGAGTAGGTTAAAAAGAAGTTTTTTAATTAAGTCAATAATATCAATTTAAATTATAACTTCGTATGTTTCAGATCCCGAAGAATACAACACGTACTTAGAATCGCGGCCGCCAAACATGGAACTGAATGCTGTGTCACTTATAAAAGATTTCGTCGATAAAACAGAGTAAGTTATATTTTAAGTAAGTTAATATGACTTTAGAAAGAATAAAGACATATGAAAAAAATATAACACCAAGTTTGATCCCAACTAATTACAAAAAAGGCTAACCAAATTTAATTAACAAATCGAGGTATGAAGTAGTCAATTTATGTCTGTACAAAAAATATTGCATCTATCATGATAAGTTTATACGGCAAACAAAACGGTCCAAGAAAAACAAACCAGAGAGAAATAAGGGTAACAATGGAATGAGTATATTGATGTGTACAATAATATACCTATTATGAAAAAATATTATAAATCTTACCGAATCAATTGCATTCTACATTATATTTATCACGCCAATAGAACTAATATTTTCAAATACATAAATTACTTACTACATTTACCTGACACCACTTATAAGTATGTATTTTCATGATATTGTTGAAAATACTTGATAAATAAATTATATGATGCAAATCAAACTGTCATTTAGCAGCAGCAGCACTGCAAGTAGCAGTAGGTAAGGTAGTAGATCCACGCTGCTTTCAGTACGAATGGGCCGGATCGTCCGGGAAAGTACTACCCTCTAAGATCGACTGACGTACTTCTGCATTTCGTTCGATGAGTGAGAGCGCCGGAGGCCCAATATTCCCCCTTTCCTCTTTCCTCACCTCCCTCATTCCCTTCCCTTAACCCCATTCCCAGCCGACATAGTGAAAGCCACCATACCAGCATTTTAAGACAATGGCTTTTGGTATGGTGGCGACCACATCTGGATTCCACTGACTGCTTACCGTCAGGCGGGAGGGTGGAGTCACTTTGGTAGGGTAATATAAAAAAAAGGCAAAACAGCAGAGGTTAAAAATTCAAGTCCTATAAATCTGTAAACTATCTCTCTTTGAATGTCTTTTGATTACTTATATTCTATAAATACACAATTTAATAAAAATTATCCTTATTAGCGTACGTGTACACGTAGTACACGTGTCATCAGCAGATGTAGTGCCATTACTCGTGGAAGCTCGTAAGGCTCGTGTTGCTAAGGGCCACGAGGGATGGCATGCTGGCGTCACAGCCGAGACTTGCCACCATTATTTGACGTTCAGCGCCGATGAGATACCGAATGGCAAGAGTGAATACAAATGTGCACCACCAATTAGAGATAAAGCCAATAAGGTAATTACCTACTTTTGTTTTAAATGACCCCAGTTTTAATATTATTAAAATGTAAATTTCGATTCACTTAAATCGATAACTAACTTCTTCTTCTTCATAGCGAGTGGTTTGTGGTCAACCAAGTGTCATAATTTGTTCAGGTCACCCATAATTTTATTAATTAATTAATTATGTTAACTAACTAGTAATTGGTAATAAACCATTTCCCAGCAGTTGGGACAGTATAGGTTGAATAAAACTGAGGTTCCACTGAGGTCACACTGAGGTTATAAATTTGAATTTTCGTCGGAATTTTATTTTTTTCATACAAATGTAAGTTCACAGAATGTAGGGGTACACCATCTACAGCGTCGAGATCTACATTGATCAGAGAAAAACATTAATTTAAAAAAAATGAATATACTCCGAAAACTGACCCTCAGCCACATACTAATTTAAATAGGCTGCAATTACACTCAACCAAATTGAATAATTCAGTGATTTTTAGCGTTAGTTCAAATACCCAACTGATACATAAAACTATGTAGAACATGTGGATGAATAAAATTGATAATTATGTTTATTACTATTAAAAAAAACATGTAGTCTAGGTTTCCTTACGATGATTTCCTCATAACATAATCTCAAGTTAAATTTAAAAAACACATTTCATAAGAAACAGCAAAATACAATAACCAAAGGAGAACTATTAAAACTGCATCACATTAAATCTTTGCCTGTGTCAGTATCATTAAATCGTTTTCTTATCTCGTTTTACTTACTACTAACAGTTCTATTTTGTTGTAGGAAAAATTATGGGAGCATCTGTTGGATGATAATTTGGACCTAGTTGTGTCAGATCACTCACCTTGTACTCCTGATCTGAAATGTTCAAATAATCTGGAAGCCTGGGGCGGCATTTCATCCGTACAATTTGGTGCGTAAAATAGCCCTTAATAGTTATAATTATCAACTACCTACATAGATCCAACGAAAAATGTTGTCAAAGTACAGAATGTATCTCTAACTTGCACCTATTATATTTTAGCTCTGTATCACCTATTATAGGTTGACTGGTAGAAATAATCTAAAGGTCTATAAATGTTGTATTTTTTTTAATATTTTTTTTTTTAATAATCTAACAAGAATTGGTGAAATATATTATTATGTAATTTGAGTTCCCATTTTCATATAATAAGTCAAAAGTAGAACGTAATTTTTTTGATAGCCTAGATAATTTTGTATTTTGTAATCAATAAACCAGGCAGCAATTTTTTGCAACATACCTAAATATAAACATAGTCTTTATTGCATCATCACGAACATTGTAGTACATGGAAATTTACAAAATAAATGTGCTCTAAAACTACAATAATAGTGGTGAGATATGTATTCCTAGATAGGTTATTTAATAACATATGTTAAGGAATACAGTGCCGTTTCTTTTGGATAATTATATTATTATTTATTTATTTATATATTTATTTATTTTATTTCTTAAAATATATAAATAATATAATATATATATATATATATATATATATATATATATATATATATATATATATATATATATATATATTTTATATTATTAATACCGTACGCAGTATCTAGTATATTTAAACGATTGATATTTCAACTTTGTGACACAGTTTTAGGGCAATGGCATTTAGAGTGACACGTTTAACTAGATTTATCTTGAAACGAGACAGGGCTGTGAGATACTAGATATTTATATATATAAAAGTATACTTACACGAAGTTTAAGAGTAAAAATAATTAACTATTAAATAAAATAGACTGTCTTCTAATAGTGTACACTGTAATCAGATTGCCTGAAAAAGATTTTCAACATTACATTTTCTTCATATTTATAGACTTTTTGCCGAAAGAAATTACGTAACTATTGACATTTTGCGTTCTAGATCTTAAATTGATTCTGATGCCATCGATCACCTGCTATTTTTGTCTTCAAGTTTCATGAATAATACATACTAGTTATTTATCATACTCACAATATAATTATTTACTTGTTAAATATTGAAAATAGATAAAAAAGAACCTCGTAATCGCTCGCGTCTTTTTCATCTGTATTACCTACTAAGGGTCGGCTTCCAGACATCAGTCAAAATGAGCAGTTGCTCACTTCAGTCAGAGTGAGCTATTGCTCTATCAGGACTGTAGGCTGCAGGCTGTCCAGACCGAATATGATCTCGGGCCAATATCAAATTAATAAATAGATTGGAAGGCCGAACAAATAAAAATATTTTTTTATCTTTAAGAGAAGATTTGATAGCGTTGTTTTAGCGTGTAGGGGTTTATATCTAGGTAAGTAACCAATAAAATGTGAAAAGTGAAGAATTTATTCTTTTGTTATATTAAACACTACGGGCTGCACAAAGATGGCCTTGCTTTGGACAGCCCTGCTCTATAGTTTCACCAGGGACGTGGGTTTGTCTATCAACTGCCCAATGAACAGCGCACCTGGTATGATAACAAAATTTTCACATAATTATATATTGCACACTATCTGTCGATCCGTGCAGTTACGTTACCCATCTAATTGAAAAAAAATATTTTATATAATATTCAAAACAAATACACAAGCTATCTTAAAAATTACCCCTACTTGTAGCACTACCTACTACCGTAACTTAAAGTAAATATGAACAGAAATTGATAAACAGTGGTCCTAGTAATAACGCTAAGATCTTAATTTTCTAGAGAAAATGAAGAGAAAGAAAGTTATTCACTTTTTACATGTTAAAGTGAATACGAAATTTTTGATAAATTAGCAATTTTGATTAAGTTGGTTGCTGGTTACCAACTGCTTAGTTCCCTATTTCCTAAGACATTCACATGTGCATCTTAAAAACACTCTGCAATAGTAATGAAATTAATTAAATCTTACTGTTGATTTTTAGGTTTATCATTATTCTGGACCGCAGCCAGTGCCCGTGGTCTTGATATGACAACAATTACGAAGTATCTAAGCTGTGGCCCCGCCCACTTGTGTGGTCTTCAGAACAGAAAAGGTGCTTTAGAGCCTGGACTTGACGCTGATCTCATTTTCTTCGATCCTGATGCGACGTTCGTTGTTACCACTGATATTATACGACATAAGAATAAGGTAAATTATTGTGACACTAGCTTTCCGTGGCACCGTTTCAGCCGCGTCTTTGCTTACTGCTCTGCTCCCGTCGCCAGTAGCGTGATATTTCAGTATAACCTTTCTCGAGAACTGGGCTATCATACGCAAAAAGATTTTTTTTGATCCGACTGGTAGTTTCAGAGATTAGCGCGTTCAAACAAACAAACAAACTCTTCCGCTTTATATAATATAGTATAGATATAGATTTAAATCAGCAGTGAAAGCTTTGTAATTATTACTATTTAATTTTTGGTGATAACAGCGCCTGGATTGCTAATATCTTCTTATAATTATGAAGGATTTGGCAAATCAACAAGGTGGTTTGGACTTGTGGAAAGTATGGATGAAAGTAGGACAGCGAAAGAGGTTTATAGAGCGGAAATGACTGGGAAAGTTGGTAGGGGTCGCCCTAGACGAACATACGCGGACCAAATAGATGATATTGTGTGTTGACAAAGGGAACAATTACAAGCACTCGTATCCGACGTGTGTGTATGAAAGGATAATGAATGTTGAATAGGTAAAGAAGGTATGTTTGGATCGCAGCAAATGGCGTTCTATAGTCTCTGCTTACCCTAATAGTGGAAGACAGGTGTGAAATTATGAATGTAAGTACCCATAGAGGAGTCTTATGTTCAGCAGAAGACGTCTTTTGGCTAAATTGATATTGACTATGATGATGATTAAGTTTAACTTTGTAGGTACCTACACTATTACGTAGACGTATCGATTGTCAAACAGGAATTTTCAAACCTTTGAATCTTTGAAACACCCTAATCATCAATTACGTATCATAATATTTTGTAACTAATAATTTATTTTTTGTCATAGTTAACGCCATACCTTGGCAAAGAATTGAAGGGAGTTGTAAAGCAGACATACCTCCGTGGACAACTTATATACGACAAAGATGACACTGTTGGAGAACCACAAGGAAAACTGTTGTTAAATGTGTAAATATTTATTATGTTGTATTATATTGTTTGTTAATAAATTATTATCTGTTATTCTATTTACAAACAACTCCAACTCCTTCTATTTACAAAGAATAAAGCACGTGCGTTGTGAAAGATGGAAGACATTTAACAGTGCTTATTTTAAGTGGGAATGAACATTTTTGATCCAGCTACGTTGAATGACTCTCGTCCTACAGGCACGCACCGTAAACTTTACAAACATTCAATTAACTTCAACAATTATTTCAACGATTTTTTACAGCCTTTTCATCTGTTCATTTTACTGTCATCATGCGGTATTAAGTAATTGATTTAGTTACCAAATTGCTTACGTTCTGCCTGCCGGTTGTATATATATGTTGTTAGATATTAAATAAATAAAACTTTTGCTAGTGTGCGGTAGGCCTAACTAGCTAATTAATTATTATTTTTAAATAATATTAGAAGTTGATAATCAACCTTAAGACAAGTGTGTGTGTGCGTGTGTGTGCGTGTGCCTGTGCGTGTGCGTGTGCGTGTGCGTGTGCGTGTGGGTGTGCGTGTGCGTGTGCGTGTGCGATGACAATTAGTATGTAAATACATTTCGGTGCCAGAAACGGACATAGAATACTTTTTATGACGAAAATCGGTCTGGTTTCTATGGGATATAACAAAACTTATATTACGCGCAGGCGAAGCCGTGGGGCGCACCTAGTTAGTATTACATAATTCTTGAACTACCGAATAGAACGTAAACGTATGGTCTAGCTAGCATAATACCATTATTTTTACGTTTTTAATATAGGAAAGTGCATTACTAAAAGACCTATATTATAAAATATTATAAAAATTAAATAACAATTTTTGGCCTTCATGAAATTATGAAAGAGGATAATGATCATCTGGTTATTATTGACTGCAAGATGGTGAATGCAAAAAAATGTTTATTCTTTCTTTCTTTCAAGAAACTAGGAAGCTAATATTGTCTAAAGCGAGCGAGCGTGCCTCGAATTCAATGTCAAGGCAATTTCCTCAGTTGTTTGCTATAGATAAACATTTTGATTACGTCGCCGAGTTCCCAGACTTCGAGGATATAAGGTATTTATTGTATGAATGGAAAAAATAAAACGTGTAAGAGTGGCCAGCAAATATTTATTATTTTAAATAATTTATTTGTAAGTAGGTACTGGTAATTAAATATTCGTATCTATCTTTTTCAGTATTGTTTAGTCTTGGTATACAAGAACTTCGGGTAGCGACATACTATTACGAAAATAGACTGCCGGAATACTAGTAGGTATACTTTTACTAGACACAGTCTATTTTGCATTATTAGTGTGTTGACATCTATCTTCAATCAAAGTTATCGTCTTTCTCGATGTGACAGCATTAAATAAAATGGAAATAATTCATCTGTTCATTTTTCAATTAGAAAAGCTTATCCTTTCGGCTCTCTAATAAAATGCCTATGGTCTCTAGCCAGAGTAGCAGAAAATCTAAATTCGTTTTAGTCTATTATGTAGAGTTTGTGTGGGTGATATAGAAGAAATGATTTACCTAATGATAGATACCTTGAATTGATAAATTAAAGCTAGGAACCTTGTTGAAATATTAAAAATAAAGTCAATGTTATTATTTTTATTAACCGACTTCAAAAAGGAGTGTGCGTTCGCGCAGCGGAATGTTGTTGAATTTAAAGATTTTAATTATGCAGATATTTAGTGTATGACGTCGTATAATTGTGTATGGTAAAAAAAAATTGTGCACCTTTGTGGAGAAATTCACCAAAAACTGATTCCGCTGGGCGAACGTTGTTCTGGCGGAACTTTTTTTAATCCATAGACTTTAGAAGAAAAGAGATGTGTTCAATAATTTGTGTGTGTTTGTGTGTAATTGTGTATGTATGAATAAAATTAGTGCATGCATAAACTTCGGAGAAATTCAAGTTTCCGCTACGCGAACGTTTGGCCATTAGCTAGTTTTCATATAAAGCGCTTACATAGAGAGCTGTAGATTTTTACATACGTTGTTTTGAATTTGTTTATATTTGTTTAAAAACAGATTTAGAAAAAATCGTTTGACTGCTTTGTAAACAGTGATCTATTCATGGTAAATTGTCCTATAACTTTTTAATTACTAACGGAACATCATTGATACTTAGCAACATGTTGCAGACACTTACAAGGTTTGTATAAACGTGAAAATCTCGACCCCAAAGTGCATACTTTAAGAACTAAGACCTAATAAGCGTATTTTACGTTTATATTTTTATCTTTTAAGCCCTACGATTTTTTCTAAATCTGTTTTTTAAACAAATATAATCAAATTCAAAACAATATATGTAAAAATCTACAGCTCTTTATGTAAGCGCATTATATGAAAACTAGCTAATGACCAAACGTTCGCGTAGCGGAAACTTGAATTTCTCCGAAGTTTATGCATGCACTAATTTTATTCATACATACACAATTACACACAAATACACACTAATTTTTAGACACATCTCTTTTCTTCTAAAGTCTATGGATTAAAAAAAGTTCCGCCAGAACAACGTTCGCCCAGCGGAATTAGTTTTTGGTGAATTTCTCCACAATGGCTGCGTGCACAATTTTTTTATTACCATACACAATTATACGACGTCATACACTAAATATCTGCATAATTAAAATCTTTAAATTCAACAACATTCCGCTGCGCGAACGCACACCAAAAAGGAGGAGGTTATCAATTCGGAGCGTGTTTTTTTATTTTTTTATAAAAACCTAAAAAGCAATTACCTTTATATATACCTATGAATATTATCTCGACGGTTTAAATGTTAACTTTTCTGACATATTTATACATCTGTAAAGTGGAAAGTTATTGTTGTTAACTACGCACTTACAAAACAATATTTGGTTAATAGCTTGTAAAATACAAAGATTATGTCTACTTGTTTACTTCTCTTCTAAATTATTTATTTAATATACCTACAACACTCTTGCCCACCTATTTTTATGGTGCGGTCTATAATTTTAACCATGCCCCTTTTTTTATTAACCCTTTCATGGACACTACTGTAAACACAATAGATGTTTTATTGTCATCACGGTCATATCCGTTTACTATCCCGGAAAGTATTAAGAGAAAACTGGAGATCTTAGAATATCAAGAATCAAGTACCAGCCTTATTTTCGTACTCAATATCGTCTTACTTCACACTAACCTTCACCAGGCGTGGTGAATATGGGATCCTTTCATTTGCAGACTTGTTATACCTTAACGGTTTTGTACTTTTAAGACAGCGATGTTATTACTACGAAGAAAAAATTTCAACATTAGATTGTTAGATTAGATTGTTAAAAAGGTAACGTTTTCCCTCCATATCAAACAGTAGCTGCCCGCACCGTGATTCGTTACACTTTTGGTTACTTACTGCTCTGTTCTCGACTCTCGTAGCGTAATCTTACATAGCCTATAACCTTCCTCAAGAACTGGGTTGACAAACGTAAAAACAATTATTCAAATCTGACTTCAAATGTGACTTGTAGTTCCAGGGCTTAGCACGTTCAAATAAACAAACTCTTCCGCTTTATATATTATGTACTAGCTTGCCGCAGCGCGGTTTCACCCGAATCTTTGGTTACTGCTCTGCTCTCGTCGCCAGTAGCGTGATGTTACATAACCTTCCTCAAAAACTGGGCCATCATGCGCAAAAATAATTAATTATTCAAATCCAACTGGTAGTTCCAGAGATTAACACATTCAAACAAAGTAACAAAAAAACTGCTCCGCTTTTTAAATTAGTAGGTATAGATAGATAAATCATCTAAGTTCACGCTGCTTTACTCACTCAGCTCGTCTGTAGTCACGGTCATCTTCGCATTTGTATAGAGTAAGTATTCATTAATTTAAATTTTATGAATCGTTCCTATTTTTCATTGGTAGCAAAAACTAGACTTACGTACCTAAACATTTATGCAGCGGCCATAAGAAATAACCAAGGATATAACATATTTTAGGTATAATTAATATGTTAATTGTTCATTTAAAATTTCATTCATTCTAATAGTATTATACATGCAAAAGTTTGTATGGATTGTATGGATATTTGTTATCTTACCCACAAAAAACTTCTAAATGGATATTAATGAAACTTTACAGATAGCTAATGTATTAAAGTTTCGATAATATCCATTCAGAACATCAGAATCAGACTTGCTATCATTTATAAAAATATTAAGTTAACTAGCCAAAATATGCACCAAATCCTACTTAATTTAACGCGGACGAAGTCGCAAGCAAAATCTAGTACAAAATGATTATGAATTAATAAAATGATATTTACATACCTTATGCTTCTTATGAAACACTTCTTCGTCTACCGTAGGTTTTCAATATCTAGGTTAGTATTATCCTTATTAGCAATTTTATTTCATCCTTATTTTGACACTTAAGTAGCTGTTATATATAAAAACCTTTTTATTAATGTACCGTACATATTAGTATCATCGATCATCATCATCATATCGCATCATTATTATCCCACTGCAGCGAAAGCCCTCTTCTCATGCAGAGAAGGTATGAACATTGAACGGCACGCTTGCTCAAGGCGGATTAGCTATTTCAGACTTCCTCATAAGTCCAGGTTTGCTCACGATGTTTTCCTTCATCGTCAGTCAGTAATGTCCAGGTAAACTTAGAAAGTACATTTGATTTGAAAATCACTCGGAATCGAACCCTCGACCTCGTGTTTACGAAGCGGGTGCCTACGGCATTGGGCCATTACGAAGTATAATCGATATGACATGTTATTACGAGAACAACTGTTGTGAGTGTCGGACCTTCAGCCTATTTTGTGATCTCTCCGCTGGTACAGAAAAAGGGCTTTGCCTCTTAATTACCTCTTAATTCTTCTCTTACCTCTTAATTCAGTCCAAACTCATAAAACAAATCTATTGTTTCATTTAGGTTACATAAGTGAAGAACCTTAAAATAACAAAAACAAAATGTCAGCCTAATAACTTACAGTCAGACAAGTAGAGCCACGAGAAGACCCAGCTACATACACAAGAAACTCAGACCAGTCTTTTTTTATCTCAAGGTTTATAAAATTTATCATAAGTTATAAATAATCGATAAAAAAGTTCTTAGCTACCATCTGTTAATAAACTATCAATCTGCAAAATTCCAGCTGCATTGGACATGCAGTGTTGAGTAAAATAACGAATAAGTGTTTTTTCAGGCTTAAGAATTCAGGTTTAATAACTTCGCAAAGTAATATAATAACAAACCAGCGAATAAAATAATGATATTTACGCACATTCTTCATTTAAGTGTTTTGTATATTAAGCTGAATACCAAATTAAAAAGATCTGGTAAATAAATATGATTTTTTGCGATATGATCTTGCTTTGATTTTTAAGAATGCATCAGTTTCTTCTTATCCATGTTGACATTGAAAAAAAAACGAAGCAATACCTTCAGAACTAATAACAATAGTACAAAAGCCGAGGCTAATTAGTCTACGAAATGGACGATGAACACGAACTAATTACTATTTAAATTAATTCAGTTGTTACCATCTTCTATTTTATTGTAATAGCTTCTATCTATAGTTTTCGTCCAAAAATAATTACGAGGTAACGAGTACGAGTAGTATGTTATTTAAGACTTCGAATAAATTTATGAGGCACGTTTAAGCAGTCGTGTGCCTAAAGTTGGCATGCCAATCTATCATAATACCTATACCTATATATTTAGGGAGATAAATATCTTCAGTGAGTTTGCATCCACACTTGACGACAATAATTTACATACCTACCTAAGGAAAGGCACCAATAATGAACACTAAGCGCAACTTTCATCCGCAACCCCGACAGGCCACGGTCCGCCACATCCTGACCGGTGAACCCCGTCCGATTTGAAGAGTACGCCACCGTCTCAAGCCTGTATAGTCGGGCTATGACCGCCCACAGGCCAGCAATTAGGCAATCAAACTGGTATTGAAATATCATCAACTGACATAATACACGTAAACAGAGTTTCATCGTTCTCCAAAACGCAAACTAGACCGAAGAACATAATAGCTAAACTACTCACACGCCAACTAAAAGACAATTTAATTTCACAAGCCCAGAAGTGTCGTTTGACAACCTCCAACCTCAACATACATGGCAAAGTCATTCCTGTTTTTGTAAATGAACACCTAACTTTATATAACAAAGGACTTCTCAAGAAAGCAAAAGAAATAGCCAAAACACAGGAGTGTCAGTTTGTCTAGCCAAAAAAGGCAGGCCATTTGTGAAAAAAGGGACCACGACACACACCATTTAAATAGCGGTAGAAGAAGATTTCAAGAAAATTACCTAAATCAAATGTATTTCTCATAATAAATCATACTATTATTATACTGTTCTCTCTAAACACATATCTACATTAATAACAATTAATAGCTATACCAAGCGGTTTAAAGATTATTCCTTTTTGACATACCTATCTAACCATTATGCATTCTACAGCAGCATTCTTTTCGAGTACATTTGGTTTGTTTTCAAACAAACATATTGTCAAATCTAAATATTCATAGATCAATTACTGCACTGAAACTCGATATGATTTAACAGCATTTTGAACAATGATTTGACTGGCCTTTCAGAAACTGGGTGTTTATCTACATCTTGTTACCATATCTCACCTGTAAATTCCAAAATTTATGTTGAAATATCTACTCACAGATTTTCTGTCGATTGTTAAATCTCGCTGTTGTAGATTGTAGAATCGTTAGATAGTATTTTGAAATATTGACGTCTGATACACAAAACGCAGCTCACAACAAATATCTATGTAATCTTGTCCCACTTACATCAAATATCAGATTTATATATTATCAAACACAAGTGAGAAATGTTATTAGGTTGAACTGAACTGAGTCACAGCTGAAAATCAGCGATGTGAATTATTGTCTTTGTAGCACAGCTAGGGTTGTAGTCAATAAACCTTTAGCGATATGAAATAAAATGTAAATGTCACTAATTCATGTTTCATGCGCTTCCTTTAGTGGTAGACTTGGGTTCAACAAGAACAGTGATGTGAAATGGAATGATGCGATAAAGAGAATAAGTAACACCAAGAAAATACTTCTTCAATTATTATTTCTTATATAAAGTTGTGTTTGATCGGTCAGGAATAGCTAGAATGGAGAGCCTACGGATAAAGAGGCAGCTTCGCCGGTGCCTAATCAAAAAGAGATCCCGAGAGTCGTCGAAAAGTCTTTGTTATTAGACGCAGTGAAGTAAGAAACATCATTACGTTAAACATTAGCCTTTTAGATTGGTGTAAATATTAAAAAAAACGTAGAGAAATTATGGTTTAGAATAAAGGGCTTGTTGATAGTTAACGCCTACGATAGTTTGTTTTTCATAGGTTGATAGTCAACTTATGAGAAACGAACTAAGTAATCACTACATAGTATAAAACAAAGTCGCTTCCCGTTGTCTGTCTGTGCGTCTGTCCCTATGTATGCTTAGATCTTTAGAACTGCGCAACGGATTTTGAGGCAGGTTTTTCTATAGATAGAGTGATTCAAGAGGAAGGTTTATATGTATGCATATAAACCTTCATTGGTTGATGTGGTTATGTGCTGCATAAATATAGTAGAGAAACACTGATATTTATAAGGGTTTCTAATGTGAAGTCGGAAATAAACACATTTTTTGCGCTTGCCATAAAAGATAGATCAAAATAATGCATTACTATAATGTATTGTACACCTTCAAAAGGTCTACAAAAAAGTCCGCGATAGTATATGTCTATCTCTTAGGGATAACCTACAATAACATAATAAATAATTTTTATCCTTTACTTTTAACGAGAAATAAGGGCTTTATTACGAAGTGATTTTAAGCAATTCAATACAATTAGGTACCTTTAATACATTGTGCATTTAATATAGATCAATATGGTCCTTTACATTTTTCATTTGCCTATTATATTTTCGAAGATATTACAGATTTAAAATGTAGGGACATTAGGCCGTTAAGCGGTACCGGCCGGGGGCTGTAGTAAATATACTCCACAATGTCTATAAACAACGTTCACAGTTTTTTCTTCGCACGGGTGCAATGCTGATACCAAACATATAGTATCAGCATTGCACCCGTGCGTAGCCGAGGCGGGTCGCTAGTATAGTTATTAGGAACTAGAAAAACAATGTATCTATCAAACATTTTATTAGGTATCCTCGTACTAGTGAAAACATTCCTTGATAATTCCATACCATGTTGTGCAGTTATGCAGTGCTCTTCGATCTAGACATTATGTTTATAATACATTCAAATAACTGTAAATTATATTATAGGTACATATTATAAGTAATTTTTATCTAAAAGGGTTATGAGATTGCTGTTCTAGAATGATAAATCATCCCATATTTTTTTTGGAGTGTGTCTTAAGAGGCGATATAACGATTACTTACCTGAGATACCTACTAAATATTAACTTACTGTGATCGATCACTGATCACCATTTCGTTTGCCAAGCATGGTGATTATAGCAAACTACTCCCTTTGGTTGAGGTCGTGTTTAGAAGTAGGCGACTTATGGTTGACTAACAGTAGATATACAGATCATGATGCAGGTGCAAGAAGAAAAGCATGATAAGCAACTGGAAATGGTTCAAAAGAAGGTTAGGTCTAACCTTCTTGGCCGCTGATGTAGTATCAAGTTCCGGCGGGCCATCTGTTAAGGCGACAGTAGATGCACAGAGGGGTTTTATTGGTATTTTGCCCTCCTACCATCTCAGGCCAGCGAGCCAGACATAACCGCCTAAAACCCACGGTGTTCCTCCAGACGGCCAGAGTGTCGGGTCACGGGAGACGCTCGCGCATTCATCCGCGACCCCGACGGGCCACGGCCCACTCACCACACGCGAGCGAGCCCCGTCCGATTTGGGAGACCTAGCCTCCCCTCCCTCGAGAGGCGCGTGCGAAACACGCGCACTGCCGTCTTGGGCCCGTGCTGTTCGGGCGGCGACTGCCCGATCGCCGCCCGCAGGCCACCTCCCAACTCGGCCGCAGAGGATAGGGAGAGCGGCGCACCGTTATACTGGCACTCCTCTCCCGCCGTGGCCCCGCCACTCCTCAGCTGCAGTGTCGCTGAAGCAACACCGCAGCCCGACCCAGTTGCGGTGCCGCCCATACAGCACCGCAACCCACCTGAGCCGCTTCATCGTGGGCTTACCACCAAAGCCCAGAAACCACGGCCTACTAAGCCCCCCCGCCGCGACAAGGCAAGAATCCCGTTTGGGGGGGAAGAGATCAGTATTAAAATAACCCATAATAACGTGATGTGCAAAATCCTAAGATTCCAAAACTAATTTGAGAAGAAAAATCTTGTCAGGGGTATTATTGACCGACCAGCTTGTATGAAACGTACCTAAGTAACGGTTTACGCTCGAACGCTGAACATAAATTAACCCCTTCGGCTGTCTTTTTTTTAAATATAATATGCTATAGTCTATTTATGAAGAAACTGACTATCTAAGGAAATTTATGAGGTTGATAAATATGAATAGATAAACCTTGAGGATCCCCATACTATACCTATAATCGTTAAAGGAGAACGGACTAATTGCTTGCGACCGTGAATAGTTTGAGAACCATTATAAGCCTCATTAACATGACACTATTGAAAACCTATGAAAAATCAAAGCCAACATAATGACTTCCTTATACTCCGTGGCCTCTCAGATGCCTCCAATTGCCTTGTGAACTGAGAAAATGATAATGCTCAGCTCAAAGATAAATGCCACTGAAAACTCTTATAATTACTAAGGATAAATATTAACTAACAGTGGTTGTGAAATCACTGCCTACCAAAGATTTTATATAACACTATTAATACAAATACTACTTGCGCATTCAGAACTATCTGACTTTCGGTAAAAGAGAAAATCTAAAATTAATTTGGATTTAAATAAAATGTCTGAAATAGCCAATTCATTGACGCACGTAGTGATCAATGCTCAATATGCCATCTCTGTACGAGAAGAGGCATTCTCTGCAGTGGGATAGTGGGCTGGTATAATCATGACGATGATTCAGAACTAATGCACTTACTTTGAAATTTGTTTACTTTGTAAAAATGAATAGAGCTTGGAATTGAATAGTGAATAACTAATATTAGATGCTCTTTGACAAAAATCTTGATAGAACACAAACTGTCTAACGACTAATGATGATTGGGCGCCTACAAGACTAGACTATAAAACAAGTTTCAAAAGTTATGTACTAAAATAATAATAAAAAAAGGATTTAATATTTTGAAATATTTAAGATATAAAACTAAGACGCTATCTACGATTAAATTAATATGCACATGAGCCATAAAACCATGAATAATTTTATAGCGCATTTAGTAAGCATTTTTCAGCACTCATAAGGCACCTTCATCCATTTAATATACCTATATCAAACAGTTTCCGTTTAAAGAAAGAATTAAGTATATTATCTCTGGATCAAGTTTAAACGAGAATTGTTCAAAACATGACGATTTCTACATTTCTCCAGCTAAAAGCAACAGCTCTATTCAAAATACCAAACCAACTTCATAGTTACTTTCTTTTAAAAACAATTTTATTCGAGAAAATCGATACTTTATTCCTTCTATCCTTGACCTAGTTTGTTAATTCACCATAATATCGCGATGTGAAATAAACAGATAAGTAAGTTTGAAAAATCGACGCTATCACCGCACTGATGATTAAATTCAAAAAATTACACATTCTTTTAAAATTTACATCTAGGTATTTATATAGAATACTATATTGTGTATTATCTACACTGAACAGACTTTCTATTGATGTCGAAAGTAATTGTGAATTTTTAATTATATTGCGGTACCTATTGACTGATAGCAGATAATAGGCGCATTGAACTCGTATTTCAGTTAGTTAACATGCCTCATGTCGACTGAATTTACAAAAATATAAAGGGTACAAACAATAAGAAGTAATGTCTGTCTGTAATACGACTCAATTGATAACACAATTTAACCAAATACAACCCAAGAACAATAACCGTGTCAGAGCCGATAGACATAAATGTAAATTTTCAGACTATTTCTTATACAATGATTAGCTAAGATAATAGGTGAATCGTCAACAAGCAAGCAGGTACTGATCTTGTCTCTCAGTTTTTCATTAACTACTGTAGAGTAATGACCAGTATTATGTTGCTTCATTATAATTTATTATTGTTTGTGTTACTGTGTAAGATATTTTTTACGACTTTATTCTTTTAAATTTAATATTCATTAAAAGTTTTTACATTAATTAATTTATTATTATTTTCATAGCCGGAGTTTCCTGTCATATAGTAAAATCACCAAAACTTTTGGGTAAACAATTATTTATAAGTCACTACGTGGTGACAGAGACTGATGAATTCGATGGAGGTGTTTTGGTTAATGAAGAGGGAATCATTGACGCTGTCCTTAAGAAAGATTCTGTTGACTTATTGTTACAGTCCGAAAGCAGTTGGAACTTAGAGGTAAGTGTCGTCGTTAAATAGTTTTCTACATCATTTTATACGTAGCTGCTACAGTCCTTGTTGTTAAGAAATGGTAATTTATTTTATCATTGTCATATTGTTTTATTCCTGCTGTATATTGAAAGTAAGAGTCGATAAACTACAATTTCTAGTTCTTTATCCGTACGAGCCGTTGTTACATACAATTAAGACAATTTTTCTGGTAATATTAGTTGGTTTTTCCACCCAGGAATTAAAGGTTTTTCGCTAAAAGCTAGTTCTGTCCTTAGAGTTCCAAATTATTACCCTAGCAAAAATGTTACTTACCGTAAATACCTACTTGAAATTGGTGAAACTCAAAATTGAAAGATCAGTGAGAGCAAATAGAATAACAAATATAACAAAAAATAATAACAAGCATAACTTTTGCGCTGTGAACCTTGACACATTTGTTGTCTAAGCCTCATAGACAGAAATTTAACAAACGCTCGAATAAGCGCTAACTGCGTTTTAACAAATCAAACATTCCTGCCAACAATCCGTAATAATGTTTGCTTCTAAGTTCGCACATATTAAAGTTAATATAACAGATAGAGAAGTTAGTCGCGTTACTGTTATCTGTTATCTAAACGATTATAATAAAATATTACGATCTTAAAGTATCAATTTCACCTGATATAGTTTGATTAGGTACATGAAATGCATATTTCATTTTCCGGGTATATCTGCATCTTTTACAACTTTCGAAAACTGGACAAAACTTTTTTTCAATTAAATTAATATTGTGCTCGCCTAGAACGCTCTCAGGGCACGATGCACAGTGGAACATCGTTTAAGGGCTTATTTTTACCACCTGTGAAAAACATTTACTTAGTAGATATGCATAAAGAAAATTATTATTCGTAAAACTATTAATTAAACTCTTCATTGTAATTTGTTGACTCAGTTGATATCACGTGAGTAATGAGGTAAATTTAATGGCTGTAGCACCAAACTTATCGATATTGATTTTTGCGATAATAACTCGCATAGCACGTATTCGTATAATAATATGTAAATAACATTATGTTAGTGTAAAATAAATAATTCCATTTTATGATGATTGGATACATTTTGACAAATGTATGTATGTAGTGGGTCTCTGAGGTCAAACGTAGTGGATGAGGCAGATCTAGAAAACGCTAGCGTGACGATTTTGACAGATTTGCATGAGGAACCTGACAGAAAGTTATATACGTAAATTAATACGTAAAGAAAATCAAAATGCACTGCAGTGCGCCAGTAGCTATAGATTGAAAAAATACTAAGCAGTTGAAATAAACTCATTTTCTTTTTTTTCCTGCCTGACAGCATTTCTTTCTAAAATAGTCTGTTTGTAGGCCACGTTTGTGGTTGAGCGCAACTTCCGTAAAACCTCGGCACTGTATTATTATAGCCTCCTCTTTAGCAGTTAAACTCATTTCCTACTATGAACTAGATATCTTATTACTTCACATACGAGGCTAACTAAACTATTAAGTAATTGTTTGTTATTGATTATCTATTGGTGGTTTAAAGTTCAATAATTTATGAAACATGGTTTTCCCGGTTTTCAGTCATCCATTCATCATTCATCAAACGTAAGATAATCTGAAATACCATAATGAGGTCTTCAGTTCATCTTCATCTTGTGTTGGGATATCTTTCCGTGATACAATAAACGGACACAACGTACACCGACTCCATCCGCATCCTCAAACACAGTAGTCCCAGTCCACTCCCATTGCGCCTTCGAGACAGTCATCTAACATATCATGATCCATCTTGACTACTTTACTTTTCGTAGGTACTTATTAATGATAATGAAATCACGGTAGTAGATCCACGCTGGTTTCAGCATGAATGGGCCGGATCGTCCGGGAAAGTACTAACCTCTCATAGAAGATCGACATTAAGAGTAGTAGTATCCTTACTACTGCGTTTCGTTCGGTGAGTGAGAGTGCCGGAGGCCCAATTTCCCCCCTTTCCTCTTTCCTCACCTCCCTCATTCCCTTCCTCTAACCCCATTCCCAGCCGCCATAGTGGAGGCCACCATACCAGCAGTTTAAGACGATAGCTTTTGGTATGGTGGCCACCACTTCTGGATTCCACTGACTGCTTACCATCAGGCAGGGTGGAGTCACTTTGGTAGGCTGATATATATAAAAAAAAAATATATATATTCTTCAAACGTGACCTGCTCATTGCCATTTCAACTTTCATATACAGTGAAGCAACGTCTATTACCTTGTTTCTTCTGCGAATATCCTCATTTCGGATTCCAACACGCAAAGAAACAGCTGACAGCTGATAGTTCTGCACTTTATAGTCTAGTAACGTCGAGTTGAATTTGTTAATTGAAAGGGGGTTGAATTTGTTATTATATCGAGACTCTTCCTTTTCCTTCTCCTCTAATATTTTTCTCTTTTTGTTGTCGATAACGGTTTGATTATATTTTCTTCGAGAAACTATTTTCACCGTACATGCTTGTTTAATAATAACATTGTATATTATAAAAGACTTCAGAGATAACTATAAATATTATAATAATCACCTATATACCTACTTTACTAAAATAGTATTCACATCGCATCTATATAGTTCTGTAAGCAATTTGCAAAAGTACCTACCTACTTAATAATTATCTATTACAATGTACACAATTGTTTAGTATTAACATGAATAACTAAGACTTATTGATTTTTGCCAACGCTAATTGATTCATGTACCTAGTATTTTCTGATATCACCATCTTGCTTTCTGTAAACGTGACACTTCGTCTAGTAAAAACAATAAAATGCATTATTTCCTTATCTTCTCTTCATTGTAGTTACTATTGTTATCTTAAAATATATTTGTATAGGTACTTATCAAACCAGAAATTAGAAAAGCACTTTTGTATATATATTATTATTATTAACCCCCTGAGTTATATTACTAACTATCTGCACTTAATATCTGTTTGTGCTGTCTGATAGCTGTCTCATGAAGTCATGACTGACGGACGAAAGCGAAGAACCAAACTCGCTTCAACCTAACATATACCTATAATGCCTTTAGCACATAATAAAAAAGTTATTTTTTTGTTTAAGATTATAGATGGAGGTGATTGGGCTCTATTGGCGGGCGGGGTGGACTCCCACGTCCATGTAAATGAGCCTGGCAGAACTTCATGGGAAGGTTATGTGACAGCTACTCAAGCTGCGGCAGCTGGTGGAATTACTACTATTATGGACATGCCTTTGTAAGTAACTAATGACAATGCCACACAGCCCTATGTAAGATATCCTACTTGTGTATTTAGTAGCCGGTAGCGATATCTAAAACGGTTACAATCAAAATAGCATATTATGAAATGTTTTTGTTTTTTTTTATATTTTTTGCAGTTTTTGTTTGTCATTCTGCTTTAAAATAAATATGGACTTGACATATTTCATGGTTTTATACCTATTAATTTAGTTGCAATCTCTTACATCATAAGGACTACCTTAGGATTAAGATAATATATAATCCTAATTCTTTTATTACGTATTATGAGATTAGCACTTCAAGCACAAACAATGATATCAATACCTAATCTTATAAATAAATACTTAGTGAGCAAAAAAAAACCGCGTATTTGTGTGAGGTATGCAAACACTCAAGAGTGTTTGCCCGAAGGTTTATTTAACCAGAGTGATTCAGATATAAAAATTCGTCACTATGCTATTATAATACAAATATTTTACGCTGTCACTCAAACTTAAGTTGACATAGTAGAACTACTGTTAACTCAAAAGAGTACATCAAGGTTTCTGTAATACCTTGTAAGTTTTTTATTACCTTTTTATAATAGCAACAGTAGGTATTAGGTTTTTACATACCCATTATATCTATACTATTGTATAAAGCGAAAGAGTTTGTTTGAACGCGCTAATCTCAGGCACTACAAGTCAGCTTAAAATATATTTTTTTTAGTATGATAGAACTAGTACTAGTTCCTGAGGAAGGATATAGGCGTGTAAAATCACGCTACTGGCGACGGGAGCAGAATAATAAGCAAAGACGCGGGTAAAACCGCGCCGCGGAAAGCTAGTTCGTAGATATTTTTTATAAAAAACATATCAGAGGTGAACAATAAAGAATGTTTTTATAAACAAAAATGTGCACTAAAAATATTACTCATTGTAAGTCGGATTTAACTATGATCTATTCACAACTTTGCCCGAAACATCATCATCAATCTGAAGACATTAACTTCAGGACATAGGTCTCCCAAAGGATCCTTGCATAGGCACCACGCTCGACAAGCAGGTTGATAGGTGATGAACGCTGTAAAGTGTTTCTAGTACGCAGGTAACGCTTCTGCCTGGCACCAGGTACCTAAATCCTTAGACGTTATTTACAATCCTTAAAAAGAGTTGTCTCATATTACAAATGAGTGTAGGTCATTTGGGAAGAACGAAAAATGAAGAGGAGAGCCGACACCAAATGAAATGGGATAATTAGGCTAAGCAAAGAGATTTGGGAAAAACGAAAATATCGATCAAAGTTATTAACGCTGATCTCTACTGCTTAATTTCAAGGCAACTTTTTTGTTTTTACAGGAATTCAATTCCATCTACGACAACCCTTGAAAATTTAAAAATCAAGGCCAAAATTGCCAAAGAAGAAATATTCGTAGATGTAGGCTTTTGGGGAGGTGTAGTACCTGGAAATGAGGTGAGTATAACATTTAAACATAGTTAAACATTATTTATACAAATATAATATGTAGGACTTGTAAGTTTATAAACTTCCTCACAATGCATAATTTGTTCCCAGAAGTCACCTTTTTAGGTTGGTACATTAAAAGTAGTTAAAAATTAATTAACTTTGTAATTGCATGTATTAGAATAAAATCTTATTGTTGTTCTATTTCAACATAGTATTTAAGTGACAGGATTTAAGTTACATAACAAAAATACCTATTGATATAGGAACGTTTGTTTTCAAACCGGCAAATAATAAACAGCGCTGTGTTTTTAAATAAGGCGGATCTCACACTGCCCAGCACCACCCTTCATATTGCGTGCCGACGCACCTACGCGCGTACTTGCGGCAGTGCAGATCTGTAACATCGTGCGAGTTTTGCACGCACTCACGCGCATAGTTACGTGTCGTGGTTTCACGCACGCATTTCATTCAAAGCATAAGCTGTTTTGATATTGCAGTGCAGAGCGTCGCGTCAGTTTTGATATTCAAATGTTTATTAGTGTGGAATTAATTCAGGATGCAGTATATACTAATACTGACTGATCCATATTCAGATCTATTTTTAAACACACGTCAAGTCCTTCCAAAATCACGCACGGCACTGTGGGACTGTGTGCCATACCATGCGTACTCCCCGCACTCACGCTTGTGGGTGCGTGTTTCGCCGCATGTTGGCGCGTGATATGCATGAACGCGCGTGGTGTGGTGGACCGTGCGTGTTTTCTATACAAACGGAGATACTTACAAGCAACAAAAGAACACGCACTCCCGCACCACGCTGCATCATGCAAGCAGGCCATTACTCGCCGGGATTGAGGAGGAATACGCGGGCGTCTTCCTTAACTCCGAAACTCAGGCCGTCTGGAGGAACCGTAGGTTTTACACGGTGTGCTGGCCGAGTTTTAAGTGCGGTCGGTGAGTCCACCTTGCCCAGGCGTGAGTAGGCGTAATACATTTCTCACGAACCGACCATCCAACGTGACATTGTATGGTTGGTTTGGTTACCAGCAGCGCCAGGCCAGTGTGTAAGGTAGTTTTATACCAAGTTGTGTTTGCCTACCGATTATCACTTGAACCTATGAACAATTATGTAACTACAGCCAGAACCACATTAGAAACGATACACATGTATGGAGGTGGAACTTGCCCGGCGTTTGATATATACGAATGACTAACCTAACCTAAAACTATTATAGTAGTAGCAAACTTGAAAATACCTAATGTATTTCCTTTAATTACAGGATGAACTACAAAAAATGGTAAAAGCTGGAGTGGTTGGCTTCAAATGTTTCTTAATCAACAGTGGTGTTAAAGAGTTTCCATATGTGACCTTAAGCGACATAGACATTGCCTTGAAATACCTCAATGGCACAGGAACAGTTTTAGCAGTAAGTGATTTTAATGAATTTAATGATTTTATTGTATTAAGATAGCTTATTACGGCCTCTAAAAGTTTTCTTGGTCGCTTTACAGTTTCACGCAGAGATACAAGTTGAGAATGAAGCAGAGTGTGTAGGTTCGGCATGTCCAAGTAAGTTTTTATATTAGGTACTTTTTCTCTCGTTAGGTATTCAGATACGGTGGCTATGAATAAGTTGAGAAATAGCTACCTTCTTTAAGCTGAGAAAACATTTACAGTAAGATGCATTCCATCTGCTGTTTAAATTCTTTCATGTCAGTTTTATAGGATAAAACGAATCTAGGAGAACTTTATAAGATACGTGTGTCATGGATGCTTAAGTCGTCCTCGCAGATGAGGCCAAAGTAGCTGGCTGAGGTGACTTGATCACCTGCTCATCTACTGCTGGAGCCAGGTGAAATTAAAGGGAACTTTAGCGATCGGTTTTTGTTTCAGACCCAGTCTTGTTAAGTTAAGGTGAACTTTAGCGATCGGCTTTTGTTTCAGATCCAGTTTTGTACGATACGTACCTCGCCACCCGTCCTGATATAATGGAACAAGAAGCAGTATCACTTATCGGGTCACTAGTAAATAAAAGCGAGTAAGAATTAAATAAATTATAACCAAAATAGGTACCTATATATCTAAGTACTAGTTTTCCGCGGCGTGGTTTCACCCGCGTTTTTGCTTACTGCTTTTCTCCCGTGGCCAGTAGCGTGATGTTACATAGCCTATAACGAGAACTAGACTATCATACGCAAAAAGAATTTTTCAAATTCAAGTGGTAGTTTCAGAGATTAGCGCGTTCAAACAAACAAACAAACTCTTCCGCTTTATATAATGGTTATATTTTAATAATATAGAGTGCAGGTTTTGTAATTTTGTATGCATGTGAAGAATGATTTTCACTATTATAATTATTATCTATACGAAGAGTAGGTACATTATTCTAAATGATATTAAATATTATATATGTACCGTGATTTATTTAGGTTTTCTACGACGTATGTAGGAATTATTGGCAGTTGATTGTAATGTCGCATGACTTTAAAAGAATCGTAAACAAACTAATTTTATTACAAACTGGTTTAGTTCAGAATCAACAATCTTTTTCGTTTTTAATGCCATTGTAGAAACTACACGTATCTCATTCCATGGAAGTAATAATTAATAAAATATACCTACCCATCAATCTGGCTCATTCGAAAAAATATTCAACTTTTGAGACATGAAAATTATATTAACTAACTCATAACCTTTAAAATAAAAAGAAAAGTCGCAAAAGGCAGCAAAGCAAAAAGTGACCTTTAAAGATTATGATCGATTTGTAATATTCATATGCAGTGAATAAATTACAAGTAGCTTGTTTATTTTATAATTAGGTAAATCAAATCATTTATTTTTGACGCAAAGTATAATGTTACACCTTTGTGTAACATTCAGAGGCTTCAATGGTCTTTACCTATGAAGCCTCTGGTTCCCAAACTAGTAAAAACTGGTCTCAGGAACCAACGTCTTATCCAAATTATTTGCTTAACTGTCATCACTATCAGTTTAGAACAAACGGGATATAATAATGTGAACAAATAAAATGTAGAAAAAATAAAATTTAAATAATAAAATAAAATACTTACAAAGTTTTTCATTATGTACTTGTTTGTTTATACGAGCTATTTGGATAAGGTAGCATACCCGCTTCGTAATCACGAGGTAGTGGGTTCGAATCCGGGAAAGTACCTACCAATATGATTTTTCAAATCGTATGTAGGTAAGTACTTTCTAAGTTTATCTTAGACATTGCTGACTGACGGTGAAGGAAAACATCGTAAGGAAACCTTGGCCTGGAAAAGTCTGAAATCGCCAATCCGCCTTGAGCAAGCGTGGCGGTTAATGCTCATACCTTCTTTAAATGAGAAGAGGCCTTAGTCCTGCAGTGGGACAGTAAACAGGCTCGTTTTATTATTATTATTATTATTATTATGCAAACTATTGTGTGTGTGTGTGTGTGTTGTGTAGGCATGATAGGAGTGTGTGTGTTGCTGTGTGTAGGTATGCAGTGTGTATGCGCACGGGTGTATAAATACTGTAGGTAGACTATAATATAGATTTTCGCAACGCGGTTTCACCCACGATAGATTTTAGTTGATATCTTTTGTAACTGCACGGCTCCCGTGACTCATAACGTAATTTTACATAATCTATTAACCTTCCTCGAGAACTGGGTTATCAAATGCAGAAAAAGTTATTTAAATCCGACTGGTAAGTTCCAGAGATTAGTGCATTTATACAAACAAACCAACTCTGGCGTTTTATATTAGGTAGTATAGAACCGATTAACAAATTCAACAATCATAACCAGGTACGAAAGGGTGTTTCCCGAGCGCGACGAGACTATGCATGTCCTTTCTCAAACGAGATTCAAAGAGAGCATTCATATCACGATATGCAGAGGATTTGCAGAGTCTCTAGCATTGCAGAAGTCCATGAGTGGCAGATATCACTTACTATTAGGTAGGCTGTTAGCTCGTCTGCCGCTCACCGTAGGCAATAAAAAAATTGAAAAATACCGTAGCCTGCGAATGATCGCAATGTCTGTTGACCTAGAGTGCCAAATTTTCAATACTTAAGGTAGGAAAATAAAAAATCGCGTTTAAAATTTCGATTTATCTTAAAAATTTAATTACCTGTGTCTACCAATTACCAAGTAAGCCTCTCTCTCTTCTTTCTGTCTTACCAGATGTGGCGTATGGCGGATGACTTATCTCAGCAGTAGATACCTAAAAAGCTAGTAGGTTGTAGAGTGGAATCGGGACTTGGCAATCGTAAGGTCCCACTCATGACCTGAAGAAGATAGCTAGGCTTAGACTGGATGTGAAAACGCGGCAGACCTGTTGTTATTAGAATATAGGGAGAGCCTTATGTTACTACTAGGTCTTGATAACCAACAATTTGTCAATATTTTACGAGTTCTCTTCCTACCTAAATAATAAAATCTTATTTGATTATTTCTATTTCGAAAAATCAAATCCTACCACATATATATATATTGCAAACATGAGATTAATTTATTTATTTGTTACTTAGTGTTCATATGCATGTTGTGCATGTGTCATCAGCCACGGTCGTGCCGATTCTCGAAAAAGCCAGAGAGGAGAGGATTAAAAACGGTTACATAGGATGGCGTGGTGGAATCACCGGAGAAACATGCAACCACTACCTCAGTATCTATTCGGAACAGATACCGCCCGGTCATACCGAATTCAAATGTGCTCCACCCATAAGGAACAATAAAAACAGGGTAGGTACCTACGCCAGACTCTAGTAGAGCCTTAAATATTTTGTTTAACAGTGATGAATAGCATTAAGTCTGTGCCACAGATAGTTCTTTCTGTACACGCAGGAATTTGAAAAATATTGTATGATCCACTGTGTCTGAAGATGTTCACTGCCGCACATAAGCTTCTCCTAAACAACACAATAAACTACAAGTAGAACATCAACCAATTACTATCAGATAGGCCGTCTACTTGCTTGCCAAATAAATGTTTTAACTACATTTTTTACAAAATATACAGCAAATCCTTTGGGAGTACATCAGAGATGGAAGACTAGATCTGGTGGCGTCTGATCACTCGCCGAGTACTGCTGACCTTAAAAAAGAGAACTTCCTAGAAGCTTGGGGAGGAGTTTCTTCAGTTCAATTTGGTAAGTGATCAAAACAATCAGGGTAGAAAAGTAATCGCTTAGAAAAAAATAAAGCAATATCGTAAATCGAAAAAATAGCGACATTAATCATTTGAATAGAATTATTTATTACACGCTTATTATTTATTTCAGATTTATCATTATTTTGGACGGAAGCAAAGGCTCGTGGTTATGGATTAAATACTCTCAGTCATTATTTGTCAGCGGGACCAGCTCGCTTGTGTGGTCTTCAAGAGAAAAAAGGCGCTATAAGGCCTGGCCTGGACGCCGACCTCATCTTCTTTGATCCAAACGCTTCGTTCATTGTTACACCTGAAATAATCCGGTACAAAAACAAGGTTCGTTAAATACCTATATTATTATTATTACCTATTATTTTCGTGCCAAATTATTAATTTTAATTTTAAATACGTTCAGCAGTGGACGCCTTTCAGCTGTTATTATGATGAATGGTTTATCTTTCCTACATTGCTTATACGGGAAATGCCAAACTAGGTACTTATTTACGTGGGTATTTAGTCTTACCTGAGAATTTAGAACAAATTGGACGTAAGTAGTTATGCTCAATCGTTCCAACGTACAACTCCAGTTTGATTAGATTAGATGTACTACTACAAGCCGAATCATTTTAGGAAGTACATCAGTCTTCTGTAATTGTGCCTAGTTTATGACAATAGGCACCCTTCCCTTTATATAATGTAGATCATCTGCGGGAATGTAAATGTGGGAGTTAAGGACTACTTTGCCGTATCAGTTCCAAGTGTTGCTCTTTGTATTTCTGACTAAAGCTTTTAATGCGTAGGTAACTACTTAATAATCTTTATTTTGTTGTAGATAAGTCCCTACATGTACAGAGTATTAACCGGAAAAGTGATGCAAACATATGTAAGAGGGCAGCTAGTATACAGTGAGGGTGAATTAATTGGAGGACCCAAAGGAAATATTTTACTAGATAAGGACGTTATATAATTATTACTAATATTTGCTAGATAATATTTATTTTGTATGAAACGTCATTATTTATTTATTCCATAATAAATAATTGTTTCAAATGTTTATTTTAATTTTAAAACCTGAATATTTTAAACTCACACTATTTGTACACATAACTTTATTTATTAAACGGATCTAGTCGTATTAGAAATTATGTTAAGGTGCCATACTATTTATCCGATGTTTCGGTCGAATTACCCGACTACGGGCTTTTTATCTTTTATTTTTTATTTATCAAAAAAAAACATACATTTTGATGCAAAGAAACTCATTCGAGTTTTACCGTACATCATAGTCATCGACTAGGTAGGTACATAACATTATTTTAGAAAAACAAGAAGGGGTATAATATGTAAAATAAAAATAATGTGGATACATTAACAAACGCTCATCGGTACGCAGGTAGCCGTCTCGTAAATAACAGTGGTTCCTCCACCACTGTGATCTACATTTTAAGCGAGTATTACAACTTATACAGGTTGCTCCTTTATCTAGTAATTTTTAATAATTTCTAGTTAATATTCATAATGTAGTTTATAAGAAGTGTTCTTTTAACTTGTGTTTAATATTTTTATGTGTACATTAGTTGGCAGTAGCAGCTTGTCATTGGCGACACTACGAGTCCGTATGGCGTTGTTAAGTAAGATTTTTGTTTTACGTAGGTGTATAATTTTACAGAATTTAAATACTTTGTGGTAATCTTTTTCATATTTTGTCTTAATGTTGCATGGAACAATTTCTTTTAATAAGCGTAATTGTAGTGTGTATATACACACTACAATGTAATGTGTGTATATAAACGATCTATGTGAGTCTTGTATGTTCTTTCGTAACTCGAAAGCCCACAAGATATCATTAATTCTGCCAGGGATTTGTAAAGCATTAATAAAGTTTGATATGGAGTTTTACTTTTAATTATAAAAAAATTTGGTAGGTTATCTTAACTTATTATTACACACTCCATTAATATGTTCCTTCCAACTTATTCGGCTATCAATAGTGAGTCCTTGGCAATCCACGAGGTCTATGGTGTCACAACTGCATGGCTGGGGGATTATATCATGCAGAGATTCATGGCAATGGGTAATATGAGTTTCGGCAAGAAAGAGCTCCTATTCTGGCTGGTACTGATGTACATTAGTTTTGTCTTACTAGCGTTTAGGACCAAACCTGCGTCATGCGACCATTTAGTCAGCATATCGAAGTCCTCTTGCAGCTGCTTTTGAGCAACACTAATACAACGTCCAGTAGCTAAAAGGCATGTGTCATATGCAAATTGAAAGATCTCGCAATTTTTTATGACATTTACAAGGTTATTGACTTATGTGAGGTAGTGCAGCGGCCCAAGGACCGAGCCTTGCGCTGTGCCTTCCGTTACTATAATTGGTTCACTAATGTTATCACTGACTTTGACTATACATTTTCTTTCATTAAGATAGTCCTTACACCACTGTAGTACTTTGGAATTTTATTATAATGTAGTATTTGGATTGATGTAGCCAGGCGTCGTACAGTATGAAAAATGACCTCAAAACGGTCATGTCCGAGTTACGAGTCAATGATTTCGAATATAAGAGTAAAACACCCGAAGATCAAAAGTGCTTAGATCCCGAGATATCGGTTTCTAAATATATTTTTGTAAATACACTGGTACCCATAAGCAGTACCTACCCGCAGCTGGCAGTTCGTTCCAGAGCCTGCATGTACGTGGAGAAATGAACGCTGAAAACGAACCGTGCTAGACGAGATTGTGTCCAGGTGGTATGGATGAACTATGCTGCGATGTGTAGAAAGGAGACGATGGCACCAAGTCAAACAGTTCCTCAGAGCACTCCCCGTGAAACATACGATAGAGCACGCATAGAGAGCCTAAGTCCCTCCGCTGCTACAGTGACTCCAATTTGTCTGTGAGATTGGGATTGTCGACGAATCGAACAGCTCGCCGTTGGAGGGAGTCAAGTGGGTCGAGCTGGTATTTGGGGGCTTCTGCCCCCAAATACCAGGTGAGAACAGTAGGTACCTACTCCACGTGCGGTCGGACTTGTGCTTAGCACGAGCCATTGTATTGTATTTTGTCTTAGTTGGATTTTTGGATTAGTTGGATCACATAGACAACATTGTGATTAGATGTGGTGATATAAGGAATCCTGAGACTGAATTAACAAATACTCATAAGTATAACTAAGATTAAGTTGATACTTTTTTAAAAAGAAGATTGTTCAATTTTAAGTTTAACACTGCCTAATTTCGTTTATTGTTAATTTCAATTTATTTATTCTTAATAGTAAGAAATTAAAGTCGCACTATTCCGTACTCTATGCCCCATCATAAACCAGATTATGATGTAGTGTATATTGCACTAGTGGTATTATTGCAATCTGTAATCTTAATAATTAATTGTTTTAAGCTTTTCAGCTAATTTTGTTAATTTCATTCATTTTTGTTAAAGGATTTGGATAGTCCAAATATTTTTTTTTTCTATTTCAAACATTGGTTTTATTTTAAAATGAACTCTAATCATTACATCTTTACGTATTCATGATCAATCTTAACAATGGTATAAGAGCCTACGTCTAATATTATGATAGCAAGCATTCACTTTACTTGATTCTGTTTGAACATTTGTTGTTGTTTGTATTAATTTACTTTACTCCAGTTCAAGTTCACATGTTACTTAAACTCTTTTGACATGCAAAATGCATAGGGACGCGTGTAGTTTATGTTATTTTTCCTTGTTCTGTTTCATATCCATATCCACATTTGAACTAATTTACTTTTAACTTGAATATAAATCACTGGCAGTTAGACCATTTTTCCTTGTTCTATTAAAAAAATAATACGATGCATTTTGAGTCAAACGACATTTATTTCATTAAAAAAAGCCTATATATTCATGAAAACTATTTAGGAAGGTGCAATATGTATTTACGGAAATACTGTATTGATTAGATCAACATCCACGCAGTAGTTTTTTTTTAATGATTATTTTTCCGAAAAACGAAACTAAATCGCTCTCCTGTAACTTTTAAAAAATGTCGCTTAGACCAATAATTAGCCTTTTAACCATCGATATGATAGAGAAAAAAGCACTTTATTTAACAAGACCTCACGAGTCAAACTATTGTCTAGCGGTAAGTGGCGCCTCAGCTATCGCCGGTTTATTGTTTTTGAATTTTTTTTTCTGATATATCCAACGCTGTACGTCGTGAAGTGCTACAAAAGCCATATATATTATGCATTGATTGAATAAGCAACATTTAGAAACCGTATCCCGAATATAATTATACCGAACTCGACGACTCCGAATAGAATTATGACTTTAAGGTTAACGCACATTCAGGTCGGGTTGCAGCGCAAAAATCCGCTCAAATCGCTCGTATGTATTTTATATTATGAACTATATTCAGCTACTATATACAGCGGAATATGCGATCCACTGCACCCCGACACAGTGTTCTTTAGCAAGTGGATTGGAGTACACGCTCACACGTGTTTATTTTACGGTAGATGGACTTTTGGTTTGACGGACTGTACTCAAAATCCATCAATGCGCTGCGCCGCACTGTGGGCTGAAAATCGACCTCCATAGACATAGAAATGAAAGTTGCTAGATGTTCGTTTTGTTGACAGATATGGCTTCTATTAGCTAGTATACACATAACAATGTCGTCTGAGCTAACTCCGCACAGAAATGAATTTATTATAAGGTTTTTTCGAAAAAAATGTATGGAGCTAGCATGAAAAATCTGAATATCTCTGAACTTGCAAGGAAAACCGTAATATCCTCAGAGATGGTTATAGGACTAATTATTTGTGATTTTTTGACATACTTCATATAACGGTACCTGCTGCAGATTTTTTTTTAAAAATCATCTAATTTTTAATTAATTTTTTTAACATTAAACGATTTGTTTTATTGTAAAAGTAAAGAAACAACACGTTATATGCATATAATACTAAATCTTCGCCAGTTATTAGTTAAAATATCAAGAAAATTATTTTTGCCTTACATATCGTCGTTGCGCTTGCCAAAACCTCTATGTGCATTTACTCAAGTTTTCAGGGGAGACAATAAACTATTTTATTTAATGATTGATGGACTTATCAATAAATTAAAAATGCAGTATGGTAGCAAAAAATATTACGTATGAAATAAGATATAATTCAAAATGATAATTTGTATTGTTCATTCACAATAATTTTTTTAGCCATTTTGATGCACTTAGTAGAATTGGCTTTCGAGCATTATTTCTTACAAGTGAAAAATGTACACCTGTCAGATTTGTTATGGCACTTAATTGGATTAAATTAATACTAATAAGTGCATTAAAAAGTAGTTGGATTAAAAAAAAATGTCATTAAACCTTAATATAATGAGTAACCCTCAAAAGGTTTGAAAGATTTATCTCTAGTACCTTTGTAATAAATAAAATTTGACGTAAAAATTTTGCAAAATCTTACTTTATACACAGACAATAAAACCATAACTCTAATGTAGGTAACATTATTGTTTTTTAGGTTTACAAATCTGAACAGGTATTATTTGTTAAAACAAACGATACCTCTCTTGATAATCAGTAAAAATAATAAAGTACAAACTCCCATGTTGTATTTATACTTACTTAAGTAATAAAATTTTATAAATCAACATTATACTTATAAATCAACAGTATACCTACTTATGTCTATAACGGTTGTAGATCCACGCTGGTTTAAGCATGAATGGGTCGGATCGATCGGAGAAGACCACCCTAAGATCGACGTAAGAATATTAGTTTTCATGCTAATGTGTTCACTTGGTGAGTGAGAGGGCCAGAAGCCCAAATACCCCCTCGGGACTTCTTCATCTCCTTCGCCGTGGTCGGCAACGGCTTGGTTGTGTTTTCTAAGCATTATATACTTCTGCACATCATCACACAACAACACATCCATCTCTATAGGTTACGGTTACCACTCACCATCAGGTAGGCCATATGCTTGTTTGCCACCAAAGCTGTATAACAAAAAATTCTATCTATTTAGAAATCAGTCTTCAGATTGTAAATCTTTCTAGCAGTAAAAGAAATAATTATTATCTATTTTAATTATGTTCAAGGTTTTCATAGAAGTAGTGGTAATCCCGGTGCATGTAGTTTTTTCATGATGACTGTAAGCTGTCGTATTTCGTCTTATCTTTTTTCTCGGTGTGTTGTAAAGAGCTGTGAGGTTTGAAATTGTTCGCATTCTTCTTTGAGGTAAAATTTGCCATTCGTTTGGGTGGCGTAATTTGAAAAAGATGTTTCCATCTTTATACAGTAAGCCTCTGATATCTGTAACTACGGGGTTTCCAGCCTTTTTCCCTGGTCGTATCAAAATAAGCTGACAAGTACGCTCATAGTTTTAAAAAAATTGTATTTTAGGTGATGAATTACTTAAGGTTTTGATGGTCGAGCTTTGCATGAGATTGATGTAGTCATTAGGTGAATAAATTGGTGGTTTAAATAGATGTTCTAATGTCGAGTGCACGCTATCTACCTGCATTATTGTGTGTCCTTTCTCTAGTATAAGCTAATAATAATAATAATAATAATAATATGTGGACACTATCACACACCGTCATCTAGTCCCAAGCTAAGCCGAGCTTGCATTATGGGTACTAGATAACTGAAATATAATACATATACATACTTTTTTTTTGTAAATACATACTTAGAATACATAGGAAACACCCAGACTGAAGGCAAATACAAATGTTCATCACATAAATATTTGCCTTCCGCGGGAATCGAACCCACGACACCCGGCGTCGCAGTCAGTTACACTAACCACTAGACCGACAGTGCAGTCAATTTCTATTTTTTTATCTGCAGAAAAGTTCAGTAAGGATGAAGACAGCACTTTGTTTCTATTCTGGTAGCTGCAGCCGTCCGAGATCAATATAATTTTTTTGTATCCTTCTTCAAGTTTAATGTTAAGAAAATCTATAAGGCAAGTGGTGATCTTATTTGCGGTGACTCCTCCATCGCCTTCGTGCCATACATATAAATGGACGTCTTTATCGTTGTTGCAATACAAGGTGTAATTATGTATTTGCAGTTTTTGCTTATAGTACTGCACAGACACCTGTAGTTTTGGTGAAAGCAACACACTTTGCACATCCATAGTTACTCTGTTCCCTCCTCTTGTCCTCTCTTGTCTTCTGGTTCTCTCGTCAATTTCTATCATCTCTACAGTTTGTTCATCTAGAATGAAGTATCCAGACCCAATCTCCACTGCATTTTTGCTTACGAATTCTCCAGTAACTTCATCTAAGTACGAACCCGTTTTATGGCCCGCTATTGCCTTATCCGTATGCTCTGAGTCGGCAATCTCCATTGGCAACGGCTGAAAGTTGAACTCTGACTCATGACGTATTATTGAGGTAACAGTGCATGCTTCCTGGTTCTCAATAGATCCTGTAGCAACAATCTCGTGGGATTGTTTAACCACATCTGTATAATTAACAGGGTCTGCAACAAAATTGGAGTTGGTTTGATCATATCGAAGCAATCGACCGAGGTAAATGTGATCATGGTCTTATCGCAATTTTCTACAAACTCTGTAGAAGGCTCGGGTGGTGGTTCTTCGTGATGTAGTTGAATTGCTGCTGTTGGATCGTAGCTAGTAGATATGAAAGGATCTGATGTACCTTGCCCAGAGTTTTCTATAAAAATGTTTCCTGTGCTCATGTCAATTAGAAGTCTCATAATTAAATTCTTACAGGTAAGTACATAAGTAAACTAATTAGTTAATTAGACATGTTACGAGTTCTAAGAAATATTTTCGACAACTGTCTAATTATTTTATTATTATGTCTAAATGAAGGTATTTTTTTAAATCATTAAATTCTACTAATGTCAAAGTAAAGATCAATCGATAAGTTAGTTATTTTATTAACGCTAATAATAGGCATTAAATAAAAAGAAAAATAAATTAAAAAGGTATTTTTTAATAGTTGATAAAATTTATATAAAACAAAACATAGGTACAAAAGTATGCAAAAATATAAATAGGTACAAGAATAGTAATATAAAATATTTAAAAATAAATCAAGATCATGAAAAAATTACATTGAATAGAATTATAATTAAAAGCACAAAAAGTTTCTAGTTTTCCTTATCACTCTCATCGATTTCTGAATCAGAATGTAGATTGCCTACAAACTCAAAGTCAGTTTCTTGAAACTGAATTAAATTGAGGGTTTCAGGAAATAAATCCTCCTTTTTCTTGGCATCTAACTTGGGCCTTTGTACATTTATAAAAGGATCCGAAAAAACAACTAACATAAGGATATCATGATTCGAATCTTGCCTGCTCTTTTTCTGCGAATGATGTTCCCGAAACCTCCTAAAATCTTTATTATATCTTTAATTATTAATATCTTTAATTGCGACAAGTTGGGGTGATTCACTAAAGTCGCAAGGTTCCTGTAGTCGCCTGCGTTTAGGCCACTGCATGTTGGACTTCTAAGGGATGCTATTCCAGTTATCTACAAAGAAGAACAATAATATAAGTTATTCGAGAACTTTGAAAACTAAATGGTATGCATTTTCAGAAGGCTCAAAGCTAGTTGGTGTACAAATTGTTAAAACAAACCTCTAAAAACGAAGGGCGCGAATTATCAGCGCTAATATACCGGTCTAGTGTACAGCCAGCCAACTCCAAATGTTCCAGTTGCATATTGGTACCGTCTACTTGTCGCGTTGCGTCAATACTATTGTTTATTACACTTGGCATCTAAAAACAGCAATACAAAAGAATACACATTTTGTCACAAAGTTTAGACTAGTTTTGTATGATTTTTAGTTTTATTATTTTTTAGGTTAGATATTTGTCAAATATGACACTGGAATACCTTTTAATTTGTCATAAATATCCGTAAATAGAAAACGAAACCTTTGCAATTAGAAATTACTATTTTGAATTTAAAACTTTAATTAGATTAGAAAAATTGCAAAACAAATGTCAAGGAGTTCATCAACAAATAAAAGATCAATTATTCAAAGAAGCACGACGGTTGGACGACACAATGCTACCAATCTACAGGAAAGGATACATTCATTCAGTTTGGAATTGAAAACCTAATAGTTTGTATGAGGCAATCGGCAACTGACCTCAATTAAGATAGTACATGCTCATAATAGTGCAACTTTCAAGAAAATAAGTAGCTCCTTTGCAAAGGACTAAGGAGGTATAATTATGAAGGATATTAGGACAAGCCGCGGCTTGTCCTAATGTGCTTTTTATGCATTTTGCGCTGCGCTGCGGCCCGCTCCGCCTCGCTGCGGCTCGATTGTGCTATAAACCTTTAGATTAGTATTTGCATTGTGCATAAAGAAATAAAATATCCGGTAGAACAATGAAAGATATTGAAAATTTAAACTTAGGTACATATTTAATTTTACACCTGTCTCTTAGTCCCAAGGTAAGCAGAGACTATAGAAAGCCCTTCATAATTATACCTCCTTAGTCCTTTGCAAAGGAGCTACTTATTTTCTTGAATGTTGCACTATTATGAGCATGTACTATCTTAATTGAGGTCAGTTGCCGATTGCCTCATACAAACTATTAGGTTTTCAATTCCAAACTGAATGAATGTATCCTTTCCTGTAGATTGGTAGCATTGTGTCGTCCAACCGTCGTGCTTCTTTGAATATTTGATCTTTTATTTGTTGATGAACTCCTTGACATTTGTTTTGCAATTTTTCTAATCTAATTAAAGTTTTAAATTCAAAATAGTAATTTCTAATTGCAAAGGTTTCGTTTTCTATTTACGGATATTTATGACAAATTAAAAGGTATTCCAGTGTCATATTTGACAGATATCTAACCTAAAAAATAATAAAACTAAAAATCATACAAAACTAGTCTAAATTTTGTGACAAAATGTGTATTCTTTTGTATTGCTGTTTTTAGATGCCAAGTGTAATAAACAATAGTATTGACGCAACGCGACAAGTAGACGGTACCAATATGCAACTGGAACATTTGGAGTTGGCTGGCTGTACACTAGACCGGTATATTAGCGCTGATAATTCGCGCCCTTCGTTTTTAGAGGTTTGTTTTAACAATTTGTACACCAACTAGCTTTGAGCCTTCTGAAAATGCATACCATTTAGTTTTCAAAGTTCTCGAATAACTTATATTATTGTTCTTCTTTGTAGATAACTGGAATAGCATCCCTTAGAAGTCCAACATGCAGTGGCCTGAACGCAGGCGACTACAGGAACCTTGCGACTTTAGTGAATCACCCCAACTTGTCGCAATTAAAGATATTAAACAAAGTTCCTCTCCCACCTGAAATAATGGAACATTTTGCTCGTATCCTTTACAATAAAATGACGAATGACTTACCTGTTTGTTACTAATTAACAATGCAGATGATATGCATTATATTTAGTGGTTCCTAGGGGGTTCCTAGTGATTTTGTGTTGCTGTTGAAATTATTTTAGTTAATTTTGTTTATTATTCATATTCTTATGTAGGCAGGTGATGTCTAATGTGCCTGTATTACCACAGTAGTAATTTAATGAGAGTCCTCTAATTAAAATATGCAACATTATTGGAACTTTATATATTGCTAAGCTGTAAGTACAAATAACTCTTTCAGGTCTTCATTATCAGTATTTTTCTTAAAATAATGATCAGATATGCAGTGCCATTGTCTCATGGGAGTGTTTCCAGAAATTAGCAGAGTTTGGCTTGCAATAGACAGCAATATCTATGTTTGGGCTTTTGAACATGGAAGTGATGTGGCCTACTTTGATGGTTTAGGGGAGACTATAGTGTCTGTGGGATTAATTAAACCCAAGACCGGGGTATTCCAAAATTTTGTAAAATATTTATTAGTATTAACTACTACTGTTGAAATTGTAGTATTAGGTAAGTTTATATTTAAGATATTGAATCAACATGCAAACTTAAGGTTACAGTCTGGGTGTACTTAGTGTCTGTTAATGTATGTTTGTAAAGTCCTCCACTACACACGACTTGTCCCTAGTGCGGAAGTTATCTTCTTTAAAAAAAAACTAACAAAAGCTAATTATGACTATATTTAATAGTTGCATATTGAGTCCAAGATCCAACACCTTATGCAATAGTTATTGCACAACTTGCCAGTGTTTTACAAAATGGTGCATGTTTATAAATTAGGCTACTTAAATCCTGAATAACTAATTGCTTAAGAGCGTTTACGCATCATGAGTGGCAATGTCGCAATTTAGTGTCATATTTAGTGGTTTTCAATTTTTAATCATTTAATCGGGGCTATATTTTAAAACATTTGCATGTGGGTATTTGTTGTGTCAACAAATTATGTTTGTAACATCCATAAAAAACATTAGCAACCCAGCTTATATGAGACATCTTTTGACTTGTACCTGTGAGACGCTGATTCTGATAAAATGTAATAAGATTAATGATAATACATTACTAACATATTTGTAAAATAACTAATTTATTTCTAGGTGTAACTTTCTCATCAACGAAAGGGGATGGCTCAGGAGAATTCCAAGAGATCCATTTAGTTCCAGAGCCTGTATTTGTATTACCAACTGATGGCATATCTATGATGTGTGTCAAGTCCACAGCTGATGGCAGAATCTTCATGGGAGGCAAAGATGGGTGTTTATATGAAATTACATATCAGGTATGAATCTACATTTGTATTCTCTGTAAATAATATGTCCCTTACAAAGATCTTTTGACCTTGTTGACAATGTTTAGTAAATGCCTTTACCTGTGCATTTTTTAGAACTACTAAGCAAAGGTCTACTTTATGCATATTCCTCCAACCATTATTAAATCTGTCTAGATTGTCGAACAAAATGTTGCATTGTTTCATAGACCTTAGAAGTGCATGTGCTGTTCTTTCTGTGCTGAACTGTTTTGAGTGTTCTGAAAAATCAAAAATAACCCAACACTGCAATATAATTTTAGCATTATATTATGATTTATTGTTACAGGCGCAATTAGGGTGGTTTGGAAAACATTGTAAAAAAGTTAACCATTCAACCAGTACACTTTCATTCCTGGTGCCTTCATTCCTCAGCGCGGCCTTGTATGACGAGGACCCAATAGTTAAGATAGAGATAGACAATTCAAGACATATTCTATACACATTGAGTGAGAAGGGCTGCATAGAAGTGTTTGATTTGGGAAGCAATGGGGAAGATATGAGCAGGGTAGTGAGACTTTCACAAGGAAAAATTGTGTCATCTGCTGTTGATATTGTCAAGTAAGTAAAAATTATATAAAATTCTGATATCATGTATGTTGAAATGAGAGTTACCTTCCAGTTTTTTTTAATATTTATTAAAAATTCAGACAGTATAATGTTAATCTAAAACTTTACCAAATACTAAAAACTGGCCAAGTGCGAATCAGACTCGCACACGATAGGTTCCGTACCAGTATCTATAAAAATCGGCTAAATAATCATATCTGTTGTATGTTATTTATTAATTACTAGCTGTTTCCCGCACCTACGCCCGCGTGAATGTCGGTTATATCTCTGTTTATATTGACGATTTTTCATACAAACTTTCATCCCCTATTTCCCTTTAATAAATTTTTTCGCGATAAAAGATGAGAGGTCTAATCTATTTCTATATCAAATTTCATCAAAATCGGTTTGGTGGTTTAGGTGTGAAAGCGTAACAGACAGACAGAGTTACTTTTGCATTTATAATATTAGTATGGTTTTAGTTTTAAAGTGTATATATAACTAAATATTCTTTAAATATTTCAAACATCTATCTAATAGGGTCCCATTATATCCCTTGGGTACGGAAACCTAAAAATGATTTAAAAATTAATATCACAAAATTCTCAAAAAACCGTAATGAATTGTTTGTTGCAGAACATTAGAACCCAGTAATTTTAAACCAGTGATAGCTATATCAGCTGTAGATGAATCTGAATCGGACCATTTGAATCTTGTTGCTGTCACACAAACGGGTGCCCGTTTGTATTTTACTACTGGGAGTGGAGAGTAAGTATACCGAGACAACACAAAATATCACACCTGCCACTCTGAAGGCAGGCTCTTTAATATAATATGCACCTAGATGTCTACAAGTTCAGCGGACCAGATGGCATCCCCGCAGTGGTAGCTAACGTCCACTCGATCCTAAAAAGGGTGACCAGTCGAACTCGTCAAACTATAGACCGATAGCTATAACATCCTTGCTGTCCAAGGTTCTAGAATGAGTTATGAACTCACAACTCTTGAGGTACCTTGAGAAGCGTCAGCTGATAAACGACCACCAGTAAGGTTTCTGCCACGGTCGGTCAGCTGGTGATCTTCTCGTGTACCTCACACGCCGTTTGGGCAGAAGCCAAAGACAAAGACAAAGCGTTTGACAGGCTTTGGTACAAAGCACTTTTATCGGAGCTACTATCATATGGAATCCTCTTCTGGATGGTCGGAGCATAAAGGTCGTTGCTGACGATGCTTGCTCGGATACCACGATGGTTAATGCTGGCTCAGTGCTTTCTGCATATCAATGACATGTTAACTATTGAGAACATGCATTGCTATGCAGATGATAGCACGATGACACGCGGTATACTAGCTTACAGAATGGGCCTCGGAGCGCCACGCCGCACATGAGAGACGGTTACAACTTTTTCTGAAGTTGAGGGTTCTCTCGGGCGGGCTTTCGAATGGTGTGAGAAGAACTGGCGCTATAACAAAAGAGTAAGAAGAAGGACTCTTTTGTTATAGCGCCTCAGTTCCAAGGAGTTTCTCTGCGTATCTCCGATAACATTGAGATCCTTTGCGTTCAATTCAGCAAGGTCAAATTTGGGAGTCATTTGGAAGACAAAAAGCTGCCAAATTGTACCTCAGGTCATCTCAACGGCTCGTGTGATATAAAACACAAATCCGACCGCATGTGGAGTAGGTACTGCTCTCATCTGTGGGCAGAAGCGTGCCCACACTCACAGATCCGTGCTGTTCGAATCGTCAGCGATCCCAATCTCACAGACAAATGAGTCACTAGAGCAGCGGAGGAACTTTGGCTCTCTATGCGTGCTCTATCGTATGTTTCACGGAGCGTGCTTTGACAAACTGTTTGGCCTAGTGCCATCGTCTCCTTTCTGCCATCACACCAGTCGACATCGCAGCAAAGTTTATTCATACTATCTAGACGCGATCTCGTCTAGCTCGATTCGTTTCCATCGTTTATTTCTCCCACGTACGCGTAGGCTCTGGATCGAACTGCCAGCTGGGGTGTTCCCAGAGCGCTATGACATGTCCTTCATCAAACGAGGTTTAAAGAGAGCATTCATATCACTGTAGGCAGCGGCTTCGCGGAGGCCCTGGCATTGCAGAAGTCCATGAGCAACAGTTACCACTTACCATCAGGTGGGTTGTTGGCTCGTCTGCCACTGTAAGCATAAAAAAAATTATATGCGTTCAGATATTATTCTACACTATCTTTCCGCGGCGCGTTTTCACCCGTGTCTTACTGCTCTGCTCCTGTCACTAATAGCATGATGTTACATAGCCTATAACTTTTCTCGAGAACTGGGCTACACGCAAATACGCATAATAATACGCAAATAGAATTTTTGAAATCAGACTGCTAGTTCCAGAAATTAGCGCGTTCAAACAAACAAACAAACTCCTTCCGTTTTATATAATAGTAAAGATATAATTAAATCTAATGTTCAGTTATTACCTATATCAGGCAATAATCTTTTGTTGTTAACTTGCACCTACTTCGTTTATCTCTGCATCACCCAAAGGTTGCCTGGTAGAAAATGCCTTTAGCATTAAGTCCACCCATGTACAGTTTGTGCATACAGTTATTAAATAAATAAATATTGAGAACGCCGACAGCACAAGAACGTAAGCTTGTTGCTACCAAAGTTGTATATAATAAAAATTAATGGTAATTGTTATTCCAGTGCGGATCAAGGTGGTCCTACACGGCCACAGAACTTAACACTGTTGCATGTGAGGCTTCCGCCGGGATTCACGCCAAACTCTTCAGTACTCAGGCCTAAACAAGTACACAGCGCCGTTTATGAAAATGGTATGTTCGAACTTTAACATTTAAAAGTTTTGTTGCAGTTGTGTTGACATTGATCTATTGAAAGAACCCTATGAAGCATGTCATTTAAGTTTCTTTTAATAAAGTTGCCATAATTTCTTAACATTCGTGGGAATTTCTTGAAATTACTGTCCTAATTTAAGTTATTTTAGTTGGTTGATTCATTTCTGATATTTAAAAACCTGGGTTTAAGGGTTAGCCTTAACACAAGAATATTTTCAACTTGTCATGCTTATAATACAGTTCGTATATACTAAAGTTTTCCCTGTATTGTAATGGCTAGGTACGCTAGTAATGGTGTGCTCAGCGGGCGGCGGCGGCGAGGCGGAGACTCTATGGTGTTTGTCGCGCGTGCTGTCAGCGGGAACTTTCAGCGAGGCGCACACATTGTTGGCACTAGACGGACCCGCGTGGGCACTCACTGCATTGCCTAGCCATCATGCCAAACATCTATCGCAGGCTGTTCTTGCTAAAAAAGGTTTAACAACTTTATATTATGATGGTTAATACTATTCTATATAGGCGTTACTTACGTGTTACGTAGTAGAAAATATTATCCGTAGAAAATATTATCCGTAATATTATCAAATTTAATTCAACCCCATTTTAATTTTAATTCGGTTTCTATCTAATCGATTGCAATTTGATTTCAATTACATTTAAATCCATTTCAAATTTTTGGTATTGAAAATATAATGTATATATTTTTTTATTTTTTTATTTAATAGTTTACATCACTATAAAATACTAAAAAACGATTTAACACCTTTAAAGTATTTAAAAAATAAGTTAAAATAGCCAACTGACACGGACACTTCAAACGCTTGCCATTTTGGGGCGATTAGTGCGACGTCATCTACGCTATCTACTGCACTAATATTGTAAAGAGGAAAGATTTGTAGTTTTGTATAAAACGAATAAACTCAATAACTACTGGACGGATTCCAAAAAAAATAAAAAAGTATTTAAGTATGTATATCCGCATTCTAGAACCCATAACACAAGCATATAATATGCTTACTTTGGATCTAGAGTGCGCTTTGGTGTAGTTGTTGAAATATTATTATTATTATTATTATTATTATTATTATTCTCTTTATCTAATTATGTACACATAAAATTACATTTTTAAATATATATAAAAATAATAGAAATATACATTTAAAAATATAAAAATATGGAGACCCACCGATATCGGGTACAGGGACCAAGCTACCGGTGGTTAGGGCTCCAGAGATAGGAACCGCCTCACAATGCGGGCCGTATCAAGGAGCACAGCCTTTTGCATCAGGCCCACGATTATTATTATTATTATTATTATTTCAGAAATTCTTTCATGATTAGAAAGATATATATATTATCACTGAGTAACATAGGCTATATTTTATCCTCGTACTCTCACGGGAACGTGAACCACGGCACGCGGGTGAAACCGCATGACGTCCGCTAGTAGTAGGTATATAACAACAAACACACAACTACGAATTCGACAACATTGACATTTTGTTGTAATATATTTTGTCGTCACATTCGCTCTGATCAATGGCAGTGCTTTTCAAATATTTTAATTTTAAAATTAATTTATTGCTCAAAAAGAGATTATATTATATCTAGTGAAAAATATTAATGCAGGCACAATCTGAAGTAATAAAGTTTATTAAATAAATATTTTACTCTGATTTGAATTAAACACATATTTCTTAATAGTTAGCATAGCAAGCTACCTCTCCAACTGTGCACCTACTCTTGACGTTACAATCCGCTCAAAGCTACCCATGCACGGTGTCATTTCAATATGAATTAAGCCTATGTTCTTTTATGGTTATGGACAGAGGTGTGGAGCGTATCCCGCTGGGCAGTAGTAACGGGCGCGGGCGCGTGCGTAGTAGAGGCGGGAGCTGCGCCGGACCTGCTACGTGCACTTTTACGAGATTGCCGTGGTCCAGATGCACATGCCGTTAAAGACTTTTTTCAGGTAATTTATACTAAGGTGTCCATTGAACGTAAGGTTTATCGATGAATGAGAATGTCTCACAGCCGTCTAAGAAAGAGATACTTTGGAGAGACTTAGGTCCAGATGTAATTGTTTTTCATAATTATGTTGATGATAATGTTGCTAATTGGTCTTCGGATTTTAAGCTAGAACGGTTTAGCTATTTTATGTGTCACATGTCTGGTTTAGTGATTAAAATATTGACTTCTCACGGTAATCAAGTCCTGTGCACTTGATTCCCACCCGAGGCTAGATATTTAGGCTCAGTACCGAATCGTCTTATGTAGCTAAATGTCCAGCGACGCAAATTGAACAATACGCGAAAGGTCTCTTGTCCTATTAGTAGTTTGCCCAAGTAGTATAACGTCCATAACGCAGAATATCGCATTAAAAATTAGTCTTGTGTAACATAATGTCTCAACTACGATATATGATTCATTCTTGAGAAGATGATTGTTCTTTTATTGGTCAACATGTTCTTTAATGCTAGTTTTTATAAAAAATAATGATACTCTTGTTACAGTTGTACAGTGTAGAACAAGCATGTGCATGTGCCTTATTCCTGGCCTGTGAAGATGTTACCAGTGGAGACATTTCTATCAGTGAATGGGCGATGCGTGCTTTCTTCCTCTATGGCAGCCATGTGGTGCCAGCACCACCTATGTTCCAACAACAACCTTCACAGATGCCTTCTTCATTAGGTACAAAATTAAATGGGTAGACTTTGATAATACTAGATTAAGCATCCTATATGACTTACTCAATTGCCTCGATGGCGCAATAGGAGTGCCAGCGACTGCTGTGTATGCGGTAGTGTGTTCAATTCTCATAACAAAACTTTGTGTGATTCATTTTTTCCATTTTGTTCAAGCAGTAAAAAGAAACAATAGAGTTTTATAATAACAATAGAGTTATTATAAACCTTCTCATTATATTAAAGGTAAAGTAAAACTTTTCAGAACCGCGTGTATTTTCCTTTAAAGTAATTTCATTTGTAGCAATCTTCATAATAGATACTTTTTTTCCGCAGCTTCTCCTAAGTTTTCACCACGCCAGGTATCCACACCTATGTCAATGAGAGGACCCCAAGGACAAATGCAGCAAGGAAAACTAAACCAATCGTATCAAATGGCACCAAACCAGTCATTCACAGGCTCTCCTAACCAATCTATGATGCCACAGTCTCCCTTCCATCAAAACATGATGAGTCCTACAGGTTTCAACCAAACCTCCTTCGTCGGCAATGTAACCCAGCAACAGAGAGATCCGAACTATCCAATGCCTGTCGAATACAGCGCAAAGCACAATGGCCTTTATATATATGTGGGTAGAGTTCTGTCTCCCATATGGAGCTTGAAGTGCGTTACTATGTCGCAGTCACCTCAGAATAAAGAATTTGTAAGTATTATCATTTTAGTCTAGTAGTAATAGTCGAGGGAAAAGCTTTTTTGCAACATTAACGGGCTTTAAAAATACAGTACACACTCATTTAGTGTTATCCACACATAGGTAGCCTTAATAAAGAGGTAGGTACTTTCTAATTACACCTGCTTTAAATACGAGTGGGAATTATACGTATCTACGCGTTTGTAGGAGTCCTAGTATACATCTATTATACTAAACTATTTATTTGCAGATGAGTAGTAACGTAACGGGTGAAGACTGTGCGTACATAGTGCAAAAACTGCAACGTGTGTCTGCGTTCATGCAACGTACACTCGCCCCTCCACATTCCGAGGAACTTGCCTCATTACAAGCTTTAAAACTGTTCATAAGTAAGTGTTACAACTAAATGTTTATGCGATAGATGGCTGTAATTAATTGTTGCAACTGTTATCATTAGTCTGTGCCTTTAATCAATTACGATTATGATTTGAAATGAGAACTTTGAAGGGGAAGTCTGACTGATATTCGTGTAATATTATTATTTATGAAAGCTAAGCAGTATGGTTGAATAAATTATTTTAGTCAATATGTATGTTTTGGTACGACAAAGAAGGATCAGCTTGTCAATGATTTTCTTGTGAAATTCTTGAGCGCTTCTATTATAATTTATATGCATTTACCTTCCTATTTCCACAAAACCTACGCCATGTTTGCCATGTTGGGTACCGTATTTTGAGATATTCGTATTTATTGAGCTAAAATTGTTACAGCTCTAGCTATAGAAATGCTAAGTCTATGGAAAGTCTTGTGTGAACACCAGTTTCACGTAATAGCTGCTAGTCTTCCACCGGAACAACAAAATGCGTTACAGGCCGCCAGTTTTAGGTAAGCAAATTTTTATATTACATACTAACTAATGTGAGGAGTTGCAGATTACATCATCATTTAACTTCGAAGGAGATTGCGATAAAACTCTATTTGCAATAATAATTAGCTATTAAACTATTAGACATTAGGCCTTTTGTCGCCATTATTATTTTATAGACCAAACTCCATACTAAATTTGATTAAAACGTAGTAAGAACGTATCAGAAAGATTAAATCTAAAAGCTTTAATGTTGCACTTACAGTCTTGTCCAAATGCTCGTCAAACAATATGTGCCTCAATGTGGACAAATGTTGTGTTGTCTCTTTTACCAGGAAGAAACACAAAATGCTTCACCCTTACTTTATAGATAATAGCGTGTTAAATAGAAAAGAGGTGGTAAAGGATTTGGGAGTCTTATTTGACAGGGAGTTAACATTCCGTTCACATTACGAACATGTGGTGAAGAGAAGTAGCAATCTTCTGGGATTTATTATAAGGTCCACTAAAGACTTTAAGAATACACAAAGTACTCTGTGTCTCTATTTTAGTCTGGTGAGAAGTATCTTAGAATACTGCTGCCCAGTTTGGTCTCCTTATTATAAAACGCATATATATAATATAGAGAGAGTACAAAAAAGGTGCTTAAAATTCCTTACTCGTAAATTCAATTATGGTCGCTTAAATTATGCCGAGAGGTTAAGTAAATTTAATGTTGTCTCATTGCAAACCCGACGTCAAAGATACGATTTACTTTATTTGCATAAATTAGTTCATTCATCTATCGATACACCGGTTTTACTCTCTTCTCTTAGCTTTAATACTTCACATAGATCTCGAAATCCTAACATTTTTGCAATTCAGGTATATAGGAATAACACATCATTTTATAATCCAATAGTAAGAATGTGCAGAGCATATAATAAAGTAGCACGTTTAAATAAAGAAGTCGACATTTTTGACGTAAACTTCACTAGATATAAAAATATTTTATCAGGTATACTTTGTTCCGATAAGTTTCAAGTTTAGTTATAATGTAAAATTTGTTATTAAGTAAAAACCTACTTGCAATTACCCACTTGTATTCTACGCTAACGAATTTATGAATGTAAGATCTTAATAATGTTTTGCACGAGTAATCTGCTTTAATATGTTCATGCTGTGTACACTATCATAGGATTACTGTCTGGTTTATATATTATGTCCATTATTACTGCTTGCTATGTTGAGACTGTGATCTGTTTGTGTACCTATTATAAATAAATAAATAAATAAATAAAAAAAAAAAAAAAAAAATTTTCGGACAATGTAAACAAACAGTCTTTTCAATATTTTTTTATCAAAAACTCCATAACCTATATACTTCATTTTGCAACTATTTTTACTAATGGTTAATAATCAAATCTAGATTATTTAATAAAATTACGAATTACTTTTTGCGGTCGAATAAAGACGTTCAATTGATTAACAGTTTTATTTTTTCTGTGCTCTCTATTGTCTTTGAAAACCAATGTTGTAATTTATTAGAAGAAATAAGTTTAACGAATACCTACATATCATAGGTACATAATATTTTGTAATTCATCATTTATTTTGGGTTTGCCCTCGCAGGTCTGTTCATTTGTTTTATTGTAATATAGTACTTCGTAACATACATACAAATTCCATTTAGTCCATATTTCACAAATTTTCATCAGGCGGAAAAATATTCAAAAGTATCTCTGTCAGTTTTCCATTTTAGTCCGTGGTCAAATAGTTGCATTTAAAGGTCAATGCTTAATTTAAATATGTAAGAAAAAGGACTAAAAATTATTATTTAACAATGTATTGATGTCATTAATTTTATTTTTATTATCCTTGTCCCCATCACTAGTAAATTCATGAAACCATAGACAATGGCAATATAGCGGATTGTTTACATTGTACGAAATTGGAGTTGGAATGGACTATACATAGATGACTCCCTAATAGATATCTCATTAACGTTTATTTGTTTTGAATTAAGCTCCAAAAAATAAGGCAGGGATGCGCTGAACCTAAAAGCTGCGTGTGATTGGCTTTTTTATGGTCAAGGTTTGAATGCATTGAAATGCACCAATCATAATGTCCAGAGTGAGTTCTTATGCTAGCAACAGTAACTGCTGGTATAAGTTGTGCATCTGTTGCCCTGTTTGCAGCAACTATTATGGGGCTATCTATATGCACTCACAACTGTGATATACCATTTGCAGAGAATTACTAGTAGGTGGACAAGAAGTTGCATGTCTACTATTGGGATCTCTAGTAGCAGGATACTTAAGGGACAATGCGTCAGTTGATGGCATTTCACAAAAGTTACGACAACTATGCCCTACGCTGTATAGACAAGAAGATGCTACTTGTTCAAAGGTAATATCGACATCACACAATCATTGATTGTGTTCTAGTTTTAATTAATTATTTTTGTGTTAATATTCTGTTAATGTTTTAGGCCAATGAATTGTTAATATTCGCAAAGCAACAGAAAAATCCAGCCGAACGGGAAGAAATGCTTCAACATGCTTTGAAACTATGTAAAGTGAGTATAATAAGTATTTTTCATGTGCCCGGGATATCTTTGAATCTTCTATGATGGTATAAGCTGTTACAGCCCTGTTTTCCAGTGATATGTCAATATTTAAAACTGCGCAATTTTTCATGATACTTAACATAAGTCGTAAAACTTTTCTGTAAAGGTATGTACCCTTTAGGCCAAAGGTATTAACAAAAATTATAATTTATTTTTCCTAGGATGTAGCACCAAACGTGAATTTACCATTAGTGTGTTCAAAATTAGTATCAGCCGGCTTTTACTCTGGTGTAGTGGAATTATGTGTGGCGTGTGCTGCTAAACTAGACCCTCAAGACAAAGCCGTGCATTACTACAAGAGCGACCAACCGTCGCAGGATAGAGAAGGACATTTTATTTATTATCGAAGGTAATCATTAAAATTGTTTTATGTGCCTATCTTGTGGTTGACAACTTACCTATAGCCGCCGTGTGTTGATATATCTGTAACGCACCGGTAACTGTTTTTTAAAATTAGTATAATCCTTCCGTTCCCCGAAGTAGGTCTTATTAGGTATTTATTATCTGAAGTTGCATTTTGAAATAAATTAAATATTGTAATAAAATTATATGTTACTAATGCGCAATTAAGCGCCCAATTGTATTTATTAAACTATCCGATACACATAACTCACTAAATTGAAAAAAAAAAAAAATTGAAAATTGAAGAGGTAAGTATATTTTTTAGAATGGAGATATATCGAGAAGTATGTTCGGCGCTAGGACGCTTATACGAAAGGAGCGCAGAGACATCAAACAATGAGCCTTCGCCTTTGCACACCCAACCCTCTGCTGACTCACTGCTTGCGATGTCGCCAGCCGACGCTAATTATCAAGTAAGTCTTTTGTTTGTTTGTATGCGCTAATCTCTGGAACTACTAGTCGGATTTGAATAATTCTTTTTGCGTATGATAGCCCAGTTCTTGAGGAAGGTTAAGGCTATGTAACATCACGCTAATGGCGACGGGAGCAGAGCAGTAACCAAAGACGGGGGGTTAAAACCGCGTAGCGTGAAGCTAGTCGTGTACAAAGAGTTTGTTGATAGTTCCTAGACTTTGTGAATATTCAATTCATTTTGTCTTTCAGGGCAGAAAATTAGTATGGGAGTGCTTGTCCCGAGATGACGAGTTGCTACATGTTGCGGTATACGAATGGCTCGTGTCTAAAAACTTAGGATCAGGTAAAGATATCATTATTTATTCAATGCAATAGATATACTGTAGAATGTTTTAGAAATATAACAATTTATTAGCAAGTGGAAAACTGTGTATGGGATAGACAGTTGTTCACGAGGTGAGGCGATGTCCAATAGACGTCTTGCGACTGAAATATTGAAGTACCGTATCGTCACAAGAGATAGAACGCGCATTATCACTTGTCCGCTCTGAAGTTGAAGCGAGTCGCGTCGCATTAAACATTTTTTTTTAGACTAATTGGTGACAGGGTGTGATGGGTTAGGGTACAGGCGATATAAACCACTTGACTACGCATGAAGCTCGTTTCAGCGTTTCTCATTGTCGCCAGACGTTAGCGTGAATATCGCAGCCAAAGCACGGCTGTGATTGGTCGGTTTGAAACGCTCGTATTCATTTCGATATTGTCAATGTCCGTATTTATGTCCGCGGCTGTGTCATGTTTTTGTCGAGTGGTTTTTATTTAAAAACAAAAATTGTTCCATGATCTGACTCTGTTTACACAATGAGTTACAGGACCGGTAGTTTGCGACATGCGCGATCTGTAATGGTTACGTGAACGTTACAGAGCTGCTATCACTGGGCACGGCGCCGCCCGCGTCGCTGCGCACGTACCTGCAGGCGGCGGCGCGCTCAGCTCCGTCGGGCGCCGCGCTACACCTGCTCGACTTGCTGTGGAAGGTGCTGGAAAAGAGTGGCGATCATCTCGCCGCAGCGAATGTACTCGAAGGATTGGCCACAAGGCCAGGGTACGTGAAGAATATGTTCCGTTTATTATACATATGTCGCTCGTGCTACAACAGTATAAAAAAAGGTTTCTTTACACTTAATAGAATATCTCAATTATAGAGTTGTGCGAAAAAAAAGAAAGAGGAAAAAAAGATTTTTCGTTCGTTAAAGTGTGTGTGTGCGCAGGTCTGGCGCGCGGCTGGAACAGCGCATGTCGTGGCTGTCGGCGGGCGTGGTGTGCGTGCGCGGCGCGGCGGGCGGCGGCGGCGAGCTGCTGCGGCGCCTGGAGGAGGGCGCCGAGGTGGCGCGCGTGCAGGCGGCCGTGCGCGCCGCCGCCGCCGCGCTGCCCGCGTCGCGCCGCCCGCACCCGCACCACATGCAGCGCCTCGACGACGAGCTGCTCGAGATCACGCAGGTACATATATACGTTATTGTATCTAAAGGTTGAATCACATCTGGCAGCACGAATCCTATGATTCTAATCTTTTCTTTCACTCAAAATCGTCATTTACTAGAGCGATAAATGGATTAGCGCGACAGAATGGACGAGGGGACGCGCTGACGCGCGCGATATAACGCTGACGCGTCAGCGTGCTATTGCATCCTTTTGCCGCCGATCGCGTGCGACTGCGCGTTGTATAATACGCAATCAAATTAGTGTTTATATGCCCAATTTTCTTTGACAGCTTTACGAAGAATATGCAGATCGGTACAACCTCTGGGAGTGTAAGCTTGCGATCGTGCAATGCTCGGGACACAATGATGCGCTACTTGTCGAAAACATTTGGAGCAACATCCTAGCTGAAGCCGAGGCGGCCGCGAGGAATCTACCCACTCCTGATGAAAGACTAGCTTCTGTACTTAGTAAACTCACCACCCTTGGAAGGGAATACGTCAATACGGGACACTGCTTTCCACTATGTAAGTTTTAATAATTAAAATTTTTATTATCAGCATGATGTTCAAACAAACTTTTGTAATTTGTAGAAAGTTTGAAAGCATCAGAGTTACAGCCAGTTGTCATTTTCATGTCTTAAAAGTTTGATGGCGGTGGTTACTCTTAGGATATTTTGCTTTGTCAGTTAGTAATCTTTTGAAACCCAAAAATTGTTATTTGTGGTAGTAAGACGTACGTATTATTTTTGCAGATTTCATCGTCCGACAACTAGAAATAATGAGTTGCAAGCTGCAGGCAGATCAAGGAATGGTTTTTAGGACAATTTTGAACATTGGCGTGTCACTGGAGCAGGTTCTGGATATCTACGTCAAGTATGTGACTATAGCTCTGAGTTTTGTTTTGCTTTGTCGCTTTAGACGCTCAAAAAAAAGATATTACCGTCACTCCAACTGCCCTCTATATTCGACTGTAGGCAGAGACAAAACTTTTATTTTTTTGACACAGAATGCATGTCCTTCGCCATACAAGCTTTATTTTATGTTGCGGCAGTTAAAAAGATCTTACACATGATCACGCAAATCTGTTTTCGACGGTAGGCATAGGCATATAATCGTCACTATTATGACGTGATGATGAGATTCGGCTTACAGAAGGGTGATATTGAAACGTATGTAATGTGTGTAGGCTGGTGAGCGTGAGCGAGCGCGTGTGGCTGGGGTGCGGCGACGAGTCGCACGTGTGCGCGGTGGCGGCGCGGCTGCTGGAGGGCGCGCGCGCCGAGCTGGCGCCGCTGCCCGCCGCGCCGCGCCGCCGCGCGCTCGCGCGCTGCAAGGACCTGCACGAGGCCGCGCTCTACGCGCTCGAGGTATGTACTCACTGCTAGCCATTTTAACGTTACACTCATATTCATTTCGTGATTACAAAAATAGAATATTATGACATGATATTCTAAAACGCGGACTCACTTATCTATCTACCTATCTTCTATATTTAATATATAAAAATGAATCCCTATTGCCCTTGGTCATGGCATCACGCGTGAACGGCTAGATCAATTTCGTTAATTCTTTTTTTGTTTTGTTTGTTATTGTCAGGAGAAGGTTCTTATGAAAGAAAAACTAAGAAAATTGTTTAGAAAGTTTAAGAATACTTAACCACCAATCCTTTTTGCATACGATAGCCCAGTCCTCGAGGAAAGTTATAGGCTATGTAACATCACGCTACTGGCGACGGGAGCAGAGCAGTAAGTAAAGACGCGGGTCATGATATAAATATATTTGAGACAAAAAAAAAATTAATAGATATCGCATTAACCTTGATTTGTTTCGACTTGAGTTTACAACAATAAGAGGCACGAGCACATAAAAGCTGTGCTGTGATTAGCTATTTCTAGGTCAAACAATCGAATGCACTAAAATGCAATAATTGTAGTGAACATGGTAGGTTCTTATCTTTACGAATACCAATATGAGTAAGTTGAAATAAGAATGCTTATATTCTTCTATTGCTATAATTATAATAAGGTATATTTTTATTGTTGCAGGCTCGACCCAACACACAGCGTCTCATCGAACGTCTGTCGGTGGCGCAGGCGCATCTAGATCGTATGGACTAAGTTATTTTATAGTAGTTGTAGAATAAAGTGTCGTATAGTGTCGCTGTACAGGCGTGTGCTCATTACGAAATAGACTACAAGTGCTTCTGTAGATTTACACACATATACAATAATTTGTTGATTATGTTTTTATTAAATAATGAGGGCAGAAATAAATAAAAAACCTTTGTAAATTAAAAAGATGTTCATATTATTAAAGCTGATTTAATAATATTAATTACAAAATAATACAATAATTATATGTTGAACTAAAGCTTTGTTACAGTAATTATTAAAATTAATTAAGATTTTATAAAACACAGATGGACTGATTTTATTTTTTATTTTCATAAATTACTAAACATACAAAAGTCATATAATATTAAAAGTAATCATATAATTTTCTATTATATCTATTTTATGTTAATATTACATACAGTTTGAAGTGGCAGTGACATACAAACACAAACATTAATTTTAAAAGATGTCTAATGTATATCTAAATAGTTTCAATCATGTGCATAGTTATAAAAATAAGTGATTATGCATCTAAAAGGCACTATGAAAATGGTTTCTATTTTTGTAAATAAACTATGATTCAAGAACAACAATACTATTTATTTTCTTATTTACATTCTGGACCACTATTGACATCAAGAAAACAATTTTAAGAAGTGAATGAAATAAGAATAATGTGCGAAAAATAAACTGCTAATGCATGTTGATTATCAAAAATTTCAACTTTTGCTAGTTTTCGAGCACCTAGAATTAAATGCAATGCTAAAAGTTAAGAGTTAACCTCTTCGTATTCTGACATTTTATGAAATATTTGAAGAGTTAGGGCACTTTCTAAAAGATGACCAGCATTTTACAGATAAAACTGTACAAACGGTACAGCATAGTGTTGTGATCCTTCTTGTAAGTATTTTTATAAGCAGAAGAGTGTCATAGTTTTGTTTTACGAGTAATACATGGCAGCTGCAGACTAGTGTCATAGTCAAATGTGCTACTAGAGGTTCAAATGACTGTGCTCCTAGAGGTCCAGAGGATTAAGTGCGAAGTTACTGTGTACTCACATGGGTGATAAAACGGCGAAAATAAGTAATAGATAAATCATGAGATCTAATTAATTTTACTGATTGCTTTTATACTTATTCTTTGTAGTATTTACAATCCTGATTCCCTAGGGGTGAAATAAGGTTGGAAGACGCCGGTGGCATTCAACGCGTCCTTTAAATTAATAAAAATGGAAATTAATGATACATGAAAAGTAGTGTAATTAAGAGGAGTCGTCGTCGTCAAACGGGTTAGTATTTACCTGATGCACTTGATGATCATCGTCTGGGTATGAATATACTCCACTGGGGTGACCACTGACTGTTGGTAGGCCTACAGAGTTCATATTATACTGATGCTTTATGGGGTCTTTCCCCGTTGAGTTTTTTCTTACTATTGTTGTATAAGTCGGTGTTGATTTAGTTGGCATGTCTTTTATCTTAGTGCCTGCTCGATACGTGCCAAACTCGTCAGGTGGAGGCGGTAATGAAAATCCATCAGACGTTTGGGTTATTTCCGATGTCTCATCGCTGAACTCCTTCGCAATTTTGTGGCGTATCTTTCTTGGCATAGTGTAGAATGTATTCATCTGATGAAGAAAAGATTCTTACAATTAGTATGGTAATTCCGATTTTTAAATGTAACGGAATAGAATTATTTTCGACAGCTAAAATTGATTATAGGTAATGATTGAAATTTTACCGAAATGCATTATTGTTTTTAGTTTTACCCTTATTGAGTTTATATTTTAGAAGAAGTAATATTATAGTTTTTGTGCACAGTACTTGGCGTAGTAGATACTTTAATATTATCTTACCGGTCTAGATACATTGTAATTAGTTTCTGGAGGTAGATGTAAAACTAGATGGTCGCAGAGAGCGTCCATGTCTTTCTTTCTGTGAATGTTCTGAAGGGAGTGCACTCTGCAGTTCATCGAATGTGGATGTCTTGAGATCTCATGTGATTTGTAGTTGTCTGGTTCAGCCATGTCTTGTACGTATCTCGCCGAGTGGAACGAGCTCGTACGTCGTACGTCGAAGTTTTTCGACGGGTGTCTCGATACGGCTCTTCGAAATGAGTCTGTTCGTCTCGCGTTACATTCACTGCCATCATCACTGTCGTGATATGTTTCACAATTGGATTCTAAAATAGAAAGGAGACTATTAATGCTTAAAATTACCTACATAAAAAAAAGGGTTTGTGAATGGAATTTATTTATCACCATATCTATTTTTACCAATAGTTGCTTTAATAGAAGAGACAGGAGATCGAACAAGTCGATAATTCTTATACGAAAAGTAACTTGCGGGCGAAGTCATATAAACAAGCATGGTAGCTTTTTCCTGATCAGCAGGTAGGTACATAATGGTTTAGCGATAAAAATGTGACTTCGTTTTCCTTTTCTTTTCATGATCTGCTGGATACAAGTGGTCGTATGAGGTGATTTTTTTTTCTATGAATGTAGGTACGACAATTTTTTTTTTATATTGATTTTATTTGTTTAATATTTATTTATTTATTTAATTGTGGTCGTTTTGTCGTCATGCATGCGGAGTATAATTTACCGTCAGTGTTGTAAGCGCAGAGCGGCGGGTCGGAGCGGTCCCGAGGCAGGTCCTGGCGAGCCGCCCGCTCGTAGGTGCACAGCACGAGGCCGCACGCCGCCAGCGCCACCAACGCCACTCCGCCGCACAGCGCCAGCGCCAGGGTCGTTATGTTCTGCACCGTGTTGCCCGCCACGCCCACCACTGCGCCGAGAACCATCCGATCATTAGACAGAGTGAGATAGCTAACAGGGCTCGGAACATCTATGAGTAGTCATACGCCGGTGAAGCTTAATAATGATGTGACATCAGGTACTGTAACGGCTTAAGTAAGCAGCTTGCCGCGATATGTAACAAATAATTGTGTCCAATAAATAAGGCAACACTGTAAACACTGAAACATTTAGTCAAAAATATTTTTGTTTGACGTTTAGGTACAACCTATCATTCCTTTTTCATCATCAACATTATCATATCAGCTGAACATATAAGAGGTCTCCTCTAATTTTCGCCACCTTGGTCGGTCGTTAGCCGCCTTCATCCATCAGTTTCCCGCCACACTTTTTTAAATAATATGTTTAAAAATATTTCTATTGAGCAAGAAAATAAAACACATTATAAAAAATATTTACCTATGGCCTCGTCAATTATGTCGTCCTTATCGATCTCAACAAACTGACTTTCTCCTTTGTCATTGAAAGCTATTATGAGGAACTTGTAATCTTTGTCTTCATCGTCTGGTTCTGGGATCATAAACTTCGGTTCTAAGTTTATTATTGACACTAGCTGTTCTTCACTATCTTTGGGCTGAACTATGAATTTGAATTTCTAAAATGACCAAACACAATATACCTTTGTAATGAACAATATCTTTACAAAAAGTGAGATGTCCATAATAAAATGCCCATATAACTGTTAAAAGTTAATTTAAACATAAAATTGTATGTTTTTTTTTTATATTATAGCCTACCAAAGTGACTCCACCCCGCCTGATGGTAAGCAGTCAGTGGAATCCAGAAGTGGCGGCCACTATACTAAAAGCCATCGTCTCAAACTGCTGGTATGGTGGTCTCCACCATGGCGGCTGGGAATGGGGTTAGGGGAAGGGAATGAGGGAGGTGAGGAAAGAGGAAAGAGGGCAAATTGGGCCTCCGGCGCTCTCACTCACCGAACGAAACGCAGTAGTATGGATACTACTACTTTTAAGTCGATCTTCTTATGAGAGAGTAGTACTTCCCCGGACGATCCGGCCCATTCATGCTGAAATCAGTGGATCTACTACTAATAATATGTATGTAATATTAGTATATAGTATGTATGTAATATTGACTTTATGCCCGTTTTCACCAACATCCCCTAAAATTTAGGGACCTCTTACGCATGTATTAGGGGTCTCTTTACACAAAAATCGTTTTCACCAATGTTTAGGTGTACCTACGTACCTAAGAGACTCCTTATATTTAGGAGCCTGAATATTCGCTCCATAAAAATCCCCTAACGGTAACGGATGGTTATTTTGACCATTTCGGATTTTGTTTTCGACTATGACTGACGATTTATAACCATGTTTTTTGAAAGTTTGGACGCTGTTGGAACTATAGAATTGGGTACTTATAACGTTTTATTAAAAAGACCACGGCTGTATAGACAATGAGTTTTAACTTTGAAAAATATGATGCTCATGACTTTTTAGTTTTTTTCCTGACATCACGAAGTTAGATAATATTAAGTACCTATTTAAAGTACAAGCACACAACAACAAGTCCTCTCAACTGGCCAGCGAGTCTAGCGACCAGAATCGGGTCGCGCTGTCTAAGCGCTCGTCTGGTGCGCGTTCCGATTCGGGTCGATCGTTATACCGCCCGTCACACATTTAAACACACACTTATAGATGATTATATTTAATAAAGGTGATGTAATGAAAGTGTTGTGATAATTATCTTAATAAATATAAGCTACAAGAAACAAAACTACAAACATTCCGAACTGTCACTTAACTAAAGGACCTCTTAGTAGGTAACACCTAGTATGATGAAACACAATTTAGGTAAGTATTGGATTTAGGGGGCCCTTTAGCCAGGGAGTTCCCTAACGTAGGAATAGTTTAGGTGCTAGTTGGTGAAAATTGGCATAATACTCCTTTCTACCTCTACGGGACGTTAAGATATAATAACAAATATTATCGTACTTGCTGCAACCCTCCGTCGTGTCCTTTTTCGCATGTAACTGCAATATCGTTAGCCACATTTTTCCTAGCTTCGCAGTTTGTAGGAGGGCGAGGTATAGTCTCATCCGTCACCAAAAACTTGCATGGAGTGTGAGCGAGTCCTTCAGTTGGTACATCATTTTGTCCCCAACAAAATATGTTACCTGAAACACGGAACGAGTTTAATTCTATCTTGTATGCCCTATACTACTCTAGTAGTATACTAGAGAAATATCTTCTAATGATTGACGCGTGAAAATGTGTCTGTCGCTCTCAGTGCAAGGCTGGGTTAGGACGTCAAATTATTGCCTCGATATGCTTAGTTTTTCTTCTTTGCAGTCGGCATAATATTGTTTCTACAAAGCTTTTAAGTCACAGGGATGACTATGTACTGCGATAACTTCATACGACCATAGAACGTTGTTTAAATTTAAAGAAATAATTATAATAAAGACTTACTATATGTAGTTCCATTAGGTCTCTCGTACAAGAGAACGGGCTTCTCAGTCTCGAGGGTAGTGTGAGGGTAGTCCGACACCGAAGTGCCGTTCATATCTTCGTTGACAAACGCCCACCGATACGATAAAGGAGCAGGGTTCGCTTTCACGTTGCAACTTATATTTATAGCCTCGCCCTCACCCAGACCATATTCCACTAAGCTTGGATCTTCGCAATAAGCTGGATCTACACATAATATAATATAGAAGTATGAATCTCCTAGAAGTTTAAATATATTTGAGCACAACTATAATTGCTCTATACTGCATTTAACTTAGCAGTACGCATTTTGTTTTCAAAGTGGTAAGCAGAGGTGTATAATATCCATGTTTCGCACAGTTATATTAAATCCTATTTAACAGAGGAGCCTGTTGCCATACAAATTGTACCTAGGTACAATTTAACCAGCTAGGCAGTCTATTCCAGATTCAAATTTTATTATCGCGGTATAATAATAGGTAAGTATATCAAAATAAAACAAGTAAATAAACGGGTACTCACAAATAACATCAATTATAATAGGATCGCTGTATGTAGATCCTTCGTTATTGGTCGCCGCACAAGCATATTCACCCGTATCATCCTCTGTCACCTTTATCAGTTCCAGCATCGGTTGCTTCATGCCCATACCATTCTTTTTACCATTATTTAACTTTAAATCATCCTAAAATAAAACAAAATATACACACACACTTATAGAGAGAGCCCCAAGTTCGAATATTTATTTTGAGAGATCGTACCACAGAACAGACAAAAAAGGTTTTTCCGTCTGGATTGTTGTTTATTTTATACAAGCTTTCCGCGGCGCGGTTTGACCCGCGTCTTTGCTAACTGCTCTGCTGCCAGTAGCGTGATGTCACATAGCCTATTAACCTTCCTCGAGTACTGGGCTATCATACGCTATTGTTGCGTATGATAGCCCAGTTCTTTTTTCAAATCTTTTTTCAGATTTTTCAAATCGGACTGGTAGATACAGGATTAGCGTTCAAACAAACAAACCTTACGCTTTATATAATAGTATAGATAACACAGTGTAAGATTGGAATTAAAAATGTTACTATATTACGTTACCTACCTTGTGTAACCAATACAGTTCATAAACAGATGGATTTGCTTGATGGTTGCAGACCAACGATACATTCGAACCCTTAACTATAGACAGCGTATTGTTGTTTATGTTATTGTTTTCACTTTCGACACCTATTTCGAGTACTGGTGCATCTGAAATTGTTCAGATATGGACCTATTGTTAGAACTTTTATTAATAAATAGGTACCTACATATCTTTATCTTTTTAATTACCTACTTGAAAGTCTTCTAATTTTCACAGGTTTAAAATACTAAAAGTAGCAGTAATTCATGAAGTTATATTATTATAATCGCTAATTTGTCCGTTTAAGTCGTTCGCAGTTTACCTTGATTTGTCTTTCGTCGTCTAAACTAATATTTTATGCATGAAAGTACGTTCGTTAATTTGTCTTTCTTTGCGATTGATGTGGCTGCCTGTATGGTGATAATAGGAGCGCTCAAGAGTAACATAATTTTCATAGTATCGCGAAAACCGCGAGTCCAAAGCTGCGGACCATACTTACATAGCTAGTATATTTGAAGTCACGAAAAATTACCGAGTGCAAAGATTACAGTTACTCACATAGTACAGTAAGTGGTAGCGCAGCCGCGCACACGAACTGTTGGCTGTCACGTTCATGCGCGGGTGCACAGCATGTTAACTGAGACTCGTCGTGATGTCGGTCTATTGTCAATTGGATATCACTAACTACGAGCCGCTGGGACGGCTCCATCTAGAAAAACATGTGGATATTGTTTTACAGTATAATAGGTTACTAAACTTTAAACGTGACCATAAGTGTCGTGAACGTGACTCACAGTAATCTTCTGCTCCAAGTTGAGCAGCTGATTGTTGTTGAGGCGCCAAGATATAGGTGGCAAGGGACGCGCACCCAATACCCGACATTCTAGCATCAGCGCTTCTCCCGCCCGCACTCGTCCTATACTCACATCGGTATCTGGACTATCGTTTCGAAGAGATACTAAATCTGGAGGTACTGAAAATAAAATAAATGTATTTCAAATAAATGGTAGGAGGCACAAATTCACAGTTGTAAAGAAAAAAATTGCATTTATAATAGTAACACGGCTACGAGCATCTGATTGCGTTTGTACAGCAGGGCGAAAATGGAAACACATGTTTTCATTTGCCGTGTAAGCCAACACGTCCCATTTGATGTTAAGTGGTAAGTAGTAAGTACATGATCGCATCGGAGGTCCATTTTGGTACATAGATACTGTGTAGACTGCAACCCTGAGGTCTCGGGTGCGGTGCGGTTCCCAGGTTGGATAAATGTGATACCTATTGAATTTTCTGTTTACAAATTCTAGGTATTAGTCCGAAATTTGGAATTGGTGGTTATAGATAGGTACATCTACTTAAGGAGAGACTTTTTTAGGGCTTTCTGTGTTAGTCAAGTGTAAGTAGGTACCTACTCACAGTACATATCTATCGTGACATCTATAGAGAGTGGTGATGTCTTTTCATTGTTCTTGGCGAGGCACGTGAACACTCGGCCGTGGTCCTCACGCTGCAGCGGCCCGTACCTCAGGTCGCTGCGAACGCGGTGTTCCGACAGCGGAGTTAATGTGTTCTTTAATAAACGTTGATCCGTCCACCATGATAGTGATGCTAACGGCTTACCTATAATATTCAGGAAATTAGTTTTTACATCTCTTATTTCACACATTTACATTCTCTTCGGTAAGTAGGTCTTTTTTACCCCCAAATGGGGCTTGTAGGTGACCAATTAGCGCTCTAGGGTAATAATGTAAAAAAAATAATTAAAAAAGGCGGGAATAGAAAACTTTTATTCTTGTAATGCCGGTTTTTTTCTACTTACCTCACAATCGACAGGTAAAGTAGAGTAGTTAGCTCGGGTGTAAGCATCAATTGCACCCTCGAACTATAAGCGCCCTCGCTGCGCTCGTGCGCCTTAATATCTCGGGCTGCAATTGATGCCTTACAGCCCTTGGCTACTAATCTACTATTATAAGTAGGTACATATCGAATTCCGTACCAAATAATTCACTGGCAAGAGGCTGGTAGATTGTATATTGTATAGACTTATGAGATATTCATAACTCAGATTTTGACTTGGCATAAAGTTACATATGTTTTTCCATTAAAGCTTGCTGTCTTCGGAACTCTTACTTCCTTAACTCCAAAACAATGTATGGCCACTATTATACATCAATCTAAACACTGCGTATCAAGGATAGATATATATGTTTCAATCGTTACCTCCGTATACAACGCATGCGAGATGCACGACATCTCCCACGTAGTAAGTTCCCACGTTTCGACTGATGTTGACTCCGGCGCTGGCTTTGGCCACTTGAGTACCATTTTCGTGCACTACCCATAAGTGACGTGGTGGTTCTGTAGTAGAAAAAAATATCATGTCATAGATTAGATGTGGTAAACAACAACCTTACACACAGATTAATCACAATGCCTTCAATAAACCAGAATCAACAGCAGTATACATTTGCAAACATTAAGATATAGGCATATAAGTATACTAGCTTTGCGCGGCACGGATTCATCCGCGTCTTTGCTTGCTGCTCTGCTCCCCTCGCCAGTAGCGTGATGTTAAATGTGTACATGTGCCTATAACCTTCCTCAAGAACTGCGCTATTATACGCAAAAACACTTATTCAAATCCGACTGGTAATTTCAGAGATTAGCGCGTTCAAACAAACACTCTTCCGCTTATAATAGTGTACATGAACATCAAGGAAAAAGCTAACACTTCCGTCTTGGACTCCACACAAATAATAAAATGGAAGCGTCAGTTAAAAATTATCCACTTCCCTTTAATCAGTGGGAGATAAAACAAATAATATATACTTATCTATACTAAGTATTATATAAAGCGGAAGAGTTTGTTTGTTTGTTTAAACGCGCTAATCTCTGAAATTACCAGTCGGATTTGAAAAAATATTTGTTCTTATGATAGCCCAGTTCTCGAGGAAGGTTATAGGATAAGTAACATCACGCTACTGGAGACGGGAGCAGAGCAGTAAGCAAAAACGCGGTTAAAACCGCGCCGCGTCAAGCTAGTATCGGAATAAAATCTATTTAAGAGGCGAGTCAGCTAGTTGTTTGATTTTGGCTGGTTGACACAAGATCTTTCTAATTGGTACCTACAGGTACATGTACGAAGTGATGCTCTTGATATATTAACACTAGCTGCACCCTGCGGCTTACCTCGCGCGTGGAAAATAGTATGTTTAATTAATGTAACTCGGAACCAGACCGATTTTCGGAATAAAAAGTATTCTATGTCCATCTCTACATACAAATTTTCATCAAAATCGGTTCAGCCGGTTAGACGCTGAGTGGTAACAAACACACACACACTAGTCACACAAACTTTCGCATTTATAGTATTATTAGGATAAAGAACAGGCTAAAGAAATAATGTACCTATATAAAAAGGTAAAACCTGTTGACATTGTTTTTAGGCAGTATCTAATCACGCAGACGTTTCTACTTGAAGCTGATATTCCAGATAGCCAATAAAATATGGGCTGTTTTTAGCAGTGTCAAGTATTGATTGGAATATTACTTACATACTAAAGTAATGACTAGTGACAAGTGTCGCAATAACGCCTGATTCTACTATTATCTTTTTGCCCGACTGCCGAAGTCAAGGAGGGTTATGTTTTTGGAGCGTATGTATATTTGGGTTTGTTTGTCTATTTCTTTGGAATGCTCAACAGCCTAAATGGCTTGATGGATTTTACCATATGAGGTGTCATTAGATTCGTATTGATTGTGGGAGTGGCATAAGGTATAATAATTAAATTTCAATGTAGCGTCAGCAATAGAAAAAAATAGGTTTATTTCTTTTCACTTTGTTTTAAGAAGGTGGGCTTTTTCTCTTGCGTTAATATTTCTGTGTTAGGTGTACAGGACAGTTAGTACTGAAGCTTTGCCAGTACTGGCAGGTGTTCCGCCGGTCGATCTTGAGGTTTACAGACGAGCAGCTATGTACTATACAGCATATATGTATGTATACTCACGACAGCATGAATAGTAACTTCTTACAATCGCGCGATTTTATTACTATCACTGTTAATCCTGGCTTACAAGACTTACAGAGATGGGCATGTGGGTGAGATTGTCCTTTAAAACGGCGGGCTTTTTGTTTTTTATATACTGCTTGTTTCTGTAATAAGTACAACGTCCGCACTAGGAAACAGGTAATTAGCGGTCACCTAGTAGGCACCACAACTCAATGTGTGAACCGCATAATTTTTATACTCGGGTAGGAATGAAACAATCTATTTTTATGGTTTTCCATAATGATTATCATAATGTGATTTAGGTATATTTCATTAGGTATATTGTTATTTCACTCTCTCTTTCTCTTCTCTTTTTACTTTAATTCAATTTGTAAATTTGATATAAAAGTACTACACTTACACGCACATGTTAAACGTGAGTGATATTAATGGACTCTTATATAAATAAGTGGTAGACTATAAGACGCACGTCTTGTTTCATACAGTAAAGTTGTCCCACTCTCCAACATAATAATATCTTATCACACAAAAAGCGTACGGTACCTATCTAAAATAGTATTATTAATAAAGTCAGTCACCGAACTACGAACTAATTATTATGCTTTTTAATGTAGTAATGTTTACGTAGCCAATTTGTATTATTAAATGGGGCGAATTGTTCCGGCGTTGTCAGCTTCCTCATTAGTTGCTGCGCCAATTAAACAGAGTCCGCCGCTATTCTGCCAGATAGGCAAATTTAAGTTCAACTCGTTATTGCACTTTGTTGATTTTAAATATTGACGCGATACGAAAACTGTTCAGCTCAGCTTTACGTTCGAGAAAGAGGTCAATCGTCCTTTGGAAATCAATGCAGGCTTATGTTTAGCAACGAAATCCCACGGCTGAAGATAATGATAAACATTATTTATCATAAATCGTAGGTATCAAGAAAAAATTTAAAATCAACGACCTCTCAGTTATTATCTGGTTATAGAATTGATTTTATTTGGACTCAATGTACCTACCATCTGAGACATGTACCTACATATTTATTTCGAAAATCTAGTTGTGATAATTTTGTAGTCGTTTTTTTAAAGCCGCGATACGCAGGCCCGGTTGCCACCAAAGCGGAGAGAAGAGGAGATGTAATGAGTGCTAAATCTATTGGTATTATCGGTATAGTTCCTCTCCTCTCCGCTTTAGGAAAAACCAGGCCTTATGCTGGAGAATTCTTTTAGAGAAATACCTCGTCTGTCCGCAGGTAAATTATGTTGCAGCATGAGTCTCCTATTCATCTGACACATAAATCATCAACGATTATGCTATTGTTAGTTATTGCATGAGCAATTTTACAATTACTAACATGACTCGACATATTAGCCCACCAATGAAGGAAACGTTCACACGTTACGCTAGTTCATATCGTTACAGAACCTGAAACCGTTACAAAATACATGTTCTTGAGTAAATTCATTCGCTAAGTGCCTAAGGGCTACCTAACCTTGCCTAAACCCAGCCGAGAATTGTCTCAACTCGCTTGCACTACTAAGAAGGGTCAGATTTAGTAGCAGGCTGCGATAGACTAAAGATTATGTTGATGATGACCAGAAGAGACGTTTTTTTTCTAGTAGTCAGACTCCTTCTGTTTCTGACTGTCCATTATCGGAACACATCTACACATTGTCTGTACTCACAATAAACAGGCTTGTCATAATTTTAGAAATTGTCAGAGTGTAAACTTACCAATAACGGCGAGCTCGACGAACGTCCTGTGAGCGGGGCTGGCAGCGAAATCAGCGAGACAAGTGTAGACCCCCGCGTCAGAAGGTCGTACACTCACTATTTGCAGTTTGTCCTCAGTTGCAGTCTCAGAGGTCACCAATCGGTACCGTCCCGCTGATGACGTGGTCGTCTCATCACCGCCACGAAGGTCGCGACTGCTGATACAAAATGCAGGATTAAAATTTATTTAAAGACTCATATTGGGTAGGTACCTACAGGTTCGCATTATTTAGATAGAGCAAACTAACTAACTTTTAAGGTTTTCTTTTCATAACGAAGGCAACATTGAGTTATTGGGCTGCCTGATTATATCCACAAAGAACTCGTCGGACCTGACGACAGTCTCTATGTCTGCGATCTTTTATAGAGTGGATGTGATGCCCCTATCGTATTACTTTACTAGGTACAATTTAGGTGAGTGCGAAATTTATCTCTTAATTACAAAGTCTTGGTTCTAACACGTTTGACACAATGAAACATGTGTATGTTAAGTTAAAGTTCAAACCCACGTATATTTACCTACGGTTTTAACTTAGTAAGATAAAATAAGCACGATTAGGTACCTACTACTTTCACTTTCGTGTAAACGTAGACTTGCGTTTGTGTAAACATGTGCTTAGTTATTAAAATTACCCTATATATACCTATTTAAATCATCTACGGTTGATGCATAGGGTACCTACTTTACTAAAAAAATACTTGGGTTGAAACGCCCAAGTCAAGACAGACCGAGGTCCACGCAAGGTAAACACAGCTTTGTAATTAACAAAGTAGTTAGGTAACTACTTGTATTTGCGTATTTTTGAACTATAAGTAGTTAAGTGCTTACCTATAGCCACGTGCTTTAATTTGTATAACACTTACAGGTAGCTATAGAGCACAATTTAAACTCCAGGCTGAGAGTAGTGAGCAGTAACATGAACGTATTTTCATTTTAGTACGTACATTTTTCTCAGTGGAAGATAAATCTATAATTGAATGCCAGTTAACAATAAAAGATATGTGATTGACATTCGGTATCATTTTGATAGCATATAACGGGTTGGCCTATAATTTCACTTCCTGCACTTGTCTGATATCTACGGCAGTTCGTAGGAAAAGGGCGGGATAAAAGCGACTGCTCTACTGCTCCCTAGTGTTAACATTTTTCAAAAATAAAAGGTAAGTACCTATTACAAACCTTATATTTAATACACAGCTCATCACAGCTCTAACGTTATTGTCGCTGTTTGTTTTACAGGATTTCCATAGTAGCAAGCAATTCTTTACGACAGCGAAACCTTAAGAAGAAATACCTACTTACCTACATAATGATCGTTCTACATGTGTTCTACATTCTAGTATGTAGGTATGAATATGAAGAAATACCTACTTACCTACATAATGGTCGTTCTCTACATGTGTTCTACATTCTAGAATGTAGGTATGAATATGTACCTAATATTTCTAACTTATCTCATAAGTAAATATGTAATGCTGTAGCGTGCTTAAATACCTATAAACTATAATTTTTCAGTAAGTAGGTATAAATTATAAAACATTATAAAGTTTTCACTTCGTTATGGCAGTGCACCTCAGATTAAGACATTTTACATTTTTTTATAAATATTAAGTTAGTACTAACTGTACCTGACTACTTATCTAAGTAGGTATTTAAGTACCTAGTTTTTCTTGATACTTAGTCGAAAATTACCTGTTTAAAATGAGGAATAAATTATTGTAGATACTTATCCAATATTGAGTTATTATTATATAATGCGAAAAGAACAGGACATAGTATGCCACCATGATTCTCTTGCTTGGACAAGAGCTCTTTTAATAAGTATATTTTACAGTATCAAAATACTTACTTACTCCACTATGTTCGATGGAAAATATTGGTAGATAAGTATCAATAGAGCCCTCAAATAAACTTTATTATTAGGTAGGTACAATAATAACTATTAGCAAATAGAAAATTTAAGCTATGTATCTAGTGTAGACTAGGAACATTAGGGAATCTGTATATATCAAGCGTAATTTGGAAAGTAAAAAGTGTTTAAAACAACACTTTTTAATACATTATACATATTATTAAAAAAAATCTTTGCTAGAAGTTAATTAATAGCCTAGTTCTTCTTCTTCTCCTTTTTTTTTGGCAACAGAGCCGACGATTGTGTCAGCTATTTCTGCCAGCGTCAAGTTTAGAATAATATTCTTGTTGATGATATTAATGATAAAAATATATTACAATGATAAAAAATAGAAAAATGTGGATGAAATTAAATGACAACCATCTTCCGTGAAAACAAAAGATGGACTCCTCAAGACCTCAATAGCCTAATAAATCTTCTTCTTCTTCTCCTTTTTTTTGGCAACAGAGCCGACGATTGTGTCAGCTATTTCTGCCAGCGTCAAGTTTAGAATAATATGCTTGTTGATGATATTAATGGTATATTACAATGATAAAAAAATGAAAAATGTGGATGAAATTAAATGACAACCATCTTCTGTAAAAACAAAAGATGGACCGCCTAATAAATCGTTTCGTGCAAATCATTCCTACCTGTCACACTTGACAGTCTGCACGTGACAGAATGATAGAGGTCATTGACGTTTTATTAATAACTAGATCTCCGCGGCGCGGTTTCACCCGCGTCATTGCTTACTGCCTGCTCTGCGAGAAGCGTATGTTAGCCTATAACCTTCACCGAGAACTAGGCTATCATACGCAAAAAGCATTATTCAAATCCGACTGTTAGTTCCTGAGATTAGCACGTACAAACAAACAAACTCTTCCGCTTTATATACATATAATAGACTAGCTTTTCGCGGCGCGGTTTTATCCGCCTCTTTGTTTACTGCTCTGCTTCCGTCGCCAGGAGCGTGATGTTACATAGCCTATAACCCTCCAACTGGGCTATTTTATTAGAATGTTTCAAATCCAACGGTAGTTCCAGAGATTAGCGCGTTCAAACAAACTAACAAACTTTTACGGTTTATAATAGTAAGTAGGTATAGATTGGATGGCACAGGTACCTGGGTAGTCGTTGTTTAGCAACTATACAATCTACAAAAAAGGAATAACAAAGAATACGTTTTACCTGTAAAATGCAGTAGCTGAATTATTCCTGTACCAGGCAAGTATGTTAAGTCTATCATCTTCATTCTCTGCAGTAACATTACAAGGCAGCTCGGCAATTTGTCCCACCACTGCGTCCACTGGTAACCGTAAAATAATACCTATTAATTTTCGTATCCTACTAATATTCTAAATGAGAAAGTTTGTGTTGTTTGTAAACCGACTTCGATGAAAATAGGTATGTAGATAGACATCATTAGGCTACTTTTCATCCCGCGATCTGGTTTAGTTCTGGTTGGTTGGTTCCCCAAGTTCTAATCTATCGCTATACCTACCAAATTTCATCAAAATCGGTTCAGTGATTTAGGCGTGAAAGCGTAACAGACAGGCGGACAGAGTTACTTTCGCATTTATATTAGTATGAATTATAATACCTATAACTATTATTAATACACCTAGTTGTATTTTACTCCCAACCAATATGTACTAACTATAAATTCAAACTAGTACCTACTTAACTATTAGTATATCTACCTACCTACTACATGTCATTGATAGTAATCAGGTGTTGGTAAACATGCGGATACGGCTAGCCATGTCATCTGAGTACCTACCTAATGCAGGATATGAGGTAGGTAGGGAAATACAGTACAACAGCAACTCTGTCGCAACTTCAAAGCTTTAGTGTAAAGAAAATGTTTCGAAATTTATTTTGGAAATCAGATACTTATGACATTTTGAACGCACTTTATCTTTGTGTTGCTCTAAGTAGAAAGCTTAGATACTTAATACCTACCTATATTGTGTTAAGTTGCATAAAAACAGTAATATAGAAAATTATTTAGGTAAGTAGGTACCCTACATACCTATTAATTAATGATACTTATACTTAAATTAAAATGTTTGCTCAAGTTAATCTTCTGCGTTTTGGGCTTATGATGTTAATCTCTATTATTCCATTCTTCGTAATTAATAAAAATTTAATGGTCAAAAAATTGTACTTACAAACATTTATAATATCGAACCTACCTACACTTGCTAGGTCCTTTGTCGATTCACACCAAGAGCTATTACGGTTAATTATGATATTGTTTAAGTACCTACTTTACTAAGGCAAAAAGAGCTAAGTATTTGGTGCTTCATACCGTGGTGCGAAATGACGAAGTACAAAATAGACATTCTTCGATTCACACCACTGCCTGGTCCGAAACAATGAATTCAAAGAGGGCCCTTGTGCGATTCACACCGCGGTCCGAACAGCTCGTGGTGTAAGTCGACGAAGGACTATTTGAATCTATAAAATTTATAAGTAGCTAAGTAACGTAAAAATTTAATAATCAACAATAACACAACTCACCTTTTATCGTATTTTCTTGAGCACGTAAACAATTTAAAAACAATAAAAAAATCACGGCTAAACATATAAAATAATTCATTTTAGCACATATAAATAATTTATTTGTCGATGCACATTGCAATTTTCGTTGTCTGAAATTTTGCGAGTCGTAGAGGGCACGTCCTGATTTGGCGCAACGGACACGCGTTTCAATTGGCGCGCTCGGCCGCAATAGCGGTATCGCCGGTCCAGGGAGCGCGGGACTCCGCTACCGGCCGGCGTGCGCGGTCCCCGAACGCTTCCGGACCCCGCCGCCTGTCCCCGCGTCAGCCCGTCAGCCGCTCCATCATTTACCTTACACTTTTTAATTGGTGAGGTCAAAACAATTGGGTCACTCCATCTGGATTTGTTTGAAGTACAAACTGAAAAGTTTTATTTTTGGTTGTTCAATTACTTCCGGCGGATACCCTTCGTCAGCTTACTCAGCTTGTTATTGTAAGTTGTATTATGTTGTGCATACATTAGGTATATAGCTACACGCCTTTTCCCCGAAGTGGTAGGCAGAGGTGCGTAACACCTACGTTTCACCAGTTGTGTTGGGACTCATAGAACAACGGAATAGCCTGTTAACATTTGCCGGCCCCATTCCAATTCTAGGGTAATCTTGAAAATTTCACGACAGAAAAAACCCGACAAGTGTCATTTTACCCGATCCTAAAGGTACCTAAGACCTCTGCGTGGTACCGAACCTATACAGTAGGTAACTGCCCCCGAACCACCGAAGCATTCATTAATTATTATTATTTGTAGGTATGAATTTTGAAATGTATTTGAAAAAAAGAAAACAAGCATAAAACATACAAAATTATTTTAATATGTAGATTAGATTAACAGTCTTGTAATACTTTAAAAGTAGGTACCATATTTAAAATAATAGTACAGTATTCTTAACTGAAGACCTAGTTAAACTATGACTAGGAGGTAGATAGGTAGAGGAGGCAGGTAGAGGTCAAAGTTTGGAAGCATTACTTAAGTTGCTTTAAAGAGCGAACAAACAACACAGCTAACACGGCAATAACAGTGCTGCCGATTGTACCAACTATAATTTTTTTCTTTTTTGTATTATTGGAATCTTGTCTTATGACCTGCAAACAAAAAGACAATTTTACATTTTTTTAATTAAGGATGATACTACACCAGTCTCGATCGATCGTCGATCGACGGCATCGATCGATGGCAGAGTGAGTCGACACCGATCGATAGTTTTTACAAGGCCAATCAATCGATTGATCGAAAGGAAAGGATCGAAAAGTCGTAATGGCACAGTGATAAAGGCACCCTTTGGCAGGCTTTGTAAACACGAGGTCGGGGTATCGAATCCGGTCAAGTACCAATGTGATTTTTCAAATCATTACTTATGTACTTCCTAAGACTTTACTGAAGGACGGTGAAGGAAAACATCGTGAGGCAACCTGGGCTTCTGAGGAAGTCTGAAATCGCCAATCCGCTTTAAGCAAGCGTAGCGATCAATGTTCATACCTTCTCAGTATGAGAAGAGGCTTTTGCCTGCAGTGGGATAATAATGGGTCGATATGATGAATCGATCGATCCTCGATCCACGGCATCGATCGATGGTAGAATGGATTAGTTGAGGCCAATGAGGGTTGAGGCCGTTATCCGCTGCCCGACGTCGACCGATGCCATCGACCGGCAATAGATAAATTGGTTAGTCGACTGGTATCCGTCGATCAATTAAAGCTACTAGACCAGTCAATCAACTTCGATCGAACTTGATCGATGCTGTTGAGTGACGAACGATCGATTGGTGTAGTAACAAACATCCTATACATACATACTATTGTATAATGCTGAAGAGTTTGTTTGTTTGAATGCGCTAATCTCTGGAACTACCACCAGTCGGATTTGAAAAATTATTTTTGCGTAGATAGCCTAGTTCTTGACGGAAGGTTATAGGCTATGTAACATCACGCTATTGGCGACGAGAGCAAGCAAAAACGCGAATGAAACGGCGCCGCGAAAATCTGGTACCACCTATACATTTTTACATTTTAAAGCTACTGATATACAGTGTAAGAAAACAATGACTTATAAAAAGTCTGAAATTTGTCAATCCTTCTTAAAGCAAGCATGATAATCTATACTCATCAGTGGCGAAGCGTCCATATAACACGATTCCTGCCGGCTTCCGTTATAAATATGTCCTGACCTCCTTATACCTATCACTGCTTGCGTGTCTACTTAAAGACTAATTAGCCTTCCGAAACTCAAAATATTTATTTTAGTCCCACCAGACACTTCCCTCCACGGAAAAGTGACTCTTCGCTACTGATAGTCATGCCTTTTGTGTATAAAAAAAAGAGGCTTTTGTCTTACAGTGGGACAGTAACAGGCTGATATTATTACTTATCATAAAAGATTTTTGAATATATAGTATTATTTTTCAAATCATTAGTGTAAACAACATGTCAAGCATGGAGATCGAGACACATATAGAACATGCATGGAAGAGATACTACAGGGAAGTAATGAACGACAAAACAATAAACACTTCTGTCAAAGGAAAGTTATTCAACACCTGCATAATTCCTATCCTAACTTATGGATGCCAAACTTGGGCGCTTACAAAATCTCTGCAAACCAAACTCCGAACATGTAAGTGAAGCATGGAACGAAGCATGATGGGCAAGAAGAAAATAGACAAAATTAATCACAATAAAATCAGGAAGGCCACAAAGACCCAAGATGTGGTGCTTAAAAAAAGAACTTTGAAGTGGAAATGGGCTGGCCATGTAATTAGAGGAGTGGAGAAGTGGAATAAACAATTTACACTGTGGTACCCAAGAGTGGGCAAGAAAAAGAATGGAAAACCATTCAGACCATGGGAAGACGATTTGGTTAAGTCAGCTGGACTAGAACGGCACAGGAGAGACAAGACTCAGATTAAAATAGAAGTGTAAATTTTTTTTAACTGTTTAAAATAAAGAAATTGTAAATCTGAAAGAAGTCTATAATAAATAAATAAATGAATAGTATTATTTTGGAACTTAAATCTTTATACCTTCAGTTGTGTATGAATTGCAATGTCCATAGAGTTCAAAATATTTGTTATTTCACTTAGTGTAGTTATAGAGATATCAGATGCATAGTTTTCTTTGTGTAGTATACAATCTGTTATTTTTTTAGTTTTCTTCAGAGCTAAAGTGTTTGCCATCACACTTAAATAGATTCTATAGAGATGATATGAACTTTCTTCCAGTATATCGATTATCTCTATGGGACCCAAATTAGATTCTGTTCTGTAATGAAAATGAGAAATACATTACAAATTTAACCTGTCTTAATGTCTATTTCGCTAAATACTGCAATACTCACAATTGCTCACAATGAGATAGAATTAAAATTTTAAACTGGATGACAATGCAATGCTTATTTTTATGCAAAAAAAAATAATAAATAGAGGTAGTTAAAAGCATGAAATATAAAGCTATGAAAAGATTAAGTTATAAAATCAGTCAAAATCTTTTTTTTACTTGGGTTAAATGAGTTTACACATGAACCTTAAAATAACAAAATGTCAGTCAATCAACCTACACATAAAACCTACATTATTGAAATAAAACAATTTTTACAATAAATTTAACCAATATACTCTAATATGAACTCTCTCCCACTCGTCTTAAAATTCTTCTTTGTTTTTCTTCTAGTATCAAATAACAGAATGTATATTAATTAACTTATTATAGCTGAAATAAAGAAAGATATGAATAAAATAGGTTCTTACACTTGCATAGATTCCTGATAAATCGGCAGGTTTTTTACTTCCTCAATAAGCTTTATTCTAATGTCAGCATCCTCCACTCCTAACTTAATTAGATCTTCATCGGTTAATTCAGCTAAAGTACATTGCCCGATGTTGTGTTTTCTAAAATTAAAAAAAATATTCAGAAACAATATTAAATGGTTCAGTGAATTGTAAAACAAAGTTAATGCTCTTACTTGAAAATATTGATGTATTTCTCAGCACCCAGGCCAACTAATATCGCATGTATTGTTACATCAAATTCCGTTGGATCTATTTTAGAGTGTGAGGATATTTTGTCACTTAAAATACTCATTATAAACAAATTGCAATCTTAAGTTTAATTACAATTTAATGCAAATAGGTTTAATTTTAGATAGCACAACCGTTTGTTTTGTGATTATCGAAATGTCAATATGACAGCGGTCGCCGTCACAGAACAAGTACTTGTTCTGTGGTCGCCGTACTAATTTTGACATTCTTGACATTGACTTCACCGACCGCCGGCCGGGTCCACAGAACAAGTACATACATAGAAGGAGTGTTAATCGCCCTCATATACTTGTCCTATTTTTCCAAATAAGCCGGATACATTGAAAAGAAAGAGACAAATAATTTTGCTAAGGACGCCCGGTGTACACTGTAGAAACGTCAATTTGGTTACCTTTGGTTACCTTTGGATGCCGAATTAAAAAGTGAACTAATGTCAAATGTTCCAACTTGTCAAGGCCTCTAGACAATTTAGTCGGATTAAACCGCCGCTCGTAATTTTCATTGTTGTTTATCTGTTTTGTGAAATAATATATGTTATTTAATAATTACATAGTGCTATTGTGAAGTAAAATTAAGCCCATTGGATAAGCAATGTCCTGCGTTATTGTAGGTTGTAAATTACATTCTTTTCGCAAAGAAAATCAAGTTTAAATCGTCAACTTCCATCGGTGAGTAGATAACAAACCAATAATATATACTAAAAACCTATATATACGTGCAAAATACCTAAGTGATTTATACTTTACTATACTGCAATCATATTATAATCGTCTGTTTGCCATTCGATTCAGTAATTTTTAAGTATTTCACATTTTTACCAATTTGTGTAGTCATGTTCAATAGTGTTGCGACTTGTGCTGCATATTTTATCGATATTTTATTTTACCTTGGGGTATCTGTTTTGATGCTATACTAAGAAAGTCAGAAAAGAACAGAGGGCCGATACCGGTATTTTGGCGATCCACACACTGCCCCGCACTACGCTGCGGGAGCGTGGCGACGCGGTGACGGTGCCACGCGTGCAGATGCGAGAGTGCTGGTCTGCATCATCAATCACGCACGTTACTGCAGAACACGGTGTCCATACCGTCTGGCCCCGAACCCACGCGCGTGAGTACGTGTTTCTCTGCATGTAAGCGTGTGATCAGTAACACAGCGCTTAAATGCGTTTTCAGTGTGTTGCACCACGCGTGATTTCTATACAAAGAGAGATACTTACAAACAATACAAGAACACGCACGCTCGCACTACGCTCCGTGATGCGAGGTACTGTGTGGATCGATCATGTATATTTCAATTTTCAATTTATTTAATTTATTCATATACAATTTACATTGTGTTTGAACTTACAGCATGAAACATGAATATAAACTTCAAATTATTTCACATTGAAAATGCTCCTGGCGCCACTCCGGTGAGGTGTAAAACGACCCTTTGTTTCTTGTAGTTCGTTTACGAGAGTTTTTATGCAACCAGACCTCATTTGACATAAGCATGTCTGATATTTTACCATAGCCCATAGACAAATTTCATCTATCGATATCGATAAACTCTCAGAAGGTATCGTAGCACTATTAAACTTCTATTTGTCTCTGAGTGTGTACGCTTTATTCTCATAATAGTACTTCTATGCTTTAGTACTTGTTCTGTGGCCGGGTCCCGCAAACTTTTAATTACAAGTCAGTGGGGTCCCGGGTCGGTGAAGTCAATGTCAAGAATGTCAAAATTAGTATTTTGTCCTCACTTCATTTTTTTCGTAGCAATGACTTACTGACCTTCAATAATCAAATTAGCGCGTCAGAGAACGCTCAGTAAAGTCTGGTCAACAAAAGCTGATCTCGAATTATTTATTAACTGTCTCTCTGGTTCGGTGGCACTGTGTATGGACTGCTACGCAGAGGTCGCGGGTTAGATTCCCACTTAGTGTAAGTATTTGTGTGCAGGAATATTGTATAATATGCATTGGTCTGGATGTTTCTATGTATAAAATAATGTACCTATGTATTTATAAAAAAAGTATTAAAGTATGTTGTATATCCACATTCTAGAACCTATAACACAAGCGATACTTAATATTTAATGCTTGCTTAATTCTACGTAAATGGCGTTTTGTGTAGTTATAGTGATATTATTATTAATTATCTCTCTCTGTTTCACGTAAAGTAATTATATATACTTACCTAATACACCTATAATAATATGTGTAATACATACACACATAGGTAATATTAAATACATAATACATACTTAATACTCATGTTATTATTGTGATGAATGATGATCTAGTCAATCTGTCGAAGAGGACATCCCGTACCCTCAGCTTGAACTTACAGCGGTCCGTTACCATCCTGATTTCGAAAGGTAGTGCCTCAGAACAAGGAATAGGGAGTGCATTCTAAAGTAGGACAGATTAAATAAAGAATGAAGAATGTACGAATTCAGAGGTGTGAGAGAGACATGCTAGAAGAAGATTATTAGAGGAGCGAAGGTTTCTATCGTGAAATGAACATTAGGGTTGGAATGGAAGTGGGGAGATAGATAACTAGGAAGTGTGGGAGAATATAGTAAAAAAATGCGTGCTGATTTTGGCGCTGCTGTACCTATGTAATTTTTAGAGAAATTTGGCAGACGGTCACTCGCCTTAACACTAGATGGGGCCCTTTAATATCCGACATGGGCATGATTGCCCACAAGCAATAGAGCAACACCGTAGTGCGCGGCTAGGGATGTTATGCGGTGCAGCGCCGGTTTCGCCGTCGCGTTTTGGGTCTTAGTCCCGAAGTGTGTTTCGCCGTAGTTATTTATGCCCTTGAAAATTACATTTCCACCCTCGAGCATAGATATACTTAGCTCTGGCGGCCCCTCTCTGATCGACCAGTTAAGGCAAGCCAGGGTTAAGACTCTTGCGAGTACTGTTGAAGTGTCACTCGGGTCGACCAATAAAGTCAGTCAGCCGAGACGAGGCCCTGTACGACTCTCTCGGAGGCCTTCAGGACTGCAGTGTCGCACAGCATTCACACTCACATTGGGCTCGCCACTACCTGACCTGCGGAAAAATAGTACCCACCTGTGTAGGTAGGCACTCTTAAAAATAATCCTGGCGGCGCCCATGGCAAATTTTTCACCTGACTTTCCGGGAGGTGCGTCTGAATTTTATTAACCAACTGTGCATGGTCGCTATTCAATAAAAATATAAATATATGAGGAAAAACAAAAACACTTATTAACAAGGTTGGACAATAGAACAGCAACGTATAGATGATTCAAAGACTTTTTATATTTTTGCCTTATTGAGGGTGCAAGACAAGTTAACTCCTTTGTCGAGAAAACGTAAGTACCTACTTGCAGTGGTAGACATGTCTCTTGCTGGCACTGCAAGTGTAGGTAAGCTATAAGCTTAAACCTGCTTAAATTTACCTGGTAGATAGAGGAAGACCAAAATATCTTCTAAAAGAAACAAAATATTGTCGATAATTAAAATCATTTTATTTAACCCCACTTCTGCAGATTATTTGTAATATTCACCCCACCATGCCTAAATAATAAAAACATAATAAGTGCCTATGTTAACGATAAGATTGAAATTAGTAAGTTGTGGCTCAAAGTCAGAAAAAATCATAAAAATAAGTATAAAAACAATTGCTTTCAGCAAGTGGAGTCATGACCTCTAATATTTGAATCGCATACTTTTCGCTAGAGCATAATATATAATAGTATATTAATTATTATTTTGTACAATTCGACTACCTACCTATTTAATTTAAAAACTATTTATCTACAATTTCCATAAACATTATTCTAGTGTGTACCTACCTACTATAGTAGGCGTACATCAGTACCTACAATAAATGCACAAGTCGTTACCTAATTACTTACATAAATAACAATATTATTTGCAAAATATGCCAAATGTTTAAAAACACTTTAGGTTTTATGTTTATTTTACTTAAAACTATTTAGGTATTTTTTAAATATAATTTTTGTACAAATTCTTTTGCCACCCCAAAAAAAGGTATCCCAACGAAGGTAGATAATAAATATAAAAATTAGAAACCGTTAGGCAAAAATGGTGCTCAAACAATGCTGGCTTTTATTGCACCCTAATTATACATTTTATCACAATATAGTATTGTTAGGTTACTTGTATAACAAGTAGAGTTTAGTTTAGACGTAAAGATACGCCTATCTTCGATCCTATCTACATACAAAAATTGTGTTCACGTGTCTATAAAAACAAACTATTTTAAAGTGTTAAGATACTTAGATAATTTCATTTTGTTCAGCAAATATAGATAATGTTATTTTTAAAACGGCTTTATTTTAATCGATATTTAGGTACCCTTACTACCTAAATAAGTACGTTGAATATAAGCTACTTTTTTAGTGAATTTCATACTAAAGTTACGACGATTTTAATTTTGAATTTTAATTTATAAGACAAATAGAACATCGTCTTATCTCCTCAGGTAAAGGTTGTGTTTCAACTTTTAAGTACGTAATGGCTTAGAATGACTTTTAGTACAGTCTTATTAAACTGCTCTTAAGTTTAGTAATACCAATACTAAACATCTAAAAGTAGTTTTAATTCACAAATACAGCTTATTTTCAAACTTTTAATATAAATTTATAATCCAGGCGTTAAATTGTCTACTATTGCTTTGACAGCTTGCCACGTTTCACGAGCAGTCGGTACTATTTGTGAGCCTGGTAATAAGAAGCCATAGGGTCCGAAAGAGTCTCTTAAATCTATGTGATAAGAGAACTTGATGCCGGCTCGTGCTTTTGCCCAGTCGTGCGACATTCCAGATGCTGGTTGACGGATTTTAGCCGCTGTGCCAACCTGTAAACATTAAGCAAATTTATTAATAAAGCGAATAAGAATTGTTAGTTAAATTACCGTATTATTAATGTAAATGATAATGGATAGATTAAAAAGGTGTATACCCATTTTACAAAAAATACAATACCAGAGATTCGTCCGACCAAAGTTGTTCCAAAGTTTGGCAACAAGTGGAATAATGAATGTTATTTGTTTCAATATTGATATATATTTTGAAGTAAGTTAGTATTTATTTTGAACAAAACATTTTTAAATGTTAACAATATTATAAACATCACAAAATTGGTAACGACAAAGTTTTATCTTCATTATCTTCGCATCGCCATATCAGCTGAAATACGTCCAGCTGCGTTATTCTAAATAAATATCTGTACATAATATCAAATATGTGTTACCAATAAAACTATTACTCAACTAGACAAAAATCCATTTACCTGGTATTTAGTTCCAAATAAGTCAGCAAGCGCTGCCGTAGCCAACTTGCCCATCTCGCCGAGGACGCCGTCGTCAGTAAACTCTTCGTGTGCGTGCGTACTAGGTAGTAGCCACGCTTGCGAGTACGCGTGTAGTGACAGATATAGCTGCAATACGACAACGGGTTAATCAGAATAAGTAGGTTCCTTGTAGAAAGTACATCTAATCTAAGAAATAGAACTTTCCCCTTTAATTTAAACTCTAACTCATTCATTTGGATTTTAAGAATGATACAGTTCATAGCTTCATTAATTTGCTCAGCTACCGCTGATCAGGATATATTATGCTATGATAAACAAGACACATAGGTTACTCTTTTTATTCGCCATATTTTTTTATACAATTTGGTAGGTACAGGTAGCAATTACCAAACCAGCGTAGGGGCCACCTAATGGTGGTGAAAACTAAATGAGAGAGAAGAAAGAAAACAAATAAGGCCGAGGCTAGAGTTAGGCCTTTCGCCCTCCTATTAACTAAATAAAACTCTATAGTATAAAACTAATAATTTTAGACAATATTCTGTAAGAGAGACTTCTCAGGCGATCTGACCCATTCATATTAAAACCACCAAAGAACTACCATCATAAAGAGTGGCTAATTTGAGTTGTCACGATAAACCAAGTCTAGTAGATAATTGTAATTACGCAAAATTAGGTTACGGAGCTAGATGCAGAAACCTGTGTGCCTCTCATTCAAGATAATATGGTTATATTAGCTTGAATGAACGTCAACTTGCAAAACAGGTTCCTGCATTCTTGGAGCCTGCAAATAATTAGAAAAGGCTTAATATTTCTCGCTCAACTTGACTGTCGTTTGTGGAAGTACAACGTATAAAATCGCACACAAGTGTTGCGTTCTTGTTGTTGATTGTTTGGATAAAATTGTTTGTGTAGTTAAAAGTTTTAGACAAAAATTAGACTTCTTCCAAAAAATACTTTTTGACCTGCACTTATTATGTTGTGTAGGCATCCAACCTACTTGCTTTCGTTGCCCGAGCACAGCATACCGAGCGACTACATAGGTGATATTGATATTACCCTATTACACTGAAAGTCTCATGCTGTCTCTGACTGACACTAATTTCATCAGCAACATTGATATGTTGCTGATGAAATTTCCAAAAGACGTCCACTGCTGGACATAGGCCTCCCCAATTTTTGCCACCGTGGCCGGTCGTTTGTCGTCCTCATCCATCGGCTACCCGCCACCCTTATAAGGTCGACGGTCGACCTTGTGAGGGGTCTGCCCACGCTGAGTCTTCCGGTTCGTGGTCGCCACTCAAGAGTCTTTCTACCCTAACGGCCGTCAGTTCTGCGAGCTACGTGTCATGCTCATTGCCACTTCAGAGAAGCAACTCAAGCCACATCGGTTATTTTGGTTCTCCTGCGAATTTCTTCGTTTCTTATACGATCGCATAGGTAGACACCTTACATGGCCTGCTCCATCGTCCTCTGAGCGACTTTAAGCCTTCTGATAAGACCCATAGTTAGCGACCACGTCTGCGTATGTTATCAGTGGCAACACTGTTCAAAACCTTGGTCTTAAGACACTGACATGAATTTCACACACAAGACTTTTAAGTCTAACTTCTAAGCAATTTAGGCGTAAGACATAATATGTCTATACCTTATATCGTCTGCTTACTGGTAAAGTATGTTGACTGCACATTTCCTTGAACTGAGATTTAAGCTTTGAAAGTTTCATCGATTTACAACTAACATTAAAATATTTATTATATAAAATATTTTAATGCCAAATGATAGATAAAATATTCAAATGTATCTCAATTAAATTAAAGCAAAACATTTTTCAGAAAATTTGGCAGTAAATCAGTTATTATTGACCTAGGGCATGCACTTAACTGGTTTTACCTGTAATTGAAAAACACAGATTTAGTACCTTTATATGCCATAAATGCTCAGTCATTTGAATGGAAACGACAAGGTAATGGTAAAAGCTAGGTATTACATCAGAAAAGATGTGCGTATAGAATGAATTTATGGAATTATTGGGTGAAATTCTGCATTTATCTTATTTTACTTGTAGGAATTTAAACACATTATGCACTTACTATTAAAATGTTCATACAAATTACTTCAAAAACATTAAAAGTATTACTGGAATGAAAATACCTATTTATTAAAACAATTAGACAGTATTTATTGTAATATCAATCTTAAAGCTTATAATCAAATAAATATAGTTGTAAAAATTCTTCTGAAGTATGAAAATCATCCATAGTATTGATTTTCATTCTTCAGAAGAATCTTCATCATTCGCTGGTCTTTATCATTTATGATGTTTTACTAGTTACCATTATCTAGCACAGGTTTGCCAACAAAAAAACATTAAATAAATTTATATCTTTTTACCTGTATTTTTAGCCAACAAACGTAAATAAATGAATTTAACTTATTTTAGCTTAGCTTAAACTTCATAGGTACGTAAATACCACATCTACATCGAAAGAATCGTAAAGTGATATATCGTCCTTTACTCGTGCTGTTTAGTTTTATTTCGATGGTAAGGCGATTTACCTCTGTTTATCTGAATGATTATTACTATTTCATTGTCGTTTACCATATTGTTAATTAAGGTATCTTTGTATTAAACGGTCCTAGCAGTTATTCTGTTTTACCATAAAGCATCGAAAATTACATGTGTATGCATACATAAGTCATTCTAGATAAAAAATGCATTTATCATGTTTTACTAGTAAGCAGACGATATATGATTATATATTATACTAGCTGTGCCCGCGACTTCGTCCGCGTGGAATAGTGATTTTGGACAGCATTTTTTGGATATATCTTTTGGTTTGTTTTGAATTATAAACATCTTCGTTTAGGTGAATAAGAAAAATCTTTATCTACAGTAAATGCTTCTCTATATACGATTTTAGACGTATAGCCATCGGGGATCAAAGCCATACAGGTTGCTAGGATTACTTACACGTGACAAATCCACATATAATGTAATTGAAAAACACAGATTTAGTACCTTTATTTGCCATAAATGCTCAGTCATTTGAATGGAAACGACAAGGTAATGGTAAAAGCTAGGTATTACATCAGAAAAGATGTGCGTATAGAATGAATTTATGGAATTATTGGGTGAAATTCTGCATTTATCTTATTTTACTTGTAGGAATTTAAACACATTATGCACTTACTATTAAAATGTTCATACAAATTACTTCAAAAACATTAAAAGTATTACTGGAATGAAAATACCTATTTATTAAAACAATTAGACAGTATTTATTGTAATATCAATCTTAAAGCTTATAATCAAATAAATATAGTTGTAAAAATTCTTCTGAAGTATGAAAATCATCCATAGTATTGATTTTCATTCTTCAGAAGAATCTTCATCATTCGCTGGTCTTTATCATTTATGATGTTTTACTAGTTACCATTATCTAGCACAGGTTTGCCAACAAAAAAACATTAAATAAATTTATATCTTTTTACCTGTATTTTTAGCCAACAAACGTAAATAAATGAATTTAACTTATTTTAGCTTAGCTTAAACTTCATAGGTACGTAAATACCACATCTACATCGAAAGAATCGTAAAGTGATATATCGTCCTTTACTCGTGCTGTTTAGTTTTATTTCGATGGTAAGGCGATTTACCTCTGTTTATCTGAATGATTATTACTATTTCATTGTCGTTTACCATATTGTTAATTAAGGTATCTTTGTATTAAACGGTCCTAGCAGTTATTCTGTTTTACCATAAAGCATCGAAAATTACATGTGTATGCATACATAAGTCATTCTAGATAAAAAATGCATTTATCATGTTTTACTAGTAAGCAGACGATATATGATTATATATTATACTAGCTGTGCCCGCGACTTCGTCCGCGTGGAATAGTGATTTTGGACAGCATTTTTTGGATATATCTTTTGGTTTGTTTTGAATTATAAACATCTTCGTTTAGGTGAATAAGAAAAATCTTTATCTACAGTAAATGCTTCTCTATATACGATTTTAGACGTATAGCCATCGGGGATCAAAGCCATACAGGTTGCTAGGATTACTTACACGTGACAAATCCACATAAAGCTGACCATGCAAAAAACAGCTAATATTTAGATCCACAGTCACAACATTTAGTGTCTGACCTTAGGCTTTATTAATTGTCATCGCGAAACATAGGCTCACTGGAAACTGAACTCGTTTAAAACTAAACGGGAAATGGTTTGGAATGAGAGGAATCCGAGGAATAAGAACGCTATAAGGTTTTTTAAATATTAGCCTGCCAAAGTGACTCCATCCCGCCTGATGGTAAGCAGTCAGTGGAATCCAGAAGTGGTGGCCACCATACAAAAAGCCATCGTTTTAAACTGCTGGTATGGTGGCCTCCACTATGGTGGCTGGGAATGGGGTTAGGGGAGTGAGGAAAAAGGAAAGGGGGAAATTGGGCTTCTGGCACTCTCACTCACCGAACGAAACGCAGTAGTACGAATATTGCTACTCTTACGTCGATCTTTTATGAGAGGGTAGTACTTCCCCGGACGATCCGGCCCATTCATGCTGAAACCAGCTTGGATCTACTACCGTAATACTACGGTTAGGTCTAATTAGGCCCCTGTACAATGCCGCAGGCGTCCAGCGTCACCACCATTTATACGGGTCTTACTGGCCGGCGGGTTGACCCACACCATCCACACAATGACTCCACGGATACTCAGCTGGTCCCACACATGCTGCGAGGATTGTCATCTCTGCATCAGTTGGGCCTCCGGCTCTCGCACTTACCGAACGAAACACAATAATATGGATACTATTACTCTTACAACGATCTTCTATGAGAGGGTAGTACTTCCCTGGTCGATCCGACCCATTCATGCTGAAATCAGCGTAAATCGACTACTACTATTTCGTAATTCACTTTAATTCCACCTATTCCGTAATGAGACGTGTTAACATGTTTTTATCATAAAAAATAAAATAAGTCCAGAAAAATATAAATCTAACTTTTATTTACATTTTAACTGATAAAGTATTTACATTTTAATAAAGAAATAAGACGTGTTAACCTAACTTAAAAACACACTAACCTAAGCTAAATACATACCACATGTATGACGTGATTATTTAAATTGGCATAACTTTTTTATTTATGAACCGATTGACATGAAACAAACACTAAATGTTAAGTGAAGCTTACCACAATGTATCAGTGAAATGTATCGGATAAGCCGTTTTTGAGATTAGCGTGAATTTGAAACTCGATTTCCCCCTGACTTTCCCCTCCCTTTCCTCTGACTTCTCCGTCACTACCCCCGCACTTCTCCCTTCCTTTCCTCTTCTTCCCCCTCCCTTCCCCCTCCCTCCAAATTTCAAGTCGCCAACTTCAAAAGCAAAGATCTTTCCATACAATATTTCATCCCTTATTTCACTCCTATAAATCGCCCCAGTAAAAAAAAAATTATGAGCGTATTTTTTATTTAAATAAAAGTATTTCAAAACAAAATTTCAAAGCTGTAACTTAAAAAATGAAGACGTTTCATACAATCGATTTCATCCCTTTTCATACACTTAAGGGTTGAATTTTTAATAACCCTTTCTTTTTACACTTCTGGACATTAAGACAAACACACCCTCCAAATTTCAAGTCGCTACGACCACCGGTTTAGGCTTTACGTTGTCTGTCAGTCAGTCAGGACAAAGCCTTTTATAATATGTATGGATGTATGGATTAGACGTATAGACATCAGGGATCAAAGCATACAGGCTGCTAGTAATGCTAACACGTGATAGAGCCACATAAAGCTGACCGAAAAACAGCTAATACTTAGATCCACACCCACAACTTTTAGTGTCTTACCTTTACTTTAATTACTTAATTAATTAATTACTTTAATTAGTCATCGCAAAACATAGGCTCACTGGAAACTGGACTCGTTTAAAACTAAATGAAAGACTGTTTAGAATGACAGGAATCCGAGGAATAAAAACACTATCAGCTATTCCGCAACCTGTTAAAATATCTGCTTCTATAAGATTTCGTAGTAAATTAACGAATGTTCGATGTGATTCTTTAAATTGGCATAACTTTTTTATTTATAAACCGATTGACATGAAACAAAAACTAAATGTTAAGTGAAGCTTACCACAATATATTAGTGAAAACCATATTTAAATCGGATAAGCCGTTTCTGAGATTAGCGTGCACAAACGCACAGACAAACAGACAAACAGACAAAAATTTTAAAAATCATTGTTTTGGGTTCTATTTGCGTTGATATAGGTCCCAATAGTATTTTTTCTCATATATCTTCCATGTACAGACAGCGATCGGTTACATTTTTATTATATGTATAGATTTCTAATTTTGTTTTGTATTACGTACAGTATGCATTCTTACAGTCGAGAAATGTACCTATCTACAAATTAATAGTACCGCAGTGGCCGCAGTTTTGATTCCCGCTCAGTGCTGACATTTTCGTGCATGAACATGTCTATTTGAATTATTGGTCTGGGTGTTTATATGTAGCTATAATATGTATCAATATACAAAAAAAGTACTTAAGTATGTATATCCGCATTCTAGAATCCATAACAGAAGCTATAATATAAATATGCTTTAGGTCTAGATGGCATTGTGTGTAGTTGTATTAAGATAACTAATTGCCTAACCCCTCTTTCACCCAGTATAAGAGTGTATTAAATTATTATATGACACATAAAAATAGGTATAAAGAATAGGCTGGTATAAAATCATGTCTCTAACATTATAAAGAACGGTTTTCATAGTCATTTTAGAAGCACTAAGTAGCCATATTGTAATGCAATACGAAGGACTGTTCTTGTCCTCAATAGGGGTGACATGATTATGGTTACAGTCGGTGTCTAAGATGCCTTTGCGTTTAATGCAATTCGTGACTTGAAAGTTAGTTACTATCATCCCATAGTATAGTTCTTTATTAAGTATCTACTTACACAATACATTATGTCTAATTTTATTAAAAGGAAAACATTCTCGGTAAAGAAAACTGGTGTTTGTCAATTTTGATACAATACCACTAAGCAAATGCAATAGTACAAAAGTAGTCCAAGAAGTTGTCTTTCTTTTAGAAAGACAACATCCACAATAGGAAACCAGCCCTTTGTCGTGGGAGACTTTACAAACATGTATACATTTAACGGACACAAAGTACAATATTCGGAACAAATATTTATGGATCACACAAAGTTTTTCCCGTGTGGGGAACGTGGGGGGAGTTTGTAAGTAAATATTTATTTTGAATTACAATATGTACCTAAGTAGGTACTTATATTATTTTTAATATTAAAATTAATGTTTCATCGCTTATTTAAGTAACTTAACTTGGAAATATAGAGCGTGATCTCTAGTGCGGTAGCTGCACTTAAAAAGAAAATTTTCAATTAGCGCCGCAGTGTTGCTTCGTGGCTAATGTCCTCACTATTGCGGTTAAGATCTTGTCTTTGCTAATATGGATTATAATTGACTTAAACTGATTCTGACCATTGATTATAATAGCAGTCTAGAACTGTGCTCTCTTACATATTGTCTCTGAACACCGATAACACTAAAAAGTAAGTACCTACATAATATTCAACGATGCCCAAATTTATTGATCTCATCCTCTTCGACTATATTTTCTTGTCCTGTCATCTTATGGATACGTGTTACTTAGACTTCTTCTCAAAAGAACGCATGAGCATTGATTGTGCTATTTGCATTACGCTTGTTCAAGACACCTATGCAATGAATTTGAATTTGTACTTGCTCGGTTTCCAACACATAGATAAGTAAGTAACTGGGATATATGCACAAAATGTTCGTTTTGAAAGTGCAGAATAAAATGCGTGGAAAGTAATGATGTGGTTGAATACCGTATTTTGCCACAATTTTCCGCGATATACGTGCGGTTTGACGTTATCGTTCGAACCAAATGATATGCCTAAGGCTATATTTACACGCAATACCAAACATGAATTTCCGTTTAGTGAGTAGGCCGTTGGTTATTTTTCATTTTCGTTATTCAGATGTTTTCACAGCATATTGTATTGCCTTCTCTAAGAGAAGAAATCCTTCCCTGCAGTAGAATAATAACGGGCTAGTATGGAATTGATGTTGATATTGTATTTTTGCCATCTAAAATGAAAACTGATGGCAGTCTGTAGTGGATTTTCTCAAGAGTAGTTGTAATTTAAATAGCTCTATCGGCGTGATTAACGTTCTAAGCCTTAATAGGCAATCTTCAACATAAATAAGGTAAAAGAAAACGCGTTTTCATTCTGTGAAGTAACAAATGTAATCACATTGTTCTTTAATAAGTTCATTGTCTATTTTAAGCTAACGAGATCTAAAGTGAAATTTATCTTTGGAATCAGAAGTCGTCACTCCCTACAATTATTATATATATATCCATTTACAAGTAGTTATTATCCATTTACATGAGCGTTGTAAATGGTTAATAAGTACCTATAATTTTGTATAATCTTGTGTGTGCCACACGCGACATAGTGCATGTAAAATAGAAACCAAGATTATCTGATTCTTGTCTCAAAGAGTTGGAATTTGCGACGAGTTTACGGTCGCAATTAGATAGTCTTACCTATGATCAATAAAATATAAGTTAAGGAACAAAGTGCTCATAAATCTAAGAATAGGCCAATAAAGTATGTTAGCGATGGCTAGAATAAAGACAGTCAATGGCTCCTTGTGACTAATGTTGAGGATGAAATTTAACTGCACAGTATTACTTTAGCCACGTTTGTACTGAATATATTTTATAGTCAACTAGCTGGTAACTGATGCGTTGTTAGCGCAGAAGACAAGGTATAACATTACTCATAGATAGGCTGACAGAGCTTTATTACAATCAGATGAACGATAGGTAATGCAGTAATTAAATTAAGTACAAACTTAAAATATAAACAAAAAAATCATTTTTTTATATGTTTTCTGAATACCTACTTAGTGACAATCGAATATTGTTGCCGCTGTTGTTTGTCTGCTTAACATTGAAAACGTCAACATTTATGTACTCCCAAATCAATAGCTAAGATGGCTTCACTGGCCTAGAAAATCCGGGTGATAAATTTTCAATTGCACAGTTTCTTACACGTTACACTACATAAATTAGTTACTGGTATTTTTATTGAAGAAAGGGTAAGTGCCAAGGACTTCGGTGTATCTTCCTGCTTACTTTCGCGTTTCGATCAGTAGAACGTTATTCTAAATAACGAGCTTGTGCCACTCAGAAAACAAATCTCGAATACAAATTTTGCTTTGAAATGAATCACCTCGAAGCTTTTCTAGAGCTACGATGCTGCTACGAGCTGCTTTCTTCACACAGCATTTCAAAGGAATCAATACCTTAACGTTTTATAGTAGTTAGTCTATGTGCCTGGCATTACAGAAATTCAGGTGCATCACTAACCTTAAAGTAGGACGCTGACGTCCATCTACATATTACATCATCAGAACTATGATTGGATACATAAGTAACTCGAAAGAGAATTATTGTTAATGTCTTAATGGATCATTTCTATCTACTATTACTTCAATGATCGTAAGATCGAGAACACTTTCTTCGTAAGAATATGGATAGCGTTAGATTGGAAGTTGAAAGAAACGCACTTACATTCAAGTGAAATAACAAAACAATTACGTTACTTTTATGGTGTTAAAATTGATCATTAAAATCAAATTCATAAGTGATAATTTGGTCTGTCTTTTATTTGGATCTTAAGCCTTTATTTTATTGAGCGTAACGGTATAATAATAACTAAATCTTTATACTGGGTGGAAGAAAACCGATTACGATTAACAACATAGTGTGTGGTTTGATACATTGTACGGTACGGTACCTATACCTACTATGCTATAGCATTTTGTAAATAAGAGGTTAATGTTGACGCAGAATTTCGTTTCCTATCATCGTGGTAAAATTAAAGGATTTTTCTTCAGTAAGTAATCAATGTTTTGCAGTACACGAAATGTACTTAATTTAATCGTTAGTAACTTTACATATTTCGATTTGTAGGTATGTCTAGTAGGACCTCCTAACATCCTTTAAGGGATCGTTCGCTCGATGTACTGCACTGGTCAGATAATTTGGTTTCGGCCTTTCTTTTGAGCGCACTGTGTAGTGCATCTTTACGTAAAATTACTAGCAATCTCTTTCTGTATTACCTTCTGGCAAATAAGAGTCACTGCACTGCACCGTTGGTCTGGTGGTTAGTGTAACTAACTATTTGTCTTCTGTCTAGGTGTTTCCTATGTATTCTATGTATTTACAAAGAAAAAGTATATATACGTATTATTATTCAGTTATCTAGTACCCATAACACAAGCTCTGCTTAGCTTGGGACTAGCTAACGGATGTGAAAAAAAAGAGTACCTATAGATACATACCTTTATCTGTCCTTTATGTTCAGCTAGAAATTCAGAGACGGCTCGTGTCTCAGGTTCACTAAACGGATGAGGCCCAGCATAATTATCTGAACAAGGATCGTGTGAAGAGTCCTTTTCTCCCCAGTGATAATCCCAATTGCGGTCTGCGTCCACTCCTACGCACTCCGTTTGACCCCAATTCCAAGGAAACCTGATAAAAAATATATACGGTTACAAAGGTTATATAGTTAAAATAGATGACCTTTGTAGCTGGTTGTACGCATAGGTCAAATAGTAAAATAATGGTAGACTAATAGTCTACCATTATTTTACTATTTGACCTTTTAGCTTATAAAATGATATAAGAAATCGGTAGTAGGAATCACAGTATCATCATTGTAGAAACGTTCGTAATGCATGATTCTTTTCAAAAAACTATTTATCACAATTAAAGAAGAAGAGTGATTATTTCATAAAAATATATTTATTTTTTATTTATTTATTTATTTATTTATTTATTAGGATTACCAACAAGAGAAACACATACATAAAAAAGTAACAAAACATAGGAAATGCATGTCTGGTGCTCTCTCAATTATAGGCAACCACATCTAACTTAAAATATTTATACTGCTAAACTATCACAATATAATGAGTAAAAGTAAAAACACAATAATAAGTTGTAATGAATAATAAAATGAAATGAAATTATGACAAAAAAAATAGAATAAGTATAAGTAGGTAATTTAATTACAAAGGCCAATAAAATGTGAGTAGACAACAAACGTAATAAATACCACTAAGAACGCATAAATTCCATAATTTTACACCTGAAATTAGACTGAGTATTACCAAAAATGTCGTTCAAAATTTTCGTTCATTAGTAACAATACGGACTCAGTCGTATTAAATCTTGATAACGATGAGTAATTGTAACGCAGGCTTCGGTTTAAAGATATTTATTTTTCTCAAAAAAAACAATTACAGAGTTCACTTACATTGAGAAAAGTACAAATAAAAGTAAGTACATGCATGCATTAGATCTATGAGTTTATAACAACAGTGTTTATGTGTAATTAGTTAGTAATTTTAATTTTAAACTTATAATTGTGTTATTATAATTATTTATTTGTATTCGTGTTGACCTTGTAAGAATTTGTGTCTTTTCTTGTCTATGTCAAAAAAGAAGAAAGAATTTGTGTCTTTCTTTTTTCTTCTTCTAATATTTTTGTGTGTCTTACAGGTGTATTGAAAGTATTGTTTGTGTGTGTATGTGCGTGTGTGTATGTGCATAGGTGTGTGCATGAGCATGCGTGTGTGCACGTGCTTGCATGTGTGCACGTGCCTGCGTGTGTGCACGTGCATGCGTGTGCGTGCGTGCTTGTATATGTGCGCGCGCATGTGTGTGTGTGTGTGTATGTTTGCGTGTGTGTGCGTGTGTGTGTGTGAGCGTGTGTGCTTGTGTGTGCGGGCGTTTGTGTGTGTATGCGGTTGTGTGTGTTTGAACATTAGGTTTTTTTTAATATCTGCTTTAAATTTAACAGTTTTTTTTTAAGAACATAAAGAAAAGAATATATTAAAATTTTTGTCTAACGTATATATTATGTAGTTCTAAGCGTTTTTTGAATATACATAGACTACTACTATTACTTATGTCTTCTGGTAGGTTATTATACAATTTTGCTCCTTCATACAATATGCTCCTTTTGCCATAGTTGGTTCTAGGATGTATTAATTCTAATTTGTTGCGACGTCTGGTATTGTATGTTTTTTCTTTTCATTAAATTGTAGCTGTGCGTAAATCTTTTTTGATATGACCTTTTTTTACTAAGATACATGTTTATGTTATGAGGCTTAGATTATTAAATATACTTAATAAGAACTTAATTTAATAAAGTTATGTTATCACTTTTTGGACTCTATGTTACTGCTTGTAGCGAATTATTGAGTGTTAACATAACAGTCTATAGCCTAAAGTACTGTGCATCAACAGTTGATAAATATGGTGGCTAGCTTTGCACAGGGTACTCAACCTCTCTACTTATAAAAAATCTATGCAGTGCTCTAGGAATTCACCAACGTACGATTAGTTCGTGGCAAATACACTGTCGTTTTTTCGAAAGCGACTCTCTTTTCCCAAGAATTTTAAAGATGATGTTTTTGGTGCTGTGATTATAATATATATAATAATCTACATTCCTGGTAGATTTATTGATCGTGTGTGAAAATGTGTATCATTTGTCATCTTCAGTAGTGTTCACCGTCATTTGATAACGAGAAAAGAGGTCAGTTTATAAAGTGATTCTAAAGAAGATTTCGGGCAGATTGTTTATTAATATTATATTGAAAGACCTAAAATTATTTTTTCGTTGCGCTAGAAGTAGATAGAAGTAGCTACACATTTGTGCAGGTATTAATTCTACATTGCAGTTATTACGATTGCTATATTTGTGAAAGATTAGAATTTAAAATATGGTCATTAAGTCAGCTAAATACACTTGCGTGTGGCTGATGGCGAACGTTGCGTGTGATGTATCTGTCTCAAGTTCCGCATAATGAAATAATTAAGTCATGACGAACTAAATCTAGGTATTATAGCTAAACAGTAGTTGTTTGATATCATATAAATTTATAATGATAGTATTTCATTTATTAAAGAACCAGTGTATCCGAATAGTGACATAATATTATTAGTGGGTTTACTACACACGTCTACGTTACGTAGGTTTTCGAATGGGTAGATCACGGAACAGAAAAATACACACTTAGTCTTTTCTGTTCCGTGAACTGCCGTGAGATAGATAGTGTGTTACAGACGCGTTGGCCAATAATAATTGTGTGCAGAATCCCAGTGGATAGATGTATTATATTAACATAATTAATGGACTAAGGAGGTCGGTATCGCTTGTGGGATAAGAAAGGAAAGCTTTGTTATGGATTTATGCTAGTGATTAAATTCGTTGCAGATTGAGACCAGTTGTTGAGACCCGTGAGTGTCATAGCTCGGTTGCGGCAAGGATTCCTTACTGATAATACTGGATTACTAGAACTACAGTGATGGGAGTATTAGAGGGATTGTCACGTATTGCTAAATAACGTAATGTTATAATCCATACACTTTCTGTCTCAAACAGATCAGTTTTTGTAAAGATTAAAGTGTCATTAGTTCTGCTTCGCGTACTATGTGTATACGTCTCAGTGATTGATATTTTTTTGATAAGACTTAATAATATCACAGTAGAAAGTATTATTAGTTTCTAAAATTACTTACATGTAATTACGATATACCTACTATTTTGGAATGAGTAAAGTTTATCTACATAAATAAAATAATAAGAATTCCACAGGCGTCGGTGTCTACATCGCGTGATGTGGTTTGGGTGTTAGTAGGAACCCTGCAATTTTTCTTGACCTTTCTTAAGTTGAATGTGGATCTTAGAAAACTGGTCTCAGTTTTCAAATAGTTTCTTTCTCGCTGTACAGTCAGAAAAAAATAAGTTCCTTGAAGTAGGTAACATAAAAAATAAGCATTTTGTCTGCTTTCTTTGTATGATATGAGGTCTCGCCTTGCGATAGCAAAGGTAATTTAGTCGTAGGCAAATTAGCTTGCACTTAGTTTTTTTGTCTGTAGCCTCTGTTCATCCAAAGAATTAGTAATCTGTCTGCAATAGAAAACACGGACCATGTGAATACATACGCTGTGGTACCTACTTACTCATTATCAAGTGAACCGTATGCTCGTTGGCTACCTAAGTAGTACAAAATATCTACATCTCTTAATACTAGATTAATATAATATTCCTCCTATTGAATTAAATCTCTAATTAACTTTCTAAAAAAGATGCAAGTAAAAAAACCTTTTCCAATAATTTGACTATGATTTTACTTTTCCTTTTACAAAAAGTAGACCGTAAGTGTTGAACGTCTACTAATGATAATCGTAAGTGTTCACTGTCGATGACCGATTGATGCTTTCAAAAGCACTGTCTCTTACAATGTTTTTGCTTGACGAGAGCAAAAAGCAAGACCATATTGCGTTGACTCTCAATTTAGATGGATAAAACTTAACTAGAAAAATAAACATGTTTATCGTTCAAGAAATATGAAATTGCATTAACTACACAAACATGTCACTTAATGTTTAAATTAAGTGTCAAACTTTTCCGCAATGGCTTTTAGAGTCTAGTAAAAGTACCTACTGCATTTAAATTTGCACGTAGTAGCAGTTAAGGCGGTCGACTTGCCAGTACCGTTACGTTTAGTGTCTTGCATTTGATTCAAAGTCAAACTCATTTATGCATTTAGACCATAAACGAGTGTGCATTATAATATGAACGTTATATGCAAAATAATGGTCATTGTGCTAATATTGGTGAAGCTGTAAGAAGAATGACAAGAAACTCAGACTTAATCACCAATCACAATCATTACCCAATATTTAGGGTAGGGCGCAATTCCTATTTCAAAGAAAAACAGTTATTTTGTTCTTTCATCCACTAATATTTGTTTTGAAATAAATTAAGAAGTGAAAATAAATTATGTGTGTTTGTAACAATAATACTTTAGTTTATAATAATAGGTATCTTAAAATGGCATTACCTACATATTTTATTTAAAGTAAAACATGTTTGTGTTTTACTTGTACATTTAAGCATCAATCCCACCTCTAAACTCATCACTTTAACACTGCACCTAACACTTGTGGGCTTTGCTTTAACAACTGCAAAACCTTTGTGTAAACACTGAATCGCTCAGGGCTCTCAGCGATCACTATGCTAAATTTGCAAATTAATCCGAAGCAAAAAGCAGGCGTTAGAACGAAACCGATTCCTTCTATTGTTTTTAGTAACAAAACAAGCGACTATTTTTATAAAATTATACTATGAAACAAAAGTGAAAATATAAAATAATCGTCTCGCCCCAAGTTCATTTGCAAAAATATTCTTTAGCAGATTTAGTGGTTCCACGTACCGGCTGGACCCAGACTGACAAAAATCGTAGATAGATCCTTATAATAATTATTAGTAGATACTATAGGTAATCAGAACTTTGAACCGAAATATAATCCTTATGTATTTTTGCATTGTATTTAAATTTTTTTTTGACCTAATTAAAAGTAGGTTAATAGGTTTTAGGGTTCGATTCCCACCCAGGACAAATCTTTGTGTGATGAGCATGATTGTTTGTTCTGTGTCTGGGTGTAATTTATCTATAATATGTATGTATTTACAAAAAAAAATGTATTTAAGTAGTATATCAGTTATTTAGTACCTATAACACAAGCAAATATAATTGCTTAATTTGGGGCTAGATGGCGCTGTGTGAATGTAGTAGAATATTATTATTACTATTATTATTATTATAAAGCTAAGAATTACTTTTACTTAAAGTTATTTCTTAAAATAACTTTATAGTCAGTAGTTACTTTACGATAATAAATAACTTTAATAAATAACTAGACTTAAAGAAATGTGACTAACCACCCAACATAGTAGTCGTCAGCGTGGTCGCTTGCACGCGAACGTGTTTTCCTCCAGAGTCGATCGTGTGTGTGTGAGTGCTCGTACCCATCAGGGTTCAACACCGGCATGATATAGAAGTCGGCCTGCTTCAAAACTTCGTACTCCGCACCTATTTATAGAAAACAAGTTCATTAAAGTTTATATAGCATGCTAATTGTAGTACCAATACACGTGCTGTAATTAGCGTAAGAGCGTCATATAAAAGCGTTAAATAATAAAATGTAGCCATAGCTACATCAACATGATATTACATTGCTGATGCGAAAGTTGTTATTGTTTTATTGTGTCAACCTGTGATTAAGCATGCCTACTTCTCAATCAACCATAAAGTGTTCGCGCCTTATTTAATTTCTTTAACAGATCCTATCAGAAGCCCACAAGGACTTCATTTAGGACAGTATCATCAAAAATTTGAAAGGAGGAAATTGGAAAGTTGAGTATAGATCCGTGAGGAAACTTTAGCTCGTAGACCACATGGTTATTCAGCCTCGGTGTAATATACAATGTATAGGTTTGAAAACTGTGCACGCACAGTTTACATTTGATTTATTTACTACAAATAAATTCATTACAAGATCAAGTTACAAGGAGTTTTCTTGTTAGGATTTAGAGAACAAATGAATTTTAGATAAAGGTACACGCACCTCCTCCTTTCTCGCCCTCAACTAATGCATGGATCATCCAGGTAGCAACGGCAGGTGCTATCCATTCTCTCGCGTGAGCTCCTCCATCTATCCAAACAGCAGGCTTCATACGTGACCGTAGTCTCCACTTCTTTTTGTTGACTTTATCATCTGCGCCTTCATTGTTTGCTGTAAGCGATATCTAGCAAAAAGGAAAAATAAATAAAATAAAATTTTGCCAAAATGTACAATCTACAACACAAACAAACCCAGCAAGAACAACATTCGGATTAAAAAAACATGCTTCATTTGCCATAAAAAATAAATTAATAAGATATTTTTTGATATTAAATAAGATATTAATTTAGCCTTAATTTAAAGTTAATTTTTTTTTCTGCGAACACGAATTATTTATTGCGGGGCCATCAATTATAAATTTTACGGATGACATCCACAACACTCCATACAGTGTAAATTAATTTGACTTACACTTCTCACTATAATATAAATTTTAATAAGGCTGTAAATGGCTATTCAACACCCAAGACGGCAACAATGTTAATAACTTGTCAAACTTGTCAAATAACTTTTGTCACTAGTTAGCAAGCAAAAGCCATCCGATAGGCCTGTTTTATGCCTCGGGCATAGACGTGTTAGCATTGATATCTGCCTTCTATCCTTGAAACTTGGTTAAGTAATATGTTATTTGACCCATCTCTAAAACAAAAGAACATGTTTTTTTTTATACGACTAAAGTGACAAATAAGCATACGGCTCGCCTGATGGCAAGCAGTTACCGAAGCATATGAACGCCTGCAACACCAAAAGTATCACTGAGGGTTGCGGACCCTGTTAAAATCCTTTTAACTCCTTTCTTGAGGAACTCGATGTTATTTACTCTATCTTGCATGTTACTGAATAAAATTATTAATTCTCTCTGAGATATTGTGGCAAGCAATGCTCATCATGTCTTCTATCTGGGAAAAGGTCTTTGCTTTGCAGTGAGATAATAATCGCCTCGCCACGTTTCGGATTTCATTTCGTTAAGAACGCTTCGTCGTCAAGGGAAAAGTGGTAGGCACTAGACCGCGCGGGAGGTCACACATGCGATGAACCGACCATATAAAGTCTGTTGTGAGCGTCTCCATGAATGAAGCAGGACGACCTCCAACAGGGAGAGCTGGCCCGACATCGTGAGCTAAATGTCATCTGCCCCTCCAATAGTACGACATGACAAGCACGACCGCTCTGCCAAGAGCGTAACGACAAGAAAGAATAATCGCCTAGTATAATTATAAATTATTTTTCTTTCTAAAATATTATCATCCATACCTTTACCGCAACCAGAGGCAATCCTTCTGATGATCTGCCCAACGGTATAAGTTCTACTAAGTTTGAATGCGAATGCTGCAAATACTCCAAATAGCGGAGGATATCAGCATATCGATGATATCGCCTCCATGTCAGTGGGTGGCCGCGCAGTTGCTCCAGCTCCAACCTTTGTTTTTTAGAAAGTCTTGGATTCTCGTATGATATGGCTTTCTACAAGGAAATATAATGTATTGTATATGTCTTGTTTTTGTGTGTGTAAGATTTAAGGACTATGGTCTAATGATCAGCGGCACATGAGTAGGTATGTATGTCGTAAGTGCACATAAACTACCATAATCACTTACAAGCTTTTTTATTAAACGGACAAAATATTATAACGTTAAACACAAAAATGGAAAATGATCTTGATTGTGCGTACCTAATGGTACATAGGTACTCGTAGTATCTATTTCAGCCATTTTAGTTTTGGCACCGTTTGGTAAGTATCTAGACAAAATATAAAAAAAAGCTGGCGAAAAAAAAGTGTGTAATTATATCTCTATTAGCCGGTTTACAGTGGTGTATGACGATATATTATACTGTGCTTTTATGACTTCCATAAGATAAGACTGTATCTATGTATCAAGGGGGTGTTAATTTTTACATAAATTATAATATATTTTATGAAAACATCCGTGACATTACGAACCTAAACACCTCATTTTATTTAGTGCTTTTTACTATACAGCTTTTGCTTCATTGCATTCTAAGAATTACAGAACACTAAACTTATAAACTTACTTGTAGATCCCAAATAACAACATCAAAATCTATGTTGTTTGATTTGAGATGATCCTTGACGTCTACCAGGAGATCAGGTGGGACGAGGAGGTCGGTGGAGCCATTAAGAGATGGCGGTGTCCACCACATCACTCCCGATCCTTGCGCTTCTTCCTGCAACTCCAGCATTTCATGGACCTTCCATTGAACGTCCGGATATGTTCTTAGTAGTTGATATCCTTTATAATTCTTTTTGATTGCCTTTTTTGGCGTTTTTCCTATAACAAAATAAATGGTTGTTATACTGATAATATCAGAAATGATGTTAAAAGATTTACATATAAATTGAACATGTAAAAAACTCTCGACATAGTGTGAATTTGTAGGCCTAGACTGGAACGAATATATGAGAGAAAGAGTAGCTGCATAAGAATATCTAATGCCATTAACCAATCATGAACAAATCGTTTGATAATGTTACGAAACAGACACTGAAACTGTCAAGTCTACTCTAGTTTAGAAGCACAAGATAACTTACATGGATAAACTAAGATATGAAGCCATGGAATGTTTATTACAACACGGTGTTTGAACTCTCATTTTACTATAATATGGTTTAAATGGCCGAGAAGAGAAATACTCGTAATGTATACATACTTCCAACACTGGAGTAAAACACCGTGAACAAGTGATAATTTTAACAATAAATTAACAGTGTGAGGATCTATAGTTTCGGCGCATAAACGCTTTTTGTATTATTTTCCACACAAAGCAAAATCGCGAAGCAGTTACCAATTGTTAATGCACTCTTGTATTCTAGAAAATGAAGAAATATAACGATAGATAATGTCTTTACTTTCATCAGACGACGTGTTTCATAAATTGTTTCAAATTTATTTTTTGTATAAGCACATTACGCAAAATTAGAAGAAATCAGTAAATTAATGTGTCGTTTGTGCGATGGTAAAAAAGCCGTCAAAACAAATGTGAAAAAAAAACTAAAAAAACTGCTAAACAGAGGTTTCGAAATTATAAAATATACCTAAGTACTGAAATTTATTTTATATGAAATAATATTAAGCCATAAAATCTTTCTTTATATTGACATACCTAATACTGGCGTCTGACGTCAGTTTCCACGAGGACTTTAAATCGGCATTTCTTTTATCTTAACAACGGCAACGGGCCGAAGTGAATTAGGCTATTCAATTAAAATATAGTATTTATTTTATAATTAAGAAAACGGTAGGTATCGGGAGTCGCGGTACAAATTCCCAGACACCTTACTTAGCCACCTAATTAAAGTCGTAATTCACAGGAATAAGAAACAATTAACGCCCAGTCTTATCGCCGTAACCAGACTAGAACAAATTTAACGGTAATTAGCTTTAAATTAAAATTCATCTTTTTTTGAAAATATAGTGTCTCTCCTTAAAACGCAGTAACATCTATTAGCGGTTAATGACTTGAAAGTATTAACAAGTCCTCTTGTCTTCTATATGTTTTTAATAGTCTTTTTATCGTCGTGATGGCCTACTCATTTAATGTTTAAAGCATCATTTCTTATACACAAGGGCTAGATGGATATATTAGGTATTTTAAAAGGAAGGTAGTTTCAAATCATATATATTTAAAAGTCTTATTTACCACAAGTTTTACAAAATATTCTGTCTTGCCATTTCTATTGTTTTATGCAGATTAGACAGGCAATAAACTTGTCTGTGATCTGAATGCAAAACTCAAGAAACTTACTGCAGCTATTAAGTTTCTTGAGATTTGAGATGTGCGTAATTTTCTTTATATGCAATCTTAAAAAGTATGGTCACGTGTTCCCAATTATGAAGATTATTTAGTCAGCGCAGAAGTTTGCGTATTCTCAATATGCACTTTTCATTGAACTCTATTTTCCACATTCATCTCTATTTCCCACTTTCTTCTGACTACCTCTTTTTTAGGTTTCTGTCCAATCTATCCATACAAGGAATGCGTTTTTAAACAAAATTACGAAAAGAGCTCTTAAGCTTTTAGGTGCTTAGTGATTGCCAAAACAACACAAGATTGTTCTAACATTTACAACATTTATATTAAGTCATTTACATCATTTAGGTGCATATTATTATGTATTTTTAAGTAGACATACACATTTTGTTAGTGTAGTGCATGTACGATAATTTTTACCAATTAGTTACTTGTTTAAATTTGAAGAAATTTAAAATGTTGATAAATAAATATATTGGAAACTTAGTACAAAATTAACACATCACTTACTAATAGTAACTTCCTCCTGAGCGATGTAAGCTCCATCACCGTCTTCACTTTCCAGAAGCGTCTGGAACCAGCTACTTGGCGCTGCCGTCAGTGGCTCAGGAGTGGTCGACGTATATGGTCTCTTAGGTGTTCCGTCATCCCAATCCAACCAACCACCGTCGAAAAACGACCAGGATGACTTTGACTTCATAATCCAATCGTATATTCTGGTGAATATTCCTGCAAAAATAGAAACAGTTTATTGAACTATACCTATTACTACTTAAGCAGCATTTAACCTGTAGCTAGGTAGGTTTTAAAACCAATTAGACTTATTAGTAATGGATTCGGCCTTTTTATTATTTTGACTATTTTCGACTAATACGTCTACTACTCTAACTATATACTGGGTTATACATAAATTAAACTTATTAGACTTGTTTTACCCTACGGTTATAATTATAACCGTGAAATTTATGACTGTAGACTTATTTATCATTGCGTCCAGTATGACGAGTATTTCTGATAAGTACGTGTTTACAAACTCCGAAAACTAAATCTACATAAATAATTATAATGATGAACACATTTATAGTCACTATAAAAATCTCGCTATATGGTATTTTACCCTGTAGGGCCTACATGTCAAAACGAAACAGTGTCAATTTTTAGTGTGCGTTACGATTGCTCCGCCAAGTTATCCAACCAGAAAAAAACTTTGACCATAATTTTGTCGGAATTTGTCGAAATCGAAGTGCACAAACGAAAAATTTGTCGAAGTAGAAATAAAGAAGTTATAAGGGTTTTAAGTTGGCCTCGCCAACGTAACATGTACGATTGCGCGGCCATGGAGATCTCAGCAACTGTTTGGGTTAGAGATCTAATTCTTTTTGCCAATTAAAGACTGAATTTGTCGAAAATTGACGAAAAAAGAATTAGAAGTCCTTGGTTAATATATTACGAAATATTTACGACTGAATGTTATGGCCGCGCAATCGTAACGTTGTTGATTCTTTATTGTTGATTATTTCTATAAAACGTAAGATTTATACATTAAAACTATTACAAAAAGAAAGGTCTTAATTTGTCGAAACTAATAAAAGCAATAAATACTATGTCAGTTTAGTGAAACTGACGAAATCAGCCCAAAACAGAAAGTACGTGGCCGCGCAGTCGAAACGCTACTTTGCACGCTGATAACTCAATATCTGTAATTGCTAGGATTTCGGCGTGAACATCGAATTGTTCGGCATGCTGACCTCAGGAGAATGACATATCGCTTTATCCTTAGAATAGTTTACATTGTGTGTTATCTCAAAAATTATATTATCTCATACAATGTTCGAGTAGGGTAACGATACTTTCGATTTGATTTGACAATACCTAAAACCCTTATAACGTCTTTATTTCTACTTCGACAAATTTTTCGTTTGTGCACTTCGATTTCGACAAATTCCGACAAAATTATGGTCAAAGATTTTTTCTGGGTGGATAACTTGGCAGAGCAATCGTAACGCACACAATTTTTCAACGCATAAGTTGACAGTTATATTTAGTTTTCAAAGTTGCCGCTAGTGGCGGTAGTTCAAATAACTAATGTAAAGCCTATACTAATGTTTAAAACTATAAATTATAAATTGCTTTAAGTAAAAGATTAAATTCATTCCTTAAGGAAGGATTCGACAATGATAGATTCTATACACTCATGAGTTCACATGAAATAGAAAAAACACTGAACGGTGTAAGTTCATAACAGTAGGTAATAGCTTTGCGTGTTTGTTACGATATTTTTATAATATCCTAACAGAGTTAACATTGACAATATAATGTGAGTGAAATGACAACAATGATGCATACGTCATGTGTGTATAACTTTCAGGAAAGTTAGTTTCCGGGTTAGCTAGCTAATTTTTTTCTGCACTTACTACAATAGATGTTAAAACAAGAGTGTATGCAGTGAATACAGTGTGAACCAGACACAGTAAGTAGAAGTTTACATACAATTTATAATGACTTTTATAAGAGTGACAGTGCCGGTGCTAGACTGTCAAGCTAGAATATTAACCGAAGAAAGTTTTGATTCTTTGATTAAAGCTATTTGGTATATCAACGACACCATGCAATTAGTTACAAATTCGTGGCATATATACAATGTTTGTTACTAACATACTTAATTTTGGCTTACAACGTAACGTATCGCGGACAAACAAAACAAGTTTATGTTATAACATTAAAGAAAACCCGTCAAGTGCGCGTCGGACTCGCGCACGAAGGGTTCCGTACAATTACCTACAAGAAACGGTCAATAAAATCATGTCATTATAAGGGAGCCCTTCAATATTTGTTTTATTTCAATTTAAATATTTATTTTCAAAGTGAATATAATCTAAATATTCTTTGAATATTTCAAGTGTCTACCGGTTGCCATTATCAATACCGAGAAAAACGAAGAAAAAATCACGTTTGTTGTATGGGAAACCTTTAAATATATATTTTATTCTGTGTTTTATTGTTTGTTGTTATAGCAGCAATAGAAATACATCATCTGTGATAATTTCAACCACGGTTTATGAGCTACAGCCTGGCGACAGACGGACAGACAGACATACAGACAGACAGACGGACAGTCTCTGTAATAGGGTCCTATTTAACCCTTAGGGTATGGAACACTCAAAAGGCACGAAATTTTAAACCAAAAAAAATTTGCTAAACCACTTGATCCATTCACTAGAACTAGCTCCAACCGAACCCTGGTGGGATCTAGTTGTAGCCAGCATGATATCGGCTAGACCTAGTATCAGCTACTAGGGTTTGGATGACCGTAGTTTAAGTCGGTACGATACCGGTCAGACCTAGGTTTATAAAATAAATTGGCTAATACTAGATTTAACCAAGAATGGCTGCACCTGCGTTCTTACCGGCATAAGCCAGGTGTAGCCGCAATCCGGGTTTAAGCCGTCAACATCTATCCTATCTATACATATAATAAAAATGTAACCGATCGCTGTCTGTACATGGAAAATATATGAGAAAAAAAATTACTGGGGCCTTTATCAACGCAAATAGAACCCAAAACAATGATTGTTACAATTTTTGTCTGTTTGTCTGTTTGTCTGTTTGTCTGTTTGTCTGTTAGTCTGTTTGTCTGTTTGTCTGTGCGTTTGTTCACGCTAATCTCAGAAACGGCTTATCCGATTTAGATATGGTTTTCACTAATACGTTGTGGTAAGCTTCACTTAACATTTAGTGTTTGTTTCATGTCAATCGGTTCATAAATAAAAAAGTTATGCCAATTTAAAGAATCACGTTTTCTGATAGAAATAGAGACTAACAGGTTACGGAATAGCTGATAGCGTTTTTATTTTTTGGATTCCTCTCATTCTAAACAATCGTCCATTTAGTTTTAAATGAGTCCAGTTTCCAGTGAGCCTATGTTTCGCGATGACAATTAATAAAGCCCAAGGTCAGACACAACTAAAAGTTGTGGGCGTGGATCTAAGTATTAGCTGTTTTTCACACGGTCAGCTTTATGTGGCTCTATCACGTGTTATCATTCCTAGCAGCCTGTATGCTTTGATCACGTCTAATCCATACATCCATTTTATATAAACCCATACATATTATATAAGGCTTTGTCCTGACTGACTGATTGACTAACAGACAACGCACAGCCTAAACTGCTGGCCTAAAATTTGGAGGGTGTGTGTTGTCTAAATGTCTAGAGGTTGTACTAAAAAAGGGTTTTTAAAATTTAATTCCTAAGTGTGTGAAAAGGGATGAAATCGATTGTATGAATCTTCTTCATTTTTTAACTTACAGTTTTGAAATTTTGTTTTGGAATACTTCTATTTAAATAAAAATATACTTATAATTTTATTTTAACAGGGGTGGATTTAGAGGGGTGAAATTAGGGATGAAATATTCTATACAAAGATCTTTAGCTTTTGAAATTTACAGAGAGGGGGAGGGAGGGTAAGGAGGGAGTAAAAGGAGGGAGGAAAAGGAGGGAGGAAAAGGAGGAATTGAGGAGAAGGAGGAAGGGAGGGGAAAGTGAGAGGGAAGTGATGGGGGAGTGAGAGGAAAGTGATGGGGGAGTGAGAGGAAAGTGATGGGGAAGTGAGGGGGAAGTGAAGAGGAAGTGTGGGAGAAATGCGGGAGAAGTGAGGAGAAAGTCAGGAAGAAGTCAGAGGGAAGTCAGGGGAAAGCCAAGGAGAAGTGAGGGGAAAGTGAGGGGAATGTTAGAGGAAAGTAAGAGGAAAGTGAGGGGAAGTAAGGGGATAGTGACGGAGAAGAAACGGGGAAGTGAGGGGGAATTGAGGGGGAAGTGAGTTGCGTGAGGGGGCAGTGAGGGGGAAGTGAGAGGGAAGTGAGAGGGGAAGTGAGGGGAGTGAGGGTTAAGTGAGGGGTGAATGAGGGGAAAATGAGAGGAAAGTGAGAGGGAAGTGAGGGAGACAGTAGATGAAGGGAGGGGGAAGGAACGCAGAAAGAAAGGAGTTCTCGAATGGTGGAAAAAGAGAGGGGAAGGGATAGTAAGCGATAGGAAGGGAGAGGACAGGAGGAAAAGAAAGGAGAAGGAAGGGAGAAGAGAGGGGAAAACGAGGAGGCAAGGTAGAGGGAAGTGGAGGAAAGAGCAAGAAATGCTGGAGGAGGGGCAAGAAATGCTGAAGGAGGTAAAGAAGAGAAGGGGGAGGGGAAGAGAGGAAGGAGGAAACTGTGGAGAGTGGAGAAAAAGTGCAATAGGGAAGAAGGGGAAGGGGAAAGTTATTGTAGTGAAAATTTGCCTTTGTGTATTGTATATTGTTTTTACGAGGGATATCTTTAGGTAGGTGAAAGAGGATTTGTATGAATGGGAGTTTAAAAATAGTATGAAAAACAGTATTTAAACAATATAAAAATGCTATCTATATACATAAAAGCAAAAGGTCACTCACTCACTTATCACGAAATCTCAGAAATAACAAGTGCTAGGAATCTCAAACTTTGCATTGTCGTTCCTATTAGGATATAGGTGCTCACTTAGACGGAATTTTGCGAAATCCATCCCCTAAGGGGGTATAAAGGGGTGGCAAAGTATGTATAAAATTTCTATAGTTTTTATAGTAGGATTACCAAATTACTAGAAAATACTCTTTTTTTATTATTCAGCAACCCCCTTATTAAATGGGCAAATAAGAGTCGCAAGTTTGTGTGAAAGTGGTTTGTTAGTTTTAGCGGTAGCGGGCTTAAACTGGATTCGCCATAGAGACGGATAATACCGATACAATGTACGATTGCCATAAAATCAGGCACGCAATATTCTCATAGAGGCACCCATCTGAATTTTCACGCGAACGAAGTCGCGGGCAACAGCTATTAATATTATAAATGCGAAAGTTTTTATGTATGTGTGTGTGTGTGTGTGTGTGTGTGTGTGTGTGCGTGTGCGTGTGCGTGTGCGTGTGCGTGTGCGTGTGCGTGTGTGTGTGTGTGTGTATTTGTTACCACTCAGAGAATTTTAACTACTAAAAAAATACCTGTTTTAAAGAGGGAATTTAATTAATCAAAATTAAAAGTTAAATAACGCTTAATGGTGTTTACCTGATATAGAGCTATCAATAGTTCTATTTTAGATATTATATCCTAAAATAGAAGTTTGACGGCTATTTTCGCCACAGTTATCCAAACTAGAATATGTTACCTGTCGATTATTACTATATCTAAGCTCGTACCTACTTTTGATACCAAACTAAATGCCATTGAATTTTAGGCATATTGCCGTTCGACCAGCCAACTAAAATCGATTCTAACAAATTATTTAACCTACTTACTAGTATTTTTCCTGTATTCGTTGCAACAATTTAGCAACTAATTGACCATATACATAAAAATCTATTATTTTAAATAAATAGATTGACTTGGCAATCGCACTAAACAGTCTAATTTAATATAATATGTATTACTTATGAGATACATTGTGTCTTCATGCTTCTACTTTTATCCACAACGAAGTTAGAGGGTGCTGAAAATGGGCCGATCTGCTTTGAGAAAGGTATGGTACGCCCGTGCCGTTTTTTTTAATTATTCTCAATAGTCCCTTCTAGCCCTGTCCTCCGGTGTGACACAAAATAGAACGTCCGTCGATATCATTTGTACTTGCTTATTTCAATAGTGCTTAGAGAGGGATGGAGGAATGAGATCGATTCGAGTCGTTCGATTTTGGGTCATGCTACCTGCGGCGCAAGGCATCAAAATCAATGAGCAAGTTTACAAAGAAGCATGCTACTAAATTAGCACGTGTGATTTTCCCCTAAGTGATTATGTGATTAATTGATTATACGATTAGTATTAATTAAAGTTAATAATCTGTGATTGTACCTATTAAAGGAAACAATGTTGATTTTTTTTTTATTTGATTCTATATAACTTTTTCGACATTTTTATTTACTTACTTAGTACATTTTTTTTCTGGGAAGGAAGGAATCGTAGCAAATGTCACCTTCCCCCCCCCCCTCCTCAGAGACAACTGAGAAACAGACTTCTCATTTGTCTCCTCTAGTCAGTTTTCAAAGGGAACAGTCGACAACTGGGAAGACAATTCCTAACTGTCACCCCGGAGGACAGGGCTAGAGGGGACTATTGGAAATAATTAGTTATTTTTCGCTCGACTTGGCAGATTCATTAGAGTGCAATTGTAGAAAATTAGGCATTTTTTGGAATAGGGCTTTTGCGAATCGGCCATTTTGAGAATTATGCCTTTTGAGAAATTGCCATTTTAAGAATTGACTATTCTGAGCAGTAGGCCTTTTGAAAATTTGTCCTTTTGCGACTCTGTTGCTATTTACGGCAATCTGCGCCTAAACATGTCTCATAGATTGGCGATTTCAGACTATAAGATGCATTAATGAGCGGAATTGTAGTGCTAGCAACACATTAAAGCGAGTACTTATGGATCAAAGTAAATACCTATATTTTAATTTATTCTACTAATCGGGATTGTATTGATAGTAAAGACTACAATATAGTGGCAATTTTTATGCTCACTAAATCTACACAAGCTGTTTCAATGGGTCAAATTCAATGTAACAAGTAAATTACTTACTAACATCTGCGCCAGCGAGAGTAGTGCAATTAAGTAACTATTAGCACTATGGGAAATTTTCTCGTGGTTTATAAACGTGTTCAACGTTAGGTCAATACAATGGTTCTGTTCTGCTGTTAATTACCTGTTTATTAATCAATGATTTTCAATAGATAATTAAAATAAAATAATTAAAAATATCACAGTAGTAGTGCAGTATTTAATTTTAAACTTATAATATAATAATAATAATATTCTACCACATTCACACAGCGCCATCTAGTCCCAAATTAAGCAATTATATTTGCTTGTGTTATGGGTACTAAACAACTGATATACTACTTATATACATTTTTTTTTGTAAATACATACATATTATAGATAAATTACACCCAGACACAGAACAAACAATCATGCTCATCACACAAAGGTTTGTCCTGGGTGGAAATCGAACCCACGACCTCCGGCTTAGCAGTCAGGGTCACTAACCACTAGACCAACAGGCCAGTTATAAATGTATAAAATAGTCTTTTTATATGTAAGGTTTCGTATTAAGAGGCAAAAAAGAATCCCAAATTCTCAACTTGTCTTTACTATAATACCTGTGCATATTCACAATGGCGACGGTGGGAAAAGGAGAACAATAAATTCGTCGAGCACTGGGAATAATCTATATAAACCTATCAAAATCATCATCAAAATCCTTTGGTTTAAAAGAAGTTAAAAATCAAGCAGAAGAAAACATTTTTATACGATTCTGCGTATTGTAAACATAGGTGTGATCATAAACCACGTCGCCACTTTTATTTCATGTTGCACCAAACAATTAAATAGAGGGCTTCACTTGCCACAACCTGGTCTTGCCTTAAATAATGGTGCATGGTTTATTCAGGTAACGAACCGTGAATACAAACAATTTCAAATATCTATTTATTTAACAGAGTTGTGGTAAATGTGTTACTAACTTACCACTGTTTGTGTTTCTAGCTTTGATACTATAACTTAGTTCAGTGAGCATTTCAACGAAAAATAACTTTTGTAGTAGGTACCTATTTATTGTATGGCAGATAGCAGCATAATAAAAAGCCAATAAACAAAAATGCAGAATATTATATAATATTACAATTAAAATGGGTGTTATCAGATATTATGTTTTAAAACCAACCAGTCTATTTGATGTTTGAGTATCAACATTTAACATGAAATTACTGCCGTATGAGCCCAAAAGTAGGTATGATGGAACATGGTTGTGGTTGGTTGCTGCAGTAATTATTCTGTGATTAGACCAGTACAAAATTATCTCGGACTTTCGACCCTTTATAACAATTACTGTCACAGATGAGAGTGTAACATAAGAGACCGACGAGCGTCGCGGCGACGCGACATAATGTTATAATAGTCAAGCAGGGTGATGTAAATAAAAAGGCTCGAAGTGTAAGAAACCGGCCTATCATACATAAACTAATCGGTACAAAGGATGTCAAATCTCTCTATGACTTAAACACTTTTCACTTTCAGTTCATAACATCTAAAAAGTATAGTAGGTAGGTACTTAGTGAAAATACCAGATTTTGACCACAAAAACCATGTTAAAAACTAATAAGTTTTTAATTAGCATGAACTTTGTTCAGGATGTTTCAAAAAAAACGTTGAAGATTTCTCTCGTCACACTTCAAAAGTGAAGTTTGATGAGTTTACGCGCGTAGTCAAAGTCAATAGATAATTACAGTTTAAAATGCTCACAAATTAAAAGTAGGTACTTATTGTTAGTTAAAATAACATTATAATGACAATACTTATGATTTGCTAACGGTGATATATAATTATCAAAGCAATTAGTTTTTTCTAGATACGATTTTAATTACGAAAAGGCTGTCATCTACAATCTCGACAGATGTTGATTATGATGTAGTCAATGGTGAAGCAAGCTTTTTATATAGATAAATTCGCTATTCTTCTATCAGAAGAGATTGTTTTAAAAGTAAGAATCAAATAATGGTGTCGCACTATTTCTGTCATGTAGTGTAGTAAATTCGGGCGTGTCTTATATTTAAATTTCAACTTTATGTTAACTCCGCTAGGAGTCAGGCAACTCGCTTTCGTGAATTGCACTAACTGTATTTGCATATCGTAAACTGCTCTATTCTTCAATATAATAATGTCATGTTACCTGCCGTGACAAACTTAAATAAAAAAAATTGAGTTTTAAAATTTAAAATTTGGATTAATAAATCTAACAGAAATTATATTTTTGGATATAACTCACCTATCTGTATAGCCAATACAGCCTTTTATATTTTAATAATAATTTTAATTTTTACCATTAAAGGGTCATCAACTCATCAAGTCGTGGTAAAGTCTGTATTACTTAAGTCAGTAGGTAGTTCCATGACTTGTTAGTGTCAAATAGAGTATTTTACTCTAAATAAAAAAATCTAAAAATATATTATTGAGATAGCTTAGGCAAAAAGCAGTCGGAAAACGTTAGTTTTAGTTCATAAAATAGCGATTCAAAGGTTTCAGATTTTTTAATTTGTTTTTTAACACCATTAAATAGTAGTCGCCATGTTATTACGTCATACGGCTTTGTAGAAGTATCAACTTAATCTGTTTCATAACACCAATGAACGGTAGTCGCCGTGCTATTACATCATACGGCTATGTAAACTTAGAAATGTTAACAGTCAACTATCGTCGTCGTCGCTAAATTTGAAAATGCAAAATTTTAATTCATTTTTATGGCACCTAACGGTTGAATAAAAATTTTTAGTGGTTCATTAACACTACGGGTGTAATATCCTACTAAGTAAAACTAATATAACTCAATAAATTAGCTGTACGCATCACTTCAGTTACTATATTTTTAGTCTTATTGAGTATAGAAACTTATGTATCTAATATAGTGTTTATTATGCCTGATACAATAACATGAAAATTTAATAGTTCTGAGTGTGTGTGCGTGTGTGTGTGTGTGTGTGTGTGTGTGTGTGTGTGTGTATTTGTGTGTGTGTATGTGCGCGTGCTTGCGTGCGTGCGTGCATGCGTGTTTGCGGTTGTGTGTATGGCCTGAAGTATAATTTTAGTTTTCGCGATTATTTTAATTTATTAATCTCGAGGTCGCTCTATAATAAATGCCTATTTATTTATAAACCAAAATGATGATACTATCTACCAATAACATGAAAATAAATAAATTTAACATAAAATACTTATGTCCTAAGCTTAATAATAGTCAAAAAGAATCTATTTATTTATTAAATGAAGAATAGAAAAGAAGTTACTTTAGCTGTTTGTAACTGTAACAGTTTTTTACGTGGGAAATGCATAACGCACCCGCCCGGGCAAGGCGGGGGTTATGTTGGACTCTCCGACCGCACTCAAAGCGCGGCCAGCATACTAAAACCCACGGTGTTCCTCCAGACGGCCAGAGTGTCGGGGTCACGGGAGTCGCTTGCGCATTCATCCGCGACCCCGACGGGCCATGGCCCGCTCACCGCGAGCGGGCCCCGTCCGATTTAGGGGCCTAGCTCCCCCTCCTTCGAGAGGCGCGTGCGGAACACGCGCACTGCCGTCTCGGGCCCGTGCTGTTCGGGCGGCGACTGCCCGATCGCCGCCCGCAGGCCAACTCGGCCGCAGAGGATAGGGAGAACGGCGCATCGCAATACCGACACTCTTCCCCTGCGGCCCCACCGCGTCCGCAATCTGGCGGTTGCGGCCCCGCCGAGGCCGCGGAAGGTAGGGAGAGCGGCGCACCGTTATACCGGCACTCCTCTCCCGCCACTCCTCAGCCGCAGTGTCGCCGAAGCAACACTGCAGCCCGACCCAGTTGCCGTGCCGCCCAAACAGCACCGCAACCCACCAGAGCCGCTCCATCGTGGGCTTACCGGCAAAGCCCAGAGGAGCGGCGCCTCCTTGGGGTTCCCCTTGGTTCACCGTGGTCCTTGGTAACCACGGCTACTAAGCACCCCCGCCGCGACAAGGCGAGAACCCCGTTGGGGGGGGGGGGGTCCTGATACATGTACAGTAACCGCTGCGGTTACTACTTAACTTCAGTTGGGCTAATAATTGCTTGTCATTGTACTTAAATTGTATTACTTGAGCAATTTTATTACGACCCATTTTGCGTGACCTAAAATACTGATTTCTCTTAATCTATTCCATGTTATATTATGATGAAACTTATGTTGTTATTTAACACTATCCCATACTTATTGAGCGAACTATTTAAGAATCATATTAGCCTATTATTATCCCACTGCAATGATAGGCATATTCTCATACAGAGAAGGTATGACCATTAATCGCCACGCTTGCTCAAGGCGGATTGGCGATTTCAGACTTTCTCAGAAGTCCAGGTTTCCTCACGATGTTTTCCTTCACCGTATTTAAGAATGAAACCTTAAAAATAATTGCAGTCTTGCATGTCTCTACTGTCATCTAGTGTGGCATTAGTCATTGTTTATTAATTACATTACACCTGCGGCGAGACGTTGTCAGGGCTCTTATAACAACTTTAACATTCACATAGTAACATGGTGTTAGTTTATTAGAAAGGACAAGGTATAGGGTGCAAACAATCATCACCGATTAAATTATAAAATTTCATATACGTATCTTAACCATTGCAATTTTAAACGTAATTATACAACAGCAACCGTTTTTAGTTGGAATGGCACTTAAGTAAACATTTTTATTTTAGGCTCACTATTATTTCAGTAATTGTAATTTAGTCAGGTGGTAAATTAGTAGATAACTAAATAGGTATTTTAGTTATAAATATATTTGACAAATTATTTAGCGCATTCGGAACTATGTTTCACAATTCAAAGTCACCTGATGCAGCACGTGTATTAAAACTTACACTAGCTTGCCGCGGCGCGGTTTCACCCGACGTCAACCGTCTTTGGTTACTGCTCTCCTCCCGTCGCCAGTAGCGTAATGTTACATAGCCTAACATATCATAACCTTACTCAAGAACTGGGCTATCATACTCAAAATTATTTTTCCAAATCCGACTGGTAGTTTCAGAAATGATCACGTCCAAACAAACAAACTCTTCTGTTTTATATAAAAGTATAGATATTCTTATATTTAGATACTTATTGACTTTGTCTTTCACAGTGCTTTCTTGTTTGTAATGTTAAAATTTTTTGGGGAAAGAGAATAGATACATAGTTTATATTTGCATTCTAACGTGACACAGTTTCTTTTTGGCGGCATTTACACTATGTGGATAACATTATTGTCCAAATGTTCTCCGGTTTTACGGTTACCTACGAGTAGTATCCGCTTGGCGGCTATGACAGGCTCATCCTTCTGAGAGAGGAGTATTCTAGCAGCGAACGTCTTCAGACTGATTTGATTGGTGAATTTATTGTCACGAACTTCCGCTAAGTAAACCTGAGTCTATTTAAAAATACAGTATCTATAAGGATGGAATAATATACTTAATACAAACTAGATTTTCCTGCTGTTAACCAACTTTCTCATCTCGTTCCAACTGGAAAAACCACAACATTGAATAAAGAAATGTTTTCTTGTGAAAGAAATGGTCAGTCTCAAAACCATGACGTCAGTTTTTGAGTTCATTAACCTTAGATAATATAACCATCACGTTGGATCTGTACACATATAGCATACTTACCATTCATAATTTGAAAGTAAGAGCGTGCATTATTTTGATTAATCTACGAAATGAAATATTATATGTTTACTGTCTATCGTCTAAAACAAGAGGGAAACTAATGGTAAAGGTATCTTAAAAGAAATTACAAAATGCCATAGCCTGCTTGTTTATTATTCATAGTCATACTTCTTAATGCAGTGATAGGTACCTACACTTTGTTACGAAAATCTGATAAGCCGCAATGTAACTCTTTAATACACCTATACAAACTTTCTTTCTAACTTAAACATAATATTACGTAAAACAACTCTGAAGTTAATATTAGTTTGTTTCGTAAATGACGGAATAGAGTGTCTCAGTCGCTGTATCTATATACCATATATAGCAGAAAAGTTTGTTTGTTTGTTTGAACGCGCTAATCTCTGAAACTTCCAGTCGGATTTGAAAAATCTTTTTGCGTATGATAACCCAGTCCTTGAGGAAGGTTATAGGCTATGTAACATCACGCTACTGGCGACGGGAGCAGAGCAGTAAGCAAAGATGCGGATGAAACCGCGCCGCAGAAAGCTTTTTTTTTTATTTTTTTTTATTTTAGAGCCTACCAAAGTGACTCCACCCCGCCTGATGGTAAGCAATCAGTGGAATCCAGAAGTGGCGGCCACTATACCAAAAGCCATCGTCTTAAACTGCTGGTATGGTGGCCTCCACTATGGCGGCTGGGAATGGGGTTAGGGGAAGGGAACGAGGGAGGTGAGGAAAGAGGAAAGGGGGGAAATTGGGGGAAAGCTAGTTTAGTTATAAATAGAATTCATCATCATTAACTGCCAAATATCCAAATGGGATAGATTTGCTAAGTGACAAGGATTACCTGGCGGATTAGTGCCGATAGTTAAGTAATATTCAATAGGTACGCAAATAACATTGCTGGCCTCTTTCTGGTATTGCTTTATATTTAATTTATAGGTACCGCTGATTCCATGATCTAACATAGTTAAATAATAATATTTATGAAAATACACAGGTATTATAGGTATAGGTAGATAGGTACCATGTAAAATGATTGCACATCAAACAAAATTTATTCTTTGATAAATTTTAACAGATGTATTCCGTATGGCATACATACCCAAACAATTCCTACCCAGACGAAGCACACCTAAAGTTTTCCGTTTTACAAAACCCGTAAGTGGGCTATTACTTTTTAAGGCCCATCTACGGGTGTAATGGAATACATAGAAATTGTGTACATGGTGTCAATAGTGATTATCAGATAGCAGCAGCAGAAATAGATTTATGAAGCGGAAATGCTTGGAAAGTTGGTAGGGGTCGCCGTAGACGGACATACACGGACCAAATAGGTGTGTTGACAAAGGGCTCTATTACAAGCACCCGTAACCAATGTTTGTGTTGAAAAAGATTAATGAATATTGAAGAGGCAAAGGAGGTATAATTGGATCGTAGCAAACGGCGTTCTATAGTCTCTGCTTACCCCATTAATGGGAGACAGGCGTGAAGTTATGTATGTATGTATGTATGTATGTATGTAACAGTTTTAAGACAGTGTTCTGTCTACTCCAATTATATATTTGTAAAGTCACTAGCAACCTAGGATATACTTTCTAGTGTTTAAAAGAATTGCATAGAACGTTATAAATCACACAGACTGGTTACCTGGCGCGCGCCACGGTACGCCATACAGTATATTCCGCGCCTTTGGATTAAGTGTAATAGAATTATAATTAATGCCTGGCCACATTAGGTTAAAATACGTTACCGATCTTAATCGTAATTTTGTCTTCAAATTTCATACATGCGCCGTTTTAACAAAGTTGTGTTATAAATTATATACAGACGTTTTGCTAGCTGTATTAGTTCGCATGGATTGGAACAATTTCTTAAGATTATTGTTTTTCTAAGATTATTATACTTAGTTGCCTACATCACCGACTGAAAAAATCGGGGCTAACTTCTTACGCGGTCATCACATGGCCTAATTTTCTCATTTTTTATGCAATATAGAGATGTCTTACTAGAAATTGAACAGTCCTTAATGAAGAATTACCAACGTTTACTTAAAAAAATACTGCCAACTTTCTGACTGTACTGGCTTGAAATACCTAGATAAAGAGCATGTCATTAACTATGACTCTAGCAATATCAATGTCAATAAGTGGCAGTAACCAGTTACTATCAGGTAAATTACCTGTTTATACCCTTGCCATATATTATCACCCTATTTATGTAGGGCGACATTATTTTAGCAATACCAAACTCATAGTTTGATAACTGCCAACAGAGTATCTAATATATAGATACATAAAGTTAAAAGGCAATAACGCTTCATTCCTACCATATGACATAGGCAAGCGTGACCACTAAACGTGAAGTATTTTGTGGAAGCACTTTTGTAAACTATATTACAAAAGTGCTTAAAAAATACTTCACGTTATTTTTAAATATATCATCTGTTAGTATGTTAGCCGAATCGAAACGGTTTGTCATTCTTTTGGCTTTTGTTGTTTAGTATTTATAAAGAGGCTGCAGGGTAACAAAATCTATGTCCTAAATTGGTGGCAATAATGACTGATGTTTTTTTTATATTACCGCTAAATAGACCTCAAACGAAGTTATGTCTGCCACAAAAAAAAAACAGAAAACACAGTATTTGCCGTTGAAAACAATTTCTTTTACGATAAATAAAGTGAAATACCTTCTCTGTGTGAGAAGAGGCCTTTCCCTGCAGTGGTGTATTAATCAGCCGGTATGATGATGAAAGTTAAATATCACATGTTTAAATGAATTAATCTTTGTGGTTTAGTTCTTAAAGTATTTAATAATTTCTCAATCCGCAAATTGCGAATTAAGTTTATAGCCAAAGATAAAAAACATTCTTGCCAATAGAAAAATATGATTAAATATAACACTTAATATAGCTATTATTGAAATAAATTATTATTGCAAACTAGAAGTAAATTAAGCTGTGGTAGAGCACTTTGTGCGAACAGCATGCCTTTGGTGCTTCCGATGATCCTAAGGAGCAATTAGATCTTACTTTTAGGCGAGTCACAGATTCATCTGTAACAACTACATATTGACCATTAAAATATATTTTATAATCTGCACGGGTATTAATTTGGACTACTCGTAATTCAATAAAAACCTGAATACTTCAGGTTATTTAGCATTACATATATTTATTTAAGTTGAATTTTCTCTCTTAGCTCTAACATATTATTTACTACGCCCTACGCAAAATATGTTTTGTTGTATCCCTTGGGAACCAGACCGATTTTCGAGATAATAAGTAGTAGCCTATGTCCATCTTCGGCACCATCTATTTATCTACCATTTTCATCGAAATCGGTTCAGCTGGTTCTCATTCATACACACACACACACACACACACACACACACACACACACACACACACACACACGCACGCACGCACGCACGCACGCACACACACACACACACATACACAATCTTTCGCATTTATAATACTTATTCATAGGATATTTATCTAGTGGGCACGCTAAAGTAACCACTTTAGTTATTTTAATTAAACTTATCTATACTGGTTGTATATTTGATGTGTATAGTAAAGAATAAAAAAAAGCAAGTTTAGTAGGTAAGTAAACGATGTCTTGAGGTTAATTTTGAATCGCGGCGACAACATTAATCAGATATTTTGCATCCTAAATTTATGATGTTATTATTTGTCGTTCGTGTGGTCATTTGTCTAGATTATAAATCCACTCCATCTCCATATATGTATATTATAAAAGCGACTAAGGCAGTACTAAGAACTAGGGCAGTAGCTTTATCTGTCTACTAATAAGCACCTAAGTACGATCACCATTCCACCTGCCAAGCGGGGTAATCATGGCAAACATCTGCTTTGGGAGAGATCTACTTCTGCAGTGGCTTTCTTCAGGCTGATGAAGATTTGTTGTCATTGTGTGAGTTGAAAATAAAAGGCATCCATAGCTTTAATTTGTTAGATCAGTGTATTACCCCGCGACTGAGAAAGTAGATACCTAGCGATAGTCGACGGTATTTTGTAGTTAATGGCGGAGAAAACTAAGTCGTTACCCTCGTGTTTACATATTACTTATTGGTCATTTATAAAGTTCTAAAAGATGGTTATTATCATAAAATTTCAGTTTTCATAAAGTTTTCATACCCACTCTATTTCTTTTATGGAACGTGCTTTGCGATTTTTTTATTTTAATTCAAATTTTGTCTTCCACTACATGTATTTGGACATACGCTTTATAAAATAAATTAACATAATCACTACTTTAGCACTTTGTCTTTGTAGGCTGAAAAGTACTTGCTTTATATTATATATACTAGCTTTCCGCGGCGCGGTTTCACCCGCGCGTGATATGGTTTGTTGTATCCCTCGGGTACCAGACTGATTTTCGGGATAAAAGTAGCTGTCCGTCTCCAATCTATCTACATACCAATTTTCATCGAAATCGGTTCAGCCGTGTAGGCGCTGAGTGGTAACAAACATACACACACACACACACACACACGCACACACACACAAAATATTCTAAAGGTTTGAAATTTCAGGCTTACAAAGACAGGCCCAAGCAAAAGATAAGAGTTTAACTCTCCATATACCACTGAGAAGAGGTTTATAATACAACGACTATTAGATAGAGATACACTTCGCCGATCCGAAGACAAGTTATTTAATATCCCATGCAGATATCACTAACTATTACCAGATCATCGAGGCCTTAGCGTAAGTAAACTAGAGCATTGAAGTACTCAATTAGTAGGTATAATGACATTATTTCAGCAAAATCACAACATGAAATGTAATAAAAAAGATGTTTATATAAATAAGCGAAAACTTTATTGGAAATTTAGACACAGTTTGTTAAGTTATTGTAATAGGTAGTTTACAGCAACGGTGTGTAACATACGTGGTACGACCGAACGTTTGATATAGTTAAGTTGTTGTAGCATTTTTCATTGCTAAAGATGGACGACAAGTTAGCGGATCTTGATAATAAGTAACCTAACCTGCATTCCGCTTCATAATATAAGACATCATGCCTTGCTATAACCTACTGCAGGAGGTATCATAATTTTCTAAACCTACGGTTCCAATAATTAAAACAATTCTTCAAAGGTTTCTACGGAAGCTATCTTTTGTTATTATTGTTCACAATTTGAATCCCATACTTTCGTGTAAACAATATTACTATATTATGGTGGTATCAACCCCGTGGGATTATCAGGAAATCTATTCATAATCACACCTTTATTATGTATTTTGACTGCCGCTGTGTCAATTGATGTATCAACGAGTTAGTTCTTTCTTTTATTATGTAGAGAGCAAAGGTGAATGTACCTACATTAACTTGTGTAAAACAACAACATTAGATAACATGTTCTATAAAAGTACGAGTTTAAAGCGTGAAATAACGCATTAGAAAGCACAAGTAAAATTTTAAATCGCATTTTGTTTCTACTTAGAATCCGCAATGATTCGGTTCGTCCGTCGCCGACGTCGCCGTCGCGTCGCCGTCTCGCCAGCGTTTTCATAATGATCATTTTGATTGACGTTTGTTAAACTTTTAGTGAAACTCCCTTTTATATATTATGGTTGTGGTATATTATGATGTTCAACTAACACCCGAGCAAACATAATGTTTATTATTATTTTTGACAGGGGTTTTACCCATGTAATATGTAGATGCATAGAGATGACAATATGAATATATAACTAAGTACAACGTGTTGCAGATTGTGATTTTCACACTAGGGTCGTCCGACTTGATATTGGGGTAGGTTAACAACAGGTACAAAGTAAAATGTAAATAAAATTATTCTATTAATATTATAAATGCGAAAGATTGTGTTTATCACTCAGCGCCTAAACGGCTGATCCATTTTTAATAAAATTTGGTATGTGAATAGATTTGATTGGTGCCAGAGACGGACATATGATATTTGTTCCGAAAATTGGTTGGGTACTCGAGTTACATTAATTTAACACATATATTATATACCATTTTACTGCGGACGGCGCCGCAGCGCAGGGCGCATCTAGTTTTAAATAAATGTTGCAATGGGAGCATATAACCTGTTTAAAATATTATATAGCTACTTGTTTTATTTTACTTGTAAAAGAGCCAAGTGAGTGCAATTTTCAACTAATCTTATTCCTCTATTTTTTAGCAACCCTTTAAGTGACGAAGTTAAATTGATCTTTTGACTACCTGTAGCTCTTTTTATGTAGAAAATATTAACCTAGGTGTTATTTTTACAAATAGGTACTTAGTGGGTTAATTTGTACAGTTTCTTCGTCTTTATATGTGAAAAATTAAATAAATAAATAAACAAAATGAAATTAATCTGAATATTAACATCTATTTATAACAAAAGTCAAACTTTGTAAACCTTTTTTGTAAATTAATAGTAAGTATTGTAAACGCGCGCGCGGAGGTGTTTCTGTTTACGTTTTTCTCTGCCATAAATCTTAACTCATACCTAATTGCAATCATGTAGTTTAAATAAACAGTGCCTTGAGTTTTCTTTTCCTATCCGTTTTCTCATGGTCAAACTTTTGTCAACAAATTGGACACAAGCAAATTGGCTAACGTCTTCATTCAGTGTATGAGTTATGACGTTCATAATTAACAAGCTTATGATGTAAATGATTAAATGAATAAATCATGACTTTGACATGATCTGGTAATTTTTTACTATTAGAAAGTGCTGTTTTTATGTTTGCAAGACGCGTTCATTTTATACCGTTTGTTATGATGTTACATACAAATAATTAGGAATGTCATTGACCTTCTACTTGGGTATCAGGTGTCTCTTGAAGAGTATTATAGTGTTCAAGTGAACAAATATTGGTTTAAAAAGATGATTGAACAATAAGCAATAATTAGCGACGTCGTAACGACGTCCACTGCTAGACATTTAATAAAATAATAATAATACCAGCCTGTTTACTGTCCTACTGCAGGGCAAAGCCTTTTCTCATATTAGAGAAGGCATGAGCATTAATCACTACACTTGCTCAAGTCGGATTGGCAATTTCAGACTTTTAAGTCCAGGTTTCCTCACAATGTTTTCCTTCACCGTGAGTCAGAAATGTCCAAGATAAACTTAGAAAGTACATATGATTTAAAAAATCACATTGCTACAACCCGGGTTCGAACCCACTACTTCGTGTTTACGAAGCGGGTGCCTGTTCCACAGGGCCATTTCAACACTTATACATAGACTTATATAGGTACTGTAAGACATGACCTCCCCCAAGTATCTTTATCTTAACCGGTTCTGAGTCAGCCTTATCAATCGATTTGTTCGTGACCTATAACTTATGCTTATGACAGATGATTTTTCTGTATTTTCCTAGCATACATAAGACTAAAGTCGTAAATTAATTTTGCGTTTGCCATTAGAAATCAATTTATTATTTAATCTGTCTCTGATAACAAAAAAGCTACTAAAATGTGGTTATTAGATATTTTATCATTTTTAATGTGAAATAAACTTTTTCCAACTCGTATCAAAGCAATAATCTATGTTTAAGTACCTACTCATATGTATGTACACGTATTTGTAACTTAATTTAATAAAATATTATTAGTGTTTTGGTTTATAACGTTAATAAACTTGAACGCAGGTAATTGGATAAGTATAAGATATTCATATTTTAACAAACCGCATGATTCTAGGTGCTTCTAGAGAACTTGTACGTTTAATGTAATTTAGGTAAGTATTTCTGTTCTTGTGAATAGTACTTAATATTTTAATACTTATGCCCAAAGACGTTGAACGAGCGTTCAATGTATTGTATAATGTAGGTAGGTAATAAGATTAACGAAAAATATAAGAGGTAAGGCAGACCTACCTAAAAACCAACCTGATTTCGTCGGCTTATCTGGCACCTTTTTTAAATTATTTTCTTCGAAGAATGACGTCAACCATCCAGAATTTTTGGGTCTACAAGTAGTCTTCTTCTTATATGGCGATTTAGTTGTTTTAGTTCGACGCATAGGTTTTGTAGTTGGACGGCGTGTGGTTGTCGGCCGACGTGTTGTGGTTGTACGCCGGGTTGCCGGCCGCCGAGTAGTTGTCGGCTTCCTCGTCGTAGCCTTCGTAATTTTTTCCATATTAGATTCTACTAACAAGAACTGATCTCCTATCTGGAGAACAGCCATCCCACTCTCGGAATTGGGCTTCGCTAGCGGTGGTTTAGTAACTATAAAATTAGTATGACTTTGTATATTAATATTAGTTGTCTTAAATACTTTTTTGTCTTCACCTTTAGTGTTTTTCATAGTCACATTCACTTTAGGGATTTTCCTCTTGAGTATCACTTTAGCACTGATAGTTGTAGTCCGTAGTCGCGGCGGAAGGGTGGTTTCGTACGACGAGGACTCCTCGTATTCATCCCATATCGAAAAGGGTTCGAGAGATTCCGAGTCTGAGAAGTCTGGTGAGTGCAATAGCGGTCGGCGCAGGGCCGCCGCGCACGCCAGCAGCGTAAGCAGCGCCAGGCGACGCGCCATGTGACGAGCGTGTGCGCATGGCGAGGTGCGCGCGCACTGTACGAGTACGTCCTGCAGCCGGCGTCGTAGTCAGCCGGACCACCTTCTCTGCCACTGTTATTATGCAGCGATGTCGCTTTCAACGCGCTCGCGCCACGCCGCACCGCCTTCCACTACTAGGTCAACACGCTTGCTTTGCGCTTTAGATATCTACATGACCGCATCTTTTTGCGCATCGTACTATAGCCGGCCTTACCTACATTACTTACCTACCTTAAAAACTTGATTGATCGCCTGATTATGTGAAGGAAAAAATAAAATTTCGCCTTTTTCAGGGTTTCATATTACTTACTTTTTATACACATCTGTTTATCTGAGAATGATTTACCTTCTGTGTTTTTCCACCAAGTGGCCTCGCTGAATGGAAGGAATGATGTTCGATACTAAGTAGTGGAGTAGTAGGTATAGAATAGATGTATAGTAACTATATTCTATGCACTAGCCGTAGCTACAGGTTTTCATGACTAATTCAGTAAACACTTTTCAGCAGTGTGTTGGGTATTTTACAGACGCTAACATGCATGGCCTGTGTACAATCGCCTGCCTACATTCCCAACATATTCAATGTGACCAGCTACGACATGCTCATAACTATTGATCCTTGCGCTCGTTCATTGTGTAAGTACGAGTATATTGAACTGTTTACATCGTCGGAATCTCAATAACGTGCTAGACTTTCGGCTGTTGTACTCGTTGGCCAATACCTACATATTTTTCATAATATCACATTTCTACTCATACTTTTCATAATATTCTCAGGACTGAATTTATTCTTTATATTAACTAAGCTTAATATTACCTATAAATATGTTCAACGGTATCACATTTTCAACATTTTTATATAGGTAGGTATTAATTTTTAACAGGAATTAACTTTAATCGTTCAGCTAAGTAGGTATCTGTATGTAGACTTGAATATCAAAATTGCCATAAAACCAAACAAGTTTTGCAGGCTTTTCTTTGAAAATAATCTGTAGTGTTGCAATTTTTTATCTTTACTGAAGTATCTATAAATGTACCTTGTAAAAGTGTTTTTCTGAACAATTTTCCGGAGTGTATGTGACTTTCCAATTATATTCTACTCATTATTCTAATGATACTGCAAAGTCTGGTTTGTGAATCCCATTTCGGTATTGTATATTATTAGTAAAATGATCATTTTTTTCATATCTTCAATCACACTGAAGACAAAATGCCTAAACATCGCAACTACTTATATGAGCTACTCGGTTAATCATTCTGGCGTAAGTTATTTTTACTATAGACAATGAATGGCGTTCAAAGTAGTCACATATTTAGTTCTATGTGTGTGGCCTGAAAAAGTGCGTAATATGGTCTACCTAGGTGAACTAGGGTACAAACATGAAAATAACGTAACCTGGTAAAGCTCTCTACTAAATAAAATAGTAGGCAGTTACAGAAGGTTGCAGTACTTGTAATAAGCGAAATTAAATAATGTACAGTTTCCCTACAGAAAGCTATGTCTAATAAGCGTAAAAACCAAGCCTTTACTGAACTGAGCAAATGATATTGTTTTCTGTTAAAGTGGTTAAAACATATGATTTAATTTCCATCGTTTATCATCACATATGAATAGGCAAGGCATGAAAAGTAGAACAAAAGGCACGCTTCGTTTAGTGCCGCGACGCACTGCCCTGAGGCCCGAGACAAGTGGCAAAGATTTCTATTCTATTCATAGAATAGATTAAAAAATGTATTGGATTGACATAAGCTAACGCCAACGCTTATGTCAATCTCATACATTTTTGTATCTATTCTATGAATAGAATAGAAATCTTTGACACTTGTCTAGGGCGTCAGGTATGATATTTCGACGCACGCTACGAGTACGGGGTAGCAATCGCATTTCACTTGAAAAGGCCTATTGTAATATTTCAAATTATATGTGTTACATAGACTTTCTATTTAAACAATTGTATTTAAGTTTTCTAAGTATTGAAGATGTCGGCGAATTCAAAAGACATTCCCGTATTATTCCTAACTTTTGTCATGTTTTACAAAACTATCCGTTCTCAAGCTCGTAAAATTTCCTACGATACCTATATAACTTGGTCTTTTCATAAAACAGTCCATGGGACATATGCAATAACTTGAACACAGCTTTAATAACTACATTATGATGCTAATCTTACCTTTGAGCATAAAGTATGGTTACATGTTTAATTGGTCATAAACAATGAGGCGGAAAAACGATGTTTCTCGTCCTAATTTTTCCTACACAATAGATAGTTGCCAATGTCATCAGCTAGACGCGAAAACTGATGATGTGTGTTGCACTCACTGCTCGTATGACGTATTATGCGGTAAGAAAGCTAGCTGTAGTTTCACTTCTGCAATCTAAGTGCTTTCATAGTAGTAAATAGAAATATTTTTGAACGATGCGAGATTAAAAAAACTGTAATGGTATACTTTTCTAATACTTTTACTGAACGTGTGGTTTAACGGTTCATCATCTTTGTTCTTAGTATTACAATGCAAGAACATAAAAAAATTATTTAGGTATTATAATATCTATGGCAATTTATTAAAAAAAATATTTTTTTTTTTATTATAAATGGTTCCTGGATTAGAAAGCAAGTGGTTATATTAAGAGAAACATTGTAAGCATACAATTTACAAATAAAAAGTACTATAGCTTAAAGCTTGAAGTCTCCTGAGAAGAGATAGAGAGTAATCTTTGAGGTTTGTTAACTAGAGTGTGAGTTGTCTTTAAAAATATACTACCTACGTAGGTAGCTTTGTGTCTCTGCTGGGAACTCGTCTCAGGACTAGTGCTTTCTAGACCCCTAAGAAAACTTATGTACGCAGCAGTATATTGTATTTTTTACTGAACGAGCAATATTTTCCTGTTCGCTTGAACTTACCTTACTTACAGTAATTAAAATAACATTAGTTTTGATACCATCCGAATGATGCAAAAAAGATAAACTCGTTATCTTCTTTTTTAATATAGGTACTTGGTCTTAATTACTCAAAATAATTCTTAAGCAGCTACTTTGCAAAACCAAGAATAATCAAATAATGTAAAATTGCATTGAATAAATGAAATTTAAAAAAGGTACATACGATCTAAGATTACCTTTAATCAAACTAAAGCATTATTATTATTAGTGTAAAAAATAACCCTGCGGATCGAAAAAGCTGCAAACTGTAGGAAGTGTACTTGTCAAAAATAGTTTTTAATCAAAAACCAGAGGCGCTGATCATATTTGGGTAAAAAATTTGGTCGTTTTTATCACTGGGAAAAAAATGGCAGAGATACCACAGATTGCTAACAATGATTGAAACTTTGACACTTATTTGTCACTGATTAAATTGGTTTCGGATTTTGCCTTCTATATGACATTCCTGAATATGTATTTATGTTAGTTCCTATTTATTTTTATTGCCAATAGTGACAGACCAGCTAGTAGACCACCAAATAGGTAGTATGTTTTCGATGATTTAGCATTCATATGGATTGACCGAGGATACTTTCTACTATTCATGGGAGCAACAGCGTATTTGTGTTTTTATTGCATGGTTTTTGCAATATTTCGAAAACACAATCGTATCCATAGGCTGCAGGAAATTTGATTATTACAGCACACACGCTCCACACGCATTATACTGTCTATTAAAAGAAATCCTGCCTCTGTGCCCTACTTAACTCTGCTGTGAAGTTGAGTGATAGATAATTAGTACCAACGACATAACATGTATCTATAGAAAATATCTGCTTAGTTACATTTTGACGAAGTTCAGACGCATTTCTGGAAAGGAACATCAAACACCAATGTAGGTAATGCAAATTTACTACTTGAATAGAGGACGGATTTCCTGTTTTAAATTCGTTTTGTTTGGAACAAGCAAAAGATAAGAATTCACATAGATCTCAGTTCGTTTTACCTGATCATTAACAAAATACAACAAGTATCAATAATTACACCTATTATGTCCATCCAACGAATAATCGATAAACAATATGCACATAATCTGTACCTACCTCTGAATAAAGGACATACGTAACAAAAACTTTATTTTTATATTAGTATCATTTATAATTCAGAGCCAGTGTGTTATAATTATTTAATTTTCCCTTTAGATTCTTAAAATGCACTAAGTAATTTTTTTTTATTTAGCCTTTTTTTTCTATATTTTCCATTGGTAACTTTTTAAGTGTCATGGCATGGCAGAGATAATCCAAAATTATTATTATTTTACATCGAAAAATTATGTCGACCATAAATTCTAGTATTGAGTGGATGGCTAAGTATTTAATTTTTATTTTTTGTTATTCTGATGCTTTATAATATTACTTTAAAGTAATAGTAGTAGTAGACTCCAATAAGCATAGTAACATTAATAACACTATTAAAGCTTGTGATATGGGTGCGGATATAATATATACACACAAAATACACAGAAACACCCAAACCAATGCAAACTATAGGGTACACTAAATTTATCTCACTTATTAAAAATGTTATTGTCACCCTATTAGAAAGTGACACACGGCCTCTGTACTACCATATCCCTCCGGCTCGTTGTTTTAGCCTGTTTAGTATATTACGTCCATGGCGAGATCTCATAAATTCAGATTGTTTGAATTTAACAAAGTAAACAGCGTGTACCGTCAAACAATTCAATTGAACCATTTTTATTGTCAAGAAAACTATGTAAATACTTAACGACAGGAAACCCTAAAGCTATTCATTCAAAATGACAACAGTCAGTTGCAATAAAGTGGTTTTTCGTGAATTGTGTTAATGTTGATATTTTCGGGTAAATCCCAGACACACTTTTAATTTCTATTCTCCTATAGGCCAGAATTAACAGCAATGGATCTGGAGCAACCCGCTTTATTTATTGATATCTAAAGTTGAATAAATTAAAAAAAAACGGTAGATTTTAGTTAAATCGTTGCAAACAAATAAACAAACATACAAAAAATCAAATCTTTTCACTTTTTAATATTAAGTTTAGATACCTACATAGAACAGATCTAGGTAAAGTTAAGACGATTTACCGCTTTCAATCTAATGTATGTCAAAACAATATTTTACTTTAATAGATGTGGATATGAATTAGGTATCCTTGGTTTACACTGTACATTAATTAAAACTATATCTTTATTCAAATTAATTAAAACTATCTACATATCCTATCTACATCAACTCCGATAGCCAAGCAGCACTACTGGCTTTATAGTCTTTTGAATTCAACTCGAAACTACTAAAAGATTGAGTAAGGAATTTTAATGACCCAGGGGAATCTAACAGGGTTATAATTCGATGGGACACTCCAGAATAGAGGGGGATGAAGAGGCGGATGCACTGCCCAAAAACGGCACTAACAATCTAATTAGAAGACAAGAACTCTTGTGTGGAATCTCTTAACAAAGGAACCAGACCATTCTCAACGACCTGTGCCAAATAAAAGCGCAAAGAGCGTGGCAATCTGCCCCAGGACAGAACCACTCCAAAGCGCTTACTAAATAAAGGTCATGACAATAAACGTACCATAGAGTTGCTACATCTCAGTAGGTACAAAATGTCGACGGTCATAAGAATACTCACCAGCCACTGTAAATTAAACTAAACTCAACCGTAGCCGGTCCAAAATGCTCAGATTTTGCCAATTGTTTGAGGAGACTGCAATGCATGTCTACTACTCTTGTAGACCACTCATGCACAAAAGAAGTATCCATTTAGGACAGCACCAGGCGCAACCACATTAGATATGGTCTCTCTCTGCCCGGAATATCTGGAAGTTCCTAGACTCTATAGGGCGCTACAATAGATCGATTCTGGTCAAGGTAGCAAAATAGCCGCTGATGGCCTTTAGCCCAATAAGTAATTAATGATAAATCGAGCCCTTTCTAGATACAACCAGCTTTACTATTCAGCTAGTTTCAATAGCAGCCACTGAAGTAGACTTTCAGGTCACTCCATCTTGTCCGGTGGTAAGGTTTTATCATAACTAACAAAACGAGCCCATACTTGATACACCCAGCTCTACTAATCAGCTAGTTCCAGTAGCAGTCACTGAAGTAGACCTTCAGTACACTCCATCTTGTCCGTAGGTAAAATCTCATTATAACTAACAAAACGAGCCCATACTCAGTACAACGGGCTCTACTTATCAGCTAGTTCAAGTAGCAGTCACCGAATTAGGCCTTCAGGTGCTCCATTATGTCCGGTGATAAAGTCTTTACATAACTAACAAAATGAGCCCATATTTGGTACACCTAGCTTTACTCGTCAAATAGTTTCAGTTACAGTCGTCTAGGTAAACGCCACCCTCACCAAAACATTATATTCTAAGTACAAAGTAAAAAAACATACTAGGTAATACTAGGTATGTAAGTAGTTCAAAATAAAATTCATTCAAATTATTACAAAAATGAAATTTCTTAGTGTCGTATGCTGACCTATGTGTGTAAAAATTGTTGTAGTACAAGTACAATTCGGTATCTATGAATTTCGAAAACGCGTCCGTAAAGCTAAGTACAATTTTTGCTTGTTACTAAAATGTTTAAATCGGCCTAATCAGATTAACGATTATATTATTGTTAATCACAATTAACTTTAATCACGACTAACTTTAATCCGATTAAAGTTAATCAAATTAGGTCATCGATTAATGCCAACACTGGTTTTGAGCAAGTTTTCTTTATAGTAATGACTAAAGACCATATGATAACATTTGAGGTTGCCGTGGTTCATAAAATAGAAATAAAAGTCCTATTCTAATGCGTCACTGGAAAATATTGAAAAACTTTTGCGTGGTACACTTTCTGGTTTAAAATTACGGTATTATAATCAAAGTGTAAAGTTGTTGCGATTACTTTTAATATTAGTAAGTTAAAAAAAAGAGTGTGTGTACTCATGTACGCACGTAAGAAGTTATACTTCTTTAGCGTAACAATCCAAAAATACCAAATAATAACACAACGCATACATACATAACAGTTAACCTCAAATCTATAAATGCACTTACAACAGTATATTAAAACCACTTTTACCACTAATATTCAAAATAAATATTTTTACTGATAAATGATCAATAAAAAATATATATCACCGACATAAATATAATTGAATTGATATAAACGCCAATATATTTTTTATTTATTCACACTGATTATTTGTACTGATACGACACACAAAGGTTTGCAACTAACTTCAGAGGCCCTAGACAAGTGGCAAAGATTTCTATTCTATTCATAGAATAGATAAAAAAATGTATAGGATTGACATAAGCTTTGGCGTTAGCTAATGTCAATCTCATACATTTTTTAATCTATTCTATGAATAGAATAGAAATCTTTGACACTTGTCTAGGGCCTCTGGGTGTTGCTTTTTTCTGACGGTGTGCGCGCGCATCGTAAAAATTCACTCTCATCATTTTTCCCACTCGCGCGAAAAGAAGTATAACTTCAAAGTATTTACTGCTATTTACGTACCTTCCGCGGATCAATATATAAGTTAATCTAACTGGATTAATAACTTTTTGCTTTTAGACTGATTCATTTTATTTTTCAACATTGTAGGTCGAAAACTATTATCTGCACTGCAGAGATGCAATATTTTATTTTTATCTAAATATAGCTATACTATTATATAAAGCGAATATTATATAAGTTTGTTTGTTTGTTTTAACTGGAATTGCCAGTCGAGTTTTAAAATTTTTGCGTATGATAGCCCAGTTCTCGAGGAAGGTTATAGGTTATATTACATCACGCTACTGGCGACGGGAGCAGAGCAGTAAGCAAAGACGCGGGTGAAACTGGGCTGCGGAACTCTTGTAAATTATAAGCGTAGCAAAGACTAGCAGGAAAAAAATATATTCGATTATCTTAGAGAGGTGAAGTCACTTTTTTGGTCCTTTTACAACTTTTTTTGATATAAAAACTATTACATTCAAATTCTGTGAGCTTCCAGGTATGCAACTATCTCTTTTTTTTATTAAGCATATAAAACAGAAAGTATTAAAAAAAGGGTATTTATATTATTATCGCTTTTCTATGACCCACAATTAGTGAATTCTATCCATATTGAACGGTATGCATGCTAGAAAATCCTAACTTAAATAAAATCATGATTTTAATAAAGCTGAGTTTGCCAATTCAAACTAGGCATATTTCAATGTAAAACACAGGTTTACCGTATATTTAGTAAGTATATTGTATATAATGTTCTGATCTGGCTGTAATTTATGGCAAGACAAAATTTTTTACATGAATTTACAGTTTCACATGTAAATGTCGTGAAAGAGGTTGTTAAAACAATATTGTGCTACCTATAACACAATCATACCAACAAATACAAAATACGGCTGTTATTGGTTAATCTGGGTTAATCAAAATCAGTAAGAAATTATATGTTTGCATATATATTCACATATTACAACGTTTATCTAAGTAGGTATAAGTACATAAAATATACAAAATATAATTCTAATATAAATTAACTCGGCAGACCGTTGACATACAAATGTATAGTTTCTTTCGCTGAATCATTGCTATAACTATTTATTTATAACTGCATACTTTCACTATTTTTGAAACCATCACTTGCATATTTTTTACAAAACTGATGAAGAAACAAAAAACATTTGCTTGGATCGTAAATGTTTAAAGTTTTGGCTTTGCATACCACGTCGAAGAGGATACCTACAACAAAATGTTTCGTTACCATTCCACTATTTTTAACACTTATTTTTTTATGTTTAAAAGTCAGTATCAGTGTAAACAACCTCATGGGCAGAATACCAGAAACAGTTGACTGTTACTGACTTGTGCTCATAGTACCTACTTTAGCCAGTCGCTGCAACTGTGTAAAAGATAAGGCAATTGAAGTTCTAGACATAATCTCTTCAGCCAAAACACTATTTCTTGCGTTGTTTTTATTCTCATCACAGGTAAACTATTACGAGACGAGACGACAAGCAGATTATTGTAAGTGATAACATAGTCACCCAGAAAATTGGAAATGCCAGGAGTAGCGTTGACTACTGGTGTTTGGGATTGTCTAACTTTAATTTAAAAAGAAAAATGCAGTATTTGCTGAAGACTTCCATAGTGCATTTCTTAGAAGCTCTGGAAACCATCAGCAAAATGCAACACTATGCGTTACTGTGATCTTCTATAGGATGTATTTGTACTTCTTAGTAGGCGTACAGGTGTGCTTCATGGAATATCTCGTACTTAAGTATTTTATATTACTAGTACTTAAAAGGATTCTTGAATCAAGATTTAAACCATAAAAAACCAGTGTTGTGTAGTCAAACATTTTATGTTAAATTTTTATTTTACCGTGTGTTACATTACGGTTTAGACGCAAAATGTACAGTTAAGGCGTCTAATACCTAATTCACGACCTCTAAAACGATACACAAACGTCTGAACTTGAATATATATAAATTTACGCTCTACTTTTTATTATAATTATTGTAGATTGCATTATCACAATAACATGTAAACGAAAGTGCTCAGAGTTAAAAGTTTTTCAAAATTTGTATTGTTATTTGAATTAAAATCAAAAGAACTCGTTAAAAACTGCTAACTATAAAAGTTACATAGAAAAAATATTTAAATGTTCTTTTTGTAGTAAGTATCTACCTAATTAAAATAAATTATAATTCATTCAGCTAAAAAAAAATATTTAAAACAATATAGTCTTCGTATGTCTAATTGTATTGTACTTGTAGTTTATGTACAAAGGTTACATTTAATGTTTTATGGAAATCAAAATCAAAATGGCCGCTAGTTTTATTTAGTAACTAGCTGACCCGGCTAACTTCGTTCCGCCTAACAGCCGATCAACATTACTTTATTTTTCTAAAATAAAAGAATTTTTCTAAAATAAATGTAGCCTAAGTTACTCCTTATTACATCAGCTACCTGCCAATAAAAGTCCCGTCAAAATTGGTCCAGCCATTTCAGAGATCAGCCGGAACAAACAGACAGAAAGGCAGACAGACAGACAGACAAAAATTTAAAAAAAAAATATTTTGGTGTATGTACCGTATATATATTCATATACATGTAGTAAAAAGCGGTTATTTCAATATTACAAACAGACACTCCAATTTTATTAATTATGCATAGATAAGAAAAAAATATTCAATAATTGTGAAAAGTGTTGTATTTTTTTTAATATTACGGCTACAGCTTCATAGAACTACTGAGTTATCAAATTCTAGTAGGTTCACTATGGAACTAGCCACTGGAACTACTAGGACCAGGCCGTTCTTACCTGCCGGCCTCAGTCTATATTAGTAATAAGATTAATAAGATCAGACACTAATTAACCAAATGCAAGAACGCTTTATTTAAAAGTTGTAAAGGTCACCGTGAACAAAATCGGGTTAAGAGGATATTATTATGTAACAATAGTACTATTAACTAACTAGATCACTTGGCATGAGGTTAGCGGTCAAGGCCGGTCACTTAATTAAGCGTTTGGGATCACTATTATAGACCCACATACCGCTGCCGCAACCGTTCTCAGGAAACACCTTGTCATCCAGTACCTACTTTGAGAAAAGCTTACAAAATTAGCCGCAATGAGCTGCGAGATATCTAAGAACATTTCTAGTTTTGATCGCACCATTCTTCCCAGGTACAGAACCGTTATTTAAATCAGTAACAAATGTTAATAACATGGTTCTTTTCTTATGCATATACACAAATGATTTTCATATAGGAAGGACACCAGTAATGAACCAATTTAAGCGCAAATTTGTAGTATTTTTGCAATTTCATTAATAATACTGATTGTTTCAATACAATACATTTGAAAATTGCAGGTCCTGTATTTTTCTACGCTTCTGCTGTATTTAATGTAGGACACTGCAATTGGTTTTAATGTTATTAACAAACAAAACCTTTATTTGTTTTGTACAAGTAATGGACAGGTAAGATATAAACACACTGTGATTAATTTAAGACAGTTTGTTTTTTTTCTTAATTTCATGCTTAACCCAAGCACAAAAACTATTCTGGAATGAATAAAACTATTATAAATGGATAGGCAAACTTCTACTTACCTCATTAATAAGTTTCATAACAACAACTACGAATATACTCGTAATTTTTCAATACCACAAACACCTTCTGCCTACCGCCAAGTTAATTTCAAATACTAAATTTAAAATCGACAAACATTGATAGCTCGATGACTTTTGTTTATGATCAAATATTGCTAACATATTAAAACTTATTCCTATCCTTATTTTATAGGATATGTATATATATTTACCTTTATATATGCATTTACCTTAACTCTGCTGCTATTTTAAGCACAAATTTACTGCTTGTGTGTAATTAATTCATAGTTGTCAAAATTCAGTGAGAGTAGGTTTTTCAAGTCAATCTCTTGCCAAGAAGAGCGTCCTGACATAATAGTTTCTCTTTAATTACACGGCAATCATTTATAATACTTTCCAATACAGATAAAACAAAAAAGCAGTGCCTAAGACATACTCAAAATAAAAAAAATAACGAAGTTGGTAATTTTGTCACAAGTATTAGAAATGAGGAATTATAACAACGATTTTGAAGATAAAATACATGCTGACTATCTACCTTGCGTTTCTGCTCATTACGCTGGTAATGAGCTGAGGTCTCGGATTAAACCCTTATTACAAGTTCTTACAATATCATCATTAAGCTGACATCGAATAAAAGTAGATTTGACGCTGTTACATGAAATTAAAAGTAGTTGTGATGCAGTCTGCTGGAGAGTGCCCACAGCCCAATTACCCCCTCCGTACTATTCCTTTTGCCTTTTCTTTCCTCATCCTGTTCTCCCTATATGTTCGGCAATGGCTTAGTTAGTTGCGTCTAACTGTCCGTCTGTCACCAGGCTGTATCTCATTAACCGTGGTAGATAGATAGTTGAAATGTTTTACAGATGATATAATTACGGTAGTAGATCCACGCTGATTTCGGCATGAATGGGCCGGATCGTCCGGGGAAGTACTACCCTTTCAGAGAAGATCGACTTAAGAGTAGTAGTATCCGTACTACTGCGTTTCGTTCGGTGAGTGAGAGCGCCGGAGGCCCAATTTCCCCCCCTTTCCTCTTTCCTCACCTCCCTCATTCCCTTCCCCTAACCCCATTCCCAGCCGCCATAGTGGAGACCACCATACCAGCAGTTTAAGACGATGGCTTTTAGTATAGTGGCCGCCACTTCTGGATTCCACTGACTGCTTACCATCAGGCGGGGTGGAGTCACTTTGATAGGCTATAATATAAAAAAAAAAAAAAAAATATTTTGCCGCTATAACAACCAATACTAAAAAAAGAATACAATAATTAATATATAAGTGATTTTTTTATAGATAATTGTATGGAACCCTTTGTGCGCGAGTCCGACTCGCTGGTCGGTGGGAACTGATCGTTATACCTACAATATAAAATAGAACACTAAACTCTACTCTATTAAAACAATGGTAAAAATGGTTTAATATACATAGATGCAAACACCTTCACTTTAATAAATGATTTTGTGGTCAACTGAGTCCACAGCCCGTTTAGCCCGCGGGCTATCACCCTTTACTCAACCACAAGGTTTCACTATCACCATAAATCTTGACGTCTGACAGTAACAGAACGTAAATTGTAGATATTATGTACCTGTACCACAGTATTAGAGGAATTTGTACCTAAGTAACTGTCGCGGTGACTTATTGATCTGGAGACTTCGCGGTCATGCCGAGTTGACTTTGCGAAGTACGCCAAGCACCGACTGTCATCATCACAAGCTATAAACTGTCGCCAATCCACCTGCTGAAAGTCGAAGTAATAGAAAAACCTCTTAATACGGCAGAGCTTATCTTGAGGCTTAAATGGGTGTAAACATGATACTATCTATACTATTATCTATAGCGGAAGAGTTTGTTTGTATGTTTGTTTGAACGCGCTAATCTTTGGAACTACCAGTCGGATTTAAAAGTCTTTTTGTGTATGATTGCCGAGTTTTCGAGGAAGGTTATAGGCTATGTAACATCACGCTAATGGCGACGGGAGCAGGACAGTAAGCAAAGATGCAGGTGAAACCTCGCCGCGGAAAGCTTGTTACACTATAATTCAAAATTACTTACAATATTATTCCGATAGCCTATTTAATATCCACGATGTTTTTCTTTACAGTGTTGCAGTAATACCCAAATAAAACTGAAAGTACATACCATTTACCTAATACCATTACCTCATAGACACAGCAGGCGAAGAGTTTATGTATAACACTGCAAGAATAAATAAATATATGGTTTTCTGTTTTTTTTGTTATCTTACTACCGATGTTAAATACTTAAATAAAATAGGTAGTTTGTTAGAGAATAAAATAAAAAAACATAGGTCTACTGATTTATCACTATCACTTTCCGGGACAATAAACGGACATGGCCGTGATGAACATCTATTGTGTCTACAGTAGTGTCCATGAAAGGGTTAAAAATGTTTACTTGCACAAAACTCATTAAAGCTTTGAATTAAAATTTATACACTTTATCAGAGTAAACAATGCCTGGAATACAGTTGCAATGTTTGTTTTGAGTAGATAATTATCTCGGCACATGGTAAACCGAGGCTTCCACCCTATTCATTGTAATTTTAATCTGGCCGTGATCCATGCTATCTTAAAATTTAGTACCTACTTATAGTGACGCAACTTGATCTTGGTTCGTGTATAAGACTCGCCAGTAGCCGGCAGTAATCGTGTAATCGCTGAGTGCTACGCATCACACTTGTTAAAAACAATTAGGCGCTGTTTATTTATTAACTAATGAGGCGTATGAATAAAAAAATGCGGCTATAAGTTACGAAAATATCAACAAACCTGGACATTTAAAACACATTAAGACACTGTATTTCTTAATTGAAATCTGGATTTTACACCGCGAACTTTGTAAGTAAAAAGTTAATATTGTAAATCTAGTTATAAATAACACAACTCATAATACTTAACAGAACATCTGTTTTGTTGATATGAGTCTGGTAATCTGCATTCAACATGATGTGCCTGTTTGGTCGCAGGTTAAAAAATCAGCGAGTACCACAAGGAGTGTCGAAGCGAACGGTCGTGCAGTGACTTGGCGTGAAATCGCTAGCGTCCACAAAGAATATTCAAACAAACTAGCTATCTACAGGTACTTATGCGCTCTAATAACCTACCTACTTACCGAGGCACAGACCAGCGATTGTAAGCCGTTTCTCGGGGTCAAGACAGTTCACTGCCGGTTCAGTGTTTTACCAGTAAGGGTCATTGCCATCTTATAAGTCTCATGGACTGCATACCGATAAGGTTTGATGGAATAATTCGAATACTTGATAGATTGACATAGACGTAGGTATGTTAGTTATCTTTTCGTATTTGTACTTCATTTTGAATTAAACAAATTCTGCACTTTATTTACCTATCGTAATGTTGATGATAACTTACCTGCTTAATTTTTGGCATACATAATCAATGCTACGTACTTTATTTATTTCAACTATTTTCCTGTTTGAAATTAATGACCAATCCAAACATCTTAAAAAACCGTTGTCATCAAACATTATTAGCCATGTTTCATAGAAATGGTTTTATAGAAAATATTTTGATAACTCATGTTAATTATACTGTGTTAACACTGTTAATAACTAGCTTTCTCTAACAGTTTATAATATTAACTGTAGCTTATGTTTTTTATTAAATTAGGCTTTTGTAATTCTCACATTTTGTTCTTACAGCATATTTTGAAGTATTCGCGCAAGCGATTTACTTACTGTAGTAGGAAACTAGACTAATGAACTATATAAAAACTAGAAGATTAGCTTTACGTTTTAACCATAAAATTCAATTAATTTTGGTTAACCACGAGACAATTTTAGCGAATAATTCAGATTATGAGAGACAGTTACTTTCGTATTTCTAATAAGGATAAAACAAATTTAAAAAAAAAGTGAAACTTATGTATCTCGTGTTTTCCTTTTTCCCAATTCATCTTTGTTCAGTAGGTTCATAATAAAATTAAAATTAATCATGTTTTCAAAATTTGGAAATACATTTTTACGACTTCATCTTTAGACGGTCGTTGCTGCGGTACCGCAGACCGTCGACCTTCTGTTTATGCAGCATATTGACCTCTAAACAACAAAAGTTGTTTTGGTGACTACCAAGGTACTTAGGTTGAATTTTTGCACGAAAGATTTTGTATATATAATTTTATATTGGAGTCAAGATTGCTTTCAACGTTTACTTACTTTTACTAACAGACTATGTAGCGTTGGAGCTAGGTACTCAAGTCCGTGTTATAGTCTAGCTTTAGATGGTCAACTAAATATTTACCTACCGTTATGTGTTCCAAGTCCAAGACAAATGTTCATGTCTTTATAATATATTATATTCATTTCGGGTCAACTTTATGTACGTTAAAATGATTGTGATTATTTAAAAACAATAATTATTATAACAATCACAGCATAATAGAATTATAAAATAAACAAACTGTAAATCGCTGCAAAATGCAAAGGAGTTAGGGTCGTTTAAAAGAGGTTTGATTCAGTTTATGTCTATTTTATTTGGGTAGCTTATTGTATAATGTATGTTTATAGTGTCTTGTGACACTGGCCTCGTCCCACAATTCTACATTGTTTAAAAAAAACATATTTACCTATATCTTTGTTTTGCCGTCTGCTTTAAACACAGATCCTATTAGTCCGTAGTCAGTTCAGTAGTCAACAAGGTATTGTAGTAAAGTACCTCATTAGCAAAGCAATGGGCTATTGCAATCATCAATATTGTTGTATAATATGTTTATTTTTGTGATTGATGTCTATCTTTTAATAAATCGCAGTTTAACACTTCAAGTTTCTCACTTTTATTAAGCATCTCATATCTTCATACTTATTGGCGTGGTTGGCTATTTAAATTAATGAGACTTTTCTATGTGGATACCTATTTTGCCGTGCTTCGTATAAGGATAACACGGAAGCTTTCTTGTCGGTCTTCAGTCGGTGGTGAATAATCTAAGCTACATACTCGTTTAGGATTTACATTTTTTTTATATTTCTTTTAATTTTAAATCGATTCGTATAATTTATAATTTATATGAAAAAAAAATTTGTAAGTATCAAATATAAATGTTGAAAAATTTATTTCCATTCCATAAGTTCGAATATAAGAATATAATATTATGTCTTTTTAGGAAGGTCTAGGTAGTAAACTACGGCGGAATAAATGCCTAAGTCTTCATGCACGAAATTTCGGGGTTGAAGTTTCGGGCAAAAGCCTAAAAACGGTAGCTAGGCAAGTACCAACCAACAACTTCTTATGTGTTTTTAAAAACTATCGTGGACATTACTTAGATAGCTTACGCGACAAACATAGTGAAGAAACAGGCCAGAATAAATGTATAAGTATAACACAAATATTTCTTTAGTTAAATTGCTATCTAAGTATAGAGCCAATTATAAAACAAGAAAGGGTTAAAATAAAACAGTATCACACTATAACAGAACATGTCGCTAAACTAAACAGTACTTATCGTAACAAATAACAACATAATAAAATGCATAGAACCTAAACATTATCTTTTTAAATTGTTTTATTATCGTAGTGTAACTCAAAAACGGATAACTGATAACGGTTCAAAGTAATACCAATGTACAGTTAACATCAAAAGATCATATCCATAATTTCAAAACTTATGGACATCGTGGCCTAATAAGCCGCTAAGTGCCAGAATTTATTGCATAGTTATCATTATCATCACAACCAAAAAACGACCACATTTGCCGTCCTCATCCATCGGTTGTCCGCCACTCATAACAGGTCGTTTGTCCACCTTGTGAGAACCGAACGACGTTCACAGCTCGGCAAAGGCCTCCCCTAAGTTTCGCTATCTTAACCGGTCGTTAATCACCCTCATCAATCTCGCTTGCCTGCCACTCCACTCTTTCAGGTCGTTGCGTCGGTCTACCTTGTAAGTTCAAAATTAGTTACACTGAATTAAATAACTACAGATCAAATTAATAAAAGTAGTGAATTGTATTGTATAATTCAAAATATTGTAACAACACCAATTAAATTGTTGCATTCAAACGTAAGCATAATTATTTACTTTACCTTCTATTTCTACAGCCGTAACTACATAATTTTGCAGTTCATCAGTCTATAGACTATATTTTTATTGTCTATATAAATTAATTATCATAAAAAGGCAATTACTATAATGGTAAACACAGCCGTTTAATGCCCTTATTATTATTATCGAACACGACCGTCGTGGAGTGTCATTGAATTTTCTGTTCAGTCATATTGCTAGTAAACAAGCGTTGCTGTAAGTAATTTTTAATATGAACTTGACATTGATGTATTGAGTTTTATGTAAAAAGAAGTCCTATTGTAGCTTTAAACAACGATTAAATTTTAACCTAAATATTTGGATTTTACATTGTATTTTACCTAAAAACACTTTTACATAGTCGAGTTAGTTGAAAATGTGATAGGTATGCAAATTATTATAATATTGGACTATACAGGCAGCGTTTCAATACTGTATAACTCGCTCGTTACTCCAGTTTAGAAAAACATCGGTTGCTAAGTAAAGCCGTCTATGATATTTAATATAATTTTAGAATGTATCTATTAGATAGATTATGAGCTTTTATCGAACACTAGATTTGCATGGTGTAAGCTCCTTTACAGAATCTTAATTATTTGATACTAAATTCATAAATACATACAAAAACTCGTAATGATCCGACAACAAATGTTACATCGGTAAAAGTGGTTTAACTACTTATTCTATACATACTAGAAGAACCATAAAAGTGTCATTAGTTACTGTAGTGATAAAGTACAGTTAGTTGCAATTTTATTTGAAACTAGCAACCACTACTATTTGAACTTGGCCAATAGACATTGAGAGCATAATATAATGTCTGTAAGCAACTGTAAGGGCTCAATAGACTTAGTAGTTTTTAGCTGCGGATAATACAATCTCCCTGGCGCTACTTGCAACCTATTATTAGCTTCTAAGCAACTCGTGCCCTCTTAGGAGTGGGCGTTAGATTCGACTCACGTTGGTAGGTTCCTAAGCTTTTCCTGTTCTCTGCTTAGTCAGTCGTCTCACACCATAACACAATGGCTCCATGAATACCTATTCTACTGATCGTCTGCAAGCTGCGGTAAATGCCAAATTTGCATTGATTCCGACATCCGTAGTTGCTAATCCTGGATAGCGAATCGACCGAGGTGAACTCACTTGACAGGTTGTTCGCAACCACCTGTTATGACCTGTTGCGTACCAAGTACCTACAATGGCTACTCTACGTGTTCCACTAGTAAAGTTCCTTATGATATTTGAAGCTGGTTGTTATGCAATTTGGTGTTTAGCTAGTTTTGAACTTGACCATGTTCGTTTAATTCTGGTGCTAATTAAGCGACTTGTGTAGATATGTATGCTACGCTGTAGGTTCATGGTTTTTGAAAATAAATATGTGGTCATTTACTTTTTATGTTGACTGTACCTAAAAAGTTGTATAAATAGAATAGTCATTTAATAGCATCTCATTTACAACTTCAACACTTTAACGTAAGTACACGTATTAATAACAAATTTTTAAATAACGTCGATTGCTTATGTAACACAGTGTTTTTATCTGCCGTGTAATTTAGAAAATAATTTTTGCGTTAGTTAAAATGATATTACCTTTACTGTCGTTAATAGTTCTGTGTTTGTCCTAAATTATCTGAGGACGTTACCTTACACAATTATCATTAGCCTTGTCTATTACGTGCTTACATATTTCTTATCTGAGGCCCTAGACAAGAGGCATAGATTTCGATTCTATTCATAGAATAGATAAAAAAATGTATGGGATTGACATAAGCTAACGACAATGTTGGTGTTAGCTTATGTCAATCCCATCGCTTTTGTGGTGCCGGGCTTGTTCGAACCCTTTCAGACTATGAGTATTGACTTTCCTTTGGAAAATCACATCAATCACTCCGTATTGGATCCGGAATATGGTAAAAGGCTCAAAAAAGTAACTCTGTCTGTCTCTCTGTCGGGCTACCGTCTGTCTCTCTGTCTGTCTGTCTGTTACGCTTTCACGCCTAAAGATGTGTAGACGCCTAGAGATATGTAGAATAGACCTTGGATAACAACATAGCATAATCTTATATTGTGAAAAAATGGCTTAAAGGCGTTGAAATAGTGGATAAAAATTTGTATGGGAATCGACATTCACGCGGGCGGAGCTGTGGGCAACAGCTAGTTGTTAACTTATATTTCTAGTTTAAGAAAACAAAAATGTATTTTCTTTTTAATGACTGTATGTTTCAAAATAAATGAAAAATTAGGAACAATAATAATATATGACTCTTTAGTAACTCATGCGTTGGCACATCTAAAATTTATTACATCCGAGTAAAATAGGCATATTTATATATTTCCTCTAGTTCATAGCTGATGTATTATTTCTAAAAGGCATTTTAACAAAGTTCCGAAACAATTTCCTGTTTACATCCGCTGTTAAGTTAATTGCAAAAAAGTTTAGTTTTCGTGTGTTGAACTATCAAATCACATAAGGGAAAGTAACTTTCTCAATCTAGAATTAATCACATCATTGAGATACACATAACACTGAGCGAACAAGACTCGGTCGTAGACATGTTAACCAATAAATGATATTTGATTGATTGATCGGTAATGTCAGATCTGTGAGTTTCATTGCTTAAAGGACTATAACACTCTCTCAACATAGTCGCATACTATGTTGAGAGAGTATGACTGCTATACAATATTTGTACGATCCGTAAAATTCTGGCTCCGAGTCTACGTGCTTTGAATACTGTACTGTTCCGATGTGCGACCGTTGGATTCCACATACTATGCTTTGGATTCCACAAACTCGTGCAAAGCAGCCTCGTAGGTTTGCGTGCAAAACTTTTTTGCACGAGTGCACACCTATCGCCCGCCTAAGTGAGCTCACAAACTTGTTTCCGATTATAGGTACATAAGCCACTGATAGGTATGTTAAATAATTATTTAAACACTAATTTTAATTATAAGCGTGGGGAAACATTATTGGTGTACCATATAGTGTTAGACTAGCTGCGGGCCACGGCTGCGCCCGCGCCGAAAATGTGTTTTGTCTGTCTCGGGAACCAGACCTATGTTTCGAAGAGTATGTCCGTCTATGTCCGTCTCCGGCACCGAATCTATCTACATACCAATTTTCATCGAAATCAGTTCAGCCGTTTAGGCGCTCGATGAGTGGTAACAAACACAAAAGTTTGTGTGTGTGTGACTGTGCGTACACACACAATCGCATTTATAATAATAATAGGATTTATAATTTTATGATGACGCATGTCTCGTAGGTACTTACTTTCTTATACTGAAATGCTTAGCAAAATTCTGCTTCTGTGGACTTATTGTAAAATATGAAAAGAAACGAAAATTTCTGCATTCAGAAACATAAACCTACCTACGCTCAATATTCTCTCTCGCCAATTTATCGTACTCCGCAACCTAGTAGGACGTCTAACACGTAGCAATCAATCGTGTAGGTATAAACAGTCAAAGTCAAACTAATTTGTTGATATAAATTTATGTTTAACATTCAGATGATCTAATTGAATAAATACTACCTAACCAGAATAAGGCTGTATAGCGTAATATGCCTGCAGTCAATTCACTAACTAAAATAGAGTTTAAAATTTATGTTGCTGACTAGAAACGTCACAGACATATCTATACGCTGTACCTATCCACTTAGGTTAGAATTTTTGTCTAGTCAAGCTCGTTGGGACTCCTACAAAATTATGCACGCACACAGTCAACCTCACCATGGTGTAGTGTGACTCCATATTGTGGATTTAATCTAATTCTTATTTAGCAGGTGATTGCCTCAGATTGTATCTAATCTAATAACATAGTAATTAGTACCGCTGTAAAGTACAATAAGATTTGTGTCACACATTACTATGCATTTTGCTTATATAAAACTACATTTTTGTTTCAGAACAAAATGCAGTTACGATTGAGATTAAGATTATTCGTTGTGGTATCAAGATTATTAGTTGTAGTGTTATTATGGGATTTTGTCGGTAATCCTTCGTCAAAAGCCGTGGCATTTGATGTCTTCGACCCGTCAGTCGAGCAAGTGGTACACAGAAGAAACCAAAGACTTTCAGAACCAGTGAACAAGGTAGCTAAATTTTCTCGTAAGGGCCGTTTCTCACCAGATTGTTAGAGGACGATGGTGGCGCGGCGAGCACTTTCAGTGCGAAATTATTTTAAGCTTTATCTATTATGATTAGAAGACCAGTATTCCTTGAAAACCTTGAAAAGGCTGCCCGTAGTAGCGCAAGTCCACTTGCGTCGTCACGAGTTGCCTCGCGGCCACGCGCTTCTTGTCATAGTAGATAACTACTACCAGTCGCGCCGCTGCCAGCCGCTGGCGACCGCTACCGAGCACTGCCGCATGCCGCATGCCTCTGCCATTGTGGTTTGAAACGGACCTAATATTTTACGGTAATTTAATTTGATGGTAGTAGATCCGCGCTAGTATCAGCATGAATCGGCTGGATCGACCGGGGAAGTACTACCCTCTCATAAAATATCGACGTAAGTTTCATGCTAATGTTTCGCTCCGTGAGTGAGAGCGCCGGCAACCCAAATACTCCCTCGGTCCTCTTTCGTTTTCCTTCCTCATCCCCTTCTCCGTGGTCGGCAACGGCTTGGCTGTGTTTTCTAAGGAATATTACTTCTGCGGTGCTTGGCAAACACAGCCATCTCTATAGATTACGGTTACCACTTACCATCAGGTGGGCCGTATGCTTGTTTGCCAACAAAGTTGTATAAAAAAAAATATCTTATAAAATATAATATATTGTTACTTAATACATTTTGATTTACTCGTAGTATGATTGTAGAATTTACTACAATGGTGTAATGAGTCTGTAATTGTTCATAATTGAACAAATTAGATACGCCTTAGTGGGTCATAGGTTAGTTCCCAGGCCTAATAAAATTAATAGGCAAGACAATAGTACGTGTTTAGTTTGGTAGGTTATGTACCTACTAAAAATTTCATAGGATTCAATGATTGCAATAAATCGATCGATGTGGCCGTTGAGAAAACGTTTTATGCTGTTCTAAATAGATTCCCTGCTGTTAATGTTGTTACTGTATTAGAATTATTATTTTTAAACAGAGTTCAAAGGAAAAAAATGGAACTCACTTTGTTGTCCGCCCTCTGTCTGTCAAAACCCTTTATCTCAGGAACGCTTGTAGGTATCGAGTTGAAATTAAAGCGATATTCTCAATTCTACAGTCTTTCGAAGATGTGAAGAATCAAACTCCTAAGTTAACCCTTTCATGGATGCTACTGTAGACACAATACTTAGATGTTTTATTGTCATCACGGCCATATCCGTTTACTATCCCGGAAAGTTTTTAAAAAAAAGATACGGCCGTTTATGCCGCAAAAAACGTATATTCGACACTGTCAAGGGTATCAAAATTTAAAGGGTATTTCCGTTGACCTAGAACTATTAAATTTGGCAAGTAATACCGTCTTATATTACAATTATAGGAACAAATCTGAAAACTATACATTTGTAAATAAATCATTAGAACCAGGATCTTTGTTAGAAACGGCGCGGCGTGCGGTCCAAGTTTTGAATTAAATTAACCGTATCATGTGGAGTATCGATGAAAGGGCTTCATTGGCACAAGCATAAACAGATTTTTTAATAATTTTTATAATTTATAGTTTTCGATTTATGACGAAAAATAATAAAAATCCTCTTTCCTGTTTTGTATAGATAGGTACCTAATTATAGACAATGTTTTTTCCAAGTTTGATGTATGTACAGTGCGATACTATTCATTCTTTTTTCAGTCACCACTTATAAATCTGGATTAAATTTGATATTTAAGTAAACAAAGAAACAATTTTTGTTAATCTATACCTTCAAATTTTTATAATATGCACCTACAAATTTATACGGAACCCCTTGGTTCAGACTCGCACTTGTCCGGTGTTTTTTAGTTTTAATGAACATCGTTATTATGTGTTATTGTAGATTTACTACATTTTACATTAACATTTTGTGAAATGTGAATCGAAAATGTTGCGAATCTAAATCACAGCTTCTTTGCCGGTTGCTGCCTTTTAAAAATAAGGAAAATACTTTTATTTCCTAATTCGCAAAATGCCGGATTCTTTTGCTGCCAGCACAATGTTTTTATGTATTTTTATACAATTATAGTGTGGGAACATGTATTTGGCTCGTATTGATATTATTGATGCTAAGCATAGTTACCGTAGCCTAAGGCGTTTGCAACGTCATTTATTACTGGGCGCTTCTATGAGTGCTTGAGTGCTGGAAACGTCGTCTCACTAGTAGAAATCTTTTGTTATACCTACTGCGTTGGTAGTGTTTTTGATGTGTATAAGTTTAAATATTTTATTATATTAAATATTCTCTAAGTATAATAATTTGAATCTTATCTTATTATTAGAAGTTCAGATATTTCATCCACTATACCTACTCGTTCTCACGTCATCGCGTCATTTGGGTGATGATATGAAAAACAGATTTGTTTTAATCATGAACTAGTCATGCCTGTTGTCAACCATAAGGTAGATAGGTATGACGTTAAATCCATATCTGTTAAATATTTTGTGTAATTTAAGATACTTTTATTATATGGTGTTCATTAAAATTAAAGAGACTTGATAGTTTCGAGAGTTGTTGTCGGTCAGTCACTGCTGCTTCTTACAAATATCTTTAATACCTAATAATGTTCATCTTAACATTGATTACGCTTGTCTAATTTGCAACAAAAACAACAACAACAAAATGGAGAAAAATGTAATAAAACTTTCAATGAGGTTAAAATATATTATCAAGTTAGTATCACGTTAATTTGAACTTTCTAAAACCGTTTTTGGGTTCCTTATCTCAAAAAAGAAAAGCGATACGCTTGTGTAACAAGACCCTTTTTCTCGGCAATCCAAGGAGTCGTCAGTACCTACTTTGAATCGGTAAAAAAATGAAAGAATAAAGTCACTTTTGTTGAATATGTGTATTTGCTAGTAAATTAAAAACCTATAAGATATCTTACTGCTCGTTGATAAAATTAGGCAAGAATGATCTGACAGCTATATCTATGGATGTAAATAGGAGAAGCAGCAAATCATTAATTTGTACTTGCATTATACATAACATTAAAGTACCTATATTTATAGCTGTTCTAATTTATATTTGCAGTTGACAAAGTCAGTACACGTACTATTTGAAAAATATATTATAGTAGGTATATCGATGTACATCGATATACCTACTGTAATATATTTTTCAAATGCGAATTTATTCGGTTCCGTCCGTAGGGTCCCATTTCGGTACGCTTACAGTGCAATATTTGTTATTCCGCTACGCTACTATTGGACAAGGCACTTGTATGTAGGAATGTCCCGCTTGCATTAGGGTTTTACCTCCTGTAACTTATAATTACGCTGCAGTCCTTGATAAAAAGAAGAACCTTCACTCGTCATTATGAAACGACATACTGACCGAATGACCTATCTTATCACTTGCATATTTGCAATATTTGAACATGAGCAAAAGGTATGCACTTATCGTCCATCTGAAATTATCTATTGTTTTAGAAACTCATTTGGTTCAAGTAGAAGATCTACACAATAGGCGAGCAACCCCTTTCACTATTTCCGTGCTGTGTTAACCTTGGAAACCAACAAAAAAATTTAATTAATTATTAAAAAACATATTTTTAAAGGATATGTACCTAATGAAGTCTCAAAGATTTTCCACCTTCGCAAGTAAAAACAAAACATTAACAAGGAAACAAAATTAATGGGTCCGGCCGTTAGGGTCCTATTTCGGTACGCCCCGGCCGGGACGCACCCACGGTGAAAAATTTGTTATACCTTGGATATCTATGGTTATACCGCTACGCTCCTGGCCGAGACGCTCCCATTGTAATACAATCGGTTTTTGACAATGTCTTGTAGAGAAAATACTGTTAAAAACAAAACTGTTTTTGAATATATTTTTGCTTATGTGCTAGTTCTTAAGAATTTTGTTTCTTTGTTAATGTTTTGTTCGTACTTGAGAAGGTGGAAAATTTCGAAAGTTTTTTACCATGATGGTCATACTACTAAGTTTTGTACGGAAGCCTTGGAGCGTCAGTCTAGACTCGCGCGGTTTATTTATAGAATATATTATTATGTACTACCAAAATTCACTAGTAATCAAAATGAAAAAGAAATATGTTATAATGAAGCGAGCGAGTGAAATCTAACATTGATCAGATATAGACGTATTTTTAACTCCGCAATGGATGTAGGTAGGTCGTATAGCTAGCGTCTAATATGATGTACAGTACCGTCCAACACCATTTTCGGACAATGTAAACAAACAGTCTTTTCAATATTATTCTATCAAAAGTTCCTTAACGGATTACACATGGATTTATACGCACAGGGTTCACTACATGCTTCATTTTGCAACTATTTTTACTAACAAATAATAATAAAAACTAGATTATTTAATAAAAACATGAATTTCTTTTTGCAGTCGAATTAAAATGTCAAATTAATATAACAGGTTTATTTTTCTATAATCTATATTGTCTTTGAAAACCAATGTTGTAACTTATTAGAAGAAATAAGTACAAATTAAATATGATAATAAAATGGATTGTCATAATTTAATTAAAAAGTAAAATAAGACGTAATCAATAAAACATTTTGATTTTTTTCTTTTTGTCCTTACCTCACAGGTCAGAGTTTAAGTTAAATTATGATATTTGATAATTCGTTTTTGAAGTTATACTTCTTTTGGCGCGATTGGGAAAAATGATGAGTGAATTTTTACGATGCGCGCGCACACCGACAGAAAAAAGCAACACCCTGAAGTTAGTTGCGAACCTTTTACACCCTGAAGTTAGTTGCGAATCTTTGTGTGTCGTATCAGTACAAATAATCAGTGTGAATAAATAAAAAATATATTGGCGTTTATATCAATTCAATTATATTTATGATGGTGATAGATATTTTTTATTGATCATTTATCAGTAAAAATATTTATTTTGAATATTAGTGGTAAAAGTGGTTTTAATATACTGTTTTAAGTGCATTTATAGATTTGAGGTTAACTGTCGGTATGTATAATTTATTTACATTACAAATTATAAACTATTACAATATTATCTAATAAATATTTTTATTTGTTTTCTTTTATTTTAATTATATTTTATGATTTTTCATTATTGTTGCATGCTATTTATGTATATTTATGTATGTATGCGTTGTGTTATTATTTGGTATTTTTGGATTGTAACTCCAAAGAAGTATAAATTCTTACGTGCGTACATGAGTACACACACTCTTTTTTTTTGTCGGTAGGTCTTCACGGTCTTCACTTTTTTATTTTGGTTTGTGGTTTCCGGGATTCAGGGTTCAGCGATCAGCAAAAGTTTGATAAGGACTTTTAATCTCTATTTATTATCTTCCCTCTCGTCCCTACTTTCTTCCCAGAAGCGCCGATTCATTTGCGCAGCATGTTTAGTAGGCCTATTTATATTAAATATATTAATAATACACAATTACTTCCCACTAAAAGTATAAAAATAAAATTATTTTTTAGAAAAAAAACGAAAACCAACTTCAAAACAATGCCTACATGTTTAATCCTTAATTAAAAAGTAGAAAATAATAATTTAACTACTTCAAAGCAATGAACATTAAAGGGGAATCAAAGACGGATAATGTAACCGAACCATTTATTATAACCCTTTTTTTATTTATTTTGTTGGCGACGACAACACTGACACGTCTTGTGATACCGACTCAGATAAAGAAAACTAAAATGGCTTAAGAAAAAAAAATGCAAATTTATAGCCTGATTTGCTTTTTTTTTTTGTTAGAATAACTTGACCATCATCACCACATTTCAGCGAAAATAGTTGTTACGCTGGATATAAAGATTGAATATGTATTTTGATGCAAATAATTTTATTTTCTTTTCAACCTTGCCCCCATCACTAGTAAATTCATGAAACCATAGACAATGGCAATATGACGGATTGTTTACATTGTCCGAAAATGGTGTTGGACGGCACTGTACATCATATTTGGACTGTCACTGGTGTATAATAGAGTAGACTGATTTCAATTATTGACAGTGCACCTTATTTTATCTACTTCTAAATAAAAATGAATTAATATTTAGATGCAAGTTAATTAGTAGATATTTACAATGTATTAAGAACAACAAAATATTTTTAATCGTTCATGAGAAGCTCCTAATATACTAACTAAATTGTTTACGAGCGCACGATATTTGTTACGAGTTATAAAGGATTGTCACCTACTTTCTTTAACACGGCACGGTGGATACTTATTTAACTATACATATAATAAAAATGTAACCGATCGCTGTCTGTACATGGAAGATATATGAGAAAAAATACTATTGGGACCTATATCAACGCAAATAGAACCCAAAACAATGATTTTTAAAATTTTTGTCTGTTTGTCTGTTTGTCTGTGCGTTTGTGCACGCTAATCTCAGAAACGGCTTATCCGATTTAAATATGGTTTTCACTAATATATTGTGGTAAGCTTCACTTAACATTTAGTGTTTGTTTCATGTCAATCGGTTCATAAATAAAAAAGTTTTGCCAATTTAAAGAATCTCATCGAACATTCGTTAATTTACTACGAAATCTTATAGAAGCAAATATTTTAATAGGTTGCGGAATAGCTGATAGTGTTTTTATTCCTCGGATTCCTGTCATTCTAAACAGTCTTTCATTTAGTTTTAAACGAGTCCAGTTTCCAGTGAGCCTGAAATATGGTTTTCACTGATACATTGTGGTAAGCTTCACTTAACATTTAGTGTTTGTTTCATGTCAATCGGTTCATAAATAAAAAAGTTATGCCAATTTAAATAATCACGTCATACATGTGGTATGTATTTAGCTTAGGTTAGTGTGTTTTTAAGTTAGGTTAACACGTCTTATTTCTTTATTAAAATGTAAATACTTTATCAGTTAAAATGTAAATAAAAGTTAGATTTATATTTTTCTGGACTTATTTTATTTTTTATGATAAAAACATGTTAACACGTCTCATTACGGAATAGGTGGAATTAAAGTGAATTACGAAATAGTAGTAGTCGATTTACGCTGATTTCAGCATGAATGGGTCGGATCGACCAGGGAAGTACTACCCTCTCATAGAAGATCGTTGTAAGAGTAATAGTATCATATTATTGCGTTTCGTTCGGTAAGTGCGAGAGCCGGAGGCCCAACTGATGCAGAGATGACAATCCTCGCAGCATGTGTGGGACCAGCTGAGTATCCGTGGAGTCATTGTGTGGGTGGTGTGGGTCAACCCGCCGGCCAGTAAGACCCGTATAAATGGTGGTGCCGCTGGACGCCCGCGGCATTGTACAGGGGCCCAATTAGACCTAACCGTAGTATTACGGTAGTAGATCCAAGCTGGTTTCAGCATGAATGGCCCGGATCGTCCGGGGAAGTACTACCCTCTCATAAAAGATCGACGTAAGAGTAGCAGTATTCGTACTACTGCGTTTCGTTCGGTGAGTGAGAGTGCCAGGAGCCCAATTTCCCCCTTTCCTTTTTCCTCACTTCCCTCACTCCCCTAATCCCATTCCCAGCCACCATAGTGGAGGCCACCATACCAGCAGTTTAAAACGATGGCTTTTTGTATGGTGGCCACCACTTCTGGATTCCACTGACTGCTTACCATCAGGCGGGATGGGGTCACTTTGGCAGGCTAATATATTTTAAAAAACCTTATAGCGTTTTTATTCCTCGGATTCCTCTCATTCCAAACCATTTCCCGTTTAGTTTTAAACGAGTTCAGTTTCCAGTGAGCCTATGTTTCGCGATGACAATTAATAAAGCCTAAGGTCAGACACTAAATGTTGTGACTGTGGATCTAAATATTAGCTGTTTTTTGCATGGTCAGCTTTATGTGGATTTGTCACGTGTAAGTAATCCTAGCAACCTGTATGGCTTTGATCCCCGATGGCTATACGTCTAAAATCGTATATAGAGAAGCATTTACTGTAAAGATTTTTCTTATTCACCTAAACGAAGATGTTTATAATTCAAAACAAACCAAAAGATATATCCAAAAAATGCTGTCCAAAATCACTATTCCACGCGGACGAAGTCGCGGGCACAGCTAGTATATATATATATATATATATATATATCCAATTTATTATTATAAATGTATATATAATGTGTGTCATGCCACCGAAGTTGTAACCATAAAATAACTGTAAAGTACGTATACATTTTCAACATCACTCGGATCGTAACCGAAGCAATTTTTACTTGTCCAGTACTTGTGTTAATATTCTTATATCATAATATATGTGAAATTAATATAATATTTACAATAAGTACCTACTTGTTTAATTAATACGCGCTATAGGTAGGTATTAATTTGCATTTTAGGTTTTCCTGTTATCATCACTCGCTACTACTATTTGAAAAATAATTTTCCTGAAGTTACCCGTGACTTGTGAGATTTAAACCCGTGACTTGTGAGAAAATCTAAGTATTTTACTTTTTAACATTTTCACAGAACCTTCAAAGTAGGTATGGTTAATTATACGTGCTAATTTACACGTTTAAAGACTCCCATAACATTATCCCCGTACACAAGTTACATACTAAAAAAGACAATCAAAACTTTATACTCGTATCTACAACAAAAACATAATAGCTATTGTTTATATTTTCACATGGTAGATTAAAATAAAATTACGTCTAAAATTATGTCTTTGGGAGGCATTTAAATTATTTCTGTTTTATATAATACCTACTTACACTTAATAATTCTATTTACCAAACGTAGTAGTAGTAATGAACGACATTTAAATTTTATGATCAAAATAGTTTTATATGTAGTAGGTACCTATGACTTAAATTTTTGTACAAAAACATTTGTAAGTTAAGTATGTATTATATTAGTAAATAAGGTACTCAGAGCAGTAAACTAGAGAGAAGCGTTCTATTATTGGACGCGTAGAAATTTGTCATCATGAGCTTCACAAGAACATTAACATCGACAATAGAGCATAAAATATCCTGTCCTGTCACACTCACACTAAATCAAAACTATTTTACACCATAAAAAGACACACCAATAAAGAAGAAGAAAGAAGACAAAATTGTCAAGAATAGAATAGATTATAAGTACTCGTATTCCTGTAATACAATTAATAAACGTTTTTTTTTAGAAACTATTAGATGTGCAGGCGAGTCGTAACATCAGTATAGTCGGTGATCAGTTCAGGTTAGATGGGAAACCGCTACGCATTATCTCAGGATCTCTGCACTATTTTCGATTGCCTGCAGCTTACTGGAAGGATAGACTGCATAAGATTAAAGCTGCTGGATTGACCGCTGTAGCCACGTAAGAACTTTAAAAAGTTTAAAACTAATCTAAAATGGCGGTAAAGTTAAAGTGGGTAAATGTAAACAGAGGTAAATAGAAACACTTCCAATAACTTTGTTAACATAACGAATACAAATTATCACTATGAAACTATTTTGTTACATCAGACACTGACCACTCTTATTGGAGATAGAAGATTATAAAGAATAATTTCAAATTAGACTAACAAAATTATTGGAAGAGTTTTCATTACTTTACCCCTGTTTACATTTACCCACATTGGCCATATATAATATGTGCAATGATGCTTGATATAAATTGTAAATTACTACGAATTAACAGATTAAACATACCGCACGTTATAAATTGGCACTGAGGACTTCTTATAAACTCTCGCGCTGAGAAAGATTGTTACGCATATTAAAATCTTACAAACATTAAAATTATTGTTAAAAGGTAAAAATGCACCTTACCGCACCTTGACTCTGAACATTATGGACCTTACAGTGCTTGACCCCACGTCCATGGCACTTTAATACTATCTATAGTATTACCGTGTCTATGGCTTGTTAAACTTTACCAACGTCTACGCAGTCACTGACCGGGTTAATACATTATTACTGTTTTAATTAGATACGTTGAATGGAGCTACCACGAGCCTGAAGAGCGACAATACAAATTCGATGGAGACCGTGATATTGTAAAATTCATTCAAACAGCAGCGGAGGAGGGCCTATACGTGCTACTACGGGTCGGGCCCTACATCTGCGCTGAAAGGGACCTGGTGTGTGATCATAAATCTTTGTCAGCTTGTGACATATTTGTATCTATTAATTTTTATCTAACTAAGTGTAGGTATCTATGTTTATTAATTAAGATTTCTGATTAAAATGAATGAAAATTTTATTCTATACAATATAATATGAAATAATAATGTTCACAATAATTATTATTTTCTTTTTCGTTAGGGTGGATTACCATATTGGCTTTTGGGCAAATATCAAAATATAAGATTAAGGACAACTGACAAAAGTAAGTCAATTTTATTTAAATTGCTTTTAGTCGCTTTCAATAACAAACAAACATTGTCTATCTATACTGCCCTGACCGTTGCAGTCTGTGAATACTGCGCAAAACCAACTAAGCAAACCTATATAAGCAAAAATACATCAATTCAGAATTTTGGCCGGAATATGGCAATAATACGGTCCTTATAATAAAGAACTCAAGAATAGTGAAACACAGGTGTACCATTTAACACACCTCTACCTCCTGTCCGGCAACATCATGACACTTACCCCCAGTTTCTGAAAGGCTGATCAACGAAAAATTAACTAATCAACTGTTAAATCTCATGTGAAGTACCATTTGGGTTGCTAAAAACATGAATAATTAGTTAAATTTCATCTAGTTAATAACTAATTAGATCAAATTAAACTAATTATCTATGGTTTTAGCATGTTTTAGGTACTTCACATGAGATTTAACAGTTGATTAGTTAATTTTTCGTTGATCAGCCTTTCAGAAACTGGGGGTATGTATGTTATTTTTGTATATTAGCTGACACCAAAGTGGCTCCACTTTGTCTGATGGGAAGCAGTTAGCAGCCAGAAGTAGTCGGCACCATTCTTTATGCCATCGTGTCAAATTGACATGGTAGCCTCAACTATAGCTTGGAGATGCTTTTCACGTTTTTTTATAATGTATGAGGATAAAATAATGTAACTCGATATTTTTTGTTTCATTATAATTATAACAATAACGTTTATAATAAATAGTAATGGCCCTGTAGTAAAGGCACTCGCTTCATAAACACGAGGTCGAGGATTCGAATCCGGGCAAGTACCAATGTGATTTTTTAAATCATATGTACCTACATTCTAAGTTTATTTGAACATTTCTGAATGACGGTGAAGGAAAACATCGTGAGGAAACCTGGACTTCTAAGAAAGTCTGAAATCGCCAATCCGCCTTGAGCAAGCGTGGCGATCAATGCTCATACCTACTCTTTAACAGAAGAGGCCGATATGATCATAATTAATTCATTGACCAGATGGTCACATTCTCAGTAACATCAATTATTGTGGGTTCGAACAAAGCCAAAAAACAACAAAAATTATATAAAATGATATACAAAAGTATTTTTATATGTTATTATTATTATTAAATAATACAATATATCCTGCTAAGTTCTTGTAGTGAGATATGTTGTAACTGCATGCGAAAACCTAGACATTTATAACAAAACATAACTTAAAAGATGTCGAGAGCCTATTAAAGCGAGCTTTAAAATTTGATAAAATTAGTTTTTTTCTTGTTGGTGTTATATTAATATTAGGTATCTGTATTATTTTCAGATTATCAATACGAATCTAAAATTTGGATAGATAAACTATTCTCGCAAGTATCATCATTATTATACGGCAATGGCGGCCCAATCATATTGGTTCAGGTAAATACATCCTACAACATGTAACAAAAACCTTGTTAGTCTCTTCGGAAATATCATCGAAATTGACGAACAGCAGCGCTTACAATATAAAATAAGTTTCATACATTTTAACACCAATATACCAGCACGCCTACGAATTCATATTTATTCACTCTTACAAAAAAAACATCACATTTTAGTCAACCTATTGCCATACATCGACACAATGCCAGACGTCAAATTATATAGCCTTTCACTGTGGAAAACCCAATAGCACTTTAATTCGAATAAGCGATGATTTGATCAGTAGTGGGCAGTGTCTCTTTATGTTATGATAATAAAGAGGTAGTCATCAGACGAGCAATATATTTCTTTACTTCATCAGCTTCACATTATATAGATTAAAATAACATAGGAAAGCTGAGGAATCTTAGCTCTATTAACAATGGTAACAGACGAGTAACTTGTAAGCCTGTAGATTTTGAGATATTCTCATGATAATAAAATATTTTAAGAAAATATACATAATTCTCAGGGTAAATACTAGCATCGATACTCATTTATCTCTGTTACCGATTAAATAACTGTTACACAAAACATCTATAGGGACCAATAGGAACTCAACACAGCTTAGATAGACCTGTAAACTGTAAAATTTTCAGCCTAGCTTAAAAAGGAACATTTTAAGTGTTTAAAAATCTTTAGCTACTCCTTACCTCCCTTGATCAAATCTAATCATTAATTTGCTTGAATACAAGTACATAATATACATAAGCATCAAAAAAACCATAAACTTTTAAACAATATGGAAATATGTCTAAGTTTTAATAAAAAAAAACCTGCACGAGTACATCATGTGAGAGCGTAACAAAGATGTTTACTGAGAAAGTTGACTTGTCTAATATCTTCGACCTTCGTTAATTGATCTTTAGGTTATCGGTAGTTTCAATCCGTTGATCTAAAGAATACATTGGTATGTTGATCATTGTATAGCTCGTCTCGCCGGAAATAGCCCCGGGCGACTGTCTCGAACTCTCGACGTAGTACGATTAGATTCAACTTTAAAATTATTTAAGTAATAGCGGTACCTGTTTGCTCCGCCCATGACTGCTGTTTAATGAAAAATAATTGATAATTTCATTTCGAAGAAGAAGTAAATTTAAGCTAGCATTGATTGCATGATAATCTTACTTATTTTTGTTTGGTTTTTATTGATTTTTCTCTGGTAGTAGGTCTGGTGGTGGTATACCTATGAGTATATATCTAATCTGAACTTGTGGTATCAAAATCAAGATAGAATTCATTCTCTAACTATCATTTTTAGTAAACTTCATGCTCCTCCGTTCGCTAAACGTGTAGTATACGTTGTATAACAGACTGTTATATACTGCTATGATTGATACTTACATTATTCAATACAGCCGATAAAATTTTTGATACTAATTTTCAGGTAGAAAATGAATATGGCAGTTACGGCTCTGATATGGCGTACAAAGTGGAACTTCGTGATATGTTACATGAACATGTGGGTGATAAGGCTCTGCTGTATACGACAGACGGTAATGGCTTCACCTATTACAGCCATGGATCTGTGCCTAAGACACTCACAACTATTGATTTCGGTCCTGGCACAGGTGAGCACATTTTGTTTTTGAATTTTGCCGAGTAATCTCAGTCAGTGTTGTATCATAATAATTTATTTAAATATAATTATTTCTTAAAATTCAACATGTTTATGGTCGTAGATTAGCACGCGGCAAATGGGACATTGGCATCGTTAGAAACACGTTTAATTGTGTTCCTGCCATCCACTTGCCACCTCTACTCGACGATGTTGCCAAGTAAAAATACCGTGCAAATGCGAATGTAACTCGCGTTGGAGCCTTCCTTACAAACTTGTATTTACTTAGATAGACATTTTGTCTATCATGGGTATCAAAGTCTCAAAAAATACTGCCCGTTTTTCGAGTAAAGTAAAATGAGTCTAATAAAAAGACCATTTTAATTTTGTGGTTAATATGATATGATTGCAATATTAGTATTAAAATAACCAACGTCAGCGAAATATTATGGCTATACTGCAAATTTACTTTTGCTGTATAGCAAAATTTAAATGTTAAATATAATAAAATATAGCCTATGTTACCCGTTTCACTTGATTTCGAAAGGTAAAAGATTTTTTTAAATTAGTAACGTATATTTCTAGTAGTTCTAGTTGCAAAAAAACAAACATACAAAAAATCAAATCTTTTCTGTTTATAATACCAGTTTAGATGAAAGTAGTTACGACGCGTATAGTAAAATATTTCGAACATGTTTTTTATTTTATTTTTATTTTTAATTTCAGAAGTAAATTCAAGTTTCTATAATTTACGCAAGTACATGCCTCACGGGCCGCTGATGAACTCTGAGTTCTACACGGGATGGCTAACGCACTGGGGAGAGCGCCTAGCAACGGCAGACGCGTACGCCGTGGTCCAAACATTCGGTGAAATACTTGAATACGGCGCTCATGTCAATTTTTACATGTTTTTCGGAGGCAGTAATTTTGAATTTACATCAGGTATGTACACATACTTACTTACTACTACTTACTTACTATAGTACTTACTATGTCGAACGAGTCCTATAACTGACATAAATAGCATTTGTGTAATGAAGCGACGGCGACGCCCATATGCGCAAAATAGAATACAAATAGATACGAAGCATGCAACAGCAAGGTTGCGAAATTTCTATGACAACATTTTGCTTGGATTACCTAGTTATGTCGACTATGTAGACGCATACCAAACTGTACTGTGACAACGACTTTACTATAGCAAATAGTCAAATGCAAAAACTAGTGAAGCATTTAATATTTATATATGTAGATTTTTATTATACTTTTCAATCGGAACGTTGATTGTTGAGTGAAGCATTTGTTGATTGAAGGAAGGAAAAGTTGGAAGGATTTTTTAGTCATCGTGTGATCGTGAATCACGGGATTCTCTCGGGACAACTACATAACCTATTTACGTCGGCGTTAAGAGCTATATTTAAACCAAGTGTAAATAAAATTAATTTTAGAAAAAAAAATGAAAATGACTTCAAACAACACCTACATGTTCAATCTTTAACTAAAAAGTAGAAAATAATATTTTAATTACTTCATAGCAAAGAACATTAAAGGGGACTTAACGCAATCCTTGATACCTATAATACTTTACTATTTATAGTTTTTAATTAGTTATTTTGGAGTCGGTGCCAGCCAAGAAGGATCTTTAATTCTGCCGTTGCAACAAACTTTTAAAATGCACGGGGCGGTAGTGGCACGCGTGGGGGATATGCCTGAGTGCACTACCCGAACGCGGTCATACTCGTGAAGGCAGACGTCATTGATAGTTGTGTTCACATAAAGATAAAAAATTTGAGGCGCACTTATCTGATTCCGTTCGATTTCTTGTATTAAATCTATATTTTTCATTCATATATTAATAGATTAATCAAGAAGGTTTTTTTTGCTAGTAGGTAGGTTATTTTTATGAAGGTCATTATGATCCTTCTTGGCTGGCACCGACTCCAAAATAACTAATTAAAAACTATAAATAGTAAAGTATTATAGGTATCAAGGATTGCGTTGAGTCCCCTTTAATGTTCTTTGCTATGAAGTAATTAAAATATTATTTTCTACTTTTTAGTTAAGGATTGAACATGTAGGTGTTGTTTGAAGTCGGTTTTCATTTTTTTTTCTAAAAATATTTTTATTTTTAAACTTTTAGTGGGAATTAATTGTGTATAAATATATTCAATATGGGTAGACCTACTAAACGTGCTGCGCAAATGAGACAGCGTCGCGCCGTTTGAAAGAAAGTAGAGACGAGAGGTAAGATTGTAAATAGATATATAAGGTCCATGTCAACACTTTCTCGATCGCTAAACCCAGAAACCACAAATCAAAACAAAAAAGTGATGATCTACCAACAACAAAGAATCATCAAAAATCATAATTTAATTGACCGAGCAATCGCTTAACAGATATACAAAAAATAAACAGTGGTGCTGTAAAAGCAGGTTTAAGGCCACCCGTTGCTGTTGTAATTTCTCACGAGCATAAGACCTCCAACTTGGCTTAACGACTACCTAATTATAGTGATAACCATAGTCTACTGCTTCTAAAGAATGAGGACGCTGAAAATGAAACGACACAAATGGTCACTCATCCAGGGCCACTTCGTTTCTAACAAAAAAAAAATAAAAATCACTTCGCACTTGTAGCATGGACATGTCAATGTCAGAAAATTCGTCGCAAAAGACATCGACGTGTTGCTTTACACATCTTCACTTCTTGCATACGTTTTGTTACAAAATATAAAATTGAAGCCAAACCATTAACTATTCTTTATAAAAAAACATGGGACCCCATTTCAGAGTATACCCTTTCAAATAAAAGAAGAATTTTCAAAATTGGTTTATAAATGACCGAGTTCTGTTGTAACAAACATACAACCACTGAACCATATCTTATAATAAAAAAATGGGACCAATTTTAGAGTATACCCTCACAAATAAAAAAACATTTTTCAAATCGGTTCATAAATGACCGAGATATGAGGTAACAAACATACAAAAAAAAAAAAACATACGACTCGAATTGATAACCTCCTCCTTTTTGAAGTCGGTTAAAAATTGGATCTTCTTTTTATTAACGAGCTACTTAATGATCATACGATCGCCGAGAATACTTAATTACTTGTATTTCTAATCTAAAATCTAATCTTAGCTACAAATGTAATGTAAAATGTAAGTTTTTGAGCATTATATTAATTTAAGCCATTTTAAATTCTCCATGAGCTATTTCTGTAGGTACCACGATTTTTTAAAATAACTTCATTGATGAATGTTATATTTCAGGTGCAAACTTCGGAGGTACCTACCAGCCAGACATCACATCCTATGACTACGATTCTCCTTTAAGTGAAGCTGGTGATCCAACGCCCAAATATTTCCTAATAAGGGAAAAATTAAAGGAGGTAATATTTGTTACAAACATTATATCAGAGCATAATGTTATTAATGGTCATTAGATTACCAAAATGTCAGAAAAGAAAATGCTACCAATAACGAAAACAGTATGGTAGTACTTAGTCTATATAGTCCCTGCGTGCAAGTCGCATTGCACGCCGCGTCCGCCGAATTATGGTCGCCACTCCACAACTTTTCCGTCACAAAACAAAAAAAATATGTTTTGGTGTTGCTTAGTCAGCTTACTAACAGTTATTAGTAATAATGAAAAACTGGAATATATATGTATGTACGTATCTACTGGCTACATATTGGGCTCATACTAAATATTCTCCAAGTAAAAACCTGAAGAATATTATGTCCCTAACATAACCATTTGATACTATTACGTAAACAGCATTATCCATTGAAGACAGTTTATTTAGTAGACATACGATTGTGATGATATTTTTCAGTATAAGCTTGTGGATGAAAGCATTGAGCCACCAAAGCCAAGTCCTAAAGGAAGCTATGGACCTGTCAATTTCAACTTCATAGTGAGCCTGTTAAGCACGGATGGACGAGCTTCTTTGAGTAAAAAATACGGCGAGGTAGATGGACCTGTTCTACCGACATTCGAACAGCTGCGACAGAGGGCGGGGCTAATGCTGTATGAAACTACGCTGCCCGAAGGTGAAGGGATACTGAGGATAAGGCGCCCTCGGGATCTGATCTTCGTATTTGTTGATGGAGTATGTATTATAGACTTACAGATGTTTGTAGTATTAAATCATAGTTTTGAACTCTGCTTGCTTTAAAAATAGCTTTAAACGTATGAAACTTAAAGCAAACACATTTAGAAGCATCAGAAGGCGAGCGACTGCTGTACAAGAAGGTGAAGGTTTGATTTCTACACAGAACAAAACTTTGTGTGATCGATACCTAAATAAAATATTTATTTAATAAAATATTTGATAAATAAAATATTTGTTTAATAAAATCTCAGCATCATCATCAGGCTCATAATTGCAGAAACAGGCAAATTTTATTACTTCAATTTCTCTCAAATGTGTTGCTAAGCGCAAATCTCGAGAGCAGCTGAACCGATTTCGCTAATTATTTTTATATAATATTTCTTGAAGTACGAGGATAGTTCTTACGGAGAAAAGTTTTAAAATTGCCTGAAAAATGATGAAATGAAATATTTCATTTCATTTCATATTTCATTTCAATAAAAAAGTCCAGCCGTGAGAAGCCGGGCGGGTCGCTAGTTTTAATATTATTATTAAACTAGTGCGTTGTGTGCTCCCCAGGAATACAAAGGTCAACTGGAAAGAATGCGTAAGAAATATACCCTGTGGCTGACTACCAAATCCGGTTCAGTATTATCTTTAGTCGTTGAAAATCAAGGACGCATAAACTTTGGAAGCAAATTGCAAGACTACAAGGTGAGCCATTAATAAACACACATAAATTTGAGTAAATTTACAAAATTCGTATTATCATAGACGGGATTGAATTGGCAACACACAACGGAACACAGGGCTAGTACTAACATGATTTTTTCAAAGTCTTACCTATTATGGTTATGTTTATGGTGGCATTTACTGACTTATGGTAAAGGGAAAATCTGAACTTATAAGTCTAGATCGGCGATTTTAGGCTTATTTTACTCTATAGAGATCTGTCTCGACCAAGAGTGGTGATAATGATAAGAATCTTCAGTAGAATATAACGGACTGAGACCAATGTAATTTACATAAAAAAAATATATTTTTCTTCTAACCAATCTTATAACCAAGTTGGTTTAAAATTACCAACGTTGTCTATAAAGCTTCACTATCTTATCATAAAGTGGTCATTGTCCGCGACCTACTTCGATCGGCTGCTTTAGTGCATAGTAATAAGCGATAACATATTATTTTTAATTATTTTACTTTCGAAAGTATCGATAACTCGTGTGGTTTGCGGTATAGGACCGAAACCAGTGCGTTCTAATGGAAAAATATCCACATATATTATCTCGAGTCAAATTAATTACGAGTATATTATCTACAACTAAATTATCTAAATGAAAGATATTATATCCTGAAAGGATGTTTAAACGTAGTCAAGGATAAATGTATGGTAGTAAAAATGTTGCATCGAGTTCAAATGATTGGCATAAGTGCAAAAATGACGACTGGACTAAAAAGAAATGCTCGCGTAATGAAACTAGCATTGTTGCAAGAATTTTAAACAAAATAGTTTCAACGATCGTAGTTACCGGTTACTGAAATATTTATTCTTCTTTGTAATTATTATGTTATATATATTAATACCAATTGCTTTTTATTCCCTTTGCATATTGAATCATAGGTAAACATATTAAGCTGTCCATTTCACGTTCATAATCTTATTGCCTACATTGAATGAGTTACACTCGTGTAGTGGACAGTCAAATCAGACGTTATCAGATCTCTAACTTTAGTCTGATGTATTATTTTATCTGTGTAACCTTAAACTGTAATGGCCGTGGCCGTCTGTTTTGGATAATGAAAGTCGATTTTGTCGTTCATTGCACTAATTAATTTATATACGTTTGTTCCAACATTGTGTTAAAATTGGCATTTAGGAACAATTCCTAAGTCGAAATCGCAAGTTAGAAAGAACAGGGTGGCTCGACCTAAATCAATTAGGTAGGGTGGGTACAGTCGTTCAGTCAAGTTTTGAGTTTGAGTGAGAATGCAATGAATTTTTATTTTACTTCTACTAAACCCATATGGTTAATATTATAGATTTTTAGAGTGCTTGGGTGCACTTTATGGCTGTTAATTAGGTAGAGTTAATGTTGATAAATTATAAAAAATCTTTGCAGTCGAGATTCGAGTGCTATCATTAAAATAAACAGATCTTAAGTATCGGTACTTTAGAGAATGACAAATATTGAACAAAAATTGTGCTTTGGCATTATTTATACTTTTTTTCAAACATGATTTTTACGCGAGAATATTTCACCAGTACTGGATATTGTTACGTACCAGTATGGAACCAAGCTGATTGACTGGGTACATATATATACTTAAACTCCACTGTAACTTATTGTTTCCATTATGATATTAAAAAGATTTAAGTCATTATTTATATGTCCACAGGGTATTTTAAGCCCAGTAGAGTATCTCAATCAAACACTACACGGCACTTGGAAGGTATCTGGATACCCACTGGAAAGGCTGAGCTTACCACAAGTAGGTAAAGCGTCGAGCGGCCCTGCGATATATGAGGGTCGGCTGAAGCTGCCTACTGGTAGTACTCCACTGGACACTTATATACATCCTGGAAATTGGGGAAAGGTAAGCCATTATCACGCCGTTTTTTTTACGCATTTTTTACATAATATAATGAAGAGCTCAATACGAAAGACATTGTCTGCCAAACAACCTTTGTAGGATTTAACAAGGCTTAAAGCCAGGCTCGAGCAAATTACGGCGGACCGCACCGCATCATCCTATATCATATATCAATCCTATATCAATCCTCCTACATCACTTTATTACCTTTTATTATTACTGTCAACGCACTGCTACACTTACGACTAGTCGACTACTATGTGCTTTGACGTAATTTTTCAATGCGGCCGTAATAAGCGCTAGCCTTTAGTGATGATTGTAGTTACTACAATACAATTTCTACCTTATAAAATATACAGAAATAAATTAGTCATGACGGTCTAGTGGTGAAGGCAAGTGTTCCGCAGATATCCCCTACATATTCTACATAATAAAATATATTAATGCCAATTTATTTTACAGGGTTATATTTGGATAAATGGGCACAACTTGGGGCGATACTGGCCCAGTTTGGGTCCGCAAATAACGCTCTACGTACCAGGCGTGTGGTTAAAAGCAGCTCCACAAGAAAACATCATACACATCTTGGAACTTAATGCGCCGTCCAACGATCTCTCCATGACATTCATCGACTACCCTATTCTAAACTCAACAGGATGTATCAGAATATACTAGATTGAATCAAATTAGTTATATAAAAATAAGTTATGTATTTAAATATGTAATTTTTTTAAATAAACTTTGCAAGATTTGCATTTATTTTCCATATTGCCGTCTTATTTTGCCACTGTACGACTGCACTATAGAAACTCGACTTAGGTAGGTAGTATTAGTTTATTTTGATTTATTTTTTAAATTATCCAATCTTGACCCAGTTACCCACGCACCCACCGGTGGGTCAAGCACTAGCTTCACCCACCGGTGCATAGATCATTGCACATTTTAAAGAAAATGGCTATATTGCCAGCAATAAACTGTCTTTTTTTCATCAGCCACAATATAATGACCAAGATGTGTGCGATACTTTTTTACCTCTTTTTATAACCTGGTATCAAAATTGAAAAGAAACACAAATACGGGTAACGAGATAAAGAGTGACGGATTTTAACTGAGCGACAGAAGTATGAAGAACTTTACTGTTCGGTTCGGGATCCTCAGATACTACTATCCTTGGTCTTGCAGCAGGTGCAAGATTTTTACGTAAGTTCATCTAAAAACAGATGAAACAGCGAAGAAATAATGCCTAGTGTTGCAAGTAAGTACTACATCGTGCGGCACTGATGATCTGTAGTCTTTTCTCACTCTTAATGTTTGATGAAACGATAAAGCAACGCAACCGAAAACATATCAGCCTTGAAAAATTGCCAGTTGCTAGGTATTTAAAATTCTTCATTGACACACTAAGTATTTTTTGAACCAGCAACAGCCTGATAATCGAACCCGAGATCTTTAGACAAGCAATTCATTCAAAATAAGCAAGGTCCATACTCTCATCGACATTTTAATGTAATGTAAACAATCAATTGAAATCTAGAATAAAGTCTTGAAGGCATTGTTAACTAGTACAGGATTTGTGTGTAAAAAAATGCAGTGCTGCAGTCTAGCTTTAGAAGCACCTTCATACTACAAGAGGCCGCAAACGTGGAGATAGGTACTACATAAGTACCTAAGTATTTCTGTCTGTTTTCGGAGTACCTAGTATACATTGTTGTACAAATGTTTATCATAGTAACATGATTTGTACCTATTTATAATCTTTACATAGCATGTTATCATGTTCCGATTGTTTTTATTGAATTAATTCTGATTAGTGATGTCTAGCACGTATCTACAAGAAAAGTGCTTGAAAAAAACCTCATACAATTAATTAGAGTAGAATTTGGTTATTTTCCTTTTTTAACCGACTTCAAAAAAAGGAGGAGGTTTCTCAATTCGACCATATATATATATATATATATATATATTTTGTATGTGTGTAATCGGATAACTTCGTAGTTTATGAACCGATTTCGATGATTATTTTTTGTTGGAAAGTAGATATCCCAAGTGTGGTACCATGATAAGGAAACCAGGATTTGATGATGACATCCCAGGGAAATCGAGGGGAACTTTCGAAAATCGTACTGGCACTAGTACATTTGTTATTTTTTTCATTATGTATTTTAAGCACTACTATTTAGTGAAGGTTTGGAGTCGATCTGATGATGGAGCCGTAAGACAGTCGTGGGAACTCGACAACGATTTACAGCAATTACTTGGTGTTTGGACTTAATTCATTTCTAATGATGAGAACTTTGCACCCATATGGGTTTTAAGTGCCATAAGCAAATACTATAAGAACCTTACTACAATAGTAAATTCAGATTGATAATACCTATAGGTACCTAGATATTGTTTTAATTTGTACCAACTTCAAAATTATAAAATATTTAATCATTTCTGATTAACTAAATGAAAATACGAATTACTTTCTGCTAAGTAGGTAAACTTATTTTTAACTTTTTAGTTTCCTTTCCGTTTGAAGTCGGTTTTTTTTTGTTAAAATTATATACATGATTATGACGCATGTAAAATCGTGATGGCCATTGATTACGATACCTGTTTTTTAGGTACGAGGTTACAGGTTTGATACCAGACAAGTGATGCCAAGTGATTTCCTGCTTAATCTTAGATATTGCTGACATACAGCGAAAGAAAGCACCTTGAGAAAACCTATCTATAATAAATAGGTAAGACCCAAAGAACTGAAGGGTTGTGTAAGTTTGTGCAGATACAAAGATACCATCAGATAACTTTGCATTCAATAACTTGATCTTAAGTTGATAAGGATCACCTGGGAGATCGGGGCAGATGATCTTGGTAGCTGACCTGAATTGAATTAGGTATGCGATTGAGCTGTCCTAATACGCATAGATCATATGATCTGGTTTATCATCATCATCTCTTAGGCCGCTATTAGACTATCATAGAAATATGATCAAAGATGTGTAAGTCATTTTTAATGAAGAACATATGACGGTATAATAACTACATGTGATTATCTATGATTATAGTTTATACAGATATGAAATCATATTTATATGATAATGTAATACCGCTCTTAGAGATACATTTAAAAAACAAGTACTTAAATTCTATGAATGATGTCTTGCTAGCAAGTCATTCCGGCACAAGGTACAATTTTGTAAGAACTTCGAAAACGAAAAGTCAGCCCTTTCGTTTTCGAATCCTAAATCCGGTGGCTGTGGCAAATACTTTTTGGACTGCAGTGAACTTCTTCAGGCTGTTGAAGTAACGTGATCTTGTAACAGAACCGAATTAACATTGTCTATCTAGGTGTAGGCCGTGTAGTCCTAGACAAGCCATTGATTTATAATGAAATTTAAAAAAAATGCTTAGAAATTGAACTAAGTAAGTACTTGGAGAACTTAGAAAAAAAACAAGCCTATATTATGATTTTTGACACTTCACAAATGATAAATGTTTCCAATGATAGATAGATATATAATATAATTAAGACTACTTAAACCAGTAAGTACTAAATATTTAACGTAGTCGGGATAATACGGTAACTAAACTCATAACATTATTATTATTTCATGTTATTGAATATGATCAATGCCTTGAATAAAAATTTCCATTTAAAATTTCACATGGAGCTACTATTTACGTGTTATTAGTGAACTTATTAATTTTTCTACTTCGTCAAGTTTCTTATGAATAAGTTCAAATGACAATCTCTTCAATACCTAAACGTTTACCTTTCAAATTGTTATAGACTTTTCAGGTCTTCTGTAGAACAAACTTACAGACATAGTACTCATATAGAACCTAAGACAAGTTACATTCTTTGATCATACTGAATTAGGTTTAAATACATCTGGAAGTATGCCGAACATAACCAGCACAATTCATTCACACTATAGACCCAATAATGGAAAGAGACGCCTGTATTAATTTGCGTTAGTGCGAATGGGTCGAAGGCAGGTAGAATCCATTGTGTGTGTGACGGAGTATGATAAGGAGCCAGTAATGGTTAAAGCGAGCCTGTCGTCGTGGAGAGCGCGACAGCACCGGACTGTTCGACACCGCCTATAAAATAAACCACGTGGCCGGTAAACTGAACCTACAAAACGTGAGTAAATCATAGTTGATTGACTGACACTTACTATTAATAGTAATAAATTTTGCACATTATATCTTGGGCAATACAAACAAGGGGTTTATTCTATTGTTAATTTTTACCTGTTGTGGTCTCATGTAAATCATGTTTTAGGAACAAACTTTAATACGTAGTTTATTAAATGTTTTTGTTGTTTGTTTTACGTTGTGTTTAAATAAAATATGTTTTGGATTCCCAAAATTTTTTTTGTTGATATTTTAGTTTACTGCCGGTTGCCTTGACATTGTTGATTTTGAAATAGATACTTTTTGAACATTGAATTCTAAATATTTTGTGTTATTTAAGTAGATACTGTTATGTTTTTAATTAGATTTGTTTATAAAAACAGAATACCTAGATGTCTATTACGTAATATAGGTATACCTTTTTATTATAAAATTAATTAACATCAATTTGTTCCTGTAAACACTTCAGGTTGATTAAAATTTTCCGCTGCAAAAAATACAATAAGCATAGTAGTTTATGCGTCATATACAACTTAAGTAAGTACCACATTACAACTTAAGTAAGTTTCACAACATTTTTTGTTATATTTATGTTTAAACTCAAAAAAAACAATCAAGTTTTAATAAATCTATTAGCACAGAATAATTATTAATTACTAAGTAGACAGTACAATTAGTTTATAAAAAACCATAAATTAATTTGTTTTATGTGTACCTATGTTAAGTAGGTATATCATAATTAGGGCAAATAATTTCATAAGTTCGATCATTTCTTATAACTGGTGTACCTTTATGTTACAAGTTTCAAACGATGTTTTAGGCAAGTACTTACCATAAACATGCAGAATCTATGGTATATCTTTTATAAGTTTTATCTTTAGGTACTAATATTTATTAAATAATTATTAATAGGTATATTATTATACTAGCTGTTGCCCGGAGCTCCCGCATAAATGTCGGTTATCTCTGACGATTTTTTATCCCCTATTTCAATCCCTTTAAGCCATTTTTTCGAGATCCAAGATATGCCTATGTTGTTGCCCAAGGTCTAATCTATTTCTATACCAATTTTCATCAAAATCAGTTCACTGGTTTAGGCGTGAAAGCGTAACAGATAGACAGACAAAGTTACTTTCGCATTTATAATATTAGTACCTATGGATTAGTATGGATTAAAGCTATTCTTTATAATGTAGTTATTAAATTAATATTGCTTAGTAATTAAAACAGAACAGCATAACCATATTTTTCGGCAACACTCGTACTTAACTGTAAATAATGTATGTATTACCTTTTAATACTTAAGCATCACACAGACAGACAGTAAATAATTAGGCTACTCAATTTAACAAGATAGGGATCATATTTCAAGACATTCACATTGTCTACTCGTATATAACAGACAGTGTGTTTTGGCTTGTAAATTGAGACTTTTATACTTTGGGTACGTATTTGTATTACCTACGTAATAATAATAATAATAATAATAATACGACATGGTCAGCTCCGAATAATTTAAAAACACACACAAAGCTGTGGAGTCTCCTTTAACTTTTTAGTTAGCAAATATAATGACTGGTCGTTCTTTACCTACGCGCAAGCAAAACTCCCGACATTGAAATACTACTTAGTTTATAACTATTTATGGTGAGGTAGGTTGTACTTGTGCTTGTTAGTGTTCTGTGACTATATCTAATACGAAAATCTTTTTGGGAATTCTCAAAAGTAGTTACAACTTTAAAAATCTATTTATATGGCTAGAAATAATATTGAAATTTAAATAGATTTATTGAATGTTTAGATGAAGGCTGAGGACCTGACGTGTGAGGTGGGGCCGCCATGCAGCCTTGTGTTATCCGATGGCACGGTGTTCACCGGTAAAAGTTTTGGTGCTCAAGTACCCGTAGAAGGAGAAGTAGGTTAGTATTTTTAATGTTAAAAACTTTTTTTCACTACTACATATCATAATTTTAACACAATCGATAACAGTAGCCAGAGACTTATTACACTGTTGGCCAACACTAATTTTTTTTCTATAGGAAAACCTAATAGGTAACACGTTACTTCTACCTATATGTCAATTATACAGTGCACTATGTTATTAACACTGTGTTAATGTCGATGTGCGCTTATTTACCACTATACTTACGTCTCTATCACTATACTGACAAAGAAGCGGCAACGATTGTTTCTAAACACAACTAACCATTAGGTAACAAGCAGTATGTATGGTGCGACAGAATTTACAAAACAGTCACAGTACTCGACTTAACGACCATTAAAGAGACGATCTACGATACGCTATTTTATATAACGTAATTTGACAAACAGACTTGTTATTTTTGAAAGGTCTACTAAGAGCACATTGTGGTTTGGTATTCAGATTATTCACAAAAGTCATCACATCTCATTTAAAACGTTTGATTATTTTTGTGGGTTTGAAAAGTGTAGGTAAACAAAAGAGCACCTCAGAAATTGTACAAAACTTCAAGCTTTAACTGAGCAGTTATCAAAATATAGTCAGTAGTAAGTTTAGTAGACATGTTATTCACCTTAGCATAGACTGCATTAATACGAACTGGAAGAGAGAGAGTTTGCTTTCACTATCAACATTGTATCTATCCAAAATACAACACTATTTTCCAAAATCTTAGCGTAGTCGTACATCCTAGATACACCTTAGCCACCACATGAGGGAAATAATCAACAGTTCATTCAAAATTGAAAGGTGTCGGTATACTTTCATTTAAAGGCTGATTTGTACAGTAGGTAGGTACAGCTAGTTAAATAAGTCTGTTAGAAAAAGGTGCCTGCAACTTGCTGCATTGTTTGCACCTAGGTAAATGTCTTAGACTTATTTTAGAGTAAATTAAAATTGCCTTAACCTTTTCAGTTCGTTGTTGGTGTAAAAGTAATTAAAATTAACTAAAATATATTATAATCTTAATTCTCATTCGCATTTCGCCTGGACTATGGTAATAGCCTTACACTGCTAATATCTACTATTTTTACTAGCGATACTAGAGATCTGCCCGCCCTAATATTGATGTATTTAATGTACTTACAGTATTCCAGACGGGTATGGTGGGATACCCTGAATCGTTGACAGATCCGTCTTACCACGCACAATTGTTAGTCCTCACATACCCGCTGGTCGGGAACTATGGAGTGCCTGATGAAGACGACAGAGATGAACATGGAATACCCAGGTGCGTCAAGTTATTATTATTATTCGAAGAAAGATTTATGCGTTCTGAAGGGAAAGTGGCGTTTTATTATTCGAAGAAGACACATCGCAAGATTTGTAGTAGAAGAACTAAGTCTATCTACGGTTATTAAACTTGAAATATGAATACCTATGTACAGGCGTTTATGTGCGCTTTAATGATTTTATCTTTATCTGTAAACTTATTATATGTTTTTCCTCTAATTTTTTTAGAAGTGAAACATAATTGTGTACCTATGCTGTTGGCTGTGACCGTATAAACCTATGTTCTTCAGTTTATTCAGCGTTAAAATGTCTGATTCTTTAAATCCAGTCAATTGTTTTTTTTATAATTTAAATCATTTAATAATTTATCATAATGCTATTACAGATGGTTCGAATCTAACCGCATTTGGGCTGCTGGACTGATTGTCGGTGAAGTCAGTACAAGAGCATGCCACTGGCGTGCTAAGCGCTCATTGGGAGCATGGCTAGCGGCTCGAGGCGTGCCAGGCGTATGTGGTGTGGACACCAGAGCCCTGACATTCCGTCTTCGAGAGGGCGTTACACTAGGACGTATCATACAAGGTGTACCACCATTCGGACCTTTGCGGCCATTGGCTGATCCGAACGCGAGAAATCTCGTAGCCGAAGTATCAGTGAAGGTCATCATCCTAATTTTTATATTATGTATTTAATTATAATGTCTAATATTATGACGGATATATTTGATTTTTATAGTGGGATTACACGCATAAAATAATCTTTTCTATCCAAATTAGAAAGAAATTATGAATGTAAAATTCAAAGTAATTAACATATGTTTGCCTATAGATAACTAAACTACTCAGTATACCTAATCTATATATATATATAAGTGATAGGTCACTCACTCACTCACTCACTTAACATGAAATCTCAGTGCTAGGAATCATACATTTTAGGACATAGATGCTCACTAAGACGGGATTTTGTGAAATTCAACCCTGTGGCAAATATTGTATGAAACTTCTTTAGTTTTGATAGTAGGATTTCCAAATTAGAATAAAATACTCATTTTTTTAAAGGAATTGAATTGAATTGTTGGTTAAAAAAATAATAAACTAATTAAATTTATTACTAGATAGCTGTGCCTAAAAAAACAAGAAATTTTCTCCCTCGGGAACCAGACCAATTTTCAGGATAAAAAGCCTATGTCCGTCTCCGGCACCGAATCTACCTATATACCAATTTTCATCGATATTTGGTTCAGCTGTTTAGGCGCTGAGTAGTAACAAAAACACACGAACACACACACATACAAACTTTCGGATTTATATTATTAGTAGGATTTTTTAAACAACACTTACAAATAGGGGGTGTTAGTTTGTATGGAAAATCTTTAAATTCCGTCAGTTTAAGTGTTAGCAGAGTAAAGAGCGCATAGATTTAAATGGTGTTCGCCATAGAGACGGATTATAGGTTCTGCTTATTATTTTATTATTGATACAATGTACGATTGCTGTAAGAACAGGCAGGCAATATTCTTATAGAGGCCCACATCTGATTTTTTACGCAAACGAAGTCACGGGCAAAAGCTAGTTAATTTGTAAATGTTAAATTTTGTCTGTATATTGAGCACATAATATAAGCAGTATCTACATTATAATCTATCTTTACTTATGAAATATAACTACGGGATACTAAGACTTTAATAACTACTGCGTTTAAGAAAACGACTTCAAGCATCATCTAAAGTGTTAGTAGGTAAATAATTTCAAAGTCAAAGTCAAAGTCAAAGTCAAAGCATTTATTTCATTTAGATCATAAAGTATGATGCTTATGAAAAGTCAACATTACATTTTGTCAGCCAATTGACCTACAGCCAGTTCGCTGACGAGGTAGAGCTGTGAGAAGAACTGGCAAGAAACTCACGCCACTCTTTTCAATCGCCAGATAATTACAGTTATTTGAATGAGTTACAATTTAAACACTCAACGCAACCAAAGAACCATACAAAGTAATTATTACAAATTAACTAATTAATATAATAAAAATTTATTTATTAAACTATTTAACTAAACTAACCACGTAATATATCACTAACATAGGTTTTGTAAAAATCAAAGGTATAATAAATATAAAAAGGTTTAATAGACAAAGATTGATCATTAACCCGGCATGTAAACTCGTCAAACTCGTCACCCGTGCATTCGATTGACTGCGATTGAATTATCAATTGAAAGTTGGAAGTCACTGACTTTGTATTAGTCATCACTCAAACAATTACTTATCTACTGAATTTTATTTTGGTCTTAAATAGTAATTTATTTTTTTGTTTAATAAAAACCCGATTTTATGTTTTTTTTTCTGGAACTACAAAAATATCACAAATTATGTAAGAGCTGAGCCTAAACCATAAATATATAACGATAATAGATTAACATAAATAATTATTTTTCACAAAGGACTGATGATATTAACTAAATAAGTGGTTTCCTTAACCAGTACCAATACCGTTTAGTATTTTAAATGTTTAACAAAAAATAGGTGAAAGTTTACCCTGGTAGTCATCATCCAACAAACCTTTAACTGGCATCTAAAAATAGAAGAATTTAAAAAATATGTTCTGATTTAAAATACTTACTTATACTTACTTACTAGTTCACATCTCTAATCTCTTGCTTTGCTGAGAAAATAATATTTTTTTATTTTGATTTTATAGGCACTAATTGTATAATTTGTGCCTATAAAAGCAAAAAATGTATTTTATTTTGTTTTACAATACAAATAATTTATTTCAGGAGCCAATAATATACAACCGTAATGGTACTGTAACAATAATGGCAGTAGACTGCGGTCTGAAATACAATCAGATCAGGTGTTTAATAAAAAGAGACGCTAAAGTAATATTAGTTCCATGGGATCATAAGATAGACTCAAGCCAATATGATGGCCTATTCATTAGTAACGGTCCAGGAGACCCAGAAATGTGCAAGAAAGTTGTAGATAATCTACGTTCAGTTATCGAAGATAAGAAAAATATTAAACCAGTATTTGGCATCTGTCTCGGACATCAACTATTATCTACAGCGGCTGGCTGTAAAACATACAAAACTAGGTAAATGAAGATTTTTGTTTTTAGAATATTTTAACAAAACTGAGGAAAATTGACCCTACATTAGGCATAAATTCATTTCTCTCGAATTATCGTCCAAATGCGATTATAACGAAGGTAACGATTGGAAATATGCTCTCCGGACCAACCGTAAAAAATCTGGGACAAAATAATATTACAATATTATAATTAATATATTACACATACTAATATGTTTTCTTGTTTTAGCTATGGTAACCGTGGACATAATTTACCATGTACTCACAACGGTTCAGGTCGCTGTTTTATGACGTCACAAAATCATGGCTTTGCTGTTGATACTGACACACTACCCAAAGACTGGAAAATTCTATTCACAAATGAAAATGACAAAACAAATGAAGGAATTATTCACAAGTCAGAACCTTTCTTCAGTGTACAATTTCATCCGGAGCACACAGCTGGCCCAACAGACCTCGAATGTCTCTTCGATATATTCGTTGATACAGTGAAATGTTATAAGGCGAAAAAAACTTGCATAATTGATGAAATCATTACAGATAAACTAAAGTTTGTACCCACTATACATGAAAAACCAAAAAAAGTGCTCATACTTGGTTCCGGTGGCTTATCAATAGGGCAGGCAGGTGAATTTGATTATTCTGGGTCTCAAGCTGTCAAGGCTTTACAAGAAGAGAAAATTCAAACAGTTTTGATTAACCCAAACATTGCTACTGTGCAAACTTCTAAAGGATTAGCTGACAAAGTGTACTTTCTCCCAATTACCCCGGAATACGTAGAACAAGTGATAAAAGCAGAACGTCCTACTGGAGTTTTGTTGACATTTGGAGGCCAAACAGCCTTAAACTGTGGAGTAGAATTGGAAAAATCGAAAATATTCCAAAAATACAACGTTAATGTATTAGGAACGCCTATAGAATCAATCGTTGATACAGAGGATAGAAAGATATTTGCTGAGAAAATTCATGCAATAGGAGAAAAAGTTGCTCCTAGTGCTGCTGTAACATCTGTGGAGGAGGCTCTTGCTGCTGCACAACAAATTGGTTATCCCGTAATGGCTCGGTCAGCATTTTCACTCGGAGGATTAGGATCGGGTTTCGCAAATAACGAAGATGAACTTAAAGCACTCGCTCATCAAGCATTGTCACACTCTGATCAACTTATAATTGATAAATCTCTAAAAGGATGGAAAGAAGTTGAATACGAGGTTGTGAGAGATGCATTTAATAATTGTATTACAGTTTGCAATATGGAGAATGTTGATCCTTTAGGAATCCATACTGGCGAATCAATTGTTGTTGCTCCTAGTCAGACACTGTCAAACAGAGAATATTACATGTTAAGAAACACCGCAATAAAAGTAATCCAACACTTTGGCATTGTAGGAGAGTGTAACATTCAGTATGCCTTAAATCCAAATTCTGAAGAGTTTTATATTATAGAAGTAAATGCTAGATTATCTAGAAGTTCTGCACTGGCCAGCAAAGCAACTGGTTATCCATTGGCTTATGTGGCAGCTAAACTTGCATTAGGTATTTCATTACCGGTAATTAAAAATTCAGTAACTGGAGTGACAACTGCTTGCTTTGAACCAAGTCTTGACTATTGCGTGGTTAAAATACCAAGGTGGGATTTAGCAAAGTTCACTAAAGTAAGCACAAAAATTGGCAGTTCAATGAAAAGTGTTGGTGAAGTAATGTCAATAGGCAGGAGCTTTGAAGAAGCTTTTCAAAAAGCATTGAGAATGGTAGATGAAAACGTGAAGGGTTTCGATCCGACCATAAAAGAAGCTAATGAAGATGAACTAAGAGAACCAACGGATAAACGAATGTTTGTTCTAGCTGCTGCATTAAAAGCAGGATACTCAGTAGACAAGCTTTATGAATTAACTAAAATTGATAAATGGTTTTTAGAAAAGTTTAAAAATATAATAGACTATTACAATACTTTAGAAACAGCAAAAGGAGGAGTGATATCTTTTGATATTTTAAAAAAAGCTAAACAAATAGGTTTTTCTGATAAACAGATTGCCGCTGCAGTAAAAAGCACGGAAGTTGCTGTTCGAAAATTAAGAGAAGAATATAAAATTACTCCATTCGTTAAACAAATTGATACTGTCGCAGCTGAGTGGCCAGCAACAACGAACTATCTATATCTGACTTATAATGCTTGCACTAATGACTTAGAATTTCCAGGCGGTTTTGTTATGGTGTTGGGATCTGGTGTGTATCGAATAGGTAGTTCGGTGGAATTTGATTGGTGTGCAGTTGGCTGTCTAAGAGAGCTTAGAAATCAAGGTAAAAAGACTATAATGATAAATTATAACCCCGAAACTGTTAGTACCGATTACGATATGAGTGATCGACTGTACTTTGAAGAAATTTCTTTTGAAGTTGTCATGGACATTTATAATATTGAACATCCAGATGGTGTTATATTATCAATGGGTGGTCAGTTACCGAATAATATTGCTATGGATTTGCATAGACAACAGGCAATAATCTTGGGTACTTCACCCGATATGATAGATAACGCTGAAAATAGATTTAAATTTTCAAGAATGTTGGATCGCAAAGGTATAATGCAGCCGAGATGGAAAGAACTAACTGATCTGGATTCGGCTACAACATTTTGCGAAGAGGTTGGATATCCGTGTTTGGTACGACCATCATACGTTTTAAGTGGTGCAGCTATGAATGTGGCTAATTCAAACCAGGAGTTAGAAGCGTATCTGAAATCAGCCAGCCAAGTCAGTAAAGATCATCCCGTAGTTATATCTAAATTTATTATGGATGCGAAAGAGATTGATGTTGATGTTGTAGCTGCAGATGGAGCAATATTCTGTATGGCGGTTTCTGAACATGTAGAAAACGCGGGTGTTCATTCAGGTGATGCAACTCTGGTGACACCACCACAAGATATTAATGATGAAACATTAGAAAAAATTCAAGAAATTGCCAGCATTATAGCCGAAACACTGGACGTGACTGGCCCTTTCAATATGCAGTTAATAGCTAAAGATAACGAACTCAAAGTAATTGAATGCAACGTGAGAGTATCAAGATCATTCCCATTTGTATCAAAGACATTAGATCATGATTTCGTCGCAATGGCTACTAAGATAATCTTAGGAATACCTGTAGATCCAGTTAATGTAATGGCTGGTTGTGGCAAAGTGGGTATAAAAGTGCCACAGTTTTCATTCTCTAGATTAGCCGGTGCTGACGTAACTCTAGGAGTAGAAATGGCCTCCACTGGAGAAGTAGCTTGTTTCGGTGAAAACCGCTACGAGGCTTATTTGAAATCTCTAATGAGTACTGGCTTTCGAATACCTAAAAAGGCCATATTACTATCTGTTGGTACATTTAAGGTAAGAAATACATATCTATGAATGTAATTAAGATTTTTTTTGCAAACTGTTGTCACTAAGTATACCATTTACTTTTATTTCAGCATAAAATGGAATTGCTTCCTAGTGTGAGAGCATTGCAAAAAATGGGATATAAACTATACGCGAGTATGGGCACTGGAGATTTTTATGCAGAACATGGAGTTGATGTAAGTTTAAATATATATAGTTAGAGCATTATTTGAAAACAACACAAAAATGAAATGTTGTTGTGTTACCAATGCGGACAGTTGTGCAGGCGATACAGTAGTGATAATTACATACCTGATTAGCGCTATGAGTCAATCAAAAAATAATGTTCCAAACGGAAGAAAATAAATAGATTAGTTTTGGCGGAAATGTTGATGATAATTTGTAACATTAAAACATTATTTTTATTGCCTACAGGTTGAAAGTGTTCAATGGACCTTTGATCATATAGGCGATCCTGAAGATGTGCGATCAGATGGTGAATTAATGCATTTAGCTGACTTCATGGCAAGACGTGAATTAGACTTAGTAATCAACTTACCGATGCGAGGCGGAGCTCGTCGTGTGACAGCATTCAGCACACATGGTTACCGCACACGACGTCTCGCTGTTGATTATGCAGTACCATTAGTTACTGATGTTAAATGTGCCAAGCTCTTAGTACAGGTTCGTAGTTTTACTTTGTTAATGCTTTTCTAGTGTCCGTATCATATCAGTTTTTTGTATTATTTGCGTTGCATCATACGATCTGATTCATTGACAGATTTCATGAATTTATTTGACGACATTATGGGCAATTCGATATTTTTATTTTTTATTTATTTATTAGTCTGAAGTTACCTGGCAGTAAATGCTAATTTAATCTTGAAAACATATCTAATTGCCTGTTCTGAACCGAATATCGTAACCATCCTTCACGATACCACTCATGTTTTTATCATCGGTATTAATAAACGGACTTGTTTGATAAAATAAAGAAAACATTTAAATTTAATATTTTCTACCGTTTTTTTTTATTTATTGACAGGCAATGACCAAATGCGGTGGTGTTCCGCCAATGAAAACACACACAGACTGTATGACGTCACGTAATATTATTAAGCTACCTGGTTTCATTGACGTACACGTACATGTTAGAGAACCTGGAGCTACGTATAAAGAAGACTTTTCGTCATGTACTGCAGCAGCCTTAGCTGGTGGCATCACAATGATATGTGCCATGCCAAATACAAACCCTCCTGTAATTGATCGCTCGTCGTACGAATACGCTTCTGCTTTAGCTCGTGTTAGTGCTAGATGTGATTATGCCTTATTTATGGGAGCTGGGACAAGTAATACTGAGACCGCTGCTGAAATGGCTCCTCAAGCAGCTGCTCTTAAAATGTATCTAAATCAAACATATACAACTCTAAGATTAGACGATATGACAGTATGGCAAAAGCATCTTCAAAACTGGCCAAAGAAAATGCCTGTATGTGCTCATGCTGAAAGAGAAAAAACTGGAGCAGTTATCTTGATGGCTTCACTATTAGATAGACCTATACACATTTGTCATGTGGCCAGAAAAGAAGAAATTCTAATTATAAAATCTGCCAAGGAAAGAGGGTTAAAAGTAACTTGTGAAGTTTGTCCTCACCATCTGTTTTTGAGTACAGATGATATCCCTGTACTAGGGAAGGGAAGAGCTGAAGTACGTCCAGTATTATGCAGTCCAGAAGATCAGGCGGAAATATGGAAAAATATTGATATTATCGATGTATTTGCTACTGATCACGCACCCCACACTGTAGAAGAAAAGAATTCGGATACTCCACCTCCGGGTTATCCTGGCCTAGAGACAATATTACCTCTACTTCTCAATGCCGTACATGAAGGACGTTTGACTATGGAGGATCTCATCAACAAATTCCATCGTAATCCAAGAAAGATTTTCAATTTACCGGAACAATCAAATACATATGTAGAGGTAGATATGGATTATGAGTGGACCATCCCACAAGCTATGGAATTTTCTAAATCAAAGTGGACTCCATTTGCTGGCATGCAAGTATGTGGAGCAGTACATAGAGTCACGTTACGTGGTGAAATTGCCTATGTAGAAGGACAAGTTCTTGTTCCTCCAGGTTTTGGCCAAAATGTTCGTGACTGGCCTACTCCCAAGAAACAATCGTTCCCAATTCCTATCAGCGAAAAAATTGATAAAGAGTACAGTCGACCAAATTCTGCACTTGATTTACATAATATGTCTGGAGATTTAAGCAGGTTGAGTGATATTGATTTGGATCAAATAGATAATAGACCCGAGGGACAAACAAAGCCTAACGTTCATTTCAGCGAAATTGCGGTTACGAGATGTTTATCTCCGTTGCCACCACTACCTGCCAGACAAAGATGCGACAGTACGTCTAATAATCCAAGTGCAAGTGCAGTTACTCATCGTCAACGCAGTGATATATATGGAAAGAGTATTCTTACAGTAGACTTATTTAGCAAAGATACTCTCAACGACTTGTTCAACCTTGCACAATTTATGAAAACAAGTGTAAATAAAGGTAGATTTATGGATGATATCTTGCGTGGAAAGGTGATGGCTTCAATATTTTATGAAGTTAGTACACGAACGAGTTGTAGTTTTGCTGCTGCTATGCAAAGATTGGGTGGTTCGGTAATTCACACAGACGCAACAAGCTCCTCGGTTAAGAAAGGAGAGACTTTAGAAGATAGTGTTTCAGTCATGGCTAGCTATTCAGATGTAGTAGTGTTGCGACATCCTGAACCTGGAGCAGTTGCGGTAAGTAGTCCTTAGTCGTCATCTTAATAATAAAATTAAAATTTATATAAACTATGTATCTGCTCTAAATTAACAATTTCGTACTTATCTATTTGAACTAACAAATTGCTGATAATAATAAATAACAAATGATACAACAAGCCGTATACGATGTACTTAAATACCTATACAATACATCCTTACCTATGACGTTGCTTTTCATGATAATAGAGACAAATCTTCTATACTTATACCTCAGTCTATATTTAACTGTAAAGATGTATTTTAGATTGTTATGGGCGATAGCTCAATTATATTATTTAGCATTATGATAATAAGAAATAATATAACGTAGACTGCCAATTTTCAAGTTTACAAGTCCCAGTTTCGTGAATAGATTTGTATAAAACTAAAACTTATAATAATGAATTTTAATATTTTTTTCAGCGTGTATCACGCGTCTGTCGTAAACCTATAATTAATGCAGGAGATGGTATTGGAGAACATCCCACACAAGCCTTACTCGATGTTTTCACAATTCGTGAAGAAATCGGTACAGTCAATGGATTAACTATCACCATGGTTGGTGATCTGAAGAATGGACGAACAGTGCATTCTCTTGCACGACTTCTGACTCTGTACCAAGTGCAATTGCAGTATGTTAGTCCCAAAGGTCTTGGTATGCCTAAACACATCACCGACTACGTAGCCTCAAAAGGGATCACACAGAGAGTTTACGAACGTTTGGAAGACGTTTTAGCTGAAACTCATGTTCTGTATATGACTAGAATACAGCGCGAAAGATTCCAAAGTCAAGAGGAATATGAAAAGGTATGCTAATAAAAATATATTCTGTGCAACCACCATTTGACGCAGCTAAACATAGGGCTCTCCCAAATAGAAGTTATCATAAATCATGTGGTGCGAAACTAAAATCGCACTTTATGTCTCTGATTGTAATATTTTCTTCATAAAGGGATTCATTTTAAAAACGATAAATAAATGTATAGGTACTACTTATCGGGCCTATAAGCTCCGCACGAATTGGTTGTCGATTTCAATTAGCCAATGTTTTGACCCATGTAAATTTCGATAAGCTAAATATCAGTAGTAACATTATATCACAACATATGACCTAAATGAAAGTTCAGTAGTGCCCGCCTGCCTATTTAGGCATACTTACCTATTTAGATGAAGTATCTGATTCCTACTCTAAAACATTATAGCCTATTGATACGTAACCTTTAACAAAAAAACAGATGTATTTTTGATATTTTCTTTGCAGACTCGAGGCTTATTAGTAGTAACACCACAGCTGATGACGCGTGCCCGCAGACGCATGGTGGTGATGCACCCACTGCCGCGAGTTGACGAGATCTCCTCTGACTTTGACTCAGACCCGCGAGCTGCTTACTTCCGACAAGCCGAGTACGGCATGTACGTTCGCATGGCCCTACTCTCCATGGTAGCAGGAGTAAATCCTCTTACCTAATCGTGACGATGCTTCTGCATGCGTCATTCATAATATGTACTCGTATCAGCGGTTGATCAATCAATAAGTGATTAATGAACTCTGATGTTAAAAACAGAATTTCCGTCCGATAAAATCAAGATGATAGATAAAATCAATAAAATAAATTTAATAATCAGAAGTAGATAGAAATCACTAAAATAAATTTTACTAATCAGAAGCAAATGACTGTGTAAGTACGCCGACTTTTGATGTATTGTAATTAGTTATCACACGATCTGCAAAGTTGTGAACTGCTATCACATGCGGTAGATTTAAAGAAGATGAGCTATCGTTCACTTGTTACATTCCTAAACTACGTAAGACTTTGTAATTTTATAATGTAAGGCAAACGAATGGATGTATTTACACATTTTGTCAAAGCATTTGATTTTGACTAGAACTGATTTGGCAGAATATAATTCAGCCATTATTACGGAATATTTGTCATACTTACCAATTTGAAATATTTTAATACTACTTTTTTATACCTTTAATTTGTGTCATTGTAGCCTAAATCTTAGAATATGTGAGTAATAATTACCTACAGAACGTAAAGAAAACCAGTTATTAGTATTTTATAAAAATGTTTTATAATTTCGTTGTTATACATACGTAGTGCACATTTGTATTATTTTTATTAAATAACAAATTCAAATATATACATAATCAAGAGCGTACGCCATAAAATAAGTCTAGTAGAACCCAACAGTTAATAAAGATAAAGCCTTGTTAAAACACACTCGAACTTGTATCTATAAATAAGGTCATTACAAGTTCACTAGACTTATTTTTGACATACCTGCTCTAGTTGTTCATCCACCAGCCGGTAATCATCCTGGCTGTATTATTTAATCACAGATACATAAGCCACGTAACGTAAGTTTTGTTACGTTACACACCTTTATTTTTGTAAAATTTTACACTAAGTACTAATATGAGTAAAAATGTAATCAAACATAAATAAAAATGAAAACAGTAATTGCAATAAAATAATGAAAACTAAATGGTTTTTATATTATACATCCTAACCTAATATTAAATAAACTTTTAAATAAAATAACACGAGATTCCTCACATAAATACAAGCAATAGTTCATCTAATTACAGAAGTCCCTATTAATAATAAATTAATATTAACCAATGGTATTTTTTATGTCACAGATCACAGGCATTATGTTTTTCCATCGTCCTACTAGTAGGACGAATTAGTAGGACTGTAAGGAAATGGGTACCTACCTGATACAGTAGCTTTCATTCATAATATAGATAGTATATTACAAATATCATATTTAAAAATTTTCATTCGCAAAGGTAACATTGGTCTGCCATTTTGTATTAAAATTATCGCGTCTCATAAGTAGTTCTGGGAACTGCATAATAAACGATAACTATCAACTATTTTTCAAGATATTTTAATTAGATCAACTTTATATCGTGAAATATGAATATGAAAGTCGTTTCACAAACGTTTTAAAAATGACTAATTAATGAAAGGCGCTTTTGATTTTTGATATAATCTTACGCACTGATATTAAATTAATGAAGATTGTCAACAGCAATGGATATCAATTTACATCCTGTTTATTTCTTTAGAATTTACGACGTGACCAAATTAGAAATAATCACAATTTTGCTCAAGTTTTAAAACTCTTTAATTAACAAAATATTAAATTTGATGCTGGGAATTGAATACAAATTGAATTCTAAAGATGTGCCCTAAGAGTCAGTACATGCTTGAATTTCAGTATAATTCCACAACCAAGTCCAAACTAAATAACATTATATAATATTTAGTTCATGTAAGAAAAGCTCGAAACCGCTACAAATAGCAATAATTATATGATAATATATATTACAGCACTATATATTTCAATAGATCTTGCTATGAGGTTCTTGAAGAACCTACACACGGCAGCGTCGACATAATTATATCTTTACATCTTTCATGGTAAGATACCAAACGATGAAGAAATAAACAATAAGATATTTCTGTTCAGTTAAAAGGTTTATAAGCTAGACGTTTTTAATGAAGGTAAGATATACGCCTAAAAGATAGGCTCTATGTAATATTTATTTTTTGCGAAAACAGAAGAATAGAATAGTTTATTAAAATATAAGTAAGTTGAATATAACACACCAAAGTAACAATCTTAAAGTAAAACTTACGGCAAGGTAGAAGGCCAAAGTGCAAGATCAAATTATTAAGAAATCCAACCATATTCAATTTTAATTAATAAGAAATTTTCTGAATATGTTGGTTACCTATATTTGTGTATAGGTGGTATAGGTAATTTAAGTACGTATGTTTTGTTAAATATTGATTGAGTGATTAAACAAAATAATATATATTTGACCACATCTCGAGCTGCGACATTTCAAACAGAAAATATAATAATAATCTAACCTTTATACTCCAAACAATAATTTATAACGCGATGCAAATTACAACTTGGATTCCTCTCCAGGCATTGCATCATTTAGTCTTATAGGCTCTTTGGTGTTCTCATTATGCACATCCACAAAACTAAAAGCTTGTATGCCAAGGTTTTCTGTTGGTGAATCAGCAATATGCTCAAATTTCTGGCGGTATTTGTAAGCCGCTCTCTGAGCTATTCGATCTAGGTGGCTGTCTGTACGTGGTGGCAATTTGAAGCTACCTTGGTGCGCTAATTTTCTTTGACAATCAGCCATTAAATCGCGAACAATCTTCATATACTCATTTACGGTGGTATCTGCTCCTGGTTCTTCTGATAAAAGGGTACAAAGCCTTTGTGTTTGTTCCAAATAAATGATAGCTTGCCTAATAGCATCAAAACTTTCACTTGATCGAGCCATAGCTATGAAGTGTGGTATAAAAAATTCTAGGACCAAACGTCGTCGTACAGGTTCCATTTTAACAGGCAGCATTAACTGCAAACAATAAAAGAAATGTTGTAGATATATTGGTAATTAAACAAATAATAAAGATACATATCAAATATTAATAAACATTTGTTTGCAAACAATTATTTATGACTCACTATTTGCTAGTTAAAATATTTTAATCGAAAGTGATCATAAACTTGTTTAGTTTTGTAGTAGGTACATTATAATTTATCAAAAACTTCGATTTATAGTAACATTTATAAAACTAGCTTTCCGCGGCACGGTTTCGCCCACGTCTTTGCTTACTGCTCTGCTCCCGTCGCCAGTAGCGTGATGTTACATAGCCTATAATCTTCCTCGAGAATTGGACTATCATACGCAATAATTTTTCAAATCCGTAATTTAAGAGATTAGCGCTTTCAAACAAACAAACAAAATATTTTTCCTGCTTTATTATAATAGTATTGACAAGAACTTACATTTCTATTAATTTCTCTTTCCTCTTTTCCGGATGATTTTTGTTTTTTGGCATTAATTTGCGCCTTCCTCCTTTCGTTCATTTGATGTTGTCTTTTCTTCCATTGGTAATCTTTATCCTGGGCCTTAGCTTTGTCCCATAAGTTATTTGATTGAATTTCCTCATCACTATCAGAACTATCCTGATAGTTAGAAACAGTGGTAGGTATATTAGGATTTATGATGCGTAATGGGTTTTTACAAGTTAATATGTCATAAAGCATTTGACAGTTCAATTTAGGATAAAAAGCTTTCTTTGTGTACTTTATTTTATCAAGGGCATTAAGTACGTGCATCACTGGAGCTTCTAGTATATCTGCTAATTGTCTTTGTTGCATTCGTAGTAAAGGCTTTGGAATGCTTTCAAACTCATTACAATTTTCCATGAAATAATTTGGTAATCTGGATTTAGCAAAGTGCACATAAAAATTACTTAAAAACAATCTTAACGATTCTCCAAGTCGATCTTCTGGCCATCTTGCATAATTTTCTTCACATTGCCAATACAGGTGATTCTTAATATGACTGGCATCTACTCCTATTTTTGCAGTCTTGTTTTCTAAGAATGATTTATGCAATGCTAAAGTAAATAAATAGCAACGCATATGGGAATGAGCCAAACAACTCTCAAGATAGCGTTCCGCTGCCGGATAAATGAGTTTCCACTGCAATGTTTCCTGTGGATTTAATCCTCTTTTTTCTCTAAATCCAACAGGAACTAATAGGCATCCGGCACTAATAGCTTTACTGACCATGTACTTTGTAGGCCATTGATAAGTGAAGTTTGTTCTAGGGTTTTGTATTATGCGTCTCTCACGGATGATCCATTGATTAGCTGCATTAGGCCAAGTAGCTACAAGAGCAGGAAATACTTCGTATCCAAGTTTTGAGCCACAATAAATACTTGCTCCTTGAGTTAACGCAGTACTAATTTCATCTTTCGTCAAGCCTAAACCTGATCCTAAGTTAATAATAAAATGATTTACAAAATTATTCATAAATCTTAAAGAATTTAGATAAAAATATTTTTCAAATAAATTCCGGGGCAGCGATAATTTAGACGCGCTATCATCAACGCTATCTTCTTCATCATCACTCCAATCATTTAGTACTCGTACTTCGACTGGTGTCCAGATTTCATCAGGCAGTACACCTGACGACACTGAATTAGTTGTTTTCATACTAAGTTCAATTTTTTTTGGTGTTGTCGCCTTTATTATGGTTGAATATCCGTAATCGGACTCTGTTTCACTGCCATCTGTTTGTCGGCTAGAGTTTGATCTATATCCAGATGTTTCTGTGTCATCACCGAGGTTAGTCTCTGAAGAAGCATTGCGTAAATTTGAATTTAGGAAATTAGTCATTACTGGACCACTCATTCTTCTCGAATTGTTTTTCATACATGACTTTCTTGGCACTTTTGTAAAATCGTCATAGTTAGATAGTAAATAATTATTATTATCCACAATATCGTCCTCTTCTGCAAAAAATACATTGTCTTTTTTCAACTTACTCAAATTTGAGATGTCACTCTTTACTACTTGCGAGCTAACTTGTCTTATAGGTCCGCTGAATCTACGACCAGAGATTCCATTTGCATCAACATTATTAATGCCAATATCAGGACTTTTAGATATCGCTGGTTTCTCTAATTTGTCTTTGATCTGCTTCAGTAGTATTTTCCCTTTACCCGCGTAGTATGGACCGTCATCTGAATCATTTGATTCTTTCTCAGAGTCAGTGTAGATACTGTCATCTGAATCAGTTTCATTTGTGTGTATTACTTCATTTTCTTTTTGTAGTGTACTCTCTAAAACTTCTATTTTCTTTAGCTTCACATACCCTGTAAATTTGAATTGTATTAGTAAACAAATAAATACGTATCCAATGACTTAAATAAATTTTCTTCAAAGTGGCATACAACCGTACACCCAGGTTGTTATAAAGAAGAATTACATGACATTACTACCACATTATCTACCATTATTTATTATGGCATGTCTGCCGTCACGGTAAAACATAATAGTGCAATGATCACTTGTTTTTGAATTAGGACAAACAAACTACACTAGTAATCTTGAAATGGTTAATGCATGAAATAAGACTTACCTGCTTCTCTACAATCTTCTATTCTTAATTTGTAGAAAGGTGCATCTAGAACCGCACTGTAGTCCGAAGTATCTCCGGGCTCACTGGCTTCTACGTTATCATAAATGACAAAGAGCCTAGGCGCTGACAGTGATTCCGTTTGACCTCGATTCCTCTGGTAGCTAACATGTTCATGGACGCATTCTTGTAATCGATCCGCAAAGAATACATGCTTGTTTTCCCTCACCATAGCTTCATTGATAGAGTGTTCCCGCTCGCTTATTGGGTTGTTTTTAATTTGATGTATTTCTCTGTAAAAAAGAAATTCGTTTGAATGTGAACACTCAATTCTAATACTGAGTTTATAAATGTGGAATTCAGAAAACTGCCACAGGAAGCGAAAAATGACGTGAACCTAGATATAATGAATAGCAAGTAGATAAATATTTTATTTACATAAGTATGTCTAAACAAAATAAAATCACCGCATACAAAGAGCTGATAACGATTAATATATATCTATATATCCAAGGTTTTATCATAATAGCCATCTTTATTTCCTTATCGTATCAATTGTTATGATCTTTTATAGACCCAATAAACTGAAAGTTATTAAGGTAAAGTACCCCATGTTTATTTCCTTGTAACTATACATTTTAGTCCTATAAGCAGCTTAATAGGGTCCTTCGAGTTCGATTTTAATGATAAAAAATGATTCATTAGTTAATCATTGTTGTTTTGTCAAACAGCAGATAGGTAATAATAAATTCATAGACGTGATAGTATTAAACTCTTGGAGCAATTCTTAGATGCATTACTTTTTTTAATCTATACTTAAGGTAATAAGTTATTTCAATAAATAGGAAATTTACTTATTACAATACTCATGCCTGATTATAATAGGTAATGTTTCTTTAAGTATCCGAGTAAAGATTATCCTATATAAAATTACTTAAAAAAAATAATCAGTGAATCATATAAAAACTTATAAAATCTTTACATGTAAAGCTTATGTACAAATTTTATATTTGGCTGACAGGTTCCATCATGTACTTACATGACATTTTTTTAAAATCTTACTTCTTACTTAGTAAATAAAGGTCATGGACGCAATTTTGATGAATAATCCTATTAACATTATAAATGCGAAAGTTTATGTGTGTATGTGTGTGTGTGTGTGTGTGTGTGTGTGTGTGTGTGTATCTGAAAATCGGTTCGGTTTTCGAGGAATACGACAAAACATATTATAGGCGCGGGCGAAGCCGTGAGGCGCAGCTAGTGACGAAATAAAGTAAAGATTGTAGTAAACCAAGGTAGAGAAAAAGCTATCAATAAAACACTTTTACCTACGAAGGTATTAAGTACTTTTACTTTCAAATTTTTATGTAAACCATATTGTAGAGAATACTAAATTATTACTTCAATAACTATGGAAATGGGTATAACTCGAGAATCAGTGCGTTTTTCGGGATAAAAAGTACTCCAGCACCGAATCTATCTACATACCAATTATCATCGAAATCGGTTCAGCCGTGTTGGCGCTGAGTGGTAACAAACACACACACACACAAACACACATGCATACATACACGCACACAAACCTTTGCATTTATAATATTATTATGATAATAGAATTACAATTACACTTGCGTATCAGATAAAAAATATCTACATGAAATAAATAGGTAGATACTTTCTTATTTACCTGCTTAATCTGTATTTACTGCGAATTTTAGCTTGCGGATGCTGCTTTATTGTTTTAAATTTGCGCTAAAATCTAGTTATTTTAATTCCGAAAAAGGTTGCTAAAACGTATAAAACTATTTTGAAATATCAACAAGTTAACTTTTAATTATTTTGCCAAAAAATCTTTATACTATATTATTATACTATTTTATTAACGCCCTTTTAAGCGGCGAAAAGAGTTCATTTTTGTATTAACTAGATACCTATTTATGAACATGTGTAGCATTATGAACAGAAGAACACTTTACAATAAATCATAATTTTGCAATAACCTTGATGCATGTTTGATAATTATGTAACTACTAGACCGATAGCACAGTTATAGTTCTATTTGGAGGGACTTTCTTTGCACTTTCACCACTGTCTAATGATAAGGATTAATTAATTAATTAATTGAAAAAAGACGCAAGTCGATTTCCTTGTATTCTCCAAAATTAATTGACAAAGTTAACTAAATATATAAAAACCAGTATTTTACGAATTGGATAATTTTGAGAACACGGTCTTAAAATTTAAAATTGCAAAATAATTTTGTCAAAAATAGTTCGTCATAATTGCGTTAGGTGGCGCTTAATTATGTATCTTTTAATCGTAATATTACAACAAGATGGCGTAAATAAAATACTCCTTTTTAATTATGTTCTGAAAAAAGTTTCAAAGTTTCAAAGTTTTGAGGTTCCATTTATTTTTCAGATATCAAAATAATTACTTCTTAACTTTAATAGTACTTAGTACTATGTTTCCTTAAATTTAGGTAGGTACAAAAATATGATGTTATTACATCTATATATGATAGTATTACATCTATGAAAGCCAAAGGCCAATGAAATAACCTAAGTAAGTCGGTTCCCTGACTATTTAATAGAGAAAGAAAAGCTGAATAGTTTGCTTGGTTTTGAAATAGTTAACTAAGAATTAATATTATGACAATGCTCTAGATCTACCCGAACGAACCTACCTAATTATATAAACAAGACAAATTCAATTTCTTTATTACATTTCCAACAAAATAATGGAAAGCTTCATTTTTAGCAGATAGGTACTTCACTTTGTAGGCACACCTTTTTTAAATAAACTTTGTTAGCTAGATTTAAATCTTTTTACCGGGTAAATGGTAGCATATAATTATACATTTTAAAATCAATCCTGAATATTTCCTGTTAAAATGCGTATATTATTAGAGTTGTTGGTATGTATTATAAGTTACCTACCCTTGAAAGTCGCCCAGTAGGTAACTGACCTGTTAGTTATAATGTTATGAATAGAAACGAAAGTTTAATTGCATTGTACCATTATTAAAAGATCGTAAAATACGAACTGCTATTAGGCAATTGCTAACCTTATACAAACAATCGTTAACCAAAAAATTTTACCGCTAAGGTAGTTCCAAGAATCGTCTAACATCCGTGTACGTGATGGTAAGAAATCCAATTTAAATACGCGGATTCAATGTATAAATTACTGCCTAATATAATAATCTGTTTAAAAATCTGTACATTATCATTCAGCAATAATACCTTTTATTAATACAATCGATAATACAGAGCTTAACAAACATTACTCGGGCTTTAATAGAAACGTTATTATCATATAGGAATATCATTAAATTTTAAGTATTTCAATATCACGGAGTAACGAAATTATAATTTACATAACTAGATCAAGATTGCCGTTCTAAGCTACTATGACGTCTGAATGTTGTGATAAAGGTAAATACTGTAGGTACTTACCGTTCATAATTCTCAAAAAATTGAACGGAGAGAAGGATATTATTTAACAGGAAGGCATCAGAATCATTATGAAGCTGCCACCGCATTCGCTTTAAAGCGGCCTCGTCGTAGGATACAACATGTGCAGGCGTTGGCACTGGGCTTGGTCCCGGCGGCACTGCTAGCAAGGTCGGAGTCACTGGTGCATCCTTAGTAGTGGCTGCCCTTCTGACCAATTGGTTCTTCTTCTTCTTCTTCCGTTTCATCTCCTTCAGCCTCTCCCGAGAGAAAATCCCGTCAGGCTCCTTTTGAGCTTTCTTTGATCCCAAATTTCCCATTGAAAATTCACAAATTAATATTCCGAGTATAATAATAGTCAAGATAATTGCACGCACATTTTAACCATTAAACTTCTTATAATAACAGCAGAGGACTTTGTGTTCACGTGAGCTCAAGTGAACAGTCCTTTCAATACTGACAAAGTGTCTAACAAATCAGTGGTGAAACTATTGTTATCAGTCACCAATAATTATAAGCGTAGTTATCGCGTTTAATCGATTACAGTTGCAGGCTGCACGCTAATATGCCAATGCCGTACTGGCCACCTTCTCGTAAGTCAGTTTCCTCCCTCGCGTAGCACCATCACTGAAAACTCACTCATTAAGACAAACAGCATTCCTCTAGCTTATAACATGTTATTACGTAAATTAAGACACGCGGAACAAATAGCCCATTTTCAGTGACTTCTTACTATTCATTGCGTTTTTTTATTAACTTTCACTTAATTTCACATAAATTACAACATACCTATGTGATGAGTACCTACTAATAACTGTAGTCACGATATAGAATGCATAATATTATATGCATTATGTGGATTTAATTTTAAATAACCGTAAGCCGTGATATGCGTATAGTGCTTCTGACAAATTTTACTAAATTTTAACTTAACTTAGTATAAACTTCCTACCTACTTCATATTATTTCGATAATTAGATGGTGTAATAGACCCTCTGCTTTGCTGGTTGTTTTTACAACATTAATTTACAAACAATCGGAGAAGTCCAACTGGATTTGTTCAGTACAACTCACACTCGTGCAAAATTAAATCAATATTGTTTGTTATTTCTTAAAGAAAAATATCATCTATAATACTTACCAATTTATTGAATCATATTTTCATGTATCATGTTACTAGTATAGTAAATTGTTCAAAAGCCATCTAGAACAATCACAGTTACTGTTGTTTTTTAAATCGTTAGGGTGAAGTAGGTCATGAAGGTTTGAAAGGTACTAGGTACATAAATTTTGTAGGTAATAAAATTCTTGTGCAATATTTAAAAGGTTGTGGTAGATAACATTAATTGCTCTGGATCGCTAAGCAAGAGTCCTTAGACTATTTTTTACATCTGGTAGGTACCTACTAGATGTAATAAAACGTAAACCTACACGTTTTTTTAAAAAATCTTTTTAATTTATTCTCTAACCTTAGTTTCGATTACTTTAGTGTACTGTGTACCTAACTAACATTGCGTTTTTACAAGCCGCTCGCCGGAACAAATTAAATAATTATAAACATGATTAAATGATCATGGCAATCTTAAACCTTTAGTAAATCTTCAGTATTGTTAATTGCCAAAATAATTTTCGCATTGCTGAATAAAAATTTGGCAAAGCAGAAGATGCAACCTCATCACGGACAATTGCACTCCATGTAAAATGTAAAACACTTATCTACTACACCTTGTAATTTTAATTGTGCGTTTTCGATTAATTGTTGATCGAAGTATTAGTTTGCAGCGATCTACTCGTATTTTAGTAGATATTATATAATATCACTATAGGTCATTAAACTTCTTTGACTTAGAGAGGGTCTATCCTGGGGAAGAAGGTTTTTACCAAATGCTAGCTTTAATTATGAGCGTCTTGACCTGTATTTTCCTTTTTTCAATTATTCTCAATAAGCAACAATCTTGTATATCGTAGCTTAACTGCTAAGAAATAAAACAGCTATCTTACTTCGTAACAATTCATTTCAATATCTTCATACAACAATGGCTATTATAACAAACTTAAGTCAATTAATAAATGCCTCTATTTACACACATGGACTTTTTATTTTGTTGAATATAAAAATATATATTAATGACGCAGCTAACTAACATTTTGGGCAGAATTTTAAAGCTCTATAATTTTGCCAACATAATTGTTACTTATAAATTATTACATTATATAATTATGTACAAGTTTAAAAGTAACAAAGAATAAAAACTAAAACAAGGATTAAATCGCGTCGAAGTACTCCTCCGCATCGCTGTCATCCGGCAACGTGCCCAGAAGACTGGCAGCATTGCCACGCTGAATGGCAATGCTGATTCTTTGGCCAAAGAATAAGCCAGCCCTCTGGTCACGTGAAGCCTCGACAAGACGCTTGGCAATTTCCTGGTAAACAGCTCGTGCTCTCTATATTAATTAGGTATATAATTACAATTATATCACATCATACGACTCCTTAGAATAGTACATAATTAAATTTAAATTTAAGATAAATAAAAAGAAACCTATAGATTTGTTTACAAATACCTAACTAATATTACTATGTACATAAATTTATACTTTGGCCTATTGATCATTATAAATAATATTAATACTTAATTGCTCAGAAACCAAAGAAAACCAAAATATAAATATAAAATATTACTCATCCTTATCACTCTGACGATGTTCCCTGCTAGATTGATATTTAGCTATCTGCAATTTGTGCGATTAAACAAGTTCTTGAAATAAATCGAAATAATATTTTCTTGTTCCAAAGGGTTAACGGTCGACACAAAATACTTTGGTTGAATTGGACAACATTTTAAATCATTTCTCGATTGAATTAAGTTGTCCACTACCATTCTTTAAAGCAACTAAGGACATCTCAGAAGTCAGAAAGGCGCTTCCTACCGTTTTAAAATATTTTGTAGCAAATCTTTAAACAAAAAGTCAATTTAAATTAAGTGGAATGGTAACGGATATTAATTAGATACAAATACATACATAAGTTTCGTAATACATTATATTTTAGACATTTTATAACAATTACTTAATTAAATACCTACTAACAATTATATGAGTAGGTACCATGCTATGGTATATGAGTGATGACTTCGGCCGGGGCTACGCTCATGTCTGACTGTTCCATATGATTAGCTATACTAGCGTCATCATTTTCAGTGCTCGTATTTAATCTCCGCTGGTTCTTCATTCGCTTCACCTCACCCATTTTCTTTTCTAACAATCGCCTGCAAAGATTAAAATACACTTTTAATAATCGCAATAATCATTGTAATAATTGTAATAATAATAATCAATAATTGTAACGATGGGAAGGAAATTTAATCAATTAATTAGGAAATTTAAACTGAAATCATAGTGACATAGTATTCCTTGAACATAGCTTTAAATGATGCTAAAGTTTTAGCTTGTCTTAAAGATATATATATTTTTATACGAATCGCAGTTACTGGAAAGATTTTGACGTAACGCTGTGGAATTTTATGGCATTTTCTAGTCTTAGGTTTTTATATGACCTCAAGCTTCATGTGAGTGTCATGGAGGAACTTAAAATGTTCCTTGAGAGACAAAGGTGATGAGGGGATAAATAGTACATATTGTAAAGTAACGAAAGGATGTGAGCATGCCGACGATGACGTATTGGTAATCACTTGAGTTGCGTTATAAATGAACTATTGGTGTATTTAAATTTATTTTTTAATTTGCCGTGCATAATTCTGATGAATTGTTTAATGTTAATTCAATAAAATCATAACTAATGGTAAAAACGGCAAACACGTCGAAGGCGTCAACATCTGAGAGAGTGCAGCGCGGCGCCTTACTATTTACGCCTACTAACTCATAAGGTACTAGCGCGTAGGTAATGCAAGGTAGTTTTGGAAAGAGACAATAAATCAAAATCATTAAATCATCTTTGAATGGAAGCAAATATAAAGGACCCGAAATATTGAGTTGTTAATCACGTAAGTTTCATTCTGAAATGTCCATGCGTGCCATACATCTAGTGGCGTCGTAATTAAATTATTTACTGCTGTTTTTCAATTTGCTTGTTTACGGATGTAGGTCTAGCCAAGATAGGGAAACTATTAACCTACATAATATTCATCACTTTGAATATTATTAAAAATATCATTTAATGCAACAATTATAGCTCAAAGACCGTAGTCTAAAATAACTAATATAATAATATCTTAAATCCACTAAAAATATTTGATATAGACTTTCTCATGAAGATTAAACGAGTTTTATTTACAATGAATTGTTTACGATTCCGGGAAACATTTCCGGTTGAATAAAAATACGATATTAAGGCAATAATAACAATATGTTTTTATTTAGTCTTACTGTGGAATTGATTAAATTATAATCGGAGTTAATGCAATGATAACGCGATTACGACACCTGATAATCTTGTATGGCATTTCTTTATATCAAAATATTTCTCAGTAGTTAATCCTCAATCATTAGAATTCACATTACATGCAGATTTTATTTTATCAGCAATATTTATAAAAGAGATATATTAAGTTATGTATTAAGCAGGACTTCCTTAAAAAGTTCCAAGATCTATTTTCCTATATTCAAAAGTAAATACTTAAAATAAAAATGGATTTAGACTGTTTAAAGCTTTGCTTTGAATTAACATTACCTTACAATTCCAATAGTTCAGTAGTAGGTATACATAGTAAATATTTAGCATTCCAAATCGATGACGAAGTAAGGATGCACAAGGTCTTTGTAACAAAACGAGGTTATCTAAATACACACTACAATATCAATTTGCAATTAAATCCTTTTCCTTGATGTTAACGTACTTAATAAAAGTAGGTAGACAATGCATTAATATTAAAATCTATCTATATGACACCTATTTTTCTTAAACTAGATAACGCAAATATGCTTATTAGTACTTACATAGCACTAGTATCAATATTCTTAATACTCTCAATGAAATATGGATGCTGAGATGAGAGAGGTGGGTCAAGGTCAAACATTCACAGATGAACCTGGCCAATTTCAAATTTACATTGAAACCACGCGTTTGCATAGCCAGCACTCGCGGTATACAATCCGCTCTTATTCCCTGAGCGTATGACATTTCTATTCTACCTGTTTGTCAGCTTAATATTAGTATAGAAAATTATTTATCTGTCTTCTACTTGATTGGCTGTAAGAATAATTTCTCACAGCCAATGTTTTCCATAGGTAGCAAGTAGCAAGTAAAACATTGTCTTGTCTTTTTTTCCTTTGATAATCTCATTCTGTGAAGGTATTTGTATTCACGACAAAAGTAACTTGTTTTGAGCTGACCAGACCTAATTGACTTCTAGAGCGCCATCGAACTATTCTCACATGCCGTTACAGTGAATATCGTTGGCCCCCTTTATTGCGTAATCACTTTCACCATTTCGCATACTTATTGCATGTCACTCATTGTTTGGGAACTCACGCATAGCTATATAGTAGCTTTGTTTATAGGTACTTCATATTCATAATTTTAGGCAAAGTGGAGCTTTTGATAGGCATAAATGTGTACAAAAATATAGCTCTAGATTGGCTGTCTAATTAATAGGTTCATGAGACCTGATACAGCTAGCAAAACGTGGCTGTAACAAACCTTTGTACGAGTATGTATTTTTAAAACCAGGGAGCATAAAATTGTTTGATTCATGATTTATTGGTTCATATGTATCATAATCATTATTTTTTATTTTGAGCGAAAGGCGAAAGAAAATTGACTGTTAGTGCTGTTGATTTATAATGCACTAAAATAGGCATATCACCTACTGTTTATAGCTAAGCTAATCGTAATAAATTGTAACAGAAATCACCTGTACAGTCTCAAATTGTAATTTTCTGAAACTTTCGCACTCACTAAGGTGTTTAAATTTTACATAATAATATTTACCTACTGAAATATGAACTAGTGGTTATTTAACTACACCAATATCCTGATGTAAACTTATCTAGGTCGTCAGAATTGTATAACTCTTATTGTTATTTTTTCATGTTTTATGAGCCGTCAAAAGCTGCCCTCTTGCCTCTTGGTTAATTCTCCCTGCTAATGGCTAGGAGGCTTTTTCTTTATTCTGCAATTATTAGTTATATAATTAGTTAAGTTTTGAAAGATAAAAATAAATCTTGAAACTTACTGTTGTCTGCAGTCAATGAGCACGCCCAGTAGAAACACAGCGGCGATGGCTACAAGCATTATCACTATCATGCCCACTATAGTCGCCATGGTCAACGTTGGCACGTCCTCAGCTATCACAGATACACTAATATTGGATTCTGAAGTCGATTTGAAGATATCTGAAAATTAAAAAAAGCAATATAAGGCATTGGTCAAATTGAGTCCCAATCTATAATTATCTTTAAGATTCACAAAAAGAGATGCAACTGAAACAATAAATTTAACAAAGAAATTTGCCAACTGGGACTATAAAAACAGCATACCTGCTGTTTTTTTTAAATTACGAATATTCTTCCGATTAAAAAAAAATACACGAAGTACCTAAGTACATTTGCTTAAATAATATTCTTTTATTTTAATTCAGGACTTTTACTATTTCATAACAAAGTATCATATCTTCAATTGATCGTTTAAATAGGTATTGTCTTTGAGTTCACGATCGTATAGAGATGAGGACTTCAAAATAATGATTTACACTAGCTTCGATTAAAACTAATAGCATCCCTGACCTATAACTTACATGAATAAAGAAGGTATAATAGAGAGTAATGAGAACCTAATGCAAACTGTCGTTTCTTTACACATATTAGAATGAATTAGTACAAGTATGTACCTAAACTTCATTTAATAACACAAGGAAAGGACTGTAACAATAATATTTTTGATTTATTTAACAATACTTTATTGTTATGTTAGAAATTCTTTAAATCATATAAAAGAACCTAGTCTTTATTAATACGCCATGTTTTACAAAAATGTTTGTGATTTTATTCTTATCAATGAAACTTAGGTATACCCGGTGATGTCGACATGCAATTATTTTGTAATAAATATACAATTTATTAAGTCCCAGAATGATCTTTTATTCTAAATTTATGAAATGAAATTAATTGAATTTTTCTATTTATTTTCAAGGCCTCTTTATTCTATGTTCTGTCCTGCCGATTTTTTGGTGTTAAAATAAAAATAAAAAACAAATTGAATTTAATTGGCTTTTATAAAATTCATAATAAACTTAGGGATTATAATCTTTGTTTTTGCAAAAAAATGGTTGTCGAATTTAGCTTTTATCTATACCTTAACATTTAAAATTCATCAAACGCTGGCAAAAATAGCTAAAACATTTGTCGAAACAAAACGTTAGCTTAGGATACCGTTCCTAAATAGTAATTATAAAATATTTAGCTTTTGCCAACAGCTTTCGTAAATATTTTATATAATTTATGTATTATTTTCCCTATTATTTTTCAACCTCCATTCATAGAATCCCCCATTTTACCTACCTAAAGGTATTCTCCGTCAAAAAATATACAGTAACTATCCAAACGATTTTTTTTTCTACAATATCATAATTAAAAAATTCCCGATTTTCCCCATATCATCTTTATAGCCCCAACTCATTTAATAATACTTAGAATAACATTTTATATTCTGGTTAAATCATCGAAACTTATACTATAACTATAACTTTACTCAACTATAACTTAAAAAACAAAGAACTGTCTAATAAATGTCTAATAAGGCCGGAGTATGCGCATTCGTCAGGGCGGATGTTTGCGTTCGCCGTCTGCGCTGCCTAGAGGACCCATCCTACCCCATCCTTTGGCTTCACGTTGATCATGGTTCTCTGAGCCGGGTCTACGCGTGCCTTTACCGTTCCCACTCCGGAGATTTGGAGACAACTCGACTCTTTGACCATCTGAGTCAGGCGGCAGACTTAGCGCAGGAGCGGTTTCCGAACGCGGAATTGGTGTTTCTGGGAGACTTTAACGCCCACCACGAGACCTGGTTGGGTTCTCTCAGAACAGACCATGCGGGACGAGCCGCCCATGCATTCGCTCTCACGCATGACCTGACGCAACTGGTAATCCATCCCACCAGGATACCAGATATTCCAGGTCAAGCGCCCTCTTTGCTAGACCTACTGCTGACGAGTCACCCAGACCAATACAGTGTTTCGGTCCACGCCCCACTGGGTAATTCCGACCACTGTTTGGTCTGCGCCTCAGTGCCTCTTGTTGCTCCCCCACGACGTTCGGAGGTAAAGCGACGACTATGGCACTACTCGTCAGCAGACTGGTACGGTATGCGGGATTACTTTGCTTCCGTCCCATGGGCATTACGCTGCTTTAAAGACAGGGATCCGTCGCAAAGTGCTACTGCTGTCGCTGGTGAGATCTTGTTAGGTATGGAATATTACTTTCCATCCTCAGATGTCACCAGTGCCGGCAAAACGCGTCCCTGGTTCAACCGTGAGTGCGCCGACACTGTTAAACAAAAAGAATCGGCGTACCGCGCTTGGATCAGGGCCCGAGCACGGCGCGACACTAGCTTGGATCGCCTAAAAGCAGCGTACAACAAAGCCACTAGGGAATGCAAGAGGGCTTACATCAGAGCGGATGCCCAGCGCATTGCACGGATTGGGCAAGAACTCATTTCGCATCCTACGGGTAGCCGTAGCTACTGGCGACTAGCCAAGGCCGTGCAATCCAACTTCTGCAAGCCTTCGCTGCCCCCCTTGAAATGTCCTGATGGATCGCTGGCCCACGAGCCGCAAGAGAAAGCAAACTTGCTTGTAGAACTCTTTGCGGCTAACTCCCGAATCGACGACCGTGGCTTGCACCCGCCGACTATATCTGGCTGCGACTCCGTTATGCCTAATATTCGTATTAGGCATCGTGATGTCCGTGCGGAACTAAGGTTGCTCGATGTTCGGAAAGCCAGCGGACCGGATGGTATTCCAGCGGTGGTTCTTAAGAAATGCGCAGCGGAGTTGTCTCCTGCATTGACGCGCCTATTCCGCCTATCTTATTCCTCGGGAATTGTGCCGGAGGCTTGGAGAGAGGCGAATGTTCAACCCATTCCCAAAAAAGGGGATAGGTCCGAGCCAGGCAACTATCGACCCATAGCTGTCACCTCAGTTCTCTGCAAGGTGCTTGAGCGGATAATAAACTCCCAACTAGTCCGCTACCTAGAGGGTCACTCGTTAATTAGTGACCGACAATATGGCTTTAGGTCAAAATGGTCTACGGGTGACCTTCTAGCGTATATCACGCACCAATGGGGTGAAGCTATGGACAGGCATGGCGAGTCCTTGGCCATCGGCCTTGACATATCCAAAGCCTTCGATAGAGTCTGGCACCGTTCGCTTCTGTCCAAGCTTCCAGCATATGGTCTGCCACCCCAGCTGTGCAACTGGATTGCCGCATTCCTGCGTGAGCGCCGCATTAGAGTCCTTTGTGACGGATCGGCCTCCAATTATTTGCAGGTCAACGCTGGGGTGCCTCAGGGGTCCGTCCTGTCGCCCACTCTGTATCTTCTGCATGTCAATGACATGTTGTCCCTTGGCAACATTCATTGCTATGCAGATGATAGTACAGTGCATGGGCGATATCTCGGACATCCTGCGGCTAAACAGACTGACATCGAGGCAAAACGCCTAGAACTTGTCGCTGGACTCGACCAAGTATTATACCGCATTTCTAAATGGGGTTGTGAGAATTTGGTACAGTTCAATGCCAAGAAAACACAGGTGTGCGCGTTCTCTGCAAAAAAATCTCCGTTCCTTCCCCTTCCCTCTCTTCAGAACACAGCGTTACCACTACAGGATAGCCTAAGTATCCTGGGTATGGACATCAGCCGAGATCTCAACCCCAAGAACTACATCGAGTGCGTCATTAAAACCGCCTCCTGTAAACTCGGTGTCCTGAACAGGGTGAGGCGGTACTTCACGCCCGAGCAGCTCTGTCTTCTTTATAAGACACAGGTTCGTTCCTGCGTGGAGTACTGCTCTCATCTTTGGGATGGCTCCGCACAGTACTTACTGGATGCACTCGATAGGTTGCAGCGGCGAGCAGTCCGTATCATCGGAAGCCCGGAGGCTACTAAGACCCTTGAGCCTTTACAGCTGCGAAGAGACATCGCCTCAATGGCCGTCTTCTATCGCCTTTACCATGGAGAGTGTTCTGAAGAGCTCTTTGAATTAATCCCACCCTCTCCCTTTTTGTCCAGAACAACACGTGCGGGACTAAAGTGCCACCCTTTCACAGTGGAATCTAAAGGGTCTCGAACCAAACGGTTCAGCACTTCATACTTTTGTCGCTCAATTAAAGCCTGGAACTCTTTGCCAGCGCATGTGTTCCCATCTAATTTTGATCCTGGGTCTTTTAAGCGGGGCGTGAAAAAGCATCTCACTAAGCCGCCATAGTGGAGGCCACCATACCAGTAGTTTGGCTTTTGGAATGGTGTCCGCCACTTCTGGATTCCACTTACTGCTTACCATCAGGCAGAGTGGAGTCACTTTGGTAGGCTAATATAAAAAAAAAAAAAAAAAAAAATATTTCACCCCCTTAAACCCATTCCTATCAAAAATATGAAAAACAAAATTTTTAAATTCCTATCCCAAATACTGATTTTCACAACGATAACTTCAAAAACAAAGATCTTTAGATGCAACATTTTAGCTCTTAGTTTCATTTTTCTAAAGTCACTACAAAAATATTGATGAGAGTATTTTTTATTTTGATAATTGTAGGTATCCCAAAACAAATTTCCTAAACTGTAGATAAATAATAATTAAAGAAAGTAAGATTTTTCTTACAAATGTTTTCATCCCTTTTCACACACTGAGGGGTTGAATTTTAATAAATCCTTAGTACACATATTCTTTCGAGTCGATAGTTCTTTAAATGTTCCGCCTAGTAAGTGGCCACAGCAATGGCAACATTAGTGCTATTTTTGAGGCCAGGCAAAGGGTGTCTGACATCTGATTCCTGTTGCTAAGCGAGAGCACAGCATACCTCTCTTCTAACCTCTGAAGGAGCTATCCCTGCCAACGGATACAATTTGGCAAGCGGTGTTGGCTTGCGGCATCCCGATATTATTCAGCACGTTTCATTTAAAGCTCTGTCGACTTGACCAGCGTGGTCAGAACGGTGCCACACCAGTAGTCAGTCAATCAGTCAGGACAAAGCATTTTATAATATGTATGGATAATAGCTGGCATATTCATCGGCTCCGTTGATATAATGAAAAAAGAAGAGGAACAAGAACGTCACCCTACGATTCCGAGTGTAATTTCATTGACATAAACATTTTAATTTATTTTTTTTGCGTATAGATTAGTTTATGGTCAAACACAAAAATATTTCCAATTAAGGATTGAGAACATTTCAAGTAGGCTAATTAGTTATAAGAAAATTTATGTAACGAAAACGTACTATTGCTGTTTACAAAACAGAAAATATTTATGTTGTCCTCGAATGTCGGATTAAAAAAAATCTTTTTGCATTTGATAACCTAATTCTTGAGGAAGGTTATTCACTACGATACACGGATGTAGGACTAAGTATAACCAAAGCTGTAACTAAATTCATACTGTCCATACTAATATTATAAATGCGAAAATAACTCTTTCTGTATGTCTGTTTGTCTGTCTGTCTGTTACGCTTTCACACCTAAGCCACTGAACCGATTTTGATGAAAATCTATACATATAATAAAAATGTAACCGATCGCTGTCTGTACATGGAAGATATATGAGAAAAATACTATTGGGACCTATATCAACGCAAATAGAACCCAAAACAATGATTTTTAAAATTTTTGTCTGTTTGTCTGTTTGTCTGTTTGTCTGTTTGTCTGTTTGTCTGTGCGTTTGTGCACGCTAATCTCAGAAACGGCTTATCCGATTTAAATATGGTTTTCACTAATATATTGTGGTAAGCTTCACTTAACATTTAGTGTTTGTTTCATGTTAATCGGTTCATAAATAAAAAAGTTATGCCAATTTAAAGAATCACATCGAACATTCGTTAATTTACTACGAAATCTTATAGAAGCAGATATTTTAACAGGTTGCGGAATAGCTGATAGTGTTTTTATTCCTCGGATTCCTGTCATTCTAAACAGTCTTTCATTTAGTTTTAAACGAGTCCAGTTTCCAGTGAGCCTATGTTTTGCGATGACTAATTAAAGTAATTAAGTAATTAAAGTAAAGGTAAGACACTAAAAGTTGTGTGTGTGGATCTAAGTATTAGCTGTTTTTCGGTCAGCTTTATGTGGCTCTATCACGTGTTAGCATTACTAGCAGCCTGTATGCTTTGATCCCTGATGGCTATACGTCTAATCCATACATCCATACATATTATAAAAGGCTTTGTCCTGACTGACTGACTGACTGACAGACAACGTAAAGCCTAAACCGCTGGTCGTAGCGACTTGAAATTTGGAGGGTGTGTTTGTCTTAATGTCTAGAAGTGTACAAAGAAAGGGTTATTAAAAATTCCACCCTTAAGTGTATGAAAAGGGATGAAATCGATTGTATGAAACGTCTTCATTTTTTAAGTTACAGCTTTGAAATTTTGTTTTGGAATACTTTTATTTAAATAAAAAATACGCTCATAATTTTTTTTTTACTGGGGTAGATTTATAGGAGTGAAATAAGAGATGAAATATTGTATGGAAAAATCTTTGCTTTTGAAGTTGGCGACTTGAAATTTGGAGGGAGGGGGAAGGGAGGGGGAGGAAGAGGAAAGGAAGGGAGAAGTGAGGGGAAAGTGCGGGGGTAGTGAGGGAGAAGTCAGGGGAAAGGGAGGGGAAAGTCAGGGGGAAATCGACTGCCTCTGTATTTCGGTGGTACTGTGTATGGACTGTGAGGTCGCGGGTTCGATTCCCGCTCAGTGCAAATATTTGTAGCATGAACATGTCTATTTGCATTGGTCTGGGAGTTTATATGTATAATCTATCTATACATATAATAAAAAATATAATAAAAATGTAACCGGTCGCTGTCTGTACATTGAAGATATTTTAGAAAAAATGTTATTGGATCTTTATCAACGCAAATAGAACCCAAAACAATGATTGTTACAATAATTTTTGTCTGTTTGTCTGTTTGTCTGTGCGTTTGTTTACGCTAATCTCAAAAACGGCTTATCCGATTTAAATATGGTTTTCACTGATACATTGTGATAAGCATTTAGTCTTTGTTTCATGTCAATCGGTTCATAAAATAAATAATAAAATTATGCCAATTTAAATAATCACGTCATACATGTGGTATGTATTTAGCTTAGGTTAGTGTTTTTAAGTTAGGTTAACACCTCTTATTTCTTTATTAAAATGTAAATAAAAGTTAGATTTATATTTTTCTGGACTTATTTTATTTTTATTTTTTGTGACAAAACATGTTTGTTAACACGTCTCATTACGAAATAGGTGGAATTAAAGTGAATTACGAAATAGTAGTAGTCGATTTCAGCATGAATGGGTCGGATCGACCAGGGAAGTACTACCCTCTCATAGAAGATCGTTGTAAGAGTAATAGTATCCATATTATTGCGTTTCGTTCGGTAAGTGCGAGAGCGAGAGGCCCAACTGATGCAGAGATGACAATCCTCGCAGTACGTGTGGGACCAGCTGAGTATCCGTGGAGTCATTGTGTGGTTGGTGTGGGTCAACCCGCCGGCCAGAGAGACCTGTATAAAAGGTGTTGCCGCTGGCTACCCGCGGCATTGTACAGGGGCCCAATTAGACCTAACCGTAGTATTACGGTAGTAGATCCAAGCTGGTTTCAGCATGAATGGGTCGACGTAAGAGTAGTAGTATTCGTACTACTGCGTTTCGTTCGGTGAGTGAGAGTGCCGGGGGCCCAATTTCCCCCTTTCCTCTTTCCTCACTTCCCTCACTCCCCTAACCCCATTCCCAGTAGCTATAGTGGAGTCCACCATACCAGTAGTTTGGCGTTTGGAATGGTGTCCACCACTTCTGGATTCCACTGACTGCTTACCATCAGGCAGAGTAGAGTCACTTTGGCAAGCTAATATATTAAAAAAACATTATAGCGTTTTTATTCCTCGGATTCCTCTCATTCCAAACAATTTCCCGTTTAGTTTTAAACGAGTTCAGTTTCCAGTGAGTCTATGTTTCGCGATGACAATTAATAAAGCCTAGACACTAAATGTTGTCAGTTTGGATCTAAATATTGGCTGTTTTTGGTCAGCTTTATACAGCTATATATCCAAAAAATGCTGCACAAAATCACTATTCCACGCGGACAAAGTCGCGGGCACAGCTAGTTGATATATATAAATAGAGTAGACCTTTAAAGACAGCATGGGCTATCTTTCATCGCGGAAAAATAGCTTTTGAAATAGGGAATGAGAGTTTAAATAAACCGACTTTCACGCGGGCGGAGCTGCGGGCAACAACTAGTCTTAAATATATCATAAAATAAATTGATAAACTACTACTTGCATATTTTTATCCATGCACAGCACAGCGCAGCTATAGAGAGAAGGCGTAGAAAACTCGCTTTATTCTACTTAAACTAACCTACATTTACCTGCAATGGTTTGTGACAAATTAGTTTCTCTTTTGATAATAAATGGTACCCTTGGTGCCGCCAAGGACACTACAAAACAGTTACGTAAGGTAAAAAGATAAGGCTTAATCTACATTAATATATTATCACTTACTAAATTTAAATAGTTGTATCCGTTCATGTTAGTCAGTATAAACTATTTTTATTTTCAGCTTAGATAAGTGCCGAGTTTCCGATATATCGGCTTAGGTATTGACAAGTATTACAATAATATTGGGTAAGTATTTGGTATTATGATTCTAGTATTACAATTTTAAAACAAAGACAAGTCAATCAATCGAAAGTAGAATAAGCAAGGATTAACATTTGAGCGTTTCGACATAACGTAGTACATTGATAAGTATGCTATTAATAATAATGTAGATAACTAAATTGAATTTATATTCACATTAATCTTAACCGTGTTATGTTTTATTTGTTTACAAATAAACAAAATCTGTTGTGATTTGAAAGTGCTATCAGAATTGATATTGAAACCGTAATTCGATTTTGTAAAATGAGCGATAAAATCAAATCCAATAAGTCTCGATTTGCTGTCTAATTGGGTTACGCTAGTACACCAACAGGTGCCTAAAAACCCTGTTGCCTCGTTCTTATAAAAATTGCATTCGGTACTTACCTACACCATAAATTAAAAATAACAAAGTACAATATTAGACGTAGTACCTACGTTGTGAAATTATATCGTGCTGTTCACAACAACAAGCATGCCTCAACCCAGCTATAATTTAATATTTATCTGTATTTACATTTTATTTCTCTAAATAGTATGAAGCTAAACTCGCTGTTTTTCGTCTATTTCTCCGGCAACTTCTTGTAAACCACTTAACGGTTTTTGATACGGTTTTCGCTACCGTTTAGAGCTGTCTTCCGAAAGGTTCCATATTTATAGTCGAGTTATTCCGAAAATTTCAACTATTTGTGTATGTCGTAAAAAAAGGATCGCTGGACTTTTTCATAATTATCGTCATATTAGCTGAAAGACTGGTCAATAGCTTTCCCCAATTTTCGCCACCTTGGCCGGTCGTGAGCCGCCCTCATCTATTAAGTACCCGCCATCCTTATCAGGTCGCCGGTCTATCTTGTGAAGGGTGAACGTTTCAAAATGAGTATAATTTATTGTCATCAGTCATCAATATTGATTTTAGAGTTTATATTTCAAAACTTTTTGCAGTGTGATTTTTCACCGCGAACGATAGTGTAAATTTATTATCGCAAATCTCATGATAATTAAAGAGAATTATCGTGCATGTAAGCCTTTTTTCATACATATTCGTTTTATTTAAATCAACGATAATTCTCATACATACTTTAAAAGTTATATTCCTAATCTTATCCTTTATACATAGCTCTGACATGAGAAGTACGGATACCTCACTCACTGGTTCCGGTGACAGCGTAAATTTTAATTCTCAGAGTAAATACTAGTATTGCTGTTATTTTATTGTACACCATCCATGGATGGCTATTAAAACCTTAACCCAAAATGAGATTAAAATAACTAATACGTACTCATATTTATAGAATAGAAATTAAAAGAAAAAGCAAATTGTTGCTCATAAAAATAATTCACATATAATATTACGCTTTAAGTGAACTGTTTACTCCTTCGACAGTATTACAAAAATACATAGTTATATACAACGTGGCAGTACAAAAATACATGCTTAAACACAACGTGATACCAGGTAGGTATGTGACGCAGGTAACGATTATTGCATCAAGTGTTTATACTAATATGTAGCTAGTTGTAATTAGCTTTATCGCTGCACTCTACGCATTTTCTTTCGCCATACTAACCAATTTTACGCTATTAGGTACCTAGTAAAACTTTGATTTTTTAACTAGTTTATAAAAACTACGCTTTTAAAAATAACATAGATGAAGTATCCTATCGAAAACAGAAGCTGATTGGTACACACAACATTATTTTATACATAACTGCGCTAAACTAGTCATCATCAACATGATAGTCGTTCATCGTCAAGCACACATAAGACTTATAGCGACACTATTACTATACGACGACCTCTGTGGTTCGGTGGTACTGTGTATGGACTGCCACGCAGAGGTCGCGGGTTCGATTCCCGCTCAGTGCAAATTTTTGTTTGCATGAACATGTCTATTTGCATTGGTCTGAGTGCTTCTATGTATATGTATGTATTTACAAAAAAAAGTATTTTAGTATGTATATCCGTATCTAGAATCCATAACACAAGCTATATAATAGGTATATGCTTACTTTGGGTCTAGATGGCGTTGTATGTAATTGTTGTGATATGTGATATTGTGATACTATTGCTAAGTATGTAGCTGTTCTAGTGCCACTAACTAAGTAATGCGCTATATGTACTGGATAGATTTTGTCATGCATTTTAAGTACGGCATTTTCGTTATTTTAGTATTGCTCGCGAGGTTCGAGCATCAGTTACACATTATCACAAAGTAAGTAATGTAAATAAAAATGATAGAACAAATTACCTTCTTCCGACCAGTTGATGATCTTATCTCCTGTCGTATCCATTTTTATTGTGTTGTAGTTCTTTGCTGGTCTTAAGCTAGTGCCTGTGAACAAATAAACACTAATTACAAACTATATAATACATTAGTAAAGGCTGTACTGCAATTTGAACCTTTATTTTGCTTTTCTAAAGCACTTACACTTCAAATTCGTAGTGAAGAAACAATAGCCTTGGTATCCTAAACATACCACTCAATGACATGTAGTTACACAACGAATGTAGGTACAATACAGTCAGGTATACATTTCTTATACTGCGTGGTTCAGGCTTGCATATAGACCTATCTTACTTGTTGTCAAGTCAACTAAACTAACTATTGTACCACGTGGACAATGGTGTGGGTATGTGCTTTATGAAATTGTAAAAAGAACTCTTCTGTAATATTTAGCATTAAACTGTTTTTTGTCCTTAATAAATAAAATAAAATAAGTATAGAAAATATAAATCAAAGGCACACCCCATTTGAGGGCGTGTACTGCTGACCTATGTCCGGCAGTATACGTCTTCAAGCAAATGGAGATGATGATTTTTTTATTATATTAAAAATAATGAGTAAATCACGTTGACTAAGGTAAAATATGTAAACTTTATCATTTGACGTGTTCTAGCTACACAGGTATGTTACTTGCTCAAATGCTACTGATACTTAGAATCACCGATTACAATCAGAAAGATAATTATCTGAACACAATAACATCTGATAAATCCGTGGAAAAACAATAAAAAAAATATTGTTGAGCTAAAATTTTTCCTACTTTCTAGACTAAGCTATCTTAACAACAACAATTATAAATAGGTACCTACGCTCAGTTTGGCACCTAACAATCAAGCAATCTCAGTTGTCTTTTATTTTTCTCTGTTCCATAATGTTTACACAATAATTTCTTTAAATATGAAATGTAGCCACGTAACAACAAGAAAATGCTTTATATAAAAATTCCTGCAATTAGGATTGCCTTCGAATAAGTGTCTCCTAGAATATCGACTAGGTACTTTAAAAAAAACTTAGTTCGGCCGTCATTGCTTTGACAGAACATATTCATACACCCTTCGACGCCACGTTGTAAATCGGTAACTCTAAAAGTATTATTCTGTTTGAAAAACATGTATGTTATACTCATAAATAAGTCCTGTCAATAGCCTCTGGCACATATATCGAATTAGTGATAGCAGCTTTTACGAATGTTCATCGTTCATTTATTTATATACATTCCAAGAAGTAAAATTAACGTTCTGACGCAAACCAATCATGATCAATAATCGTAGATTAATATCATATGCATGTTTTATATTAAAAGACTACATTATTCAGTAAAGTAGCTGTGATTGGATATCATTCATTATCATATATTTACATCTCTGATTATATTACAAATAACGCCGCCCATGACATTGTCTGATTTTTTACTAAGGAGGCAATGGCCAACAAACATACAGCCTTATGGCTAACAAGTATAAAGATTTGATTAGATATATATTATACAAGTATTTTAAGTAAAAGTTCAAAACCAACACGCATACCAAATATGTAGCAGATTTTATTACTATTTTCAAAATGAGTTATGAGTCATTTATTTATATCTGTATTGATTTTGATAGCCCAGCCGATGGGAAACTAGGTTTTGATCTAATTAGTAGATGCCTGCATTATTAACGCTCATACGCTGTCGATTTTAGAAAATGTGTGGTAGTTGTGGCTGTAAATATTACGAATTTCACCACATTTTACAGACTTCAATGTATAGTTTTAGAGACGTGTTCCTGCATACCAGATAACCGCATAGCGACAGTTAAACATCAACAGCCATTAAGAAACCGGAGGGTTCTCGCTTTGTGTTGCTGCCCGAGTGCTGATATTATGTTCTGTGATATTACATTTGAGTACCTGACACACAGCTGCACAGCGGATATCTTGACCAGCAATGTAAAAATTATATTAAGCCAATTTTTTTACACGTCAAATGTTACAAACAAGTATACCTACGACCCGCATGATGGAAGCAGTTACCGTAGCCTATGGACGCTTGCAGCACTAGGATCATTACAGGCGCGCTGCCGACCCTGTTAAAAACCTTTTAACCTCTTTTTAATTCTCTTCTATTTTACCCATATCCTTGGTTATCATTACATACTAAGTACGTTTTTATTTACGTGGCTTGTCCATATATTGTATTTACAAATTCTTTGTGTAATATAAGTGGATTTTGCCCCGTATTGATAATAAAAGCATGACCAATACCAACATAATTATGTAAAGATTAGAAAATGATTGATATACAATAAAGAAGTTTTCATTCTATTCTTTTCTAAAGTGTAGTTCAATTTCTTAAAGCATTAGCATGGCGCCTCACTAAAATAATTGCAGAAAACGCGTTATCTGTGCCATGAGTTTTCTGTGTCATTTTAGTGTTAGTGGTAGCAAGTTGTTTGATTTGTATTAATTAGTTTGTATGGTTGTTTAGTTGCGTTGAGTGTTAACATTTTAACTCACAAAAAGCTGTAATTATCTGGCGATTGAAAAGAGTGACCTGAGTTTCTTGCCAGTTCTTCTCACGGCTCTACCTCGTTAGCGAACTAGCTGTAGCTTAATTGGCATACTTTATGTAATTTTGACGTTCATAAGCATCATACTTTATGATCAAACTGAAATAAACACTTTGAGTTTTAAGTTAATTTTATTAATCTTTAGTTTTCAATGAACCTTATTACGACCTATAATACAGACTTAATTAAACTCAAAATGTAAGAGCATATTGTCACTGAAACACGGACGGGATGGTAACGTGGCACTCACGGACCGAGCGAACGTCCCATTCACGCCTCGTCCGAGGTATTATCTCGTTACGTATGCAACGGCCTTAAGGCTGCTTGTCTCCCCCTGTAGTTGTGTGTCATAGAAAAGCTTTATGCGCCACCATGCTTCGGTAGTCAGTAAATCGTTAATCAATAAATGAACACGATATTTCTGTTTTTTACATGCAATTTACATTAATAACATATCACCTCAGCGGTGATTATATCAGTAACCATTAGCACTATCAATTTTCGGATTCGGGAGAGTTATCCTGCTATCCGCTACGATAACACTGACTTCTGACGTCAAACCTCTCTGCCACTAAATCAAAGCTCTCATAGACTCATGTAATACACCCATAACAACGTAATATTATGATAACAACTGTTACGTTAATTTCTTTACAAATTATAGGCAAGTAATATTATCTTCAAACTCGTCTAATCCTTTGATAGTAACGTCGATTGAGAAATTATTAATAGTGACGTCATAGTTTGATAATCACTTTTCTATTAACACATTCTTGCGATGACTGTATTTAAAATATCACGTTAATAGAATTTCTAGATATTAAAATGATATAAATTTTCGCATAAGTGGTTAAGCACTTCCGTTGTCTATGTTATGTTATGGCTGAGCTATTATTTTTATGCCAGATCACGACCTTTAGAATTTTTGGTGCCGTATTTTTAACAATCTAGCTTATCTTTAAAGATTGCCTCTATTTTAGCCCAAAGACGTTTACGTTAATAGCCAAAGGATTTAGAGGTTAATGCTTCGGACCCAAAGTTTTGCAGGCAGGATGGCGATCGCTTTGGCGGCAATCGTGGTACGAGACGTTGCTACCCGTGTTGTGTTGCTTGCATTTTTTACAACCTTATTTTTATATTCATAAAATAAGTGATGTTTAGACCACCACCAATGGGTTGTCTGACTGTGCTAATATATTTGATACATGTAACTACAATATTAGGAAGAATGGCGTATAAAGTTTGGAAAAACATTCCTCATGATTGCTATAGGATCGTTTTTATGTAGCCCAACTTTTCTAAGCAGAAGTCAGCAGGACGGTGAATTTCGAAAATGAAGAGCTGGTATTTACTCTGAGAACTACATATTTTCATACACACTTAAATATTTACCCCTTTGAAGGAAGGGTAGGCTGTATGTTTAACCACCCACGTTTCGCTATTTTATTTTGTGATGTAATGAAACTAAATAGAAAGAATAGGTATTAACAAATTATAATTAATATAAAAAACGCGTATAGATAGTCATGCTGCCATTGTCAAATTATATGATAAAACAAAAGCGATACCTACATTGAGCTTAATATTTTGGTTATACATAATAACAACGCAAGTAATAAACTTATGGGGCGTTCGGTATTTAAAAGACTAAGCAATCGAGCCGGTCCGACATCCTTCTAAGTACCTATCTTCTTGCGCACTATCAGAATTTAAGGAGGGTTTGCTTATGAGTACGTTGTGATCAACTTTCAGATTAACCACACCAGATTCTGAAACAATTTCTATAATTTAGATAATGTTAATGCCGTCAGACAGACCAGTTAGTTACCAAGCCTCACCGGTATTAAAATAAAAAAATTAAATAAGTTTATTAAATTCTAATTATTTACTTGGCCTTATAAAAAAAACTCAGACACGAAGAAAGGCGCTTCTTCTTTAGCAGTGTTTTAATTGTAGTTGTGCGTGCGTGCGTGCGTGCGTGTATTTGTTACTAGTCAGCAGCGCCTAAACGACTGAACCGATTTTGATGGAAATTGTTATGTAGTTAGATTCAGTGCCAGAGACGGACATTCTATCCCGAAAATCGATTTGGTTCCCGTGGGAACTCTGAGGTAACGAGAAAACTCATATTACCCGCGGGCGAAGCCACGAGTCGCAGCTGGTTAAGTATAATACATCAGCTATAAGAACTAAGATAATATAAATAATAAATATTAGTGATTATTTAATTACTTAATATGATTTGCTGAATAATTGTTATCAGCGGATATGCGGCTTATTTATTGGCGCTACACGTAGTCCAGTAGGTACAGTTTATCGTGTACATCTTACTAAACTTCAGATATTATCTATTTATTAGGAAATGACTGTATTTTGCAACTTTTGTTTCCTCTATAAAAACAAAAGAAAAGGTTATTTTATTACACCTATTAGTGCTTAACTATGTTTATATGTCAGATAATTAAACTTAAAGCTCGTGGCCAGTGTATGGCTACCAGGCTCATTACCTTATATTTATTAGATCTTGAGTCTTCTAAGCGAGATGTGATAAACCATGTTATATTTATACTTCTATACCATTTTATAAAGCGACAGAGTTTGTTTATTTGTTTGAACGCGCTAATAGCTGTAACTACCAGTTGGAGTTGAATAATTAATAAGTTCTTCAGGAAGATTATAAGGCTTTGTGTCAGCACGCTACTGGCGATGCGAGCAGAGAAGTAAGCAAAGTCGCGGGTGAAATCGCGCCGCAGGAAGCTAGTTATAGCTACTGGGTGGCGCAAAAGTACTGGCACTAAAGAAAATACTTTTTTTTTTTATATATGACATTTTCTGTCATTCTGTTGTTGAAAATTGTGTAGAGAACAAATGTAAAATACACTGAAAATAAACATGGACCGTTTTACTCCCCAAGAACGTGGAATAATTGTGTCAATGTTTTTACGGAATAATTCATCAGTGATAAGAACACAACGTGAATTTCGTCGACGATTTCCCCACCGTCCGGCACCGATTGGTCGCACAATTCGACGCTTTGCCACACGCCTTGAAGCAACTGGCTCAACATTGGATAGACCTAAGTCTGGGAGACCAAGAACAGGCCGTTCAGCTGAAAATATCGATGCTGTGCGCGAAGATGTGGAAGAGTGTCCAGAAACATCAACGAGGCGACGTGCCACGCAATTGGGCATTTCCAGACGGACCCTGCAGCGTATTTTGGTGAAAGACTTAAAGATGTTCCCGTATAAAACTCAAATGACTCATCAGCTGCTGCCTGCTGACCACCGAGCTCGTCTAGATTACTGCCAGCGCGTCATAAACCTCAACCTTGAAGAGGATGATTTTCCTTCAAAATTGGTTATGAGTGACGAAGCGCATTTCCATCTCTCAGGGCATGTCAATAAGCAGAATACTCGGTTCTGGGGCACTGATAATCCGCGCATTATTCAAGAAACACCTCTACACCCACTAAAAGTTACTGTATGGTGTGGCATCTGTGTTGACAGAGTGATCGGACCCTATTTTTTCGAAGACGCTGGAGGCAATGCGATTACTGTCACTGGAGAACGCTACAGAACCATGTTACGTGAGTTTTTGATACCCAGTTTGGACGAATTGGGGCTGGAGCACATCTGGTTTCAACAAGACGGCGCTACGGCACACACAGCGCGCGACACTATGGACTTAGTGAGGGACGCTTTTCCAGGCCGAGTTATCTCTCGTTTTGGCGATTTGCCTTGGCCTGCAAGATCACCCGATCTGACCAGTCCAGACTTCTTTCTTTGGGGTTTTTTGAAATCTCGGGTGTATGTGAACAAGCCACAGACTCTCGCAGCTCTAAAAGAAAACATTCGTCAAGAAATAACGAACATATCGCAGGAAGTGTTACGGCAAGTTATGCAAAATGTCATAAATAGGGCTCAAATGTGTATCAACTCTGGAGGTCACCATTTAAAAGACATCATCTTTAAATCCTAATGGTACGAAATTTAATGGCACAAATATACATTTAAAAAAATCTAAATCTAGTTTTCTAATTTAGAAAAAATGTTATAGCTGAACCAAATAGGGTCTTTACTTTTGCGCCACCCGTTATAATGGCCAACACTTACCGGTATCATTATTTACACTACGTCATTTAAAACCCCATATTCCATATAGGCCAAGTAATATATTCCCACTGGTAGGGCAAAAATAAGTAATTATCATAAAAACTTTCGATAAAATGCATTATTTGGTAAGCACTTTCTTTAATAAAACATTATTATTTATTATTTGTGTTCGTGTGTTACATTTTATTACATTTAGTTTCGATTTTTAATGAATATTAGGCAACTACTACTCAATTACTAATAGCCGCCTCTTTTTTTTATCAAATTAAAGTAAGTAAGTTAAACTTAAAGTAAGTAGGTACTGTGATTTAGGAAACTTTCTACTTTTACATTGTCTTCTTTTTTGCATATTCTTAATGCCGGTATGTTTTTGTTTACAGAAAAAACGTGGCTAGGGACTAATATCTCTATCTTCTTTTAGTACACTATCGAAGAAAGAGACACTCGTAATGAGTTAAAAATCACTGTTGACTGTTTGTATTATACCTGACTTAACCTAACTAGCCTTTCTTATGTGGTATAGGTAATATAAGAGACAGAAACCTCATCATGGTTACACCCATATTGGGAAGCAGCCTTCTGAGTCATGACCCAGCTATCAGCATTCCTCTCCAGGTGTTATTAGATACTCTTGGCGATTATTAACTTGATCATTGATAGCCGAATCCACATAACATAATGTCATCTACCTCGTGAGCCAAATCCAGATACTTGAATGGTTTATTTTTTTCACCTTTCACAAGATTGTACATATGGATTTATTTTATATAAGCACGATGAAATTTTTAACACGGAATAAGCAGATGGTAGATGAAACTATTGTGACTTGCATTCCACAAGACTACCTGCCTATTCATAGTAGCTGCTTAGTACAGCCATAAAAAAAGGTTTAAATAAAATGTGCATAAAAATCTTTTTACATTTTTTTTACATTTTTTTGCCTGTATAAAATATGTCGCATGCTTTAAAATATATTAGGCGGAAGAAAAGGATTTCAACATTAAGGTATCGCTGGATGTTTTTGTCTAACCGTACAAAACAGGATATTTTATTAGTGTCCGAAACGTCAGTAAAAACATTTAAAAAAAAATAATTTGTCGATTGGGTCAGTGTCCGAACATTTTGTGTCCGAAACGTCACCCACTCGATTTATCAGCCGATGGCAACACATTCACTATACTCATGTTTATTTACGTTTCCTTTATGATATTTGTAGCAAATTATAAAAATGATGGTTTAGAAAACTTATGTCCAAAAACAGCTTCCGTAACAAAATATACAATTAACGGACGCTAAGAAGTCTCGTGTGTTCATACTAGCAAAATTATCAGAGTAATTAATGCTTAGCACGTCACGACTTTAATTATATGGCAAAGGTGCAAGCCATCTTAGTACCTACATAATATTTAGTCTAGTACTGTAACGCCTATAAAGGCACATATTATAGGGTACCTACACAGGGTACATACTGTAAATCATTTTTTGCTGAAACTTTTGACATATTGTATAACTGACGATGACGTAGTTGTGCCATAACAGGACAATAAATATAGTAAAAGCATTCACCGGAATAACGAGTCATGTATAAAAATTCAAGTATTTTATACCTATTAAGGTTTTTGTTATTACTACTAGTGTAATCTACAACCAATGGCGGACGTCAACATTTCTTCATTTTTACACAACATCTACATGTTTAGGTAATCTATGTATCGAACAGTCCTACTAGCAAAATTCATGGACACAAAGTTAACGACGAAAGAGAAATAACAGTATAAGAAGAAGGTACTCGTAAGTATACATGTATTATGTCTATTTAATATACCTACCTATATCGACAAATTCAATTTTTATTTAGATTCTAAAGTGATAGCCTAGCCGCTGTCAGATTACACATTGCTTTAGAAAACCTTTAGTGCAAAACTCATGGCTGGTTTGAGATCTTTTACATACAAGGATTTGGTCAGTAACTAACGAAGAAATTTTAGTTTTATGTATCATTTCAACAGAAAAGTAACGGACTTTAAATAGCTATTAACAAATCGCTTGCGAGAAGTAAAGCATTTCTCATAAGAGATTTCTCTGCAACGAAATATTATAATATGTATACAGTCTTTCTGCTTGTGAGCAGTAATTATAATCATGGTAAAAAGACGCATTACCATAGAAATAAATCAGTTGTGCAATTAAAAAACTCCGTCAACTGTGCTGCTTGGCTCAACATCTATTGGACCTTTAAAGACAATTTACGAAAAAAAAAAATCAAAGTCATGCAACCTAAAGCCTGGTATGCTAACTGGTAGAAAGATTACTACAAAATTGTGTTAGTCCTTGATATTATATGACCTTAGTAGGCAAATATCGATATTGTTAAGACGAGGGGAATACCAGATAATCAGTTGACATATATTATAATGACATTGATCATACGTACCTATCGCGATAAAAAGATTACGGAGGTATATGCATTGTTTTGCTTAATGACTACCTATCTACGATTCAAATACCTATGAGATATACCTACTTACTATCTTATAGCTAAATTATTAAGAATATGCGCTTCCTCACGATCGATGTGTCCGGTATAGCTATAATATAATTTGCATAGGTAATTAAATTAAAATTATTGATAAAATATATTTGATCGTGGATCATCATTCATCAACCCTAAAAGGTCCTAAATAAACTAGCCTCGCTAAAATGTTATGCTGTGTCACAGGCCTAACTTTATTTGATTAACATGATCGTCGAAGTATGAAATGATTTCAATGCAAACTCATTATATAAGAATAACCTTGCATACATCAAAATCTGCAACCAGGCATAATCAAGTTTAGACCAATGAATATGTAGGTACTACGCTTATGTAAAATTTCTGTTCTTTGTTGCTTACAAACAACGACAAAAAAGTACAAGTCCTACTGTCATATCGCTTCCGCAAAACACATGCATATTATTTTACGTTCTTCGATATTTTAAGGCCGTTGCATATTAGAATTACTATATTATAGTCACTAAGGTTGGAGTACAGTAAGAATGGTAATTAGGAGTTACATTATACCATTTAGATTTCGTGAACCGTATAGTAAAGAACCACCTGAGTTTTTATACAACTTCGGCAGCAAACACGCAGGGTCAACTTGATGATAAGTGTTATCATAACATACAATCACTAATAGGTTTTGTTTGTTTTAGAACTAGTAGCAAAATAGATACTACTAGTTTTAAGTGCAAGATTTCTTTAGATGGTTACAGCGACAAACAAAGTCGTCATACGTAAAATTAAACAAGACAATCGGCGCTTTGTGCTCTGGGAACAATTTGCACTAGCCTATACAATAAGATTTAATTAGCTTAAATTGCTTATTATGTAATTATTATAGTATTAAGTAGCAAATTTATAAATACTGTCACGCTCTGGGAAACGGTTTTGAGCATATAATTACGACATTCTTCATCCTTCAAAAGAAGAACTCCGCACGTGCTTATAACAAGCCAGAGCCAAAATATCTATGAAGTACCTAACATTTGGTAGGCTTTTCTAAAACATTATGTTATTGATTAGCAGGGCAGCATAGAAGACGCAACAAATAGTACGAATAGAATTAACATAGTATCGACTTGTGAAACAATCATCAATCAAATGGGATTCGTTTTAATTAAAAATGGTGACAGACAAGCTAGCGTAAACCTACCCAATAAAAAGTGGTACGATTCATGGTAATACACATATTAGCGTATAAAAAACCGGTAATACACATAAATGGTTAATGGGGACTCGCACACCGGAAGGTTCCGTACAAACTTGTAGACAATTTAAATATCGTGAACAGTCATCTATACATCTATACATATAATAAAAATGTAACCGATCGCTGTCTGTACATGGAAGATATATGAGAAAAAATATTATTGGGACCTTTATCAACGCAAATAGAACCCAAAACGATGATTGTTACAATTTTTGTCTGTTTGTCTGTTTGTCTGTGCGTTTGTTCACGCTAATCTCAGAATCGGCTTATCCGATTAAGATATGGTTTTCACTAATACATTGTGGTAAGCTTCACTTAATATTTAGTGTTTGTTTCATGTCAATCGGTTCATAAATTAAAAAGTTATGCCAATTTAAAGAATCACGTCGAACATTTGTTAATTTACTAGGAAACCTGATAGAAACAGAGACTTTAACAGGTTACGGAATAGCTGATAGCGTTTTTATTTTGCGCGATTTCTCTCATTCTAAACAATCTTCCGTTTAGTTTTAAATGAGTCCAGTTTCCAGTGAGCCTATATTTCGCGATGACAATTAATAAAGCCCAAGGTCAGACACAACTAAAGGTTGTGGGTGTGGATCTAAGTATTAGCTGTATTTCGCATGGTCAGCTTTATGTGGCTCTATCACGTGTTAGCAGCCTGTATGCTTTGATCCCCGAAGGCTATACGTCTAATCCATACATCCATACACCCATACATATTATATAAGGCTTTGTCCTGACTGACTGACTGACTAACAGACAACGCACAGCCTATACTGCTGGTCGTAGTGACTTGAAATTTGGAGGGTGTGTTTGTCTAAATGTCTAGAGGTTGTACTAAGAATGGGATTTTAAAATTTAATTCCTAAGTGTGTGAAAAGGGATGAAAACGATGTATGAATCTTTTTCATTTTTTAACTTACAGTTGAAGTTTTGTTTTGGAATACTTCTATTTAAGTAAAAAATATGCTTATAATTTTATTTTAACAGGGGTGGATTTAGAGGGGTAAAATTAGGGATGAAATATTCTATACAAAGATCTTTAGCTTTGAAAGCTAGCGACTTGAGATTTGCAGGGAGGGGGAGGGAGGGAAAGGAGGGAGGAAAAGGAGGAATTGTGGGGAAGGAGGAATGGAGGGGAAAGTGAGAGGGAAGTGATAAGAAAGTAAGAGGAAAGTGATGGGAAAGTGAGTGAGAAGTGAAGAGGAAGTGTGGGGGAAATGCGGGAGAAGTGAGGGGAAAGTCATGGAAAAGTCAGGGGGAAGTCAGGAGAAAGCCAGGGAGAAGTGAGGGGGAATTGGGGGGAATGTTAGAGAAAAGTGAGAGGAAAGTGAGGGGAAGTGAGAGAAAAGTGACGGAGAAGTGACGGGGAAGTGAGGGGGAAGTGAGGGAGAAGTGAGAGGGAAGTGAGGGGGCAGTGAGGGAGGTAGTGAGGGGAAAGTGAGAGAGAAGTGAGAGGGAAGTGAGGGAAAGTGAGGGGGAAGTGAGAGGAAAATGAGAGGGAAGTGAGGGAGACGGGAGAGGAAGGAAGGAGGAAGGGACGAGGAAAGAAAGGAGTTGCTGAATGGTGGAAAAGGGAGGGGAAGGTATAGGAAGCGATAGGAAGGTAGAGGAAAGGCGGAAAAGGAAGGAGAAGTAAGGGGGAAGAGAGGAGAAAACGAGGAGGCAAGGAAGAGGGAAGAGGAGGAAAGGGCAAGAGATGCTGAAGAAGGGGCAAGGGATGCTGAAGGATGTGAAGAGGAGAAGGGGGAGGGGAGGAGAGGGAGGGGAAAGTTATTGTAGTGATAATTTGCCTTTGTGTATTGTATAGGCGAGCGAAAGCTATCTATATACATAAAAGCAAAAGGTCACTCACTCACTCATTACGAAATCGCAGAAACAACAAGTGCTAGGAATCTCAAACTTTGCATGGTCGTTCCTATTAGGATATAGGTGCTCACTTAGACGGAATTTTGCGAAATCCATCCCCTAAGGGGGTATTAAGGGATGGCAAAGTTTGTATGAAACTTCTATAGTTTTTATAGTTTAGATATTCTATATATTTTACTAGAAAATACTCTTTTTTTAATATTCAGAAACCACGCTTATTAAGTGGGCAAATAAGAGTCGCAAGTTTGTGTGAAAGTGGTTTGTCAGTTTTAGCGGTAGCGGGTTTAAACTGGATTCGCCATAGATACGGATAATACTGATATTTATTACTGATACAATGTACGATTGCCATAAAATCGGGCACGCAATATTCTCATAGAGGCATCCATCTGAATTTTCACGCGAACGAAGTCGCGGGCAACAGCTAGTATATAATATATCTTTTGCGTCTGTTGTCATATAACTTTATTATATTTTACAATTTCAAGAGGTCGTAGACAATAAATAGATTTTGATATAAATTTCAGCCTAATACCACTATGCGTTACTAGGAAAAGGGTCTTGGAAGACGGGCAGACAGACGGATAACAAAGTGATCCTTTAAAGGTACCGTTTTGTCTCTTTACATATGGAACCCTAAAAAGGGATAAAATGCCGTTGCCGTTTACCATGGCATTTTCTCTCTCGCAATAGATAATTTTTTTTAAATTGGTATTGTTTTATGTGGTTCTCAAAAGTTTAAAACATGTTTTGAATGTACTTGTGAAATAATAGCCACTTATATAAACAATAACATTCCATTATATAACCAGCTGATTGAGCTGTCGCGCGGCAAGTCGCCGATGAAAAACCTACATTTCCTTTCGTTATATCGTTTTACATACTCGTAATTTCACTTTTTAATTAAAGATAATACTTGTTACAAGCGTTAGGTTTTAAAGAAATTTATAAACATATAATTAACTGACACAAAATACTCTGTTTAAATTGCCTGGTCTATCTTCAGATTTTGGAACAGCCTGCTTCAGAATTAAAGGAATTAGTTGTACCTCTGTCGCCTTGTCCCTATTACCAAGTTAACAAAAAGGTGATGGATTTTGAATTTCTACTGCTGTCAATACAACTCTTCTCTTGGGAGCTCCGAAAACTAAAAAATGACTACTCGCCACACTCGCTAATCTTTCTCTCCAGCTAAGAACCCTCTCCCTTTTTATCCAGAACTACTGCTTACTGCTTACCATCAGACAGAGTAGAGTCACTTTGGTAGGCTAATATAAAAAAAAAAAAAAGAAACTTCCAATTGGAAAAAAAACCCAAAAACACAACATTAGTATGAACGACCTGTTTGCCGCGACTCCACGACGATGGCGTATTTTGCGTGTTGGTGGGCGGTGATCACTCGATCCATCCCAGCTTCAACAAACACACATTCTCTTTTACAATAATATGAGAAGAAAATTATAACTAATTGGGTACATATATTTGCGAATTATAACAAAAGACTTTTTATTGATAGATAGTATTTCTTTAAGACAATTCCCGCAAGCATGAAGGAATAGTACAACTTACGCCCAGATTTCTAACAAATTTCTATTTCGTGTAGGAATCCAACCCACAACCCAGTCAAAATTAATTAATATTACAATTCAGAGTAATCTGACCCGTAAGGTAAAACGGTTTCTTCTTTATGCTAGTAATTTCCTGCAACGCATTACACTTAAATTACATCCTATATTTCAGAAACACCATTAGGCGCAAATATCAAGTACTAGTAATAGGCCAGTAACAAGGAACAAGAAACTTTGACATGGCAGATTCATCCTCAGTTATCAAAGAATAGTAAGCTACATAGCTTCGTATAAAATTCGTTAATATATTACCGCCGCGCCACCAGTGGCAGCGTAAAATACTAATATGACAAATATTTTGTATGTACTATAAACACTAGAAGCGCTGTTCATTTTGATTCAGAAATTCTGCTACTAAGATGTAACACACTTTGAACCATGGATATAGCTATAGGTGTGCGTTCCCATTGAGGGACCATATCTGAATTTTAAGCTTTTAAATGCGTCAGCCTTTAGTAAAAGTTCTCAAACGATTGTAAATTCAGTCTTTCATTTGTAAAAGTAGGCACTCAAAAGTTACAAGCGGTCAAAGGTGGTCCCTCAATCGAGGCTGACAGGCATCCATATCTCAAAACCTTGTTGAAATTTACAACTGCTATTAATGACTACTCTTTGTAAAAGATTTGTTACACTACTTTATTAAATATCAGCCTTGTCGGTTCATTATATATAAAAAGAACTAGCATGCAGAAGGTGGTCCCTCAATCGATCACCATAAGTTCACATAAGTGGAGACCACAGTGGAATTTGGAAATTTCGTATGGCTCTAGCGTTAGTAAAATCAATCTCTAGTTTGTAAAAGAAGTCCTTAAAAAGTTACAACAGGTGAAAGGTGGTCCCTCAGTCGAAACGCTTCCCATAAGAAACGATCAATTTACGTAGCATTCGGAAGTCAAATAGCCCATTGCTACTGCTTATCCTTTAGTAAATGTTTTTTACTAAAGATTACATTACTAAACAATATCAAAAAAACCTAAAAATTTTGCTTTAAACAACAATCAAATTCCTGCTAAGAAATCTAGCATCGGGGCGACCACACAGAAGGTTTTTCTTGGGATAAATAAAAATCAATGACCGTTTGCTTGTATAAATTTTAATCATATTTTATTTTACTTAGCTGATAAAAAGAAAAGAAAGAAAAAAATGCACATAATAGTTAATAAAAATTACAATTTGATTTATGTTGAATGTTGTGCTATTTACTAATAATAAAATTATATTATTATGAAGATAATAATTATAATATAAAATTATATTAACTATGTAGATGATATATTTTTTTTATTAGTAACAATCGATTTGTGTAATCGATTATTTCTATTTAAATTATTAATACTCCAAATATTTAAATAAATGAAAATTAACGTTTTTTTATTTATTGTAACAATTGATTTATAAACATTAGATAGTAATAGAGTAATGAGACAAACAATCGAATAAATTATGTAATGTAAGTTAAGCGTTGACCTCTAAAGGCTACGATTTGACCATAGACTAAAATGATTTAAATGTATACAAGCAAACGGTCATTACTTTTTATTTATCCCAAAAAAACCTGCTGTGTGGTCACCCCGATGTTAAATTTCTTAGCAGGAATTTGATTGTTGTTCGAAGCAAATATTGTTGGTTTTTTAGATATTGTTTAATATAGTAATCGTTAATAAAAAATATTTACTAAAGGATAGGCAGTAGCAATGGGCTATTTGATTTACGAACGCTACGTAAATTGATCGTTTCTTATGGGAAGCGTTTCGACCGAGGGACCACCTTTTAACTGTTGTAACTTTTAAAGGGCTTCTTTTACAAACTAAAGATTGAGTTTACAGCCGTTTAAATACTTTTACTAACGCTAGAGCCATACAAAATTTTCAAATTCCACTGTGGTCTCCACTTATGTGAACTTATGGTGATCGATTGAGGGACCACCTTCTGCATGCTAGTTCTTTTTATATAATGAACCGACAAGGCTGATATTTAATAAAGTAGTGTAACAAACCTTTTACTAAGAGTAGTCATTAACAGCAGTTGTAAATTTCAACAAGGTTTTGAGATATGGATGCCTGTCAGCCTCGATTGAGGGACCACCTTTGACCGCTTGTAACTTTTGAGTGCCTACTTTTACAAATGAAAGTCTGAATTTACAATCGTTTGAGAACTTTTACTAAAGGCTGACGCATTTAAAAGCTTAAAATTCAGATATGGTCCCTCAACGGGAACGCACACTAGCTATAGATAGATATATAAAATTTGGCACGTGTTATCATTTTCACATAGCATAGGCATTAATTATTATTTTTCACGTTAAATTGTATAAAATTTTGGTTCAGCTTGGGATGCTCCAATTAAAAATTCTGAAAATTCTCTTTCATCCATCTATCTACATATATATATATAATGTCATGTCATTTGTAGTATACGTAGGTATGCATATTATGGGTTGAGCTTGTACCTCAGTGTTTTACAAATAATCAATATTTTTTGTTTAAAATCTAATAAGTATTTTTGGTTTCATTAACAATGGACATTGGTAGGTTCATATTGAAAAGCATTTAATCAGCGATCAGTATTACCACCGCTAACCCTCCTAAAGATAATTTGCCACAGTAACCACGCTTGGTAGACGATTTGATGATAGCTGTTAGGGCTGCTGGTTATCCGGTATTCTCTTAATCTTACATCAAGTAATTCGAAATATGGGCTTCTATATTCTATATAGGATAGCAATAAAGCTACGAAGGAGGTTTAAATACAAACGTATAAAGCGGAAGAGTTTGTTTGTTTAAACGTGCTACTTCTGGAACTACTAACTAGTCAGATTTGAATAATTGTTTTTGCATTGGATAGCCTAATTCTTGAGGAAGGTTATAGGCTATGTAACATCACGTTACGAGTTATTTAAAGCAGTAACTTAACGCGGGTGACACCGCGCTGCGTAGGTACAGCTAAATACATATTTATTTTTGTAACATCAAGCGACGCTCGATAACACAGGTAAGTACTTAGTGGTACTTACTTATTAGTTCAAAGATATTTCTACATTGTCTTATATTTACAGCTTTATTACACTTGCAGTATAATTTTATAATATAACATAAACGTGTCTTTGACATATGCGCTGATTAGCTAGGTAGTTTCCATTCGCAAATAAAAATGCGTGTGATATAATTAAATAACATACCTAGCTATATTTGACATTTATTAATTAACGATTTGATTTAAGTCTAAATAATATATTAATGAAGTCGAAATGGCCCAGTGGATAAGACACCCGATTCGTAAACACGAGGTAGTGGGTTCGAATCCGGGCAAGTACCAATGTGATTTTTCAAATCATATGTACTTTCTAAATTTATCTTGGACATTTCTGACTGACGGTGAAGGAAAACATCGTGAGGAAACCTGGACTCTCAAAAGTCTGAAATTGCCAATCCGCCTTGAGCAAGCGTGGTGATTAATGCTCATACCTTCTCTATATGAGAAGAGGCCTCTGCCCTGCAGTGGGACAATAAAACAGGCTGGTATTATTATTATATTATAATATATTAATCTGTCTGGCTAAAATATGGTTTGAAATAATTCTTAATCTATATATTATATCTAATACGATTATATTTAAACCTCCTTCGTAGCTTTATTGCTATCTATTGCTAGAATATAGAAGCCCATATTTCGAATTACTTGACGTAAGATTAAGAGAATACCGGATAACCAGCAGCCCTAACAGCTATCATCAAATCGTCTACCAAGCGTGGTTACTGTGGCAAATTATCTTTGGGAGGGTTAGCGGTGGTAATACTGATCGCTGATTAAATGCTTTTCAAAATGAACCTACCAATGTCCATTGTTAATGAAACCAAAAATACTTATTACATTTTAAACAAAAAATATTGATTATTTGTAAAACACTGAGGTCTGTACAGCTCAGCCCATAATATGCATACTTTGCAAACTACATGGTGCTAGTTCGATTAATAGATAATTTTCAAAAAGTTAGATTTCAAAGTCAAAATTATACTCAAACCTTATATGTGGTCAATTGAACTTTATTAATTTATGAACATCATAATAATCAGAATAAGGTTTCAACTTATTATCAGTTAATTTGCTAACTAAAGTCGAATCATGAGAAGGCCACTTATTTTAAACGCCAGATAATCACAATATTGAAAATAAGAAACATTTTGTCATATTATGGAAAAGAACTAGTTATGTACCTATTAATTTCTTGTTTGGTGTCGCAGTCTAGCTTAACGTATGATACGAGTAAGTATTATAGTAGCACAGCACATGATGTATCAATATCAATACCTAGTTTTGAAGGACGATGTACTCGCTCAAAGCTTAGTAACGGTCTTTATTAAGGAATGAGGTCAAGTACGTGTTAGACAGCCAGACACATCAGTGACCGATGACTCGTTTGATAAAGTCGGAGTTCTATCACGAACGGATATCCTCTAACAGCCAAAATAACGTCCAAGCATCTCATTAATATCTCCATGACGTCAATGGATTGCAAACTGCATTTATAACATTGCTACAACTCCGATAGCAAGTTGAACTTTTTAAATGTTGCTCAATAAAAATATTTTAGAGACAAAATTATTCACATTTAATTTTCAGGAATATCAAAATAAAATGTAATTATAAAATGAATTATAATCACGTAACTATTACGTTAAGTACCTCGGTAATTAATTTAAAAACGCCGAAAATATCAATGTCGTAGTCAAAATACGGTCAAGACCACCAGAGGTTATAGTTAGAATACTTGATGCAATATCACACAGTAGCTGCTCTTGTATAAACGAATGAGTGAATCCCACCACAATCTGATTCTTCCATTGATCACGTTCATCGAAGGACAACGTCGCACTGAATAGTAAAACAAGTTTATCCGTCCATCTTCCGCTCAGGTGTTCCATTAATTAAGAGACGATATAAAGATTGTCTTCTCACTCGCACCTCGTATCATTACATTTGATAGATAAGAACAGAACACCAATATTTATTTAAGCACACCTATTCATTCATACACAGCCTTCAATTTCTGCGAATTTTCCGGCAACGCTGGAATTTTTTAACATGAACATTAAAGTAAGAAACAAGGTTTCCACTTACGTAAATAAATCGAAGAATTAATCCTTTTTGACTTGGAAAGTGGGTGGTTGTATTCCGATTGGTTTTAACACAAAAATGTTTATCACAGTTAATTGCAAGTACTGCGGAAATGTTAGATAAATATCACTGTATCGACGAATCGTACGCACCAGTGTGCCGGTACTCTATACGCGCATGCGCAGCGCTCAACGCCGCGACTCTCACTGCTGACGGTAACTGCGAGATCACTTCACTGTAATTTCTTACGACAAAACCTTTAGAGACAGTTAGTATTATTACAATGCCTATTGTCCTAGCGCAGGGGACGTATTTAAGGGTTTCAAATTACAATAGTAGATAGGGCGGTATATTATATGATTAACACATTTTTTGCCATAGTAATAATTTTTACCAAAACTGTATTGTCACCTTTTTCACAGAGCAACCATAAGTTTCGAACTTAACACTTCTGTATTTCTTAGGTAGGTATATTGTGTTAAATTAAGCGGCATTTTAGCTGGCTATCATAATTATTAAAACACAAATTAGACAATCCTTTAATCCTATTAATAATAGATATACCTTCGACTGGAAAATCAAACGGCAGTGTGAAACCCCACACACACACACACACACAAAATCTATGATCCGCCCCTTATTTTTAGCGTCATTAGACCAGACGTTCGATTTTGATATGTTATCTTTTAAAACTACGACATTTTTTAACAAAACAATAACATTGTTAGAATATGAATCATAAATGTGATTTATTCATTGCCGTTACTTACCTCTGTCTTGTGTTTGACTAGCTGTATCTTTTATTTTTCTTAGAATAATCGTCTGCTGAATCATCAGTATTTAAATCTATCAACTGAGTACATAAGCGATGTGTAAACGTTGAAATTCACAATAGAACAAAAACAAAAACAAGGAATACCACGTGGTACTTTCCAGCCACAGACGGTTGCGTTGCGTTTATCACTTATTTACATTTAAGGAATATTATAAGATAATGCCGGTAATCAAACAAAAAATATATTGAAAATATTTGTAACATAATTTAAAATTTAAATAATACCTACCTACGTACTTAGTAGTTGGCACCAACATTTTAGATAAACGTGATTAAAGCTCAGAAAGTCGAAGAGTGACTATTGAAATGCCGGAGACTTGGCCAAAAAGCTGAGCTTAGAGGTTGATGTTTTTAATAGTAACATGTATAAATTAAATTTTAATTATTTAAAATCTTTTACACACAATCTATTGGACAAAAGCATTTTGTATTTATTTTTTAAGGTTTCTTACATTTCAGCGACCGTGACCGTAAGTAGACTGGTTACCACGTGATCGTGGTCGGTGATAATTCAACCAAAACGACTGGTAAGTAAAGTGTACCTACTTATTGAAATGTTAAGAAATTCATTCAGTGATTATTGCACTACAATTGTGTGCAAATAAGTCCAAAATCTATTTGTTAGAATTCAGAAATAAGGTTGAAAAAGATAAATCGATTAATAATAGGGAATAAAAAAAAAATTGTGTGATATTGTGAATAGTTACATTAACTGCCTGTTTGCTCCTCGCGAGAGTTAAAACAGGCATCGCCTACCGTTAGGTACATCGAATTCATGATGTATGACCAACAAATATTCAAAGTCTGGATATTCTTCGTGTGTGTGAGACTGTGACACAGAAATACATAGCTCCTAGTAGGGAAAAATAGTCATAAATCGTTCATCTAGTTAGCAACTGCTTCCAATTCTTATCAATCCTTCCATTCAATATTTTGCGAAAAGAGTATGTAGGTAATAAGTTATTAAACGTAATCTACACATTTAATATCGTTGCTTACCGATTTCCACATAATAAATTAAATACAAAACTTTGATTTCAACAAACAAATTTATAACGAAATCATGAATTAATTATTAGATTAGTTTTATGTAATTGAAGATATCGTGCAAGATATCTACTGTGGTATCATTTGCTTATAAATTAAGAGAATTATACAGAGATCTCAGGTGACAGTGGCCATGGAGGCTATATACCGGCACAGTAAGGCTTGTTCTCTGAAGCTACTTGCACAACTTTATCTTGTAGTCACAGCTAGCTAATGTAAAATTTAAAAGTCCTGCACAACAATTCTGATACATAAATCTACAACAAATGTATTTGAAGAGTTTGCTCGACCAAATGCTACTTTACAGAATTTGAGGCTCGTCTCTAAATCAATTAATATTGATTTAAGAACTTCAATATAGACTTGGTTTTCCTCAAGCGCGAAGAAACCTGTTCCCACAAAAATAAACCGATTTTCCGCGTCGGACATCATTTGATTTTTTTTTTCAAATAAAATAAACCTGTTTTTACCTAGAGCATAGAAGAAATACATATCAAGACAAGTCCTGATAAAATGTCCGGTCTGGTGACTCTCATCACAGTGGATATTTGAAAACATTAAAGCCCCTTTCGAGTTTACAACACGATATTCTAGTTTAAATACATGTGCTTAACATCAAACAAGTTTTAACAGTAAACGTCAATTAATAAAAAATATTAACGTAACCATATAATGTAGATGAAGTTATAAAGGTTATAAAACATATTTATAAGAGCTTACGCTTTGCAGAGAGGTGGTAGGCAGAAGCTGAGGTATCTAAAAATATTTTATTCGTATATGTATGAAGTGATATAGGGCAATCTTAGGGTCATTATGTTTTGACAAAAAAAAACACTTAAGTGAGGCAAGGCAACACTTTTACGTGAACAGCGAAAATTTTATGAATCTAAACAAATTCCTAACATATTATATAAATAAGTATTATGAATCATTATATCAGAGCATTTATTATCCCACTGCAGGGAAAGGCCTCTTCTCTAATAAAAAATTAAGCAATTGATATGGTGAGCAGATCAGATATGTACAATTAATGTCTGTGTCTTTAAAATACTGGATCCAAAAAAAATTACTCAAATATCAGATAAACCATGCAAGCGCGCAACCCTAGGCAAACACTAGTTTAAGATCAAATAAAAGAACTATAAAATCAAACTTGGGTTACATTGAATTACGAAACATTGTTTATTGTTACTCAAACAATTATTTATAAGAATAAAAGTGGCCTACTTTCTTATTACCGGAACAGGAAATACTTTTGTCTACTCATTTTTTAAGAATAAGATTATTTATGCTCGTGATCAGATTATATTATGTTCGTATTTTACGAGAAGGTATTATGAAATACTTTCCAAAATAAATAAATTTACATGTAGATATTTATTATTTTTACCGACTTCAAAAAAAGGAGGAGGTTTCTCAATTCGATTGTATATATATTTTTTTTTTATGTGTGTACGCGGATAACTTCGTCGTTTATGAACCGATTTCGATGTTACTGTTTTTGTTGGAAAGTAGATATCCCAAGTGTGGTACCATGATAAGGAAACCAGGATCTGATGATGGCATCCTAGGAAAATCGAGGGGAACTTTTGAAAATCATACTGGCGACTAGTGCATTTGTTATTTTTTTCTTTAAGTATTTTAAGGCACTACTATTTACTGAAGGTTTGGAGTCGATCTGATGATGCAGCCGAAAGACAGTCGAGGGAACTCGACAACGATTTACAGCAATTACTTAGTGTTTGGACTTAATTCATTTCTAATGATGAGAACTTTGAACCCACTTAATATGGGTTATAAGTACCATTACAGATGACCATAGACAGTCGAAGGAATTCTTTAACAGCAGTCATGTCGGGCTACTTCATACGGTTCAATATTCTAAAATGTTTAGTTTGTACAAAAATAATACCTAAGCAAGATTTAGGTCTACCCATCACTGAAAAGCGTAAAATAAAATAATTTTAGACAAAAATAAACCTAGCCAAGCAAATACTATAAGAACCTTACTTACTAAAATAGCAAATTAAGATTGATAATACCTAAAGGTACCTAGTTATTGTTTAACTTAGCACCAACTTCAAAATTATAAAATATTTATTTAATCATTTCTGATTAACTATATCAAAATACGAATTACTTTCTGCTAAGTAAACTTTATTCAACTTTTTAGTTTCCTTTCCGTTTCAAGTCGGTTTATTTTTGTTTAAAATTATTTTATTTTATTTCCGATAAAGTAGATGAAGTCTTTCGTGAAATTGTCTAGGTAGGTACCTACCTCGAATCGAGGTGGATATTATTAGCAGATGGACTGCCTGCTTGTGTGTCCTTCTCTGGCAAATTAGAATAATAATAAAAGAAAGTATTCCATGTTTAGTGACGTTATTAACTAAATTCTTCGAACTCGTTAATACCTAATTTGGATTAAGTAATTATATACTTATTTCTTAAAAATCTCTAATTACCTGCTAAAGATAAGTAATATCGTATTGTGACAAATGATTAATAGGTATACATTAGTTGTATTATTTAATATATGTAACAAATTACATTAAGCTTTCCTCGTATCTAATAAAGCGACTCCCACATAATAGATAATTAATATAATTGATCTTACAGAAAATACTACAAATAGGCGCCAGGAAGAGACTACGACACCGCCCACTAGCGAAATTGAAACACAATCAATCAAACGATTGTTGGCAGTCAAACTGCGATGGCCTATACGCCTACCAATAGAATAATGTGATTTCTCTTCCTAATTGGATCAGTCCGTCTGCTGGAGGGCTGCTATTTAAGATCACAACCTCACTGATACTACTGAGGTAGTATTATAGTTCAGTGCTTCCTATTGAATAGGGATATACTATGAGTGACGGTTCCTCTGCTCTTCTTGTAAGGGATTCTCGGTATAGATAACAAAAATGTAATAACACGGCTCTCGGGAACATATAATAAAGTTTATTGAAGATTGTTAACATATTTCAGTAAAATCACAAATCGGTCAGGCCATAGCCTTCGATTAAGAAGAAAAGAATATGAGTATGACCGCACGAGACCAATCTATACTATTATATAAAGAGTAAGAGTTCGTTTGTTTGTTTGTTTAAACGCTAATCTGTGGCAGTCAGAATTGAAAAATTATTGCGTATGATAGCAAAATTCTCGAGGAAAGATAATAGGCTATGTAACATTACGCTAATAGCGACGGGAGGGGAGTAGTAAGCAAAGACGCGGTTGAAACCGCGCCGCGAAAAGTGTTACATAATACCGTCTTTCCTTTTATTTTTTTTTTGATTTGATTATGAGACACATTAACAAAATCTCACTGTTTTTTATTCCTTTTTTATGCTATTCACAAACGGAGAATCGGCAATACGAAAGCATGCCTCTAGGACTACAACTGGGTTCGTTCCTGAGAGCCCCGGTTCCTGAGGCACCCGTTCCGGAGGGACCCAAATACTATAAATATAATTAAAATAGATTTTTATTATTTTCAACTTGAAGAGTCAAAAAAAAGCGCAAAAATATGTGTATGTGTTTAAGACGAAAGTAATTAGTAGTAGTAGTAAAGTCGAATCATAGTTTTCATTGAATCAGTTTAAATAAATACTCGATATTATAAGTACATTTTTATGAAATACAAAAGTAAATGTAATGGTAAGGAAAACAGAACATAAAAAAATAATTTAAAATTACTAATTTCTAAAAGTAAGACACTCACACTTTTAGATTTAATTGTCATATTCTATCGAGAGTCGGTTTTTTGATTTTCCGCGTACCCAAGATGAGTTATTGTGATTATAATTATAACCTGTGATTACTCCAGAAGAGTCTAAGTATTTAATTATAATATTTGCCTTAACTAAAGTTGTGTTTTAATTTTTCCTAATCCTTAAACATAAATATTATTTTTTTAGCAAATTATCAAACTTTATTAAACATCTGCGGACGGTACTTTTTAGGTAAACTACTAGTTAATTACATTTATTAAGATAAAAATGAATCGGGGTCCCTCCGGAACGGGTGCCTCAGGAACCGGGGTCCTCAGGAACGAACCCCTACAACTAGGGCCTAAGTCTGCTATCACAATAGTGTCAGAATGGTCGATCATTGATCTCTTATTGGTTGATTTTGACAAGTTTAAACCAATAAGAGATTAACGGTCGAACATTCTGACACTATTATGATAGCAGACTCAGGCCCCTGAACTGTGCATACGCTACGGTATTGTCTTACCACTAAGGCAATACTATCTTGCTTCAACCTTTTTGTTTGTATATATGCAGAAGCAAACATCAACTGCAAAAATGTATAGTTAGGATGATTGTGCAAAAAGTGCTTCGATTTTTCACAGTAGACTTTAAATTAAACTTCAAAGCATATATTGATAAATAATCTTATCATAAAAAATTTACAATTACTATTTTAATTGGTTTGAAACATAGAATTCCAAAACAGCCAAATTAATAAATATTTGTTTTTAAGTTTAAAATGGACATTGCTCGCATATTACGAGTTTAAAGGAAAACATAGTTAGTACTTGTTGATGTTGAGAACTTTTTTTATTTATTTACTATTTATAAGACACCAAACTTACAAATATGTTATAGATTTCACAATACAATACATAGTACAATAGGGCGGACTTATCGCTAAAAGCGATTTCTGCCAGGCAATTTTTAGATGGAAATATGTGTACAGGAATATAGCGATAGTTGTTGGCGTACCTATTTGTAAATATTTATATAAAAAAAAAGAACAACGCTCCTAGTATTTACTCTGAGAACAAAATTTTGACATCCGAAATATTTTTTACCTGTGTTTTGGAAAAACGCACACAGTGACTCATTGATTGCACTTGTCAACCCTTGTAAATAGTAGCACGGTAGTTTACAGTAGTAGATCCATGCTGGTTTCAGCATGAATGGGCCGGATCGTCCGGGGAAGTACTACCCTCTCATAGAACATCGACGTAAGAGTATTAGTATCCGTACTACTGCGTTTTGTTCGGTGAGTGAGAGCGCCGGAGGCCCAATTTCCCCCCTGTCCTCTTTCCTCACCTTCCTCTTTCCCTTACCCTAACCCCATCCCCAGCTGCCATAGTGGAGGCTACTATACCAGCAGTTTAAGACGATGGTATGGTGGCCACCACTGACTATTTACCATCAGACGGGGTGGAGTCACTTTGGTAGGCTAATATAAAAAAAAGTTAATATTTATGTTATCTCATTAAGGAGAAGCCTGTGTTTTTAATCTTTCCTTCCTTTTCAAATCGAAATATAATACCAAAGATACGTTTTAAGCTCAAAGTTTTAAGTGAAAAATGTGTTATAATATAATCATTGAAATACAAAAACCCCTGTATATCAATGAGTATAATACTACATTTTAATATTGATAAGTACAAGATCATTTCTCGGTATAAGCAGGCAATCAAGTAAATAATTATTAAAAAGAAATTATTAAAAATATTTAGTTAGCTAAATATTTTTAATAATTTCTTTTTAATAATTATTATGAACCTTAATGATTTCTTGATTATTTTATTTCTATTATAAACTATAGAGTCGGAACAAGGCCAGAGTTGTCTTAACTTTTATGTCGGCATTACTTAGTTTGAATAAAAGCCAACGACTTAGTCGGTAAACGTAAAGTGACCTGAAAAAGGTTGCGGGTGTAGACTGGATAGATTATTTACGTAAAAATGTAGTTTATACTAAATCTGAATATAACATAAATTACTAATTAGCTTTCATTTGTCAGTGACTCATTGCGCTGTTATGTGGTGTCACGTAGCAATCGGAATATGAGACTTCGTTCAAAAGTCTACTTTGTGAAGGTTGTCTGCGATGACTCACACCGGGAATGAAATAAAGAAGTACCTAAGTATCGAATACTTTCCGTTAGCGGGAATTCTATTAAATTTACAGACATGGGTAAGTTAAAGACATTGGCTTTTTCATTTTAATATGCTGCTAATTTAATTGTCTCAAACTATAGACTAATAATACTCACGGTCTAGGATTTCAATGTATCTACATAAATCAATGTTAAGCATGTCTAAAATCAAATATTATGTCCCAAATTTAGACTTCATCTGTCTTTGCTAAATCTTCGGCCTATTGCTTATTTATATTTATAACATACCTAAGTATTTAAAAAGATTAAATTTGTTTCAAAACAACTTTAGAACAGGATTAAAAAGTTTTTAAGTGCTTTGGCACAAAACTAGTAAGTAGATATCTATTGACCAGGCGCGGCGTGCCCGCTTGTCAGCAAATGAAGAATATCTCCACATCTCTACTAATAATTAAATAAAATTAAAATATCAAAGATAATGACACAAGGAGAAATTAATAAGGTGGTATTTGACAAGACTATGAGGTAACTGAAAATATGTTAATGTATGATATTGTGAGCTAACTTTTTGCACATGCACTCAAACATAGTTTAAAGAATGTTATGTAGTACTCGTTTGTATGGAGCCGGCTTCCCACAGCACAGGGGTAAGTACCTAATGTGGGAAACAACGAGGCAATTTTGTACCACAAGCAAGATAGTTATAAACATACTTTTCATTTTTCATACTCTTCAATATTGGTTTAATTTACTAATTGTCCGGCTTTTTTAATCGAGTCTATGGAACTCAACATCATTTGTCAACTAAATAGGCATCTACGATTACAACAATATTTGCACGTAAACGCTGTACCAATTAGTCTAAAACCTGCCGGAAGATTTTATTGCTTTTATCTTGTTATCAAAGATTACAAATTCAAACAAACTGCATGTTACAACAACAATGTATATTCATACCGAAATTACTTAATACCTAAGCGAATTACTAAACCACTTAATGACGAATCGCAAATTCTCTGAAATTTTATAGCATACAGAGAATGCGGAAAATAAAAAATTACACAAAAAGACACGGATGGTTTCATAAGATAAACAAAGTATTGTGTATTCGATCTAAATTAGAATAACTACGCTCTTGAATTTAACAACGCTTCAGGAACAAATTGACTTGTGGAAAGTTCTGTACCTTTTTCCTTGTATTTTTTCTATACTTACCTATATTCTAAAAATAAAGGAAAACAGACATTACCTTCGTGGAAAGTGAAACACAATGACGCAGTTTGAATGAACTCATAATTTATCTTTGTCATAGCTTTATCACCCTCCAATTAGTTGAATCAAATAAAGGATGTACTTACATAAACTTGATAATTCAATAATGCATTGTTCAATCATACATTTTTATTCCACTTTTGTATTTTTATCGAGTTAGAAGTAGAGATATCCTTTATATTTAGTTTGATCATGAATTAATTAATATGTGTATTAAAATTTACAGACAGCCACAAACATATTGGACCGCTTAAATGGGTAAACATAATAATTTAAAATATCACTTGCACTGCACGTTGCTGTGTTACTACTGCAGTCCAGCCGTTTTATTGCTATGCGTTTGAAGGCTGTTTAGTTGTGAAAATAAATAATATCTACTAACTCCATTCCACAACTAAATATTTACTAAAAACAAAAGACAGTGCATAGTTTAAATGAGGTAGTTTTTATGTATGATTTGCATGGTCTAGTTTCAGTAAATATAAGCGTGAAATTATATTGAAATACTAGCGTGGTTTTCAGCGTCTAGAAACGTGAGAAAAATCAAAAATGATACTCGCTACATTATGTTTATGTTTACATCTCTTTACAATACAATCTTAGCCTAAAATTATCATAAATAATATTTTGTATAAAATACATAGCATAGTTAAAACCTGGCCGTCCGTGCACGATTTGATGTAGGTAAATAGCTGAGAACGACTTGATGAAGAAAATATTACTAAAGAGCAAAATTTGCACTGAACTATGTCCAGCAGTGAGCTGGACATAGTTCAGTGCTGGAATTTTATTAAATAATAATTAAAACTTCTGTTGTTAGTTAAAAAAATATCTAATTGTAATAATTCGCTGTAAATTGTAATTAAATGGGTAGGTACCATTTTACCATCAACGTATCTAGGTAATAATGTTAGTTAGATTCCAATGTCCAAAATGCTCTGACCTATTAGAAAAGGCCAGTCGCCTACTAACCTCAAATTGCTGGTACGTGGTTTACACATTATTAGACACACAAATGATGTTACTTTGTTGAACGATCATCAATGTTACACATCTGGTAAACACAAGATGAACCGTTATCTAAGAGATTATATTGGTTGTAGGGAGACTAGTATCTGTGCCCTACTTTCACGTCACCAACGCGTGCGTCCGATGTTGAAAGCTATGACGAAAGTTCAACTATATCGATGCGATGTAAACATGTCCGAACAACTATGACTTGCCATGGTTTTTTGCGGGCAAGTGACCTAAAGACATTATTAAAGCAATAACGAAACCATGTTGAATATCTCACAAAACTGGAAAATATTCTGAGCTACTTTCAAAGACCCTTCTTTTTAAAGTGCATCTTTCAATTTGGAGATGACGATAATGATTCTAAAAATTTTAAGCCGTTAATATATGTTCTACTATACGACACCTTTTTTGACGTCCAACAATGCATTTCTATCAAAACACCGCGAATGTTTTTGTAGGCCAATATTAAATTTTGCTAAATATAACAATGTAATACAATAAAGCAATTGTGGACGTCAAATCAATATTGCTAACAAAAAGTATTGAAATATGTTGCTGAGTAACACCACATTGGTTACGTAGTCAATGTTTTCACGATATGGCACATTAGTAACGGTATTAAAACCAATTACTTACTCGATTGTTATTGTAAGCTGCTACAATTGAAATTCAATAACAAATGTAGGTTTTTATGGCGTGCGGTGGCTAGAATAACTTAACATATGATAAATTAGCTGTTTTCCGCAACTTAGCTCGTGTGAATGTCGGTTATATCTATGTTTATACATTGTCATTTTTCATACAAACTTTCATCCCCTATTTCAACCCCTTTAATCAATTTTTCTGCGATAAAAGATAGACATATATATAGATGATAGCCTATGTTGTTCCCCGAGATCTAATCTATCTCTATACTAAATTTCATCAAAATCGATTTAGATTAGATCAATTCAGACAGACAGACAGATAGACATAGTTACTTTCGCTTTTATAATATTAGTATGGAAGTATAGATAAGTTAGGTTCATTACATTTCTTTCTTATCACTATAACACATGTCTCTACTACAGTAACATTTCAATTTTGCGTTATACTCAATTAATCATTCCGTATCACCACAGCTGTAGTCTTTTCTTCTATATTCTTTATTTTATAGTCTAGGTTTCCTCACGATGTTTTATTCACCGTATCATTTGTACACATTTGTACCGAAATTGCGTTATGCATTACCAAATTAAATATCACATCATGATAGAACCTGAAGACGTGTAGACGCCATTTTCATGGAGTAGTCCAGAACGTAGACTGTTTCAAGGCAAGAGTTTGCCACTTGGCTGGCGAGTATGTATTCACAGTTAGGTGACCTTGATTATGTAGTTAATTCTACTGTCTATTTTTAGTATCACTTTTGTCTCCTCGAACGATAGCCCTAGGAAGAGAAGATGATTATATGTATATTCTAGGCAAGCAAAGAACGTTTAATAATAATAACACAACAAATGCACAGCGAGCGCTATCTAGACCCAAAGTAAGCGTAGGTACGATAAGTCTGTAGTTCTAGAATGTGGATAAAGATACTAGTAACTTACTAATAGTATCAAGTAGGTACTTATGTAATTTTAATTCAACATACACGTACGAAAGTATATTGGCGCAGTTAATGCTGTTTCAAATAGATATCGAGACATATAATAAAATTCAAACAGTAAAACTTACAAACATAATATAGATAAAATTTTATATTGGCAAAAAAATTTCTAGCTTGAATAACTTTCTGACTGAAAAATATAGACCAGGCCGAGGCCATATCAATACTACCTGGATTAGTGGTCTGACCTGGTGAAGATGGGATATAAATGCCTAATATTCATCGTTATGAGTAGGTATACAGCATTGATTGAATGGAGGCCATGAAGGGGCGGGCTTATGGCCGCAGTGGGAAATTATAGGCTAACAGTGATTCCATTAAAAGAAATAGTACCTTCAACAAGGTTAACAAGGCAATAAATTTTCATAAAATTTGGTTAGTTTAATTACTCACCATTGTGTCTTTATCCAAACCGTTTTATACTTACCACTTTTCTTTTGGACGGTACTATTAGATACTAGTTTTCTTTCGTTGTAGGTATTACGAAAGAAAACTTGACAAGACAACATGGAAGAGGCTTATCATGAATTTCAATCATGAAAGATCGCTATAGCGATTTCTGAAATAGGTATATACTATAGTTCTGACGTTGAAAAATCAGAAAAGAACATACTAGAATAGCATATGTGAAACAAAAAAGTCATTAAACAATAGTGTCGTTTATTTTTAACCGCAAAGTGTATAAAACAATATAATATGTTAATTGGTTCATAAATAACAAATAACATCGTAAAATGTAATGATATGTGCAGATTATTATCAATTTTCAATGAAGTTTGTTATCAAAGCATAGCGTTAGGTGACGCGCGACAGTCGTACCAGGCACGGTTACTTACAGACGGTAACGTAGCCGAGTCAATCATACAGAAAACTTCTATAAATCGTTCAACATTAATTCATTGTCATAACCGTGCTATTTAATATATTAATCAGCCTGTTTAAGAAATACTGGACACCAGCGTGATTGCCTCAGCATTTATATTTTCTTATAAGGTATATCGATAAGAACTGATCCGAAAGACATTCACAATCACAACTGTCTATACACCTGCCCTAAAAAAATCATTTGAAGTTTTTGTTGACATCACCAAGTTGCGCGTTATACAGGCAGATTGGCATTAGTGGTGGTGACAGCCTTAGCACAGGACGTTTTTCTAGCATCATTCTTTCTGCCTTCTGACACTTCTTGTAATAGTTTGACCGCGCCGATTCGGTTAACTGCACTAGTTAAGTATATATTATAGGTAGGTTGTATATACTTCGCTAATCGACTGTGCGATCGTCTCTTCTGGACGAAGACGCTAATATTTTGACTACATACATATCCGCAGGCGCATACCATATACTTGCTACATGACATGAAGTGGCCGCTTGTTTGTCATCACTACTTGTGCTCGCATCTATACATATAATAAAAATGTAACCGATCGCTGTCTGTACATGGAAGATATATGAGAAAAAAAACTATGTGGCTCTATCAAACGTCTAATCCATACATCCATACACCCATACATATTATATATGGCTTTGTCCTGACTGACTGACTGACTAACAGACAACGCACAGCCTAAACTGCTGGTCGTAGTGACTTAAAATTTGGAGGGTGTGTTTGTCTAAATGTCTAGAGGTTGTACTAAGAAAGGGTTTTTTAAAATTTAATTCGTAAAAGTGATGAAAACGATTGTATGAATCTTCTTAATTTTTTAACTTACAGTTTTGAAATTTTGTTTCGGAATACTTCTATTTAAATAAAAAATATCCTTATAATTTTTATTTTAGCAGGGGTGGATTTAGAGGGGTGAAATTTTTGGTGCTTTTGAAGCTAGCGACTTGAAATTTGCAGGGAGGGGGAGGGAGGGAAAGGAGGAATTGAGGGGAAGGAGGAAGGGAGGGGAAAGTGAGAGGGATGTGATGGAGAAGTGAGAGGAAAGTGATGGGGAAGTGAAAAGGAAGTGAGGGGAAAGTCAGGGAGAAGTCAGTAGGAAGTCAGGGGAAAGCCACGGAGAAGTGAGAGAGAAGTGAGGGGAAAGTTAGGGGAATGTTAGAGGAAAGTGAGCGGAAAGTGAGGGGAAGTGAGGGGAAAGTGACTGAGAAGTGACGGGGAAGTGAAGGGAAAGTGAGGGGGAAGTGAGGGGGGAGTGAGGAGTAGTGAGGGGAAAGTGAGAGGGAAGTAAGTAGGGGAGTGTTGGGGAAGTGCGGGGAGTGAGGGGAAAGTGAGGGATGAACGAGGGAAAGTGAGAGGAAAGTGATGGGGTAGTGAGGGAGACGGGAGAGGAAGGGAGGAGGAAGGGACGAGGAAAGAAAGGAGTTCTCGAATGGTGGAAAAAGGGAGGGGAAGGGATAGGAAGCGATAGGAAGGGAGAGGAAGGGAGAGGAAAAGAAGTAAAGGAAGGAGAAGGAAGGGGGGAGAGAAGGGAAAGCGAGGAGGCAAGGTAGAGGGAAGTGAAGGAAAGGGCAAGAGATGCTGGAGGAGGAGCAAGGGATGCTGCAGGAGGTGAAGAGGAGAAGGGGGAGGGGAGGAGAGGAAGGAGAAACTGTGGAGAGTGGAGAAAAAGGGCGATAGGGAAGAAGGGGAAAGGGAAAGTTATTGTAGTGAAAATTTGCCTTTGTGTATTGTATATTGTTTTACGAGGGATATCTTTAGGTAGGTGAAAGAGGATTAGTATGAATGGGAGATTTAAAATAGTATGAAAAACAGTATTTAAACAATATAAAAATGTCTATTAAAAAAACGATATTCACGCGAGCGAAGCCGCTATCTATCTATATAAATAAAAGCAAAAGGTCACTCCACTCACTCATCACGAAATCTCAGAAACTACAAGTGCTATGAATCTCAAACTTTGCATGGTCGTTCCTATTAGGATATAGGTGCTCACTTAGACGGAATTTTGCGAAATCCATCCCCTAAGGGGGTATAAAGGGGTGGCAAAGTTTGTATGAAACTTCTATAGTTTTTATAGTAGGATTACCAAATTACTAGATAATACACTTTTTTTAATATTCAGAAACCACCCTTATTAAGTGGGCAAATAAGAGTCGCCGGTTTGTGTGAAAGTGGTTTGTCAGTTTTAGCTGTAGTGGGTTTAAACTGGATTCGCCATAGAGACGGATAATACTGATATTTATTACTGATACAATGTACGATTGCCGTAAAATCAGGCATGCAATATTCTCATAGAGGCACCCATATGAATTTTCACGCGAACGAAGTCGCGGGCAACAGCTAGTTAGCAATAAAAACATGAATTTTATACTGACAATAAAGTTTTTGTAGACTATGTGTCTACAAAAACTTTATAATAAGAATCAATTTACAACGTTAATCATGAAAAAATCATACACGTGCTCGCCATCTATCTTCGTAACTCGTACTTGACACGTGTGATTTCAAGTATTCTCATTATTTACACTACTGTCACGTATGTTCAATAGTATCACGTCGGCGGTTACTGCTTCATCGATAGAATTTATGATATCCACCAGCATCCAGCTGCTGGAAGTAAGATTAAGAAAGATAGGGTCACAACTCACAGTGAAATAGAGCTAGAAAACTGTTTTTATTCATTTTGCGTTTTCATGTAGATTACGGTAAACGCTTAGCATCAGGCGTGCTGTATGCCTTATTAACACTTTTTTGAAAGAAAGTAGGTGTATAAGAAAACTTTAAGAACGAGATTTCACTCGACTAAAGAGGTATCCACTACCACATTCCACAGTCATATGAGGACCTTAGCTACACTATTTACGAAGCGTAGTATGTGCGTAGTATACCTATAGTAGTGGTAAGTTTATGGTTCTCAGTGCTTCTGGAAAAAACACTATTGACAACTAAAAAGAATGAGCGCTCGGCTAAATAAGAATTTAGGATAAAGTATCATTAGTCATTACCTACAATGAATTAAATTTAATTTTAGTATTTAATATATATTTATGTGTGATCATCAAAGACAAATATTATGAAAATAAATAAGTTTATTTTTTTACGTATACAGATTACAATTATTACTGTAAATATTTTGCAGAAACAGATAAAGCAATGTTAATATTTATTTTTTGGAATGAAGCTTACATTATTAGTATTACAGAATTTGTTACATATTCGACCGCCTTTTACGTTATGTTGCCTCACCGTCGCTATTACTGTTGTATCTTCGTACAATAAAGATTTGACATAAAAGTTTAGATAACCACAAAATCACGCGATAAAATTTAATAATCAAATAGCACAGGTTGATAGAATGACAAAGGAAAAATGTCCGGTATTGTCCACTAGTACACCATACCATCCATTTGCCGTCTATTAAACACTACTATCTACACTAAATTCTAGTTCAAATATAGGTAATTTTTTTCTGTTAGATGTATGGCATAACAAACGCCCTTCAAATTGCGACGGATACGGGATACACATATCAATGTAACTAGATCAGCCGGTCTAAATTATATTAAAATCATTTCGTTTACTTAGTTCTTCGTTATTTCTTCTATCGATAGCCTTTATGATACTTGTATGATAAATACGCGTCGATGCCATGAAGTATCCCGACTACTACGCCGATGTACTGAAACAGAAACACGGTAACATCAAAAGTGAGTCTTGAATAAGTAAGTAGGTAAGATCCATAAGGTAATGTAAAAATAATTTAACTTGTTGAGAAATAGGCATTAAAATGAAATGATTTAATATTTTTATATTAACTTTATTTCATTTGCCGATAGCACATCGAGCTATACAGGTTGCCTCTACCATACTCTCAAGGACTTTGTTTTCTGCTCTCTGGACATGTTTGGCATGAATGATTGTGTTATTCCCTGATTACCCCGATCCCCGAGGTCACCGTCCTGTACGACTCCGATTTATATTAATCTTGGTAAAAATCAGTAAATTTTAGGTTTAGTTTAGTTTAGTTTCCAGGACCGGAGTTTCGGGGATCGGGGTACTCAGGGAATAACCAAAGTGATTCACGGTAATCCTCCAACTCAAAGGTTTGATAATATTTTATAATTTTATGTAGTCACAATGTCTCGTATACAGGTAGGTAAACAAATTCTCGATGCTGAGGATGATACTAAGTAAAGCAGCCAGTAGCAACTTTATATTTCAATTAGACTTTCTGTCTGAGACGTCTATATTTTTTAAGAGGAGCTAAGCTCAGGTATTTCTGTACTTCTTCGTAGTATTGAAGCCATCTTAGTTGTCCTTTTCTGAACGCCATAATATATTTTTCTAAAAAAATTATAACAGCTGTGAAATAGTTACAACTGTGAAAAAACCTTGCTTGAAAATTTTATATATCAGTCAATATTAAGGCTACACGTAGTATGTATACATATTAAGCGTTCGTCCTGTACGTAATATTACAAACGTTTTTTAATCACTGATAAATATTTTTATCGATGAATCTTGATGGTTGTTAAGATAACATTAAATATTTCATTTCTTACTGTTTCGTTGAACTTTGTGCCCATATACCGTACACAGTCTTTAATACAATAAAACGATGTCAGTGGGTACTAAAAATTTAAAGACTCACATCCATTTTATTGTTCTGTCTCTAGTAGCATGAAGAAGTTCAGATTTAATCAGACTAAGACTAGTGGAGGCCACCGTACCAGTAGTTTGGCTTTTGGAATGGTGTCCGCCACTTCTGGATTCCACTTACTGCTTACCATCAGGCAGAGTGGAGTCACTTTGGTAGGCTAATATAAAAAAAAAAAAAAAAAAAAAAAAAAAGACTGATAAGTACATAATCAGGAACAATTCTGGGCAACAAATGTGTAAAATTAAATATTTTAAACTCACACGATTTGTACACAACATTATTGTTAAACGGGTATATAGGTATGACACCTTATAATAATTTCTATTACGAGTAGACCCGTTTAACAATAAAGTTGTTAAACGAATGTGCACATATTGCTTTATATACCTAATTTGTTTGTTATTAGTTAAATGAATATTGCACATTAGGTACTCGCATATTAAATGTAAATAGTTAGCCATCAAAACAATATTGATTATCACAAATGCCTAAGCATTATTTTTTTTAAACTTTACTCGGTATTAAATATTTTATAGTTTTACAGTTATGTTTACTCGGTATATTAAAACTAGGAACATTTTTCATGAAACTATTATTAGAATTATTTATATTAAAATTGAGGGAGGACTATGTCCAGCAATGGACGTCTTTCGGCTGATATGATTATATCATAATGATGATTAGAACTACATTGGCCAAACGACAAAATTTAATATTGTCTTTTTCGTCTTCAATAACGACAAAGCCAAGTTGCTATGAATTTACTCAAACATAAGATGGGCCTGTCTGTTGTTTCTTCTTCAAATTGAGGTCAGGCCAATTTATTTCTAGCTATTCATTTGTGTTGCAATGTTACCAGTGGATTCAACATGGCCTATCGAAAGTTGCAATGGTTCTTCACTATCAATTCAGAATTTCAAAAAGCTTATTTAATAGGTTGTCTCATTGGCGCCCCGTGAGGTGTACAAGTTTGTTTGGTACCCTCTATTCCTTTCGCTCTGTTCTATTCATACCTATTTATGTGCTACTTACATAGACGGCAGTCATGGCTGGGTAGGCTGCGTACATGTTAATGAGTGCATATCTAGGGTACAGGAACAGATTCACGGCAACGCCCATGTAGGAGGACGCTGATAGATAAAGGAAACAAGCCACTGCATTAAACAGCCATTCCTGAAATAAAAACAAACAAAGATGTCAAAGATGTAAATAGAAGCTATGTGGTGAAGTTGTGGAAAATAAGCCCTTAAAGTCTACGCAGGATATTATGTAACATTATGAATATTTTTGAGAAAAACTTTGTAACCTATTACGTATATGTAACGTCTTTTCGCGGGACTACAACCTCAATCGAGTAATAAGAAAGGTAAGGAGCATAGAAATTACTTTTTGTAGTATTCTCACTTAAATTTTAGCAGTCTGACTAGGCAAGTAAAGTCACAAAAAAATTTGGGTGACGAAACTTATTTATGTGATACACCTCTGCCTATATTTTATGGTAAACAGGCCTGATCCAATATAATATCATTTTTATCTAGATAATCTAGATATGTTCGTCAGACTAAAGAGTACGTGCATACAATTATTTGTAGCAATTTTAAGAATATTGCAAGAATTGATTTGTGCGCATCTTACAGTCACATTACACTTCGATCTAAGATAAAATTATTATGCTTGACAGTAACATATTTTAAGGTAAAACAGCAAGCTTTTCAAGGAAAACCTTCGCCTTACGAAAGATCTCCAAGTAATACAGTGTTGTTTCTGTTTGGTATGGAATCCCTATTCTTATATTAGAAAGGTAAGTATATTACCTGACCATTTACGGGTTGATAACGAGCAATTGTTGCTTTTAAAACTTCATGCGACATACCATATAGTTTGCCATATTCAGCATATTATCGAATGATATAAATTAAATAAATGAAACACCTATCTATTTGCGTCATTACATTAAGATGTCCTCAAATCACGCAGTGATTCAATAATGATTAAAATCAATTACAATCTACAGATTAGATTGTGAACGATAACTACATGATTCGTAAACGAATTTTCATCACAACTAACGTCTGTTTACGTCTTAATTTCATAATTACACTAATTATTGCAATTTGTTGCAGTTTCCTTTGCGGTTTTTTGTAATTAAGATCACTTTCGATCAGATTGTAAAAAATACCGCATAATTTGTAATTCACCATTCATTTTTATTATTACCAAAATAATCGTTGTTATTTAAAAGAACTAAATTGGGCATTATTGTTTAAGGGGCTGGATAGTGTGGATGACATGGTCGATAGTTTTTATGAGGCTATTTCTACGTCTATTAAAAATAATATACGTAATTGCAAACATAATAAAAGCAAGTACCCACCATGGTTTAGTCAAAGATTAATTAAACTTTTAAACACTAAAAATAAAATACGTAAACGTTTCCTAAAATATAACAAACCTTTAGATGCTATAGAGTTAAAAATAATCGGCGAGCAGTGTGATAAACTAGCTACAATTTCCTATAACAACTACATAAAAAAACAGAAGAGGATATTATAAGGAATCCAAAGGCCTTTTGGGCATACATTAAAGCAAAACGCGGGGGCTCTAGTTCATATCCATCTTCAATGACAGATGGTTCAGCAACAGTATCAGACGTAACTAAATTATGTGAACTATTTGCCTCCTACTTTTCTTCAGTTTACAGCCCCAGCCACAATGATAAAGAGTCTAATGGACATTTTCAATCCGATGTTTTAAAAAATTTGAACAATAATAGTCTAAGTTTAGTAAATCCTCTTATAGATCGTCATACTTTGTTATAAAAGTTAAAAGGATTAGACTGTAAAAAAGGTGGCGGGACCGGATGGAATACCACCCATATTTGTTGTTGAATGCGCTCTTGAGCTTGCTCAGCCACTTTTGTTAATCTATAATAAATCATTGTCTTCGGGGACCTTTCCTTCTAAATGGAAAATTAGCAAAGTTATTCCAATCTTCAGATCGGCAGATACAAAATATCGTATCAAATTATAGACCCATCTCAATTGTATCGGTATTTGCGAAGACCTTTGAATCCCTACTATGTCCATACATACAAAATCATTTAAGGTTATATTTAAGTGACCATCAGCACGGATTTGTTCAATTAAGATCTACCTGTTCAACTTACTCCCATATAAAGGCTATTGACTCTGGGCGACAAGCTGATGTAATATATACCGATTTTAGTAAGGCATTCGATAAAATATCTCATAGTAAATTAATTAACAAGTTGCGTGCATATGGAATCACTGTTTCCCTGTTAAAGTGGTTAACCTCATACCTTAATGATAGGTACTTTTTTGTGGTGATAAATGGTTTTCGCTCAGAGGCTCACGGCATTTCATCTGGCGTGCCCCAAGGGTCCCATTTGGGTCCTATTTTATTTAACTATTTTATTAATGATGTTCCGCATTGTTTCAACCATTCTAACATTTTCATGTATGCCGATGACCTAAAGTTTGTTAAGATAATCGAACCTGACGAAGATGTACACAACCTGCAAAGTGATTTAAACAGACTAGTTGACTGGTGTGAGATAAACGGTATGCAATTAAATCACAAGAAATGCTATCATATAAAATTTTCCTGGAAACATAAGTTATTGCAATCTAATTATTACATAAATCTACATAAATTAGATGAAGTTGACACAATTCGAGACCTAGGCATATTGTACGATTCTAAATTATCATTCACGCCTCAAATTAATGCAATAATCAAAAAGTCTTTAAAACTATTAGGATTTATTATAAGAAACTGCAAAACATTTCGAAATAGTAAGACAAAAATAATGCTATACAACAGCCTTGTCCGTAGTCATCTAGAATATTGAAGTGTGGTATGGCGGCCTCACTATGCGGTTCACGCGTTGCGTTTAGAGCGTGTACAAAAACGGTTTCTTTGGAATTTGGCGTATTCTAGTGGCATATGTAATCAGTTTCGTTCCTACAACAAAAAACTCGAATACTTTAAGATGCATTCTCTTGACAAACGCAGACAGCTACTGGATGCAATGTTAGCGTTCAAAGTCTTACACAACAAAATCGACTCTCCTCCTTTGCTCGCCTTATTTAATTTTCGTGCCCCGGCCAGAATCCCACGAAAACCAATTACTCCACTTTATCCACCCCCAAGGAGAACGGTGCTAGGCATCAATTCACCATATGCCAGATTATGCAAAGTAATAAACAGCTGCAGTGATTGTATTGACGTGCATGTCGATCCTATGCTAAAGCAGAAGACAGTTCTTATTAATAACTTACCAGATTAAAACATTTAATACATTTTTAAACTTGATCATCTTCTACCTGTTCTCATTATCACACATGCAAACATACACACACACACACACGCGCACGCACGCACGCATGCATGCACGCACGCACATGTACACACGTACACACAAACACACACCACACAAACACACACACACACACACAGAGAGAGAGAACTTATAGATATAGATCACACTATCATTAATAGTATTAATAAATTATTACCAATGTATCTGCTGTCAAATACATTTAAGTACTGCGTATTTTCCAATGTAAGTGTATAACTACATGGCAATAAATGTTAATTGTTTTGTATTATATAACTTTTTCATAGATTATAAATATTATATTGTTACATGTATGATTTTAGCATGTGGTGACTACCTATAAGTATTTGTTACACTTTTGTTATTAGATAAATAGATGTATCACTATGGTAATGTTCAGTGTAAACAAATGTTGGTGATCCATAATAAACAAAATAAAAATAAAATAAAAAAATTTCCTATGATTAGCTTTGGCCTAACAGGCCATAGCGTTACACCTTTGAGATCTTTTGAATTTATATTTATTGTGGTGACGAGAATTCCTTTCACCATTCTTAATCAAAACCAAAATAAATTTGAAAAATTCATACGGATAGAAAACGTCACATTGCTACGTGACCGTTTCGTATGCACTCGGCCATATCGATGTCAGTAAACTTCTATCTCTAACAGCGAAAGAAATCAACTTCTAGACGAAAGATTCTTCCAATTGGAGCCTGCCGAAGTTACCTACTACGCTTAAATAGGCAGTTTGATGATGTAGGTATTAGTACATATTAGGTCGATTTATGTAGTGCGTACGTGTACCTGTGGCCTGGTATTGCCTACAAAGATTTATTTACTGCAAAGTAATGCAGTGACGTTGTACCTAAATGCTGCTACCTATACGCTTTGAGAAAAGAGCATTTAGGTGCATTAACATTAAAAATTTTACCGCAATTGCGATGTTCTTTATTAACAGGGCAATAGGTATACAGTGCAATCATTATCAATACGAATCAATCATATCTATTTTTATAATATAAAACTGATGATATCATAATATAGCACCTCCCCCTTTTTCTTTCAAAACACAGACCGTGTTGACCGTGTTACTCACGTGTTATGGCAGTTGTTAGTTCTACAAATTACATAGAGGACAATTATTTATAAAGGATAATGCTCAAAAACAGGCTCATAATTTTTGTTTTATTTTAAGATAGAATTACAATCTGAACATTATATATTTCTATATTCACTCTTTGATTTATACATTTAGGCTATTTAGTACGCAATGTCTGCAATTTAGCAATTTAGGTTTTGTGCAATGAAATATATACTTATCAAATGAATTGTCGTTGAAAATGAAGCTCCTTTCGGTCATCTAAATTTAAAATTTGGAACGACTACTCCTCCGTTGCCTAAAATGATGAGTTTCCATCCTTGCTGACGTGTCCGTGCTCCTCGTTCAGTCTAGCTGGGACAGCGTTTTAGTTCGGACTGTGTAAATTTTTTTGATATAGGAAATGGCGCGTAATTTAAAAAATAATAGCTTTACGATGGCTAAACAAAGAATAGTGGAAAAGGTAAATACCTAAATATATTTTCTCATTACGTTTCTGTTATGAATTTATTTTTGTATAAAATGTAACTTCTATATATATAGGTATTCTATTAATATTATAAATGCGAAAGTTTTTGTGTGTATGTGTGTGTGTGTGTGTTTCAGCGCCTAAACGGGTGAACCGATTTCGTGAAAATTGATATATAAATAGATTCGGTACCGAAGACGGACAGAGGCTACTTTTTATGATATACATACTGACGTGTCATTGGTGCCACAATATAGATATGTAGCAGTAAGTTAATTACGTGTAGGTAAGTATGACGTCATGTTTCGACATTGTATCACAAGTACCAGTACAATCAGTGTCAATAAAATTCTAAAAGATAATTTTCTATAAATATTCAATTTGGTATGCACAGTCTTTTGCCTGAAATTATAGATCCTCAATATAAGGAATGGAAATATGGAAAATTAAAATGGGCGAAATAAAAGAACGAATTGCCACATCCAACGTTCCATCTTCTACTTCTTTGTTACAAACAGTTAATGACTCTTTTACCTTTAAATCATTAGGTAATTATTACGTTTGAATGATAGTAACATTGACCTATTATCACACATGAACGTCGTGTTTGAGTAAGTAGGCTATTACTATAATAATAAATAGATTTATTACACAATCAGAAATACAATAAATTTAGAATCTAAATTGCATTAGTGAGTTCAAGCTATAAAAAAAAAAATATCTTAGGAAAAGCAGTGTTCGGCCTAATGATAACAAAATCTAATGTTAAAAATAGTCATGACTGTGTCGATTTGTTGTTTGTTAGGTGATATTGTTATATCATTTGCAAACAGGTATTATTTTGTTAAAAACATGTTTTTATCATAACAAGCGATCAAGCGATTTAGAACAAAGATTGTAATAGAACTGTTTGTTTTTAATGCAAGTTTAATTATTTTTAGTTTTGTATTTCTTTCCGTTTTCATGATCTTATACGTTCCTACGGAGAAGTATTAAAGCTGAATTGTGACAAGAGGAATATTTTTCATTCGAAACAAACCAGCTTTGTCTACACAACAAATAAAAGTTTTACGAGATAGATATTTTTTGATTACAGTTCGTCTTAGTTATAAAATTATTTTGATTGACAAACTATGCCTCAAGATATAATGTTTAATATTTTTCAAGTTACTTTTTGTGTTATTTTTAAAATGTAATATCATGTAATGTATATTACTAACAAAACGAACGATAAACCAACGATGAAGATATGAAGAATGCCAAAAAATACGTAAAATTAAGGTCTTCGACTTTAATTATTTTCCTAATGTCAGCATAATATTATTTGCTAATAACTGACTGAATTTTTATTACTTTCTACTCATTATTGCGCTTTTTAAATCTCAGACAAAAGATTTTGTAGCAAAAATTACTCCTATAGGTATCGTAATAAAATAACGAGATATTTTTTTTACTTCAACATTCTGTTCTAGATGTCACTAATTACGTACGGGACAAAAATTTAACTGACGATTGATGAATGTTTGAACTTGTGAAACAAGCCCTAAATTATATTGAACAATTTACGTACGCATCTTTTGAAATCAAGTACGTAGTTTCCATAGATTCGTCTCTTTTAGCTTTCATCTCAGATATTGATTCCTAAACTTAGTACTAAATTTTAGTATGTAACGTTTATCAAACATTTTATTGACACTTCAACAAGATTATGAAATGTAAATTTGGTTAATTAAACCCACTATACTTTCATTTTAGGCTTAATAAACGTACATAAAATTGCATTGCGGCAATATATAGATTTTTGAAAAACATGTTTAAAATGTACCCACTGTATGTGTCTATATTGTGGCGCGAAACAAGTTTTACAGTACGGAGCTTGCATTGAGCAAACTGTCAACGAGCCGTCTGCTGTTATCGTAATATGATCGTAGATAAATAGGTACGTCGTCGTACTATATTGTCAAAGGCTGTGTTAGCGTTTTTGATACCTTCGAGTGCCTATCTCCAGGAAATCCTCGCCGTAAACTGACGGACATGGAAAATGTGATTCTTTGACCAGTAGGTCAAAGAATCACATTTTCCATGTCCGTCAGTAACTGACAAATAAGCTTATCTGTATTTCGTCTTATGCTAAATAACAAATTATACATTAATATACAAAACTGCCGATGATATTGTATCATTCAAATCGGCGCGAGATGGGCGGATGATATCATAGCAATCACGTATCAAACATAAGAGTGGGGTTTTGTTTGGCACATCCTAAGGGAGGCATATCTTCTTACAACCAATGTACTAAAACGTAACCTACATACATAATATGTCATTTTAGTACGCCCTACGGATGCACGTAATCGTAATATTTGACAGTATAAAACTGCTACTGCTTGTTAGTGTGTTTGGACGTTTACCTACGGTTCAATATACACCACACTCCATTAATCCACCAAACACGCACTGTTAGCTTGTTTTGAGTTAATTAATTAATTGTCACAAACTTAGAAATGGGCTACATTGTGCTTTTAAAATAAGGGAAATTGTGATCTGGGGGTTAGTCCTATTCAGTATAATATATTATTAATATCCTTAACTATGTTCATCAGTGAGTGTATTTTAGCTAAAGCGATTATGATGATGACCCTTAACTACTTACATACAGTAACAGTACAATACCCATTTTGTCTTTCACACTATCCCTTCCTATGCAGTATTATATATAGAATCTCGCGCATGTGTTTCCTTCTATTCAGATCCCAGGTCCCAGACCTGTGCAAAAGCATCGCAAAAGATCGCCATGTCAGCAATTTGAGAGGTAGTTATTTACATTATTTTGTACCATAATATATTAACCAAATAGCCTTTTTTAATGTTATTTGAACGAATTACAACAAAATTGTTTACTCTATGTTATAAAAAGAGTACTTAGTAAGTAGGTACCCAATGCTTCTCTAAACTCCAATGTGTTGGTGTTAAACCGTAAGGATAGACTAAAGTTAGCTAAGCTAAATAGAACAAAAGACCAAAGGTTCGAAGTACTCTGGTCTACAAGAATGTTTCTAACAAAGGATTAGATAAGATACTAAAACGATAACATCTAGTAACTAAACGAACTAATTATTAGACCAAACAACAAAAGCTACTCGTATATCAGATTATCTGACAGATCAGGACTTTATAGTAATATTTATATACTTACAAAAATAGATTGGCGAATAAGTTGCTGCGAGTTAGACGAAAGGACATAGCACGCGATAAGAAGTGAAGTAGTGAGCAGACAGGCGGAGCAGGTTGTGAGGAAGCCGTGGAACGCAGAGCCCATAGTGCTTGCCTCTGACATGCCGTACTTCACCAGAAGACTCTGACAGAGACCGCCTAACATCTGTGGATTAGAATAAAAAGTTTAGTTTATTGTTTTCTATATATAATATAATAAATCAACTAATGACTCTTTCAGCGTGTGTTTCTCCACGATCAATTTCGAAAAACTCTTACTGAGAAATAAAAAGTTATTAATCTTTTTAGCAAAAATGCAATATTATGGTAAACTTTGTGTCGAAGTGATCCATTGAGACGAAGCACATAGTTGGCATCCGAAGCTTGGTTAATTTCATCATCAATTTTAATATTTTTCTAAAAAGCACTACAGTGTTTTTGATACCTACACTAAGTAAACAGCTTATAAAAGTAAGGATTTTTTGTGTTTTTAACATGTAGGTATTTAATTTTATTATTTTCTGTAAGCATGTGCAGCGTAACATACCTACCTTATAAGACGTGAATGGCACCGCTAAGCGTGATTTACCTGATTTTGGGCGAAAACACTGTGCGAGTACAGTCAGTCGTTGTTTATTATTACACCCTTTTTTTAGATCGACCGTCGATTCAAGTTTCGAAAGGCCGACTTCCACCCGTGATCTAACAAACTGGCCCGTTCATTTCTACTTAACTTAGTTTTTCCTTGAAGATATCTTAATTCTTTTTGGTTTTAATTAGATATGTATAATCTAATCGCTTAAAGCAAAGCTAACAGCTCAATCTACTATTCTATAACAACAGTGCTTCCAATTAACAAGATTAAATTGTTATTAAAATGTTGCCAATTATAATTCTGTGTCGAGTAGCGAGTCTATCAAAAGGATAATGACCCTGTATTTAAACGAATTTGGAAACAATGTGCAATAGTTTGACTCATACAAAAAAAATGTCAAATAAAGACATCCTACAGACAAGTTTTGTGTTACATTGTGCAACAGTAAAGACTAACTTTAACGTCAATGTGAATTTCAGATTAAGCTTTGAGAAAGAATGAGTTTTTATTTTAAAAACCGATTGATTTTGTTGTCAAATTAGCTTTAGGATTCTCTTGTTGCGAGTTAATGAATGTCGCTGCTTGCGAGTCTTAGGTATGTGTGAACAACTTGAGACACCGAATACGAATTTAAATAACTTATAGGCTTTATAGGCAAACAATAATTGTTCGAATTTCTAAAGTACTGTACCTCTTTAGAATTACTACAAAGCAACTAGCAGAAAATGAATGTAAAAAAAAACCTAGCCAACATGCTTACAGCCTACGTACATGATCATTGGCCGATATTGGTAGGTTATAATAGGTTAAATCATATTGCCGACTGTGATGACGAAGGGAAGAAAGAAAAATTGAAAAAGAAAAGTAGATCGACACAATAACTGGGCCTGCGATGCTATAAACACACACGCAGGAACTCAAAACACATAACGCCCCCTTCTAACTTTAGAGGTAAATAAGAATTGTTTTTTACTTACAGCTTCAGCTAGTCTTATGAGTCCATGATGGGAAATCAGGTATCCCAGGTCGAGACACTCGCAACACCGACAACAACAACACTTTATTCCTCTCTCACCACCTCCACCTGGTGTCACACGCACAATCTTCGGACCACGAGTCATTTTAATTCACTAATCACACTTCAATAACGTGAAAAATCACCAAGAACTGGGAGAACATTCCATTTGAACTAACAGACAGGAAACAAGGAAGAGTTCAATCCTCTTACACGGTCAGTATTACTCATAATAACATATTTTTAGACGAAACGGTTTTAGTTGTTTGAGTGTGCGTTCATTGATCTCTGTTCTATATTACTTAGAATAATTGGAACGGTTATTAAAAAAAGAATTTTGCAATCATAATATCTAAACTGATACCTATGTGTCGTCGAGAGGAACACTGGAACTATTTTGAATTAGTCGCGTGCTCGCGCGCTGCGTTGGGACACAATTACAAAAATAGAGCGACGCACTCGCGACAGGAGGGTTGATCCCTATTTTGGGATATTGTTTACGCTCATTAACCTTATTATTTTATTTGGAATGTAAAGATATGTTCATATTGTTTTTTGTACAAACTTTCTGATTAGGTTACACCTAAATCTCTTTAACAATTCAGGCCTTTTGCGATGATAATTTGTCACTGCAGTTACAGTATCTAATTCTTTATTGTAAATTAACCCATTATAATGGAAACGTAGTACAAAGGTTTGTTCTCATACGTAAAATGCTAACCATACCTTACCTACCATGCTATAGATTACTATGCCTGCTCCAGGAGATTTGGCGAATTTTATACCTAAGTATAATAATACTTAGGTATATAATATGAGTTTCGTTCATTGTTTTAACCGAGAAAAAAACTGCGAGGTTTAAAAGTACAAACATTTATATTTATTCATAAAAATAATATCGCAAACATACAGACTACAAAAATAGTAAGTATCCTACTAATATTAGAAAGTCACCTTTCGCTATATCTAATACCATATCTATAGTTAATATTTTATTATTTACTATATAGTGTATCTATGTGTATAGGTTTATAAAAATATGTATTATAAATAATATTTTCCTGTAGATGCTTCTGTTCTCTAAACACTTTAGACATGCCCTTGCCAGAGTAACCTCAAAAGGTTGACTGGTAGAGAATGCCTTTGGCATTAAGTCCGCCTATACTGTATGTGTGTGAAGTTTTTTAAATAAAAAATAATAAAAAAAGTAACATTAGTAAAAAGGAAGATTGGATTTCTTATTTTATTACCGGAGGTGGCAGACAAGTAAGCTTTTCATGATAATATGACGATTGATGGTAAGTCGTAATCGGTCACGAAACTCAGAAGCGCTATCCAGGGTACATACAGCAGTCTGAAACGTTTTTTCTAACAAGACATAATCTCTACTGTTCGTTAACAATAGTGACGCTGGGGATACCTACTATTAATCAATAAATTAAGTACGCAGTACACTAAGTAGTAAGTAAAGTCAATAAATATATCTGTACAGTATGTAACCTACAATAAATGTTTAGAAAAATAGGTAAGTACCTACCTACACAAAAACTAGGTTACTAAAGAAATTAAAAACAATATAAAACATCTTATTATCAACCAAAGATAGCAAAAAAAATATTTCTACGTAATTTATAGCGTCTTTTGTGTATAGAAAAAAGTAATCTAATTGTCCGTTCATCGTAGAAAGGAATTTATAAAAGTGATTATCAATAGATATTCATCATTTCCGCATTCGTAAACAGATAAAATAACCATTTTATTATACACCAGACATGAATTGAACAGAATTATATTGCAAAAAAGCACGCTAAAATAAATAGATGTATACCTCGATAAACCTAATTAAGTTAATTGACAGTAATTTCTTGTTTCGATCGCCCATGACAATGGAAATGTATCACAATCATTGAGATATAATTATGTTACACTGTAATAGCAACTCAGAACTACTGTAGGTAATATTTCTTGCGTAGGCACAGCGCCACGCGCTGCTGGTAGGACTAAATGCTAAAGAGTATCTAAGCTAAGTGCGGATCCCGGACCGTACCTTAGTACAATAAAGTTGTAGTACTGAGCGCCATATCTAAGTCGTAGGTACATAGATATCATCCTTCTTCTTCTTGTGTCGACAGAAAATCTATGCATAGCACATCAGCCCAAAACTCAGCCACGGCCACTGCATTGTCAACAGCGTTCTTTAAGTCCTCCTGCGTGCAGGTGATCGGGCACGCAGGGCATGATATCAGGACGGTGTAGATTTGTGGATTGGCACCACACCCCTGGACAAATTATCTTTAGTTCGGGGAAGACGAAGTAAGCCTTCCCGTACAGTATCACCTGTGTTCGGACCCTCCTCGAGAGTAGCGACACAAAGCCGTGAAACTAATTACTTCACTACTATGGCAAATCCAAGTATAAATATCGTTGACCACAATAGTGACATTAATTTAATTTTTCCTAGTACATTTCAAGTGGAAAAAAAGTAGGTAAGTCGAAGGCGTCATACAGCTAATTGACTTAAAATAAAATTACTAGAGATATTCAACATTAGTAACAGATTTAACATAAACAAAAATAAAAAAATTAATAAAATGCATTAATATAAAAAATTATAAGTAGGTATAAAATTATTAAAAATCATTCAAATCAACGAATAAATACTAAAATATGTCTCGTAACAACGAAACATTTTAAATACATTTTTAATCAAATACTAGTAGTACAACTAAAATACGATTAAATATTGAAATGGTATTTTGACAAACCATCTTACTAAAATCAAATATAAATTATTAATAATATTGACTAGCTTATATACTAAAATATAATTTTCTATACATAAATAGCAGATAATAAAATCAGCATGCAATTAAGGAAATTTAGTTAAAAAATAAATATTAAAATTAATTGTATTTATCAATCTTTGATATCGAGTAGTTGTGTAATATGTTTTAGATAAAATTATTATGCAACTTTCAAGAAATTGTGTAAATCTTAGATTATATCATTAATATAGATACTTAGATAATTTAAAATTATTTAATAAATGTCTAAATCTGATCAGCTGTTTTATAATAGTCGGCATTTACTTTTATGTGACTTAATCGACTTCGAGAAACCTTAACTGGAAATATTTCTGATTTGAAGTCAACAATGTTAGATATATATAAATATATATATTTAAATCGTGCAAAGATAGCATTAGGTGTTACTTTGTGAAAATGTAGACAATAATTAAATTATATTTTGTTAAATCCTCCAAACCTAGCTCTATTTTATAGATGCAAGAAACGACTTTTCTCCTGTAATAGCAGTGTATACGATGTGTTCGATTTCTGTCAGAGACATCGACAAATAAATGTTCGTGCCATTCAAAAATACAAATTTCTTTATTCAGTACCTATGTTATGTACATTGTACTCATTAATAAATAAAAATTGTGTTTTTATTTGTAAGTATGAATAAGTATCTGCCGGCATAAGTTTATTATCAAAAAAAGAGTCGAAAGTTTTTGAGGACCTTAATACGTCATCTCACTGGAGAGTACTGACACCTACTGACACTCATTGCTAACCATTGTTAAATATTACACACATGATAATATCACCATTACAATAATTGTATATTTGAACAAAAATATATATTATTTATAGGTATAATGCCAAATGTGTAGGTAGGTACCTACTACTCTTCGGAAAACACCAGAAAATAAGCTTATTTTTAAAATCAACTATTTCTACACTTATCTTCTGCTGTAATATTTACGACTTAAGTATGTTGCAAAATCATGGCAATATAGTTTTACGCTAAACATTAATTTGAAAATTAAAGTCTTGTAGTACGAGTTTAAATTCCACGGTACTGCCGGTTTGCTAAAAACGTGCTCAGTAAATACAGGCCAGCCATCACGAGTCCCATTATCTGAAACAATTAAATAAAATAACTATTAAAATATTGTTTCCAGGTTTATCTTCATTTTTCTAATCACAAATATATGTAATCTATTCCTTTACAGACACATTTTTAAAACCACCATGGTAGACGAACGGTCCTTTGGAAAGTCACGGTGTCACAAACACACGGTGTTTTGTGAGTCTGGTAATTTGTGAATCTGGTATTTAGAAATTACGGTATTATGCTTCGGAGCCAGGAGAACATTAGTAAACAATGTAAAATCTCTTCCATCTCCGTATCTAAAACAATCTGCTTATGAATTGGAAATCACTCATCAATAGAAACTTGGCTCGTGTAGTGTTACTCCAGCTTATAGATATTTGTCATACGATTTAAACTGTTTGAGAACCAGCCAGCAGAGTACTTCGGCTCTTGAGATATTTTTGGTTTATAGATTAAAATTGTTATAATAACTTAGATAGTAATACTATATTCATACAGCCAACAGGCAGCAGGCGTGGCCTTATTGACTTTATTTTATTTTACTTTATTAAAAATGGTTTAATGTTCCACTTTGAGTTGAAACTCAAATTACAACCTAGACTGTTACACGAGTAGTTTCACCTACTTTCCTGTGCCTTGATACAACGGTATTTTGCTACAGAATCTCGTGAGACGCAAGTCCAAGTCCTACCTCGCATTTTTTTTGCCAAAGAAAAGGCTAAACGCTTAATAAGGAGTATAAGCAAATTTCACTTTTTAGTATTAAATACGTACCGCTGCTGCTAGATAAGGTTCATAATCATTTCTGTAGCTGCTCTTCTGATGATTTACTTCTATTAGCAGTGTGAGACCAGCACTCAGGTACAGAATAAACGCAATCCCGTGATATATCACCTCCTGGAAAAAAGTTTACACAGAGTTTACGACGTGTTGACAAATTTATTAAAAGATAATGGTAAGTTAATAAAGATGGTATCAAGTTATTTAAGTACTAGTTAAACCCGCATCTCCGCCCGCGTGAATGTCGGTAATATCGCATTTTATATACAAACTTTCATCCCCTATTTCAACCCCGTTTTCCGCCATTTTGCCGCGCTAAAACTTATGTTGTTCTCCGAGGTCTATCCTATCCCTATACCAATTTTGTTTAAAATCGGTTTGTTAAAGTTAAAGTGGTTTAGGCGTGAAAACGTAACAGAAATACAGACAGACAGACAAAGTTCCTTTTCCATTTATAATATTAGTAATGGAAGTATGGATGTAATACCATGTTATCATTTCAAAAAGTATTCATACTTGAGTCATTTTTATCTAGTGTTTTACGTTGCATCTTTCGCGTTAGAGGCAAAGTCATGTATTAGACTTGCAACCGTACAGAAAGCCATCACAGTATGTTCATCGTTACTTCCCTAAAAATGCTAGTGAAAAGTATTTTGCATAATCCTGTTCCAGAGAGAGATATTATTACCATAGCCTGCAATATGTCATGCGATAGTTATATTCTAATCGCGCTTGACAAGCAAGTTAGTACTAAATTCACTATCCATTAGTCACCTTAGTTACAATACTAAGGGGAAGAGAAAAGATGGTGTAATTGTATGAATTATTCCAATCTGTCCCTCTGGTTTGTCCTCCTAGGGTGACAGATTCTGTACCGAAGACACCCTTAAGATCACAAAATATATTTTTATGCTATTGATATCCGTAACCCGTGAACATGGTTGTGTTCTCTAAATGTCTCAGAATCAAAAGAAAACCACAACCAAGCTGTTATTAACCGTATAGAGAGAAGGGATGAGGGACGAAAAGGAAGAGTATATTCTCGATAACACTTACATAAACAGTTTTGGATATCATAGAAGCTGTCGACAATGACACGAGGCACGCCAGCAGTAGGCAAAAAGTGCCTATGAGGAAGGTGACGGCCATAAGCAAGTAGAAAAGTTCAGGCTTCTGATTGTACCTCGCGTACGAGTAGCCATGGTCCATGTAGTAACCGACGACGCCGACACATGCTGCTCCCAGTAACTGAAAATAATAAATAGACAAATAAAAAAATCTATCACTCCGAAGAAGTCTACCTATGGTTGAACATAAGATTATGACGTAATGTCGAGGTTGCGATAGACACCACGTTTGGCAGATGAATAAGTAAACAGAGGCCCTAGACAAGCAAGATTTCTATTCTATCTAAAGAATAGATTAAAAAATGTATTGGATTGATATTTTTTTTTTTTATGTTATAGCCTACCAAAGTGACTCCACCCCGCCTGATGGTAAGCAGTCAGTGGAATCCAGCAGTGGCGGCCACTATACCAAAAGCCATCGTCTTAAACTGCTGGTATGGTGGCCTCCACTATGGCGGCTGAGAATGGGGTTAGGGGAAGGGAATGAGGGAGGTGAGGAAAGAGGAAAGGGGGGCAATTGGGCCTCCGACGCTCTCACGCAGTAGTACGAATACTACTACTCTTAAGTCGATCTTCTATGAGAGGGTAGTACTTCCCCGGACGATCCGGCCCATAAACAAAAGCTAACGCCAACGCTTAAGTCATTCTCATATATTTTTTATCTATTCTATAAATAGAATAGAAATCTTTGCCACTTGTCTAGGGCCTCAGGTAACGCTGCAGCCCGTACCTGTGTTCTGTCCTTCCTTAAGATACTCAGGAAAAAAAAGGGAAAGATACATATTTTATTATCTTTTTTATAAGGATTGCTCTGTATGTAATCAAAAAGGCTACTGGAGATTGGTTACGTACTTACGAACTCTAACAAAGAATCGTAAATGTGACGAACATTTATTAAATTGAACAATTTGTACTTTTTTGAGAAAACAATAACTGATTCCAAATCACTGAAATTTTCCTAGTAAACTTTTTAAACCTTTTAACCTGGAAACCTTTGGCGTATAAAGGTTTTCCCTAAAAAACAGTCAAATTGACTGGAACTTAAGTATTAAAACAACAAACAATATTGTTTGGTCGCACTTCGTGGTGCAAATCATCGACGTGATGTGTTTATTCTGTCCTCCAAAAATAACTCGCATGGATGAAGTCACGATAGCCCCGATAAATAACTCGAAGTCGTAGAAAGACTAACCTTTAATTTAAACATCACTTTAAGTACCTATCTACTTATAAAAAAACTTTTTCATTTCTCTAAATCTCACGAATCGTATCTATGAAAATTATTGAGAACTACAACAAGTATTTACTATTTTGAAAAGGAAGATCCATTAGGCGTAAATAATAAGAGTAGAACAGATCGCTACCAAAATAATAATTTATACATTTATTACCTATAAATGTCGTCTAAATAGTTTTCTGTACGAAAATACTAATAGTGTAGAAGTATTAAATTTGCAATAATGGAATGATAAGTACCTATTTCTTAAAAAAAAAATATGTTTAAGTTTTATAAAGTCAAATCAAAAATCAAAATGTTTTTATTGACACTAAAGAATACATAGCCATGTCAGATGAATTGGAATCTTGACTTCCAAACTAAGTGAAAACTTGTAAAATGGAAGCCAAGGAGTTCCTTCTTGAATTACACAATTTCGAGTAGCTATGTAATAGGGGTATGATAAAATTACCTCAGTGCGGAGTTTGTGTGTGTGTGTGTGTGTGTGTGTTTGTGGGTTTTACGTTTGCTAGTGATGAATTCGGAATTATGGCTGTGAGATGTATGCATGCAAATAATACTAATAACAGTATATATTAAGGTCTTTGGACATCCGCCCCACACACATAAGCAGTAAGTAATAATAGACTGATAGAAAGAAAAGTATACTAGTTTTAATGTAGCGAGGTCGGCACTGATTCGGAGTTTTTTTAAAATATAGATTAATTTTCTTATACGAGCTGTTAAATTACATAAATGTGGGATCCAATTTAGGTTTTCATTTACTGTAACTCCTAGGTACTTTACGTTGATTTTTCTTTTTAACTTTTCACACGAGCAGTCAGGAGTGAGCCCTAACAACAAAATTTTCAACTGGAGGTAGGGAGTTAGCTGCCATCGAGAACGGAAGGAAGTTTGTCTTTTTAATGTTAAGGATCAGTTTATCACTACTCACTACAACTACAAGTCTACTTTCCAAGTCACTTACAACAGAATTGATGGTTACACATTGTGTACGATCAGATAGTACTTGTTAACATATTTCTAGGTAGGTTGATATACGCGTTTATATTTATTAATATTATATTATTATATTTTTGGACTGTCAGTTGCCACACTGTCTGATACTACACATATAATATATCGCACCCGTAAAAAATGTAAAACAGAACATATTGCAGGTACTAAAATGTAGGTCACACTAGGTAGGTCCACAATTCATCCAGATAATTAAGCAACATTCACCTTTATTTCATTGGTACCCATCTTCACATTATTCAATTTTACTTGGTCCAAATAGCTCAATTAATTACTTCACCCAAATTGTCCTAACTGCAATAACGAGAGGCAATTGCTCTAACTGCAATAACGAGAGGCAATTGCTCTAACTGCAATAACGGTCAGAGAGAGTAGTACTAACTTTACTCAATTAATGACTCACTAAGTAAAGTTAATATGCTAAATGTATACACTAAGAAGAATGTATTTGAATATTCTCGCGAGCAATTCAATAACACACGATGACGACATAAATGATATCATTGGAACAGTTCAAAGAAACTCAAACAGAAAATGACGACGGTAAAACCTTTGAGTTCCTACCGTTTTAAATCAGAACAATATTATAGCTCTCGAATATAGTTCAATAATATACATAAATAAATCAAACAAAAAATGATAAACGGGTGACTTTAACGCAATCCGAGATGTTTTTAATTTCAATGTATGTAGGTACAAAAATCTATTAAATTAATATTTTGCAATAAATCTAATTTATTTTACAATCAAAAAAATATTATTTATAATAATATAACTTCAATGGTAGGTATTAATCAGACAAAGTAAAGAATGGCAAGTTGGACGAAGATTATCTCTGATTTATCCAATAGGTTGACTGGTAGAGAATGCCTTAGGCATTAAGTCCGCCTTTATACATGTTTTGTATATGAAGTTTAAATAAATAAATAATAAAAAAATATTGTAAAAATAACTAAGAAAGATAAATCATTGCTATGTGTAGTGAGTGAACATTCATAAAAAACTGGCTAATAATGGAATTGAAAGCGTAGTATTGCCAAATAAATCACATTATAGAAATTAAATAATAACCGAAACATTTTTCAAGAATTACTACTTGAAAACATAAAATGACAAGTAAGTACTTAGGTAATGCAAGTTTAAAAAAAGGCTCGAGACATTCAATTTGCCATCCTAAAATATTTTAAGGCAAAATCTCGTAAATAAAGTAGGTAGTTTTCATAGAGCTTTAATATTTTCACATCAAGGAGACTTTTGATACGCTTATGCGTTGCTCAACGGAGGTATTTATGTAACTCGAACTAGGTTAAACACTGGATCAAAATATCTGAATGAGAGCGGCAACAGAAATTATACCAAAGCCCATTAAATTTTTTTATACATAAGAAAACCATTGTAAAACCTCTGAATGTAGAGGTATATGATGATGTAATTTTGGTTTTAATTGTTCATAGTATCAGACGAGCCAGTAGACTGATAGTAGATGGTACCTTGCATTAATGAACTGTTCATATACTCGTAAGTAGTTATTTTACGTTCCTTTTATCATAAACCTGAACACCTAGGTATTGGATCAATAAAGGATGGGTTCGACCATGTACACTGCGGACCGCAGGTAACGCAACGCTTGTTACCTATCTGTTATTACCAGAGGTCAGAATCAGGTTGAGTTATTTATGTACTTGCATCGAAATGTTGATATTAATATAGATCTAAAAACCTCGTAGTACATTTCGTTAAGCGGGGAGGGAGTGCTTCGTATTTTCCGCTATTGTTTTCTTTTGTTCTCACAACCTCACAAGCTATGTTGTGCGAACTACAAATGTGGCAACGTCGCGCGTGTGCGCATTGGTATTTTGGAACTTTAAACATCCCATGTCGTTGATGTAAGTTTGTTAACGTTGTGTTGCGCGAGTAGTATACTAGTAGTAGTGTAATTACATAAATAACTTTATCTAATTCCGACCTCTGGTTATTACCATTAGTTGCCTCTTACAACATCCACGGAAAGAGATAAGTTGGTTCTATATTCTAGAACAGAAATCCTCAGATCCTCAGAGACCTCATGGTCAAAAATATTTGGAAACTGTGCTATTATGCACGGTTTCCAAATATTTTTCATTTAAATTTCTATAAATGTTAATTTACTGGTTTAAATCTATATCAACGTAATTGCAAAATTTATACTAAATGTTAATACTATACCGAAAGACGCAGCGTGGGAAGACCCCTCAGAAGGTAGGCCGACGACCTGATAAAAGTGAACCCAAGAAAACTTGGGTGAGGCCTATGTCCAGCAGTCGACGTCTTTTGGCTGATATGATGCATTGAATTGATTGATTTGAAGCAATCCTTACCAGTTGTGCCAGTTTCAGCAAGCCTGGAGTAGTACACAGGTAGTTGCTGTTGATGAACACCGGTGTGCCTGACGTTGCTACCGTCGTCCTAGTGATCGTCACCGAATGAGACATGTTGATTCACTGAAAAATGACAACCATAATGATCATTATAAATAAACTACTCAAAACAAGCCGCAATTGAATAAAAGGTATGAATAATATAAGTAAGGTTGGGAAATGAAATAATACTTTTGGTTTTACAAGCGCCTATACTTAGACAACTTGTTTCCATCAGGCGGGCTGTATGCTTGTTTACTAGCTTAGTAATAGAACGCAGTGTGTTACAAGCATAATACCATTCCCGTAGACTACAGTAGACTACAGTTTAAACTTTTGAGCTTTGGTCAAAGACCAAGTTTAAGTACCGTAGGTTAAGATGGGTAGAATGCACATGTCAATGAGTTTGCATTTCAGTGATATTGGAAGGTTTCCCTTCATTAGCGTTTTAATAATGGTGACGGTCGGTTTTCTTCTCTTGCCTGTTTTCGAAGGGAACTAGCTGGCTCAAGTAGATATATTCATCGTCATGCTGTATTTCTTGCCCATCTACCCTTACCCTACGTTCTGTGCTGTTAGCCATTACTTTGGTCTTAAGCCGGTTTATCATTAGTCTAACCTTAAGGCTTGCTATGCTTAGTTCTTGAAACATGTCTTAGCAAATAGAACGATACCGTCAGCAAAACGCAAGTAAGTCAATGTTTTGCTGCCGATTTTGATGCCTTTATCGCTTCATTAGTCTGCCAATTTCTTAAACACCTCTTCAAGTAGGCTAACAAAAAGCTTTTGGGAGAGCGGGTCATCTCGACCAATTCAACATTATGCTTGCTTTGCTGTTATACGTTTTTTTAAATATCTATGTAAGTTCTAAATTTTGATTTTGTATTGCTTTGAATATTGTTTTGTGATGTACGCTGTCGAATACTTTTGCGTAATCCACAAAGACTAGGTATAAAGGTTTCTGATAGTTGTTGTGTTTCTAGAGTTGATTTAGTTTTTAGTGTTTGCAAATGATCGATAGTGGAGAAACTTGGGCGAAATCCGGCTTTGATGGTTGTTGCCAGTCTAAATGACCATCGATACGGTTATGAATGACCTTGATAAAGGTTTTCATAAATGTGATACTAAAGTAATTGGTATGTAATTATAGATGTTACTTTTGTTTCCTTTTTCATGTAGGCGAATAATAACTATTTGGGTTAAACATATTTTTTTGGGAATCGGGCTGTCTAATATGTCTGTAAACTGGAATTGAATAAACTGGTAAAAAGAGAAAGAAGGGGACGATCCGAGCTTAAGTGCTTCTGTCGTTATTACGTCTTCGCCGGGGCTTTTGTTGTATTGCATGCAAGATAACACTTTCTGGACTTCAGATTCAGTTAAAGAAGAAATACTATCAGAATATAGAATAGAAATAGAAAACGTTTATTTGGTACATAACACGAGTTATTCATTCAAAGTCAGAACATCTGTATTCAGTCTTTCTGTTTTCAGTGGTTTTGGATGAATCGGAATAAAGGCTTTTATAGAAAACGGCATTAATTTGTAGTATTTTGTTGCTATTGTGGTGCTCGATGCCATTCGTGTCCTGCAAGCTATTTTAACCAAATGTTCCTAATATCTCGTCGTATACTTTTACAAGTTCATCTATTGCTCTATGTGCGTGTGTACCAATAGTAAATTAACTTTGTTCTGATAGTAATTGTTGTGTGGAGGTTGATAATTTATTATTTTTATCTGTCTTGATTTTGCTAAGTCTCGCATGAGCTGTAATTTCTAACTACAGTTTCTTACAAATCAGAACATAAAATAATAAATATAAGAAGAATGATGGGTATTAGGTATACAACACAGCAACTGATGGATGAAGGCGGCGAACAACCGCTAAAGGTTGCGAAAATTGGGGGAATCCTTATGTCCAGCAGTGGACGTCTTTTGGCTGATTTGATGATGATGATACAACACAGCAGTGGTTAAAACGTAGACGCCTCGTATTTATATACAATTAAAAAATATAAGTATATTCTATGGGAATTCAATGTTCTTCTAGTTTCCTTTATGACTTAATTTACCAACAATTTTCGTCAAAGATTGTAGATATGTCTTTCAAATTATACTTTTTTACTTTTCGAGTCGAGATTTATATATCTCCACATTAGCATTTATGCGGCCAAAATTATTAATGAATTGATATTTGATTGATATTTGCCAGTAGAATTTTTTATAAAGGTTTTGTTAAGTATAACATCTGGGTTTGATATAATAGGAAAACAATGTCTTAATGAATGTGTAGGTAGCTATGTAGGTGCACAAGTTCGCTCGAAGTTTTTTTTCTGTAATTATGTTAGTATTCAAGCCAGTCTTAAACACTATGTAACAATAACTCTACCTATTATTCATCAGAGCAAGGTTATCTACATCGATAAATGATTCAATTAATTAACCTTAATTTAATAAGAAAATATTCTGTGATTAGTATCGCAATTCATTTAGTAGGTATCTAATTACCTACCTACACAATAGGTCCCTATTGCCTACTTATATTTTGTTAAACAAGGTTCAAAGAGACAGATAAGATATACCTAATGTACCTAGTATCAAATTTTCGATTTCAAATCTAATCAATCACTAGCCTAGCGACGCGGTTTCACCCTCGTTAGGTTCAATTTTTGGTTCGGATCCGCTCCCGTCGCCAATAGCGTTATGTTTTAGCCTATAACGTTCCTCAAGAATTGGGCTATCAAAGCAAAAACAATTATTTAAATCCGACTGGTAGTTCCGGAGATTAGCGCGTTTAAACAAACAAACAAACAAACACTTCCGCTTTATTGTATAATATCAATCATTTTGAGGAATAAATGTAGTAAAAAAAAAAAAGTATATAAGTAGTATATCAGTTGTTTAGTACCCATAACACAAGCAAATATAATTGCTTAATTTGGGGCTAAATGGCGCTGTGTGCATGTGGTAAAAACAAAAAAAAAATAAAAAAAATCTAAGTCTAATTTTTATTCGTAACTAGCTGAGCTTCGGCTTCGGCTTCCCTTGGGAACCAGACCGATTTTCGGGATAAAAAATAACCTATTGTCCGTCGCCAGCACCGAATCTATCTACATAACATTGCAGCTGGCAAAATAGTTAAAGTATGTAAAATCAAATGTTTTTCTTTAACTTTTGAATTACCTTAACTATAGGTAGGTAGACCGTACTGTTATGAATTCTATTTTTGATTCCGATAACCTGCTAAAGGACGCAACAAGTTTCGTCCAACAAGTTCTTCAATGAATACTCGTACAACATTTCTTTAACATCTTTTTAGGCCCAGTGTACCTATAAATATCGACAAACCATGACAATGCTTAAATTATGTCATCTACAAAAAAGGACTGCTTAGGTCAACGTGTTGGTAGGTCATGACGGCCACGATGTATCTGTGCCGAGGTCGCCTGCTCTCTTAAATAAATAGTTGGGTATATAGCTACATACCAACACTTTATATATTCCCGACACTTTACATATATAATTATTTATATGCTACCGTGCATGCTGTCCATGGCTGCATGCTGTTTACATTTTCGCTAAACTGCAGCAGGCGTAAAATTGATTAAAATTTAAACAAGGACGTCAAGAGCTCATTGCTGTTGAAAATCTACAAATACATCCTCTTCACTATACGCAATAGTAACTCTTAATAGATCATAAAACACACGTAAATAACACACATAATATACAACGTTAGAACGCAACAGTTTTCAGGAAAATAACTTCTAAGGTCCTAAAATACAATTCTAATCTGCACTGAATATCACCACGGTTTTCTCACCTTGAAATTTCAAGCAAGAATGTATATATTATATACACACCTACATTTTGTTGAAGGACATTGTTTAGACTATTACTTTTTCTGGCAAATTTCATGTTAGCACTGAGCAGGTATTTATCGACTAACACCTTTACTTAACAGTAACCTAGGGATCGAATCCGGGACATGCAATCTACACACAACCATGACGCCACTGAAGTATTCAAACGATAAATATTTATATTAATATCACAAGTTATAACAATAAAGCCACTCTTATCGCAACAAAGCGTGTTCCTTTATTTTAACAACATTATCAACAGAAAATAAAAGAGAATGAATGGTATTTTAGTGAATTAACATTTATGGGGAACTTACCGTGAGTATGAGCTTCTGATATTCAGGAAAATGTTAAAGAAAACACGAAAACCGCACGTTTGCACAAGCAAGGTGTATAGGATCGACTGTGAAGTGTGCATCAGACCGCCGCCAGTAATGAGTCACCGTCTCGTCGTATCGACAGTGCGCATGTAGAATAAACAGCGAACAGCTTGGCGCATCAAGGATATTCGCTTCTTGTAAGAGCAATACACATTCGTGATGAATAATTGTTTTGTAAAGAAGGAAAATGAAAACATTGTTATCTACCCTTGGTAAATGTTGGCATCAGGATTTATGGACGTTAACATGACGTACAGTCAGTCAGTCTTAGGGATGAATCACCATTGAGTCTTAGTCCTCTTCTGCGTGACAGAAACAATACTAACGAACTAGTATTTCGATGTAGTCTTTTGTAGAATATTGCTAAGTTTGAACTCTAACTTGCTTTTAGTATGCTGTTTCTTTTTTTGTTTCTTACTGCTTCGTATTGCCTACTTTTCGTTGAGTTTGTTTCCTATATCCGATTTAATAGATTAAACGTCTTGATCTGCCAAGTTACGCTTACAATAGATCATCTTTGTTAGTCTTGAGTTACAAGCAGTGGCGTAGCTTGCCCTAGACGAGCTCTGTATTGAAATACATCGGAGGGCTCTTCTCCGGCAAAGCCCAACGAAAATCGAGTCCTCTCACTCTTGGACTCCACTGGCTACTTACCATCAGGCAGAGTGAAAATGTTGATAGATAGCTAATTAATTTTAACATCTCAAATTTATACGAAACGACTAATTATGGTAAAAATGCGGTTATGACAAGATTGCCTTAGACTCACAATATTTATTTTAAAGTTATGGTATTATTAATAGTAATGTTGGACAGATATTCGTGCATCATGATCAGATCATCAGATAAAAATAAACTACATAGTCTAGTAACATACCTTTATCGATAACCGCCATTTTTCTTCTTTTAATGACATCTGGCAATCCATCTTTTCGTATGTTCTTATCAAATCGTTTAATAAAAGTTCTGCATTCTCGGCTCTATGATTGCCTAAGAACCTTTTAAGCACGGCTTTAACGATGTTCATGCTCATAGTTCTTCGTCGTTTAATCAAATTGGTTGTTTTTCATTACCTTCTTAGACCTAATAGGCGTATTGGTGAACCAATAAAAATACCATTTTTTAACTTTGTGTCACATAATTTCGAAAAAATAGAATTACAGTACGTCCGAAATATAGAAAATATGCATTACATAGATATCTACTTTATCAGATATGTCTTTACTGTCCACATAAGTAAAAAAACTTGATTGATAATTTTTTGCACTGACAGCAACTACTTCTTTAAATATTCATCTTTAAAACTTTATTTTGTTAAAATTAAAACAATCAGATACTTAATTAGATAATAATCAGATCTTTTCTTTAAGGTAATCTTAATCAGATTACTTCAAAGAAACTAACAAGAAACGAACTCTACCCCTCAATAAATTATCTAACAATAGGGCATTCTACTCTATTTAATTGATTTGATTGATTATAATCTATCAATCACAATCTGTCGCGCGCTAAATTCTCAACTGTCCGAAGGCTGTCCCTGATGGAGTTGACGATTGTCAAAGTGGCGCTAGCGTAGTTGGTATCAAAACATTGCAATTTTCAATAGAAATACAAAAAATATTTAGCAGCCGTTATAATGACGCGTTGTATCGTATCAAATTGTTATGAAATCGAAGTAAATTGTATACCAAAACACATAAAAACTTATGAGCCTGGTTATAAGCCATTCAACGACAAAAATAAATTTCATCAAATAGTTGCAGGTTATGTCGTAAACATTTTGTTAGAAAGTGACTACAAAAAAAATATTACCTAGTAAAATACACAGGTATTTAACTAGTAAATATAATAAATTTATATTCACTATTGATTAAACCTTCTTTCACTAGTATTATACTGATGAATGCCTTATCATTGTCTTATCCAGGCCGAGAATGGCAGAGTGCTGTTAAATATTATTAATTTTCTAATACGATTCTCTTTTAGTAACTATGTCTCAGGTTCTTTAATTTCATCATATTAAGCAATAGGCACGACCGAAATTAAAGTTCTGATTGATCGTAAATAAACTGAATTATGAACGGGGAATAAATACAAGATTCTTATATATTTAAATCTAGTTTAGAAAATTTGCATGTCATTATAATATTAACCAGTTATTTATTTTATTATTATATAGAAAAAGTAAGAAATAAGGATCAAATAATACATAAAACAAAATACTTTTCAACAAGATGTCCTTTTTTCCGCGTAATTGAAAATTACGTTTTATAAGTTCATCTTTTAATTTATTGATCTGCCAGTGAAAACACATAATGGTTAATAGACAAAGTTTATCGATATAATGTAAGATAGACGTATTCAAGTCATAAATTGTCGTAAAAGCAGTTTTTTTGTAAACAATTCAAAACGTAACAATAACTGCCATATTACCAGTGTACCATCTATGCTGGCGCCATCTGCGATTAACTTTCACCGGCCAAACCCATTGGTTGGTCTTACAGTAGGCCATTCTGTGTCCATTATTTATCATTCAAACTGTACTTCTTTAGTTAATCACGGATTCATTTTACTTCCACTACAATTTTATAAAAGTAATTCTAAAGCTGTGAGTCATTTTCAACACGAAATAAATTTATAACTACCACGACACTATTTTTTTACATTCGACAGTTAATGAATTAACAAACAAATATGGCGGCGCGGGTCATATGTCGTTCATTCAACCAATCAGAGCGCGAGGTGCCATTTCACAATTTGACTGTTTCACTTTGATAGATTTTAATCTTCCGAAAAGTAATGCGTTAAATTGTAAGCAGTATGTTACGGTTCACAATTTTTCGACAGTTTACAATCTCGCGAGATAGATTATAATCTAACGGTATTTACAATTTTATGGTGACATAAATAAAGGCCCTAAACGAGTGGCATAGTAAGTGAAGTATTTTCAGTTTTTATTGTCGTCGAAGACGTATATATGTAGTACTTAGGTTCTATCGACAGTGGTCACAATACTTACAACTTGGACGTTCGCTTGCCTATCTGACCGAAGGTTTAAAAAAATCTCGTTGTAGTAGAAATTTCGCCGTCGTCTTTTAGTACCCATGTACCAAGAAACGCCTGAATTAAATTTCAAACTCTACATAGAGTATGTGTGTGGATTATCATTAAACCACTAAACTACTACTTTTTTAACAAATAATAACAATAAACAAGCGTATTATTATGTTAAAATATATTTATTATCTTTTTACAAATTAGTTAAATAAAAATTAACTATTTCTTAAAAAGTCCACTTAACACCTGTCATTTAACACAACTTAAAAAATATTTCAGTACATAACAAAAAACATTAAATGTAACTTTAAAAGTTTTAAATACATTAAAGTATTATGTGTAGATAATGATACACAAATAGATAACTATAATGAACTGTATAAAGTGTAATAAAAGTGCTCGAGCCCGAATAAGACGACATAGTAAGAATATATTATCATAATCTCAATAATACGCATTATTGTTTGTATAAATCCTAAATCGTTTTAATATTCTAATGTGACCCAACAATATATAACGATGCAACTATAAAAACATGGACTTCAGAAAAAGCAAATTAAAACCCATTCTTCCCGGACTTATGCATGCAGGTTGGGTATTGTATCTATGGTGCAGGTGCATAGTAATGAACTTAGGACAAAATAAGCATGTGATACGTCATCAAGTCATCACCGAGGGCTCGTTGTCGCCGTTTCAATGATAATATATTTTATCTAGCTAGGTTATAAATACACTGTGAAAGTGAAGTCGAAGCGATACAAAAGTAGCAAGCATTCCAATACGATAGTAATATTTTAAAACAATGTCGGTTTCCTACAAAGGGTCGTAAAATAACGTAGATAATAGCGTAGTCATTCAGGTAGATTGAAATTTCGTATAATTAAATTTACTATTATTTTCATTCTTAGTAAATACGTAAGTATATTGAATACAAATTACCTTTGCCAATAACTACCTATATATTTTAAATTTAATTTCCAAAATATAGCCCTTTCATTGTTACCCTGTTACGGATAAGATGTAATTTTAGAGTCTTTCACATTCTAAGAAAAATAACTACGATAGGAATCAGTCAGCCTCAGATCAAGGAGGAAACTCGCGTGTCACTGCCACCCAGCTAAAGGATCACCATATTAAAATGTTTATAAAAGTACCTAGTTCATTAACCTAAGAGTAGAAACACCAGCGTTAAATGTTTGACCTGTCTTTTAAAAATCTTAATTTTGCTGAATGAAGATGTTTTCTTTGAAAAATTCGTATCTTGTGTTCCTATCAAAATTAAAAAATACTTGAACAATTATAATATTAAATTATTATAGGTACTCTAAATACACAATATACCTAAGATTTAAATTAACATAACACCGAACAATCGATTCCTTTTATTTTGAATACAGATACTATCTATTTGGTGTCACCTGCTTTTTAATATATATATTTTCGAAATCTTAATTTAATGTGTAGATATACTCAATTGATCGTAAAGAACCCTATCCATTTAGTTATCATAATGTACACATTCTATGGCCATGAGTTTAAGTAGAAGATGTCTAGTAAAATAGAAATCGTATTTTTGTTATGACTTTTAAAATACCTAATATATTATTATTTATATTAAACTAAAAATAATACATGTTTACTTAGCATACGTATTAAATACATTAATTTCAAAATACCCATGTTATAATAAGATTTATTGAAACAATATTAATGCATAGCTTACAAACGTTTGACGGAATATCTATGTATGTCTATAAAATCAAACAGGAATTAAATATTTAACATAAAAAATCCATAATTCAAAGTTGTTGATAATAAAAAATAATTTAACTAAAACATAATCATCATCTCCCATTAATTTCATAAAGATAGGTAGATGGGTACTTAATATAATGTCAAGGCATTACTTATAAGTATGTCAAGTCAAATTACGAATTATTTATTTTAGGTAATCACATCACAAAATACATCCATCTAAATTAATTCATTGATTTGACAGAACACAAAATGATCTAAAACTGGGATCCAACGAAAATAAATTGCTTTTTTTGTTCTGTGAATCTTATAATAAATACAGTAGGTACTTTTTGATACGGCCACAATTTTTAAAAACGAATTTATAGTTAAGTGCTTTTATGATAAAATAGAAAATATTTATATTTTAACGATAATCAAAAGCGAAACGATTGTGAGCAATACAATAAAATTTTATGATAAGCTCCGATGGGTTATTCTACTGGCCGCGCGTTCTGCTTTCGAACTCACGCCGCGGGGACTGCTGCTGTCGAGCTGCGGTGTTCCTTGTAGAGCAAGAACGAACTGGCGCCGTAAGCCACTGTGTTGAATATGCCGAACACCTGAAATTAGAAAAATAATAAGGCTTAGTAGAAAAATTAATAAGAATAAAATTAATTAAGAAAAAATGTGTTTTTCATGATGAACATTCAATTTTCCGTATTAAGTACGTAAAACCATAGACAGTAAAAACAACAAAAACGCGTGACAAAAAAGTTTGGTTTAACATTGCTGAGAATGTATGTACCTACATTATGTTTTAAAGTGGTTCCCAACTTTTTAATATTATTATTTTAAGAAGTTTTATTTGTCACCTTTTATTTGTGTATCTGAGATGTATTCAATCATTATCATTTATCACACACAATATCAGTTTTACATTGTAGATGGAGTTTGATGTTTTAGGCGCATATACATATTTACACCTTATTATTGAGGATAATAATTATTTTACGTTTAGAATTACATTTATCTTTAAATAGAATCATATAAGTTTAGAATTGAACAGGTTGTAAAAGTTGACTACAAAAAGTAGGTACGAGTTGTTATGCAAATTAAAAATAGAAAGTGAGGTTCGATTTCACGAAGTATCCATATAAAAAAAGAAAAAGTGTCTTCACACACACACACATAGATTCGTGTATATCGAACTGTATATTAATAAATTTTATATCAACTTAGGTTCCGTTGATAGACATTTAGGTATACCTACCTAATATTTTATTTTTTAGTACAAAATAAATATTTATATATTACAAATATGTATGATATTTGACATAGGTCATTGAAAAATACTAATCGTTTTGAATATCATATCGATTTATTTTAATGAAAAGTTCTATGGCAAAAATGAATTATTTGCCAGAATTTTAGTGCTATATCTAAACTGTAATTGTGTGGTTTCACACCACATAATTATATGAAAAGTTGAAGAGATATTGTTTCATTATTGATTGTTATGAATTAAGTCTTATTGCCTACGCTATAATACTCGTATAATAGTAACGCAATAATAATATAATATAATAATATTGTACCACATTCACACAGCGCCATTTAGCCCCAAATTAAGCAATTATATTTGCTTGTGTTATGGGTACTAAACAACTGATATACTACTTATATACATTTTTTTTGCAAATACATACATATTATAGATAAATTACACCCAGACACAGAACAAACAATCATGCTCATCACACAAAGGTTTGTCCTGGGTGGGAATCGAACCCACGACCTCCGGCTTAGCAGTCAGGGTCACTAACCACTAGACCAACAGGCCAGTCGATGATAATGATTGAATAATAATTATTAATTTACTTCCTAATAGTTGGCGTATACTAAAATTAAGTTCAAACTATCATGCATAGGTACATTTTAGCAGTATAAGTAATGTACCACTTTAGATTAGAAAATGTACGTGTATTTTTATAGTAGGTCTCATGTGTTTGTACTGGTGGTGTGCTAATTAAGCAAATAAGAACGCATATTAATTCGCTTGGTGAATTAAATAAACTTGATGTCATGTTTTTATAAATTAAATTATAATATAAGTTAAATTATAATATAAATTATATTATAATTTAAATATAAGTTAAATATAATATAAATATAAATTAAATTATTATAAATTAAATTCTTAACTAATAATAAGAATCGTTACAATGTTAATAATGAATAAAAACGAAACTACCTAATATATTATTCTAGTTTTCACTAAAGCACTAATTACGCAATCTATATCTAAAATAGTATTTTTTGATCAAAAATTACTCAGCAACAAAACACGACAAATTTTATTAAATTAAACAGCCTTTAAATAATCAGGAGCAAGTGCAAAATATTCATTTACTCAATAATTACTACACTTCTCTGATACTGGCACTCTCAGCACAACAAATGGAAAATAAGAGTAGTTGGGTATGTCTATTTGCGGCAAACTAGAAAAGTGTAAAGGTCACACATAAATAAAATTACTTAAATGCGAATTGATCAACTTTTTATTAAATTCTGGATTAGTACTTTCATCTAGAATTAGTCATGCGGACTAGGTCTGGTTTTATTCGGTTAGAATTTTTATAAACGTACAGAAACAGCTTGTATAACAAGTTTACCACTATGCACCATCGTCTAATGTTAAATGAATGATGCCATCAAAAAAGATTATGCCGGTTTGTTGCAAATTTCAAACTAAGTATAAACAGAATAAGAAGTATGAGTATTTCTTTTCTTATAACTTTTTACGGTAGAAGAACTGAGTTGTGGCACTTGGCTTTTTGTTCAATATGTTTTTGATGGCATCTCATATATTTTTTGTTTCTGCAAATGCAAATGTAACTTTGTAACCCTAAATATTTATATGGGATTACAAAGTTATTTATGCAGTTAGTGTATCTAGAAAACTGGACCGAAATTGCAAAATATTTTAGTTTTTCCTTGATTTATACACTAAACAGTAATTGAATTCTAAATTTAAAACTTCTAAATCTCCTAGAAGTGCCTTCGAGTTTTGATAATCGGTCAGTCAGTCAGTGAGTGACAAAATTAAGAAACTTGACTAGTTAATATAATTCTTAAATTTCTAGTTCAAATTGAATGAAATTTGAAATATATCGTGTTTATACAAAATTTAGGCTTCTAGTTTTATCCATAACGAAGTTATAGGGGGGTCAAAAATGCCCTGAAAAGTTTCGAGAAAAGGATGGTATGACCACCGTGCAGGTTTTTTGCTCGACTTGGCTCTTACAAAACCGTCAGTTTGAGCGATAAAATCGGCACGCCTATCATATCGTTTCGCATATATTGGTGGTAGCAATTGTTTTTTCTATTCCGTGGTTGCATAAAATGACTGATATTAGTTCCCGCTAGAGGCAGTATTTGAAAAATTATGTAGTGCAATGGCAACAATTGTTATGTTAATTGTTATGTAGTGTTATGTTTCATGTTTAATTTATCAGACCTACAAGAAAAGTAGAGCAAAATACCGGAGCGGTAATGTAGTAGTAAAAAAATAGAAAGAAAGGCAGCAGACGTTTAATAAGCGACCGTTTTTTGAGAATATTAATGAAATAAAAAAGTATCAGAGTAAATATTTTAAAAAAGAAACGGTAAAGAGTAATTACAGCCCTAAATGAAACATTGTAGGTATGCCCCATCAGTGCACGAGTAGATGTCAAGTTCAGTGTCACCAATCTAGCAACGGGCTGTAATAAATTATTTATTGATTGAGACGCAAAATATTTTGCCGGTATGGGCATAGGGTGCGAAATGTTGTGACTTACGACAATTATGACATAACACAATTTGGTACCTTTTGTAAACATCTATTGTAATGTACCTACGTACACAGTTTACATCTTTTCTCGTGTGATGTCGTGATGTCATTACATGTTTTATGTAGAACCTAATGTAAAGATAGGTTGATTAGCAACAGCAGAAGTATTCACAAGCTCGATAACGATAAGACATTAGTTCGTTAAGTAAGACATTTTGTTTTTAAAGGTTTATTCACATTACAGCAAATTAACAGATAAAAAAATGTATTTCCAAGAAATAATATATCTCAAATTATAGTGTGATCAAGAGAGTTCATTATTGTGGGACCTAGGATCTTAAAATTTCCTAAAATTCGCGAATCTATAACTTTAGTTTCACTGTTGTTTAGTAGAGATGCACAGTGGGGTAGTGGCATGCGTTTATAATAAAGGACCTTTAAACAACTTAACATACGGCCTTATAAATTGTATAGGTGATAAAAATGCTACTTCTAAATGGCAGAAATGGCCATATGTCTACCACTACTTGCAAAAAAGATGGCATTCATTCAACCTCTTACTTAATCGCTTTACCTAAACTTCTGTATATTTCTCAACTTAGTAAATAAAATACGTAATAGCTACTTCATCTACATAGCAAAAGCCACGCCTTTTTTTCGCCGAAAATGTCAACAAATAGTCACCCACAATAAACATATTGGGTCCCATGGTCCCATGTAGTAGGAGTAAGTATATTGTCGTATTCCAAACAATTCTAGACCGCCGAATAATTTTTTGGTATAAACCAATTTATAGATGAGTTAATTATTAGAGAATGAGTCACAAAACAAGCGGAAGCTAGAATCTATTTATTTTATTAAAATTAGTGAGAGCTTATGGCAATCAGTTATGATATCGTCTTTCGGGTAAAATTATTTTATGAATAAAATTAGATTATTTATAATCTATAAAATTCGTTGGTTTTACCCACAGTTTTATCTAATTTTGAATACAGCACCCAATTGGATTGTAATGGTGATGGAACATTAAGTGCGATACTCATATCTAGTATTGTTCGAAATGTATAGTGCTGAAACTTAAATAGATCAAATAGGTTAGATAATGCCATAGAATACTTACAGCAGCTGCAACATTAGCGCCATAACCGGACCCGTAGTAACCTGCCGTCGCTGCAAACAGCACGATGAACGCAATCAGGTACAAAAATGTCTCCAAACTCGTACTGATCAGCTCCTGGAATTAGATTAATAAGAGTTACGTAAGTTTTTTAAAGTATTTTCGTGATTTTCTGCCTTTAGTAAGCAAATTTTAATTTGCTTTATAATTTCTAACTTTATTGTGGGGTCAACTAGCAAAAGATGTTTAAAAGCTACTGCATTACCGACACTGCGCCAAACCTTGTACATAAACAGACATAGTATTAAGAAAATCCAAATAAATAAAGCTTTTTAAAACTTTTTTATTGTGATTGTTCTTCTAAGCGTTTCGATAGTAAACAAAGTTAAATTTATATTGTGCTGGCCCAGAAAGCGGCCCCACATTGACTCTACCGTGCTGTTAGAGCACTGTTCACAATACGCATTTATGAAAGTAACAGCACAAGTACTTACTGATAAAACCCAGTTGATGGGTAATTTAAGAGCGTCCTTAATACTGAGCAGGTAGACGAAACTCCACATGAGAGTAGTGATAAAGCTGGTTACTGCTACAAACACAAACCAGGTGGAGAACCATGGTGACGCTAGTGCCATACACAAGATACCCAGGACCTGGAATTAAAAGAGCTCACATTTAGTTTCGAATTATTTTATTTGCCTTATTACTAACGATTGTAAACGAGTCTACCAGCTCTAGGTGAGCTGGTAGGTATAAGTAGTTTTGTTGTAAACTAGTTTGGTATTGCTGATATTTACTTTGGTATTTCGCTTTATTAGCTACCTGACGAATTTAGATAAAGAATGTGATGATACCCAATGGTATGACTCATCGTTTATCAAAATAAGTTGTGACCTATTTGCACCGAAATAAGTCAGAATACTTAAATGCATATAGGCTGTTTTCATAGTCATTTTGAAAATAAACAACAGAAATGATAAGCTTGTTTTGGCTAATAAGTAAATACATAGTATCTATTTTAAAAAAATATAAAAATTAACGAAACGAATGGTAGGTAGAATACAAATTTGAAAAAGAACCTTTATGACCCATGTAACCAGTTAGACACTGACATGTAAGTTATGATCTATCAACTCATTTGAGATAAATGAAGCATTAAGATTTATTTATTTATGGGGATTACATGGCTCAAATGTCAAAAACACCCTAGGTAAGATACATATTCTAGACGAAACCTTTTGTGTATTTATCATAAACAAACTATAATCTAATATTTAAGATCATTACAAACAAATCATGTCAATTAAAATTTGAATAAATTTGACCAAATTTTGATAAAACAAGAAATGAATAGACTCTACTTCAACCTAAATTGCAAATGTTCTTAATAAGTACTTAATAGTAATGCATAAATTTTATATGAAAGAAAGGTAATAACGTATTAAACAATTTGTGTCAATCAATTTTTATGTTTCATTCATAATTTTTAAATAAAACAGAAAACCCCTAGAGGAGAGTAGCGCCCCTCAAGAAGCGTGTGAAAGGAGGACTATGCGTCAATTTTTTATGCAAATAAAATACAAATGATACTAATTTCAAATAATTGTTGAATGAAAGCATATTAGAAGTAGTACAAATATAAATATAACGTAAAATTAAAATAGAAATTTCGTTTATATATGTAAAAAAATTTGTTCGCAAGTTAGTTTCGTATTTTGATCATGTCATAGAGTAACGTGACAATTATATCTTGACTATTATGTCAAAAAAAGAAAATGTGTTTTGGGTAAGGACCCGTGGTCCTACCAATTTGTCCAGCTGGTGGGATTACGATATACCACTATGCATCCGTGGTCTTTCTGGGCTAAGGGCGAATTAATATATCGATATGTGTCGGTATTTTTGTTCGATAAATAATTAAAATTAGCATTTTTCTCTTCAAGACCAAATGAATTTCAATAAAGAAAATATAAAAATAATTAAGAAAATAACAATATCACATCAACACACAACGCTACCTAGACCCAAAGTAAGCATATATGTGTGGTATGGGTTCTTGAATGCGGATGAACCTATTTCTATACTTTTTTTGTAAATACATGACATAAAAATACCGAGAACAATGCAAATATACATATTCATGCACACAAATATTTGCCTAATATCTATCTACTGATAACATTTCAAAGCTGCATGTGAATGTTAATTATGAAATATTTAAGTTATTATTATTCATATTAAATAACTAAAAAACTAAACTGTTTGAATCTGAAACTAAGTAGTTTTCAGTAAGTACTGAAACCTGTAATAATTTGTTAGTTATTTCAAACTAGCTTTCCACGGCGTGATTTCACCCACGTTTTTGCCAACTGCTCTGTTCCCGTCACCAGTAGCGTGATGTTATATAGCATAGCCTATAACCTTCTTCAGAAACTGAGCTCATCCAACGCAGAACTATTCAAATCTAAGTAGTGGTTCCAGAGATTAGCGCTTTCAAACAAACAGTACCACCGAACTGTGTACGGATTAATCTGACCATGGAGAGGTCTCGGGTTTGAATCCCGGGTCAGGTAAAGTGATATTGGCATTTCTTTTGAAAATTCTCAGTATTAGCCCGGAGTCTAGAATTGTGCCCGATAAATGGCAATAAGCTCGCCTCCTGTTACATGGAATCTAAAATGCATACAGCATACCTAATGTCAAAGAGGCAATTTAATTCACTTGTTTTTATATGGCAAAGGTTTAATTTAACATAGTCTGTTGTTTTCCACGATATTCATTTGTTTTTGAAAAATAAAAATGCTAATTTCAATAATTCATTGAATAAATACCGACACATCGATATATTAGTCCGCCCCTAGCTCAGAAGAACTACGGATACATAGTAGTATACCGTAATCCCACCAGTAGAACAAATGGTAGGACCACGGGCCTTTCCTTACCCGATTTTTTGTATATTTGTTTGTTACGATTTAATTCAAAATCTACGTAACTGATTTAAAAATTAATTTACTTTTAGAAAGCTTTAATAGTAGTGGATAACATAGACTATATATATATTTAAATATATTTATATTTCGTTTATTGGGTAGACAAACAAAATCACAATATTACATGAACATAAAATATTACACTAAAAAGTAATTGTGACATCCACACCGTTTACCACAGATATGGTCTGTATTTTATTATGTTATTTTGTGTTTTTATCAGTTATTTTCCAAATTTCAATATTTGTAATTTTAAATACAGCACTGCAATAATAGTTCGCATAGATATTTTATGTAGGCGTCTGCTAATAAAAGATAGAACTTTTTGATACCGAAGTGAAGCAAGAGGGCGGTTGTCTGGTATAAAAATAATAAATAAATGTAAAGTGAAGTGTCGTCAAGCTTTTTAAAATTATTGGTAAGTAGACTGCCAACCTCGACCAGTTGGAGAGGCACCCTAAGAAGAAGAATGTTAGTAGCATCGAAAAATAAAGTACCTTATTGTATTACGACTTTAATTGACTGTAATGTACAATTTCCACCAAGCGTACGATGACGGAGCGCGTCGGGGTGCATTTGACACTGTACTAATAGAAATTCAGGCTTTTACACAATAGTAAGGTGCCATCCGCTTTGGAAGCATGAGGTCATGGATTCAAAACCGAAAAAGAACAACAGAATTTATCATGCAGTTATTTAAGCTTAATTTTTTATTTTGCACAAGTTGCAGTATTCGAACTAACATTAATCTATATCCGCTGTATATGTACCGATAATAGATATCATCAGTCATATTTTATCACGCGATCGATAACACTTCAAGGTCTTAAACTTGTAGCATATTATTATTGTCAAACACATAAAACTTATTGTTAATAAATTAACAATACAACTTCAATTATTGATGTGTTTTTATAGTAATTTTTTTTTAAATAGGTGTAGGCACTTTACTGATTTCTGCATTACCTTGATTGACTGTTAGAAAATGCCTACGGCATTAAATCCGTCTGTATACGCCTGTGCATTAAGTTTTTATAAATAAATAAAAAAATAACCAATTGCAAAAAATGAGCAGGTTGCAATTGTTGCAATTTAACAAGCCTAGTTTTATATCTTTAAATTTAACTGACAATATACCTCTTGGTTTTGGGCATTGGCAGGCCAGTGAGCGTCTTCTCCTGATCGGACCAACGGTTAGGCGAGCGACCACGTGGTCTTTTTCTGTCAACCTGTTCAACCACGATAAGCTTCTCCGGGCTGTTAGTGTCTCTACGAGCGACGTGTGTAAAATACGTATACATTGGCAGCAGATGGTAATAAGTCTCGTCGACTATCCGAGCTCCTTAAGAATAGAGACGTTGGTTCGGCGTGCAGTTCGTGGAATACGCAACATAGGCCTCTAACACCACATTTTGAACGCGTCAATTTTTGTCATTTCTTTCTTTCTGGTCGTCTAGGATTCGGCGCTGTAAAGGAAGATTGAGAAAACCAATGCATGCACCAGTCTCACTTTGGTTTTACAAGATATATTACGGTACTTCCATATTTTAATGAGTTTTTTCATTGGACATTTGGATTCTCCTATTGATCTCCTTTTTATTGCCACCCTCGTTGCTGATAAGGGAGCTGAAATAAAGGAACTTATCAATAAATTGTAGGTCCCTGAGTTCATTGGAGCGAATGAGTGTACCTGAGGGCCTAGAAAAGTAGCATAAATGCTAATAGAATACTATATGCCACTTTTCTAGACCCTCTGATCTGTCTAAAACTAACTTCTTGGTAATTTCCTTGTTAATAATAGGCCCACCAATTCACTCTCTTTCTCTACTCTAGAAAGAAGTTCAGCTAGTTCTTGCTCAGACGATGCAAAGAGTGTAGTGCGTCTGCATATCTTAGGTTGCTACTTTTACTCATAGGTCATGCTAGAGTATACTCAATGGTGGTCACACATACGAAACAAATGCTCATGGAATTATCGAATCCATCATTAGAAGAACAGCTATCTACACGATGAATAAAAAAGTAATTTTAAATATCTGTCTACGCTTTCTAGATTCGCGATTGAGCTAGGTGTGCTAGGTAAAATATAGATTTCCAATAAATAAATGAATTCAATAAAAACAAACAAATAAGGAAACAAATTCCTATATTATTTGTTATAAAGTAAAACTTTTAAAGCGACTGTTCATCGAAAAGGATAAAAGGGTCTATTCGGTTAGTAAGTATAACATTTTATAAAAGACTGCCTGGTGAATAGATCGTTCCATGTAATAGATAAACCTCAGATAAGCGGTAATATGCCAGTACCACTAGAACAACGGTGTCAGGTAAATATGTTCCATTACCGTCTATCGAAGAGTGAGCTCGATCGAACGCGCACGCCACGCCACGGCCTCAACAAACCAAACCGGTTTAATATCGCGCGCGAACACGACCCCTCTGTCGCAATGCTCGCTAACAGGTGTTGTTTGTAGAAATTCCATACGATACGAACACATCTTCCAATGCAATATTTTACAAATTTAATATCGTAGCCTCGGTAGAAAGAGCACAAGATTTTGGTAACCCGGTTTAGTTTGTTTTACCAAACCAATTTTAATCTTGCTGCAATCGTATTAAGGCTGTTATCTCTTAAACTACGATGTTTCTTCTCATGTCATATCAAGTAGATTACATTGGTTGAAAAAAGCAGGAATTAACCTTAAACAAACTCCTTTTAGTCAGACCATGTTACCAATATTTTAAATACAAAAATAATATCTGTTACATTTAACGACTTAAAAACTAATTTCATTAACATATTGTTTATTGGTAACTAAAGCCCTAGCTAGAGAAGAATAAGAATAGGTCCACTTCCAATACACTGAGAATTCGAAACCTGAAATCTTATACCCAATATACTAAGCCTAAAAAAACTAAGTAACCGAATAAGTTTCAAATTTTGTACAGCTATTCCGTACTTGGACCCCCAAATACGAAAGAATTTTTGGAAATTGGCACGTACGCGGATTGCGATCTTCTTCATTAGTTAACGAACAAATCTGACGCTATGTACCACATAAACGCATGTCCCAAATCATTAATAAGGAACACATACTATGTATGTCAAATGTGGCACGCGAACAGTTGCACTTAAAATAGAGAAAGTTCGTCGGTCCCGGCCAATAGGGTTAGGTACCATATCAAAAACCTTTGGTCAAAAATATTTCAGCTCAAAGTATACACTCTACTACCTATTTCTGAATTATTAAAACGATTTAAGAAACCTAGATCGAAGATTAAAGAGCCTATGAAATCCGAAGCGTCGGTAACCCTAATGATGAGGAAACGTCGTCTGTAGTCGTCATGTGTACGTGTACACTGTTATGTGACGCGACCGCCATACTGAGCCACCGAGCACCAAGCCTTTGTCAATGGGTTCACAGACCATCGTCGCTTTTACACGTTGCAGCCTCGCTCTAAATAACAAAAGGTAGCCGGATTTCCGATACTACTGTATTCGGTATCTACATCTATTGATGAAAGTTCTACGTATAATTAACGAACACACCCACGGATTTTTTTATGTATTAAAAGTAAAAATGTTTTGTCTGCATATTATTAAAGTAGTATGGAGAAAAAACATATTTGCATTTTTATATTGGTATCCTATCCTATTTAATATTATAAATGCGAAAGTTTGTGTGTATATATGTATGTATGTGTGTATATATGTATGTATGTGTGTGTATTTGTTACCAAATTAGCGCCTAAACACCTAAAGCTAAACCCATTTTGATGAAAATTGGTATGTAAAAAGATTCGGTGTCCAAAATCGCTTTGGTTCCCGAGTTACGTTAATTAAACACATATGTACCGATTTCGGCGCGTAAGTAATAAATATGTTTTTACCTAATAATATTTGTTAGTATTACGGACAGAACCATATACTTATGTACTTATTTTTAATTTATGGAAAAACTCGACGCAATATTTATTCAAGTTTACGTTGACACAATTTAACAAACAAAAAATTAAAATATGGCTATAGAAATATAAAATGCAGCTGTCTTGATAGAGATTTTATAAGTTTATTGATTTCTTCTACGCATATTGACGTAAACGCGTATTGACTTGTACGCATAATGATGATTGACTTTTTTTTCTTTATTTAAGACCTTTTATTTGTAATTTTATTTCCAAAGTTGTCATTTTTACTGACTGTAAAAGTACCTTACTGACCTTACTTCACTTAGTTAAATGTTCAACACTACAAAGAGGTTCACCCATAGCTTGTAATTATAGTGAAAGAAAAATTCATAATTTAGATAAGAAAAATATTTCTCTGAAATTGCAGTGGGTTCTTTCGCATGTTGGATTAAAGGGCAATGAGGAGGCTGACAAAATAGCAAAGTTACTAAAATTTGAACTAAAACCTCGCCTAGACCAGACGAGGTTTAAGTTCAAATTTTAGACCACATTATTCGGCAATTTTAAACTTATACAAAAATAACATTTAGAAATAATTAATCGATAAAAAATCAAAAGAGAAAGGAATTTGGTACAAAGTTGTACAAAATCAACCTCCTCGTTGCCCTTGGTTCACTGAGTCTAAACTGAATATTACAGTTGTAACAGCGTTAAGGTTGCGTTTCGGTCATATTCTATTAAGAAAGTTTGGATATATAATGAAGAAGGTTGACTCTTGTACAATTGACGATGTCCAACATCTCTTGTTGGAATGTGATCGGAATTGCGGCGCCAGAGATAAACTGTTTTTAGATTTAAATATTGTTAAAGCGAACTTAGGTTCAGTTAATAGTAGATGTATTAGCTGAACCTAGTTCGGAAGCTTCAAGGAGAGTTTATGAAACGGTCATACGTTTCATATATGCTATTCCATAAACTCTTCCATATTTATTTTTATTTGTATAATAATATATATTTTGAATCGTTTTAGTTGAGATGAAGTTATGTTTTTGGTACAAAAGCACTGACATATTTGTATTGATTGAGTTATACGCGTATTGACAATATTTTTCTTATTATCGACAATGGCAGATAAAATATTCTCAGCAGAAATCTAAAACCTATAGGAACTTCTTATAGTTGTTTAACGTCGCTTACAAAAGTTTACTAAAAAATTTGACAAGAAGAAGCGGCTTGCAGTTTTTGTAACAGCTAATTATTTTATAAATTTAAAATATAAAAAGTTTTTAAGTATTACTGAACCGTCCTTAGTTAGTTATTCCGTTATTCCCTTACTTTTTTTTTTCGTGGGAAACGCATTGCGCGTACGCACCCGCCTGGGCGAGGCGGGGGTTATGTCGGACTCTCCGGCCACAATGAGACAGCGGCCGGCATACCGACTAAAACCCACGGTGTTCCTCCAGACGGCCAGAGTGCCGGGGTCACGGGAGACGCTCGCGCATTCATCCGCGACCCCGACGGGGCACGGCCCGCTCAACGTGAGCGGGCCCCGTCTGATTTGGGGGGCCTAGCCCCCCTTCCTCCATCGAGAGGCGTTCGTGGAACACGTACGCCGCCTTCTCGGGCCTGTGCTGTTCGAGCGGCGATTGCCCAATCGCCGCCCGCAGGCATCCTCCTACGGTGGCTGGAGATCCCGGAGCGCCCCACGGCGACGCCAGGGGCGGGCGCGACGGGCGGGGAGCAAAATCGTCAGCTCCCTCTCCCGCTCGGCCGCCTCCTTGGCGAACATTACCTGCTCGCAAAAGGAGGCGACTTCCTCCCAAGCCCTCTCGCTGCGGACCATGGACAGAACCACGGCCGGCAGCGAGAGTTGGGCCGTCGCGAGCGCCGCAACCAGGTCGCGGCGCTGGTCCGCCCACGCCGGACACTCCACAAGCGTGTGGAGTGCCGTGTCGCCCGGGCAGACCCCGCAATGGTATTATTCCCTTACTTCACTTAGTTATTATAACTAAGTTTAAGTTTTTGTTTCAGCCGATTTGAAGTGTAAGTTTGTGCGTGATTTTTTTTGTTATTGGTTTTAAGCAGAGCCTTTGTATTACACCTTACGGCTAGTTTTAAGTGTACTATGTGCGTGATTTTATACCTTACGCATTTTTAATTATATTTCTTTTCAAACAATTCACACTAAGTTTAACGAGTTCAGGTAGAAAGACGCTCTGTTGGCTAAGTGGGTAATTCATCTTTGATTTGACTCAGTAATAAGTACTTACCTAATATGTACTAAAATGAGTAAAAAGACGAATTATATATACTTATGTCATTTTTGCTTTTATAATACGTAGTGACTCACGTATGTCATTTAGCGTAGTCGTTCACGATTTGTCATTTCGCATATGAGCATAGACATAAAATTCGCTTATGTCGTTTCGCGTAGTCTTCACCATTTGTGTCATTTCGCTTAAAGAGAATACGTATCAATTCGCGTATGTCATTTTGCGTAGACACCATGTGTAATTGTGCGTTTGATTACCTTTATGTGTCATTATGCGTGTACTCCATTTCGAGGGTCCATCTGTCGTTTTTCACTGCGTCTTTTATTTTTGTGCGACATAGCTATCTCCGTTTTTTACGTACCTATAAGTTCGACACCTACGCAAAAATCTAAACGGTTACACCAGGAAATCGTATTATATTATAGGTATTTGTTTCATGTCCTATAAGTAAACTTATTTTGCTCTCGAATATGAGTAATATCTGTGGTAATCGTAACAAGTGTATTGGCAAATATAATTATAGTTCCTTACTCAATACTTGGTGGCGTGTAGGTATATGTTGCAGTTATGTTACTCCCGAGTCGGCACAATGAGCAATTGTACTTGAAGTAAATATTACCTATTATGTACAAATTCACAATACCCATTACCGTTCGTCAGTCGATACAGTAAAAAGAAATTAGGTATTTAGTTAGTTATATTCTCAATACTCCTTAGAGATCCTTTTCAAGAAGAATTCCTCGATGATTTGATAATCGTTGCAAGTTGTTAAAAATTGACCACAATTTTAAAGTGTAAAAAAGAATGCATTTGATCATTTTGTACACACAATATAAAAAAAAAAAATTGTTCTCCTCCCATAGACACCCATCTAAATAACAGAAGTACTTACCTAGTTTTTAATTCATTTCAAACAAACACTTGACTCAAACAAAAAAAAAATAAAAAAATAGGTACTTAATCGCATTAGAAACCTAGTTTAACATTTTCAAATAGGTACCGTTGAAATATCCAGATAAATGGCCACAAAACTGTTAGGTATATGTATAAAATATAAATGAATAAATATATCCGTCTGACATAGTTCCGTAAATAAGTGGGCTGTAAGTGTCGTATCAAACTCCTTCTAGCAAAGCAATGGTTGCGAAGTGAAAATGCAATCAAGCAACATAACATTGAGGTCAATGGGTGCGTGCGTGCGGCCCGCGGTGCCTCGCGGGCGTGCCGACCAACGATAGAGGCAGCCTCGGCTAACTTGCCCAAACATTCAGTTCATTGACCATACTTCCGCATAGGATTCACTTTTAATATTAACAGTATAGCTTTTTAACTTCAGTTTTTATTGATCGCAAATAAAACATATTTAACAGTTAATCCGAAAGTGAAAACTAAAATAATTTGAGGTCAAAATTTTGCAGTTGCACTTTGTTAATGTGATTTAGTTCAACCCCACGTTATAGACGCATACCAGTCTGCCTGGAACAATTAGGTTGCTTTTTGGAAAAGATTCAACATAATATTCCCCTTAATTTATAGTTGTTTAAAGTAGATATGTAGACAACATTTCGATTTACTTTAAGGTTTTTATTACATTCTTAAGTTTTTACTCTTCGTTTGTTGTTTAAGTTCTTTGCTATATTTTTGTGTATGTACATCATTGAATAACTACGTAAGTGCTAAATAAACTAAACTATGTAGGTATATTAGCGACTAAGTGAGGTCGCAGCTTATAACTGACTCTAAACAGCGTCTATTTTTAATCTTTATTTATATATTTAAACATATGCAATGGTAATATATAAGCTACCTACCGCTTTCTCCGAAACAAAATCGAATGAAACAAAATCTAAATAAGTACGCCGCAGATAAACGCTGTCAAATGCTTCACAAATTCAGGTATAAATACAATATTTCCATTTAAATACTATTGAAAATAAGTAGTAATAAGTAGATAATTATACTGTAAGTAAACACATACCTCCTAAAGGCGTTGATTACGAAACCAGTTTAAAATTCTACCATTGTTGTAATGAAACAATCAAAAAATTTATTCAATACCCACGTTTTTCTTTTTCCTTAACTACTCTAATCATAAGACATTCGCAACATGACATGATATTGACCTTGACAAACAATATTTATAAAATACATTAAATACACAGTATCAACTCGCCAATCGTCTATAATTTAACGTTGTAGGTGAATTTTAATTCGGTTCTCGCCGGAGCTCAAGAGAATGACGCAATGCCCAGATCTAGTCGAGACACCAATTCGGTCAACTAGGTACCCAGCCACCCAATGAGTCGTGTTAATGATGTATTCAACTCGTTTACTCAACTATTCTCTATAGTGCAGAGTCTCTAGATTTTACCTATGCATGTTCGTATACCTGACGACCACCGTTTCTTTGCTGCATTACATTGCTCCATTACATCATAGTCTGGTATTACAACCTTCCTCAGTAAACTCACTATACAACGCAACTAAACACAAAAACAAAATAAATGAAAGTGGACTTGTAGTTGTCGAGATTAGCCCATCCAAAAATATAAATTTATTAACTTTATATCGAAGAAGAGATATCGTAGCGTAGGAACCCATAGCAACTCTGTCCGCATTCTTTACTTCTAACTTTTTATTTAAATATGATAACAAACAACATTCAATATTCACAAACGTTTCAATGTCAATAATAATTATAAATCGAACAGAATGTAATTATGTATAACCTTGAAGGCTACGATCGAGTACCTATACGAAGAGGATAGTCGTTTCAAAGAAAGTTATTTCAATTTCATTGACCTTGATATCACTACCGTGACTGTACGACAATATAACACAACTGGGATTCACTAAAGCGAAATGTTTACAAACAATATAAACGTAATGCTCTAAAAAACTCAACTTGTTGCACAAATAAATCAAGTATGACGAAACTTTCGATTCATTTTATACTCGATGGAGTTATCTGGCATTGAATCTATTTATCTTTGTCGTACTGAACGTAAACCTAGCTCTATTTTATATTGGTCATTTATCATTCACTTTCAGTATCTCAGCCACTTTATCCAGGTTGGGTTTACTGACAACCTCATATTATGTTTGCCAAGTTGCTACTTAGATAGCAACTAGATAAACTTAAGATACAACTATTTGTGCTTTGGAAATCCAATTCAGAAATAAGTAGTTTAATTCATCAAAGAGTAATAGTTTAATCAGTTTCAATTTTATTAAATATTGTAGCTAAACTTTTCATTTCCTAGTCACAACTAGTTACATACTTTAGAGCCCTTTTACGAGCACTATGTTATGTTTATACATGTATTAAGTTTTGGTTTGTTGCCGCTTGTTCTAATAGACAGTTCTACGGTGATCAACGTAGGTACCTATCCTTTTACAAAAAGTTCAAATTTTTAGGCAGAAATACAAATATTCGTACTTACCTAAGTACCTAATAAATAATTATTTTAGCTCAATTATATACTTACGCAAAGCAACATTTACCAAAAAGGAATTAAACTAGTTTTGGAATAGGGCAAGGAGGTATTTTAGGTCCTAACCAAGCAACACAAATAGGTAACTCTCTCTTGTATTAGTACATAATATTATGCTAAGTAGCTTGCATCAAATAAGGACCAACATAATTAAAGTCTTTTATAAACTATGATAATTGTATGTTGTTCATACACGTAAATGTGATAAGACAGCTCACACAGGACATTTCACCTTTTCCTTAATCCCATCCCCTCTCTTTTTATCCAGAACGACACGTGCGGGAATGATGTGCCACCCTTTCACAGTGGAATCTAAAGGGTCTCGAACCAAACGGTTAGGCACTTCATACTTTTGTCGCTTAATTAAAGCCTGGAACTCTTTACCCATCCCATCTAACTTTGATCCTGGGTCTTTTAAGCGAGGTGTGAAAAAGCATCTCACTAAGCCGCCGTAGTGGAGGCCACCATACCAGTAGTGGCTTTTGGAATGGTGTCCACTTCTGGATTCTACTGACTGCTTACCATCAGGCAAAGTGAAGTCACTTTGGTAAGTTTACATCAAAAAAAAACTATTATATATAAAGCGGAAGAGTTTGTTTGTTTATTTGTTTGTTTGTTTGTTTGTTTGAACGTGCTAATCTCTGTAACTACCAACGGGATTTAAAAATATATTTTTGCGTTTGATAGCCCAGTTCTTCAGGAAGGTTAAAGCATCACGCTACTGGCGACGGGAGCAGAGCAGTAAGCAAAGACGCGGGTGAAACCGCGCCGGGGAAAGCTAAGTAGGTTTATACAGATTTGAATTGTCGTCTGCGTTATTAGATTACAGAGTATATTTTGTTCTTGTTCTTTTTCTCTGACTGACCAGTTTTTTTATAGTTTCAAGGACACACACGTATCGCAACTCCAGATTTTGGTAAACTCCAGGCTTAGGATTGCTCAGTGGCTGAATGAAAATATATCACGCGTTTTAAATATTTTTTGTTTACCTACCTACTCCTTATATAGAACATAGCAATCAGTGATAATTATGATAGATTAATTAATTCTTTACAGTACACCAAAACAATAAACATACTTACATTATGTTACCTACATTAAAATCATGTACAAGATGTTAATCGAGATAAGAAAATAAAGTGAAGATGCAATCATACAAGCGAGCTATCATAAAACTGCACTTTCAGATTTTACATACGATTATAGATATCTATATTATTAAATTTTGTCAAACTTTCACTAGCGGACTAGACGATGAGTAAACGTGTTTTGTAGGTACATACACGTTTAATTCTCAAAAACCATACTCCCAACCCAACTTATCTATTATCAACTTTTCGAAATATCCAAGCCATAATTTTGGTGGCGTCAATTTATCGAATAACCTTTTACGAAAATAATTGTTTGTCAGTGTCATGTAACTCATGTAGCACTTATCTGATTAGTAGATTTTCTTAAACGCGTGGATGGGTCCATCTTTTGTTTTCACGGAAGATGGTTGTCATTTAATTTCATCCACATTTTTCTATTTTATCATTGTAATATACCATTAATATCATCAACAAGAATATTATTCTACACTTGACGCTGGCAGAAATAGCTGACACAATCGTCGGCTCTGTTGCCAAAAAAAAAGAAGAAGAAGAAATAAACGCGTAGATGGATTTAATATTTACAGTAGCTTTGAATAATTGTACTTATTAAACTTTTTTGCAAATCATATCGTAGACATGGTATGATATAACTTTGATTACCTACTTTTCTTTACACCCACTACTTATTACTCTGTTTTCTCTTTGTTATTCCATCGTCTGCACGCATAAAAACTTTATTGCACTATTTACAAAAGTTTTACAATGAAAGATGTTATAATTGCAAGCTGTAAGTTTAACAGTTTAATCTAGTCACAAAAAAAAATTTTCGGCTTTCCTTCAGTCCGCTGTGAATGACAGGATACAAGTGAACTGTTACACACCATTTTCAATCTTAACCTAGTAAGCAGAAGTTAAAAAGTGCTTATGGCATCTAATAACAATGTTTATAGCTTCTTCTAATAAATAATAAATAAACTGGCCCTTGATAACCATTTTGTAAAAAAACAAAATGCTTTTTGAACGGAGTATGTAATCCAGCACTGTTTATTAATATAGATGCATGTTTTTTTTACTATTAAATATACAGGATCTAGCATCAGATTCTTTTCGCAGTGAGATTAGACAACCGTGTATTAAACTCAGTGATATTAAAGAGTTATTTATCACGACACAGGATTGAATGAGTGCTAGAGATGATCTAAATGTAAATTTTATTATATTCAACAAAGTGTGTATTTAAGATATGCTACGCCAACAAAGCCTAGAAAAGCAATGTATAATGTTATAGTTTCAAATGTTTAGTAAACAAATCTACATCAGCGATGACTTCAGAAGTTTATTAGCTATAAACAAACAGTAGGAAGGAGACCGGCGCGGCGTTACATTATCACATTTTGACTAGCTTGCGTTAAATGATTTTATTATCAACATTTTCACGATTTTTTATATCCACTACCTACAAGGTATAACCATATGCTCTCTCTTTGACATTCATTTCTTTTTCATACTAATTTCGAACAAATAGTGGTGACACGCTTTACAATGTTGTCATAGCTATTTTTATTCTTGTATTGATTATTTTTTTGATTTAGTCCATTTTATCTATAGATTAGTTATGACTGGTTTGAATAGGCCAGAATACTTCGATTCTTGAAATTCTTTGTGACAATGACGTATTTTTGTTAGTCCAGATACTTTTCCAACATTCTGTGATGCCTAAGATTAGTAATTATAATTATTAGTCAATACTCATTTATTCATTAATAATACATTGTATTAGATTTTTATATATCGACAAACTAAAACATCCACAAGTAAAAAGATCTAATAATAACTATGGATGTATTAATTTCAAATTAACATGTCATTATAATTTATAAGTAATATTATTATTATAGATTCTATTAAATTATTAAAATACCTTAAGGCCTCATAAGTATATATATATATATATATATATATATATATATATATATATATATATATATCTACAGAAAATAATCAGAATTCGTCAACATTATACAGACTGATCTACTCAGCAGATACTCTTTAAATTTTATTCTTTATGCTAAATTTTTAGCTCTTCAGGCAACTTGTTAATAACTGAACTGTCTGGTAACTTTTTCATTGCAAGTAACGATACGACTCAAAATTCCCTCGTTATTGTGACGGTTGAGTAATGTAACGCAGCATTTGACGCGTGTTTGTTGGTGTGTTTCACTCAATTCACGCGGTACTCATTTCTCGACCTTTTTCACTTTTCCAATTTATTCCAAGTGACTTAAAATGATTTTGTCACTTACACTGATGTCTGTCGCTAACTTTGACGTGATATACAAAATATACGTACATGGCACAACAATTTACCTCGGATAATATACGTGAGTCTACATCGTATAATTAACCACATTCTTAGTAATTTAAAAATTAACTCAAGGTTGAAAGGATCAGTAATTCAATAGAGACGATTTGAGAGGTGTAAGATGTCAGAAGGCAAAAGGCAAAGGTCAACAAACGAAGATCGAGAATCTTCTATCTACAGACTTAATTGATGAAAGTACTCGAAGTAACTCCTAACGATGCACGTACACATAAGTTCATAGCGTCGTATTAAAGCTTATGATGTTTCAGTTTGTCTACGACATTCGTGACCCGGTTTCTTGGTTGCTATTAACTGAGAAAATAAGAGAACAACAGATGAGCGTCATCTCAAAATAACTTTTCGTGTTGAAATGTGTAGATATATATAAACTGGTGCAAACTCGATTAAGAACGTGACATAATGAAAGATAACACGAGCGATAATTTTCGCCGTCACCTTAACTCCTAAATATTCAGAAGACCTCGATGAATACCAATGTTAATCTTGTAGCAAATTAATATAAATCTTTAAATAGTGGCTTATCTAATAATCACAACGACTTGTTTGATCTATTTTCTTGCTGCTCATATGAAATTGGTATTTTGGAATACATTTGAGGAGTAGGTTGGTAGCAGCTATTAGACAATATAATACCTGTAAAAATTGTGCACGATTTTTTTCAAATAACGTACTAATTGAATCAATTTACTTTAATACCTTTCAATTATTAAATCAAGAATTATATATCTATTTCCAATAGATATCTCTAACTAACTTGCTATAATGACTTGTCTTGAATCTTATTTGCCTAAACTATCTAGCAACACTGTACCTACTACACGTACACCTACATTGAATATAAATCACATGAATGGCGGTTATTACGTAACTGTCTGCGGGCTAAGATTTTTCTGCGATAGATACGTTCTTTATTATGGATAATGTTTATTTTGCATATACAACCAAGATTTAACTAACGCATTGCACAACTTACAAGCCCTGAACTGAACATAACATAGGTACACAATTCTAACATTTTGAAACGCGTTTTCTTGTTCGACATGACTGTTAAGCACCTACTTATTTGTGGCATACTTTCCTACGTTATCGTCTCTCTGCTAATTTTGCCTTATTGTTTTAACATGATGCAGATAACCTTCGACTTCCAGACAATATTTTTACATTTATAGGTAGTAAGTTTATGGATTGTTAGTCGGATTTTTGACGCAAGATGTAGACTTTCTTATTTTAGATGTGCATAATCAAGCTTGAAGTTTGTATGCTTCTTCATAACATAACAAATGTCTAATCGGGACTATTAGTATATTTGCAAGCGAGTGACACTAGACAAATACGGTAGTAGATTCTCGCTGGTTTCAGCATGAATGTGCCGGATCGACCGGGCCAAGTCCTACCCTCCCATCGAAGATCGACGTAAGGGTAGTAGTTTCGTTGAGTTTTCTCACCTCTCTCATTCCTCTCACCTACCCCACTTCCTTTACGGTAGGCAGCGGCTTCGCAGAGTTCCTGACATTAAAGAAGTCCATGAGCTACAGATACCACTTACCATTAGGTGGACTGTTGGCTCGTCTGGCACAGTCGTCAATAAAAAAAATATATGTCGTTGACGTTCCTCATAGTAATTAGATCCTGTATTGAAATCATTGTCACGCTACGTAAGTACCATTGATAGATATGCATTAGGTACTTGTTAGTTATTTTAGGAACGAAGTTAGTTCTTATTAAGCAACAAAACCTATACACTTTACTACATAAACGACTTTAACGATGAAAGTACCAAACTCATTAAACTTTAAACAGGCCCTTAACGTACTGGGTATAGACGAGCTGTAACAACGATCGAGTCTCAAAGACGCGCTGTAGGTACCAGGCGGCTATGGCCGGCCAAAGCGGATCACATGTTGACACTACCACTTTCATTTTAATGCCAACTTTCTCCCGATGTCGCTCTCGAATAAGCTACGCAAAATTTTAATCGTCAGTTAATATACTCTTTATTTATTCTTGTAGTCAAATTCGATCGATAAAGTGTTGAATTCCATTCACTTTGTAATTATTAATTGTGTGTAAATGAAACTTTAGAAATTTGTTTTTCATTTTGCGCTTTGGAAACTTTTTATGTTAGTTATGAAATTGTTAACATAAGGAAAGTATTTATGAAAATCTGTGTACTTTAGATAATCAATATTACCTAACTACTATTCGACACTGTTTTTTAAAACTAAAAGTTTCTACGTTTAAACGTCATAGTTTTAGTAGTGATGATCGTGAGCTTCAGCAACCAACATATTTTAGTAAAATTTTGATCTTTGATCCTAAAGACTTAGGTACTTTACTTAAAGACATTCACAACACAAATCTAGCAATAGGTATATATATCAAACGTTTAAAGAAAAGCTGTTTTTATAGTTTGTTGTTATTCAAACAATGGTTTAGGCATTTGATTGCTTTTTAGTACATTCAGTATTATCGACAGATTTTTAAGTACCTACTCTCATCTTGCTTGTAAACGTAACATAAAATCACCCACTTTTACACTTATCTTGATAGATAACATTGAAAGAAAAATAGCTAAAATTAACACTGTACTTTCCATGCACAGTTGAGTCAACTTCAATAGTAGATTCAATAGATAAACTCAAGTTTATCTGTAAAAAAGTGGCATTCTTAGTAATTTAATCATCGCGGTGAATTTTAGGTACTTAGGTGTTATATGACTGTAGTGTGAGTCAGAAATATTATGACAAATGCTTGATATCAGATAAGTTACCAGCCTAGTATTGTCCTGCTGCAGGTCAAAGGTCTTTTATACAGAATAGTCATTTCTTCACTAAACCAAAGCTCTACGCACTATTCCGGAGTTACTTAGACCTTTATTGACATTCCTACCAGACAAAATTACAAAATGTTTTTTTTATATTATATCTTCAAATTACAAAAATAATCAATTTATTCATATAAATTGTATTTCTAATGCTCGAGTGCAGTAAATTTTCTTTAGGTCTTCTTACATCTTCTAGACGAATACTTTAAGTCAATTTTAAAAGTGTGAGAGTCGTGTTGGCCCAGTGGATAACGCTTCGTAAACACGGGGTCATGGGTTCGAATCCGGGCAAGTACCAATATGACTTTTCGAATCATTTAGATGTACTTTCTAAGCTTGGACACATTTGACTAACGGTGAAAGAAAACATCGCGAGGAACCTGAACTTAAAGTCTAAAATTGCCAATCCGCCTTGAGCAAGCATGGTAATTGGTGATCAACGCTCATGTCTTTTTTGACAGTAAATAGGCTCGTATTATTATACACTGACGGACTCATAAACTGCATCAAAGTAATAGACGACTTTGAAATAAATATTTTAACCAAGTATGCAAACTTTCTATACAGATTAAAATTGAAACCTCTAGATTGGTTCGTGAACTTTAAAACAGCGTAGGGTCATATCATTATTGTTAAATTTTTTTACATTGTGATTTGTGAAATAGAGGTACATTGTGAACTCCTGTGGTAAATTAAGTTCATCTTACTTTATACTTATACCAAAAATTAACAGTTTATATAATATCTACATGGAAACATTTATCACAGTTCACATGTTGCCTTTACCTTTTGTAGCAATATGCAAATTGAGGCAGCCTGTAAAGCACACATTTTACTTTTTAATTTTCTTTACAACATAGAAAGCTGTAAGTAATTAAGTATCTATAGAGTTAAGTGTATTGCCTGCGTCACTTTGCATGCTACTTGAAACTGTAACTTACAAAAATTGTAATAACCTGGCGATTAAAAAGAGTGGCCTGAGTTTCTTGCCAGTTCTTCTCATGGCTCTACTTCGTCAGCGAACTGGCTGTAGGTTAATTTGCTGACATTTTGTAAACTTTGACGTTCATAAGTGTTAATTTAATTAACTTAAATGAATAAACATATATTTCATTTCATTTCATTTCATTTCATTTCATTTCATTTCATTTCATAAGTTTAAGTTTGTGTTGTGGACCTTAAGACTTTTTTAAAGAAAAAACAGAAATTTAAGGAAAATTGGTTTAATAAAAAAAATGGTTTTAACAATAGACACAAACTTTATGCAAGGGTTTATTTATGTTTTAATAAGGTGTATTACCTCCACGTGCCCTTATTACGGATTCTAATCGGTTCTGCATAGATTTTATTAGGGTTATTAAAAGATCTTGCGGAATATTGTCCCATTCTTCTGAAAGTGCTGTTCTTAGTGCTGCCACTGTCGTGGGCACAGGATTTCTCGCATATACAGCTCTTTTTAAATTGTCCCAAACATGCTCAATGGGATTAAGATCCGGGCTGCGTGCTGGCCAATTCATTGTACGTATCCCAACCTCTTCGCAATATTGTCGAACTTGTGCAGCAGCGTGCGGCCGGGCATTATCCTGCATTAAAGTAAAATTTTCGCCTATGAACCCCATGTAAGGCACCACGAGATCTTCGAAGATCTCTGTTATGTAGCGAAGTGCAGTCAAACCCCCTCTATTACCGTTTTGACGGACCATGTCTATGAACACAAGTTCTGTTCGCCCGTTCATCGATATGCCACCCCAGACCATACACGAACCGCCTCCAAAAGGAACACGCTCCTCAATGCAACTTTGAGCATATCGCTCCCCACGTCGACGATAGACTCTTCTGCGACCATCTGCACCATATAAACATGTCCTACACTCGTCCGTGAATAATACGGAGGCCCATTGCTCTTCTGTCCAATTTAGGTGATCACGCCCAAATCTTAAGCGAGCTTGTCTGTGAGCTACAGACAATTTTGGACCATTTGCTGGTCTAAAAGGGGTGATATCCGCTTCCTTTAACCTTCTTCTTATTGTTCGTGCACTCACATTTACTCCACGCACTTCATTAAGCTCTGTTTTGATGTTAACTGACGTGAGGAAACGATTTCGCAGGGAAGTTGTAACAATAAATCGGTCATCACGACCGGTGGTTGCTCGAGTCCTGCCTGTACCACGTCTCCTTCTGTAAGAACCTGTCTCCACAAACCTTCTGTATATTCTAGAAACCGTAGACTGGTTTAAATTTAAATTTCTACCAATCGTTCGTTGATCCAAGCCCTCCCGCACCACTGCTACAATTTGAGCCGCTTGTTCGGACAAAGTATCCATATTATGGTTCAAAAACTCTCGATGAGTTAAAAAACTAACCCAACAATTCTGCTGGTAACAATAATTCAATTGACAAAAGAATAAAAAATCAATGCGGAACAAAAAACTTTGCTTTAAATAACACGCAAATCTGATACTACGAGTAAATTTTCTTTTCCCGGCTATATTCATTTGTTTTACTGCAATTCTATGTTTAAATATTGCTTTTTTTTAAGATTAAGAGCCAGCCTCTCCATTTTATATAATTTAATCTAAAAAGTTTGCATACTTATTAAAAAAAATCATTTCAAAGTAATTCTGAACTTTGATGCAGTTTATGTGTCCGTCACTTTATATTTTCATTACTATGTTAAAAATGACAAAACTTCGTCAATGCTATATTTAGCACAAACGTTACTTATAGGATGGAAGTCGATGTGGTATACAAGGACAGACCTAAATATAAGATAAGATAACTAAGTATGATTTTTTATCTTTTTAATACTTACGTATATGTTTTTTTTATTTAAAAATTCCTAACATTAATTCGTATATTAATAACCTGACAAGACACAAATTTATAGACTTTACTAACTTCGTGCAAAGAAATGAATATTGTGGAGTTTCTGGACGTTCTCGTCTTTGCGCTAACGTTGATAGGGAAAACTACCTGGTGGTGGTGGCTTTAGTAACCACGGAAAAGCCTTGCACTATTTAAATAAATTTAAAATGTGTATTATAGATCGCAACCTTTAAATAGATGGCATCTGCACTAAAATGAAATAAATTCGTAGAAATGAAAGAAGTGTAACAACACAAATATGACAAAGCTTAGATACAGTAGGAGATAATCTTAATAAGTCAAAGCACTTTGATACTCAGGTTCGTTTATAAAGGCTTGTTCAATGTTTTGTCTTCCCCGTATGTAGATCGGTACCTAACCTAGGATTACGAAGAATACATTAATATACCGATAATATATAGTTGTGTTAGTTTAAATAAGATTGAGTACAATTTATCATCGTATGCTTATTCATGTTTAAACATAGAGTATTACGTAAACCTCGTAAATACCTTACAGTACCTACTTAAATGGGTAGTAGGTACCTACGTGTTTTTGTTCTTATATCAATAACCTTCAAACACAAACAGCTTAACAAGGTTCACGCTGCATTTATTGCAAAGTAAAACTTTAAAGCTTAATGTATACAAAGTCATTTTCTTAAATAAATATAGGTTGGTGTTCTATGTAAACCCGAAGACAAACCGTTTTTATTTCCATGCCATATTTTTTGAAAACAAAGCACGAATTGATCGGTTTTAACAATGTAATTTTGCATTAAAATTGTGTCTCCTAAGGGCCTGGACAAGTACAATAAAGTCCAATAGCTATATAGTTAGCTTATGTCAATTTCATACATTTTTTAATGTATCATTCTCATAATATATTTTTCTTTTTTCTTTATTCTCATTACATTTACTTACATGTGAACATACTTAATTATAAATTACTTACAAAATATTTATGGAGTGGTATGAACATTATCGAGCACAAGAACAATATACAGTCACGTAATTAAATTCCAATAACCAAAATAAGTAAATAAAAGAGGGTAAGTGTAAACACTTTCGCTAACCAAAACAACGAACTAGTTTTATTATATCGCAAAGTATATGATGTGGCATGGATCGTGTGTGTGGATTAGTTGAGCGTAGCCTATTGCAAGCATATAATAATATATACTTGTCTGGATAGATATAAGTAATTTAAATACTTAGTTGACGGTTTAAAATCATTTAAAATGTTTGCAGAGCCTGAATCACTATTATAAAGTGTACCAGTGAAAAAAATCCAGTAAATAATAAAAAATATGTATTTTATATGAAAAATAAAGATTGAACTCACCGACAAGACGAAGAGATTGCTCTTACCAAAAAACAAAGGTAAATTGGTGTAGACTAAGACCTATCTTTAAAATTACATTAATTATATCATCGCCTATAACTACTAAGTAATGCGACACTTTTTTACCGTTTTCATATTTTTATCAGTCAATATACGATAAGGTCAGTCGTCATTATGACCACGGTTAGCAACAACAACCATTTCAACAATTATGTCCGCATTTTACTTGAAACTTATAGAAGTCACACAAAACAAGTTGAACTCTTTCATATAAGCTAAATAGAAAGAAATTCGCTAATAAGATGCTGGCATTAACAAGATTTAGTTTATAAACAAATATTCGATAAGAACATTTTTGAAGATGTGATGATTTGAAACCTTCAAAATATCTACTAAATTAGGATAACTTAGTCTAGGATAAACTTATGAGAGAAATATCCTTAAGACAAAAGTCCTGTAATATATTAACAATAACTGCAACCACATGATAAACAAACGGTTTTTACATTTGTTGTAATAATATAGAGCTGCATGTTTAGGTATTAATAAAGCAGTTAGGTCCTTACTTTTGATCATTACAAAAAAGGAAAGGAATAGACTTTATTTGTCGATAACCACATGAGAAAAAAAAGCGAAAGCGATACATGTTTGTTACCTTTCACGAAACATACCTACTTAACATGCATTTATTTTATACTTAAACACGTCAATCGATAGGTATATAGATAGAAAACTAGTTTCAAAAGTACCTGTGATATGTATGTAAATAATTAACTAACTATTTCCATTCTAGAATAGAATAGAAATAGGTTAATGTACACCAATTATTTCCAAGGTAGTAATTTATCACTGCGGTTTTGTTACTACCAAAAGCGGCTGACGACTACGAGCCAGCAGCCTTCGTGAAGCGGTGATGATAAGTAGTACTGCCACTCTTCAATTACGAAAGCAGCAGGCGCACATTTTGTTGCTTAAAGAACAAAGCTTTACTTGCACCTAAAAACTACAATCTCTATTGCTTTCGCGAGCACTCAAGCATGTCTTTACGAGCACTTAAGATCTCTGCTTATTCGCAATTTTGAAAACTTCTGTGATTTATATAATAAAATTATAAACAGTTCTTCAATAAATAAAAGAAATATTAAAATTTAATTCTATCGAGAGTCAAAATTAAAAAAGCTTAGAAACCATCAAGGCTTAACAAAATGATGTTACAGAAACTTGTAACTTGATAGGTTTTTGACTTAAAAACGTAGATACGTCATCTTGTCTTCCATAAAAAATGTGAAAAGAAGTAGCTTGATAGTTCGTATATCAATAAAAGGTGAATATAACCATGCAGATGTATCGTCTTCTGCCTTTTATCCACACGTGATTCATTAAGAAAATCTATTTCTGGATATAGGTAATTAATAATAATTAAAGCTATCTGTACCTACAGTGTGTTAAGCTTCGGCCAAACCTGCGCGACTGCGACGCGGGACGCGGGACGCGACGCGGGAGCGTCTGCAACGCGAAACTTAACGTCCACACCTGCGCGACTGCGACGCGAACCGCGAACTTCATTTGTTAGTGAACAATCACTAAAGCTGCACGTCTTTATCTGGTAATAGATGCGCCCTACGGCTTCGCCTGCGCATAAAATGTGTTTTGTCTCCCTCGGGAATCAGACCGATTTTCGGGATAAAAATAACCTTAAATACTTTGTCTGTCTCTGGCACCAAACCTTTCTAACATACCAATTTTCATTGAAATCCGTTTAGCCGTTTAGGCACTAAGTGGTAACAAACACACCCACAATCTTTCACATGTATAATGTTAGTAGGATAGCTACTAAATTGTTGTGGTGATGACATTCTCGTATTTAACATCAAATTCTGACTCTGATGAAAAAGACCTTTTATTGCTTTTGCGGAATAAACCACGCGACAAATAATGGCAACCTCTCTGGTTCAATGGTTTGATTGACAGGGTTTTATTTACAGCTGATGGTAAGTGGTAACTGTCGCTGATGTCGCTTCTTCATTGCCTGGGACTCTGCGGTCTGCAAAGCCACTGCCTACCGGCAAGGGAGTGGGTTAGGTGAAGGAGGTGGGATAGGCGAATGGAATGTGGTAGGTAAAGGTAGTGGTGTAGATGCAAAGAGTAAGGTAGGCAAAGGTAGTGGAGTAGGGAATGAGGAAAAATGAAAGGGGAGAGATTGGGCCTCCGGCACTCTCACTTACCGAACGAAAGTAATACTACTAGTCTTACATCGAACTTTTAATGAGAGGGTAGTACTTTAATTATACTATTACACACGTCTGACCACTAGACGCGTGCGTCCCGCTCCGCGGACGCTGCAGTCCCGCGTTGCGGTCGCGCAGGTGTGCAAGGCGCCATAGATATTATACGGCAGCGACCGCCGCGCGGCAGACGCTCCCGCGTCGCGTCCCGCGTCCCGCGTCGCAGTCGCGCAGGTTTGGCCGAAGCTTTAATTGGTTAACTATTCTAATAGCATAAGCGTGATGACCATATGCCTCCATTTCTATGAAACAAACAGGATGCATCTTAAATATCATAAGCCTAGGCAGGATATATCAATTTCCTTCTTAATTTATTCCTTAAAAGAGTAATTAGTAAGTAGGTACAATTAATTAAATTACACCTACAAGCAAGTAGGTAGAGCACAAACAAGATTGACTAGAGACTGCAAATTAAGTTGGCTTAGCTCTTTTTATTTTCGTTTTTTTTTTTTTTTTTTATATTAGCCTACCAAAGTGACTCCACTCTGTCTGATGGTAAGCAGTAAGTGGAATCCAGAAGTGGCGGACACCATTCCAAAAGCCAAACTACTGGTATGGTGGCCTCCACTATGGCGGCTTAGTGAGATGCGGAATGATACGGACTGCTCGCCGCTGCAACCTATCGAGTGCATCCAGTAAGTACTGTGCGGAGCCATCCCAAAGATGAGAGCAGTACTCCACGCAGGAACGAACCTGTGTCTTATAAAGAAGACAGAGCTGCTCGGGCGTGAAGTACCGCCTCACCCTGTTCAGGACACCGAGTTTACAGGAGGCGGTTTTAATGACGCACTCGATGTAGTTCTTGGGGTTGAGATCTCGGCTGATGTCTATACCCAGGATACTTAGGCTATCCTGTAGTGGTAACGCTGTGTTCTGAAGAGAGGGAAGGGGAAGGAACGGAGATTTTTTTGCAGAGAACGCGCACACCTGTGTTTTCTTGGCATTGAACTCGACCAAATTCTCACAACCCCATTTAGAAATGCGGTATAATACTTGGTCGAGCTCAGCGACAAGTTCTAGGCGTTTTGCCTCGATGTCAGTCTGTTTAGCCGCAGGATGTCCGAGATATCGCCCATGCACTGTACTATCATCTGCATAGCAATGAATGTTGCCAAGGGACAACATGTCATTGACATGCAGAAGATACAGAGTGGGCGACAGGACGGACCCCTGAGGCACCCCAGCGTTGACCTGCAAATAATTGGAGGCCGAGCCGTCACAAAGGACACTAATGCGGCGCTCACGCAGGAATGCGGCAATCCAGTTGCACAGCTGGGGTGGCAGACCATATGCTGGAAGCTTGGACAGAAGCGAACGGTGCCAGACTCTATCGAAGGCTTTGGTTAATGTCAAGGCCGATGGCCAAGGACTCGCCACGCCTGTCCATAGCTTCACCCCATTGGTGCGTGATATACGCTAGAAGGTCACCCGTAGACCGTTTTGACCTAAAGCCATATTGTCGGTCACTAATTAACGAGTGACCCTCTAGGTAGCGGACTAGTTGGGAGTTTATTATCCGCTCAAGCACCTTGCAGAGAACTGAGGTGACAGCTATGGGTCGATAGTTGCCTGGCTCGGACCTATCCCCTTTTTTGGAAATGGGTTGAACATTCGCCTCTCTCCAAGCCTCCGGTACAATTCCCGAGGAATAAGATAGGCGGAATAGGCGCGTCAATGCAGGAGACAACTCCGCTGCGCATTTCTTAAGAACCACCGCTGGAATACCATCCGGTCCGCTGGCTTTCCGAACATCGAGCGACCTTAGTTCCGCACGGACATCACGATGCCTAATACGAATATTAGGCATAACGGAGTCGCAGCCAGATATAGTCGGCGGGTGCAAGCCACGGTCGTCGATTCGGGATTTAGCCGCAAAGAGTTCTACAAGCAAGTTTGCTTTCTCTTGCGGCTCGTGGGCCAGCGATCCATCAGGACATTTCAAGGGGGGCAGCGAAGGCTTGCAGAAGTTGGATTGCACGGCCTTGGCTAGTCGCCAGTAGCTACGGCTACCCGTAGGATGTGACCCGTACGAAATGAGTTCTTGCCCAATCCGTGCAATGCGCTGGGCATCCGCTCTGATGTAAGCCCTCTTGCATTCCCTAGTGGCTTTGTTGTACGCTGCTTTTAGGCGATCCAAGCTAGGGTCGCGCCGTGCTCGGGCCCTGATCCAAGCGCGTTACGCCGATTATTTTTGTTTAACAGTGTCGGCGCACTCACGGTTGAACCAGGGACGCGTTTTGCCGGCACTGGTGACATCTGAGGATGGAATGTAATATTCCATACCTAACAAGATCTCACCAGCGACAGCAGTAGCACTTTGCGACGGATCCCTGTCTTTAAAGCAGCGTAATGCCCATGGGACGGAAGCAAAATAATCCCGCATACCGTCCCAGTCTGCTGACGAGTAGTGCCATAGTCGTCGCTTTACCTCCGAACGTCGTGGGGGAGCAACAAGAGGCACTGAGGCGCAGACCAAACAGTGGTCGGAATTACCCAGTGGGGCGTGGGGCGAAACACTGTATTGGACTGGGTGACTCGTCAGCAGTAGGAATGTTCGATGTTAAGGTCTTCAGATACCTTTTGCATTTGAGACCGAGCATATTCTAAATGTATTTCTGTATAATTTCCTTCACCTTTTTACTTGTAAATATGCATAAATATTAACTTCGCAAGCTCTAGTTGGTTGCATTTAAGGAATCGAATCTATAGATAACTGCTATCGATTGAGGTTATTTTATTTCATTAATTCTATATTTAAGTATAAAGGGTCTGTTGTAAATAATGGATAACCCGGGAGTTGGAGATAGTCCTGGTGTCCGGCTATAAGAAAATCAGTATTATAACTTTTGGATATTATTTAGTTGATATCATTTATTGTATTATTGTAAGAACGTTTAACAAAATGAAAGACCATTTTTTGTTAAAAATAAAGTTTTATTATACAACTTTGGTGGTGTGCTAAAAGTGCTCATAATTTTTAATTCGATGGGAACCATGAAACAAAAAACTAATTTTCTTATAGCCTTATACCAGGGCTATCTCCAACGTCCGGGTTATCTATTATTTACGACAGACTCTTTATATAATTTTTTTTTAGTACCTGCTGTGGCAGACGAGCTAACAGCGTACCTGATGGTAAGTGGTACCAAACTGTCGCTCATGGACTTCTGCAATGCCAGAGGCTCCGCGAAGCCGCTGCCTACCGTGATATTGAAGAAGGACATGTCATAGCGCTAAAACACCGCAGCTGGCAGTTCGTTCCAGAGCCTGCACGTATGTGAGAGAAATGAACTCTGGAAACGAACCGATGCTAGACGAGATCGTGTCCAGGTAGTATAGATGAACTTTGCTGCGATGTCGAGTTATGCGATGGTAGAAAGGAGACGATGGTACAAAGTTAAACAGTTCCTCAGAGCACTCTCTGTAAAATATACGATAGAGAACGCATAGAGTGCCAAAGTCCCTCCGCTGCTCTAGTGATTCAAGTTTGTCGGTGAAATTGGGATCACCAACGATTCGAACAGCTCGCTTTTGGAGGGAGTCAAGTGGCTTAAGCTAGTATTTGGGGGCTTCTGCCCCGAGTAAAATCAGTACTCCATTTGCGGTCGGACTTGTGCTTTAAATAACACTAGACGTCCGCCCTCCCTTTGCTTCGGTATCAAAAGATTGTTTCGTTCTCACATCGCCTACGGAAAGTATCATTTTAATAGTGTCGTATTGCATCATTGAGATTTACAAAGGCGCTTACAATATTAAAATTCTGAAAATGTCTGGAAAATATGTTAAACATATGTAGGCTATGTTACCCGCTTCATAACGTAGATTTTTAGTTAAATTCCGAGGATTCCAATGTCATCGGAGACGCGAAGAGGAACTTCTTAAAACTGAGGCGCTCTAACATAAGGGTTCTTCTTCGCAGTGAACGAGCATACTTGTGTCTTCGTAGGGTTGAAATTAACTGGGTTCCTCTCACCACATTCGAGAGCTCGCCCAAGAGAGCCCACAACTTCGGACAAAAGTTGAAACGGACAGAAGATACATTTTTACAAAATGTTTTTTTTGTATAAATCCTAAATAAGTGTATTTTTTATTTGCATGATTTTCTTTTTTTATTTTCTTTAAAGGTTGCTTTAAATGCACATTTCATCAAATATGCTTTAAATTTAACGCTTTCTACAAATTAAAAGAAATACGAAGTCGGCGGGTAATTGTGCCTGTGAGTGTATAATATCAAAAAATCAGCTAATTATAATTCTTTCTTTTTGGTCATGTAATCTAATTAAAATGGGTTGCTGGAGTTTACACTACCTGTGGCTGAGCTCTCTAAGTGTTAATACACAGCACGATCGAAGCGCTATTAGGGAGCAAAGGCTGCCGGGACCGACCGGTCGCCCTAATTAGAAACCATTACTCCCGGGCGGCGTCTTATTACACTACTCTAACCCTGACTACCGCGCCCTGAATACCGTGTAGTGTAATACCCGCAAAATGCGCGCTGCAGATTCGTTGTTACACTAGATTGTCACACTGGTGTGACCAACAGGAAATTATTTTACTTGTGGTCACACTACTATTGTAAAAGATCGCACTTGACTGAATTAAATATAGTAATTTCTAAACTCTGCTTGAAGTACCTATGTGTTTGACAAGGGATGCGACATAAGATACTCGGCGTTTTCTCGTGATCCTACTGATAAGTAGCTCCAGGCTAGCTAGACCATAGTACCTAATGTGTTCCTCCCAACTAAAGATAAGTATTATGTCTTCATCTACAAGAACAGTGCTTTTTATTAGGTATGTATCTATAATATTAAAATACCGCAGGAGCGGCATTGCATTGACAATAGAAGCACAGTGGATTCTAGAGTACAGACGACAGAGCAGCTGGTCTAGAAGATGGCGCGATGATGTAGGCTATCAAAAGGATTAGCTCGAACTAGGTAGCTCTGAATAAAGCTAACTGGTCTTTGACCTGTAGTGGAATATAATATGTTTTAAAATAATAATGTTTAAATCATCAGTTTTTTGTTTAGGTCGTTTTTCAATGTCATATTCACAATATGCCTCGGTATATGTCTGCGATTAGCTATTACTTAACTAACTAGTTTTATTTTTTACCACACAGTAAACAGCCGCGTTGTTATACACTAAGTATCGTGTTTGTATGCAATTGTATTGTTATAAGCTATTGATCCTACTTATATGGTGCCGTTATTAGAACAGGCAAGGAAGGTCAACCGATGATATCAGCAAATATCGTTTTGAGTAGGCGAGGGCAAGCACACGCCCAGTCAAAATTATGACGAATCCCTCATGCTCAAATTTATATAAGGCCTTCTTACTTGAAGCTGGTTTTCCTACACACAATACCTACATACACGTCACCGAGCGGACATTTCTTATTTAGGGCTTAACGAACAACAAACGAATGTCCTGCCCTGTGCACAGGTACCTACCGTGCCTATAAGATTCACGCAATAACTTGATGTTGACGTGTTCTAACTATGACAATTTGTTCTGATGAATGTCTATTTAGTATTGTAGGTGAACATATCTATATCTATACATATAATAAAAATGTAACCGGTCGCTGTCTGTACATGGAAGATATATGAGAAAAAATATTATTGGGACCTTTATAAACGCAAATAGAACCCAAAACAATGATTTTTAAAATTTTTGTCTGTTTGTCTGTTTGTCTGTTAGTCTGTTTGTCTGTGCGTTTGTTCACGCTAATCTCAAAAACGGCTTATCCGATTTAAATATGGTTTTCACCGATACATTGTGGTAAGCTTCACTTAACATTTAGTGTTTGTTTCATGTCAATCGGTTCATAAATAAAAAAGTTATGCCAATTTAAAGAATCACATCGAACATTCGTTAATTTACTACGAAATCTTAAAGAAGCAGAGATTTTAACAGGTTGGGGAATAGTGATTGTTGATAGTGAGTGCTGATAGTGTTTTTATTCCTCTCTAATCAATATTTTGTTTAGTTTTAAACGAGTCCAGTTTCCAGTGAGCCTATGTTTTGCGATGACTAATTAATAAAGCCCAAGGTAAGACACTAAAAGTTGTGGGTGTGGATCTAAATATTAGCTGTTTTTCGCACGGTCAGCTTTATGTGGCTCTATCACGTGTTAGCATTCCTAGCAGCCTGTATGCTTTGATCCTTGATGTCTATACGTCTAATCCATACATCCATACATATTATAAAAGGCTTTGTCCTGACTGACTGACTGACTGACTGACAGACAAAGTACAGCCTAAACCGCTGGTCGTAGCGACTTGAAATTTGGAGAGTGTGTTTGTATTAAAGTCTAGAAGTGGACTAAGAAAGGGATTTTAAAAATTCAACCCTACAGTGTATAAAAAGGGAAGAAAACGATTGTATGAAACGTATTCATTTTTTAACTTACAGCTTTGAAATTTTGTTTTGGAATAATTTTACTTAAGTAAAAAATACTCTCATTTTTTTTTTTTTAACTGGGTTGGATTTATATGGGTGAAATAAGAGATGAAATATTGTATGGAAAGATCTTTGCTTTTGAAGTTGGAGACTTGAATATTGGAGGGTGGGGGAGGAAGAGAAAAGGAAGGGAGAAGTGAGGAGAAAGTGCGGGGGTAGTGAGGGGGAAGTCAGGGCAAAGGGAGGGGAAAGTCAGGGTGAAATCGACTGCCTCTGTATTTCGGTGGTGCTTTGTACGGACTGCCACGCAGAGGTTGCGGGTTCGATTCCCGCTCAGTGCAAATGTTTGTAGCATGAACATGTCTATTTGCTTATGGGTGTTTCTATGTATAATATGTATGTATTTACAAAAATAAAAGTGTTTAAGTATGTTTATCCGTATTCTAGAACCCATAATACAAGCATATAATATGCTTACTTTGGAACTAGATAGCGTTGTGTAAAAAAAAAAAAAGAAAAAGAGAACTCAAGGGGATGTGAGGAGGCAGTGTGAAGGGCAAGTGAGAGGTAAGTGAGAAGAAAGTGAGGGGGACGTAAGGGAAAGTGAGGAGTCAGTGAGTGGTAAGTGAGGGGTGAGTGAGTGGGAAGTGAGGGAAAGTGAGGGGAAGTGTGGGGAAAGTGAGGGAGATGGGAGGGAGACGGGAGGGGACGGGAAGGGGAGGGGAAAAGAGGGAAAAGGGAGAGAGGAAATGAGGGAAAGGGGAAAGTTATCGTAGTGAAAATTTGCCTTTGTGTATTGTATATTGTTTTACGCGGGATGTCTTTAGGTTAGAGAGTGAGATTAGAAATAGTATGCAAAACAGTATTTAAACAATATAAAAATGTCCATTGGAGAAACTATATTCATGCGAGCGAAGGTCACTCACTCACTCACTCATCACGAAATCTCAGAAACTACAAGTGCTAGGAGTTTCAAACTTTGGAAATAGGTGCTCTCAAAGACGGGATTTTGCGAAATTCATTTCCCTGGATTATAAAAGGGAACAAAATTTGTATAAAGCTTCTATAGTTTTTAAACGGGAGTTTTTATAATACGATTTCCAAACTAGGAGAAAATAGGAGTGGCAAGTTTCGTTAAATATCGCAAAATTTCGTCTGTCTTAGTGGTAGCGGGTGAATAGATTTAAATCGGATTCGCCTTAGAGATGGATTATACTGATATTTATTACTAATACAATGTACGATTGCCGTAAGATTAGGTAAGAAATATTCTCATACAGGCCACATCTGAATTTTCACGCGAACGAAGTCGCGGGCAACAGCTAGTTCAAAATAAAAACAAATTTATTAAATATTTTAACTCTCTCTCTGAAGGAATTGCTAAGTTACTCGCTCACGCACTCTACTCTCCCTTGTTAGCCATTCATTGACTGGACTAATAACTAATGTGATTTGTGATATGACAATGAGTGATCAACTTAGTAGATTTGGTAGGTTTTACTTAAATGAAAAATACATAAAAACGCTATTATATTTGTGGTAGGTTGATGAAGTTGATAGTGACAAATATGAATGTTTGTTGGCTACATACCTATTATTATGTATCGAGTATAGTATTATCTTATCTTTGATATGTATACTTGGTAGAATATGATTGACATTATTGCCCACGGTCCAAATTGAGTGTGCACAAATATTCTGTGATTAAAATTACTAGTTAAGAGTAATAAAATGGCACGGTTCCAATGACTAAACTTCTATCTTAACACTTGACACCATTATTAGATCATACCACAGATTACAGAACCTTTCATACTAAAGTGGATGTATACTTAGTGGACCTACCTGATAAAACAATAATTACACTAAACAGTGCTCGAACCAACTCTCAATCAAAAAAATATATGTATCACGTACCTGATATGATACCATTACAATTGCGACAGTAAATTACTAATGAGAATTTTTTTTATTGTTTGGAATAAAATAAAATGAGCTGTACCTACCTATAAACAATTGTAAGAGTCAGCTATGCCTGTGCGTTTAAATAAATAAAGTTACATAGAATACTACAACTAACTAACATATGAGACTATAGAAAAAGGCGAGCCTGAGGTAGGCACTTATTAACATGTTAAAATTTTACTGTGTCAATCTTACCTAATCTATCTATACTATTATACAAAGCGAAAGAGTTTGTTTGTTTGAACGCGCTAATCTCTGCAACAATCAGTCGGATTAGAAAAAATATTTTAGCGTATGATAGCCCAGTTCTTGATTAAGGTTATAGGCTATGTAACATTACGCTTATGTTGCGCGACGGCAGCAGAGCAGTAAACAAAGACGCGGATGAAACCGCACCGCGAGAAGCTAGCAGAAAACAAAATACTTTCAATAACGAATACACGACATACTAAAAACCAGCTAATTATTTAAAAAATATATATGAAACAGAATAATCAAGTACCTAACTACTTACAAAGCCTTCTCGAAATAAATTACAATAAAGGTCCGCCGCTTACGAAATCTCTAGGTAGAGTAGGTAGTAGAATAAGCAGCCGTCGCTCGGCGGCGCAGCGGCGCGGGCGTCGCAAGTGAATGGAGGAGGAAGTTAAGCTCAAGCTCGCCTCCTCCGCGTGTACCGGCTTGTTCGTCTACAATCTACAACCTGCTGCGTCAGTCCCCGCACCCCGCCTTCTGCCTACTGCCTACTGACCTCCACGACACCAAAAAGCATTCACAGCGACAATGTGCAACGTTTTATGACCTCAATATCTCATATTATAATGCATATAACACATTCAGCTATTGTACACGCTCTCATGGTAGGTAAGCGTGCATAACTTAAACGAGACCGATTTAGAGTACCCAAATTAAACTACTGTTAGAAAATTTACAATACCATGGACTATTTTCTTTCTATTTGCTACAGAATAGTTCATGCCGAGAATCTTTTCTCACTTTATGGTTCTACAGGTACCTATAACTGGATCGCACATTACCTACCTAAGGTTAAATTAGCTTTTTTGCGATGTAATCCTAAATAATTAAAAAACTACATCTATGTTTTATTTAAGCATAGAGAAACCGTAGGTAATAAACTAATAAATAATACTTGTCAGATATTTTCTTTTAAATAAACTAAGATAGCTAAGTATTGATTGACGACATATATGCTGCTAAGTTAAAAGTGAAGTTAAATCGCTTATATTATTATTCAGTCGTATAACAATCATTTATAAAGCCGTTGTATTATCATCACTTGAAACAATATACTCACTAGTTGGACGATTTTTAAGAGGCCCGGAGGAGTTTTGAAATAGTCAATGTCGATTTTAATCCAGTTCAGTGCGCCGCCCTGTTGCTGAGAGGAAGGTCCTGTTGGTTTATTGTGTTCAGAAGTTACCACTGTCTCGGGAGCCATCATTATTTGAGTTTAACGTTCGATTTAAAAAAGTATTTTTCGTTGAGTGCGAAAAACACGAGCACTGGCACAATATAACTTCAGTACACTGTGGACGCGGCGCACATTTTCGTCCGGCGACAGCGTGCGTAGTATCGTTCGTACGTACAGCGCACTACTACTGTCGTGAGAACGAGCGAAACGGAACAGTGGCGGGGAACAAGAATGGTGGTGATGGGCAGTGATGGCGTTTATGCTTGTGCGCCACAACCGCGACCCGGTGACGGAATGTTACGCATATTTTATTAGTTGTAGGTGCTGAGTGCTGATAAGTATAATGTGTGTCGCTATAACAAAAACTATCAAAATAGGTACAGGTTTTAAGTTACCACCTACTTTACTCAGCAGTTAGTACCTACCTACCTACTGATAACAGAAATAGACCCTGGTTTAGTCGATATAAATATTAGGTAGACTAAATTATCAGATTTTATGGTAAGTCTAGAACGCAAATTTTGTGTTAGGTATATAGAACGTGAGATTAGGTAGGAATACAAATATTTTTTTGGTTTGAACCACCCTGATTGCAATCTATCCGGTTACCTACCTATCTTGTTAATTCACGAGTATACGAATGTCTTTGTAATTCTCTCTTTCAACGTTTGCCAGGGGTTTCGTTTTACTAGGGGTAGTGTGCCGAGCTAAAAAGTCTTAGTGATATCTACCCAAAACAAACGGTACGGTCTCTTGGCTGGTACGATAAGCGTGACGAGGGACAGATTCTTGTTGACCTGCCATTTGGAAAGCCGAAAAAAATAAGACGACAATAGAAAATATAGAATTACCTCTACAAATCTTATGACAATCATATTTATTACAAGGACGCCGCTGAAAGTTAGTCATAAAACAAGAATGCATTCTAGAAGATAACACTGCTTATAAACAGTTAATTTAGATCACAATAAGTGATATCAATCCAGTCTTGTGGATAGTCATATTAAAGATCCAAAATAATTAAAGTTCTCTGTTGTCCTAATCGAAGAAACTGCATTTGCAACGCCTACGGAAAAGACACTGTCAATCATCTTATCTAAGGTACCTAATTGCACCAGTAATGGACATGGAGCCAGTGATCGACAAAAAAAAACTAGAATAAGAGTAAGATTGAGTTTTAATATGTAGAGAATGTTCGACCTTAGAGAAAAGTCATCGAGCTATCAATGTTTGCAATATTATTTAAATCCAGTCTAAAAGACTCATCAATATCAGATCAATATAACGTGAGGTACAAAGTGCTCCTGTTATTGAAAACTTTTTGCGGCTTTTGTTACAGAAATTGTTAGTTTTCTGTATCTAATCTGTGGTAGTAGAGGTACAAATTTGCCTTTGCATTATTAGTTTTTTTTTTTAAATTAGATTGTTTTTTGTTGCTTGTATTAACTATGAAATTAAGAACAAAACACACTTAGATGGTGTTACTCCAAAAAGGTTATGTTTCATGTTTTTTGGCAATGTCTACCTGTTACTGGTGCACTAAAAGTTCAAAGTGAAAGAATGATAATGAAAATCGATCGAATCGATTTGTGAAATTGATTATTTCCATTTAAATTGTTAATAATTCAAATATTTATATCAAATATCGTATTGTATTTATTATACCCGTTGATTTTTATACATTAAGATAGTAATTAATGAGACAAACCATTAAATAAATGTAATTTAAGTTAAGCGTTGACCTCGTGTTTCTTTCATTGAGTTTATGATGATTTAATTTTACTCTTTTTTAAAGTTACTTACCTCAAGAGGCAAAATGGAAATGTAGAAAAAACACAAGACCTTCAATTTTCAATATATGTATTGTATTGAAACAATCACTATTAAGTATTCATGAAATTACAAAATACTACAAATTTGCGGTCTATGTGTCCATTACTGTGCCTTTATTATATGTAGGTAAGTACATATATGAGTATATTATTAGATATCTAATGCCACCTGCGTTATCTACATTTTGTGTTGTTGCTCCTTACTCCTGTCACTCCTATTTTAACATTGAAGTTTCTCAACAAATTTTAATTAAAATGAATATACCAAAAGGAAGAAGTCGACTGTGGTGTATTAGAAACTCTTTAGAACGCTGTCTCTATGCAAAAAATGATATAAAACAATGACATGTAAAATGTTCTGTCACAATTAATAAATGATTTTACGAATTAACAATAGAAATACATCGTCGGAAGATGGTTGTCATTTAATTTCATCCACATTTTTTCTATTTTTATCATTGTATTATACCATTAATATCATCAACAAGAATATAATTCTACACTTGACGCTGGCAGAAATAGCTGACTCAAATCGTCGGCTCTGTTGCCAAAAAAAAGGAGAAGAAGAAGAAGAAGAAGAAGAATTAACAATATTTTAGATCTTTTGTTTTCACGGAAGATGGTTGTCATTTAATTTCATCCACTTTTTCTATTTTTTATCATTGTAATATACCATTAATATCATCAACAAGAATATTATTCTAAACTTGACGCTGGCAGAAATAGCTGACACAATCGTCGGCTCTGTTGTCAAAAAAAAAGGAGAAGAAGAAGAACAATATTTTATATTGCCGACGAGAAAAAGTCAAATAAATGTTTTGTAAATATATATAAATAATGGACAAATTAAGAAAATATAATCGCGACTCGACACCTACATTGATCAGAGGGCAACAATTTCTGACGAGGATATTACTGCTCTATACCTGGGCCTGAAGGAGACAATCCTGGCGTTACGGCAAGTACAAGAGAAGATCGAGAACAAGACGGTCGATGACAAGGATGATGACGCTTATGATCAAGAACAGGAATACAGGTACGAATTCGAGGAACTTCATACAACGATAATTGCTAAACTTTTAATAAAACAGACACAGAATGGAAGTCAGCAACAGAGTCAGCAACAGCAACAACATTTAAATCAAAGTGAACACACATAGAAATACACCGAAAATACAATTTCAACCACTACAACAATCAGAAACTTTCAACAATTTCAAAAAAAGACTAGAAGTATACTGTCGGTTGAACGACATAACGGAAGCACACATGACAACAAATATACTACTATCAACATTATCACCAGAGCTCCACGAGAAACTTTGCGATTTAACATCACCGGAAGAACCAATATATATGTCATTTGCTGATATTACTGAAATACTTGACGACTACTTAGACCCAAAACCTAGCAAATGAGCGCTACAACATAAATTCATAACAAGAACGCAAAAACCCAATGAAACGGTAGCACAGTATGCCGCAGAGTAAAAAAAACTTACCACCAACTGTGAATTCAGTTGTTTATACTGTCAGAAAAATACATCTGAAAGCATTTTATCTCTACAATTTATAAAAAAAAACATACATTGAAATCAAGGACACAGATTGCGATGTCTATTGAAATGAGTAAGGCAGAAAACGCATCAATGATTACAAATAAACAACCAAGTACCAGTAGTGACCTCATTAACATGATCACTCCATACACGAGGAGAGGACCAGGACCAGGACCAAGACCGAGACAAATAACAGTCAAAGATCTAAAAGGGAAATGCTTTCGCTGTGGTTCTGCAAATCTCGAATCCAACAAATGCGGCTCTATAAATATTAAATGTCATAGACGAAGAAGGTGTACACAAAAACAGGAAGGTAAACAAGGTAAACGCAATAATTAAGACAGAACACCCAACCAATATAGCAGTATTGAGAACATTTCTTGGGATAGCAAATGTTTACAACAAATTCATACCAAACCTTGCATCGATTACGAACCCACTAAACAACTTACTAAAGAAAGAAGCAGGTTTCCGATGGTCTACAGAGTCCGAACAAGCTTTTATACAAATTAAGAAAGAAATTTTAAGTGAAAGAGTACTGATACACTTTGATTCTAAGAAACCGTTAGTACTTGCAACAGATGCTTCACCACTGGGACTCGGGGCAGTACTGTCACATGGACTGCCAGATGGATCAGAATGACCTATAGCATTCGCTTCGAGAACGCTGTCTAAAAGCGAGAAGAATTACAGTCAAATCGATAAGGAAGCTACAGCGATACACTGGGGATTGAAAAAGTTTTTCTACTATTGTTATGGTCGGAAATTCATCCTCGTTACAGACAATAAACCACTGACAGTAATTTTCCACCCACATCAAACGGCTACCAGCAATGAGTACGATGAGACTGTTTCACTACGCTCACTTCTTATCTGGATTTGACTACGACATTGAATATAGAACTTCAGCGAACAACTCGAATGCAGATTATATAATATAATATAATATAATATTTTGACTGGCCTGTTGGTCTAGTGGTTAGTGACCCTGACTGCTAAGCCGGAGGTCGTGGGTTCGATTCCCACCCAGGACAAACCTTTGTGTGATGAGCATGATTGTTTGTTCTGTGTCTGGGTGTAATTTATCTATAATATGTATGTATTTACAAAAAAAAAAATGTATATAAGTAGTATATCAGTTGTTTAGTACCCATAACACAAGCAAATATAATTGCTTAATTTGGGGCTAGATGGCGCTGTGTGATTGTGGTAGAATATTATTATTATTATTATTATTATATAATATAATATAATATAATATAATATAATATAATATAATATAATATAATATAATATAATATAATATAATATAATATAATATAATATAATATAATATAATATAATATAATATAATATAATATAATATAATATAATATAATATAATATAATATAATATAATATAATATAATATAATATAATATAATATAATATAATATAATATAATATAATATAATATAATATAATATAATATAATATAATATAATATAATATAATATAATATAATATAATATAATATAATATAATATAATATAATATAATATAATATAATATAATATAATATAATATAATATAATATAATATAATATAATATAATATAATATAATATAATATAATATAATATAATATAATATAATATAATATAATATAATATAATATAATATAATATAATATAATATAATATAATATAATATAATATAATATAATATAATATAATATAATATAATATAATATAATATAATATAATATAATATGTGGATATTTAATTTATTTAATTTTAATTATCTATCCAGGTTTACAGTAGAAAATACCAAGACCAGCAGAATTGACCAAAATTATAGTTTTCAATTTCAGCAAATTCATACCATTGATATCAATCCAGATGTTTTAGCGACAGAAACTAAAAATGACGCCGACTGACTTGACTTGCTACACGCATTGGAAACTGGTCAACCATTAAAAACACTCGGTTACAAGGACAATGAATTTACTTTGCATGATGGTTGTTTATTGCGAGGATCGCGAGTCTATATTCCAAAAACACTACGTGAACAAGTGCTAGACGAACTACACCTTGGTCAGCCAGGCATTGTAAAGATGAAGCTATTGGCTCGCAGTTTCGTATACTGGAAAGGAATTGACAACGATATTGAAACCAAAGTCAAGTCTTGTAGAACCTGTAGATTGCAACAAAATGAACCAGAGAAAGCACCATTGCACCACTGGGCACATCCAAGTGGCCCATGGCAGACTTCATATTGATTTCGCTGGACCTGTGCAAGGCTACCAACTTTTAATTATTGTAGATGCATTCTCAAAATGGACTGATATTATACCAACCAAGTCAACTATAAGCTCTTGGTGCATACAAAAATTTAAAGAACTATTTTACACCTTTGGAACACCTCACGTCTTGGTTTTAGACAATGGCCGACAGTTCGTTTCGGAAGAGTTCGAAAAATACTTAAAAGATTGTATAATCATTCATAAGACCTCCGCTCCATACCTCCACCCTGCAACCAATGGGCAAGCTGAGCGTTTTGTGCAGACAGTTAAAAAAATCTTACGTAGTTTAGAGGGGGAAGCAGGTAACATATTAGATAAGTTAGTAACGGTGAGAACTCGTCTCCGACGAACGCCAAATGCTAATGGTCAAACTCGTACCAGCTAATGTTTGGCTGAGAAATACGCACAGCACAACATGCTATGTTTTTTAGAAAAGAAAAGGAAACCGCACCAACGTCTCAGGAGGTAAATGTTAAGGAGTTTCAAACTGGTGATTGGGTACAGGCGCGTGACTATACAAGTGCCACGCAGCGGTGGCAGTTTGAAAGCATCACTAAACGTTTGGGCCGTCTACACTACGAAATTCACACTGACAATGGTGATGTCTGGCGACGACGCCTCGACCAGCTCTTGGCTTCACCTTTGATCCGCAGCAGCTAGGAGGGAAGAGATGTGGTGTATTAGAAACTCTTTAGAACGCTGTCTCTATGCAAAATAAGATATAAAACAATGAGATGTAAAATGTTCCGTTACAATTAATAAATGATTTTACGAATTAACAATATTTCATATCGACCATAACACCACCCTTAGCAAATCGGTGGCCGTAGTACGGTGATATTTAGTACGCAGTAACACTGCTGCCCATTACCTGAAATTTACATTATAATTGTCTTATACGACGCTCACGTAAAAAGAAGATACACTTCGTGGGCAACCGGTAGGTAGGTATACATTGTACAATCACAAACAATAGGTGTTAATTATCCAGATAGCTGACCCAATCTTTTTGTATAGTAGTTCTACGTAGGTATAATGTAGCCAAAATCAGTATCTTTACTGTGTATAGGGCGAAAGTCTCACGGCAGACTGCTATATTCATGGGCGAGAATCTCCCTGTACTCAACCTCTTTTAACACTTTCGTAGCCAGCTGTCATTCTCTGGGCGTCTTATGAGGGACCAGCCAGCACTATAATTTGCCACACATTTTAGAGTTCTTGGCAACGAAAGGATACATGCGTGTGCATCTGGATTGAGAGCCCAATTTTAAATCAGGGACTTGGGGCTAGACTGCCTGCTATTTTTAAAGATGCAGGATTTGAGTTTGGGGGGGAGAGGGGGGTTTCGATTGCCCCCTGCTTGCCCGTAGTCCACCACTATATAAAGTCCACTTGGTTGTACCACGGTTAATTTTATTTTTTCATTGTCCACCGCATTTTAAATACCACTACTATAATATACCAAGCAAATTATTTTTTTCCCGTTGTACACCTACGCTGTTAAGATGTAGGTATACGTTTTTAAAATATATTAGTCCACCTATCAAATACAAATATTTTCTTAGTGATTGAAGTTTCTGACAAACAAGAAAACATAGAAAAACAAATGGACGTCGGAAAAACAAAAGAATATTTTAACAAGCAGCCTAAGGTAAAATAGGTACCCATTGTTCGACAGAGCCCCAGTGATCGTATGGCTCATCTCTAGGCACAGCCACCCTCACAAACTGAAAAAATGAAAATGAAAATATGTTTATTCATAAAGGTTAATTAAATTAACACATATGAACGTCAAAGTTTACAAAATGTCAGCAAATTAACCTACAGCCAGTTCGCTGACGAAGTAGAGCCATAAGAAGAACTGGCAAGAAACTCAGGCCACTCTTTTTAATCACCAGAAAATCTAATTACACGACAATTATTTATTTATATTTTTTATTTATTTATATATTATTTATTTATTTATTCGAAATTGGTCGCATAATACCAGAATTAGTCGGTTTAAAAGTTTTAAGGGGATATTGGTGGCTGTGCCTAACTGAGCGCTCAAGTTGACACAGCCACCTCTGTATCTCGGAAACTGTAGCACCTAGCGAAAATCTGATTATGCCCTGAATCAGTCGGTAATTAGTCGAAATTAGTAGCAAAATTCCAGAATTGGTTGGTCCTTCTGAAGCGAGATATTTGCTTTAATGAAGTGGAAATGGGATACATAGCTAGCATAACTGATAACTGTTAGGGCAAAAAAGGTTCTAGAGTAACGAGCACGAACGGAAAGACGTAGCGTTCACAATTTTAGGCAGAGGACCAAAAAAGGATGGCGGGCAACCGATGGAGTTGAGAATGACTCACGACCTTTTCAGGTGGCGACACTTGGAGAAGGTCTATGTCCAGCATTGGACGTCTTTCAGCTGATATGATAATAAAAATCATAAGCTAATTACAAAATTAAGATTGTAAAAGTCCCAACAATACTGAGGAAGTCACCGAGATGGCAAACTGCGAAGTTGTTCAGTCATAAATATTATTATGTCTATTTGGGTTCCCTTTTATAGAATACTGGATCTGAGGATCTGAGGCTGAAATCAAGCAAAGAGTAGTCACCACTCGCACCGCTATGAATAAACTATCCAAAATATCGAATGATCGCAATATCACGAAAGCTACGAAGACCCGCCTCGTGAGATCATTGGCTTTCAGCATTTTCTTGTACTGAGCTGAAACATGGAATGTGAGGGAAAGGGAAAAAGCGTATTGACGCATTAGGGATGTGGTGCTGGAGAAGTCTACTAGGTACCTATATTATTATCTTGGACGCAGCATCGTTACAATGAGTCCATTTTATTTCATTTCATATTCAAAAATGTTTCAATGATTGAGCAAGCTTCCACTAAACTAAATGTTTCACTTCCCCTCCACGCTTCCGTGCTTGAGCAGTGGGACGTTGTTTACTGCGAATAAAAAATATTAAGACCCGGTTAAAATACGTTTTCCCGGCTCGTGTACTGTTTTGGGTGATTAATTAAGTGTTTAGGTGTATTTTCGTAAGTTTTTAACTACATATAAGTGTATTATAGTTTTAAATTCAACGAAAATCGGTAAGTCATTCTTTGTTATTTTATCACAAAGTGGGTAGATAGGTAACATTCAAACATTAAATTTATATTTTCTTTGTTTTCGTATAGTTTATATATTTTGCGTTTGTAGTAGTATAGGACGCTGATAGGTTTGTTATTTGAACTTATAAATTGTACTGGGTGGCGCAAAAGTACTGGCACTAAAGAAAATACTTTTTTTTTTATATATGACATTTTCTGTCATTCTGTTGTTGAAAATTGTGTAGAGAACAAATGTAAAATACACTGAAAATAAACATGGACCGTTTTACTCCCCAAGAACGTGGAATAATTGTGTCAATGTTCTTACGGAATAATTCATCAGTGATAAGAACACAACGTGAATTTCGTCGACGATTTCCCCACCGTCCGGCACCGATTGGTCGCACAATTCGACGCTTTGCCACACGCCTTGAAGCAACTGGCTCAACATTGGATAGACCTAAGTCTGGGAGACCAAGAACAGGCCGTTCAGCTGAAAATATCGATGCTGTGCGCGAAGATGTGGAAGAGTGTCCAGAAACATCAACGAGGCGACGTGCCACGCAATTGGGCATTTCCAGACGGACCCTGCAGCGTATTTTGGTGAAAGACTTAAAGATGTTCCCGTATAAAACTCAAATGACTCATCAGCTGCTGCCTGCTGACCACCGAGCTCGTCTAGATTACTGCCAGCGCGTCATAAACCTCAACCTTGAAGAGGATGATTTTCCTTCAAAATTGGTTATGAGTGACGAAGCGCATTTCCATCTCTCAGGGCATGTCAATAAGCAGAATACTCGGTTCTGGGGCACTGATAATCCGCGCATTATTCAAGAAACACCTCTACACCCACTAAAAGTTACTGTATGGTGTGGCATCTGTGTTGACAGAGTGATCGGACCCTATTTTTTCGAAGACGCTGGAGGCAATGCGATTACTGTCACTGGAGAACGCTACAGAACCATGTTACGTGAGTTTTTGATACCCAGTTTGGACGAATTGGGGCTGGAGCACATCTGGTTTCAACAAGACGGCGCTACGGCACACACAGCGCGCGACACTATGGACTTAGTGAGGGACGCTTTTCCAGGCCGAGTTATCTCTCGTTTTGGCGATTTGCCTTGGCCTGCAAGATCACCCGATCTGACCAGTCCAGACTTCTTTCTTTGGGGTTTTTTGAAATCTCGGGTGTATGTGAACAAGCCACAGACTCTCGCAGCTCTAAAAGAAAACATTCGTCAAGAAATAACGAACATATCGCAGGAAGTGTTACGGCAAGTTATGCAAAATGTCATAAATAGGGCTCAAATGTGTATCAACTCTGGAGGTCACCATTTAAAAGACATCATCTTTAAATCCTAATGGTACGAAATTTAATGGCACAAATATACATTTAAAAAAATCTAAATCTAGTTTTCTAATTTAGAAAAAATGTTATAGCTGAACCAAATAGGGTCTTTACTTTTGCGCCACCCGTTATTAATAGTTTTTATTTAAACGAGATTACTGCATATTTTTCTTTCGAAAGTAGGTAGGTATCGTTTCGACTTTGTTCATATTTTAGTCTGTTTTTGTTGTAGTTTTTATATATTTTGCGTATTTATTAGTAACAGGTCGTTCATAGGTTAGTTAGTTTTGTTAAACAAATATGTCAAAATACATGGGCGAGCCCCCTGACAGTGGGGGGAGGGAGTTTGTAACACCTACGGCGAAACGCTTGTTCAGTGACATTTCACCTACATTTGTTTCTCCCTTAGAAGGAGCCAAGCGAGTGCAAACAATGAACTTAGGCAAGGATAGCTCAATTTTAAACCTAAGTGATAGCAGTTCAGATAGGGACTATTGTTCGTTAGTAGCTCAGGCGACTGATTATTTGGCGAAAATTAATGAATTAGTTAACGATCAGGGATCTCGTATGAATGTAGCAAATAAAACGGCAATAATGGATTTCACTCAGCGCATTACTGGTATAGTTTCTTTGTTAGCGATAAAGTCGTCATGTAATGAAACTAAGTTAGCAAATATCGAGCGTGAATTAGATAATGTAAAAAACACTCAACAAACATTATCGAAACCGAACCTCGAGCATAAACAAACGTATGCGGACAAGTTAAAACTGCGTGTACCACCTAAGTCGGCAGCCACGGTTCAGTCACGACCACCTCTGCCGTGTGTTGTCGCCTATCCGACCACAGAGCGATCAGCTGACTTTGCGTCATCTTCAGCAACCAAACAAGCGCTCATGAAAGCGATTAAACCTAGTGACGACGGTTTTCAAATTGTCGGCGTTAAGAAGACCGCAAAGTCAGGTGTCGTGTTACGTGTCGCTAATGAAAAGCAGCTACAGAAACTGCAGTCCGTAGATGCTATTAAATCTGTAGGGTTACGTTTGGAGAAACCGAAAGGACGTAGGCCTCGTATACTTGTTAAAGATGTCCCAATTACTATGGAGGACTCGGCATTTATAACTGCCTTATATCGTCAAAACATCAAAGACGAAATGGCACTTATGGAAGAGGATTTTGTTAAGAGCACTAGAATCACTCGTAGGCGTAAATTAGATAATGGTCGTAAATGGATAGGCTTAGAAGTAGAACCTGCGGTTAGGAACCATCTGGCCACTACTAAAGATAAGCTTTTTATAGATTGGGCAACTTGTAGGTTTATTGATGACGTTGACATAGTGCGTTGTTTGAAATGCCAGCAGTTTGGCCATATATCTAAATTTTGTACAAGCAAAACACCTGCTTGTGCAAATTGTGCTGGGGAACATGATACTCGAGCTTGTCCCAACAAGAACACCCCAGATTTTAAATTTAGTTGCATAGCCTGTAAGAGATTTAAAAAACCTAGCGATCATCGTTGCGGCTCTCAACAGTGTCTTACTTATAAGCTTAAGCTAGAACAACTTATTTTAAGCACTACTTAATAATAAACCAGTTAGTCACAACACTCACAACTAATAGTTAGAAATGGCAAATCTTGTTATAGGACAGTTGAATCTACATAACGATAGGGTGGCAACATCAGAGTTAGATCGATTAGTTTTGGAACATAAGCTGGACATTGTTTTAGTACAGGAGCAATATCAACTTTTTCATTTGCGTAGGAAAATTGTTCAGCTAAATGGCAGATCACGAGCTGGGATATACGTATCGAGTTCTAATTTTACTGTAACGTCATTGTCTAATCTTATGACGCCACACTGTGCAGTTGCGGAGGTTACATCCTCGTCCTGCAGGGTTTATGTCGTGAGCTGCTACTTCCAATACTCCCATCCTGTCGCTCCTCACCTACATCATCTTCGCCACGTTTTGCGGTCTCTTGCAGGCCACAAAATTATCATTGGCGCCGACGTCAATGCGTCATCTACGCTATGGTATGGCAAATATAGGGCAACTGATAGGGATCGACGCAGTGCTGTCGAAGATTTCATTGCAGAAATGAATCTATTCATACACAATACCCCTGATGCACCACCTACTTTCTGGAGCCCAATGGGCGAATCTTCTATTGACGTCACACTTTCTTGTGGAGGCGTTCGTATTGATAGGTGGCGCGTTCTGCCGGACGCGTCGTGTAGTGATCATCGTTTAATCGTGTATGAATTCACTACTAGAGTGGCGCGGGATCCTCAAGATAATGCTGCTAGCTTTAGATATAAAACTAGAGGGGGAAACTGGGAGCTTTTTGGTACTCTTTTTGGTATGCATGCTAAAGACTTCACTCGTAACGAGCTGTCTGCACAAGAAAGTGCTGAGATCTTATCAGATACTTTTACCTATTGCGCTGATGTTGCTTTTGGCTGAAAATCTGTCACAAGCACTCGTAGATGTGATTGGTGGAATGATTATTTAGCTGAACTTCGTAGATGTTACCGTAGGGCGCGTAGAAAGGTTAATACCATTAAGAAACGTAACATATCGGGCGATACTTATAACAATGCGCTTATTGCTCTTAGGGTTGCCAGGTCACGTTATAGAGCTGCTGTTGAAAAGTCTAAAGGTAACTTGTTGTGTAAAATAGTTGATAGGCTTGATAGGGAGGGTCCATGGTCACCTATATATCATGAATTCAAAGCTAATAGATCTATTGAACTTGCTTACATAGGAAACATAAAAATCAATAATGCTCATTCTATAGGTATAGATGAAACAACTAAATATCTTTTGCATACTCTTATACCTGACGATCGGCCGGAGGACGACACTGAGTATCACCAAGAGATCAGACAATGGGCTGCTGTACCGCCTGTGTCGCCTATGTCAGACCTACCATCAACTGACGAGTTTATTAATATTGTTAGATCTCTGCCACTTAACAAAGCTTCAGGTGATGATAAGATTTCAAATAAAATGATTAAGGAGGCGTGTAGGATCTCTGGGGATGCAATTCTGTGTGTGTTTAGGCGGTGTATTGGTATTTCCTAGTATTTGGCGTAGTGGGTATATTAGAATAATACCAAAGAGTGGCAACAAGCCACCAGACGACCCTAAGTCATATAGACCAATTACGTTACTACCATCATTAGGAAAATTGTTAGAACGTCTCGTAGTTCCTAGGCTTATACCGGGAGGGGTAAAATTTAGTGATAACCAATTTGGCTATACAATAGGTAGATCAACAGTCGATGCAGTTATATCTGTTAGGGAAACTGTTACTAAATCTGTTTGTCAATACGTGATAGGTATTTTCTTAGATATTTCTGGTGCCTTCGATAACGCATGGTGGCCAATATTACTTATGAAATTAAAATCACGAGGTTGTTTTAGTAACATATATTCGCTAATTTATACATATTTTATGCATGGCACAGCTAAGCTAAAACTTGGTCACCATGCTGTGTCGAAGCCACTGACTATGGGATGTCCTCAGGGATCAGTGCTAGGGCCGTATCTTTGGAACTTAGGGTTTGATGATTTCCTTTCATTGCCATTACCAACTGGCTGTACATTAACTGGATATGCTGACGATGGCCTGTTACTTATACAATCTAATACCAGGGCTGGATTAGAGGATTTAGCGAATAAATGTTTACGTCTAGTCTCTGACTGGGGAAAACGTAACCGATTATTGTTCGCTCCTCACAAAACTTTTCAGCTTCTTTTAAAAGGAAATCTGAAAACACCACCTCGAATAAAATTTAATAATATTAGCATTAAAAGTAGGGATTCAGTTTGTTACTTAGGATTCATATTAGAAAGAAACTTTTCATTTGTTAATCACATCACTACAATTGGGGAAAAATCTAAAAATAGTTTTTACGCTTTAACTAGAATATCAACAACAACATGGGGTCTTTCTTTTAATACTCTTAAAACAATTTATAGTGCTACTTATTTAGGAAGTTTGTGTTATGGGGCGCCTGTATGGGCTGATAGGGCAACTATAGGTGCTGTAAGGCGCAAATTGCTTCAAAGTCAACGTCTTGCGTTAATATTTCTGTGTAAGGCATATAGGACAGTTAGCACTGAGGCTTTGCCAGTACTGGCAGGTGTTCTTCCGGTTGATCTTGAGGTTCAGAGACGAGCGGCTATGTATTATACAACTCACGAAGGCATGAATAGTGACTTCTTACAATCGCGCGATCGCCAGAAAATCATTAGATTATTTAAAGAAGAAAATGAAGTTTATAGGAGTCTTATAGGCGAATGGCAGCAGCGCTGGGATACTTCAACTAAGGGGCGCCACCTGTACCAGTTTTTTCCATCAGTTGTAAAACGGTTGGAAGGAACATGGATAGAGGTAGATCACTGTGTCGCCCAATTTCTTACGGGTCATGGTAACTTTAAGAGCAAACTATTTTCGTTTAAGTTAGTTGATTCGCCGAGTTGTCAGTGTTCCAATCAAGAACAGTCTGCTCATCACATTCTTTGGGAGTGTAGTCTTTGGCGTATAGACCGCGAAATAATGTTAAATAGTTTACAAGTTACATCAGGACCAGTTTATTATGAGGATCTTGTGTCATCTAGGGTGAATTTCCGTGCGTTTAAGCGTTTCTGCCATACATATTACTGGAATCAGATATAGCTCACATAGGTCCCTTAATATTACGAGTCCGTGGTGCTCTCTTTTGATAGGTCATAATCCTATACAGACTAAATTTGTCGCCCGCTTTGCAATGGAGGGAAGTGGACATTTTATTTCCAACTCCTCCTCTTACTTCTGATTAAATTCGTTGCGGGGTCCAAGACAGTAGGTTTAGCAGTCCCCGGGACTCCCGAGTGTCAAAGCTCGGTGTTTTTTCTTGGATATCACTGTTAATCCTGGCTTACAGGAGTCACAGTGATGGGCATGTGGGTGGGATTGTCCCGTAAGCTTCCACTAGAGACAGATGAAGAAAGGTAGTAAAACGCGCTACCTGCAGGAACGCGTAGCCACGACTAAGTACTCTGTCATTTGCCAATCCGAATTGAGCAAGTGTGTCGATCAATGCTTATACCTACTCTCTCAAGTAACATTTTTTTCGGGCCTAGGTTGTCAAAAATGCCTTTAGGTTTTACAAGTATCGTAAAAAGGTTAACGCTTTGCTATCTTGTTATATTAAGTTCTTGAGATGATTAATAAGTCCTCAAGCTAATTGTTTAATATTACCACCTTTAGGCCGCTGACAGGAGTTTAAATTAGCGTTATTATGACTTGTGTTCCAAGAGCAAATAGTCCTAATCTAATTGCTGTCATAGGTCTCCATTGAGTTATGAAAAGGGTAGCCGTATGCTAAAGTGAGATCTAAAGGTTTAATTTTAAACGTTAATATAACCATAATGTTATTGAATGTTGAAATGACTTATAAGTAATTTCTAAAACCAATTTATACCTTTATGCTGTATTATACATTGTCATAAAATTTAATACCATAACTGTGCGTGACAGAATATGGTTTACTAAAGTAAATTTTAAAGGAACTGGTGTGACTGCTTCGGAATTCCTAACAAAGCAGCGACATGCCACTTTTATGGCTGCGAGGAGAAAATTTGGCATGTCTCAGTGCTGGACCAAAGAAGGAATCATTTACATCAGCACAGGAGATGGTCAACGACACCGTGTGGTCTCCATGAGTGAGCTAGACAAGCTAGAGACGCAGGTTGCAGATAAGCCTACTACTGCGAAGCAGGCAACAAAAACCAAGAGGGCTGCAGCTGGGAAATAGTGTAGTACATTTGATAAGCTCCAACAGTCCGGGTAGTAAGTATGTTTTTGTTGTAGTATAATTAGTACCCACAATTTTTGCACAATAGTATTGTCTATCGCCATATCTTTCTTACTTTAATACTAATTTCCTATTGCCGGTATCCTTATTTTTAATTAACTCAATGTAGTTGACACATTTTATACCAAAGTTTATCAAATGGCATGACATTGTCGTTTTGACAGCTGTCAGCAGTCTAAGCTATGTCTTAAATAACTTGGATACAAGTCTTTTGGTACATACTATTTTCTCCTACGATGTGCTATAAACTTCCTTTTAATTTTTCTCTCATGTTCTCTTGTTATTTTATATAAACTTTTTTTTTCTTTTTTTCTTTACCCGGACTGAGCCCTTAAATAATAATTACTATAATTAAAATTGTTATGTTATACGGAAATCATTTGTAAACACAACTGGCAGGTGATAAAAATGTGTGGAATTTTTAGGTACAATTTAATTATTATTTTTATTTGTTAAATTTTAATTTTATTATATATTACTAAAATACATATATCGCTCATCCAAAAGAATATTGACGTAATTACTTTTTTGCGATTTTTCAGAAGAGCGTTTTAAAAGTTTGACATCGAAAATATTGTGTATTTCCAATCATTCTATTGATATATTTTAATAGCTATGTTGTGTTATTTACTATCAATAATATTATATAAAAAGAATGCGAGAAAACTCAAGATATCTATTAAAAAATACCAAATAAAACAAACCAGACGTTCATTTATGACATTTATAAATTAAATATTACAATTATGACATAATACTAGGTTTCGATATGGGAATAAATCATGAATTTAAACAACATTATATTCAATTTGTTTTATTTTATAAATCTGTCTACATTTTATAAACTTTAAAGGTATTTTTTTTTTCAATTTTAACAAAAAATTAGTTTAATAAAAATCTTGGTCAGTTTAAAAACAAAAATAAACTATTATTAAAAAATTCTAAGTAAGTAAATCTAATATTAAAAATAATAAATCTATATAAGTAGGTACCTAGATAGTGTTTATAGTAATAATGAGATCAAGAGACATTACGGTTAAAGGCGCCTTTAACCAGGTACCGTAATGTAAAAAGCTTAGCATTATAGGCATTTTTCAGACAAATTTCCGCAGGCAGATTTCGTCTTAGACCTCTTCTAGACGCTGTGTGCACATTACATTGCATCCACTCTGTCTTATCGTCATAATGTCTTATAAGAATAAACATCAGACCCCATAACGGCCATAACAAATTTAATTTGTCTAATGTTCGACAACTTGACAATATCACCATTAAGGTTTTTGTTAAAATTAACAGATAATTGATCAGCTAAATCCTTCCAATCAATAAAATCTGTGAAATTCAGTTCACGAACATTGTAAGGTTTTCCTTTTTTCTTAGCATTCCTTATTAAATGCATATATTGATCAGGAACGTAAATCAGACCTGATTTTTTTGCGCTTTTAATGGACCTTTCAATAATGGAGTGAACGTTGTCCTCCTCATTCTGGGTGTGGCCTCGCACTAAAAACTTATGGGTAACTGAATTAATTGCCAATGTTCTTACAGCATACGCATACATGCTTAATATGTATCTGAAAAAATAACATTTTAAATATTGATTAGAAACTAAATATTGTAACAAAGTAACTAATATTGAAATTAGAATTAATTGGGTACACTAAAAACTTACCTATTCTTCTGCTGGCCGCAGCAGTTATCAGAATAGTATTTATGTTAGGACCTTCAAGAGCAATCTTTTCTAAAAACTTAAAAACACAAGAGCCTATCTCAATCGCACCACGATTGCCTAATCCCTCATGCCAGAAATAACAATCTGTTGTTTTATTTTTTAAATCTGATACCTAAAACAAAAAAAGTTCTAACGTTATTTATAATAAGGTAACATGAAAATTAAATAATGGAATTCAAATTTAACTGCCTTGATAATAAACGTGGCATAAAGTTATACCTACTTGCGTTAAATTAAAAATACCCATACAAATTGACAGTTTATTGTCAAGTATAACTTTATTATCATGTTTAATAGTAAGGCTACAAAGATTTAATAATTACTTACAGTAAAATTTAAGCAGTTTAGTTTTGCCCTGAAAAAAAAAGCAGAAGATTCACCTAATGGTACTGGCATGACTGCCTGCAAATCGTAAGTAGCGACTAAGGTATTACTGCTGGCTTCGTTACAGGTCTCTATGTCTTTGGATTTTTTATGACGACTTAACTGTTTTTCTCTTTGGTGTAACTCATATTCTACAAGCAACTTATCTTTGTCTTCACCGATCGCATTTTTGAATGATTCACAAAGGTCACACTGATCCTTCTTGGGTAAAAAAAATGAGATATTAAAATCAGTTTTAAAAATGTTTGCGTTGACATCGTAAGATACTGCCTCTTCATCTATAGATGAACGTTGTACCTTGTAATCACGATGTAATTCAGCAATTGTTAATCCACCATCTATATATTGTCGAGTCGTGTGAGCTCGTAAATAATGCGATTCAATACGTGGGATTGAGTTAATAATGTCTTTAACAGATTGTACAAGAACTGGATCTGTTTTTTTATGTTGTCCATGTTTACCTCTGTTGTCTGGTGGGGCCATGCCTGCATTATAATTTCTTACATCAATTACAGTCCGCAGAGTTCTCTAGTAGAGTCATATCTAAAAGATCTTATAATTAGTAAACAAGATGATAAAATTTAAGTCATAACATTCAATGTCATATAATTAATATTATAGTTCTTACCATCCTCAATAGTATTTTGATCCACAGATTGAGTAGAAATGTATGCATCAACTAATATTGGTAAAGTCATACCCACATTATCTCCTCTCAAAGTATTGATAAAGGTGTCTGGTTCTCCAACTAATGCTAAAACGTTTTTTATTTTTTATTAATATTATATCTAATGAAAATAATCTGAGTATGTAGGTACCTAATTAACTTACCTTCTTTTGGCAATGTATCCTGTTTTGTGCTACTTGAACAATAAGTAGAAGTTGACGACGAACTGCTAGAAGATGATGACGAACTGTCAGATGATGACGACGAGCATAAAGAAGACGATGAAGAGATAGACGACGATGATGAAGACTGATTCCTTTTTTGGGTTCCACTTTGACCTTCAGTTTCAGCTTAATCATACAGATTCTGTTCAACTGTCTTACGTTTCGGTTCCACAGGTTTATCCATTATTGTCAATTCGGTCTCAGTGTTACGAGAAAAAGGTTGAGGTACATTACCGTCCAGACCCAACTTTACGATCTGCTCAATTCTTTTAGATCTTGACATTTTTTATATTCTATAATCTAAAACAGTAACATTTTTATTGTAATTATAAGAAAATTATTATAATACCTACTGGCGTTCGCCCACGGTTTTAACTGCGTAGTACATTTTGTTATGATGTATGTGTCGGCAAAATATAGCCTATTTATTATTCTGATGTATATACTATATTACTGCAAAGTTTCATCAAAATCCGTTCAGTAGTTTTTTGCGTGAAAGAGTACCTTTCGCAAAAAATAAACATTTCAAATTTTACTATTTACATCTAAATAATGTAAGTAGGTAGCTAATGAAAGAAAGTAGGTATAATCAACTTATTGATTTAGGTATTTAGTTTATCATAGTTTAATCATTAATTATAAAGGTATGTACATACGTAATTTAAATCATTAAGAATATCAAATGTCTAACTTTTGTCTACCTTATTAGGTAGGTACATTTTAGGAAGGTAAGTAGGTATTTATTATAATAATTATGTTATTTGATATTCATTTGAGTCACAAATAATATTATAATAATTATAATTACTACTAAATTATACCTACCTTTTTATTTAATTGTAAGCTAGCTACATAACATTGATTAGTCAATTTGTCAAAACAATGACGTATTTGGCAATTGTCATTAGAATCCAACGATCTGCTGCAGTTTTTTTTTACAAAAAGACACAATTGTCAATTGCGTCATTGTTCTACCAATAAAATTTAAATAATGTGTCATATCTTACATTTACGTCGTTCTATATCCAGGCACGTGATCACTTCGCGAGGTGCCCCGCACGACTGACAAATAAGTCGATGTTTCCGCGTTACCTTACGAAAAATAGGCCAAAACCATAACGACAGTGACTCTCTCTTTCGGAAAGTAATGTAACAACAATTCTGTCGTTTTTACCATAGTTAAAACGTGAAAAACATGAAGTTATGGCATCAAAAACTCATTTTCGACTTTTTGGTAATTATGTCAATATTCTTTTGGATGAGCGATATATATTATTATTTATTTATGAGTGATATAGACAGTGTTAGTGATGATGAGAGTTTTCATTCGGTATGTAGCACTGACGACAGCTTTTCTAGTGTTCCTTCATTATCTGATACACTTCAGTGTAGGTTTTCTGATACTGGCAAAAATTTCAATGTGGTTCATATTAATGCCCAAAGTATTCCGGCACATTTCACTGATATGTTGGCAAATTTTGACTGTAAGAATATCCATGCTATCCTTGTTTCTGAGTCATGGCTAAAGCCCTGTCTACCATCAATCTCTTATTCCCTACCAGGTTTTCAACTTATCAGGAACGATCGTGCGACTGGCGCTGGAGGAGGCGTAGCTATATATCTGCGGTCACAAATTCCTTTTAAAATCATTAATATGTCTCCGCAACCTCCTTCGCCTAATGCTGGTGAGCATTTGTTTCTGGAAGTTGAACTTAACCATACATATCGATATCTCGGACATCCTGCGGCTAAACAGACTGACATCGAGGCAAAACGCCTAGAACTTGTCGCTGAGCTCGACCAAGTATTATACCGCATTTCTCAATGGGGTTGTGAGAATTTGGTCGAGTTCAATGCCAAGAAAACACAGGTGTGCGCGTTCTCTGCAAAAAAATCTCCGTTCCTTCCCCTTCCCTCTCTTCAGAACACAGCGTTACCACTACAGGATAGTCTAAGTATCCTGGGTATGGACATCAGCCGAGATCTCAACCCCAAGAACTACATCGAGTGCGTCATTAAAACCGCCTCCTGTAAACTCGGTGTCCTGAACAGGGTGAGGCGGTACTTCACGCCCGAGCAGCTCTGTCTTCTTTATAAGACACAGGTTCGTTCCTGCGTGGAGTACTGCTCTCATCTTTGGGATGGCTCCGCACAGTACTTACTGGATGCACTCGATAGGTTGAAGCGGCGAGCAGTCCGTATCATCGGAAGCCCGGAGGCTACTAAGACCCTTGAGCCTTTACAGCTGCGAAGAGACATCGCCTCAATGGCCGTCTTCTATCGCCTTTACCATGGAGAGTGTTCTGAAGAGCTCTTTGAATTAATCCCACCCTCTCCCTTTTTATCCAGAACAACACGTGCGGGACTAAAGTGCCACCCTTTCACAGTGGAATCTAAAGGGTCTCGAACCAAACGGTTCAGCACTTCATACTTTTGTCGCTCAATTAAAGCCTGGAACTCTTTGCCAGCGCATGTGTTCCCATCTAATTTTGATCCTGGGTCTTTTAAGCGGGGCGTGAAAAAGCATCTCACTAAGCCGCCATAGTGGAGGCCACCATACCAGTAGTTTGGCTTTTGGAATGGTGTTCGCCACTTCTGGATTCCACTTACTGCTTACCATCAGGCAGAGTGGAGTCACTTTGGTAGGCTAATATAAAAAAAAAAATAAAAAAAATACAAAAGTCCTACTCGGCGTCTATTATAGTCCTTCACTGCGTATAGATTATTTTTCCTCTTTAGAAACCATACTGGTCAGTCTACTGCCTTCTTACAGTCACAGTATAATCATGGGTGATTTTAATACTTGCTTATTAAAAAACGAAACTCGCTCGTCTTCTCTTCTTTCATCTCAAGATCCTGTAACTTGTCTATTCTTCCTTTAAATGCCACCCATCATTTTCCGCATTCTACTCCTTCACTCCTCGATCTTATTCTGGTTTCTTCTAAAGAACATGTCGCAATGTATGAACAATACCCTGCTGACATGTTCTCCTACCACGACTTAGTTTTCCTTTCCTATAAAATTCGTCCACCAAAGACTAAACCTAAGGTCTTAATGCAACGCAATTTTGGTGACATGAATCTGGATAAGTTGCGAGAAGATGCAACTAATATCGACTGGACTGCACTAGTTACTTCTGGTTCAATTGACGAGCAAGTCAATATCTTTAGAGATAATCTTATACAGCTCTATGATAGACATGCACCAATTCGCGCTGTAAGAATGAAGCATCCGCCGCCCGTCACCGTGGCTTACAGAAAACATTAAAGCTCTTTTAGCTAAGAAGGCAGCTGCTAAATTTAAATATAAAATTAGACTAGACGCAGTAAACCACAAAAAGTATGTTACTGTCAGAAATCTCTGCAATAAGATGTGTAGGGATGCACAACGCCAACATATTCATAACTCTGTTCAAAATGGAGACCCAGCTAAAGTCTGGAAATTTCTTAAAACCTTAGGGATTGGCAAAACACGGCAAAACACTATTCCTACTGATTTGAATATTGATCTACTAAATCAACATTTCTCTGCTTCGTCCAATTTGGATAGGACTACCAAGGTAAATACTATAAGTTGTCTTTCATCATTGCCAAGCCCTAATTACTCTCCCTTTGTCTTTAATCTCTTTCCCGCTTGTGATGTTAAGAAGAGCATTACGTCAAATGCCTCCAATGCAGTTGGAAGTGACTGTGTCAGCCGTAATATGATCCTTCCTATCCTAGATGAAATCCTCCCTATAATTTGTTACATCCTGAACTACTCCATAACAAGTGGTGTCTTTCCATCTATGTGGAAAGATGCACAAATCATTCCTTTACCTAAAAAACCTAATCCTTCATCCTTTACTGACTATCGTCCCATATCCATATTACCTTTCCTATCCAAGGTTCTCGAAAAGCTGGTTCATAACCAAATTTCTACATTCCTATCGAAAAATAAACTCCTTAATCCTTATCAATCCGGTTTTCGTCCTGGGCATAGTACCACTACAGCCTTAGTCAATATTACGGATGACATCAGATTCGGTATGGAAAGTGGTAATCTGACCTTGCTTGCGTTGCTGGATTTCAGCAACGCTGTCAACACCGTTGACTTTGACATTCTCCTTTATATTCTTGGCTCTCTTAACATTATCTCCATCGGTGATAGATTGGTTTCGTAGTTACCTGAGTGGACGTCGGCAGTGCATACGTATCGGTGATATCTTTTCTACCTGGTGCAACACTACTGTCGGCGTACCTCAGGGTGGCGTTTTATCTCCTTTACTTTTCTCTATTTTTATAAATTCTATCTCTAGTCAATTGCTTTCTCCCTACCATCTTTATGCAGATGATTTACAGATCTATACACAAGCATCACTGTCATGTTTGTCGAAAGCGTTTAATAAATTAAATAATGATCTGGCACGAATAAGTGATTGGAGTCACTCTTTTGGTCTGAAAGTGAATCCGTCCAAAACACAAGTTGCAATAGTGGGTAGTTCGAGATTGATATCCAGAATTGACTGGTTGCAGCTTCCTCTTGTCATATTTAATGGTACTATAATTCCAATTAGTAAAACCATAAAAAATCTGGGTATTACTATAGATCGAGACTTGACGTGGAGTTCGCAGCTGCAGGAAGTAAGTCGTAAAATGTTTGCTTCAGCGGGATCTCTAAGACGGTTAAGGAACTTTCTGCCGACTGCCACCAAAATTGCGCTTGCAAACTCCCTTCTTCTTCCAATCCTTGATTATGCTGATGTCAGATATCTAGATCTCGCCGAAAACCAATTAGATAAACTTGAGCGTCTCCAAAATTTTTGTATACGATTCATATTTGGGTTACGTAAGTATGATCATGTTTCACAATTCAGAACACAACTCAAGTGGTTACCAATACGTCATCGCCGGAATGCTCATACCCTTTCGTTACTTTACAATGTATTATTTAATCCTTTTGCACCTTCCTATCTCAAAGAACGTTTCAGGTTCTTCCATGATACACATAACAGAAATTTAAGGTCATCAGAAAACTTGAAACTAGAAGTACCACCACACTCTACTGGGTTTTATGACAAATCCTTTGCGGTAACAGCAACGCGCTTGTGGAATGCACTACCTGTGGCAATAAGGCAAGCGAAAACATTGCACTCATTTAAAAAGATGGTGAAGGATCACTATTTATCATTAAAATTTACTGGTACATAATGCTATTTCTTTTCCTATTCTATTTAAAATATATATTGATATTATGTATTATATTTTATTATATTGTTTTTATGTATTATATATTATATATTTATACAAATATGTATATGATTATATACAATAAACATGTATGTATAATGTACGCCGACAACTACCGCTACAATTCCATACATAATGTCCATCCAAAGGTTGTCTGGAAGAAATCGCTTTTAGCGATAAGGCCGCCCATTCAGTGCCGTAAATAGCCTTTTCTGCGCCCTGTGCGAGCTTCTATAATTGCGCCCTTGTTTTTTTAGATATTATAGGTACCCTAGAGCAATGCTATGTATAGGCCTACTTTATTTCATTTAGAGTGATAAAATAAAGCACAAGGAACTTGGTGTTGGTGGACCAATTATCTAATATTTTGGAAGAAAAATCTTTTTTTTTAAAGAACTGATGTGGGCAAACAAGCAGACGAGCCATCTGATGTTAAGTGGACCCTTCGCCTATTATACCACCCACTGTGTCTCACTCACTAAAACTCAATCGCTAGTTCACTAGTGCAAATGCGTTGCCCACCCTGATGCTTAAGATTTAATTTTTGGGCCACTATGGTTTTCATACTTCTATAATAATTTAAAAAATCTTTATAGCGCCCGCCCGTACTCGCCCGCCGCTTAGTCTCCGACCGACCGTGTAGCCGGCCGGCGGCTTAACTCCGATAAACACTAAACACAAATACGCTCGTGCGCTGCCAAAAAAGTGAGCGCGATGTTTTGTCTAATTTAATAGACGTTTTTGATTATACTGGCATGTAGGTACGTATGTGTTGGAATCGAGCACTAGGGTCGCAGCGAGAACTTATCAGGAGCAAACCGAAAAAATAATAGTCCTGCCTGGTCTGGCCATTCTTGCGCCCCCCAGAGTCTATGCCCTGTGCCTGGGCACCGGTGGCACCGCCCTATTTACGGCACTGCGCCCATTGTACCTACTATTACTGTACAATTACTTATAGTTATAAGCAAAAATTTTCTAATGGTGTACAATAAAGCATATAATAAATAAATAAATAAATATACATAGTTATCTACGCAAACTAATTGTGTGGTGAAACCCAAACCATTAAGTTGCTTTTATAAGCTTATGGCATTATTAAAGTCCTACAAGAATATTTTAAAGTTTTAGAGGCATCCTGAAGTGTCAGTGGTTTCTGGGACTTCATAGTATCACAACTATGATACTATGAAGTTCCAGAAACCACTCTTGCGTGATTACCCGACTCAGGATGTTAAAAAAACAGAGGAATTTAAAACGTAAAGTGCCACCTAGCTGTGTCAAATGCATGTTCTACTTCAACCGTAACTTTAGAAGCAACTAATTTATGCATACAGATGTTTTCGCGACTGATAAGTCTTGTATAACTCCTAGCGATAACTTTAAAAATGCGAAAGCAACCTTTTCGTTTTAAGTAGCTCCGCAAGATTACGTTTAGTTCATAATTAGGCAAACATTAAGAGCTTTTAGTTGTCACAGTCGTAGGTAGGTTAATTTTAATGCTTTCTAGTAATTTTCTAATGGCAGCCATATTTTAAAAACAAAAATAAAAAAATCGAAACAGAAAGCAATAAGTATTTGAATTAAATGAGGTACAATTAAATAACGTGTTTTAGGCGATTTAAACTACATGAGTTTTATATGAATTAAAGTTTTATTTCTAATGCGATTTCTCACCAACCACCTAATTTTATAGTTTATATAATAATTTATTAAAATATCTTTAAATTTATGAGTCACGTAAAGCCCGCCTCGTATATTATGCACTATTATTCTAAAGTTTGACGACAAAGTGCCAATCGCATTTTTTTTTGATTTTCTGAGTTCAAGCAAGCTGCATATCCATTTTTAAACTTTGTTTATTGACAGAGAATGGCGCCAGTATAATTAAATTTTAAATAATGTCTACGATTGGTGTTTCTGTGTAAATAAATCTGACACAGAAACATTAGAGAACCCGAGAGTTCTGGCAAAGACTTTAATCATGTCCATCAAAAAGGTTTTGAGTTGTCATATAGCAAAATCCAAGACAATTTTAGAACTAACGAAAGTTTCCTTGCAAAGTTATATTACCGTTAAGTTAAGGTTATCAAGGTTATATTAAGGTTATCAAGGTTATATTAGAGTTCTGTTTAAGTAATTCGAAAGGTTTTGAATTTAAGCTATAGATTTTACAGTAGCTCTCGAAAAGGTTCTAAAACGTGGGCCCTTTTTGCACTCAGGAGGTTATTATAAGGTTCCCATAACGTTATTGAGCCTAATACTACTAAGACTTACTACTGTCGATTTCCATACAAAGGTTCTAAAACCATTTCAAAACCTTTTTAAAACCTAAAATGTTACTTGGGCTATCTACTTATGTGAGAATAAGCCTTCCCCTGCAGTGGGGTAATAACAGGCGGGTATGATGAAGATTGTTTTAAATAAAAATTATTTTGTTCAAAATTAAGACTTGTCTATTATTTCTGAACCATTAGGTATAAGTATATCTACTCAAACGTAGTACCTAATGGGCCGGATCGTCCGGGAAAGTGCTACCCTCATATAGAAGATCGACGTAAGAGTAGTAGTATCCGTTCTACTGCGTTTCGTTCAGGGAGTGAGAGCGCCGGAGGCCCAATTTCCCTCCTTTCCTCTTTCTTCACCTCCCTCATTCCCTTCCCTTAACCTCATTCCCAGCCGCCATAGTGGAGGCCATCATATCAGTTCAGACGATGGCTTTTGGGTATGGTGGCCACGACTTCTGGACTCCACCGACTCTTACCATCAGACGGGGTGGAGTCACTTTGGTAGGCTAATATAAAAAAAAGTAATTTAAGGTTATAGGCAATCTTTTTTGTTGGGAATAAGCAAATTGGTCGACGAGTACATGTCGATACAACGATATTGGAACATGTCCATTACTGGGTGTCGATAAATGGAATTCTGCCATCGATTACTAGACAAAAATTTAAAAAATAATATAATATGGCTTTTTCTTTATATGATAGTACTAGCTGTTGCCCGCAGCTCCGCCGAATGTCGAATGAATGTCGTTTATATAGCATTTTTCATACAAACTTTCATCCCCTATTTCAAGGCATTTTTCGCGATAAAAGATAGCTGTTGTTCTCCAATCTCTATTCTATTTCTATACCAAATTTCATCAAAATCGTTTTAGTGGTTTAGGCGTGAAAGCATAACAGACAGACAGAGTTACTATCGCATTTTTAATATTATTATGGAAGTATGGATTGCACTTATTTTTATTTTAAAACATTATGTTATAAACTCTGAAATTTCACTCAATGAATCAAAGTAACATTAAAAAAAGCAAATATTTCAAAGAATATTTCACTGTGCGTGTCTTCGTGTGTCGATAATTCTGGTACGTTACCGTATGTAGGCTATGTCCAGCAGTGGACGTCTTTAGACTGATATGATGATGATTTCAACAAGTACTCCAGTCAATAAAGAATTATAGAGTGCGTGATAAGTGCGAGAGCGAGCAACTTAGCACTTCTTCAGAAACGTATTTAGGATGATCAGGGAGTGAACATACTAAAAGTCCCCTGGTGAGCTGGAGGGGGGGAGGGGTTACAGTACCCATTTTTCGGTTTATCGCTAGCAGTGGCGAAGCGTCCATATAACACGATTCCTGCCGGCTTTCCTTTTAAAATATGTCCTGCCCTTTTAAAATGTGTCTGCTCAAAGACTAACTAGCGTTCTGAATCTTAAAATACTTTAGTCCCACCGGCTTCCCTCCTCGGAAAAGTGACTCTTCGCTACTGATCGCTAGTATCTCAAAAACGGTGCGTCCTAGAGAAAAATGTTTTTCTACTAAATGAAAGCTTATAAAATTCTCTACAACTTTTACCTTGTGCACATTTTCCAATTTCCAAGTTTATGAACTACACGCTCTTCCGCACAGACATCACGCTACAAATGAATTTACAACGCTCTGTACAACTGAGAACCCTTTGGATTTAATAAAAGTGTGATTTTTATGTAAGTGTTACTCAACGAGAGAAAAAGGGTCGTTTTCAGTCACACTGTTACACATTGGTGTTATTACGCTACAAATGAATTTACAACGCTCTGTACAACTGAGAACCCTTTGGATTTAATAAAAGTGTGATTTTTATGTAAGTGTTACTCAACGAGGGAAAAAGGGTCGTTTTCAGTCACACTGTTACACATTGGTGTTATTTGGTGTGACATATTAGAAACAAAAAGTAGCAATTTGTTACAATGTTATATAACAGGAATTTAATTTCTAATGAGTCACACTGTTACATATCTGGGTGTTACTAAATGGGAATAAACCGAAGAAGTGAAAAACCCCGTTTCAACGTATTTTTTATGTGCCGGACGGGCGGTAATCGAACCCAACACGAATGTGTTGTGTAGATCTATGAACGACCCGCTGTCGTCCTACACCTATAGGTTCCGGATACAGCGCTGATCTTCGAAGACGTCGCGTAGGGCTTCACTATAGGGGCATACTGAAGTAAAACAAACGATCTTGGTTCAATGCTTGAGGTGTTCTGCTTAGGCCATTAGGTGTTGAGGCTTGAAGAGTCTTCTATGGGTTACTGATTAACAGTGAACGTTCTGTGTCCGCGCGCGCGCGCTTATATATCATTTGCCTCGGTTAGTGCCGTGTGCAAAACACCTCGTACAAACTTTATTTTCATTATCAAAACATTACATTTCTGGTTATAACTACGTCAATTTAAATAATACAATAATCATCTAGGTACCGTTAGATAGGTATCGATGTTACCTAACATGAAATATCTATACTATAACTCTAAACTTTACGATTACCTAGATATCGTAGTATAAACCTAGAATTTTAGTGCCTCCTAGACGTACTTTGAACTTTATCTGCTTATATTTTCTAAACTACTGAATCTATTTTAATAAGATTTTACGTACATCTAGGGGACACCATTCTCTAAAATGAAACACCAAAGTAACTATTCTTTATTGATTAAAACCTAAGTTACAGACCAAATTATGACCTAAACATAAAAATAATTTTGTTTCTGCTATAACTTATAAACTATTTGTTTTATCTAAAAGGCAAATACATATTCGTGATTAGAACACTAAGGAGCACAATAAAAAGTGATTCTAAACATTATAAATCTAGATTTTAGATTAGCACTAAACAGTTTCACCATAAGGTAAACAAATAATAGTTCGCTATTAACTTTTACTAATGGCGGTAGACGAACGACGTTTTCGTTCTCGCTCTCATATATAAACGTGTGGCACTCAAATTCACTGTTCATTAAATGTTATGCTAGCACACGCGTGTAATGATTTTCTAGGTTTTAAATCTGTCTAGGTTCTGTCTATCACTGTATGCACTGTTTTAACACTATTTTCACAGGTGTCGCGAACATTTCTCCCGCCGTGCAGCAACGCGTGGACACGTCGTGTTGGAGTGGTGCTGCAGTCCATCCGGTGAGCGACGTTACTTCGGCAGAGGCACCAGTTTCTTTGTGGGCCTCTTGAGCACTCCAGCTGATGTGCGCACCTCCGCTGTCCTGATCTGCCCGTCGGCGCCTGGATAGACGGCCACGATCCTGCCTCGCGGCCAAGTGTTGCGAGGTAGCTGGCCGTCGGCTATGAGTACGGGGTCGCCGACTTCGAAGAGGGGGCCCTTCCCATGAGGCTCCCGCCGGTTCTGTAGCTCGGGCAGGTACTCGCGCACCCAGCGACGCCAAAATTCGTCGGCTAGGTACTGCGCGCGTCTCCAGTGCTTCTTGCTGATGCTGTCGGTCTCGCTGAACTCACCCAGAGAAGGCAAGCGGGCGGAGCCCCCAAACAGTATGTGGTTTGGGGTGATCGCCTCGGTGTCACCTACGTCTACAGAGACGTGGGTGAGGGGTCGACTGTTGACTGTGTACTCGACCTCGCACAGTAGCGTGGCAAGTACTTCTTCGTGCGGATACTTGTCGTGGAGAACGGTGTAAAGAGTGGTCTTTACACACCTGACTAGGCGCTCCCAGGCGCCCCCCATGAAAGGCGCTGAGGGCGTGATGAAACGCCAGGCGATGCCACGGCGTCCTGCTTCGTGTTGCACTGCTTCCCGCATCTCTTTGTCGGCACCGTGCATGTTAGTGCCATTGTCAGAGTATATTTCAGACGGGCAACCTCGCCGCGCGGCGAATCTGCGCAGCGCCAGGATCGCTGAGTCAGCGCTGAGATTGGCGGCGACCTCCAGGTGCACTGCCCTGGAGGTAAGGCAGGTAAACAGCGCCACATATCTTTTCTGATGTTGTCTTCCCACTGTCACGAATAGTGGCCCGAAGTAATCAAGGCCGGTGAAAGTAAACGGTCTCTGGTGATGAGCGAGGCGTGCTTTAGGGTGGTCTCCGGTGCTCGGCTGCGGCGGTATCGCTTTACGAATTTTACACTGTAAACATTGATGCACTATTTTCTTAGTGGTCGGTCGTAAGCGCAATATCCAATAGTGTTGGCGTATTTCATTAATCACCAACTCTGTTCCACTGTGATGTAGGCTTCTATGAGTCCAATCTATATATAACTGTACTATACGATGATCACCGTCCAAGACAGGCGGCCTCTTTGTTTTCTCTGTAATATCTCGCACGGCGGCTATACGACTGCGCAGTGTAATCACGCCGTTATTCAGTTCTATGGGCAGTACACTTAAGCGGCTTCCCCTGGCGCCACTCCCACCTCGTCGCAGCTCGCGGAGGTCGGCGCTGAAGGAGGCTTCTTGTACCGCCTTCACAAGGAGGTCCTCAGCGCCGCGGGTGTGTTCTGCTGTGAGAAGCACGTACTTTGTCGAGTCGGCGGCGAGGCGGGATGTGTCGCCAGGCGCTGACTTGTTTTTCTGCTTCTGCTGTACGCGGCGCCAATCTGGATCCTCCAGAGTATTTTTCTGTGTTCTCTTGTACAAGACTTGCTTCTTAGTTTTCTTGCATAATTCTATAAACTGTAGAACTCTCGCTGTAGTTCGTAGAAGTCGTTCCCACTTAGAAAATCTGTTTACATCTGGTATGACTTCTGACACTTTCTGTGTCTCGCTATATGAATCTATAACTGTTGTGGTACGTTCCTCCCCTGTATCTGTGCAAATATTAGTCTTCTCCGCGGGCCATAACGACGGATCTTCGTATAAAAACGCAGGTCCATAATACCATTCATCTAACTGTTTCGATAGCGCCTGCGAAAAAGTTAATAATATGCCGCGCGTAGCGATGTCCGAGCTGTTGCATTTAGTAGGCACCCAGCGCCATTGTTCCACTTTACTGTGCTCTTCTATCTCAGCAAGGCGATGTGCGACGAATGGTTTATATGATCTTGAGCCTTTCCTTATCCACGATAATACTGTTCTGCTGTCCGTCCAATATATAACGGCCTCTGGCTTGATACGATGTTCTTGTATGACGCTTGAAACAACGCGAGTTCCCAACACAGCGGCTTGAAGTTCAAGACGTGGAATAGACACTATTTTCAGCGGTGCTACTCTCGCCTTTGCTGATACGAGTGTCACATACACTCGGCCATCTGGTGTAGTTGTTCTCCAATACACAGCTGTCGCGTAGGCTGTCTCACTGGCGTCTGTAAACACGTGTACTTGTATTGAAGCGGCGTCGCTGTAGCCGGGATAGCACCGCGGTATGCTGACTGTTTTCAACTGTTGTAATTGTCGCTTCCACGATGTCCACTGTTGGGATAAGTCTTCATTTAGCTTATCATCCCAGTCTGTACCAAGTCGCCACGCTTCTTGCAGTATTTGTTTGGCTCTAATCGTGATAGGTGAGGCGAGTCCAAGAGGGTCATAAAGAGACATAACGATGCGTAACGCTTCTCGTTTGGTAGGCGTTTCCTTTTCTAATAAGTTGCAGGGGAGTCGAGCAAGCTTTAGGTTAAAACTCAGCTCGTCAGTACTCGGATTCCGCATTAAGCCGAGTATCTTCTCTTCTGATCTATCGCTGGCGAGACTAACTGTTTCTATAGGGCTTGAACTTGGCTGTAACTTGTCTATAACTTCCACTGAGTTTGACACCCATCTTCGTAATTCAAAACAAGCTTTTCTATGTATATCGCGGACTTCTGTTGCTATGCGCGCCGCTTCGTGCTCATCCCTGAAGCTGTCCAAGTAGTCATCCATATAATGGTTCTCTATTATCGCTTCTGCCGCTTCAGGATGTAAGCACGCGTGTTTACGCGCGTTCCAATTCTTTGCGAATATCGCTGTACACGGTGAGCTTGCTGCGCCGAATATTAGTGACTTCATACGGTATTCTGTTGGTGGGCCCTCCCGCCGGTCACCTCTCCACAGGTATCTAAGTGCATCTCTGTCCTCTGTTCTTACTTGCACTTGCATGAACATTTCTGCTATGTCGGCAGAGACGGCAACACGGTGGCGGCGAAACCTCATGAGCACACCAGGTAACGATTGCAGCAGGTCTGGTCCCGTAAGGAGGTAATCATTGAGCGACGCTCCCTTTGTTCGCGCGGCGGCGTCATGTACAATTCGTAGCTTCTCTGGCTTCGAGGGGTTGTATACGTCGAAGTGGGGTAAGTACCAAGTCCTCCCAGGAGTTCTATATGATGGGGCCTCTTCTGCATAGCCCTTTTCTATTAATAAATTCATCTGTTCTATATATTTCTTTTTCAGTTCAACGTTCCTGTCAAGTTTCTTCTCTATTGAAGTAAGTCTGTTGATTGCTATTTCATAACTGTCAGGCATCTCGAACTCTTCTTTTCTCCACAGAAGAGCTGTTTCTATATGCCCATTTTCTATCTGTTTCGTGTGCTTTTCTAATATATCTTCTGCTTGCTTTTCAGGGTCGGAGCGCGGACGACGTGGGGTGATCATTAGCGATTCAAGTGCAAAATGTTCCTTCAACTGTGCGTCTATGTTTTCATTAACAGATGACATCTGATTCACGAAGTGTACGGTGTGTCCCAGTGTTCTAGTGGACGTGCCGTGTAGTACCCATCCTAACGGCGTCAGCGAGGCGACTGGCTGGTGGCTGGGTCCTCTTCTGGTGGCGCTAGCGACGAGGAGATGCCAGTTATCTTGTCCGATAAGTATCTTTGGTACGCCCGTGTTGTATACCAGCTTCTCCTTTATATCTTCCAAATGTTTGCAGTCCAACAGGTCACGTTCACTGACTGTTTGTGGTAACAGGTTTAAGCCTGGGTACGTGCGTGCACACAGCGGCGTCTCTCTGTTTTCTGTGCTCTTCAAGGTAACATTTATTCTTCTAGCACTTGATATAACCATCGCCGTATCGCCAATCGTTCGAATTGTGAGTGGATCAGATGTGCCTTCTGCACCAATTTCTTTCGCTATATCTTCGTCTATAAGTGACACGGTGGATCCATCGTCTAGCAGCGCGAACGTAGACGCTTCTCCCGCCGGTCCAACTACGTGCACGGGAACTATCTTCAAAAAGGCTTGAGTCTTCTCACAGACGCTCGAGCTGGCAACTATCTCCTGTTTTGCTTCTCCTTGCACGTTCCTCTTCTCGTAGTGCAGAAGATGATGATGGCGAGCTGTGCATTCTCCTATATTGCACTTCTTTGACTTGCATATGTGTCCCATGTAGCGCGGGCGAAGGCAGCCGAAGCACAGGCGATGTGTCTTCGCTAGTTCCCACCTTCTGTTCACGCCGGCAGACTTGAAAGCATTGCATTCTGATGCGTGGTGACCATCTCTTTCACATACTCTGCACTTCTGCGAGGAGGCGCGATCAGACGTGCACTTCTCTGTAGCTGTATGCGTTCGCTGTACTGTTCGCCGCGTTGGTTGCTGTTCACTAATATTCTCCGCTGGGGCGAAAGCACTGCAGAACCTCGCATATTCTGTTACAAATTCACTGAAGCGGCTGAGATCCGGCAGAGATTCGTACTTTTCTGTGTACGTCCGGTACCACGTCACACGCAGAGAGTTCGGCAGCTTTTCAGTAAGCACTCGCAGTAATTCAGGGTTCATTAGATAATGTTCTTTCTTGAGTGCTTGCAGTGTAATAACGCTACTTCTAATCTTGCTGGCGAAAGCGCAAATATCCTTAGGTGCTTCTGTGCAGCGTGGCAATGTCTTCAGCTTGTCTGTCTCTGCCTGCGCTATGGAGTCTGGCCTTCCAAATTGCAATTCTAGTTCCTTCATAATTTCGTCCGGTCTGGCATTTCCTATTAACTCTGAGCTGACTGCTTCCAGAGCTCGACCCTTTAAGCTTCTTCTTAGTCTTGCTGTATTTTCTATATCGTTGAAGTATCTTCTTGTGGTGTCGTACAGCGCACGAAACGATAGCCATTCTGTATGTGCGCCGCTGAACGTTGGTAAAGTCATAATGACTTTAGAAACCGCCGGATGTGGAGACACTATCGATGTATCCAGAGGCTTCCTGTCGGCGAGTGCCGCTATAGCGGAGGTAAGTCCCGTGATGAGTGGTGTCATCAGGTCCCCTCCCTGGTGATGAGTTTCCTTCTTCTGAGGAGCTTCATCTTCTGTACTGTTTTCTATTCTATTCTGTTGATGAATATCCTTCCTTGGAGGCGCTTCATCTTGTTCTATTCTATTCTGTGGATGAATATCCTTCCTTGGAGGCGCTTCATCCTGTTCTATTCTGTTCTGTGGATGAATTCCCTTTCTTGTAGGTCCTTCATCATGTTCTATTCTATTCTGTGGACGAATTCCCTTTCTCGTAGGTCCTTCATCATTTTCTATACTGTGTGCCATCCTAAATAACGGCTCTGGTGCCTCTTCAAGCCACGACTTGACGTATTCTATTTTAGAGTGTCCGTCTTCTTCATAGTCAGAGTCGGAGTCCTCCTCTTGAGCCCTCTGAAGAGCTAACTGCGCTAACTGTAATTTTATCTTCAACATTTCTTCCCGGGCCTTCAGCACCTTCCTTTTCGAGCGGCTGGTAGTAGCGGAGCGTCTGTCTTGTTCTTCTGCCGCACCACCTTCCTGGCTGGCTGTTCTCGATCGTGTCTGTTGCGATGGGCGTACTGTATCACTAGAGCCCTCTTCCGTGGCTGCGTGCATCGTAACAGGCGGTGTTCCCCCCCGCGCGGGACGCGGGGAGAGGGGCGGCGGCGGCGGCGGCGCGTTGTCGCTTGTAGACGGCGAGCGTGGCTGCGTCTGGTGTCGAAGTACAGGCGTACTTGTAGATGCACCCGCGTCAGTGTCCCGCTTCCAGGTTTCAGGAGCTCTTCCCTTTGAACGTGTGACCGGCATCTTCAGTTCTTCAGTATTATGTCTTCAATTTTCAGCTCTGCGATCCGGCTCGAAGGACCAGCAAATGTGCCGGACGGGCGGTAATCGAACCCAACACGAATGTGTTGTGCAGATCTATGAACGACCCGCTGTCGTCCTACACCTATAGGTTCCGGATACAGCGCTGATCTTCGAAGACGTCGTGTAGGGCTTCACTATAGGGGCATACTGAAGTAAAACAAACGATCTTGGTTCAATGCTTGAGGTGTTCTGCTTAGGCCATTAGGTGTTGAGGCTTGAAGAGTCTTCTATGGGTTACTGATTAACAGTGAACGTTCTGTGTCCGCGCGCGCGCGCTTATATATCATTTGCCTCGGTTAGTGCCGTGTGCAAAACACCTCGTACAAACTTTATTTTCATTATCAAAACATTACATTTCTGGTTATAACTACGTCAATTTAAATAATACAATAATCATCTAGGTACCGTTAGATAGGTATCGATGTTACCTAACATGAAATATCTATACTATAACTCTAAACTTTACGATTACCTAGATATCGTAGTATAAACCTAGAATTTTAGTGCCTCCTAGACGTACTTTGAACTTTATCTGCTTATATTTTCTAAACTACTGAATCTATTTTAATAAGATTTTACGTACATCTAGGGGACACCATTCTCTAAAATGAAACACCAAAGTAACTATTCTTTATTGATTAAAACCTAAGTTACAGACCAAATTATGACCTAAACATAAAAATAATTTTGTTTCTGCTATAACTTATAAACTATTTGTTTTATCTAAAAGGCAAATACATATTCGTGATTAGAACACTAAGGAGCACAATAAAAAGTGATTCTAAACATTATAAATCTAGATTTTAGATTAGCACTAAACAGTTTCACCATAAGGTAAACAAATAATAGTTCGCTATTAACTTTTACTAATGGCGGTAGACGAACGACGTTTTCGTTCTCGCTCTCATATATAAACGTGTGGCACTCAAATTCACTGTTCATTAAATGTTATGCTAGCACACGCGTGTAATGATTTTCTAGGTTTTAAATCTGTCTAGGTTCTGTCTATCACTGTATGCACTGTTTTAACACTATTTTCACAGGTGTCGCGAACATTTTAGACGAAGACAAATATTTTTTTTCGGTAGTGTACACAAATTCATTAATTATTCTGATGAATGTCTTAGTGTTGTAAATGAATATTTTAAAAAAGAAAAATTAATTTGGGTTAATATTGTATCTCCTTCCCGCCATTCCGGTAATTTAAAAGTATCCCCGTATAATCTTGTGCCACAAGCGGTGTTTTTTTTTTTCATTTCTATTTTTGGAGAGAAAATTGGAAAATGTGCAAAAAATAACAAGTGTAGAGAATTTGTTAAGCTTTCATTCGGTAGAAGAACATTTTCTCTAAGACTCACCGTTTCTGAGATATTAGCTAAAAACCGAAAACTAACCCCTCCCCCTCCTCACCTTCTAGGAGAGGGGAATTTTAGTATGTTCACTCCGTGATTATTCTAAACACGTCTCTGAAGAAATTACTAAGTTACTCGTTCACGCACTCTACACCCCCTTTTTAGGCCATTCGTTGACTGGACTAACGCAAAATTTATTAAAAAAAACAAATAGCCTGCCTGTCTGAAACAAACTGAAAAGATAAATCTTTTTCGTGCTGACGATACTTTGTACGTAATAGTAGGTATAACATATGTCAAAAACTAATGTAATGAGACCTCTTTAATCCATTAAACCATTTAGGAGTTTGGGCATCTTAAACTTGTGGTTTCTATTTATGAGCCAACTGAAAACCAGCTTCGGCGGCCAAATGAAGCTAGTACACAAACCAACTGTTTTGGCTTGTCATTTAGCTTACTAGCTTAGAAATAAAGTTATTTCTATACCTACACCAAGCCAGTACTAGCCTGCCGGTTTACTGACACTTAGCTTGCTGTTCTAGCTTGAAGAACTAGCCTCGTGTGGACCGTATAAAGGCAAACAAATAGTTTGTATGTACATCTTGATACATCCTTAATACAGGTATACTACGAGAGTAAAAAATTACCCGTGGTGCAACTTGGTGAACTAAGGTGGACAACAGAAAAATTATTTCTCCTGGTACACCCAGCTAAACTTCACTAAAATTACTCATGGTACAACCAGTAAAAAACTATTTTGGTTGACCACGGGAAAGCAAGGGTTTGACTATGAGATGGATTTGGATTGTGGGGAGTGGGCTTGAGTAGGGTTTTACCAAGTTAAACACAAATCATTATCACATACATTATTAGAGCATGCATAAACCTTTGCAAATTCTCTAGCTTCCCTTCCCCCTCTGGATCTGCCACTGTCAGTCCAAAAATATCCTACTCCTTCCATACAGATTGCTTTTGAATTTCTGAGGTTTTCTCTGCAAATATAGCAGTAGTAAGGTAGTAAGTAACCATGGTGCAAAGACATATTAAAATATAATATAAAGCGGAAAAGTTTATTTGAACATGCTAATCTCTGGAACTGCCAGTCCGATATGAAAATTCTTTTTGTTTATGATAACCCAGATCTCGAGGAAGGTTATAGGCTATGTAAAATCACGCTACTTAGGACAGAAGCAGATCAGTAAGCAATAACGCGGGTGAAACTGCACCGCAAAAAGCTCGTTAAAAATAAAACAAATAATTATATTTTCATTTATATTGAGTAAACTTAGAAAAAGAAACCTAATATTTTTCCTCCAAGATGTTTCCTTCTGGCTTCTTCATGGTCCATAATGCCACCACTGGTTGTCAGGACAAGGTAACTGAAAATGCAATTAAAATAAATTGTCTCTAAATAATTAGCTTGAAATGGTAGTACAAAATAACAAAAAAAATTATACTAGTGTGTAACAGTATTACAGTAGGTACTGTTCATCACACAAATATTTGCCTTCCGCAGATGCGTTATTATTTTTTGTAAAATAACTGTAACCAAAGTCACTGTAGCTGTGAAGCTTAAGTATAAGTGTTTTCTTTGCTATGACTGAGTTGATTTCTGAAATTTATTGTTCAGTGTTTGAGTCTGCCAGAATGAAGATGTAACCTTAAATAATTTTGTTGAAATAGTTAAAATCGTCAGTATAAATTAGATGTGATAACAAACAAACCGATTTCAACTTGTTTTGTAGATTGATTTTAATTTTCAATAACCTTGAGTTACATCAATATTCTTGCCAACCGGCAGTATTCTACATTATAGAATGACCAACGCTATGAGAAGAACATTGTTTATTTCTCTTTACAGATTTTATATCAATTTAAATAATGTAATCAAAAATGAATGTATAAAACACCACTAACAATATCTACCAAAGTGTGAGAAGATACCAGTTTGTGACATTTCACTTAATATAGCACAAAACTTTCAAATGACAACCAACAAGAACTATTGGTGATTCGCGGTAGTTGTGCATTTTAAGTCATTATTATAAAGAGAACTACATATTAATAAAAGCTATCTATCAACAAAAGCAAATCAACGCTGTATATTATTATTATTAATTATTATAAGTATCTGTTTACATGTCAAATATATTAGGAAATTTATGGAACAATCTAAATAACAAAATTTTATTGCATGTCATTTACCAAAGGAAATAAAATACTTACGAGAAGCATAGAAACAATAACAAATTACAATGAATGGTTTGATAATCTCCACATGATAGTTACCTTGTGCACTATTAAGAATACTGAAGTATCTAATGTTATTACAAGTTATGTTCCTATAAATATTGTAAGTATGTATATGTTCCTATGAATACATAGGTATTCATAACATCATTCCAATATAAAATTCAAGTGTAGTAGGGAAAACTTACCCGAACTGTCGTGATGGTAGGAGGTTAGTCCACCTCTCGATGTCATTGATAGGTACGTCGAAGCGGGGCGATATTACTCCACATTTGTTCAGTCTGCCGGTAAGATTGACGACAATCTTGCCTGCTCTGTGGTCATCGACAATTTCAAACTCGCCAATGTAACCGTGCTTCATCATCACAGTTAGAAACTTGACGATAACTTTCGAACAAGGCCTGATGAGCACTTGACGTTTACCGCGCTTCTCAGCATTGTGAATTGATTTCAGCGCATCACTCAATACATTCATACGCACCATGGCTGAAATAATATAGATTTGAGTAAGATATCGTCTATTACATTCTCAAAACCAGGAACTTCACATCTGCACGGAGAAATGTCAAAACACCGTGAAACAACAGAGGTTAACATTGAATTTTGTATTTAATGTCTAAAATCATATATTGGACGAGGTTTACAGTAACTACATTTGATTGAAAAATTATTTTCTCGTAATTTCCTACGTTAAAAACAAAGATTACCTAGGATTTAATGCCCGCCTCAGCGAACCGAAATGACAAAACACTCCGAAAGAATTAAATTAGTGTTGTGTCAAAAGTGGTGAGCACAGGAAAATCGACTATGGATGGATTATTAATCGACTAAGAATTAGTAAAAGAATAAAGCTGGGCATTGACGGTCAGTTTTTTTGCGTGTTGAACTGACATCCACCCAAAATTTGATCGTGAGTGTCAACATTCAAGAGTTTAAGCTGATACGATTTTTTTTTGATGACGGTAACGCATTACGCATAGGCCGGGTGCGTATGCGTAATGCGTTACAGTCTTGGGCAAGGCGGACTCTACGACCGCACTAAGAACGCGGGCGGCATACCGACTAAAACCCACGGTGTTCTTCCAGACGGGTGACGCTGGCACGTTCATCCGCGACCCAACGAGCCATGGCCCGCACACCGCGATCAGGCCCTGTCATTGGGGGACCTAGCCCCCCTTTCTACATCGACAGGCGTTCGTGGAACACGTACGCCGCCTTCTAAAAGGTTCGCAAATAGGTCGCGGCGCTGGTCTGCCCACGCCGGACACTCCACGAGCGTGTGGAGCGCCGTGTCGCGTGGGCAGACCCCGCAATGATGGCAGACGGACGACTGAGAAAGAAAGAAAGAAAAAGCATTTGTTTGTGCAAAAAACACGACGCACATAGAAAATAAAACACAATTTAAAAAATATAAAAGGAAATGCATAAAATATCTTATTTCTAAATACTTAATAATTAATTTTAAAAATATTTTAAAAATATTCTTAATTTTAGTTAAAACTAAACTCTGCTCTCGGCCTATGAAACACAGGTACGAGCCGAAGCACCCGTGACCAGTGAGTACCTGTGTCAGCCGGAACGTGAGGACGCCGTGCCTCCTCTTCAGCCACTCCTCGAGGACGGGACTTACCGCCACCATCGTGGCGTGCAGTGCACTTGGTCGCGCAAGTCGCGCCTTCCACTCCAGACTGACGATTAACCTAACTTAACCTAACCTTTTTTTTTATTTGCGCTGGGAAAAAATGCGATTACGTATACCCGTCCATTTGCGGGAATGGGGAGTTATGTAGGACTCCCCGGGCTTGCCCGGTATACCCACTAAAACGACCCAGCAGAATTTCCGCATTGTCTGACTGGAGGGGGACTGCGAAACTGGCGTAGCCTTCACGTCCAGTCCCCCTCCGACGATCGCCCGCCTTCACGGCGGGGCCCTCACGTCCTCCCCATGAGGGGGAGGGTCGGGAATGTCTGGCGGTGTGAATCTCTATCTACATAGGTACCAATTTTCATCAAAATCGGTTCCGCCGTTTAGGCGCTGAGTGGTAACAAACACACACACACACATACACACACAAAACTTTCGCATTTATAATATTAATAGGATAGGATAATAACAAAAATTAATAACGTAGGTAAAACAATTAAAAATCTTATTAGAACCATTCTCGACTTCTACGCGGACGAAGTCGCGGACAAAAGCTAGTGCTATATATTATTACTGCAAAGTTTTATTTCAACCCATTCAGTTCGAACTAGTTCAGTTTTTGCGTAAAAGAGTAACAAACATGACAATAACACGACAAATACACAACGCTATCTAGAATCAAATAAGCATAATAACATTATTAAAGCTTATAATATGGGTGCGGATATAAAATACATACATATTATTCATAGAAACACCCAGACCAATGCAAACTATAGCTAAGACTATTTTGTATTTGTCTCACTTAGTAAAAATATTATTGTCACCCTAATAGAAAGTGATACACGGCCTCTGTACAACCATCTCTCTCGCTCGACTCGTTTTACAGCGGTGAGTACTCGGTCCTGTTTAGTATATTACGTCTATGGGCCACACCGGACCGAGCACTTGAAATGTGATACTAAAGCAAATTCAACTCTATTTCTTTACGGTAAGAAACTTTGTTCAAAAGCAAAGAAATTGTTAGAGCAGGACGACGATCAAAGCTTATCTCTCGCGGAGAGATACCGCTCATAATGTTGCAACAACAAAGAAATTTGCACCAAAGTTGTGAAAAAAATGGTAAGATTATTATTCCAATGAAAATGTTTCAATGTTCGTCTTTTTTCTTAATTACAAAAAAAACGTTGTTGTTTGTCAGTACGAAAATTTTTACGTATCGAAATTTTTATCAAGGAGAGCCAAAATCGGTATAAAAAACACATTAAATATTTTAATAACGACAGCAAGGAGTTAACTACCGGAATTTTAATGTCCTACATTAAAATTCCGGTAGTTCAATGATTCTCATTATTAATTTAGTAAAAAGGGTTATTTAATTAAATTGCTCATAAGTAACACAAGTATCGTTTATTTTTGTATTGTTACAACTAATCCTATTATCTCGAGGATTTTTTTACATAATCAACTGCCTTTCGAGCAAAAGATCATTTTGCTTTGCCATTTCATATAACTACAGTCTTTTTAACTTTTTGTTGATTTGAAAAACATAAAACACAAAAATATTGTATCACGTTGTAGAAGTTAATTTACCGCTGGAACTAGATTAAATCAAATTTTATAAATTGGCAACACTGTTAAAACATACTTTTTGCTGCTGTACGAATGAAACGAACGCGTTTTGCTCGGTACGGCAGGTTGTCGCGTCCTTCAAGGGATTGTGCAATGAAGTTCATAAAACTTTCGAAGTTCATAAAAACTTTTAAAAATTAATTAGAACATATATAGAATATTGTTGAGTAATAGTACCAGTTCATTGTGATGTTAACACGTTCGAATTGTGAGAAATAGTGTAATATTTATACATTTAAAGTTGAGTGAACTTAGGAAGTTGTGAGTAATCCTTCGCTTGCCCGTGTAGTTGCAACTTGCAAGGCGAGTGAATTCCACAGGTGTTTATTGTATGTTGTGGCAACTAATATCCTAGCAACAGCTTTAAAATGACGGATTTTATTCACCTTTTAGTAGAAGTGTAATGAAGTGAATTGAATATTAAAATGTAGACAATAAAATCAAAACTACATGCTCAAGAAGACTTTAATAAAACGTGTCATGGAAGAATTAGAGCGGTGGTTCAAGATGAATTGTAAGCAGTTTTGTGGGACAGTTTTATTACTACTTCTCTTTAATGCTGCGCCTATAGGATCACTAAATATTACAGGTGAGTTGTTGAAACAATTATTTTCATGTACTACTACTACTTCATGAAAATCGTACTTTGTACTTTTGCTTAAATTTTAATGTTAACAAAACATACTAACTCTAAATACCCATGATTTTTTGAACTTTAACTGTAATTTGCATATTACGTAGGCACATGTAACATAATAACAATTTAATGTTATATTGCAAAACTGATTACTTCTATTTACCTTTATCTTTATGTAAGTAGGTAGGTAGGTATATCTGTACGCTTTGATTTTGTTTGTAGTGTACCTAGGTATCTATTAAGTGATCATTTGTAACGTGTTTTCGTGTTTTTATGGCCTTTATTAATATCTAACAATTGTAGCGGTCTAGAGCGTCAAGGAGTTAAAATATTGTTAAAAGTCAAGTTTCTTTTCATGAAGTATTTACCTATCCTAAATTGTGTGCGTTACGATTAGTGATGGGTAATCACCCGGGTAATAACCTACGAGTGGGTTAAAACCCAGTTATCACCCATTTTCACCCAGTTATAACCCATTTGAGCGGGTGAAAACTAATTCTGTGAAATTTTGACGAACGGCAACGGAAGGGCTATGTATGCGCGGAGGCAGGGCGACGTTGCAATAAATCACCAATATAGAATATTTAAGGCAGAATCTGACACGAATTTGTCACTTGAGAGTAGTGCGTTTTCGTCTAAGATACACATTTATCGGAAAGTGGTAAAGAAAACCTACATTTTCTACTGGCCAAGGCTATTTATGTATCAGACACACCTCTGCCAATTATTAAACACCCCTTTTGGATAAAATTTTCAATCAACTACAGTCTTTTGGGCAAAACTTATACATATGCACCGGGATTTGAAAGAAGATTTACTATCGCAAACATGTTTTGCACTTAATATTAGATGGTTGGTGAAACTGCCGTAATGAAGGAATTATTTATATTTAGCTGCGCCCCACCCCGCGCCTAAAATTTGTTTTGTCTCCCTCGGGAACCAGACCGATTTTCGGGATAAAAAGTAGCCTATGTCCGTCTCCAGTACCCAATCTATCTAGATACTAATTTTTATCGACATTGGCGCTGTGTGGTAACAAACACACACACACACACATACACACACGCATGGTGTAATATTATTAGGAATAATTACAAAAACCTTAAAGGCCAGAAAATCGACACTCAGGTGATTATACCTATTTTTAAGGGAATTTTCAATGTTTTGTCGGAATATGGTTCAAACAAGATTGCGACGATTTTTGGAGACAATGCAAGTAACGTACAAAGAGCTTTTCGACTAGTAATTGAGGTATATCCAAATGTAAATTGCCATAATTGTGCGGCACATACTTTCCATATGCTATGCAAAGACATAGTTAAAATAGAAGTAAGTTATGCTTGTAAGAAAATGAACACAAATTTTTCTAAACCCAAAGAAGATAAGTTTTAACATCTTAACTTGCGAAAATTGCAAAGGAAAATAACACTGGTAAAAGCTTAAAGTTACCGTGCGATACACGAAGGGCAGTATTTACGTAAGTTTTAAAAGCGTAGAAAACAAACGTTGTCTTAACGATTTTGGCAGTGCATAAAAATGCCACATTTATTACCTGCAGAGGAAAAATCGACGTTTGTAGGTCACAGTTTTTTGGGAGATGGTGCGACAATGCAAATTATTTCTTAAACCAATAACTGACGCAATATTTAAATTAGAAAGAAATGAAAATAGTATTCACAAAGTATTCATGACACTTAAAAACATGAAACCCATATTACTGTTTATTTTACCAGATTTAACTTTAATGGAAAATAATCAAAAAGAACAACTTTGAGAAATATTGCTGAGAGAATTAAAATGTGTTTAAAAACCATTCACTTGGCGGCATATTTATTAGACCCTACAGTTCAAGGAAGTGAACTTGACAAAGATCAGGAAGTCGACGCCATAGAATTCATTTATAAAGTAGGCAAAAGTATGGGGAGTAAGCGTTATGACCACCTTAGCAAGATATCGGACAAGGTAGGTTTTTGGAGTCGTAGATTTCTGTGGGCAAATATAAGCGATATATGTGCAACACGGTGGAATGGTATTTGTGGTTCCACTGCATTAAGCAAAATCGCGATCCGAATTTTAACTGCACCTTGCACTTCTGCTGCTGTGGGGCGTTCTTTTAGTGCTCATAGCAATGTCTACAGCATTAAAAGAAATGTGCTCTCAACAGAAAGGGCAGCTAAACAGACAATTATAACTTAGGTTTAACTGGAATTTATTAAATAAATAAGACAACAAATCAGACGTATAATTTTGAGGATTGTGATTGATTGATTGTGTTCATCACCACTAATTCAAATGCCAGAAGATACCATGGCACTACATACTGCTTGTTTTAAACCATCCACATAATTTAGATTTTTTGGATTGCGATCGGCTACCTATCTAACTCAAGTGATTACGATGATTAAACTACCAAGATGTTTATATTTACTCATTTATTTTTGTAAATTATGAAATAAATGAGTTGATTTATACTTAATTTGTGTTTGGACTTTCATTTCATGTTAATTACTACTTCACTACCTTAAAATATATAAAAATGTATTCATTTTCACCCACCAAAATGGGTGATAATGGGTTAAAACCGGGTTAAAACCCAAAACACCCAGTTATAACCCAAATGGGTGGAATGGGTAATAACCCATTACCCATCTCTAGTTACGATTGCTCCGCCAAGTTGTCCAATCAGAAAAAAACTTAGCCCAATATTTTGTCGGAATTTGTCGAAATCGAAGGATACAAACAAAAAATTTGTCGAAGTAGAAATAAAGAAGATATAAGGGTTTTAAGTTGGCCGCGCCAACGTAACGTGTACGATTGCGCGGCCATGGAGATCTCAGCAACCGCTTGGGTTAGAGATCTAATTCTTTTTGTCTGTTGAAGACTAAATTTGTCGAAAATTGTCGAAAAAGGAATTGCAAGTTCTAGATAAATATGTTACGAAATATTTAGGATTGAAAGTTATGGCCGCGCAATCGTAACGTTGTTGATTCTTTATTGTTGATTATTTCTTTAATTTCGGTTTTCGGTGTGAACATAATTGATGTTCACACCGAAATCCTAGCAATTACAGATAATGAGATATCAGCGTGCAAAGTAGCGTTTCGACTGCGCGGCCACGTACTTTCTGTTTTGGGCTAATTTCGTCAGTTTGACTAAACCGACATAGTATTTATTGGTTTTATTAGTTTCGACAAATTAAGACCTTTCTTCTTGTAATAGTTTTAATGTATAAAGTCATAAGTTCTAAGTGTTTTTTTTTCTGATTGCAAAATTTGGCGGAGCAATCGTAACGCACACTCCCAAATTAAGACTTAGCAACTATCAACTATGCTTGGCAAGGGTATTGATGACCGTAATCAGGTGATATTTATTACGCAGGTAACGCTGGTGCTTACCGTCACTCGATACTCCTTTACGCGCCCCTTATGTCACTCACGGAAGACGATGGGGTAGTACCATATTCTAGCTCTATTAATATATCAGTGATCAGCTTCGAAACGTTCTTATGTTGATAAGCGTCATCATTTTTCGTTTAAACTTTCTTTCCCTAGACAGTATTGGGCTGCCATCAGTCCGGGTTTTCCTGGATTTGTCCTAGTTTAGAGGGCATTCCAGGAGCGTCCCGGTAAGACTTCATTTGCATTCCGTGTTTTAAAATTTAAAGGCTGGGCTGCCTGCAACACACGCACGTCTTTGCCCGCACGCTACTCTGCGGTTAACTGTTTTTTTTTATAACACTTGACTATGTTTAAAAAAACCTGTTGAGATGTCCGGGTTCTGGGCTCTAAAAACCGGGGTTTTCGCGCGTCTTATCCTGGTTGCCAAATTTTAGAGATGGCAACCCTACAGCAGGTGCATAATATCTTGTACAGGTGCAAATAGTCGTAGTCGCACTGGATGTTCAAGTCATCAGTAAATTCCCAACGGACCATGTTGTATTTGCATCGGCTGACCTGGAAGTTTGATCTCCTGCATCTGTTACTTGTTGGTGAGTTCGTTGTCCGCAATTAGTCCTTTTGGTCGTTATTACGTCCAGTTCGGTTGGATTATTTCATCCAATCCAGCTCTGCCCAGAAGTGCATAAGTTTCCAGAGATCTTTGCAGGCTTCGCGGAGAGTACTCAGGTTGCCGAGTGTTTGTGCCCGATGTGTCATCATCATCACGGTCGGTCGGTTCGTCGTGCTATATGCATGCTCTGCACAGAAGACTATCGGTAATTTAGACTATCGGCTAAAACATATAGGTGTTTATTAAGAGGGCAGTGGCCTGTGATGTATGTCCTCCAAGTTAACCATGTCTCTTGGTGGCCAGGTAGCAGGTGTTCAGCTGGTTGGAATAAATCTGGCACTGGATGGCACTTGTTTTTCCACATTTCTAAGTCTAAGCGCAAGCGTGCGTTATGATTGCTCCGCCAAGTTATCCAATTAGAAAAAAGCTTTGCCCAATATATTGTCAGAATTTGTCGAAATCGAAGGGTACAAACAAAAAATTTGTCTAAGTAGAAATAAAGAAGATATAAGGGTTTTAAGTTGGCCGCGCCAACGTAACGTGTACGATTGCGCGGCCATGGAGATCTCAGCAACCGCTTGGGTTAGAGATCTAATTCTTTTTGTCTGTTGAAGACTAAATTTGTCGAAAATTGTCGAAAAAGGAATTGCAAGTTCTAGATAAATATGTTACGAAATATTTAGGATTGAAAGTTATGGCCGCGCAATCGTAACGTTGTTGATTCTTTATTGTTGATTATTTCTTTAATTTCGGTTTTCGGTGTGAACATAATTGATGTTCACACCGAAATCCTAGCAATTACAGATAATGAGATATCAGCGTGCAAAGTAGCGTTTCGACTGCGCGGCCACGTACTTTCTGTTTTGGGCTGATTTCGTCAGTTTGACTAAACCGACATAGTATTTATTGGTTTTATTAGTTTCGACAAATTAAGACCTTTCTTCTTGTAATAGTTTTAATGTATAAAGTCATAAGTTCTAAGTGTTTTTTTTTCTGATTGCAAAATTTGGCGGAGCAATCGTAACGCACACTCCCAAATTAAGACTTAGCAACTATCAACTATGCTTGGCAAGGGTATTGATGACCGTAATCAGGTGATATTTATTACGCAGGTAACGCTGGTGCTTACCGTCACTCGATACTCCTTTACGCGCCCCTTATGTCACTCACGGAAGACGATGGGGTAGTACCATATTCTAGCTCTATTAATATATCAGTGATCAGCTTCGAAACGTTCTTATGTTGATAAGCGTCATCATTTTTCGTTTAAACTTTCTTTCCCTAGACAGTATTGGGCTGCCATCAGTCCGGGTTTTCCTGGATTTGTCCTAGTTTAGAGGGCATTCCAGGAGCGTCCCGGTAAGACTTCATTTGCAGTCCGTGTTTTAAAATTTAAAGGCTGGGCTGCCTGCAACACACGCACGTCTTTGCCCGCACGCTACTCTGCGGTTAACTGTTTTTTTTTATAACACTTGACTATGTTTAAAAAAACCTGTTGAGATGTCCGGGTTCTGGGCTCTAAAAACCGGGGTTTTCGCGCGTCTTATCCTGGTTGCCAAATTTTAGAGATGGCAACCCTACAGCAGGTGCATAATATCTTGTACAGGTGCAAATAGTCGTAGTCGCACTGGATGTTCAAGTCATCAGTAAATTCCCAACGGACCATGTTGTATTTGCATCGGCTGACCTGGAAGTTTGATCTCCTGCATCTGTTACTTGTTGGTGAGTTCGTTGTCCGCATTTAGTCCTTTTGGTCGTTATTACGTCCAGTTCGGTTGGATTATTTCATCCAATCCAGCTCTGCCCAGAAGCGCATAAGTTTCCAGAGATCTTTGCAGGCTTCGCGGAGAGTACTCAGGTTGCCGAGTGTTTGTGCCCGATGTGTCATCATCATCACGGTCGGTCGGTTCGTCGTGCTATATGCATGCTCTGCACAGAAGACTATCGGTAATTTAGACTATCGGCTAAAACATATAGGTGTTTATTAAGAGGGCAGTGGCCTGTGATGTATGTCCTCCAAGTTAACCATGTCTCTTGGTGGCCAGGTAGCAGGTGTTCAGCTGGTTGGAATAAATCTGGCACTGGATGGCACTTGTTTTTCCACATTTCTAAGTCTAAGCGCAAGCGTGCGTTATGATTGCTCCGCCAAGTTATCCAATTAGAAAAAAGCTTTGCCCAATATATTGTCAGAATTTGTCGAAATCGAAGGGTACAAACAAAAAATTTGTCTAAGTAGAAATAAAGAAGTTATAAGGGTTTTAAGTTAACCGCGCCAACGTATCGTGTACGATTGCGCGGCCATGGAGATCTCAGCAACTACTTGGGTTAGAGATCTAATTTTTTTTGTCTATTGAACACTGAATTTGTCGAAAATTGTCGAAAAAAGAATTAGAAGTTCTAGATAAATATGTTAAGAAATATTTTAAAATTTAAAGACTTTATACATTAAAACTATTACAAGAAGAAAGGTCTTAATTTCCTTCCAAAAGCCTTCCTCGAGGAGCTAGGATGGATCGAGTGATCGCCCCCCACCCACACGCAAAATACGCGCACAGTCGTGGAGTTGCGGAAAACAGCCCGTTAATACCAAGGTCTTAATTTGTCGAAACTAATAAAAGCAATAAATATTATGTCAGTTTAGTTAAACTGACGAAATCAGCTCAAAACAGAAAGTACGTGGCCGCGCAGTCGTAACACTACTTTACACGCTGATATCTCATTATCTGTAAATGCTAGGATTTCGGTGTGAACATCAATTTGTGACATATTAACCTCAGAAGAATGACATATCCCTTTACCCTCAAAATAGTTTACATTGCGTGTTATCTCAAAAATTATATTATCTCATACCTCATCGAAATTATGGTTACCCTACTCGAACATTGTATGAGATTTAATAATTTTTATTCGGCTCCGTCCACGTATCATCGGCTCCGTTCAGATGCCGCTGCGTGCGGTTGAAGGTGTAATTTACGATTATTTTCTTCTTCTTCATCTAATGCAATAGCCAACAATACTACGTCAACCTCAACCATTTAAAAAAATAGAAAACGTCAACACTTAATGTTCAAAACTATTCAATAGGCGCAGAAACGCATACTTTCGCAACCGAAGCGCCGGCGCCGGCCGGTCGTGGGCATGCGTCGAAATTCTGCCGAACGCAATCGCATGTGACCACATTTATTCTATTTGTCTGCGACATATACAAGCTAAAATATTATTAAAACAAAGGTCTCAAATCAATAATTTATTATGCATAGCAATACACATAACAATGCCACTACAGTATACTATGTTGTTGTTACTTGTAACGGAACATCTTCATGCAAAGGCACAATGAAAGCAATGTACGTAAATCGTGTGCTGTACACTAATACAATGCAATATGTATTGCATGCCAGGAATCTGCGATTACTACAGTTCTAACAAGTGCCAATATTAGATCAAATTCTATGTTGTATAAAATATGTTTCATCAATTGCTATAAAAAGAAACCCGTACCGAAACAGAAATATATTCCACACATATAAAAATAAAATACCTACCTACTTACTTTGGTCTAATAATATCTATTGGAATCCCGTCTAAATTCATCCCTTATAAAAAGCTGTTACGTAATTACTAATTAGGGAAATGATTGAAACCCAACGGGCTGCGATTCTTCATACCCACGCCCTTATTTATTATATTCAATAATAATTGAATAAACTAAGTAGTCACCATTATTTTCTTTATCGAATCCCGAGTTTTGTTGAAAGCAGTTGAAAGTGTCAGGTTTTTTTAGTTGCGCTCACCTACAATATCGGTAGCGTATAGTGCGCGTTTACTGCAAAGAACTCTTTTGCTATAGCACTTCATTATATCAGCCGAAATACATCCACTACTATATTAAACCGTTCCGCCCGCTTGCCCGTTGCCCACCACCCTTATCAAGTGGTCGTCGGTTCACCTTATAAGGGGTCTGCCCACGTTGCTACTTCCGGTTCGTGGTCGTCACTCTACAACTATATCCTTTCTGCCTCATAGAACTTCATCATAATATCAGCCGAAAGACGTCCACTGCTGGACATAGCAATTCAGTTCCAAGAAATTGCTCTTCGTGTTTCCGAAACTATTAAGAGCTCCGGCGGAATCCAGATTTTTTAAAAGTCCAAATTAGAAGTCATATGGAACACGAAGTCAAACTGATAAGAAAAATTGTGGCCTCTGTTAACGTTAATTATATTTTGACTGTTAAGCTTTTTGACTGCAAACCTACAGAATCCTAGGCAGTTCTCATTCATTGGCATAACCTCGATCACTAGTCAAAAACAGTTACAGAAGTCATGACTTTGCATATTTAATATGTTCTAATTATAGGCACTACTGTGATAAATTCATATCCGTTCTAAAATTATAATGCTACAGAACTTTGACGGTAAACTTCTGTAGAACCTCTCCCAATCAAAGACTTTAATGAACTTTGCTAACTTAAAGTGGACCTAAAATATTCAGTGACGAATTACCGCCAGTCCCCATAACGCTGTTGTTAATACAGAGGCAGGTGGTTAATTAAACGTTTGTAACTAATACATGAGATATTACATTAACGGCGATTTCACCGAACATTACAGTGGTTTATGAACGACGATTAGCATGTACTGTCAGGTATAATGCTGGGCTACAAAAAATTACCATTTTCGTCCAGACTAACGAAATAAACGCACTTTCTGAAACGGTAATGGCTATCGGTAAACTGATTTGCTAAACTGGTTTGGCAACGAGGAAATGATATTCCTCGTAACCTAACTCAGTATTGTCTTCCTCTTTTATAACACGAACACTTACTATATGTCTAGTATTTATACGTAGAAACTCTTTTGAAGATTTTTAGTAGTTGAACATAATAGATCAATGTTTGATACAGGCTGTGGAAATTTGTTTCAAACAATTGAAATAATTCATAGTTATGCCACGAGGAATCGCATTTCCTCGTATCCAAACCATTTTGGCAAATCTGTTTGACCGGGAGGAAAAAACCAACAATGTTAGCAATTAAATTGTGTTTAACACCATAACTGATGTTTAAAATAACGCGTAAATGGTTGCCACGCTAAAATTCTTTGTGAAGCCTGGCTATATAATGGCGGTACCAACTATGAATATGAGTGAAAAAAACTCGACATCTCAAGGATCTAAGGACATACTGTTTAGAAATGCATTCATGGGCACGCCCTCATAAGTGCGTGGCTGCGCTACTGTTTTTAAAGTTACCGACTATTTTTGAAAAGGAATAGAATAACTATACTCTACAATAAATTACCCTATTTTCATTAGAGAATAATTGTTATTTTATGAGCTACCTAATACGGTTTTACACCCATTTTTGAAAAGTATCTCAATTAGATTCTATAGTGCTAATGAACCACTAAAAGTTCACAAAATTTTTATTCAATTATTAAGTGCCATGAAAATGCATTTAAATATTGCATTTTCAAATTTTTTCGTAACGAAAACGCTGGACGTGATAGTTAACAGGGGACACTTCTATGTTCAAATAGCCATATGAAGTAATAACATGGCGACTACTATTTATTGGTGATATAAAACAGATTAAGTTGACACTTCTACATAGCCGTATGACGTAATAACATGGCGACTACTATTTATTAGTGTTAAGAAACAGATTTAAAAAGCTGAAACCTTTGATTTGAAATTTAAAATTTAGTTTGCTATTTTATGAACTAAAATTAACGTTTTTGCCTGGTTTTTTCCTAATAATATTTTTTTTTTTTTTTTTTTTTCAATAATATATTTTTATATTTATTCTCATATAGAGTAAAATACCCTATTAAGAATTTGCACATTTATCTAACTGATTTTAACAAATGGGTAGAATAACGCGTATAACTACGAGTATGTTGTATTATTCAATGTGCATCAAATAAAAAGGTCATTCTACACTAACGGACTTATAAACTGCATCAAAGTAATAGACGACTTTGAAATAAATATTTTAACCAAGTATGCAAACTTTCTATACAGATTAAAATTGAAACCTCTAGATTGGTTCGTGAACTTTAAAACAGCGTAGGGTCATATCCTTAAGTTTAAGTTTGTGTACTGGAAAGGACCTTAAGACTTTTTTGAAGAAAAACAGAAATTTAAGGAAAATTGGTTTAATAAAAAAAAATGGTTTTAACAATAGACACAAACTTTATGCAAGGGTTTATTTATGTTTTAATAAGATGTATTACCTCCACGTGCCCTTATTACGGATTCTAATCGGTTCCGCATAGATTTTATTAGGGTTATTAAACGATCTTGCGGAATATTGTCCCATTCTTCTGAAAGTGCTGTTCTTAGTGCTGCCACTGTCGTGGGCACAGGATTTCTCGCATATACAGCTCTTTTTAAATTGTCCCAAACATGCTCAATGGAATTAAGATCCGGGCTGCGTGCTGGCCAATTCATTGTACGTATCCCAATCTCTTCGCAATATTGTCGAACTAGTGCAGCAGCGTGCGGCCGGGCATTATCCTGCATTAAAGTAAAATTTTCGCCTATGAATCCCATGTAAGGCACCACGTGATCTTCTAAGATCTCTGTTATGTAGCGATGTGCAGTCAAACCCCCTCTATTACCGTTTTGACGGACCATGTCTATGAACACAAGTTCTGTTCGCCCGTTCATCGATAAGCCACCCCAGACCATACACGAACCGCCTCCAAAAGGAACACGCTCCTCAATGCAACTTTGAGCATATCGCTCCCCACGTCGACGATAGACTCTTCTGCGACCATCTGCACCATATAAACATGTCCTACACTCGTCCGTGAACAATACGGAGGTCCATTGCTCTTTTGTCCAATTTAGGTGAGGTGAGGTGGCGCAAATCTTAAACGAGCTTGTCTGTGAGCTACAGACAATTTTGGACCATTTGCTGGTCTAAAAGGGGTGATATCCGCTTCCTTTAACCTTCTTCTTATTGTTCGTGCACTCACATTTACTCCACGCACTTTATTAAGCTCTGTTTTGATGTTAACTGACGTGAGGAAACGATTTCGCAGGGAAGTTGTAACAATAAATCGGTCATCACGACCGGTGGTTGCTCGAGTCCTGCCTGTACCACGTCTCCTTCTGTAAGAACCTGTCTCCACAAACCTTCTGTATATTCTAGAAACCGTAGACTGGTTTAAATTTAAATTTCTACCAATCGTTCGTTGATCCAAGCCCTCCCGCACCAGTGCTGCAATTTGAGCCGCTTGTTCGGACTAAGTATCCATATTATGGTTCAAAAACTCTCGATGAGTTAAAAAACTAACCCAACAATTCTGCTGGTAACAATAATTCAATTGACAAAAGAATAAAAAATCAATGCAAATCAATTTGAAACTTTGCTTTAAATAACACGCAAATCTGATACTACGAGTAAATTTTCTTTTCCCGGCTATATTCATTTGTTTTACTGCAGTTCTATTTTTAAATTTTGCCTTTTTTTAAGATTACGAGCCAGTCTCTCCATATTTATATAATTTAATCTAAAAAGTTTGCATACTTATTAAAAGAAATCATTTCGAAGTAATCCTGAACTTTGATGCAGTTTATGGGTCCGTCAGTTTATATTTCATGCACATACCATAACATAATTATTTCCAAATTCAGATACTTAAACTTTATTGCTAAGATCATCATTAAGTTGATATGTGACAAACATTAATAAACATGCACAAGGCCTTTACAGTACGAAATAAGACAATTCTAGCTTGTCTTACCTTGTGACTTTACATAACTTGCGTTACCTACTTTACAATAAAAAATCCCTACTACTTCCTACTCAAAATATTTCCTTTTTGTATTGTACTATCTATCTAGATAACATTATTTATAGCGAAAGAGTTTGTTTGTTTGTTTAAACGCGTTAATCTCTGGAAGTACCAGTCGGATCTGAATTATTATATTTGCGTATGATAGCCCAGTACTTGAGGAAGGTTATAGGCTAAGTAACATCATGCTACTGGTGACGGGAGCAGAGCAGTAATCAAAGATGTAACTTAACGCAGGTGATACCGCGCCGCGGAAAGCTAGTATTGAATATTTGAGTTTAATATCTTTCTGACCTGTTAATCATAACATTACTCCTTCAAATATATTATATGTATGTACTTTTACCTAATTTTCCTTAGATTGTTGTTCTAGTACTCCGATTTCTATAAAATAAAGAGTTTCCTATACATATACGTGCTTGGCTACGTCTTAGGGTCCGTTCACACAGACCGGCTCGGAGAGCATCGGCGCGCATTTTTCTTTTCACACAGACCGGATCGTATACGCCTGGAGTTGGTCTGAGCGGAGCCGCCAACTATTTCACATAGACCGGCTGGAAGCGACCTGAAAGCGGATTCGCTCGGAGCCGGTCGGATGCGCTCGCAGCCGTTCGGAATCGCTCACAGCCGGTCGTATACGCTTGCAGCCGATTGGATGTGCTCGGAGCTGGTCGGATGCACTTGAAGCCGGTCGGATGCGCTCGGAACCAGTCGACAACCGGCTGTCGCTTGGTCGTTCAAAATGGCAGTCGGCGTGGGAAAGCGCGCACGCAATCGGAACCGATCGGCTGCGCGAGCGAGAAAAAGCACGCAATCGGAGTCGATCGGCTGCGCGAGCGAGAAAGAGCACGCGATCGGAACCGATCGGCTGCACGAGCGTTAAAGAGCATGCAACCGGAGCCAAACCGCTGCACGATCGAGAAAAAGTACGCGATCGGAGGCGGTCAGCTCCTCTTATTATTTCACACCAAGCGCCTTCATGCATTCTTAATGACAAAAGCAGTGCACATGCAAAAATAAACCTTTATACAAATACTAAAAACCTTGTTTGCAACGTGATAAGAATCTGCTCTCCTCTCCGAGCCGGTCTGTGTGCACGGACCCTTACAAGTAGTAACTGTACAAGAGCTAACATTTTGCATACAATATAACTTTTATCTAACTGTTACCATTCTTTTAATCGGTTTCTTTGCGAAAGATAACCCTATAAATTGCTCGTACGCGTACCTAATAGGTACTTAATTTTCTGTTGTAAATTCAAGTGTTTAGAACTAATAATGTACGTAGGTAATAAAAAAACTATTAAAAAAATCGCTTATTGCACATACTACATGGGCACGGTATTATTATTATTATTATATAGGTAGATAACATTACCGTGACATCGGTTAACATAAAAGGGAATGAATATATCAATAAACGGAATGCATCTTCTAATGTTTACTTTCCAAAATTTGGTATTTTTTCAAATTGAATTAGGTTACATTTAAAATATATGTATAGCTTGTTAAATCAAAATAGAACCATTAAAAGTGGTACATAAACTGAAATATATAGTGTGACATTATACACAAAAATACAGCCAAATTGAGAACCTATTTCCTCTCGGAAGACAGTTAAAAGTATTATGACAATACAACACATAAAAAGAAAAAATAAATGAAAAAAAAAAACAAAAGTAAGTAAAGTAAGTAAAAGTAGTCAATAAGTATTTTAACAGTTTTACTTGGCATCGACTGCAACATTATAAAATACTTATTCTGATTAACTTAATCAAAATACTAAGTACTTTGTGCTATGTGAATTGATTTATTACTTTTAAGTTTATTCCCTGTTTAAAGGCGGTTTATTTATTTAAAATTTTATTTTCACTTTTTGGGTTTCACTTACCTCTTACCGGCGTGATGTTATGTTATGAACTGGTGTAAACAATAGACAGACCTGAGATTTCAGCAATGCCGGTCCATTTGCTATCATTTATTTAAGAGTTCCGTTGCCTATCTCCGAAGTTCTTTATCAGATCTTAACCAAATTGAAATGAGACCACTTCGAGAAAGTACTATTTCAAAATCTACCCAAATCGCTTCAAGTGTGCCTATAAAATTTAAAGAGTTCTCTCTATTTCTCCAGGATCCCTTCATCGGATTCTGACTTGATGGTCATGGGACCACCTGGGAAGTATAATCTTTCAAACAAAGAAAATAAAATCCGAATCAGTCCAGCAATCTTCGAGTAATCGGGGAACATACATAATAAAAATGGTACGACGAATTGAGAACCTCTTCCTTTTAGAAGTCGGTCAAAAAGTCAAAGCAAACTTGACGGTCAATGCTCATGCCCTCAAATCCGCATTTTCACAGTGATTTGAGTCTTGATTGTTTCTGTATTAGCATTGGTTAACTGGTAAAAGCTACCTTTAGCTTAAATCCAAATCCGCCTTGCCCATTGATTTATAAAAATCCCTAGATGCACAAAAGTAACACTCGAAGCTGTCGCCAAATATACCTATGTAGTTATAATAATAATAATAATATTCTACCACATTCACACAGCGCCATCTAGCCCCAAATTAAGCAATTATATTTGCTTGTTTTATGGGTACTAAACAACTAATATGCTACTTAAATACATTTTTTTTTGTAAATACATACATATTATAGATAAATTAATTACACCCAGACATAGAACAAACAATCATGCTCATCACACAAAGATTTGTCCTGGGTGGGAATCGAACCCACGACCTCCGGCTTAGCAGTCAGGGTCACTAACCACTAGACCAACAGGCTAGTCATAGTTATGCAGTGTTCAAAAAGCAATAAAATTTAACGACCGAAGTTCGCCGGTAGGACAAAGGATGTATGGACGGAGACGAATATTTTTTTTTACATTTTGTATACGATACGATTTTTATACGATATTGAGTTAGTATTTTAAGCGTTTGTTATAGTGTGTTTTATACATATAATTATACTTTTCTCTGACCGTGAATATGATTTTGGGTAGAAAATTTCGTGTCCGTGTGGACAAGGGGGACATAGGTAGTAGATAATACAATAATTTACTTGAAATAAGATTAGTTTATTGTGGAGTTGTCTGTTATCTGTCGTTTTTTTAGCTTTTACAAGACTAATTTTGCGATTGAATAGCTGCTCTATTCTATAGTAAGCTGATACAAAACTATGTTATAACTTATAATTTATAATATACGTAATTATCATCACTAAATATATAATATATATAATAAATATATATAATGTATAAAACAAAGTCGGTTCTGTCGGTATATCAGTCCCTATGTATGCTTAGATCTTTAAAACTACGCAACGGACTTTGATGCTGTTTTTTTAATAGATAGAGTGATTCAAAAGGAAGGTCTATATGTATCATACATGCACAATATAGTAGAGGCACACCTTAAAAAAGTCCGCAATGGTATATGTCTATCTCTTAGGGATAACCCACAATAACTATTTTTTATTCTTTATTTTTTACGACAAATAATGGCTTATTTACGAAGTGATTTTAAGCAATACAGCTTCCTTCCTTATCCAATTAAGTACATTAAATACATTGTGCATTTAATATACATTAAAATGGCCCTTTACAGCATGTAATTTAAATGAATATTTTCGAAGATATTACAGATTTAAAATGCAGGGAAATAGCGGTTGCGACGGTATCGGCCGGGTGGGCCGGCGACGCGTGCCTATATTATGTAGTATATTTAGTACAGATTGCCCGTGCGAAGTCGGGGAAGTAAATATTAGTTAAAATTAATTAAAGTACGTAAACTTTTTAATTAAAAAATTTAACACAATAATAAAAAATCGACTGCATTGAAATAGAATGAGAACGAACAGGGTCATTTGTATTATGCGACTAAAATAGAAGGAGGCACATAGATCTTACACTGAAAATGCGACCATTGATTTTTAAGTGAAGTTTTTAGACAAAGTAAATCAAAATCAGACAATTCTTACTATATTTAGTCATCATCAGACGCGAGTCTAGCGAGACTATTTTAAAAAGAGCGCACAATTTGAAATTTTTATTTTATTTTATGCGGACAGTTTTGAGACGCTAACTGTGTATCTTGGGTTTTTTGTTTATCAATGGCCTTTCCACAGTGATTTGTGTTATATTATATGTACATGTCGCAGGCAAATTATATTAATCCGCCGTTTACAATCTGCTTCGGCATATTACATAACGCCGATGACTGCGCGTGTTAACAAAATGCCGAGGCAGTATGTAAACGACGGATTTATACAATCATTATTAGACGGAAGATTTGTAAATTAGGTGGCTCTAAAAATTGTTTAACAAACCGTGCATCTTTTTTCATTAATGAAATTCAGAGTATTTCATTATCCATAATATTCCTAAAGTCGAAACAGCCGTTTCTTCAACCCATATGACTTAAATGGGTGCGATAAAATAATTACACAACACGCTCCGCAGTTGTAAATTGCGAGGTGACCACTTAAACCACTTATTCAATAAACCTGAAACTATTTAGGTTTTATTCCTCTATATAGGGCTTTGTTTTATTTTTATCAGTACTTGATAAAAGCCCCAGTTCACCATTAAAACGATGCGACAGATTGGACACTCAATAAATTGTCCAATTTGTTTGGACACTCCTTGTCGTAAATTTGAATAGCTGACCTTAGTTACTAGTTGATCTCTAGAAGAGATTTTTTCTATTAAGAAAGTTTACTCTCCAAAGTAAAACCCGGGTGGAGACGGCGACGTGCGGGAGTTGGCGGTAAACATCATCATAAAAACTGTAGACGCGCAAGAAGGTAGCTATTGCAGGAACCTCTTGTATAGGGTTATTAATATTAAAACACTACGAGACGAGTAAATACACACAATGAAGCATAAGTACGCGAGTTCAATGCTTTCATCTTACACAATAATTTAACTATCACAGTAGAACAATGTATAAATGGTACTTACCCTATTCGTACGAGTATATAGGTAAGAGGTCACGTTTTGTGGGAGCCATTGAACCTTGTTTATCGGATATGGGAGTTATGAAAGTAAGACTTTCTACGATAATCGTAACTTTTTTGTAAACAAGATAATGGAGAAATTAAGCGTTACTTTTTGTTGCAAATACTGTAGGGAAGTATTTTACTTCTGTCTTCCTACTAGTCAATTACTGTAAATGTTTCATTAAGTGTCCTATTGTTTAGTTTTTAAATCACAATTAATTGAATTTCAATGCCAATATGCTTGTGCATGTGTTTATTTTCGACGCAAGAAACGTATTTGCTGTAAGTTACCAAAACCCAACTTCCAGAGCCAAAATTTAATAAAAAGTTAAAAAAAATCATATCTTTTGAATTATCAGTGACAGAAAGATCGTTAATGTAACACATTTTTGTTCAAATAATACTTATGAACAGCAATAAAACTATTTTTGTTAAAGTTATTAGCAGTAGGCTTTTTTACTACTTACAGCAAATACAGCAATTGACTTTTTAATTTAAAGACGTATAGAACTTCGTCAGTAGTTAAGTGACTTCTATGGAGCTATAACTAAGTGCCGTATATTTCCAGTTATTTATACTTGAAATCTATACTTATGATAAATCTCTAGCGAGATAAAATCTGTATCTTGAATATATTCAAAAAAAAAAAAATAATAATAATAATCTTTTTTCAGCCAAGTTTTTACAAGTCTGTCTTATAAACTAAACTTATAGTAAGTAAGTAAGGCTATGGAGGCGCCGCTTCTCTGGGCTTTGGTAGTAAGCCCACGATAGAGCGGCTCAGGTGGGTTGCGGTGCTGTATGGGCGGCACCGCAACTGGGTCGGGCTGCGGTGTTGCTATGACAAGACTGCGGCTGAGGAGTGGCGGGGCCGCGGCGGGAGAGGAGTGCCGGTATAACGGTGCGCCGCTCTCCCTACCTTCCGCGGCTCCGGCGGGGCCGCAACCGCCAGATTGCGTACGCGGTGGGGCCGCAGGGGAAGAGGAGGGTCGGTATTGCGACGCGCCGTTCTCCCTATCCTCTGCGACCGAGTTAAGAGGTGGCTTGCGGATGGCGACCGGGCAGTCGCCGCCCGAACAGCACGGGCCCGAGACGACTGTGCGCGTGTTCCGCACGCGCCTCTTGAAGGGGGCTAGACCCCCAAATCAGACGGGGCCCGCTCGCGTGTGGTGAGCGGGCCATGGCCCGTCTGGGTCGCGGATGAATGCGCGAGCGTCTCCCGTGACCCCGAAACTCTGGCCGTCTGTAGGAACACCGTGGGTTTTAGTCGGTATGCCAGCCGCGCTTTGAGTGCGATCGGACAGTCCGACATACTTTGGGGACCGTCCCCTTGCCTGGGCGGGTGCGTATGCGTAATGCCACCTAAACCCACGAAAAAAAAAAAGGTAGCAAAGCTATTTGCCTCTGACTCCCAAACTAGGTTGGAACCGTGTGTTTTTTGAGTCAATCAGTGGTTTATCGCTCTGACCGCCCAATAGAGATAAAGTAAAGTATCGACGTTAAGTGTTAAAGTGTTAATTTTAATAGACGACAGGATTGGGTACGGCCGCACCATGAATAGTGCGGTGCGCTCCGCGCAACAGACAACCGGATAACTCATCGCACGCTCCAGTCTACTCTGTGGACTAGTCGCTGTTGGATGTGTAACTCGTGCCATGTCTACAATTTCCAAAGAAAATAAAATGGCGTTTCTTTTGGAAATAGCAGCCATTACGCCGCGCCGCCACTAATGAAACGAAAAAAAGGGCAGAAATTAAATATACCTGAAAAACTAATTAAATTATTTATTTGCTCTTTCACACTATTTAAATTAATATACACTGACGGACTCATAAACTGCATCAAAGTAATAGACGACTTTGAAATAAATATTTTAACCAAGTATGCAAACTTTCTATACAGATTAAAATTGAAACCTCTAGATTGGTTCGTGAACTTTAAAACAGCGTAGGGTATCCTTAAGTTTAAGTTTGTGTTGTGGACCTTAAGACTTTTTTGAAGAAAAAACAGAAATTTAAGGAAAATTGGTTTAATAAAAAAAATGGTTTTAACAATAGACACAAACTTTGTGCAAGGGTTTATTTATGTTTTAATAAAGTGTATTACCTCCACGTGCCCTTATTACGGATTCTAATCGGTTCCGCATAGATTTTATTAGGGTTATTAAAAGATCTTGCGGAATATTGTCCCATTCTTCTGAAAGTGCTGTTCTTAGTGCTGCCACTGTCGTGGGCACAGGATTTCTCGCATATACAGCTCTTTTTAAATTGTCCCAAACATGCTCAATGGGATTAAGATCCGGGCTGCGTGCTGGCCAATTCATTGTACGTATCCCAATCTCTTCGCAATATTGTCGAACTTGTGCAGCAGCGTGCGGCCGGACATTATCCTGCATTAAAGTAAAATTTTCGCCTATAAATCCCATGTAAGGCACCACGTGATCGTCTAAGATCTCTGTTATGTAGCGATGTGCAGTCAAACCCCCCTCTATTACCGTTTAGACGGACCATGTCTATGAACACAAGTTCTGTTCGCCCGTTCATCAATATGCCACCCCAGACCATACACGAACCGCCTCCAACAGGAACACGCTCCTCAATGCAACTTTGAGCATATCGCTCCATAGACTCTTCTGCGACCATCTGCACCATATAAACATGTCGTACACTCGTCCGTGAACAATACGGAGGCCCATTGCTCTTCTGTCCAATTTAGGTGATCACGCGCAAATCTTAAACGAGCTTGTCTGTGAGCTACAGACAACTTTGGACCATTTCCTGGTCTAAAAGGGGTGATATCCGCTTCCTTTAACCTTCTTCTTATTGTTCGTGCACTCACATTTACTCCACGCACTTCATTAACGCTCTGTTTTGATGTTAACTGACGTGAGGAAACGATTTCGCAGGGAAGTTGTAACAATAAATCGGTCATCACGACCGGTGGTTGCTCGAGTCCTGCCTGTACCACGTCTCCTTCTGTAAGAACCTGTCTCCACAAACCTTCGGTATATTCTAGAAACCGTAGACTGGTTTAAATTTAAATTTCTACCAATCGTTCGTTGATCCAAGCCCTCCCGCACCAGTGCTACAATTTGAGCCGCTTGTTCGGACGAAGTATCCATATTATGAAACGACGAAGTATCCATAAAAACTCTCGATGAGTTAAAAAACTAACCCAACAATTCTGCTGGTAACAATAATTCAATTGACAAAAGAATAAAAAATCAATGCAAATCAATTTGAAACTTTGCTTTAAATAACACGCAAATCTGATACTACGAGTAAATTTTCTTTTCCCGGCTATATTCATTTGTTTTACTGCAGTTCTATTTTTAAATTTTGCTTTTTTTAAGATTAAGAGCCAGTCTCTCCATATTTATATAATTTAATCTAAAAAGTTTGCATACTTATTAAAAAAAATCATTTCAAAGTAATCCTGAACTTTAATGCAGTTTATGAGTCCGTCAGTTTATTATGAGTATCGTAAACAATGCAGGAGTAGTCTGTTCGCTTTCTTTTTACATTTTTATGTGTACCTACCTACCTACCACGGGGACAATAATGTACTTGCTAAGGTTATAAGAATAACTCCACTGTAATATCTGCCGTGTAACTGTTTATTTGTCCCTAATAACTAAACGAACGAATCGTTAATCACCTCATATCGAATCTATGGTTTTAATCCGAATATATAATTCTTAAATTTCCACAATTAATATTTTTCCCGTAATATTGACATCAGCGCGCTCGGACGCCACGATGAAAATGAAGTGTTTTAGGAGGAGGCTTTTTATTATTTTCTTCGGCTTAAAAGCCTCGTGAAAAATATGTTGATAGGTATGTAACATAAATAGATATATCGCTCCATAGACTCTTCTGCGACCATCTGCACCATATAAACACGTCCTACACTCGTCCGTGAACAAAACGGAGGCCCATTGCTCTTCTGTCCAATTTAGGTGATCACGCGCAAATCTTAAGAAAGAAAGAAAGAAAGAAAGAAAGAAAGAAAGAAAAAACATTTATTTGTTCTCAACAAGTTAGTTTACAGAACATATCAACAATACATAGTAATAAATAAAAAATAAAAGTAACAAACTTAGTGAGATACAAAATGGCCCTAACTCAGCTTTGTGCCACTTTGCGAACACAGAGCAGCGCTGTTATTCTGTTAGAGCCAAGATGGATGGTATTCTGGTATGAAAATATCACGGATTGATCAAAGAATACCTTGACATTAATAACAATCGTATATACAATTTGTGTAGATTGAAACAAAATATTTAAAATAAATAAGTAAATATAATAATGATCTGTGTCTGGGTGTAATTTATCTATAATATGTATGTATTTACAAAAAAAAAATGTATATAAGTAGTATATCAGTTGTTTAGTACCCTTAACACAAGCAAATATAATTGCTTAATTTGGGGCTAGATGGCGCTGTGTGAATGTGGTAGAATATTATTATTATTATTATTATCTTATAAAATGTTTAAATATATAAATCTGTAATATAATTTTAATAGTTATTATTTAAATAGTAATATATGACATGTAATGTAACAATAATTTGTATCATATAATATAATAAAACGGAACGGAACGCAAACTTTCCTAATGGCTGTGACAACTGACATTACCACACCCATTAGCCAATAGCAAAGATCAAGAGAAGGCGCGGGATTTAAAAATTATACAAGTGACGCTTTGATGAAGTTTGGTGTAGTGAAACAATGTGAAAAGTAGAAAACTTAAATTTGTTTAACTTGTAAATTATTGTTCATGATGTGTTTAAGCTGCAAAATAAGTGATAATGATAAGCTAGCTTGTCTGTGAGCTACAGACAACTTTAGACCATTTCCTGGTCTAAAAGGGGTGATATCCGCTTCCTTTAACCTTCTTCTTATTGTTCGTGCACTCACATTTACTCCACGCACTTCATTAATGCTCTGTTTTGATGTTAACTGACGTGAGGAAACGATTTCGCAGGGAAGTTGTAACAATAAATCGGTCATCACGACCGGTGGTTGCTCGAGTCCTGCCTGTACCACGTCTCCTTCTGTAAGAACCTGTCTCCACAAACCTTCTGTATATTCTAGAAACCGTAGACTGGTTTAAATTTAAATTTCTACCAATCGTTCGTTGATCCAAGCCCTCCCGCACCAGTGCTACAATTTGAGCCGCTTGTTCGGACGAAGTATCCATATTATGAAACGACGAAGTATCCATAAAAACTCTCGATGAGTTAAAAAACTAACCCAACAATTCTGCTGGTAACAATAATTCAATTGACAAAAGAATAAAAAATCAATGCAAATCAATTTGAAACTTTGCTTTAAATAACACGCAAATCTGATACTACGAGTAAATTTTCTTTTCCCGGCTATATTCATTTGTTTTACTGCAGTTCTATTTTTAAATTTTGCTTTTTTTAAGATTAAGAGCCAGTCTCTCCATATTTAAATAGTCTCCTGCATAAAGGACAATTTGGGTTTAGAGAGCGGAAATCAACTGAGGACGCTGTCCTTAGGTTGGCTACTGTAATTACAACGGCTATGGAGAAAGGTGAGAGATGTGTGGGAGTCTTTCTGGACCTCCAGAAAGCCTTCGACACGGTTTCTACTACAATCCTAATAACGAGGCTGGAAAGTGTCGGTATAAGGGGCATCGTCCTTAACTGGCTGAAAGACTATCTCACAGACAGACTGCAGAGCGTTCAGGTGGATGGCATAGATAGCGAATGCCGCTCATGTCAATTTGGGGTACCGCAAGGGAGTGCAATCTCACCAACCCTCTTCCTAATATATATTAATAGCTTAAACAATATCACATTACCAAATATGGAGCTCCTTATGTTCGCTGACGACACTGTTTTACTATTCCACGATACAAACTGGGATAAGGTACTCCAAAGAGTAAATGTCGGTCTGGCTAAGGTAACTGAATGGCTTGAAGACAGTCTCCTTACCCTCAATGCTTCCAAAACGAAATACGTGTGCTTTTATAAATCTCATATCACTAGCCCTCCTCAAAATTTTGACGTAAAAATTCATATGTTTCCTTGCAATCGTTCAAACAATCTTGCAGTTTGTAACTGCACCTCGATAGCTCGCGTAACTACAATAAAGTACCTGGGAGTTACTGTCGATGAAAGGCTTGATTGGAAGGCACACACATTGGAGTTGGTAGGAAGGGTTAGAAGATCGATCTATATCTTCAAAAATCTACGAGATGTTGCAAGTCACCCAGTCCTAATCCAGACTTACAAAGCCGTGTGTGAAAGTCTCATCAGGTACTGCATTTGCGTATGGGGTGGCACTGCAAAGTCCCACCTTATTCTCGTCGAAAGAGCCCAACGTGCAGTCCTAAAGGTACTAATGCACCTACCCTATAGGCACTCAACCGAAAGAGTCTACAAAAAGGCAGAGGTACTGTCTGTGAGAAAGTTGTTCGTCCACCAGGTTTTGTCAAGGTATCACAATAAAACAGTCCTGGACCTACCGGCTTCAAGCAAACGCGTTGACCGTTGCCCAGTTCCTCGTGTCCGTACCACCTTTTCTCAGAGGCACTTCAATTTTATTGCTCCATCTCTTTACAACAAACTACTCAGTATACATAAAGATTGTAAAAAGTATAACAATTTTAAGTTTCACTCGATAGTAACTGACTGGTTAAATGACTTCACCTATCACGATATTGAAAATATGCTACTCAAACAAATCTAAAATGACGCATCCACACTCTCTCTTACACACCAATCACACGCACACACACATACACTCACACGCACACACACACACACACACACACACACACACACACACAAACACACACTCACACACACACACACACTCAACCATTTGTTCACGCAGTTCTTTTTATTATTTTTAATTTCTGTCTACTGTATAATTCTAGTACTTAGTTTTTGACATACTACGCAATTTTGGTACTTACGTTTAAAGGCGAAGACACTGGCCCCTGAAATACAGTTGATACTAGTTCGGGGACCAGAGAATTCCACACTTTTTGTAAAAAGAAATATGTCAATAAAAATTATTATTATTATTATTATTATTATTATTTATATAATTTAATCTAAAAAGTTTACATACTTATTAAAAAAAATCATTTCAAAGTAATCCTGAACTTTAATGCAGTTTATGAGTCCGTCAGTTTATTATGAGTATCGTAAACAATGCAGGAGTAGTCTGTTCGCTTTCTTTTTACATTTTTATGTGTACCTACCTACCACGGGAACAATAATGTACTTGCTAAGGTTATAAGAATAACTCCACTGTAATATTTGCCATGTAACTGTTTATTTGTCCCTAATAACTAAACGAACGAATCGTTAATCACCTCATATCGAAACTATGGTTTTAATCCGAATATATAATTCTTAAATTTCCACAATTAATATTTTTCCCGTAATATTGACATCATCGCGCTCGGACGCCACAATGAAAATGAAGTATTTTAGGAGGAGGCTTTTTATTATTTTCTTCGGCTTAAAAGCCTCGTCAGAAATAGGTTGATAGGTATATAACATAAATAGATACATGCTGCACGTTCAGAAGTAAATTTAGGGCTAATAGCCCTTACAGACGACCGGATTTGGTGTGCTCCGCACCATCACTTTGGTGCGCAGCGGACCATATTCGATCGTGTGGAGAGCAGTCCGCTGGACATTATTATTATACGTGCGGTTGGTGCGATCGTTTATACGCCCGGACGCGGTGCACTCCGCACCAAGTTCAATCGTGTGGATGAAGCACCGGACCGTTTAACGCTTTAGCCGTAAATCTACTTCCGAACGTGCAGCATGTGTCGCATGCTGGACGTTGTTACTCTTTGTTATAGTTGTGCAGAGTTGTTACTCTTGTTTTATCATAGTAATTTTTTCTAAATTATAGTGTATATTTTCACGAGGCTTTTTATTATTTTCTTAGACTTCCACTAGTGAAAATACTCCATTTTCATCATGGCGTCCGAGCGCGATGATGTCCATGAAACGAAAATATTAAATGTGGAAATTTTAGAATCATACATTCATACTATAGATTCGATAAGAGAAGATTAACGATTCGTTCGTTTATTTATTAGAGACAAATAAACAGTAACATGGCATACTTAGAATACATAGCAAACACCCAGACTGAAGACAAATACAAATCTTCATCACACAAATATTTGCCTTCCGTGGGAATCGAACCCACGACACCCGGCGGCGTCGCAATCAGTTACACTAACCACTAGACCAACGGTGCAGTCAAATGCAAATGCCGCATGGCAAATATTACAGTGGAGTTATTCTTATAAATTTAGCAAGTACATAACCCACACTATTGTCCACGAGGTAGGTAGGTACCTACACATAAAAAAAAAAGCGAACACACTACTTCTGCATTGCTTACGATACTCCTAATGTATTTATCTAAATAGTGTGAAAGAGCAATTAAATAATTTAATTAGTTTTTCAGGCATATTGCTGCCCTTTTTTTTTCGTTTCATTAGTGGCGGCGGTGAAGTGGCTACTATTGTCAAAAGAAACACCATTTTATTTTCTTTGGAAATTGTAGACATGGCGCGAGTTACACATCCAACAACGACTAGTCCTCAGAGTACACTTGACCGTGCGATGAGTTGTCCGGTCGTCTGTTGCGCGGAGCGCGCCGCACCATCACTTTGGTGCGGCCGTACCAAATCCGGTCGTCTATTAGCACTTTTAATAGTCTTGTCCAAAAATCAGAGCTGCGAAGGCATATTACTTACTCAGTATCTTTACCCAATAAGGTCAGTATTTAAGCCAATATTGCACTGAATTTGAAATAGCACAATACACCAATAGCGAAACTGATTCCAAATGACGGCGCCGAAATGCATTTCCAGATGTTGATTATCTTTTAGTAGTACCCGTATATAAGGTACACAATATTATCTACCCTTAAGAAAATAAGTAACATGGACAGTTTACAATGCGTCTACGCATTGTACCAACATTTTGAGTGATTTGAATGTACCGTGAAATTTATTTCATTAAAGCGTTTAAAAATAACTGGTTCACATTCACAGCTGTTCCACGTGTTCTACGATTATAACTACCCTGTTGTTTAATATATTTTAGGTTTAATGAGATAAATAAAAGTGTTTTACAAATGCATCTGTTTCACAAAGTTGAAAGAACACTGTAAGTAGGTCGTCTTAGATTTTCTGAACATTCCGATATGTTATCACTTATCAGGGTTGTAGTACATCTTTTGTTCACCTTCATGATGTACGTACATCCAGAATCAGTAAGCTGGTCCCTAATTAATATTGTCGATCATATTGATGAGATTTTAACTTAAATTGGACATATTTATGTCTCGGAAACCAAACATTATTTTAAAATTTTGTGCTTATATTCATAAAAACGTTTTAAGAATTATTATAAAAATCTAATAGGTAGTAAGTAGTTTTACAAACTAAATTTAATAAAATTTCACCGCATTGACTAAATCGCATTTATAACTTTCTTAATATAGCTTAAAAAGACCTAACTTTTTTGTTTGTGAACCAATTTTAATTAAACAAACATTAAATTTCACACGAAGCTAGCTGCTATACATAAGTGCAAACCGCCCTATACATTATATATATATTTTTTTATATTAGTCTACCAAAGTGATTCCACTCTGCCTGATGGTAAGCAGCCAGTGGAATCCAAAAGTGGTGGATACCATTCCAAAAACGAGACTACTGGTATAGTAGCCTACTTATGGCGGCTTATTGAGATGCTTTTTCATGCCCCGCTTAAAAGGCCCAGGATCATAATTAGATGGGAACACATGCGCTGGTAAAGAGTTCCAGGCTTTAATTGAGCGACAAAAGTATGAAGTGCTGAACCGTTTGGTTCAAGACCCTTTGGAATCCACTGTAAATGGGTGCCACTTCAGTCCCGCACGTGTCGCTCTGGATAAAAAGGGAATAGGTGGGATTAATTCGAAGAGCTCTTCAGAACATTCTCCGCGGTAAATGCGATAGAAGACGGCCATTGATGCGATGTCTCTACGCAGCTGTAAAGGCTCAAGGGTCTTTGAGGCCTCTGGGCTTTCGATGATACGGATTGCTCGCCGCTGCAACCTATCGAGTCCATCCAGTAAGTACTGTGCGGAGCCATCCCAAAGATGAGAGCAGTACTCCACGCAGGAACGAACCAGTGTCTTATAAAAAGACAAAGCTGCTCGGGCGTGAAGTACCGCCTCACCCTGTTCAGGACACCGAGTTTACAGTAGGCGGTTTTAATGACTAATAATAATACTTTTATTTTCTAAAATTTCTGGTGTTTATGATCGTAAATTTTTTTATCACGAAGTGTTCCTGTGTATAGTGTAGAGTCACTTCCAGATATTCACCGTGTAACACATATTAATAAATAATTTTGTGAAATTATTTTTTCGGGGTTTTCACTGAAGAGTGAAGACTGAAAACCGGACAGTTCCGGAGCGGAGACGGTAATGTGTTGCCATATTATAAATAAATAAAATATTTCTATAAAATAAGTATTAAATTGTATTCTTATTTATCTATAAAATATACATAATTGTATCGTATTTATTTAACTTATATATGTAGCTGATGTAATATTTACTTATATTATATATATTCATTTAATTTTAATTTTTAATCAACTGTAATGCTTGGCGTCACTAGTCACACGGGGCTGTCGCTGAAAACCAGCGCTGTTGCGCTTTGAAGCGCCTCAGCATTAAGCTGAGTGACGGCCAGTTTTTCGCGTGGACGTGGCGCACATCTGCACGCGAGCATTTATAATATGTGAAGTCCAGTGCCATGGTACTCTGTTTTTTTTATGTCAGTTTTATGTTTTTGTGTTTTTTGACTGTGGCTAAACATTTATTTTTATTAATCTTGTGTGTGTCACCTTCATGTGAAAAATAAACTGTTTTTCTTTTCTTTTCTTTCTTTCTAAATTTTTAAGGATATGCCGGATAGCCAGTTTTTTTTTAAATAAAAGGTAGCCTATAAGCTGGCCAGGAGTATGACTTATAAATGCAACGAGTTTGATAAAAATACGTTCAGTGGTTTTTGATTCATGCCTGCAATACGATATACAGAACTATTTATTGAAGTAATATGCTATGCAGATAAACCGAGATTACACGATGAAAATAAATTATTATGATTCAGTAGAATTGGTCGAAATTTTACTAACTGGTGTCTCGAGACCATTCATTTATTTTGTACTAGTTGTTGCCCGCAACTTCGTTCGCGTGAAAATTTAGATGTGAGTCGATTTCACATTTGGAATTAATTTAACACTTTTTTTTTAGATTTTTGTAAACTACCGAATTAGTGCTAACTGACGACGTCAAATGTTTAGTTTGATGAAATTATACACGTTCTATGTAAAATTAACGGGCGAAACTCATTATAAATAGTAAAATACTGAAATTTATGTAACACGAATGATTATCTAGTTACACGAATGACGAATGAGGTGAAACAAATACATGATTGCGCATGCTTAGTAAAAACATAATAGAAGTTGTTCGCTAGTACATTTTTAATGATGAAATCTAAAGAGAATGAAAGAGAAATAATAATAAATTGAATCAGCCTTTAATTTAATGTTAATTTAAAACAAGATCAGTTAGTTCATATTGAGATTGACAAGTAACATGTAACTTTGAACTTAAAAATAATCACTAATAATTGCTTAGTAGTACTACAAACATACGAGAACAAAAAATAATCGTTTTAAATTCTTATTTTCATAATTAATTTATCCTTAGTCTTCTTTTTATATTATAATATAGTTATAAAAAAAGCTTTTCTTTTGGTTCTTATCAACCTATCTTTGTCTCTATTTTTCAACCATTTATTGATTAATTTCCATAGGTAGATACGTAATCGTCTCTTGTAATATAATCATTACGTAATAATCATCTCATAAAATACAAATCTTTTGAAACAGTATACTTAATCATCTCTTAAAAATACAATTCTTCTTTTTTTCTACATCTCTTACTCTTATCTGTTCCTTCATGTTGAACCATTAATAAAACGGCGAAATTCCTGTTGCATGTCCACAATGATTTTATATTTAAGCTATCTTTGCGCGTGTTACATATTACAGACGTTAATGGCCTACCAGCTTCTGACTCTTGCGAAATGATTATTTTTTTTACTTCCGTTTTTACTTTCTTTTTAAGTAGTTCTTCAAATTTTTTTCTAACGCTAACCTTGTAGCCTTTGCTCTCTCGGAGACATATCTTTGATGCTTTTTATCTTTTTCTCGTTGCTATTTCGCAGAAAAGTGTCTTTCTTTTTGGTTTTTTTTTTATACGACTTAGGTGACAAACAAGCATACGGCCCGCCCGATGGTAAGCAGTTACCGTAGCCTATGGACGCTTGCAACACCAGGAGCATCACTAGCGCGTTGCCTTTTTTAATGGCATACCTTTTAGGATCGTCTTTAATTCTTCTATATCGTTCCCTTCTTACAATCCTTCTCCGTTCTACCTCATCTTCACAGGTCTTCTTCTTTTTTGTGCCATTTTTAACCTCAAAAATTGACATGAAATATAAATAACTATCCAACTATCTACTACAATAACTTCTAGACTTTCGCGTTGCATGATATTAATAAATAGATAACGGGAATTAACACGAATTTTGCAATTTATCTGAATTTTGCTTGACATCTTGACCAAGTTACTCTGAGCGTGGTCACAAGCAGACTCTGATTAAATCTTCTTCCGAAAGATATAAATCGTCGTTTCAACAATTTCCATTATCTATTTATTATACGATCTACTCAAGCAAACATTAATAAAACCCCATTCGTAAGTACTAATAAGTAGGCATAATAGGTTCTAGGTGTACACGCATCATAAAATTCATATCTAAAATGCGCATTCATAGTCTTTATTTCCATACATTATAACATCATTTGTGCACCGTTTGAAATCATTAGTGTTATTCAAAAATCGACACAAATGAAGTTAACACGAATGAGTTGTTGGAAGAAAATCTTTTATAATCCGACATAGAAGTTATACGAAGCTATACTGCTTCTAAAAGACACGAAACATTTGCGTTTATTATTCCTATTTTGTCCGTTACACTTTAATAAACACGAATGATTTCATTTATGTCTTAAGCACCGAAATTAAAACAATTTTGGATATCTCTGCGATATAAGGATGCGCACGTCTGGCCTCGTCGAACGTTCACGCAGCACTGGGACTCCTCTACGAAGTAGGAAACGGGGGTAGCGGTAACTATAAAGATGTTCGTATTATGCAATGATTCTTTTAATCGACACTAATGATAGAAAAAAATATATCTATTAATGTAACGCAAGGAAATTATACTTAGCTTTGTATTATTTAAAAACTATTAGGGCTGCTTCATTTTCTTGTTATTCATGTGTAACTATAAAGCAAATAAATAGAATTTCTCCAAGGCAATTTTTATTTTATTTTATGTCTTGTTGAAAAAAACAGAAAAGAAAAAAAAATAGACAGTTTTTTTTATTGTCTTAAATGTTTAACAAGTTGGTGTGGTATTTATTACTGTATCATACAAATACGTAACCTACGAATCGTATAAAAGTAATTTTTCGCCAGTGTCAGTAATAAATATTAAAGACGTTTTAACACAAAACCGTTTTTTCAGCTCTTGTTGAAATCGACCCATGTGTTCATGTATGAGAATATTGCCTGTCTGATCTTACGGCAATCGTACATTGTCTAACATTGTATTAGTAATAAATATCAGTATAATCCGTCTTTATAGCGAATCCCATTTAAATCTATTAACCCGCTACCACTAAAACTGACGTAATTTTACACAAACTTGCGACTCCTATTTGCCCACTTAATAAGGATAATTTCTAAAAAATAAAATGGGTATTTTCTAGTAATTTGAAAATTCTACTATAAAAACTATAGAAGATTCATACAAACTTTCACCCCTTTATACACCCTTCGCAAAATCCCGTCTCAGTGAGCACCTTTTTCTTAAAAGAACACACCAAATGCAAAATTTGAGACTAGCACTTGTAGTTTCTGATATTTCGTGATGAGTGAGAAGAAGTGACTTTTCGCTGTTATGTATATAGATTTTGTTTTACTTTCGGATGCTCGACTTACCAGGCTACTCTGTGCGCTTACTCTGGAGCTTGCCACATACAGCTGGCCGTGGAAGAAGCAGCTTTCTCTCAAGTCTATGCCCGCTACCTTAAAAGTTTGATTTAATCTGGTGACATTGCAAAATTTTGGTGAATTTATATTGCGCAGCAACATACCTAATTGGCGTGTTAACTCTCAATTTGGCCGTAGTGACTTGTGTCCGCTCATTCATACACCGTGCCCTCCGTAAAAGAAGTAGCATCACCATCTTTTGACCCAGCTGTGTCCCTATCGCAACTCGCAAGTATATATCTGGGCCTGATTGTTCCTAATAAAAGGGAGAACGGCGCGTCGCAATACCGACACTCCTCAGCCGCAGAGTTGCCGAAGCAACACCGCAGCCCGACCCAGTTGCGGTGCCGCCCATACAGCACCGCAACCCAACTGAGCCGCTCCATCGTAGGCTTACCACCAAAACCCAGAGGTGCGGCTCCTCCTTGGGGTTCCTTATGGTTCACCGGGGTGCTGCGTAACCACGATTACTAAACCCCCCTCCCCCCGCCGCGACAAGGCGAGGACCCCGGTTGGGGGGTGTCCAACAATAACTATAGCAACTTAATTTGACGTAGGTTGATTGCTTTAGTCCTTGTTCTGAGGTTGATTGAGCTTTCAAACATGAATCAAAATAAAATACTTTTAAATCAAAAGCACTAAGAAGTATTTTGATATCAACTTCGAAGCAAATCATCCCCAAAATTATTTTCTTCCCCTTTTAACTCTGTTAAAGGATGAATTTCAATAAGATACGATACACGTCTTCTATCAATTCTGTTAAAGAATGTTTTTGAAAATTTGAAGTAGATTGGACCAAGGAATCACATTGACCCATACAAACTTTGCCCCCTATTCACCCCCTTAAGGATCGAATTTTGCAAAATCCCGTCTTAGTGAGCACCTACGTCCTCCTTTACGTCCGTCCACTTGTAGTTTTTGATATTTCGTGACCAGTAAGTGACCTTTCGTTTTTATATATATAGATAATATTTTGTATACATCTATGCTCGAGACAAAACAGTTTTTTGTGTCAATTTGATTCGTGTTCGTAGCGATCATAATCCTTTGGCTGATTTGGCTCCGTGATTAAAGTCTTAGTAAAGGATGAATTAAACTGTAAAGCGGTAAAAGTAGTGAACCAGATATTATGTGATATCAGACAACTCCAACTGATGGGTGGCTATCACAGTCCTACTATTTTGTGCTCATTTTCGGCAGACTGTGCCTGTTATTCCTACCACGTGGACTAAGGCTGATGAAATTAAAAAGTGTGTAGGAGGTCCACAGTCTGTAGCACTTCAAAATTGCTTTTCATTTAATGGGCGCCGAGCATATACACTTCGCAAGATTTGTCATTTAAAGATAGAGCCCGAATTGAAAGCAACGACAATGCACAAGGTGTTATCTGATTTGTTACTCGAGATTGGTAACGGTATATTTCTACAGAACCAAGAAAAAGTACCCGAACCTTACTTTACATAAATCAATAAAACCGTGCCGTACAGTTGCCTACCAAAGTGTCAGTGGGATCCAAAGGAGTAGTCGCCATTTCAAAGGTCATCGTTTCAAACTGCTGGCTAGGAGGTCTCCACTATGACGGCTTTATGAGATGCTTTTTTTTATTGATAAAAACCTCATATCACATGTCCTTAAAGACGCAATGGAGTTAGAAAGTTATGAAAACCTTAGGCTTTCTGTAAGAGCTAATTTTGAGCACGTAACAATCAGACGGGCATATTAAAGATTAAAATTTTCATAATTTTTTTAAAAGATAATTGAGAGAGATAAGTTGTGTACACCTAAGATGGAATGTTATTTTTCTCGTTTACCCGATCATAATGGATGTCCTAGGATAGAGTTTTTTAAAAATATGGAGGGTTTCTAATTTTAAGGGTAATATATTATATGGTACTACATATAGGCAGGATACGCATATTGCGCAACTACGCTTCTGCATGACCCTATACTGCGCGTGGCCCGACACGCACTTGGCCGGATTTGAAAAGTCTCTCAATTAGATTCTTTAGTGCTAATAAACCACTGAAAAATTCCATAAATTCCATATAGAGTAAAATACTTTATTGTCCAGATTTTTCGGGATATTTTCCTTATATTTTTTCCACCTTATGTTAAACTTTTAACCTTCATAAGTACCTACATGGCTTTGCAAAAGTCATTATTACTTGTTATACCATAATATGTTTATTGCAAAAATATTTTACATTATCTTTACTTAATATGTACATAGGATTTATTAACTCATAATGACTCATTTACCTTGCCACTCTTGAAAATATTGATAACGAGACGACGGTGATGACGGATACTTGTTTTGTTTTTTAGAGTAAAGATAAAATATAAGTTTATTCAGTTTTATTACGACATTCGAACGGATTTAGTGGTGCAGACCCGGCAAATAACATTACGTAGTTTTGGTGACTATAACCCTAGCGAGTCAAGCGACCCTTATTCATTATTCAAGTGATGTAATGAAATCTTAACGTTGTTGGTTGATGTTCCATTTGTTTCTCAAACTAGCTTTCGTAACTTTATAATCAACCAGGCACATAAAAAAAATCATTTTGTTTTGAAAGCAGAAACTAAACTATTATGTCTCTCAAATTCCTATCACAGCTACAATAGGTCGATTTTGACTTTGCGCACATCTAAGCTTGTTTATGGTACAGTGGAGCTTGATGTGTGTTACTTTTGGTATAGGTATTTATATGGCACCAAGGCACAAACCAAGGTTACAAATGAAGACTATTGTAATCTGCATTCGTCAACTCAAATATGTTATGACATTTTATAAAGAATTTTTTATTATGTTGTTATGGATGTTGCTATTTCAGACTAATTGAATAGTATTTTCGAATACGAGTTCGGTCATTGTATCCACCAAACGCAGACAGCATACAAAATTAACTACGTGGGTATAGCGAGTGAGCGCACCACTTCTTTGGTTCGAGCCCCTGGCCGTCAGATAACAATTAATTGAAAGCGCTGAAAACAGATTCACCTAACACCACGTCAGAATAAAACAATACAGATAAATTTGTGTCAAAATAGAAAGATTAAATAACTCGATAGGAAAGTGGGGTAATAAAGAAACTCACTGGATATCTATACATATAATAAAAATGTAACCGATCGCTGTCTGTACATGGAAGATATATGAGAAAAAATACTATTGGGACCTATATCAACGCAAATAGAACCCAAAACAATGATTTTTAAAATTTTTGTCTGTTTGTCTGTTTGTCTGTTTGTCTGTTTGTCTGTGCGTTTGTGCACGCTAATCTCAGAAACGGCTTATCCGATTTAAATATGGTTTTCACTAATATATTGTGGTAAGCTTCACTTAACATTTAGTGTTTGTTTCATCGGTTCATAAATAAAAAAGTTATGCCAATTTAAAGAATCACATCGAACATTCGTTAATTTACTACGAAATCTTATAGAAGCAGATATTTTAACAGGTTGCGGAATAGCTGATAGTGTTTTTATTCCTCGGATTTCTGTCATTCTAAACAGTCTTTCATTTAGTTTTAAACGAGTCCAGTTTCCAGTGAGCCTATGTTTTGCGATGACTAATTAAAGTAATTAATTAATTAAGTTTTTAAAGTAAAGGTAAGACACTAAAAGTTGTGGGTGTGGATCTAAGTATTAGCTGTTTTTCGGTCAGCTTTATGTGGCTCTATCACGTGTTAGCATTACTAGCAGCCTGTATGCTTTGATCCCTGATGGCTATACGTCTAATCCATACATCCATACATATTATAAAAGGCTTTGTCCTGACTGACTGACTGACTGACAGACAACGTAAAGCCTAAACTGCTGGTCGTAGCGACTTGAAATTTGGAGGGTGTGTTTGTCTTTATGTCTAGAAGTGTACAAAGAAAGGGTTATTAAAAATTCAACCCTTAAGTGTATGAAAAGGGATGAAATCGATTGTATGAAACGTCTTCATTTTTTAAGTTACAGCTTTGAATAAAAAATACGCTCATAATTTTTTTTTTATTGGGGTGGATTTATAGGAGTGAAATAAGGGATGAAATATTGTATGGAAAGATCTTTGCTTTTGAATTTGGCGACTTGAAATTTGGAGGGAGGGGGAGGAAGAGGAAAGGAAGGGAGAAGTGAGGGGAAAGTGCGAGGGTAGTGAGGGAGAAGTCAGGGGAAAGGGAGGGGAAAGTCAGGGGGAAATCGACTGCCTCTGTATTTCGGTGGTACTGTGTATGGACTGTGAGGTCGCGGGTTCGATTCCCGCTCAGTGCAAATATTTGTAGCATGAACATGTCTATTTGCATTGGTCTGGGTGTTTATATGTATAATATGTATCTATTTACAAAAATAAAAGTATTTAAGTATGTTTATCCGTATTCTAGAACCCGTAATACAAGCATATAATATGCTTACTTTGGGTCTAGATGGCGTTGACCTCGCAGCATGTGTGGGACCAGCTGAGTATCCGCGGAGTCATTGTGTGGGTGGTGTGGGTCAACCCGCCGGCCAAGGAGACCCGTATAAACGGTGGTGCCGCTGGCCGCCCGCGGCATTGTACAAGGGCCCAATTAGACCTAACCAAAAAAAAACAGACTGCCCCACCAGGTTGCGCATAATCTCGGAGTGGTTCGTCGTGCAGGTTGGTGACCGGATAGTGGGACCCGGCGACCATTTTCGAGACGGTACGGCGGCCTTTTGCGAGCAGTCCGTATCATGGAAGCCCGGAGGCCTAAGACCCTTGAGCCTTTACAGCTGCGAAGAGACATCGCCTCCTCAACGGCCGTCTTCTATCGCCTTTACCACGGAGAGACTTCTCAACAGCTCTTTAAATTAATTCTACCCTCTCCCTTTTTATCCAGAACGACACGTGCGGGACTGAAGTGCTACCCTTTCACAGTGCAATCTAAAGGGTCTCGAACCAAACGGTTCAGCACTTTATACTTTTGTCGCTCAATTAAAGCCTGGAACTCTTTACCAGCGCATGTGTTCCCATTTAACTTTCATCCTGGGACTTTTAAGCGAGGCGTGAAGAAGCATCTCACTAAGCCGCCATAGTGGAGGCCACCATACCAGTAGTTTGGCTTTTGGAATGGTGTTCACTACTTCTGAATTCCACTGACTGCTTACCATCAGCCAGAGTAGAGGCACTTTGGCAGGCTAATATAAAAAAAAAAACTTATAGCGTTTTTATTCCTCGGATTCCTTTCATTCCAAAGAATTTCCCGTTTAGTTTTAAACGAGTTCAGTTTCCAGTGAGCCTATGTTTCGCGATGACAATTAATGAGTGTGGATCTAAATATTAACTGTTTTTCGCATGGTCAGCTTTATGTGGATTTGCCACGTGTAAGTAATCCTAGCAGTCTGTATTGCTTTGATCCGCGATGGCTATACGTCTAATATCGTAGATAGAGAAGCATTTACTGTAAAGATTTTTCTTATTCACCTAAACGAAGATGTTTATAATTCAAAACAAACCAAAAGATATATCCAAAAAATGCTGCCCAAAATCACTATTCCACGCGGACGAAGTCGCGGGCACAGCTAGTCAACAATAAGTCGCGTGTAAATAAGTATGGTGTAAAGTTTTAAAATACTTATGCTAAAGAACTTTTTTATGAATCATTATTTTAAGTCTAATTTTGTTGAAGTTGACTTCAGTTGTTTGCTTCTGAACAGTTTTGTTAGTTCGCCTTTTAGAAACGGGAGGCAAATTGGATAACATAGATACGTACTTAAACATATTTTGTATTTCATGTAATTTACAAACTAGACTGATGTACCTCTCAAGGGTATATCTATAAGTCCACCGCTGGGAAGAGATTACTAGGTAGGTAAGACGTAACTGTATGTTGATACACATTGGTTTAATCTAATGTAAACAAATTTCAAATTTACGACTTGCATTATTAATTTCACTAGCTTCCCTAAGCGCGGTTTCACCCGCGTTCTCGTCACCTATAACCTTCCTTAAGAATTGGGCTATCAAACGAAATGAATTATTAAAATCCGACTGGTAGTAACAAACAAACAAGCTCTTTCGCTTTATATAATAGTGTAGCGTACCTATCTATTGTTATTATTAGTATTTAATATATTTTATTGATACTTATTATTTATTTAAACACAACATAAGGTTATTTATTTAAACAACTTAGAATGGAGGTGATGAAATATAAAGTATAGAGGCTAAGGGATATTAAAAAAGAAAACTGTCACTCGGACTTACTCCTTCTATTTTTTTATGTAATTTTCTGAAGATGGAAAAATCACATTATACGAAAATACCTGTATAATAGTAATCTCATTTCCACAATAGTATAGATAGCTCAATTAAAAAAAACCTTAGGAACCTACATTGGATCACTAGTGCTTTATTGGCTCAGTTTATTCCCGTCTTCCCCCGCATGTCTTCACCCTAATGGTGGAAAATAGGAATTTTCGTGTCATCTTCCCCCGAACTTGTAATCGGGGAAAGATGGGAAGTAAAAGTTTCATTTGTCCTTGAAATATATTTAATAATTAATTTTGTTTTGTGCCACCTTAGATTTGTGTTTATATTTATTGCTAATACTGTTAATTTTAAGAGCGGTTGGTGAGATTGAAATGTTAAAAGTACGTCCATAATTATGACTATTGTTACTACTGTTTTAGACAGTAAACTTTTTTAGTTTACGTGTCTAATGTGTGATTTTGCATGCTATGATTATATTATTATTTTGTTGATTTGACAAAAGTATAGATACCAACTATTACCAACTAAATACCAAAAAAAGAAATTGCATTGATCAAGTATAACAAGTGCTATGACTGTTTATTTTAAATAAAAAAACAATTAATGAGACTGATTCAAAAGGATAATTATAGTTAATTGTGTGAAAAAAACATTTAAATACAAAATAAGTTGAATTTCGCAACATTTTCTATTAAATCGTAAGTAACACTGATTTTATATAGGTAGATGAATATTATTATTATTTCATTGTTAGATTGATAATTTTAAATTAGAGGTATTGCTAGATATAGTAGTATATTTTATGTATTACTAATTGTAAAACGAAAAAATGCTGTATTATTTGTTTTATACTATAAAGTTGGTAATCTTAATTTTGTTATATTAATTACTGTAAAAAATCATGTAAAGGTATTTTATTCAAACCATACTTGGGTGCGGTGGCATAAAACATAATTAATTATTAAATATATTTCGGGGACAAATGAAACTTTTACTTCCCATCATCCCCCGATTACAAGTTCGAGGGAAAATGACACGAAAATTCCCATTTGCCCATTTTTTCATTCGGGGGAAGATGGTATTAAACCATTGGCTCTATGATTTATGAACACAATATTCTGGTAAACTTGCGTATTATCCAACGTAGGCGAATAATATTTTCTGTAGTATGTAATAACAATTATTCTTCGCAAAATTCTCGATCTTCAATTTTATTCATTTCTGACATCATTTTTTGAGTAGGTACTTACTCATCATCGACATATTCATGATCTTCATCATGTCATGACTCCTGACTAGTCATGATCATGACTATAATTAAAAAACAAGTGAATTTATTAAGATGCCTCGAATTTCTAATAATTAAAAAAGAAATACCTAGCTTAATTAATATTTATCTTATTTCTTGCCCCAACTATTATTAACACAGAAGTCTGTTTTATACCTGCTACATGTACCTACCATAATTTAATTATAATTCTCCGAAAGTAATAATAATCTGTGGATTGAAAATAGTTCATCTTATGGTTCTGAGTGTTCTAACCTAGGTGAGACCAGGTCTGGCTGTTAGCAAATTGGCTGTCATTTTATCTTTAAATAAAAATAAATTAGTTCAAATTTCAACCAAAGGTGGTGGTTTACTATTCACTAAGGTGCTTGCTTACTATTAATTACTGGTATTACTTACGGGTGGCTTAAATTAACATACATAAGAAACATTTCCAGCATAAATGCCTACCGGGTTTTATTCCTACATAATATATGTATATGGATCAAAGTGTAAGTCTCATCGCTTTAAGCAAGTGGCCCGTTTAGTTTCCTTCCTTTAAGTTTGAATGAACAGCATTTAACTTGACACAGTTGCGAAGCCCTGCTCAAATATAGCTTCATTATACAACCGTACATAATGTTTCTAAAATTCTATCGTAAAAATTTTACTATTTATACTGCAGACATGGTAGATGTACCTCGCCCTAAAGTTGATAATATTCATCTATGAAAGCATTGTAAGTCACAAGAACATTTCTCATTAGGCGTACAAAAGCATAGTCAAGTGCAGACTAAATTACGCTTTCTGAACTGATACTCAACCAGGAAGACACGTATGCATTAATGCCTTTGAATATTAAATAAAATACATTAGGGCTGTGTGTATTATGGAAGCGTAAAGAGGCTTAATTATTACTAGAGGTTTGACCTAGCTTCGCTTCGGTACCTATCAAAAGTTTACAAAACAAACAAATCTCCTTACAATATTAGTTTAGATTTACAGTATATATATAGTATTTATTTATATAGTTTTATATCATAGCTGACGTGTACCTACTTATATCTGACCTAGGGGGCTTTTTGGACTAACTTTACATTAGAGTTCAGTTTTCGCCCCTATAATATTCTACCACATTCACACAGCGCCATCTAGCCCCTAAATTAAGCAATTATATTTGCTTGTGTTATGGGTACTAAACAACTGATATACTACTTATATACATATTTTTTTGCAAATACATACATATTATAGATAAATTACACCCAGACACAGAACAAACAATCATGCTTATCATATCACACAAAGATTTGTCCTGAGTGGGAACCGAATCCACGACCTCCGACTTAGCAGTCGGGTCACTAATCACTAGGCCAACAGGCCAGTCAAAGAGCCCTAAGAGGAATTTAATCAGGAGGAATTTGTAGACTAAGCCAATAAGTAACACCAGTGCTAAGTATACTAAAGACAACACACGCGAGAATACCTACTTACAAAGTATTTTAATGACAGTTTATCCGCGAAACATGTGCTAATGAACATAAATATAATGTTTTGTGAGTTAGAGAGAGACAGCGAGAAATTTGCCTACCAATAGTGTAATTTACATGCTATTCACTAGCTTTTGCACGCGATTTCGTCCGCGCAATTTGAAAATGGATGTTCAATTGGTTTTTTACGTTATTAATTTTGTTAGAAGTTAGAACATAATTATAAATTATTATATTAAAATGTTTGAATACTTATAACGAAAACTATTAATTTGGCATTTACAAATTAAATATCTGACTTTGATAAATCATTCGAATATGTCAATCGTCTTATCAGAAGCTCAAGCAGTCTATCTAAATCTATCTATCTAAGTCTATCGGTGTTGTGTAGTATCTTATTGGGTTGTGGTCGTGGATAGTTGTAGCCCCATGTAACATTATTATCCCAACCGGTCAGACTGGAAGCCGCCTCCAATATAGTTGGGAATAGGCGCATAGAGATGTTAGTTACTCTTAGTCTGTGTGTAAGTAGTAAAATTTGCTATTATTTGTTAAACTTTAGATGACTACTACTGAGATTATGTTTCTAAATTACTTATTTGGTCCGTTAATGTGACGATCCAAAATCCCTTTAATTAAAAAAAAAAGAATTTTGACTATTCCTGTAACCGGTACTTTGACCTTTTCGCCTTTGATGAAATTAGTAGGTAAGTACCTATAACATGTAGGAGATGTAAGACAATATTTACCTGATTAGTTTTGCACTCAAGTGTTACAAAAGGTCGGGCTTCTGTTGGTCACCTGTTGACTATGTAGCTGGCGGTTGACACGAATAAAAGGATCGATTAACTTCTATTTTTACTCATGTTCGTGAGAGGCGGTAGCTCAACGCTCGGCTGCCTGAAATGTTACTTTGATAAACAAAGGACTTAAGCGAAATAGGACGACTGAGATCTCTTTTTGTGTTTATTTAATTATCTCACGATATTAATCAACTTCGATTGTCATATTCACAAATGATCTGTTGAGTAGGTACACGATTCCATTAAATATGTATGGACAATATTATATATATTTAATTATGTACTGTTTTATGTTTTATACCAGCGCCTTTTCTCGTGTTCTGCTAATATCCCAGTAACTAAATGCTTACTTATATGTATAGAAATAGAGCTTAATCTAGTTGAAATCTTGAAACATACAAACTCGATAAGTTGGTACAGGCAGATAGAAGAAACAAGAATATACTGCGATTACAGCTTAAAACTTATAATACCAGCCTGTTTTACTGTCCCACTGCAGGTCATAGACTTCTCATATAGAGAAGGTATGAGCATTTATCGCCACGCTTGCTCAAGGCGGATTGGCAATTTCAGACTCTTAATTCCAGGTTTCCTCACGATGTTTTCCTTCACCGTCAGTCAGAAATGTCCAAGATAAACTTAGAAAGTACATATGGTTTGAAAAATCACATTGGTACTTGCCCGGATTCGAACCCACTACCTCGTATTTACGAAGCGGGTACCTTATTCACTGGACCATTTCGACTTCAACTTGCTTAAAACTTAACTTCATTTTAAAAGCGAATTAATAAGAGCTGCAGTTGCAGTGAATGGAGTAAGAGACTGTATTATGAAATGTATATTGTATTTAATTGACACGATAAATGATGTTAAAATGTTTTAACCACGAATACAAAAGCGGTCTGATGTATACAGGTTTAAAGGCTTTAAATAACCAATGTCACTATGATATTTGTCGAATGACTTGGCCGAAATAAAACCATTAAGCTCTTATAAACCTAGACATGCAGAAGCCCAACATAGACTGAATAGAGTTATGTTAGCTCTTTCCCAAGACGTACTCGTATTATGCGTGCCAGCAACAAAGCTCGCATAGTAAGTGTGACAATCGCTCTGGCGCTATACCTTTTTGCACCGCAAAGCCCAGTAATTTTTTTTTAACAATACTGTTCATCTTACTCACAAAACAAAAAGCAGTAGTACGGGTACTAAATAGGTACTACTTTTTCGTCGATCTTCTATGAGAGGGTAGTACTTCCCCGGTCGATCTGGTCCATTCATGATGAAACCAGCGTGAATCGCCTACCGTAACCTGCGTTTTGACTTTATATTTTATGTCATATTTTATTTACATATTGATAAAATAGGGTTTTTCTTGCAGAGTTTATAAATAAAACGTAACATAGGTAATCTTTTAGTGGTTAAGTAGGCACGCAACAAAACTAATAACGTTATAATGTTGACCTAGTTACTTGTGACTGTAGCCATTTAAGTAGTTTTCGGTTTTAAGCTTATAGTAAAATGCCCTTGTCCTTTATGTAAGTAAACATTCTTTCTTTTTGGTGCTGATGCTGACAAACTTATACAAAATTAATAATTTTATCATTTCAGCATTAGGTATATCTATATGAAGCTTTCAGCCATTTGCGGCTGTATTCTACATAGAGCGACTGTTATCTAAACTTTACGACCTAACTACTGGCAACTCCAATATTCAATGGTTAAACCTGTAGTGTGACCAGCGTGCACTGCAACATATGAAAGAATCTTGATATTTTTGAATCGGTTACTGATTCACGAACTAACAGCGTTAACTGCTTTTCATCTCGCTAATCTATCGACCCGCGCAAGTACTTAGCTACTAAAATTATTACCAGACCAGTTTCACGCGGTACGGATTCACCTGCGTCTTTGCTTTCTGCTCTGATCCCGTCGCCAGTAGCGTGATGTTACATAACCTTCCTCAAGAACTGGGCTATCAAACGGGAAAAAAATGATTCAAATCCGACTTGTAGTTCCAGAGATCAGCGCGTTCAAACAAACAAACAAACTTTTCCGCTTTCTATACTACTCAAAACAAAATAAGAGCCATCAAGTTTTAGAGCTCATAACACGTGGACGGAGTCGATCGCGCGTCGCGGCTTGCCGCCGGCTGCGTTCGCCCGTCAACGCACGCGCGCGCAGTTAAGCTGCTGTTTGCGTGAATTGATAATATACTTTAAACACTGTATACAAGAATTAATTTCGTTTAAAGATTGTAAAATTCATTCCGTTTGATGCGATGCTGTCCATTTGACGGTGATGGACCTTAATAGTGTGGATCGTATTGAGCTGAACAAACCAGAGATACTTTCGATTGGCAACAGTCAAGTTTTCCAGAGCTACGTCTATCTTGGTTCTACTATCACAAACACTGGAGAATGTGAAGACGAGATATGGAAATCTTGAAAAAATTTAGAAAAACCGCAACATTACCAAAACTTCCAAGGTGCGCTAAAACATGGACAATGAGGCTGACTGATCGCCGAAAAATTTATGCGCTAGAGATGTTGGAGACGACTTCTACGGATACCTTGGATCACGCGGCGTACTTACGTGTCCATACTTAAAGAGATAAAAATTCAAGAAAGATTATCGTCGACTGTGCAAATACGAATCCGCAAGTATTTCGGACACGTATCGCGAAATGAGAACTCTATGGAGTGACTCGTCATCCAAGGCTTAGTAGAGGGCAAGCGCTCTCGCGGGCGATTGCCAACGTGCTGGCCTGACCTAATTAAAGCTGCCACTCAGAGTTCTATTGTGGAGTGCTCACGCAATGCAACGAAACGGAACAGGTGGAGAAATATTGCAAAGGATTTAATGCTCAAGGAGAAGGCTGATGACGACCAAAACCTTTATGACACCTCAATTCATGACATCCATCACGGAGCCACGACCACTCTGCCAAGAGTGTACGACTAAAGAAAGAAAGTTTGTAAAATTCGTTCCTGTCCAATGCGATGCTGTCTGTTTGATGGAGATGGGCCTTACCTCCAGTACACTTAAGATGTGGATGTTATTTTTCCTCGTTTATCCCATCATATAGGGTTATGTTGAATAGGTTTTTAAAAATAGTGAGGGTTTGTGAAGACTGTTTTGCGATCAAGGGGTCCGTTTGCGAATTATTTAGCTTTGAGGTGCTCGTTTGTGCTAGATTCAAGTGTTCGCCCCTCCTACTAGCGCAGCAGCCGTTGTATTTGGAAATGAGAGAAACATATAATTATAGTCTATAATATATCATTAACACTAACTTTTAAAATGATTAAACTTCTAGATCAGTTCCATAAGGAGTTTGTTCCTATCACACCAATATTATGGCGTTGATCGATTTTATAGATTTTTTTGAATCGCCGTGTTAAGATTTTCCTACGATAGTATAAATCAGCTGTAGAGGTAGGTGGTAAAATAAACGGGCTCACATCCTATATACCTAAGTATAGGACACCGTTTATTTTTTTAAATTAATTTTAGGAAACTCACTCCACTTCATATGGGGTATCGCGCAATTACCCCGCGTGGTGGCCGAAAAAGAATGGTTCCAACCCTCTCTGTCCGTGGTTGTCGTACAAGGTAAGTAAGGACAAAATGATGACAGGACATCAGTCTACCGAATAGCGGCGGTTAAACCGTTACGTAATGGGTGGTAGAAAATCAGCCTAACACAGGACGGGCAGCCGCTGCTGCCCTGTGATAAAGCTACCACTACTGCAATTGCCAACCGGCCTGCCAAGCGTGGTGATTATGGCAATATCGTCCAATGGAGCTACACCAAAAGATATGGCCTCCAGTTCCTGGTCATCCCACTATTCCTGGCTATGGTAGCGGCCATGGTAACGGCGGGGTATAGGGTGCGACGAATCCCCGGTTGCGGCCTGGCCACCCAAACCGACGACCTTTGGCTCTGGCAACATACAACGTGTGCACTCTGCAGAATGTCAAGAAAATTATTGAACTAGAGGAAAAACTGAGCAGACGATGGTACAGAGTGGGATTGTCAGAAGTCCGAAGACAAGGGGAGGACACGATAAACCTTAAGTCCGGTAACCTGCACTATTTCCGGGAGGGCGACCAACTGTCCCAAGGTGAAGTCGGGTTTATTGCCCACAAGTTCCGTGAAGAACGTAGTGAAAATCGAAGGTGTGTCGACGAGGTGTACCAAACGGTATTCGCTGTGGTCATACAGGTTTATGCGCCCACTTCGACATAGCCCGACGATGAGGTCGAGGCTATGCATGAGGACATTTCCAGAGTTATACGTGCCTCTAGGACCCATTACACTGTTGTCATGGGGGATTTCAACGCGAAGCTGGGTAGACAAAGCGGTAACGAGTTGAGAGTGGGGCAGTTTTGATTTGGAACAAGGAATCCCCGGGACCAAATGCTGGCTGACTTCATGCGCCTCTTTATGATTAAACTCCTTCAAGAAGCGCGATAGCCGCAAATGGACCTGGATTAGTTCTGATGATGTCACAAGAAACGAGATTGACTTCAATATGTCGCCCAGGCGGCAAATATTTAATGATGTCTCAATGATCCATGGGGTGAAAACCGGAAGCGATCACCGGATGGGAGAGGCACATTAAATATCAACCCTAAGCTGAACCGGTCTCGACTGATGAAGTCTGCGCTCCGACCTGCACCGATTCATATTCAAAGCTCCGAGAGTATCCAACTCGAATTTCTGAACCGTTTCGCAATCCTCGGAGATGGTGTAGACGTGGGCAAATACAGCAACAGGTTCGTGGAAACTGCAGTCCCCAGAGGAAGCTAGCGACTATCGGCGGCTCAACAACGGATCTTCAAGTCTTTGATTCACGACCTTCGCCAATTTAACACACAACGTGTTAAAGAGGCTATGGAGCGCAACAAATGCTTGAAAGTGTTCACAAGAAATCAGTCTGACGGGTAAAGCTAACTTGTCAAGCTAAAGACTGGGAACGGCAGGATCATCTCGTCTGAGCCGGCAGTTTTAGAGGAGGTCGAGTGGTTCTACAGACAGTTACACGACACAACATGCACCTGTTAGCTCTCTAGTATCAGATCCAAGAGCTAGGTTAACTCGACATTACACCGAAGAAATCCCGGATAGCCTGACAGCCTTTGTGAGATTGGTACGGCCCTCAGACAGCTTAAGAACAACAAGGCGCCGGGTGAGGATGGAATCACAGCCGACTACTACTCGACAGCTACTGAAAGCAGGCGGAAATCCTGTCCTGAAAGCCCTTTAATGCCGTCCTCCTCAAAGGAAAAACACCACAGGCATGGCACAGAGGTGTGGTGAAGCTATTCTTCAAGAAGGGCAATAAAACGCTTCTGAAGAATTATGGACCTATCATACTTCTGGGTCACGTCTACAAGCTGTTCTCGAGAGTCATCACTAATCGTCTCGTAATCAGGTTTGACAACTTCCAGTCTTCCGAACAAGCCGGTTTCCGAAAAGGTTTTAGTACCATAGACCATGTTGACTTATGTATACTATATATACCAGCGCCGATGCTTAGCGTTTGTGGACTATAAAAAAGCCTTTGATTCTATCGAGACCTGGGCCGTGCTGCAGTCTCTCCAACGGTGCCATATTGACTATCGATATATCGAAGTGCTGAACTGTTTGTATGAGTATTATATTTTGTATGTGTATCAGTACGAATTAATGGTCAGTGCTCAAGACCATCAAAATATAAATGTATGTACACTATCCGAAATCGAACCATTATAGAATTCGAACGCCATCATTTTACATTTACCCCTAAACTTAAAAATAATTATTATCTACCTATTCTTTGAAAAATAATTATTATCTACCTATTCTTTGTAAAAAAAATGAAAATATCGCACTGGTGGCCTAATAGACAAGTTTCATTCTAGTGCGCTTTTCCAAGAAACTGTAACGAGAAACCTCGTCGTGCTTACCGCTGTCACGGTAATACTATCTATCAGTATTGTGACTCGGCCGTATTTTATAAATAAATGCCTACAGCCGCGCGGTACGTAAACATGCGATAGGGCTGCCCGCCTCCAGCACTTTAATTACATTTGCCTACTTTGTGTTTCCATTTAGTTTTGTGATTGTAAATATACTTTTTTATATAAACAAATAAAATGCTTTGTGAATTTAATAGGAAGTGTTCAATAAAAATGCGTGTTGTTTTTTGATTGGAAATTTATTTTTTCTTGTATTGTCTATACACACAGTACAATAAACAACTATTATTAATAATAAAATACCACGTCTTTACTTTAATTATACAAACTAACAAAAAAAACAAAGATGCCCCGAGGTTTTAACACAAGCGTATCTACCGTATCATGATTCATGAATTGCCTATAACTACCTATTTCACTCGTGTCAATCACTTTCCTTTACTCTATTCACTTTATTTATTAATCCAGACATCTTTTTTTTTCGGGAGATAAAAGGAAATACTTATACATTAAAAAGACACACATTATGTACCTACCTACTAGTAAATAAAATTATTTTATAGTCTTACCTTTCAAAGTTTCCAGCTAATCTAAAAAAAGTTATCTCTGGATGCGTTATTGACGAATTCATGCAACCAAAAACAGCAAAATATATCCTACTCTTCAAATTAAATATGTACTTGAACTTATTTTTATTAAAAAATTGCGCGCTTATTGTTAAAAAAACAACACACCGTCCGTTCGCTGCGGCTCAGTCGCGACTGTCTGCACACCGAGCGTATACCGAGACCGAGGCGCGTAGGCATAGCTCGCGCTTTGTCCGTTTGTATAAAAATGGATTACTGTACATAGTATTACCGTGCCGCTGTTGACGATTACAATAGATACAATATTATCAATTAAAAATAACCTCTACTCTGTTTATATAAAGTAAAGGAATCAAGATATATTTTCACTGAATATTTTTATTTAGTACCACAGCACTTGAGTACAAGTTAATTGTCTTCCACTACCAGTGTTTAAAATTTTCGATGTTCACATACCAGGTACAATACAATGATTGTCCAATACAATAATGATTCAAAGCAGTTTTGTAATACATATTGTATGTGTGGATTCATGTTCTGGGAAATTAACTGTTTTATTCGTTAGTGAATGTTTGCTTCAACCGGTTACACTAGGAAGGCAGGCGGTGCTCGAACTGCGACCACAACAACGTCACATAGCTCAACCGACGACGCGTCGGACATTTGTTCACAAACTGGAAACGGATTTTAGAAGCCTTAAGACGCTGCTAAATGACTCAGCTGGATTTGCATTCACAAAACGGAAACGGTCTCACTATACAATGCTGCATTATTATTTACGTTGACCTAAATGAATCGGCCATACATTTACAATGCTGAGACAGGGTTTGCAGTTGCACTTCATTATATACTCTCTGATCGTGTAAACTAAGCAATTCTGTTGATAAACGATAAATAAATAGTTGTTTTAAAACCCAAAAGCAAACCGCTAATAGTATTAATATATTTTTTTCAACCTTCATAATAAAACTAAACATAGTGTCATTTGTCATGCTTTTACTGTTTTTATAATAATCCTTAAAACATGCTTGTAAGTCTTCTTAAAAGGAACAAAGCCAATCGAAGGGTTTCCCGTGCATTTACCTTTGTGCCTATACGTATAGATAGGTGTTCGCCCCTTCGTGTGCCCTGTGTTCATGGTACAAGATCGGGTTACCGCCTACCAACTGCTAATAGACCCTGTACTATATTAACTTTTGTGTACGTATTATACTTTCTTTTAATATCTGTTTGAGACAAACAAATCATAATGTAAGGTATGAAAATTCAAGAACCTACCTTGTTTTAAATTAGAAAGAATGTCACCATTGTTTTTATATATTTTACCATTATTATAATTATTATTCTAGTGGATCATGTGCTGTCTACGTGGGTATTTCACCATTTTTGGAAGCTGTTCTTATGAGACATTGTGTTCTTTGTTACTACTATGGCTTTTTAGGCTTTAGTAAGCTGAGTAAGCTAAGTCTGCAATTCATAAGAGATACCTCTGATATTTTTGGACCGTTCGCTAATATTAATAATAACGATAGGAAATGCTTTCAATGATATCTTAATATCTAATTAAAAGCTCCTGGTAAATAAAAATCCTTCGGAATTACATGTCTCTTATTAGTATGTTAGTAGCTGGCTTCCAATAAACGTGCCATAAGTGTGAGTCACGTAACGGAAACGGTTCTTTCGATATTGATGTGTGCGCTTGATGCGTTCCCATGTTTTACTTAACAGAACCAGTGTTTTCTATTTGGTGGAGTAGTGGTACGTACAACTGTAATACGATGTACTTTTATCACTGTTTATAATTTAAATCCCTATATCAGCAAACATCTGCGTGCCCAGTCAGCCGCTCGGTTTGGTTCGGTGCACATAAATTAAACTTAGTTGAACGAGCGTTTCATTTTAAATAAAACTCTAGATATGCCGCTTCCACTAAATGAGAATACTTTTATTTAATTATGGTCTTAATTTAAAGTTTATTATAGACTTTCTGCAGCGCGGTTTCACCCGCGTCTTTGCTTACTGCTCTGCTCCCGTCGCCAGTAGCGTGATGTTACATAGCCTATAACCTTCCGCGAGAACTGGGCTATCATACGCCAAAAAGAATTATTCAAATCCGACTGGTAGTTCCAGAGATTAGCGCGTTCAAACTCTTCCGTTTAAATATAATTGTATTAGATAGATGACTAAAGCAATATTTTTATAATTTTTACTTGATATAAAATTATAGAGTTTGTTTAATTTAAAGAACTGGCTTAGGAAAACCATTTATCTTTAAATATTGAAAAAACTAACTATATTTGCTTTTTAACATCGCAGCCATCAAATAATCTGTGCATCAAGATACACAGCTGCCCAAACCCTGAAAACATTTTCTGTGACTGTCCCTTCATCAACAAAGTCACCCAAACAAAATCATTGTTGACCAAAGGTTAAGTTGGCACTCACAGCTAGAAGCTGTTACAAATCGTACCCGAAAACTAATGTGGGTGTTCAAGTCACTAAGGTCTATCATGTCTAGCACTCTACTAAACAAAATTAATTTAGCCTTAGCTCAATCAATCTCCTACTGCATCCCCTTTTGGGGAGGTGCTAATAAGACCAATTTTCTAGAACTTGAAAGAGCTCAAAGATCTCTTATAAAGGTAATGTATTCCAAACCTTACAAATTCTCTACGAACAGCCTATATAAGATTAGTAAACTTCTATATGTCCGAAAACTTTATTTACTTAAGTTAACTCTAAGTTGTCACAAATCCTTAACGTTCACAGAACCCCTTCAAAAAAAGAGAAGATTTTTTTTACCATATTATAGCCTACTAAAGTGACTCCACCCCGCCTGATGGTAAGCAGTCAGTGGAATCCAGAAGTGGCGGCCACTATACCAAAAGCCATCGTCTTAAACTGCTGGTATGGTGGCCTCCACTATGGCGACTGGGAATGGGGTTAGGGGAAGGGAATGAGGGAGGTGAGGAAAGAGGAAGGGGGGAAATTGGGCCTCCGGCTCTCACTCCATCAATCACCGAACGCGCACACATAGACACACACACACAGACACACACACAGCACACACACAGCACACACACAAACACTCACACACACTCACACACTCTCACACACTCACACACTCTCACACACTCTCACACACTCACACACACACTTTCACACACTCACACACGCACGCACGCACGCACGCACGCACGCACAACGCACGCACGCACAACGCACGCACGCACAACGCACGCACACGCACACACACACACACACACACACACACACACACACACACACACACATACATACATACATACATACAATCACGCACACACAAACACACACACGTGTACCACTATTTATGTAATCTAACTGTATTCTTAAGAGAAGCAGCGGGTCATTTCCAACACGAGTATCTTGTGATTACTCACTGGGAAGTCTCAGCAATTTGTTTGTAATATGATTACTAAAATTTTTTTTTTATTTTAACAACTCACAGTCCGATTTAACCCATTTTAAATAACTGGTTATTTCAAATTGCCATGGAACTAATTTACAATACGGCACCAACACCAACCAACCAACTTCATAAACAGTAAACACAGCCAACACTAACTTCAAAATTATAAAATACCAATTTTATTATTTCTGATTAACTAAATCAAAATACGAATTACTTTGTGCTATGTAAATTTAATAAAAATTCTATTAGTAATCTTACAATTAATTAAGTAGGTACGCTACTATACAGAAAAATAAAAATTCTATTGGTAATCTTACAATTAATTAAGTAGGTACGCTACTATACAGAAAAATAAAAATTCTATTAGTAATCTTACAATTAATTAAGTAGGTACGCTACTATACAGAAAAATGAAAATTCTATTAGTAATCTTACAATTAATTAAGTAGGTACGCTACTATACAGAAAAATAAAAATTCTATTAGTAATCTTACAATTAATTAAGTAGGTACGCTACTATACAGAAGAATAAAAATTCTATTAGTAATCTTACAATTAATTAAGTAGGTACGCTACTATACAGAAAAATAAAAATTCTATTAGTAATCTTACAATTAATTAAGTAGGTACGCTACTATACAGAAAAATAAAAATTCTATTAGTAATCTTACAATTAATTAAGTAGGTACGCTACTATACAGAAAAATAAAAATTCTATTAGTAATCTTACAATTAATTAAGTAGGTACGCTACTATACAGAAAAATAAAAATTCTATTAGTAATCTTACAATTAATTAAGTAGGTACGCTACTATACAGAATAATAAAAATTCTATTAGTAATCTTACAATTAATTAAGTAGGTACGCTACTATACAGAATAATAAAAATTCTATTAGTAATCTTACAATTAATTAAGTAGGTACACTACTATACAGAATAATAAAAATTCTTTTAGTAATCTTACAATTAATTAAGTAGGTACGCTACTATACAGATTGACTGCATCGTTGGTCTAGTGGTTAGTGTAACTGACTGCGACGCCGGGTGTCGTGGGTTCGATTCCCGCGGAAGGCAAATATTTGTGTGATGAACATTTGTATTTGTCTTCAGTCTAAGTGTTTCCTATGTATTCTAAGTATGTATTTACAAAAAAAAAAGTATGTATATGTATTATATTTCAATTATCTAGTACCCATAACACAAGCTCTGCTTAGCTTGGGACTAGATGACAGTGTGTGATAGTGTTCACATATTATTATATTATTATATTATAAGAAAGCCATTGATTTAAATTTGTACTAGTGATCGTATCGCTAATCAAAATGCAAATAGAGCTTGTACCAGCGCCAGTGAGCGGTTTAACGCTGCACGCGCTGCATCATAATGTGAAGAGTGGTGTGTAACATTTTATTTACCCATCACCTAGATAAAAAGCGTTTGCCCCTTTTCCATCTATGTCAGCTTACCTACTTACGTCAAGTATATCTTATCATGTTCATATAGGTATCAAACTATTGTAGATTACCCGTAAAAATTGGTTACATAGATTTTAAGTTTATTCATAACACACAAACATACTTACAAAAATTGAATCGTTTATCTTTATAATATTATCCATACATATAATAAAAGGCTTTGTCCTGACTGACTGACTGACAGACAGACAACGCACAGCCTAAACCACTGGTCGTAGCGACTTACAATTTAGAGGGTGTGTTTGTCTTGAATGTCTACAGGTGTACTAAGAAAGGGTTTATTAAAATTCAACCCCTAAGTGTGTGAAAAGGAATGAAAACGATTGTATGAAACTTATTCATTTTTTACCTACTTCAAAAAAAGGAGGATTTTTCTCAATTCGATATATATATATATTTTATGTGTGTTCGCGGATAACTTTGTCGTTTATGAACCGATTTCGATGATTCTTTTTTTGTTAGAAAGGAGATATCCCAAGGGTGGTACCATGATAAGGAAACCAGGATCTGATGATGGCATCCCAGAGAAATCGTGTGTAGAAAATCGTACTGGCGACTAGTGCATTTGTTACTTTTTTCATTAAGTATTAGTACTCCAAACCCTTACTAAATAGTAGTAGGCACTACTATTTAGTAAGGGTTTGGAGTCGATCTGATAATAGAGCCGAAAGACAGTCGAGCGAACTCCACAACGATTTACATCAATTACTTGGTGTTTGGACTTAAATCATTTCTAATGATGAAAACTGCACCCATATGGGTTTTAAGTGCCATTACAGGTGACCATAGACAGTCGAGGGAATTCCTTAACAGCAGTCATGTCGGGCTTACTTCATACGGTTCAATATTCCAAAATGTTTAGTTCGTACAAAAATAAAACTGAAAATCGTAAAATAAAATAATTATAAACAAAAAAAAATCGACTTTAACCGGGAAGGAAAAAAAACCAACTTTAAAATTCTAATTAACTAAATCAAAATACGAATTACTTTCTGCTAATACTTATTTTTAACTTTTTAGTTTCCTTCCCGTTTAAAGTCGGTTTTTTTTTGTTCAAAATTATTTTATTAGTTGTTAGTTTTCTTCCTGGTTGAAGTCGGTTTTCTTTTTGTTAAAAAATATTTTAACTAACTTACAGTTTTGAAATTTTTTTTTGGAATACTTCTATTTAAATAAAAAATATTGTCATATATTTTTTTAACACGGGTGGTTTTAGAAGTGTAAAATTAGGGATAAAATATTGTATGGAAAGATCTTTGCTTTTGAAGTTAGTGACTTGAAATTTGGAGGGAGGGGAAAGTGAGAAGAAGTGAGGGGGAATTGATAGGGAAGTGAGAGAAAAGTGAAGAGAAAGTGAGGGAGACGGAAGGGGAAGTGAGAAGAAAGTGAGGGGGAAGTGAGAGGGAAGTGAGGAGGAGGTGAGAGGAAGTTTTAAAGAGTGGCCTGAGTTTCTTGCCAGTACTTCTCATGGCTCAACTTCGTCAGCGAACTGGCTGTAGGTTAATTTGCTGACACTTTGTAAACTTTGACCTTCATAAGTGTTAATTTAATTAACCTATATGATGAAATATATTTTTATTTTCATTTTCAAGTGAGGGGGACGAAAGACGAAAGTGAGGGAGATGTGATGGGGAGGTGACGGAAAGTGAGGAAGACGGGAGGGGAAGGGAGGGAGAAGGAACTGGAAAGGGAGGGGAAAGTGAGAGGAAAGTGATGGGGAGGTGAGGGAGAAGTGAGTACAGTTTTGAAATTTAGTTTTGGATTACTTCTATTAATATAAAAGAAAAACTCACATATATATTTTTTAACAGGGGTGAAATTAGAGATGAAATATTATATAGAAAGATCTTTGCTTTTGAAGTTAGCGACTTGAAATTTAAAAAGAGGGGGAAGGAAGGGAGAGCGAGAGAGAAGTGAGGGACAGGGAGGGAGAGAGAGAGGGGGAAGTGAGGGGAATTTGAAGAGGAACTGTGGGTAAGGTGAGAAGGAAGGGAGGGGAAAGTAAGGTGGAAGTGAGGTGAAATGAGGGAGAAGGGAGGGAAGGTGAGGGGAAAGTGGGAGGAAAGTTAGAGGGAAGGGTAAAGTGAAGGAGAAGTGAGGGAGAAGTAAGGGAAAATATAGATACACCAAATTTAGTTGCAAGACGCAAAGTCTCTTTTCGCCCTATTTTAAGCGTTTAGCTTAAAATGTAAAATAATGTAATATGCGAAGTAAATTGAGTTGGCAGGAATTATTGCCACCCTTTCACGCGTTATTAGTAACAAGTAACGAACGATTTCTATAAGCCCTTGAGTCAAACTTTGGTGAGAACGTAATTGAAACTTTTGTCGCAACCCATTAGGCGAGAGTTTCAAATCGAAATTAGACGATCAATATTCTCTAAAAACGTAATTTGTCGTGCAAGTAAAATTTTACATATAGGAGCGAATAGAAAATAATATGATATTGAGTAGGTACTTTATTGTAGTGCCTACCATTAATAAAAATTGAAGTAGATATACCGATGATAATTATCACTAATTTTACTTAATAAAATCTGTGGAGAACATGATAATCTAAATATGTCTTTTGAAAAGTCACTCGTTCAGACCCGAGATATAGGTCTGACTTGAATGAGCGAGAACGAGAACCACATTCCGTATTTTACGAAAGTTTTTGAGGCGTAAGTGTCAAGGCATAGCTAAGTATGCTCTTGGTAGGTCCTGGTGTTATCAAGATCTATGAGCGGCAGTTACCGCTTACCATTCATCAAAAGAGTCACTGACTTGATTGATTGAATATATTTTATGACATGCATACAAGTCAAGTCTTAATTTGTTAAAATACGTAATTTTAGTAAGTACTTATAATAATTGTTATATGTACATATTGCATATTTTTTGTCAGTGAAATAAACTCATATCGTAAATATGTATTGTTTTGTGTGTAAACCGCCAGAAGAAACGAAAAAATGCCCTAAGACCCAAGGGAAGTAATTGGGACGTGTAATCGCATATTCTTTACACCTCAAGTCAATGTACATCTCACATCACGATAAAATTCTTGTATATTACATTAAGAGACACTTTAACGTCGTTAAACGTCCCGCTACAAATACCACGCGAAATAGAATAAAAAGTTCTCAACGAAATATCTTACAATACTCATGAAGGCAATAATGGTTATTGGCGCTGTTTTCGGGCAATTTAGTTTCATGATAGTTAAGTGACTAAATAAGTTCAATTATTACTCGCTACGCGAGCAGAGCTTCTCTTTGTAACGTATAAATATACACAGAAAGCTCAAAAATGCTGTTCAACCAACATGATTCCATACCACATTGATATCACAAACACTAAAGATTTACCTACTAGTTAAACCGTAGACCTATTTTGGTTAAAATTTGGTACCTATCTTTATTTGGTTACTAGAGAAGAAAAGGCCGTTTTCGAAAAAAAGTGTATTTTTTACCATGAGGGTTTTGACATCGGCGGCAGATAGTATTTCTGTAATGGTTTTACATCATCCTTTTTATTAGGCTGAGGATCCTATATCTATATCTTAGGACGTACCATATCTCCTATTTCTGAGGTATATGTATTTGCGCAAACTCATAGTCGGATGTTATAGTAACGTTTATATTTAAATCCGTAACTTTCCTAGCACTCTTAGTTTCTGAGATTTCGTGATAAGTGAGAGTGAGTGACCTTTCGCTTTTATTTATATAGATTTAGATTTTCCTTCGGGTGCTAGAATTATCAGGCTACTCTGTGCGCTTACTCTAGACCGTGCCACATGCATCTGGCCATAGGAGAAGCAGCTTTCCATCAAGTCTACACCCCCTACCATAAATAAGCCTTTGATTTAATCTGGTGCCATTGCATAATTTCGGTGGATTTATATGGTTAAAATTAATTTACCGTCGTCTGGCTGACCGGACTACGCGTTGTATTTTATTATTTTATTTACAGTAGTTCGGTTCAACCGGACCACGAAAAGTACCTAACTTCTGCAACCACTACTTAGTAGTAGAAAAATAGCACTACGTTTCTAGCGTAATAAAAACGCGTCGTAGCACGACGGTACGTAGAATCGTGTTTATGTGAGTCATAATGTAGAAAAATAGATATCACTTCGTAGGTAACACATGTAGTCGTGAATTTTGTGCCTTATGCGTGTCCGTTATACTGGCGTCCGCACCATGGAATTTGGGATCGGTAATGGTGTCGAAAAAAGTGCCTAAATAGTGCTCAATTAGTGCAATAACGAAATAAATAGTACATTTATAGTTAATGAAATAAAGGCTATGTTAAGTGCGCATAACGCGTTATGCTGGCGTCCACACGTCGAACACAAAAATACTTTTAGTATCTATCAGTAGCGAAGAGTCACTTTTCCGAGGAGGGAAGCCGGTGGGACTAAAATACTTTGAGTTTCGGAAGGCCAGTTAGACTTTGAGTAGACACTCGAGCAGTGATAGGTATAAGTAGGTCAGGGCATATTTTAAAAGGGAAGCCAGCAGGAATCGTGTTATATGGACGCTTCGCCACTGGTATCTATCATTATTATCAGGCTATGTGAGTGACCTTTCGCTTTTTTATACAAATCCGTTCCACGGTCTAAATCATTGAGTTACAAACATCCAAAAATCTTCATAATCTTTTAAATATATAGGTATACATAGTAAGAATTTAGCAGAATTACAAAATGTTTGACTGTTCCAGTTTAAAGAAAACGCAAATGTACTGCATGTTAGAACCGTCAATATGATACTCAACACGTGTTGACTGTTAGTAACCAGGTCAGAATTGCTGCAATCAATCAAGAGCCGCGTAAAACATAAACTGACTCACGATATTTCTTTAAAATTGCATCATGTTCTTAATTTTTGATCACATGTAAAAGGTTTTCGATTTACCAATTTTTATAAATATGTTTGTTTGAAGTGGATGCGTAACTTGTAAACATGTAAATCTGTTTACTGATATTATTCTATTATTTGTTTTGTATTATGTGGTTTGCAATAAAGAATATTCTATCTATCTATCTATTATTTAGTAAATCTAAATATACGGGAATTCACGTGATCATGCATTAGGTATTTACATACCTTATTTTTTTATCGACTTCAAAAAAAGGAGAAGGTTTTTCAATTCGACCGTATATATATATTTATGCGTGTACGCGGATAACTTCGTCGTTTATGAACCGATTTCGATGATTGTTTTTTTGTTGGAAAGTAGATATCCCAAGTGTGGTACCATGATAAGGAAACCAGGATCTGTTGATGGTATCCCAGGGAAATCGAAGGGAACTTTCGAAAATCGTACTGGCGACTAGTGCATTTGTTATTTTTTTCATTAAGTAATTTAAAGCACTACTATTTAGTGAAGGGGAGTCGATCTGATGGTGGCGCCGAAAGACAGTCGAGGGAATTCGAAAACGATTTACAGCAATTACTTGGTGTTTGGACTTAATTCATTTATTTTGTAATGATGAGACAGTTAATTTTAAGTCATTAAAAGCAGTCATGTCGGGCTTAGTTCATACGGTTCAATATTAAAAAATGTTTGGTTTGTACAAAAATAATACCTAAGCAAGATTTAGGTCTACCCATCACTGAAAATCGTAAAATAAAATAATTTTAAACAAAAAAAAACCGACTTCAAACGGGAATGAAACTAAAAAGTTAAAACTAAGTTTACTTAGCAGAAAGTAATTCGTATTTTGATTTAGTTAATCAGAAATGATTAAATAAGTATTTTATAATTTTGAAGTTGGTGCTAAGCAAATACTACGAGTTCATGAACCTTACTACAATAGCAAATTAGGATTGATAATATCTATAGGTGGTGCCTAGTTATTGTTTTACTTGGCACCAACTTCAAAATAATAAAATACTTATTTAATCATTTCTGATTAACTAAACCAAAATACGAATTACTTTCTGCTAAGTAAACTTATTTTTAACTTTTTAGTTTCATTCCCGTTTGAAGTCGGTTTGTTTTGTTTAACATTATTTTATCTTAATTCCCGTATATTTAGATTTACTATATCATGTATATTTAATACAAAGTTTTCTACATTAATCACTAGAACTAGACGTCAACCTGCAAAAGAACATTTACCTACCTATTACTTTAAATTTTCCAGTCAGCAATATTATTTATCAAAGCAAATAGTATTAGCTATTTCGATAAATGCGAACGTTAAAAATCAACACAAAGAAGAATCGACAAGTGGTGTATCTATGTCTTACACAAGTTTAAAGATGGTAATAGACATTGTACACTGAATTTCATTTTTACAGGAAATTAGGTATAGAAATCATTGTTATTCATCTAACGTTCATATTGTTAACGAATACTTACCCGTTTTCAACAACTGCTTACTGCAACGTTACCATTACTTCATAATTAAGTATTTTAGTCATACAAGCGATCATACGCATGTTATTCTCAACAAGTACATGTTTATCTCTAATTATAGTAATTATAGTTACGGTTTTCTAAATCGCTAAGATTTCACTAGTCCTGAGATTAGTTGTCCTAGTATTAGTTACTTGTACCTCTTCTAAATATTATAATGTCAGCAACAATTTAAGTTCGTGACGTTACCCAATGCTATTTATTTAAAAGTGGAGCTTTTTTATGAAAACATATCTATCTAATAATAACTAGTGCACAATAAATTTATTAATAATTTTTGTCCGACTGCCAATTCAAGAAGAGTTATGTTTTTCGAGCGTATGTATGTAGGTAAATATGTATGTCTATTTCTTTCCAACGCTGTACAGCCTAACATATGAGGAGTCATTGGATTCATATTAAACGTGGGAGTGACATAGGGTATAATAATACTGCAATGGAGCTTCGGCACGAAAAAATATGTAGATCTTTGCATCTTTATGCCAGTATATCATACAAATTAATTAGGTACAATAAAAAAATGGTTCTGGTTGTAGTTCTAACCTTACCTACAGTTCTGGTAGCAGTTCGTTTTATAAAAAATATTGTTTGATGGATGATGAATTTTTTGATGTGCATTTAAAAATAACCGTTAAAAAGGTGCCAATATATAAGTGTAAATAGATTACAACATTTTGTAGTAATTACAATACATCATCTTCTTAAGTCTTCTTCGGTAATAGACTTTAATAACGGTGGCTTAATTTATATTCTTGCCAATTCAAAAGTCATAATTATCTTTTGTACCTGAAACAGGTTATTCTTTTGTGTTTCTGATGTAGCTTTCAAAATTCGACGAGCAGCTAATTCACGAATGTGTGGCTGGGGATCTGTTAACATTGCACGCAATAAGTTATCCAGTTGTGCAAAATTGTTGTTTTTTTTTATTACAATAAAATTATTAGTAAATATCTATCTTTCCAGCTGGATCACTTTATGAAAAATTTAGATTTTTAGTTACAAAAGCTTTTTTTTGCCTTTGGGTATGACCTTACCTACATGTCAAATTAAAAAAAAAACGATATTTCCCTAGCATAATGATCATAATATGCAATAAATTGGTGTGCGTTACTTCAGCAAAATGTTCATAAAAGTTGTGCCGATGGAGTATTTAGCAAAATTTCTGTTTTGTGGTTTTAAAATTATTCAAGATTTTGCTGGGGTAACGTTTTGGGATTGCTGAGATCTCGAAGACGGCTCGACGCAGAATTTGAAAAAATACTACTAATGGCCCTTAATTTGCTTGAATTTGTTTAATCTAAATTTTTTGAATTGTTTGGTAAACACCAACGTAAATAAATGGTTTCAAAAATAAAAAACATTTTGCAAGTAAACTAGTACTCTTAGGATAAAATGAAAACCTGTAACATGTACCCTTGGTACACCTATATAAACACAGTAAATTTGGATTGTGTTACTTTACTCATTATGAAGATATAAGAGTGATTTGATGAAATTTCAATGGCCGTATTTAAGTGATCATTCATGAAGGAAACATAGTATTATAATTTGAAATAGTCTATCAACTATCTACCCCTTTAATTCCAGCTTTAAATTACAACTCATAAGAAAGTTACATCAAAAACGCCAATATTTCGTCTATAGGCCGACCAAATTGTAAAGGGTACGTAAAAACTATAATGCAAATAAATTTTGCAATAAGCAAAAAATTACTACATACGACACACTAATTATCTGTTATACTCTAAACCTCTCATAAGCGCAATATTTATGAACAATTTTTTGAGGTAACGCACACAATAAATTTATTTATTAACGATTACTCAGAAAATTCGTTATAATACTGGTTTTGATAAAAACAGAAGATATATCTTTTGAATTTCTTATAAGCGGCTTACACGTGACTTCCATAACCTAATGAAACTGTATCAGCAATATTCGATGGTTAGACCATTAGTCAGACTAGTAACAATTGTCGTAGAAGGCGTCCGTATGACAACCGAAACCAAAAGCTTAACGTGACTTTGAACAATCTCAAAGTTTTTCAGAGTATGGCATCAAGAAACCTGATTACAGTGATTAATGCCGCAATCACTGCATTCCACATATATGTAGATAGCCATCCACAGAAAGTGCGTATTTGTCACGAGCACAACAAATTTACTAAACATGAAAAGGAATTTCTAAAATTTATACGTGCCTGGCTTAACGATCCCTCTGGGATAGTTACTAAGGAAAGGGGTTTAGGATAAGTCCTGGATTGGGGTCAACTATATGTTACAATCAATGTTAAATAAGTGTCATCTGTAAGGATTTTATTTTTAAAGTGTAAATCCACGCAACTTTTATTCATTAACCCAATGTAAAAAAGACGTCTTTGTAAGTCTTAAATATATGTATCAAATCCAATTTGTTTTAAATAAGTAACTAGTACTTATAAAATAGTGACAGCGAGTGCTAAATGCCGTTAGCTTGTTTTATTTTAAAATTATTTAGTTTTCTTCTGTTAATTTTTTTTAAGCAGTGGCTTTAAAAAATACATAAAAGTCCCGTAAGTCCCGGTTCACCAGTTTTCTTTAACAAGTAATCCCAAAAAATCCCGGCACGCTATAAGAGCACCGGTTCTTTATTCCCAGACATAGGCCTGCCTCAATTTTCCGGTTCCGTTTTTGGCCGGTCGTTTGCCACCCTTGTCCATCGGTTGCCTGCCACCCTTATAAGGTCTCTAAGGTTCCCTTACAAGGTAGACCGACGTCCACCTTGAGACCTTGGTCTTGAGAGTATATCTTCAGTGAATCGAAGGTGAGTGATGTACTCGTCGTTTATGTTGATGCCAAGTCCATTCCAGGTCAGAGACTTGAACACGTCCTCCAGCGCAGCGGTGAACAGTTTCGGTGATATAACATCTCCCTACATATACATATAACAAGCAAAATAAGCGCAAAGTCGTGGAGTTGTGGAAAACAGCCCGTTTATACCAAACATCTCCCTGTCGTACCTACTCCTCGCTGCAACTGGATAGGTGTTGAGCTCTGACCATTAATTCGTACTGACATGGTGGCGCTTTCATACAAACACTTCACCACTTAGATATATCGATAGTCAATATGGCACCGTTGGAGAGACTGCAGCACGGTCCAGGTCTCGATCAATTTAAAGACTTTCTCATAGTCCACAAACGCTAAGCTTAGGGACCTGTTATACTCTGTTGACTTATGTATAACCTGCCGCAGCGAGTGTATGTGGTCTATGGTACTTAAACCTTTTCGGCAACCCCCGGGGTTCGGGCTGGAAGTCGTCAAACCTGTTATCGAGACGATTAGTGATGACTCTCGAGAACAGCTTGTAAACGTGAGTCGGGGTATGATAGGCCTGTAATTCTTCAGAAGCGTTTTGTCCTTGAGAAGGACGGATCTTCTTAATGTTTATTAATCAACAGTTACAATAAAATATAATACTTACCATTTTAACATAAATACAAATATTTGAAGTAATAACAAATTAAATAGAATTAATCTTACACAAAACGAGTAAACGAAATATTATTAAAAAAAAAGAACGAAGAATTTTCTTTTCATGAAATGAAATGATAATTTATTCATATAAAATAGAGTTACATAGGTCGTTAGTCATGTTTTTTTTACAGTCCATCTATTTTGTCAATTAATATTTTGACATGTGAATATTGTTAGTGAATTATTAATGAATTAAGAATTAAAACGGCAATTAAAATTAAAATGCAAGTCAGTCTCATCTATAAAATAAAATAACCTAATTAACAATTGCCAAGTAAACGATTAAAAAAATATAATATGATTAAGTATGTCCGACTCAAATTATTTTTTTTTTTAACATATAAAATTACAACAATTTATATTTATAATCATATCAATGTATTTAATTAATTACTCATTTACCCATTCACGTACTGAATATATTAGTTTACCTAATAGGTACACTTTTAATTGCCTTTTAAAACTATTGAAAGGCAGGTCTTTAAGAGCAGATAAGTGTTTATTATATATTTTTAAACAAATAGCAAATGAGTTTTTATGAAACAGTGTAGTTCTAAGAATAAAATCCCGTACCAGTCTTTCACCATTGCGTGTGTTACGTGGATAAATATCCTTTGCTCTTGTTAACACATCAGGATAACTTTTAACAAATACACCTATTTCAAAAATGTACATGGCTAGTAATGGTAGTATTTTCAATTTCTTGAAGTACGGTTTGCACGATTCGTAAGGTGGGATTCCTATTATGGCTCGTACACATTTTTTTTGCGCTAGAAATGCCCTTGTGAAATCAGTAGAAATTCCCCACAATAGTAGCTCGTAACGTAAAACTCTTTCTTTTTTTTCTATTCAACAATTGTATTAATGTAGGTAATTAATTATATTTTCTTATCATCCTTGTCCCCATCACTAGTAAATTCATGAAACCATAGACAATGGCAATTTGGCGGATTGTTTACATTGTATGAAATTGGAGTTGGAAGGGAGTATAGGTATAGATTAGATTATGCTATTATATCGCCCGATTCCGATTTCTTTGCTATACCTCGTTATAAGTTTGACAGAAATATTTATACTGGCAATTCGTGAACAAGGTGAAATTGTAAATTTGACATTTGGTTGAATTAAAAAAGAATAATGTTAAAGAGCTGTTAATTTAAAAATTCTTACACATCTAATCGTATGCTCTCACTTGTCTGTCAAAGGATTGGTTAAGTAGCTACCAATTTATCCTATTACCCAGTTAGCATAATCGGGCCAAACTATTTTTATCCATCTCTTTATCGTGATATTCTCGATACTATTTCAATTTCAAGTGTAGTCCGGATTAATTTATGTGTTAAGGATTTATGTTTATTATACTAAGAAATGTTTATGTCTTCTAGTATATTCTGAATTTCATCAGTTGTTGTTTGTCCTTCAATATAGGTTATGTATTTCGCATATACGATACAAACAAACAATATGTTATGTACTAAAACTTTACACAGACAAAAGAGACATAAAAAGAAAACAGGCGTGGTGGTTAAAGCTACATTTTAATCATATTCATATTTTATATACATTTTATGACAGTATCGAGAGCCTGGAATGCAGTATTGAGAGTTTAGTAGTAGAGTTTCGTTAAGTTCAGCCTTTATAAAGTTAAAAAATGAGATACGCTGATTTTCTCCCACCACTTATCCGGAGGAAATATCAGGACCAGAGGGATTGACATAAGCTAACGTGCCGTTAACTTGTATGTAGTCGTGACAGTAATACGTTACATGATACTACAATGAGAAGTATTCCTGATACCTTGCTTGATAATAGTGTCGATTTAAATGATTTACAAGAACAAATAAAATCACTTACTGCGCAGCTACTTAGTGCTCACCAAGAAATAGAAAATTTACATTCCGAAAACTATCGTTTAAAATACGATTTACAAAACAGTTTAAAAGTAAAGGATACATACAAAAAAAATTGTCTGACTCCCCACCGTAGTCTTACACCACAATCAACACGAAAACGACAAGTTATCCACCAAAATCAATTATATCATAGCTCGCCTGATAAACAGCAAATTAACATGCAAAATAAAGAGTCACAGACTAATTTTCTAACTCACAATAAAGAGACACAGACTAATTCTTTAACCCACAAAAAAGAGATACAGACTAATTCTCCAACACCGGCAAATGAACAATTAGAACCATGTCAGTTACCATCGTCAATCAAACAAAAGGATATACGGAAAAAAATAGTAAATAGTAAAACGACCAACATTACAGACAACGGCAAAATTTATAATAATAATAATAATAATAATAATAGTCATTTATTTCGAACCACTACAGGAACATACACATATCATACAAACATTACTACACCAACATTTAAATGGACACCAATCTGGCAACTGGCTTATGGACACCTAACCAGTGCGACCATACACTACTGCCAATGTCCTCAGCTACAACAGCCAGCAGACTGTTGGAACCTGTTTTATTTATGAAGAAAGTAATCAGTCTAATCGACTCCATCTAAGACAGAAACAAAAGAAGAACAAACTGTGTATACTGAGCAGTAAAAATTATACACAGTCTTTATCAATAATTGAAGATGTATTCTCAAGTTACTTTGATTACTGTCATTATATAGCTACCAACGGCACAGCACAAGAATTGGTGTGTAATATCGAGACTAAGCTGAAAAATTTCACCCTAAGCGACTATTGCATTATTCTTGTTGGGGAAGAGGACATCAAAAAGGAAAGAAACTATAAAAGAACCATAACCATCATAAAAGAATCTCTAAAAAAAGTAATAAACACCAATAAAATTATTTGTACACCTACATTACAGGCGCACTAATTTACAACTTTAAAGTTGAAATGTTCAATAATCTTCTTTGTATGGACCTACAGAACAATGATTACGCATATCTTTTTTAAAGCAACCTAAATTTAACCCTTGACATGTTTTCTTATTCTACTGGTAAAATTAATAAATATGGAATACGAAATATATATAGCTGCATTGTGAATAATATATTAATAGACATACACAAATTTCAACAAATTGACATAAATACAAATTTAATTCCTGACTCACCGACTAAACCTCTATTAAAAGAGGCAGATCTCCAATATAACAAGTTTTTCTCATATAAACAAATTAATGTGCTGCACCAAAATATAAATGGGCTCATTTCTAAATCCGATTTGTTAACGCTTAGTCTTGAATCTATGAGCAATGAATGGGGAGATATGCATGTATTGTGCATAACGGAACATAATTTGATAGACACAGATATACAACTATTAAAGGTTCCAAACTACAGACTTGCATCCGCGTTTAGTAGGCAAAGCCGCCATGGCGGATCCTGCATTTTAGTGCATAATTCAATACGTTTTAAAATTATACAGAATATGGGTAAATTCTCAGTTAAAAATATAATAGAATGCTCTGGAATAGAACTAATTGACAGTCAAATATATATTGTTTGCATAATACAGACCTCCTAAAAAATCGATTGAAATGTTAAATTATTTTTTTCTATATGCTCTGGAATAGAACTAATTGACAGTCAAATATATATTGTTTGCATAATACAGACCTCCTAAAAAATCGATTGAAATGTTAAATATTTTTTTTCTATATGCTTGACCAATTACTTACAAGTTTATGCTTAAAAAAAAAAGAATAATTATATGTGGCGATTTTAATATTAATATTTTATATAAAACTAACGAAACTTCCGAGTTTATACATATGATTCAAAGTTACAATCTTAAATTGGCTATTAAATTGCATATAACATAAGAGTATGTAAAGCGGACATAATAGAATTAGCAATATCCGATCATACTGCTCAAATATTAACATGTCCTGTAAAACGAACCTGTATTTTAACACACTGGTACACCGAAAAACGTTATTATAGTGATGAAAATATTCAAAAATTCTCAAACTATTTAAACTCACTTAGTTTTTTTGATGTTTTTAATGACGAGGATCCGAATATAGCTTTCAACAATTTTTATGACATGTTTTGTCTATTGTAAAACCTATGTTTTCCAAAAATAATTATTAGAATATCTACAAAAATAAAACCAAAATGGATTACTAAAGGAATCACAGTATGCTGCAAACGGAAAAGGAAACTGTTGTGGAAATATAGGAAAGATCGAAGCGTCGAAAACAAGTCACGTTTTACTGCTCTATCACGTAGGCTTAATAAAATAATTAAATTGACGCAAAAGTGCCATAACACAAACTACATAAACAATGCAAGCAACAAAAGTAAAGCGACCTGGAACGTTATCAATAACAATCATTTTCTACTACCGAAAGACGATATTGAACAAATACATGTACAATGGGAATATAATTAGCGAACCACGACAAATAGCAAGTTATTTTAATATTTTTTTCATAGATGAAATTACCAAACTATCTCCTAAACATTATCCGATAAATATAATGAACTATCATAAATCTATATTTATGCAACCTACAACTTCATAATGACGTTAATAAAACAATACTCAACTTAAATAACACTCATAGTTCGGGCTATGATGATATAGTTACCAAAATAGTAAAACATGTCTCTGTCAAAAAAATATCATACGTACTAAGCTATATAATAAATTTATGTATCGAGTATGGAGTTTTCCCTGACAAACTGAAGATTACATTAATAAAACCTTTGTTTAAAAAAAATGACAGAAATGACATGAGCTGCTACCGTCCGATTGCGCTAGTACCTGTACTATCTAAAATATTTGAAAAGGTAATCTATGATAGCGTTTACAATTTCTTTGAAATTATTTAGTTATTTTGCGAAGAACAAGTCGGATTCAGAAAAAATAAATCCATAAATTTAGCTATATATAACTTTCTATATGAAATTTTTTATAACATTGACAAAGGCTGTCAATCGTGTGCACTTTTTATGGACCTTACAAAAGCTTTTGACCATGTGGATCATGAAATATTAATAAATAAATTGTACGCATACGGAATTAGGGGAAATGTCCTGGATCTTATAAAATCATATTTAAGTGACAGAATACAGCTAACGCAAATTACTAGATTGTGTCCAAAAACTAAAAAAGTCATTAATTACTTATCTGAAGGTAAAAAGACAATCTTTTCTGTTCCACAAGGAAGTGTGTTGGGCCCACTGTTATTTATTTATATATTAATGATTTACTAAAAATGACGAACAATAAAACTATTCTATTTGCAGACGATAGTACAATTATATTTACAGGCAAAAATGGTACATTAATAAAAAAGGATATTAACAATACTCTAAATTGTATAATAAATTGGTTGACATTAAATAACTTGAAAATTAATCTAGATAAGACAAACTTTATGACATTTAGAAATAGACTAAATAAATTAGGTAAGATTGACATTAATTATTTACATAAAATTGAAGAAGTAGACGAAACTAAATTTTTAGGACTTAATATTGACTCTTTTTGAATTGGACTTCGCACGTGGAAATTTTGTGTGCAAAAATAAATAAATTCGCCTATGCCTTGTATGCGTTATCAAAATCTGTAGATATGTCAACAGTGTTAATAGCTTATCATGGTCATGTAGCACCCATTCTAACATATGGAGTTATATTTTGGGGAAACTCCACGAATTGGGAAGCGGCGTTTAAGGCACAAAAGAAATGTATAAGGTCCATATGTAAATTAAACATGATTGATAGCTGCAAATCTTATTTTGTACAATTAAAGCTACTAACGCTACCTAGTATATATATTTTCGAAATTGTGCTATTTGTGAAGAAAAATATAAATAAATTCGAGAAACTTAGCAGTCGAAGACACAATATGAAAATACACATGCCTGCTAACAACACTGCACATGTGAACAAAAGTATATTCTGTATGGCCCCACGCCTTTATAATCATTTACCCATAGAATTGTTAAATATTACTAATTTTATTACATTTAAGCGTGGTGTAAAAAAGTTACTGCTTGCCAAAGCTTACTATTCTGTCAAGGAATACCTAGCAGATAAATCTTTATAATAATATGACTGTGACATTATTTTATATATATTCATAATTAAATTATATAATTATTGAAATTAATTGAACTGTATAATCAATATTTTACTTTAGTTTTCTTAGAATACTCTAATTAATTCTGACATGCCTTGTAATTATTTAATATTCTTTCCTAATGCTTTCTAACAATTTAATGTTTAAATTAAATGACAAATAATAATAAGTATATAAAATTTTGCATGCTAAAAAGCTGAGTATGGTGATACTCTATTATACCAATTTAAGATCCATGTAAACCCATATTACGCAAATAAATTGTTTAAATTTGAATTTGAATTTGAACTTATGCCAATCCTATACATTTTTTTAATCTACTCTATGAATAGAATAGAAATCTATGCCACTTGTAAAAGAAATACAATACAAATGTACTTTCTCAAACAAATCTAACGTCATTTTTATAGACTACTTAACCTAAAGCATTGCTAATTGTTCAATGCCTTCCTATGAATTCAGTTATATAAAAATCTAGCTGTTGACCGCGACTTCGTTCGCGTGAAAATGTGAATGTGCGCCTGTATAAGAAAATTGCTTGTTAATGTTGCTCAGATCACATATAAATAAGAGAATCGGTTCGCTCTCTATTAATAAAACAACATAGTTAACAACCTCCCATTATTAAATAAAAAATTGGACGTTATGTTATCATATAATTATTTTATTACAGTGCAAATGCAGCCACCGCGATTTAGTATGCAACCGTCATCTTCAAACAGCGTAGTCAGAGAGGGAACAACAAAAATCTTACAATGTTCTGCAATTGGTATGCTTTACTTCATAATATGAAATGTAAATGATACATTGTCATGTATGAGTCGTAATATTTCGTAACATTTGTGTTGTAGGCATACCGCAACCGATCTACAGATGGTTAAGAAACGGGGTTCCGCTTAGTGATTATTCATCAGAGCTGTTTTATAAGATTCATAATACCCAGCGACAGGATGCCGGCGCTTACCAGTGTATAGCGAAAAATGACGTCGGAGCAATATTCAGCGAAAAAAACAACATTGTCGTCGCGTGTAAGTAAACTTTCATATGCCTCTTTGTACGTTCATGTGTCTCTTTGTTGTGTGCGAAACAATCTTGGAAAAATGTTTTTACCGTGCTTGAAACGGTATACCGTATAACTATTAACAAAAAGGCAAGTTTGTTTGTTACACTGTTCAAATATTTACAGATATGGGCATATTCGAGAACATCGTTGAAACAGTTATCACTGCTGAATCTGGTAGAGCCGCGATATTGTCATTTCCTCGAATAGAATCTGAACCACCACCATCAGTAATATGGCAAGATGAGCACGGCGCCCTGCGATATGATCAAAAATACGCCGTGACTGACAAACATGAACTTGTCATATTGTGTACCTCACACGAAGATGAGAAAGCATACAGGTTTGCATTTTAATAAGTAACTAGTTACTTTTAGATGCATAATTAAATTTATTTAGCATCTTTTTTTATAAAGCTAACTTTCATACTAAATAACTAATCTAGTGTTGCGGAACACTTAACAAAACATAACAACACTATTTTTTTAAGATTGAAGAAAGGCTCTGTTAAGAACCGTATCTACGATAGTGCACTCTGACATCTTCTTTTTAGGGTTCCGTAGTCAACAAGGAACCTTTATGGTTTCGCCTTGTCCATCTGTCTGTCTGTCCGCGATCTAACGCAGAAACTGTTAATACAAGTAAGCTAAAAATTGACATAAAAAATAAAAAATAAAATTTTTTAGGGTATCTTCCGTACACCTAAGATGTGGTTGTAATTTTTCTCGTTTACCCCATCATAACGGATGTCGTTGGATAGGTTTTTGAAAAATATTGAGGTGTTTTGAAGACCATTTTCAGGGATTGTTCAGGGATCCTTTAGTGAAATATTTAGCTTTATTATGCTCGTTGTCAAGTGTCCACCCCTGCTACTAGCTCAAATATATCTAAATATAACAGTATTTGGAAATGTGAAAACAAAATGTAATAAAAGTCTATAGCATTAATTTAAAAGGAAAACTATCACGGCTAAACAGGCTTTACAGGTTATCGAGTTATACTTAATCAACTTACTAAATGTACTTCTAGATCAGTTTAATAAGGATTTAGTTCCGATTGCACCAATAGATAATGTAGATCGATTATGTAAATTTTCTGAATCGAGGTGTTAAGATTTTCCTACGATAGTATAAATATTCGGGCTAATTTTAAATATATATTTTTTTTTAATAAATCCGGCAAATTGTGATAGTTTCAACTCGTTTACTTCTACAGGAGGTGGGCGGTATGTGAGTCCGTTTTACTTTTTAATCTCTGTGCGTGTGTTTGTCTGTGGCACCGTAGCTTCCGAACGTATGAACCGATTTTGATTTTGATTTTTTATTGTTTGAAAAGTGAATTAGTCGGGAGTGTTTTAGCTATGTTTGATGAAAATCGGTCCAAGATAGTCGGCGCCACAAAGTGACTGATTTCATATTTTTCACATATTCATCATATTTTTAATATGGGTATCAAATGAAAGCGCTTGACTAGTATAGAATAATGTACACTATGTCGGAGGTTTCTTATATTTCAAATTTATATGTTATTAATTTTAAGGTTAATATATAGGTAGGGTACTACTTATAAGGTTTGCATATTGCGCAACTACGCTACTACGGAACCCTACACTGCGCGTGACCCGAACGCACTTCGCCGGTTTTTACTTTTCATCTAACACAGGTATAAATAATGTATAGCCTGACTTTGTCTGTTGATCTACTAGCACATTGTGGTGAGACGGTTGTAAATTATAGTATACCTATATTAAAGTTTTACCTTCCTACTAGTTTATTAGCATTGTCGTGAATTTCAGAGTACGTGCCATAAATACACAATTAGGGAAAGAAGAAAATAGTCCTTACATACAATTAAATGTCTTTGGAAATGACAGTAAAGAAATTCCGCCTGAAATTATTATTAAACCTGAAGATACAAAGATAATAAAGGGTCAAGAATATACAAGTTTGTATTGTATTGCAAACGCTAGACCATTGCATGAATTGGAAACGTTATGGTTTAAGGATGGGATCATGGTTGATTTAGCTGGGATTACATTTGATTTAAACGATCAATGGAACAGAACTTTAACTCTTATATCTGCGAATTTAACGCATACAGGACAGTATACTTGCCAAGCGAGATTAAAAACTGGAGGGTATGCGACAGTAACAGCGTCTGCCTACGTCACAGTGTTAGAAAAACCAGTGTTCCTATCTAATTTAAAATCTGAAACTTTCGGTGAATTTGGTAGTACAATAGTACTAGAATGCAACGTTCAGGGTATACCACTGCCTGGTATTACATGGTATAAAGATGCAAGAAAAATTGCTAGTGTGGGCGCCGATGCCGCTGAATTTGATAATCCTGATGCTGATGATAGCGGAGGCAGATATCGCGTGGAAGTGGACCGCTCACTTGTCATTAACAACTTGAAGATGGAGGACACCGGAATATATCAGTGTATTGCGAGTAACGAAGCTGGAGAATCTTTCATCTACACTTGGCTGAAAATAAAAAGTAAGTAGGAAAATTAAAAATCTTACTAAATTAAAGGTTATTGATAACTATAGAATGTTTTCAAATTGTAAATATTTTCGGTGCCTCTAAGCTTATACATATTTTCACGAAAAGTGTCATACTTACGTATATATTACTACTTTGGGCTCGTGCATGAGCGTTTCCAGCATTTCACGCGAGTATGGGTAATTTAGTAGCAATATTCTCAGTGCGTTCGTTCACGGGCTTAAAAACGCGTCTTGCTTATTTGATCCATAGGGAAACCTCTTAGCGCGATGCGCACTGGCGACCTTTAGAACGAGCTATATAAGCGCAGGAAATACGTCTCATTCGTAAAATTCATTTTGCCATAAAATACTTGTAATTATAAAAATATGTGGTCGAATCATTACAGCGCATGTAATTGTTGTTCATGTTTATAATAATTGGTAATTAGTTGTCGCGATTGCTCGACTCGTGTTTCTGTATATTCTGTAAAGCAGTGTCACAACTTCCCAAGGTTGTTGGCACAATGTGTGTATTTAGTGAGAGCAACAATGCTACTAACTTATTAACTATCGTACAGTGAAGGACAATAGGCGGTTTCCACGCAGTCACATGAAGTTGATAAGAATGAGGACCTCAGATAAAAAAGGAAAAACGTTCAGATTTGACACCGGCAGTAAGATTTGTCATTTTACACGACACCACTTATCATAGCAAATATTTCCTTTTTCAGCACCGAGTGATTATTGCTTTATTAATGTTGTGTTTTTTCCAAATAATTTTAACGTGTCATTATTTTAGATAATTTGCAAATAGTTACCTAAATTGTTATTATTTAGTTTTATAGGTAGGAATAAATAATTAGGTGTTCACAATCTTATTAAACACTGTATTAGAAATTCATTTATTTTATTATGTAGTGTTATTAATCTCTCGTGCACACATTTATATTTGATTTAAATAACAACTAAACCTAGTAAGGGTAACTGTAACGTATCTATATGTAGCGAAGTGCGTATAAAACGCAGGAATTTAACGCGCATCCCTCTAAAAAATTCATTCAACCCAGTAAAATTATAGTGGGGCATCGTACACCTGCGCAGTTTACTAAGTGTTCACGGTGCGATATTGAACATTTAAAATTATGGTGTTTACATTGTACTTATACCTAATTAGCGTCAACCTAGGAAATACTTACTTATATTTCTTTATTGTGAAATATGATTGCCATTTTATAACCACGATATTAGTTAGCGATATTTATTAACAACTAACACAATATTGTATGTATTATTAAAAAGCATGCTGATCTTTAAGTTATATTATTTAATATGCTATAAGCATGAAAGCATGCGCTTTTCACACACACATCACATCATACTGTACAGTCTAGGATAATAATACTTTCATGAATCAGAATGTTAAAGTATCAACAGTATCGGTAAGGTTTTAAAATTCTTTAATCAGTTTGTATGTAACTACCTTACCCGCCCAATTGAAATAACTATAACATTATCCAATTAAATATAAAACAGATTAGTTATATTGTCAGGGATTAATCAACCGAACACATTAAGCTATTGCAAATTAGATTTTTGACAAGTATTATTTTTCTTAACTGTATGGTAGGTAATGCTAAGCTTCGTGTTAATACTAATACGTAGGTAAGTTAGACGAGTGTTCTAAGTATCAATAACCTGCTAGTAAAGTATGTACTAACTAGTGTGCGTGTGGCTTGTAGCGTCCCCGCCCATAATGCAGAGTGCGCCGGCCAACCTGACGGTGCTGGATGGGAAGGACGCTACGATCACGTGTCGCGCCGTAGGAGCACCCAGCCCCAACGTTACCTGGTACTTTAATGGTTAGTAAATGTCACACGATATTTATCTCGTGGGTGACACAAATTAACATTTTCATTGTAAGTATAGTATTATGACTACGACGCCTTTCATGTGTATCTATCTAGTTTACGTGTATAATTTTGTTGAAATAATTATGATCTAAATACTTTTTACTTTAGCATAAATATTTTTAATTTCCTTAATAGCTATAAAAACAACAATGTAAATATTCTACAGTTTAGCGTCGATCGAATTTAATGCGTTATTCTTATATTTCTAGCCTTTCGAGGTTTTGATCGCATTAAATTACATCTTTGGTTACTCCTTCGATCCCGTCGCCAAGAGCGTGATGTTATATAACCTATAACCTTCCTCAATAACTGGGCTATTAAATGCAAAAACAAATTATTCAAATCCGACTGGTAGCTCTGGAGATTAGCGCGTTAAAACTAACAAACAAACTCTTCCGCTTTATAAGTATAATAGTAAGATTAAGTTGCCACTAAAAGAAATACTATTATTTAGGTCTAGTTCATATTTGAACAAGTTACCATGTCTGTGAGTATTCCAAAACAACGACGTATAATCTAATAGAACATACATATTTCAGATTCATTAATAATAAATCTATCGGGGAGATTGCAAGCACTGGATGAAGGTGATCTGTTAGTTACGAGCACTACAACGGCAGACAGTGGTAAATACACCTGTGTAAGAGCGAACGATGCAGGAAACGTATCCGGAGAGGCTTACCTCAGCGTACTAGGTATAAAATATAATATGAATATTACATATTGATCAATCGTAATAAGTAGAGCTACCATCACTCAGAATATTCGGAAATACCCGAATATTCCCGTCTCAAAATACTATTCTGTTAGGGTCTAGGTCTAAAGATAAAATATTAGTAGGTACGAGGAATGTAGATTAAAATTTAAATCAAAGATCATTCTGACTCATTACAAATTATCTGTATGCAGATCACTTCATATGATAGTGCTATTACTCTTTTAGCCCGCGTGCCCAAACTTTTGGCTTAGCGATAATTTAGAATTGCAGAAGACTATGAGCAGCGGTTGTCGGTTACCATCACATTAACCGCCAGCTTTTCTGTCACCATTAAAAAGTGACTTGCTTAAAATTAAACCCAAATCTCGCCATTTGCATTTTTTAGTATCTAATATTTTTATAATTATTGGCTAAAATTGTTATAATATCTAGTCTTGATAAGATTGCATTTATCTTTAGTTACATTGTTATCAATTTACACTCAATTTCAATGATGTATGGTATTGAAATCTATATACTATACCTTTTATCGGTTTCCAATCAAAGATAAATATTTGCTGTTTAAAAATAGGTCAAAAGTAATTTAGATGTCATAGTAGAATATTAATTACTAGTATTTTCTAAATTATTCCTTCCAACAATGAGAGTACCTTTTATAAGTACATATCTAAGTAACTTAACTTAAAAAAATATACCGCCGAAATGATTAGGATGAGGTTTTCATGAATTTAAAACGAAAAATTTCCTAAATTTATGGATAACAGTGCCATTTTCTGATAACCATATTATCACAATTTAATAGATCCCCTCTAAATTAACAAACAACTTACATGGTGGTTTATTTTATTTATATATATACTAGGCGGCCCGCCCCGGCACGGGTGGACATTTTTTGAAAGAGATAAAGATACTTTTGTATAGGAATATAGAATTTTTTTTAGGCATTTTTTTTTAAATTTTTCTCCGTAAGAACCATCCTAGTACTTCAAGGAATATTATAAAAAAAAAATTAGCGAAATCGGTTCAGCTGCTCTCGAGATTTGCGCTTAGCAACACATTTAGCGATTCATTTTTACATTATAGATAAATAAAATAAATCACCTATAAAAAATCTCTTTAACTAAAAAAAAGAACTCGTTCAAATAATTATCGCATTGTGAAACGTGTTTGTTGTTGAATGTAAAAATATGACATTTTTATTAAATTCCTCAGCATTTATTAAACTGGGAAATTTCATGAAAATAAGTGTATAAAAATAACTATTATTATTATTATTTCAGTGAGAACCCAAATAATTGCTCCACCTGTCGATACACGCGTTTTATTGGGTCACACGGCAACGTTACAATGCAAAGTATCGAATGACCCGAATGTTAAATACAATATTGATTGGTTCCATAATAAACAGTGAGTATTAAATGTACTGATTTTGTAAGAACATAATTTATTTTGTATGAATAATTGCGTTTGTCGCTGAAAAATGACACTTGGCAACTTTTCAATCTATCATCTCTTATTATGTTATGAAAAACCTTTCTGAAAATCACCATAATCAAAGATGGGAAGCTTCCCTGTCTTTGTGTACATTTTGTACTATAAAATTTAGGTGTAAAAGAAAATACTAGTTAGTATTCTTATTTCATTTTTATACATATACATTTTCCACAAATGTATGTGCATTTTGTTGGCCAGTTTGTTAGACAAATTTGGTTATAAATTTATTTCGAATCAAAAAGACTCATATACTGGGTGGCGCAAAAGTAAAGACCCTATTTGGTTCAGCTATAACATTTTTTCTAAATTAGAAAACTAGATTTAGATTTTTTTAAATGTATATTTGTGCCATTAAATTTCGTACCATTAGGATTTAAAGATGATGTCTTTTAAATGGTGACCTCCAGAGTTGATACACATTTGAGCCCTATTTATGACATTTTGCATAACTCGTTTTGGCGATTTGCCTTGGCCTGCAAGATCACCCGATCTGACCAGTCCAGACTTCTTTCTTTGGGGTTTTTTGAAATCTCGGGTGTATGTGAACAAGCCACAGACTCTCGCAGCTCTAAAAGAAAACATTCATCAAGAAATAACGAACATATCGCAGGAAGTGTTACGGCAAGTTATGCAAAATGTCATAAATAGGGCAAATGTGTATCAACTCTGGAGGTCACCATTTAAAAGACATCATCTTTAAATCCTAATGGTACGAAATTTAATGGCACAAATATACATTTAAAAAAATCTAAATCTAGTTTTCTAATTTAGAAAAAATGTTATAGCTGAACCAAATAGGGTCTTTACTTTTGCGCCACCCGTTATATATATATATATATATAATATCACAACAACTACACACAACGCCTTCTAGGCCTAAAGTAAGTATATTTATATAGCTCGTGTTATGGGTTCTAGAATGCGGATATATCCATACTTAAATACTTTTATTTTGTAAATACATACATCAAATATTTGCACTGAGCGGGAATCGAACCCGCGACCTCTACTTTTACAATACTATTACTCTCTATGTACAATAACAGTGATTGTTTATTGTATCAGGCCGATGACAGCGGGTTCCCGTGTCTGGGTAGCAGCAGATGGGGCACTACAAGTGCAAGCGGTGCGAGCGAGTGACGCGGGTGAATACACTTGCATTGTGACGTCACCCGGAGGCAACCATACGCGACATGCTGTTTTATCCGTTATTGAACTACCCTTCGCACCTACCAATGTTCGCGCCCTTCGATTAGAAGCTACATCTCAACGAGCTGTCAATGTATCGTGGACTCCAGGCTTTGATGGCAACTCTCCCATACAAAAGTTCATAGTACAGCGTAGAGTTGTGCCTGAGTTCGGTAAGAAATAAATTTGTTCTATGTATATATATGTACGTAGTTCGCTGTTATACGTTGTTAATGTTAATAATAATATTTCTAGATAAAAAGATGTATCCTCATAATCAAATTTATGTACATTTTGTTTCTAGAAGTGAGCAAACTAACAACAATTTTGCATTATAGGACCAACACCCGATCCGTTGCTAAACTGGGTAACAGAGCCGATGAATGTCTCAGCTAATCAACGTTGGGTTCTTTTGACCAGTCTGAAAGCTGCAACTTCCTATCAGTTCAGAGTGTCAGCAGTCAACACTGTCGGAGAAGGACCTCCGTCCGATCCTACTGATGTCCTCACTTTGCCCCAAGAAGGTATATAATAAAAGTACTTATTAGTATTATTAATATTTCCTGTAATACAAAAAAATATTATGATCATAATATAAAATTGCACAACAAACAAACATCATGCTGACTTCTAACATTTTGCATCTAATTTCTAAAGAGCCACAAAATTTAATTTAAATTACGAATTTGTTGTAGATCATCTAATAACATGAAATATTTTTTCAGAAATAAAAAAACAAAAACCGACTTTAAAACAATACCTACAAATACAATCTTAACCTCAAAAGTAGAAAATAATATTTTAATTACTTCAAAGCAAAGAACATCAAAGAAAATTAATTTTATTTTAGGTGGGGTAGTAATTGTACATTGTTAAAATACTACCGACCCGCCCCGGCTTCGCACGGGTGCAATGCTATTATTATATTTAGTATCAGCATTGCACCCGTGAGAAGAAAAAAAGCTGTGATGTGAACGTTGTTTAAAGACATTCTGTAGTATATTTACTACAGAATGCCGGCCCCGGTCGGTACCGCCGCAACCGCTATGTCTCTGCATTTTAAAACAGTAATATCTTCAAAAATATTCAATTAAATTACATGCTGTAAAAGGCCTTATTGATCTATATATACTTAATTGGATAAGGATATCGCCTAAAATGAAATGCTTCGTAAACAAGCCATTATTTCGCGTTAAAGTAAAGGATACAATTATTGTGGGTTATCCCTAAAAGATAGACATATACCATCGCGGATTTTATTGTAAACCTTTTTAGGTGTACAATACTGTAGACTACAGTATTATACACAGACAGTCAGTAGTACATTATTTTGATCTATCTTGTGGGGTTCAGCCAGCGATTGCAATGTTAGCTCATAAAAATGTGTTTATTTACGACATCACATTAAAATTATCAGTGTTCCTATACTATATTATGCATGTTATATGCATATAAACCTTCCTCTTGAATCACTCTATCTATTAAAAAAACCCGCTTTAATCCGTTGTGTAGTTTTAAAGATCTAAGCATACATAGGAAAAGACAGACAGATAGACAAACAGCGGGCAGCGACTTTGTTTTATACTATGTAGTGATTTGATTGTTAAAATATTTGAACGTGCTGCGCAAATAATACAGCGTCGTTTGGCGCAGAAAGTAGTGACGAGAGAGAATATCATAAATAGAGTTTTTATCTTAACTTTTGCTGATCCCTGAACCCTGAAACCAGAAAACCACACACCAAAACAAAAAAGTGAAGACCTAATAACAAAATAAAATCATCAAAAATCATAATTTAACTGACGGAGTAATCGCGTAACAAACATACAAAAAAATTAACAGTGTTGCTGTAAAGCCAGGTTTGTGACCGCCCGCTGTTGGATCTCATGACTCTATGGCAGCCAACTTGGCTTAACGACTACCACATTAAGTAATATCCACGGTCCACTGCTTCTAAAGCATTAAAATGCTCAAAATGAAATGCCACAAATAGTCACCCATCCTCGGTCACGTTTCTAATAAAATAAAACAATTTTGAAAATCTGTTTACAACACATCTCCAGGTCAGAAAACTCGTCACAAAAGACATTGACGCGTTGCTTTACACCTCTTTACTCCTGGTATAAGTTTTTATTAGAAAATATTAAACTAAAACCAAAATAACAACAATTTTAATAAAAAAAAAGCGCCCAATTTCAATCCTTTCAAATAATAAAATAACTTTTCAAATCGGTTTATAAATCACTGAGTTCTGAGGTAACAAACATACAATAAAAAATACGATTCCAATTGAGAACCTTCTTCTTTTTAAAGTCGGTTAAAAATGGATTTCTGCTTATATTTTATTTCTCGCTCAGCACTTTAGATTTTAGATATGATATGTTGTTCTTTATTAAAAATACGATGTTAAAAATGGTGAACCAGCACTACACATTCCATCAATATTAGCACTTTATAATTATCTGTGTACATTTTTCATCACCAAAATGTAAGTATTTATTTAATAAAATGTATTCTCTTTGCGATCAAGCAGCCAGTGATCTAATATGCTGCCAAGGTATGCAACATGACACTAGATGATGCATTCATTTTATTATTTATATTTGTTTATACATTTGTGTTTTTTTTTACAACATAATTGCAATTGAAGAATAAATATGCAATTTATTACTGTGTGGAAGAGAAACTCTCTCGAAAACGTTAGCAGTAGATATTAATAGTTGTTGACTTTTGTTTTCAAGGGTGTTTAGCTTACACTCAGTTAAGTTTAGTTTTTTATAAAATGTAGAAAGAAAATATTGCGTTATATTAATAAAACAATAAATATATATTTTCCGTTACTTTTTTTGCATTTTGTCTGCATGACATTGTGATTGTCCTCTTAGAACTTTTTTTGATATATGTGTTGAAATCAACGGTTAAAGATTTTTTTTTTTTCAAAAGATTACAATAATCACTTCAGAGAAAAATCAGTAATAAACAAAGGTATGATAAATTGATAACCAATTACCGTAGTTAGTAGGGCAGTAGCACATGAATAGATAAATCGAACAGAGGCAAAGCTTCTTAAGAAAGTGCAAAATTGTCACCTATTTGGTAGAGTTGTCACAATAGGTTAAGGCAAATTAAACAATACATTTTTAAATAGTTTTTGTATCTAGTGATTTTAATATCTTAAATGTATATTCTAAGCGAATAGGATTAACATAGTGAATAGAAAAAAAATCTGTCCTTTTGCCTTTTGTAAGTAGCTTAACTCGATATATTTTAGTTCTTAAGTTTAAGTATATTATAAAAGTTTTGGTGCCATTGTGATTTTATAAACTTTTTCACTTGTGTGTTTTTCAAGTAGCTATCTATAAATTTGAGAGAATTTGATGAACCTGTTGAAGTATGAAGGGCAGTTTACTGAGTTAAATACGTGTTAAAATAAAGAAACATACGTACCTACATATTAAATATCATTAACATTATTTAACTTTAACCAAACTTAGTTATTGAATATAATTCATAACTGATATTTTCAACCATTAAAATTAACCAATAAAAGAATTACCCATTAACTTTAACGTGCGTCGCACTGACCCTGAGATTGTCAACTGGCTGTGCCAGCGTCAATCGGTTTTTTTTTCAGTCTCGCCGCGTACGCGACATACGGCCAGTGGTCACGCACACGTGCCCCGCGTGCTTGTAGTAGTGCAACCGATTCGCGCAGTTGTATGAAGCTTTGTCTCTGTTCGGTTTATCTAATCATGTCGTAAAAGTGTAAAAGTAAAATAAAAATGTAGGCAAGTATCTATGAGTTGTATGAAATACAAAAATATTGGTTTCTATTTTTATCCAGTACAATACAAAGTTAGCACTCAGTTGGCTCCATGAAGCAGCCGATCAATAGGATATTGCGATTGATCTAAATCTGCTTCCTTTTTTTTACTTAAAATAAGCGAAATAAGAATATAATTGGTCTCAACTTCATATAATTGCAATTGTACTGACGATGTCTAAGGCCTTTCAAAGATTTATATAATAATAATATCAATACTATTGAAATAAGGAACGTTAAAAATATTTTTTAAATATCAGGTACTCGTAAAAAAAGAATTATTTTGTTTTGATTATAATATATTATATACTTAAAATCTTATAGGAAAATTTGCATGTTTTTGTTTTCTGAAAGCAAAACTTGCCGCATGACAGCATATGTATGTAAATAGTCATTTACCTACTTAACTTAGATAATATTTTGTAGCACCATCCGGTCCTCCTGTTGGATTTATGGGATCCGCTCGCTCGTCATCAGAAATCATTACTCAATGGCAACCACCACTCGAAGAACATCGAAATGGTCACATTTTGGGATATGTGATCAGATACAGGCTGCGTGGCTATGACAATAGTCCATGGACGTATCAAAACATCACTAACGAAGCTCAAAGAAACTACCTTATTCAAGACTTGATTACTTGGAAAGATTATAATGTCCAAATCTCTGCTTATAACGATAAAGGAGTAGGAGTATTTTCCGACAGTTATACGATAAAAACAAAAGAAGGCATACCAGAGGCAGCGCCTGATAGTGTTCGTTGTGAGCCGTATAATTCGACCGCTATAACTGTTTGGTGGACTCCACCGAATCCACAGAAAATCAATGGAATCAATCAGGTTTGTGATAGAAATAAGTTTCTTTTTACATTAAATTATCACATAGGTTTAGTGCAAAATGTATTTTTCACGACATTTGGCCATTATCTCAGTAGAGTGCAATTTTATTATTTATGTATCGTAGGTATCGTATTTGAAACTATTAAAGCTGTTGCGAAAGTAGAAAGTTGATTTCGTCTGTAACGAAAATCTATTAAATACACACTTTGACCTTAGAAACATGTAGGTATGTATGGCAAATTGGTAATATGGAACAACAAAAAATTTTCACATATAATTGTACATCTAAGGTTTATCTAATGTAACTAGTGGTCGCCTAGTGATCTAAATTCGACCATAATATTCTTCTTATGCATAGAATAAAAAATTATATGGTATATAAACTATAAGTGTGCGAAATTTCATACTCCTTCGTCCGCACAATTTTCTTAAAAAGGGGTACAAACAAAGTTTTTACTTCACGTATTAATATATAGATTTGCCATCAATGCGTATGCCTTATCTGTGTGACGAGGTTTTTGTTTGTGGAACAGAAATAGACCTAGTATAATAATAAAAAGACAAGACTGGCAAGACTGTATTAATTATAATACAGCTTTACCAACAATCAATTATACAGCAATTTTAAAGACGCTAGCGCAAATCTTACATTTTCACGTTAACATGTTTTAGGGTTATAAAATGGAAGCTTGGATTTGGGACGATAAAGAAGGAGCTAATGTTGAACAGAAATTAGTGAGCGTTCCACCTAACCTTCTAGATCCGCTAACAGAACAAACTGGTATAATAAACGGTCTTGAGAAGTTTACTGAGTACAATATAACGGTGTTGTGCTTTACTGAACCGGGCGACGGTCCTCGAAGTGAATACGTATTAGTAAGAACTAAAGAAGACAGTAAGTTCACTTTTTTTAATATTCTATCTACATAAATGTTGCCATTTTCGAGTTAATGTCATGATCACATACGCCTCATACCGTAATCTATAAAATAATCAATCCCATAAAGCGTTATATTATTAGCGATTATCTTTCCATATAAACAAATACCAATACTATTAACAGCGTGTATTAATTATTTTCAGTACCCGACGAAGTAGGCAGTCTTCTATTTGATGACATATCAGATAGAGCAGTAAGAGTATCTTGGACAGCACCCAAAAAGTCTAACGGCATACTTATGGGATATAAACTGACTTATCAGATGAAGGAGGACAATGACACTTACAAAGAGGAAGTATTGCCTCCGAATATCACAAGTATCAGAGTAGAGCACTTGCAGGTAGGTTATTCTAATAGATGTAGGGCTTGAAAGTGTTGATGTTTCGTATGAAATATTAGTAAAATCATTATTGATACAATATGTATGGTTTTCGTGACTCAGCATCTGAGCGACATCTCAGCGTACGTATTTACGAAAAAAACAAAAAGGATTGTCTAAATATTCACGATTGAGGGAGTTCTTTATCCAAATATTAGACTTTTGTAAAACTTCAATAAAGAAAACACCAAAGTCTTATAAATACAATTCCCAAAGCGACGTTTATACGATTTAAGTTTTTACAACTCTCATGCGATCTCAGCTTTATTTAGAAAGTAAGACAGAGACATAAGATATAAGTTATCTTAAAGGCTTTGTATTTGTAAATTAGCTGGTATTCATAAAATGTTATGTTTCAGGCTAGTACCCACTATAGGTTTTGGCTTTGTGCAATGACCGGTGTGGGCGAAGGGCCCGCCAGAGCCGCTGTCATTCAGTCTGGAGTAGAACCTGTGCTGCCAGATGCTCCTCGTAACCTCGCTCTTTCCAACATCGAAGCGTTTTCTGTACTGCTGCAGTTCACACCGGGATTCGATGGCAATTCTTCTATATCTCTCTGGACTGTACAAGTAAGCTAAAATTATATAACGTGATTTACATTATTACTAATGAATTTTATAGAGTATGCTAGCTTTAAATATAAACATAAACGCCTAAAAATCAATGTTACTAAAGTACTTATCTCATATTTTATGTCTTAAAGAACATAAAATATCATCTTATTTTCTTTATCTATAATATGTATGAATTTACAAAAAAAAGTAGTATATCAGTTGTTTAGTACCCATAACACAAGCAAATATAATTGCTTAATTTGAGGCTAAATGGCGCTGTGTGAATGTGGTAGAATATTATTATTATTATTATTATTATAAAATAGGGTGCCGTCTTTAATCTCATCGTAATGGGGTTGGCAATTGTCAAAGTGGCGCTAGCGTAGTTGGTATCAAAACATTGCAATTTTCTATGGGGAAAATAAAAAAAATTAACAGCAGTTAAAATGACGCGTTGCTTCGTACCAAAATGTCATGAAATCGAAGTACATTGTATACCAAAACACTTAAAAATTTATGAGCCTAGTTATAAGCCATTCATCGCCAAAAATTAATTTCAACAAATAATTTGAGGTTATGTCTTAAACATTTTGTTAGAAAGTAACTACGATAAAAATTTTGCCTAGTTAAATATTCGTACACAGGTATTTAACTTGTAAACTTATTAAATTTATATTTACTATTGATAAAACTTTTTTTGCACTAGTTTTATACTGGTTATTGCCGTATCATTGTCTTACCCAGGCCAGGTGTGGTAGAGTGCTGTTAAATACTATTAATATCCCAACAAAATTCTCTCTTATTAACTACGTTTCAGGTAATAATAATTCCATCATATTAAGCAATAGGCAAGACCGAAATTAAAGTTCTGATTGATCGTAAAGTAACTAAAATATGAACTGGGCATAAATACAAGATTCTTTATGGAGGCCACCATCCCAGCGGTTTAAGACGATGGCTTTTGGAATGGTGGCCACCACTTTTGGATTCCACTGACAGCTTACTATCAGGCAGGGTGGAGTCACTTTGGTAGGCTACTTTAAAAAATAATAAAAAAATGGCCGCCATACCATCTAAGCTGGCGCCATCTGCGATTAGCTTTCCAATCCCATTAGTTTATTAAATGTTCAACCAAGTTATATGCACGCTGTGGTGGTATAAATGCCAGACGATTTTATTAAGAAAATACGATTATAGCATTAAATGCTGTAATCGTGTTTTCTACGTCTAAAATTTTTACAAACGTTTTCAGGCTCAAACAGCTCGCAACTCATCATGGGTAACTATTTACGAAGTGAACGCTCCGGATGCACAATCGATACATGTGACGGATCTCGTACCATTCACGACGTACAGGTTAAGACTGATCGCTACCAATGTTGTGGGCTCATCACCACCTTCAGAACCATGTAAGGAGTTTCAAACGATTCAAGCGCCCCCACAACACCCGCCTAAGAACGTTACTGTACGCGCTGTTAGTGCTACGAACTTGCGCGTCAGGTGGATTGTAAGTATTATTCTTTAATTACATAACAATGTATTTGTAAATAATATTTTAAGTAGGTACCTTCATTTCAAAGAATACGATATCAAACTAAATCCTTGCACGTGACATAGAATAATATGACAAATATTTTATGATGTGGGTTTTCTACGGATCTATTACAATCACTGATTAAAGGCGAAAACATACTTTTAAAACGTGACGCGACGCAACGTGTTGACACATCGATCTGGCCAATCAACTCTGGTTCTAGTTTCAAACAATGGTACATAGGTACTTACTTTTCGATGTTATTCATAGCAAAAATTTGGGCAGCAAGTATTTCAATTTAAATGTTAGTTTCTAACATTTAAACTTATTCTAACAATAGCAAAGCGCCTGAAGCGTTTAAGCAGACTCTAAAATAATGCACCTGCTAAATGGTTTTAATATTGCGTAAATAAAAAGTACCGTTTGCTGCGCGAACCGGCTATTGTGACCGATTCAAAAATGCTTATATATATTAAAAATAAATTTGCAGCCTTTACAACAAAGCGAATGGTATGGCAATCCAAAAGGATATAACATAACGTATACCAGAAGTGGTACTAATGATACTTTGCATAGTATAATCGAAGACCATACAGCTAACTCGCACGTCCTCTCTAACTTAGAGGAATGGTCGTTGTACGAAATAAGAATGACTGCAATTAACGAAGTGGGGACTTCAGCTGCTAGTCCCACTGCGATGGAAAGGACGAGGGAAGCAGGTAAAGTACTAAGCTACTTCTATATTAAAGTCAGGTCGATCAGCTCGACAAGTGCTTAAAAAAGGCTTTACTTTATCAATTAACTTCATGACGTTCAATAACGTCAAAATTTAGAAAAGGGCAAAAAGAAATAGAAAAACAGAGACCGTTGTTTATTAGTTACTATAGTTAGATAAAGGCATATAGCATGAAACAAAATTATGCATGTAACCCTAAGCCCTTTTCTTATCTTAGAACAATCTTGATTGGATAAAGTGGTGACAAGACCTTAATAGAGTGCTTTATACATCTCAAAATGAGTTCAATATTTGTTTACAGTACCGTCTCGCGGCCCCATGGACGTATCAGCCAATGCCACATCGTCAACTACGGTAGTTGTTCTTTGGGGTGACATTCCTTCCTCAGAACAAAATGGTTTAATAGAAGGCTACAAAGTTTGTTATGCGGCAGTTGTACCCCCACCGCGACCCGAACAGAAGAAAGTGGAATGTCATCCAGTGCCCTCTAATAATACTCATACAATAACATTGACTGAGCTGAGAAAATATGTGGTATATCAAATTCAAGTATTAGGGTATACAAGATTAGGGGACGGTGCTTTGAGTGATCCACCAGTGACAGTCAGAACCTTTGATGATAGTAAGTACATAATATTTATTGTTTAGTACATATTTATTTTCCTATTTATTTATAGAAATACAAAACGTGGTTAATAAACAGAATCTCAGAACTATATTAAATTAATACGTACTCATATATCTCTGGGCCAAGGAAAAGCAAATGGTTTTCATCAACATCAATACTACAGTATAATCACTGTTCTCTATAAAATAAAGTATTTTTCAGCCCCGGGCCCACCATCGAACGTCTCGTTTCCCGATGTCACGTTCACGACGTCGCGTATCATTTGGGACGTACCTGAAGATCCAAATGGCGAAATCCTTGCATACAAAGTTATCTATCATCTTAACAGTAGCACACAGCATGTATTCTCGAGGGAGTTCCTGCCTTCTGATCGTACATTCAGGTAAAAACTTTGGGAGTTGTATATTTCAATAGGTATTACTCTAGGAAAAAAAACTATTTTTTTATTGTCGACAGTGGCAGATGATCAAAGAGCTTACGTGATGGTAAGTGGTAACTGTCGCTTATGGACGACTCAGAGTCTCTGGCATTGCTCCAGCAATGCCAGGGACTCTGCGAAGACACTGCCTACCGTGAAGGGAGTAAGGTTAATGTAGGGATTAAGGGAAGTGAGATAAAAGGAAATGGGGAAAAAAGGGCATATGTTGTAATTTATTTTATGATTGTTATTACTTCTTTCTCTCTTCCCGGCTATGAATCCCACATGGTGGTGAGTCAACCTTCTTTGTTATTGCCTATTTATCGTAATATTGTAATAATATTATGTCGAGCAGGGCTACGGAGCTAGCTTCGGAGCGTTACTATCAATTTAGCGTGCGCGCACAAACCCGGCTGGGGTGGGGCGCCACTGCGCGCGTGCTCGTACTCACAACGGCCAACCGCGCTGCGCCCTCACCGCCGCCACGCCCTAACGTCGCGCGTTCGTTGCTACAACCACATCACATCACCTTCTCATGGACGCCCGGCGATGACGGATACGCACCACTTAGGTAAATAATAATAATATTATTTAATCTAATAATAAACAGTGTTTAATTCTTACTTTTATATTAGACGCCGAAACCGTCCCGCAGAAAGTGCACGCAACACTTTCTGTGGTACGGTTGGCGTGCACGGTTTTAATTTTTATTCAATTCATACATTTTAATAAAATATGTTATTTTAGAATTATGCCTCACGTGATTAATTCTGCGTTGCTAGGTACTACACTGTGCAACAGAAAGAGGATGGCGGCACTTGGCAAACTATTCCTGAGCGAGTGGATCCTTTTGTTACATCGTATACTGCAGAAGGCTTGAAACCTTACACAGCTTACCAGTTTAGGATTAGAGCAACCAACGACATTGGTCCCAGTCGTTACAGTAACGCAACGGAAACAGTGCGTACGCTACCAGCGGGTATGAATGTTTTGATTGTAGTAAAATTCGTATGTACTTACATAATAAAACCATACGATGCAAGTATTTCAATATGTTTCTTTTAAAATACATGTTATAAGTCAAAACGAGAAAAGGTAAATAGATATTATTATATTTTATTTCATTTATCATCGAACAGTATTTCTAGTGAATAGAAGTTCTAGTGAAAATAAAATATATTTAATACAGCCTAATGTTGTTCTGTTCTGGTATGTAATAATATATGTGGTGTGCAATAAATATTCTATTCTTCACTCCTGCCAATTTCTCCCTGCAAAATTGTTGGCAAATGATATCATATCCTACATGATAATAATTTCTTTTAAAGCGCCAAGCAAGGCTGTGGAGAATTTACACGTGGTCCCGATAACTCCGAGCAGTGTGCGAGTGCAGTGGACACCGCTGGGCGAGCAGCACTGGAGCGGAGACACGGGCACTGGCGGGTACCGAGTGCGCTACCAACCACTTGCTGACTTCCCTACAGCACTTCAACAAACGATGAAACAAGATGTACCAGGAATTAAGGTATAATTACCTGCATTTCTGGGACTACATAATAAATCATCATGTTTTTTAAATTTTCGTTTATTTACCTCGGCACTACTGCTTGGGACTACTAGTTGACAACACCAGTCGTCTAGCGATCCATTGAGCCAAGTGTTTAGGAACCCTAAAGATTTAGAAATAATAAAAAGTTTATTTCAAATAAATTACTTATCCATAGCGTTTACAATGTTTACAATTTTAAAATAATTAAATATTATTAAGTAAATTAAAATAAAATACACATAAAATAAAAAAATACATTATATTAAAATTAATATAAAATTACATATTATGTACTTGCTTAATTCAAAATTAAATTAAAATTTCATTAGTGTCAGTTGGGATGCAAAACTATCCAATGGTGCAACAGTAGCATGTCCTACCTATCTAGAAACACATTTAGCATCCTGTTCGGGCTAGACCGACACGATTTAGCATCGACGCACCCTGTTTCCTTATAATAGTATTTAAGCCATCTGTATGCTCTTCTGCAAAAATATTCGAGGCGCTGCAAAAACGGGGCTGCCCCAACAGCACTCTATACGCGTTATTGTATTGAACTTGTAGGGCGTTATATGCCGCCAGCCTATAGTTATAAGATGTATTACTTTAATTAATTAAATGTGCATTATGCTCGTTATTTTTATGCTCTCCATGGCTGTCGCCAAGTTGCGTATGAAACTCCGATAGTACAATTGTGTGTGATGTATGTGTTAGAGCTCGGAGGTGGTGCTAACGGAGCTGGCGCTGGACCGCAACTACGAGATCAGCGTGTGCGCGGTGAACTCGCAGGGCGCGGGTCCTGGCGGCACGCCGGCCGTGGTGTGGGTGGGCGAGGCCGTGCCCACCGCGCCGCCGCGCGACGTGCGCGCGCGCGCCCTCTCGCCCACCGAGGTGGCGCTGGCCTGGGCCGCGCCCGCGCGCCCGCAGCAGAACGGAGACCTGCTGGGGTACAAGGTACGCCCTCCCAGTGGCCAGTGTCGGCACAGCGACCGACATTCCCTCCTATATAATAACATGACAACATTGATACAAATTAATCAGCAATTAAAGGCAAGATCATGCTCAATTGATCACATCGTAGTTATGTTGTACTCTGTCTTTATGATCGTACTAGCTGCGCCCTACGGCTTCTCCCGCGCGGAAAATTCATCCACACCCACATACGGTCGCACACACCTACACACACACTCACACACACTCACACACACTCACACACACCTACACACATACACACACACACACCTACACACATACACTCACACACACCTACACACATACACTCACACACACCTACACACATACACACACACGGACACACACACACACGGGCACACAAACTTTCGCATTAATAATATTAATTATTTATTTTTTATTTCAGATTTTCTACTTAGTGACGGATTCGCCTGAAGAACCCGAGCCAGGTCGCCGTATTGAAGAAGAAATAGAGGTTGTGCCAGCTACGGCTACATCACATTCGCTCGTCTTCCTTGATAAATACACTCAGTATCGCATACAGGTAATTTATTAAAATGAATTAAATATAGTAAACTTGACAAATTTTGTATAATATATTCTAAAAAATTTTTCTTATTTCTTTTTTTTTGTATTTAATCAGGTTCTCGCATTCAACGCCGCCGGCGATGGACCAAGGTCGACCGCAGTATTGGTTCGTACTCTCCAGGGCCTACCGTCAGCTCCGCGTAATATAACCTTCACAGACATCACTATGAATAGTCTCGTGGTGTCGTGGGAGCCTCCTTATCGTCGCAACGGTCTTATTCAATCGTACCTGGTCACTTATGAGACAATAGAACAAGACGAACGTAAGTCGATTATTTTAACCTAACCTAATCTATGTATTTATAAAATAGAAAATCCTTTATATTGCCTACTGCCTACACCAATTTAGAAGGGTATCGTAGGAGTCACAAAATCAATCAGTGTTACGTAGAACTGTAACCCTTCGGGTGACCACCGGAATTGTCAATTACTGTGAGAATTCTATTAATTTTTTTAAGCTATTGCATAGCTTTTATCGCGGGCTTTGAGCGGGCGACCGAATCAAGAAATTCCGTAACGAAATTATAACCTAACATCCCCCACTCCGCCTACCATGTAGCTCGGCCGAGCGTTCGCTTAACGTGTATGAAAAATTTATTATTAATTTAATTTATTAATTTCTCAGGATAAACACTTGTACAGTGTAGTGAACTGTACACCACTTTATAGCTTGTCAGTTATGTGTGTAGTAAGAGAAAACTGTACTCGTAGTTAAAGTAAAAGTTTATTGTTTAGTTAAGGAAAGACAGCGTATTATAATATAAGTAATTCTTACACAGGTTTGATCGTTATTGAGTTAATGTGCACACTGACTCAAATTAATGCAGTTGCAAATAAGTATAATCGTATGATCGCCCGATTCGCGCAATCAGCTAAAAAATATACCACAGTGTACGTAAACCGTACATATTCCCAACCCGGGAAAAGTAGCCAAATTACTAGCATGTAAGAATTACCCGTACAAAGCAAAAAAAATAGTAATGTATGATAAAGTAAAGTAAACATGTAAAATCAATACAAAATAATAAGTTTAAATTCTTAAAAATTAAATTCGACGTCCAGGGTAGGCTTCGAACGTGAACAGTTGTCACCGACCATCGCCTTTGCCCCATCTCGAGTCCTTGGATGCGGGCGCTCCACTACAGAACGAGACCGGAACAACTTCCTCTTCCCTGTTGTTGGTTTGATAGTTTGCATCTCAATGTCTTCAGTTGTAACTGGATAGTTACTGGTATTAAATGGTGTTTTGCGCAGCAACCACGTTTAATCGCCACCCATATTGCTATTGCGACTCCAATAATAACAAGTAGTAAGTAGGAAATAGCGTAGTGGTGAATATCGTGACTTGTTAACGTTGGACTTGGGAGTTGTTCGTTACCCTTTAAGTACCGAAGACGATCTTCAACCACAGCGATTTCTTCGTCGACGTTCGTTTTCAGCAGCGGCGTTGAGTGTGTGCTGACTATGCCATTTATTGTTCTATCCAGAGAAGGTATTTGAATGTCGTAATCTAGCTTGACGTTGCTATAATAGTGATTGTGAGAGAGTATTTTTAAGTCTCTCGTCTGAAGAAGACATCCTTGTTTCAATGACACTATGGATGACGTATTGATGACGTGCATTCTGACGTCACCTTCGCACACAATACGTATGTTGCACAAGTCGCAGCACGTCACTAGCCAGGTGTTCGCGTTGTGTAATTCAACCCAGGCTGTGTCACATTCCGTTTTCTTTGTAATACACGGTAAGGTTGATTGATGTCCTAATAGTTTAACTTCACATGGTGCATTGATGTTTTGTAAGTTGTAAATAGGTAGGTTTAAGATGCAAATGAAATTATCCTTTTGCCGTTTAACGCAGTGATTTAACTCCTTTTCATTAAATCTAATGTAAGTATTCTACTCCAAGTTTACAGCAATGTATTTCGATGACAGAGAAACAGCTGTTGTCTCATTTGCCTCATATGAGTTCTTCATAGGCAGAGGAAAAATTTGATGTATAACGAAGTCTTCGTCGCTCGCCAATGGAATGTGAAGCTCATACATAAAGTAGCTGTCGGTAACTCGAGCCTTGACGTAAAGTAATTCATATATATCTTTTATTTCATCTTGAATGTTGGTTACCGGTAACGTCAAAGTTTTGGGTAATAGTCTTAGATCAGAGATTTGCTGTACAATATCAGACGGATATCCAAAATATACAGAAAAACGAAAACTATCTTCTAGAACTCGTGCGAAACCAGACTTCTATTGTCGAAATTGAAAATGAAATTTTAAAGAAAAATGAACAGAACATGAATAATCAGTTTACGCTTATAAACAAATTTATGAATGCAACTGACATTAAACTTGCAAAGATCGAGTCGGGAATCGAACTGGCTACCCAAAACTTTGACGTTACCGGTAACCAACATTCAAGATGAAATAAAAGATATATATGAATTACTTTACGTCAAGGCTCGAGTTACCGACAGCTACTTTATGTATGAGCTTCACATTCCATTGGCGAGCGACGAAGACTTCGTTATACATCAAATTTTTCCTCTGCCTATGAAGAACTCATATGAGGCAAATGAGACAACAGCTGTTTCTCTGTCATCGAAATACATTGCTGTAAACTTGGAGAAGAATACTTACATTAGATTTAATGAAAAGGAGTTAAATCACTGCGTTAAATGCATTGATTTAACTGCATTTAATGTACAGTGTAGTGAACTGTACACCACTTTATAGCTTGTCAGTTATGTGTGTAGTAAGAGAAAACTGTACTCGTAGTTAAAGTAAAAGTTTATTGTTTAGTTAAGGAAAGACAGCGTATTATAATATAAGTAATTCTTACACAGGTTTGATCGTTATTGAGTTAATGTGCACACTGACTCAAATTAAATGCAGTTGCAAATAAGTATAATCGTATGATCGCCCGATTCGCGCAATCAGCTAAAAAATATACCACAGTGTACGTAAACCGTACATATTGTATGTCTTGAGAACCTTGAGTAATATCTTCACTCTGTTATTACATCGTGCATGCGTTGTATTTTTCGTTATAGCCGGTGCTCAAAGCAGAAGCTTTCAGTTCGTCTTCCAGCTCCCAGTGTATTTGGATTACTGAAGATCAAAAATCGCTTCAAAAAATTATATGGAGAAACTCGCCTCACGAACAGTTACGAGAATACGCCTTATGTACTGTTACATACGGTACAAAGTGCGCGCCATGGTTGGCGATGCGAACTTTACAACAGTTGGCGGATGACGAAGGTCATTTATACCCCGAGGCGGCCAACCTCTTACGTAACGAGCTCTATGTTGACGATTTGACCAGTGGTCACAACTGCCTCAAATCTGCCAAAAAACTCCAGACAGATTTAATACAACTATTTCAACGCGCGGGTATGAACCTAAGAAAATGGTCTAGTAACTGCGCCGAACTACTAGAACATCTGAACGAGGATCAAATTTCAAAAACCAACTTCGATTTTAAGCACGAGGATTCAATGAAAACGCTTGGCCTTGGCTGAAACTGAAAAATCAACTTGAGGAACTTAGAACTGTAAAAATAAGTCGCTGGATTGGAAGCATTCAAAACAACATTCAATTATTAGCATTTAGCGACGCGAGTGAAAAAGCTTACTCATGTGTAATTTATACACGTGCATTTAATGAATGTGGGAAACCTGTACTAAATTTGCTGGTAGCGAAAACTAGGGTTGCCCCACTTGCACAAAAACTATCTTTGCCACGACTTGAACTAAGCGGTGCCTTACTCTTATCACAACTGGTCAAAAAGGTATCTCAGTCGCTACCGACACATAACTTAACTGTGTGGGCATGGTGTGACTCGAAGGTGGTTCTAGCTTGGCTAAATGGAGAGGCGTCCAAATACGAGAAATATGTGGAAAATCGCGTCATTAAAATCACACAAGTGGTACCGGCATCTCAGTGGTCTTACATTGAGTCGAAAATGAACCCTGCGGATTGTGCAACCCGAGGTTTATATCCGAAACAACTTGTGACCAATCAGTTATGGTGGTCCGATCCGGCTCGAAGGACCATTTAATGTACAGTGTAGTGAACTGTACACCACTTTATAGCTTGTCAGTTATGTGTGTAGTAAGAGAAAACTGTACTCGTAGTTAAAGTAAAAGTTTATTGTTTAGTTAAGGAAAGACAGCGTATTATAATATAAGTAATTCTTACACAGGTTTGATCGTTATTGAGTTAATGTGCACACTGACTCAAATTAATGCAGTTGCAAATAAGTATAATCGTATGATCGCCCGATTCGCGCAATCAGCTAAAAAATATACCACAGTGTACGTAAACCGTACAACACTAGTGGCGCTAATTTTTACCACACATAAACCAAATATTTTGTCACATTTGCGATAAATTTTATCTGGTAGAACTATAGAAATGAAACTAAGATTTTAAAAATAAATGTAATAAATAATAAGTGTAATAATGCATCAATGTAATGTAATGTCCCAGTTTTATTCTTTTTCGGAGTAATAATACTTAGTAGGATGATAAGAATTCCTGAATAACCTACATGTATTGTAAGATAATAAAAATATTTTAAACGATATTAACTTCTCATTTATTCAATAAAAGAAAAAAGATTGTTTTCTTATCAGTCACCACGCTTAAAAAGTTTAACTTGAAGTAATATCAAAGAAAAAAATACTGCATAAATAAAATAAAAAATTATAATTGCATAAGTTGATAAAAAATGCTATGCAATAGCTTACCGCGGCAGTCCCCGAGTGCCACAGGTTTTTTTTTGGGAATTTAGTTTCGTAGTTTTAAGTTTACTACTAAGGACTTCGGCGCGCGTGGCCTTTTTCCAACCGAGGCAAAGGAAAGTTAGCGGTATGTCGCGTACAGGTTACAGCAAGCAAGTGAAGCAGAAGGTGAGCGCGACGCGGCTGGCGGTGGGCGCGCTGGAGGAGGAGGTGCAGTACCGCTTCAGCGTGCGCGCCGTGACGGCGGGCGGCGGCGCGGGCGCGGCGGGCGACGCGCGCGCGCGCACCGGCCCGCAGCCCGGCTCGCCGCTGGCGCCGCGCGCGCTGCAGCTCGCCACCGACCCCGCCGCGCTGCGCCTGCGCTGGCTCAACGCCGCCTCCGGCAAGGGACCGCTGCTCGGATACTATTTTGAAGCGCGTCGCAAAGGTACGTGTTGCTAACATTTGTTGTTATAGAACAAATTTATTGTAGTATGCCTCTACTAACCTATGTGTGTATATACTCTAATCTTACTTTTTTTACTCGGTATTAGGTATTAAATATCTGTGCGTTGTGTATATTGATACTATTATTATTCTCGTAATTCTATTCCATGGAGTACATCAAAGTTTTGTTTTTAATGCAGCCAAGGAGTCATGGCAGGCCTGTAAGTTGACTGCTACTTTAACCCTCCTCCTTTTCGCACCTTGTAGAATATTACTCACATCAAGAAAACTATTCATAAATATTACGACCGCCTAGCGCTTACATAACAAACATTGCATAAGGTTGGTAACAATATTAAATATGGCTAAATGATTTTAAACGTTTCCGAAAGTTATACCTAATTTATAATGTGATACACTTTTTGTCAAAATTCTAGACTCTAGACGGAAGTACGTTTCTACAACCTGATAACAATATAATTTATATAAAATATTGTTACTCAAAACGCAAACGCTTTCCTAAGCCTATGTCTCTTACGCTTTCACGCCTAAGCCACTGAACCGATTTTGATGAAATTTGGTATAGACATAAATTTAACCTTGAGGAAAAACATAGGCATATCTTTATTCGCGGAAAAATGACTTAAAGGGGTTGTCATAGGGGATGAAAGTTATAGGTAAGGTATACGTCGGTATGATGTAAAATGCAATTACGTATAGTATATGAAACGTAGTACGTCAAACGGTCACTGTCTTAAGTCATAATCCACGTCGAAGGATAAACGTTGCCGCTCATTACATGTCACTGAACTTTTCATAATAAATGGTGTATTACTTTGTAACTACTAAAATATTATTTATTTGGTTTAGTATTTATTAATTTAAAATTTTTGTTTTTCGTCAAATCATTTTTGTGATTAATTTGAAATCATACGGACTAGTAACATCTGCCTTTTCATTTAATATCAAACCGTCGTATGCACTCTGTATATAATATTTACTAATCAAATTTTTTGACGTTAACATAGTAGTTTTATTTTACATCCAGTCCTACCAGTAGTTCGATAGTTGAACTGTTTAAAATTATTTCATCCAAATTGTTAGAAAGGCGTATCGAGACAGGCTAATAATATTTTAAAATAAAATTGGTATGTAGATAGATCGCGTGCCGGAGGCGGGCATAGACTACTTTTTATTCCAAAAATCGGTCTAATGAAGAAATGTGTTATTTACGACATCTCATTAGAAACATCTAAAATAATCATTGTTTTCCTACTATATTATGCATGTTATATACATATAAACCTTCCTCTTGAATCACTCTATCTATTTAAAAAACCCGCATCAAAATCCGTTGCGTATTTTTAAAGATGTAAGCATACATAGGGACAAACAGACAGCGGCAAGCGACTTTGTGTTATACTATGTAGTGATGTATAGATATAGATAGATTATATTTCATAACGAGATCATCATCATTTATAATCTAGAACGGTAGCACATTGGACGAGAACCACTCGTCAGCTGAGCATTTGAATACCTTACTAATATCGTATCTGGACGACCATCCTATCATCAGTTTTTATTACCAAGAACCAATATACCTTCGAGCCAATACAAAAACCAAGCTATTATTTCTTTCAAATTATAATTTTATTAAAGCTGATATAAAATTGAGTTACACGTTTAATACTTTTTTTTCTTTAAAGAATTTGTAATAGATTCAATATCGATACTGCTAATTTTACTGAACGATAGAAAACCTTGTAGGTATATATGAGGGCACGCGAGTGCGAGAGTGAAGGCGGTGCGCTTGTGTCCCCTCGTCTTCGCTTGCCTTGCCTTGCTGTCTCTCCGCTTTGTGTCGGTTTTTGGTTCACTAATAATTTACAGTAATAACTATTTCTATTTCCAGATGATACGAGATGGGAAACAATAACAAGAACCAGCAATGGAATGTTAGAAGAATTTACAATATCCTATCAGAGTCTTCTACCGTCGACGTCGTACTCGTTCAGAGTAATTGCGTACAACATGTACGGTATTAGCAACCCGACATACAGTGACAAAGTCATCGTAACTCCTTCGAAACTGTACTTGGAATACGGATACCTGCAGTACCGACCTTTCTATAGGCGAACTTGGTTCATGGTCGCTCTCGCCGCGGCCTCCATCATCATTATTATTATGGTCATCGCCATCCTCTGTGTCAAGAGTAAAAGTTATAAATATAAAAGTAAGTAAACATTATTTATATTCCACTTTGATCACCTGGGTGTTTATATGCGACTCATAAGTGTGTTATTATTATGATAGCGATTTAAGTTTAGCGAGTCTGCTACCCGGTATGCGGAAACTATTTATTTATTTGGTTTGATTTTTAAGTCTGATCCGTCGAATTGTATAAATTAAATTTTCATATGTATCTAATGTGGTAATTTGCTTTATTATTGGAATAGAAGAAGCGCAGAAGACGCTAGAAGAGTCGCTGGCGGGCGAGAGCTCGGAGCGCGGCACGCTGGGCATGGAGCTGTACCGGTCGCGGCAGAACTCGAGCGCGAGCGCGGGCGGCGCCACGCTGCGCCGCGCCGCGCCGCTCGCCAAGTCGCCGCCGCGGCCCACCCCCGGCTCCGTGGCCTACCACAGCGACGAGGAGAGCCTGCGCGCCTACGACGAGAACCCCGACGACTCCTCGCTTACCGAAAAGCCTTCCGAGATGAGCTCCTCCGACTCGCAGGTGATTACTATCAAAATAAGCGTCGTGTGAACACGTAAGACGACCATCACTAAATCGATTCCTATTTTTCCTCCACCGTTCCCTTGGAGCACATTACGGTAAATATCGACGGCCGCTCGTTATACCTATCGTTTTCGACACGCTTTCGTCGACATCAGCACCAGTAGTGTCTGTTAGTTTTTTGTTCCGTATTTAGACCCCGTTTCGGGGGACGTAATTCCTACCTCTTATTATTAGTACGGCTAACTACTATTATTTTAAATAAGTATATAAAACAAATTTAAAAGTATGAAAAGGCATCGCTGTATATTTTTAATTTTATTAAACTAAATAAAATAATTTAAATATCCACGGATACATTGAATACTATCTGTTATTGTAGATATTGTAATAAAATGATAATAGCAAAATATTTGACAGAATTCGGAGAGTGAAAACGAGAGTGTCAGGTCCGAACCGCACTCGTTCGTGAATCACTACGCCAACGTGAACGACACGTTGCGGCAGTCGTGGAAGCGGCAGCGGCCCGTGCGCAACTACTCCAGCTACACGGACTCGGAGCCCGAGGGCAGCGCCGTGGTGAGCCTCAACGGCGGGCAGATCGTCATGAACAACATGGCGCGCTCGCGGGCGCCCCTCCCGGGCTTCTCGTCCTTCGTATGACACGAGCGCGGCCCGCCGCCGCCGCCCGCCGACACCGTGCACATGTAAACATTCACTGCCCATTCCCGATTTACTTATTTGTTAAGTATGCAAATGTACATATCGAATATAATTTGTAAGCTTTAAAAAATGTAATGTCTGAAATGAATTTTTGATTCTTCAGATACGACTACTTATGATATCCTAAAAATTATACATAATTAGATTAGAAAGTAATAAAAGAAAAGTAATTTTTAAGAACTATAAATTAGTACTTCGTCTAGGTTTGAACATCAAATAATATTTATGACAAATAGATGTTATGCCATACCACAAATTAGAATTTTTCGTAAGTGGCACATTACAAATTTTTATAGTTAGCTACTAATATTGACCAATGAAACTTTCGGCAGCTCGTTTTAAGATGTATCCACATGTAAATAAGTCTTAAAATGCTACAGTACAATAGAATGGACAAAGCTAGCCGAGTTAACTTAACGGGGGTACTTCTATAGTTTTAATAAAGGAATGTAACATATACATATTACACACCCGATTTAGTTCATGAAATTGTACAGGCTGCAGCTTTGTCTTACTCTTGGCGACCATTTTATATATAGTTATATTCTCATAAAATAGAGAACCACAATTACGTTTGTTTATTGATTATGTGGATTCTTTTTATTAACTAAGTCTTTTAGGTCGAGATCTCGTTACGTAATTTCCATTTTATATTGTACGAGCTTTTGCGGCGCGGTTTCACCCGCGTGTTTGCTTACTGCTCTGCTTCCGTCGCCAGTAGCGTGATGTTACATAGCCTATAACCTTACTTAAGAACTGGGCTATCATACACAAAAAGATTTTTTTAAATCCGACTGGTAGTTCTAGAAATTAGCGCGTTCAAACAAACAAATAAACTCTTCCGCTTTAAATAATAGTATAGATTGTATGGTAGCACAACATTTGGTTCAACAATTAAATGCGATTTCCTCGTGGTCCACCCAGGGGAACATCGCAGGGAGACCACGAGTCCGGTGTGTTAAGATACACTGTATACATCTTTTCAAAACCTATAGTTTTGAATTTATATATTAAGAGTGTGGATCTCCAAGTTTAAAAGCATAATCACTGCTAATGCAGTGTTAGATAGGGACTTAGTCTGTTTTGAAAATCTACTTAACTTACTGCATTTCGACTGGACAACAGCTCCATCTCATTTTACATGGGTTTAAATTTAACAGCAGATAAAATGTAGACGTAAGACACCCTTTTTTACTTCTTCAAAGGAAAGGGTTAATTATGATTATTCCTAACTTGAACAGAGAAACTAACCCGGTTGCGGGTTAGGTTAGGAATAAGCAAAAAAAAATGTACTCTGAACGTAACCGTGTGCGTTATCCGAGCAAAATAATGTCGAAAATAGTAATTTAAATGTGATTTTTAGTTGCCCAGCTTTTGTATATGTTGCACACATTTTCACAAAACGTAACTACCTAGTTTAATTTTTTTTGTCTTTGAAAACGCATTAGCGTACTCACCCACCCGGGCAAGGCTGTTTTGTCGGACTATCCGACCGCACTCAGAACGCGACCGGCATACCGACTAAAATCCACGGTGCTCCTCCAGACGGCCAGAGGGTCGGGGTCACAGGAGACGCTCGCGTATTTATCCGCAATCCCAAATGGCTATGGTCCGCTCTCCATACGTGAGCGGATCCCGTCTATTTGGGATCCATCGAGAGGTGCGCGCGAAACACATGCGCTTCCATCTCGAGCCTGTGGTGTTCGGGCAGTGATCGCTTAATCAGTGCCCGCAGGCTACCTCTCAAGGTGGCTAGAGTTCCTGGAGCGCCCCACGACGGCGTCCGGTGCGTGCGCGACAGACAAAAAGCATGGTGGTCAGCTGCCTCTGCCGCTCGGCCGCCTTCTTGATGAGCATCATCTCCGCAGAAGGAAACTCTCTTCCTAACCTGATATTCGTTCCGAACCGACGCATCGTTCCTAACGTGACCCGAGCTGCTATATAGATAGGTTTTTTCCCATTAAGAGCCCTTGGTCCCGTTGATTTCTCCTAAAAAAAACAAGAATATCGGGAAAAGAAAAGACAGTCGTGAAAAACGCGTTTTTGAACCTTACTGACACACTTTTTTGCTTGTACTTATATTGTTAATACGTGCTGTACTATGTTATTTATATCCTATTAATATTATAAATATAAAAGTTTGTGTGTGTGTGTGTTTGTTACCACTCAGCGCCTAAACGGCTGAACCGATTTTGATGAAAATTGGTATGTAGATAGATTCGGTGCCGAAGACGGACATACTTTTTATCTCGAAAATCGGTCTGGTTTCCGAGGGATAGAACAAACCATATTTTACGCGCGGGCGAAACTGCGCCGCGGCAAGCTAGTAAAAAATAAAGATTTTCTATATAAGCAGTCAATAAGGTTGAAAATCGCGTGCACCCATTTTACAATATGACATCATTAAAATTATCTTTTCAGACTGTCTTTTGTTTTTCCGATATTCTATAATTTTTTTAATACAAATCAATGGGATTAAGAGCTCTTAACAGGAAAAATCTATCTATGAAGAAGTTTGGGTTAAGTTAGGAACACAGGTTAGGAAGAGGGTTACCTTAGGAATATTTTTTTTATCGTTCCTAACCTAACTCACAACTAGGTTAGATTTTCGGGTCAGGTTAGAAATAATCCTTATTTAGCCCCTACTGCGCTAAATGCATCATTACCATAATCTGGAATTATGTCAGTTACAGTTCTTCGCAATTCCGAAATACAAACTATTGCAGTATACCATCCGTAAAAATTACCGCTATTCATTTGCATTTGTAAATATAAACGTTTTAGTCAATCAGTATCAACTAATTCATAGAAATGTTTATTGCAGCAAATCTTTAATTCGTTTATAGAAAAACTTAAATTAAGTATGTTAAACATTCTAGTTAGGGTTTTATAATATTATTACAATTATATTATGCCATTGACTGATAGTTGTAGTATCTAATTGTTTACATGATTGTTAAATATATAACATTTTATGACAAAAATGCATGCATGTGTTTAGGATATTATTAAGCTTTGGCACAATATCTCCAAAAACGAAACTGTGATCTGTGTCATTAATTTATATCATAATACGTATTTAACATTTCACCTCTATTTTAAGGTCTTTTTGTCTGTCACAGAGGTACTGTATTTGCCTTGCACCTAGTCGTGTGCGTGCGTATGTCACCAAGAAGCGTGAGTTAGCGCACTGGGTGTCCATATATTCCCCGTGGTACACTGACCCATTGATACAACTGGTTGTACCTCAGAGTTTTTTCCCCGAGGGATCAACCGTACGGTGGAGCAACTAAAAACATTCTCTGTGGTACAACTATAAAACCATTGACACAACTGGTTGTACCACAGGGAATGTTTTTACCGTTGAACCAACCGTTCTATGAAACAACTAAAAATATTCCCTGTGATACAACTATAATTCAAAAGAATAACATGTGTAAAAAAATAAGATACATTATTGTTTATTTACTGTTATATATAAAATAAAAGAGTTGTAAGACCATTTCTTATTAGTGACATGTTGAACTGAAAAGGAACGAAATATAGAGGTGTCGGTAACGGGTCGCGAGTTTTGTTTTTACTCATCTCAAAAATGACTAACGCGCCTAAAGAACTAGCTAGCTAGCTAATACTGTTAATTCTGGATTACAGTAATCACAGTGATGAGCGCGTGGGCGGGATTGTTCAGATTTATTTAATGTTTGCAAAAATCAGATTCATCTTAGTTTTTCTAAAGCAAAACCAACGTCTTTCATGTCATTGATTCCATTTGAATGTTGCGGATGAAATCATCATACGCTATCATATTTTTGGTTCTTGACTTTCCTAAGTTTTTTTTATATCTTTTCAAGTTTATTTTGAATAAGCATGCAATTTGCTCTAAATGTTTCAAGAGTCGTCTAAGGGTCACTGTGTTCTTATTGAGTCTTTTGCTGAGTTCAGAATGATAAAATTCAGCCACATTATTACTGCAGTGTTTTTGCAGAAAGCTGCAAAAACACTGATCAATTGGTTAACATTTTTGTTGCTTATCCAAGTACGTTAAATATAAAGTAAAAATGTTCACATTTCATTGGGACATTGTTTATCACATTCCGATTTAATATTTTAATTGCAACCTACTAAGATCCTGTCTTCTAACAGGAAGATGTATAAGCTGGCAGCAATGGCAACATTGAGCAGAGAGATTTTTTATGGCTAAAATCTTTACCTTTTTTCCAAATAGCTCTTGATTAATAATAGTAACAACCTCGTAGTACCACACTAGGAAATACTTCGGCCCTAGCTTTAACTGCCGCAATTTCAAAATCCGAATGATATTTTTTAGGTTTCCAATATTGAATAATGTTTCATACGTTTGTCTCTTCTTGTCGGTTAATAAAGCGTAAAACAGGGGCACTACGCTAGTAGTGTTATTAGGGCTGCCCATTTCTCCATTTATTGTTAAAAGTTGTACAAATGGAAATAGATAACACTTAAATGATCCGTCCCCAAAAAAATCTGCTAAATTTGCAATAATTTGTCTCGTTTCACTAGTGCAGAATACCATAATTCTAGACCCGTTAAACAATATAATTAGCTAACAGAAATTGGTAATGCTGTATGGGAATTTCTACTTCATAAGCCAATTTATATACGGTTTTACTCACACCGGCTGCATTGTTTCTGGCATCATATAATGAATTTTTTACACTATTTAACCTAGGTAGATTGGATGAAATCAAATCCCGAATCTTTCAAACGTTTTAGTGATTTTTTATTAATTCTTGGAATTGGTTTAAAAGTTTTTGTTATTTTCAGTTTCAATTTATCAATTTGTAGAGCGACATCATTTCGAACAAAATTAGCTTCATAAGAATAGTCACACTCTTTGATGATGTTATTGCTGCTCTGTTAATAATGGACATACATGATTACACACATACGTAAAAAAATACCTTTACTTGCATAAAGATAGATTCTCAAAAAGGCTGATTTATGAAATAAGTTGGTACTTACATCAATCGTTACCGACCCCTGCATTTATCTTTTTTATAAAGAGAACAACGCCAGAAACTCGAACAGTTCTTATAAACTTTTATTTTATAAAATTGCCGTCTTTTCAAAATTAACACATTTCCTCCTTTTCGGTTTACAAACCTTAATTCTGACATTTTAATTAAATTTCAACAATTCCCCGTTTCTTGGTGGTCATACTGGCATGTCATACTAATATGACCAGTGAGAATCGGTTGTATTGCTGGTCATACTTGTCATTGTCCCTCTGAATATAATAGTTTTTTTGTCCCCTGTAGATATAGTGGTACAGTCAGCTTTAAAAACATCTGCACACTTAAGTAACATAACATGTCGCTTTAACGAGTGAGGCACCGGGTACGATAGTATCTAAGGAGAGAATCTAAAGTGTGCCAGGGGCCGATATTTATAACGCTGAATATACAGCGGTAGGCTTGCTGTTTCAATAATAATGATTTTATATTTTCTTTATGTATAATTTTTTTTTTTAAATTTTCAGTTTTCAACTTCATGAAATATCTGGAAACTTTCTGGCTCAAGTGTTGTGCCTTTCGATCACAATGTGTTTGAGTTTTGAGAGACACCGTACTAATAACACGTTAGAGAGTTGGAACTCAAAAATAAACAACGAAATGAAGAAAAAAGGTCTAATTTCTTTCTTGAGATTGCTCAATACACTAGTGAAGTTAGAGCACGAATATGAACTGCAGGGTGATTTATAAGATATGGAAAGACGACAAGAGTATATTGATGATGACGATTTCATTATACGAGTACAATTACAGCTTTTGCATAATGAGATTAGCGTCGGATTTTTTTTAGAAAAGTTTCGTTAAATAAGGCCGTTGTTTTAAATTTTGAGCGTATTGTACTTTATTAATACATATGTAGCAAATATGATTATAGGATGCTTACAAAAATAATATGACCACCAATACAAGGGATTCTCACTGGTCATATTAGTGTGACATGCCAGTATGACCACCAAGAAACGGGAGAACAATTGCAAAATACGAAACAAATAAAATTTAAGGTTAGGTTATAGAAAATATTTGACAAAATTTATAAATTGGTACTTCTAATTTCAAAAGTTAAAAAAAAACTAATCAATAATAAGATAAAAAAGGTAGAAAACTCTTTGGTCTCATATTCATTTATTTCCTCTTTATAATACATAATTTTATATAATATGTCAGTGTTTACATGGAACTTATGTATACCTATGTATAAATAAAATGTGATCAATAATATTGATAAACTTATATCTAATTTTAGTTCTAGGTTGGATTGGTAGCACCACAGAGAATATTTTTAGTTGTTTTATCGAACGGTTGGTCCAACGGCAAAAATCATTCCCTGTGGTACGACCAGTTGTGTCAATGGTTATAAAGTTATACCACAGGGAATGTTTTTAGTTGTTCCACCGTACGGTTTATCCATCGGGAAGAAAAAACACCCTGTGGTACAACCAGTTGTATCAATGGGTGTGTGGCGGCACACATAACAAGAGAAATACAGTCAATGTGAATAAAAGTAAACAGGAGTTGGAAACACTTCCAATAACTTGTTGATTTAACGAAAATAAATTATCACATTCAGGTCATAGACAATAAACTCTAGATACATTCATTTCCACTAAGAATGATTTCAGAGTTAAAATAACAAAGTACCCACATTGACCCTATATCTAAAGGTAGATTGCGGTCATACACGCACGCGGCTATAAATCTGTTTGACAGTTAAAGCTGGCGCATAATATGGCTGCACTGCAACGCACAATATCGCGCAAAAGCAAATTGGAGGCGCGACGCCCAGTGCGTTGCAATGCGGCCCGCCTCTAGTGTACGATACTTTATCTAAAATGAACGAAAGTGATGTAGGCGGTAGTATAGTAAGCCCGCCGAAATATGCGCCAGCCATATAAGGCTTCTAATAATATTATGTATAACTAAACGCAAGGTAGCTATTAAGAAGTTAGGTAGGTACTCAGATGGATTTCTGTAACCACCTGTTTGTAACTATGCATATGTAAGCAACCTATATTTTAAAATTAAGCAATTTGCTGTTATACTAATATGTATTAGTAAGTTCATAAATGTAAATACAAAGTGTACTTAAATTTTAGTAGTTTAAGTTTTATTAACACAATACAAGTTTTGCTAGCATGTCTCATGAAATTACTGTTGTCAAGAGACAGACAAATAATATTTGCTAGTGTGAATAAACCTCTATGAATAACTGGCAAGTTTAGCACCATTTGAATGCATTATCTGCTTTAGTCCTTGTTTTGAGGCATTATCAATCAGTAAAAAAATATATAAACTTAACAAAAATTATTATGAAATATGAATAGTATGAATACCTATTATTATCCCAACACAAGGTACCATAGAGGTGCAGGTGCCATCACTTCGAAGAGTAATCAAATCAATTTGTACTAAGTATGTTATAAAATAATATTTTTTATTTACTAAGTATATAAAATAGAATAAATTATTCAGTTGTGTTTTACTTTAAATCCTGGCTGGAAACATGATGCACATTAAAGGCCTGCACAAACGAGGCCTGCACACTTTTCGATAACGTCTTTTTTTGTTTGGCTTTTAAAATGTAATCCATACTAATATTATAAAAGCGAAAGTAACTCTGTCTGCTACGCCTTTACTCCTTAACCACTAAACCGATTTTGAAGAAATTTGGTACAGATATAGACTACTATAGGTACAAGCCATTTTTTAAAAGATAGCCTTTATCCCAGTTCTATTGAATTTTAAAATTATATTATGTATCTGATTAAATACCCATAATAAATAATCATAGTAGAAAACTAACTGTAAGGGTGGAACCATATCTGGCAGCACGCAATCGCATTTGTGCCGCATATGCTGCATCGTGCTGCGTAATGTATTTTTGTTTTAACTGCATGTCAATGTTATGTTGCTCATCGATGTTTTATTGTTATAACAGACGACAGCACTAGGGATATGTATTATACAGGCTGGGCGAATATCCCTCGTTCCATTGCAGATAAAAGTCGTCAAAGGCTTGTGTCTGAATAAAATCGAGTGCATGCTGCAGTCTCCGATTACAAACGACTGAATCTAGTCTAATTCACTCCCACCAAGAAACAAGTCTGCGCGTTCACCGCTAAGAAAGCTCCATTTGTAGTCACTCCGAAATTTTAACACAGCCCTTACAACATCTGAAACCTTTGGGATCCTTGGAATCGACATCTCCAGTGACGTCTAGTTTCGCAGACTTCTTTTTCCGCCGTCATTTGCAGGCTAAAGCCAAACTGGTATTCAAATAGCTCTGTGTGCTCAATAGGGCAAAGCGGTACATTACTACGGGGCAAAGACTATTGCTTTACAAAGCTAAAGTTTGTCTCCACATGAAATACTGCTGCGATCTTTGGCTGGAGTACCTGAATACCAGCTTGGACCCCTTGTCCAAAGATGTGTTGTGAGAACTATGACAATTCCTAGCTTGCAGGCGGTATTGAATTACTAGGCTTAAGGTAAGACTTGGTGCCTCCTTACGTTTATTCTACCACCTGTATTGGCTGTGTTCTAAAGAATTGTTTAGAATGGTGCAAACGTGTGCGTTCCCATTGAGGGACCACATCAGAATTTTGAGCTTTTAAATGTGTCAGCCTTTAGTAAAAGTTCTCAAACGATTGTAAATTCAGTCTTTCATTTGTAAAAGTAGGCACTCAAAAGTTAGTTACAAGCGGTCAAAGGTGGTCCCTCAATCGTGACTGACAGGCATCCATATCTCAAAACCTTGTTAAAATTTACAACTGCTATGAATGACTACTCTTAGTAAAAGAATTGTTACACAATTTTTTTAAATATCAGCCTTGCCGGTTCGGTTGTAAACTCAATCTCTTATTTATAAAAGAAGCCCTTTAAAAGTTGCAACAGGTGAAAGGTGGTCCCTCAGTCGAAACGCTTCCCCTAAGAAATAATCAATTTACCTAGCATTTGGAAGTCAAATAGCTCATTGCTACAGCCTATCCTCTATAGTCCATTCCAACTCCAATTTCGTACAATGTAAACCACATGTAAACAATCCGCCATATTGCCATTGTCTATGGTTTCATGAATTAACTAGTGATGGGGACAAAGATAATAAAAATTAAATTAATGACATCAATACATTGTTAAATAGTAATTTTTCGTCCTTTTACTTACATTTTTAAATAATATTACTTTTACGAATACTCTATTTCCGTAATAGAATAATTATATTTAATTTATTACTCCAAATATTTGTAATTATGATAAATATGGTATTGTATTTTATTGTAACCGTTGATTTATAAACATTAAGATAATAAGACAAACAATGTACTTATTAGGAGAAGAAGAAGAAATGGAATTTGTATGTATGTTACGATTTTATTATAGGTACTATATTACAATAAAACAAATGAACAGACCTGCGAGGGCAAACCCAAAATAAATGATGAATTACAAAATATTATGTACCTATGATATGTAGGTATTCGTTAAACTTATTTCTTCTAATAAATTCCAACATTGGTTTTCAAAGACAATACAGAGTATAGAAAAATAAAACTGTTAATCAATTTAACATCTTTATTCGACCGCAAAAAGTAATTCGTAATTTTATCAAATAATCTAGATTTGATTATTAATCATTAGTAAAAATAGTTGCAAAACGAAGTATATAGTGAACAGAATGTGTATAAATTCATGTGTCATCATCGGTTATGTAGTTTTTGATAGAAAATATTGAAAAGACTGTTTGTTTTCATTGTCCGAAAATGGATTTGGTCGTGACTTTAGTAGTTGTTTTTTACTAACGATTACTTTACTAAACAATATCAAGAAACCTACAAATTTTGCTTTAAACAACAATCAAATTCCTGCAAAGAATAAATGGGATAAATAAAAACTAATGAACGTTGGCTTGAATAAATTTAAATCATATTTTACATTACTTAGCTAAATAAAAATTAAAAAAAGAAAATACTTAATGCTTTTATTACGTAAAAATAACTATTTTACCCTGCACTGTCAATGTACTAGGTACATTAAACAATGGGTTAACAACATCACTTCCTCACTAAAGAACAAGCCCTGTATCGCGGCAGACTTTACAAGAATACAATTCAATTTGAATTTCAATTTATTTAATAAGTTTAAACAAACTATGATGAGCTACAAAAAAATTTATATTATTCGGAAAAAATAAAAGTCTTTCAGTATTCCCTCAGAACAAGCACTAAAAAGTATTCAATTTTAGTCTGTGGTCAAATCTTAGCCTTTAGAGGTCAACGCTTAACTTAGATTACATATTTTATTAGATTGTTTGTCTCATTCATTACTATTACTATTTAATGTTTATAAATCAATTGTTATAATAAGTACAAATCGTTATTTATCATTTATTTATTAATAATTTAAGTAGATATTAATAATATTTGGAGTAATAATAATTTAAACAGAAATAATCGATTACACAAATCGATTGTTATATAACACGAAATAGGTATAAAATTATATAATCTATGTAGACATTAACATTTTATACCTATTTACTAATTATAAAATTATATTAACTACTAAAATTTTATATTATAACTAGCGGCCCGCCCCAGCTTCGCACAAACATTTTGGGATAAATAAAGATACTAAACTTTTGTATGGGAATATAGAAAAGTGTTTTCTTTTCAGGCAATTTTTAATTTTTTTCTTCGTAAGAACCATCTTCGTACTTCAAGGAATATTATAAAAAACGAATTAGCGAAATCGGTCCAGCCGTTCACGCGTGATGTCGTGACCAAGGGAAATAAGGATTCATTTTTATGTAGGTATCTTCTTCAATAATCATCTTTATTTATAAAATAATTTTATTATTAGTAAATAGCATAACATTCAACACAAATCAAATTGTAATTTATTTAAGTATTATATCAGTTGAGTAAAGTAAAATATGATTAAAATTTATAGAAGCAAACGATCATTAGTTTTTATTTATCCCAAAAAATTTTGCTGTGTGGTCACCTCAATGCTAGATTTCTTTGCAGGAATTTGATTGTTGCTTATAGCAAAATTTGTACGTTTTTTTGATATTGTTCAGTAAAGTAATCGTTTGTAAAAAACAACTACTAAAGGGTAGGCTGTAGCAATGGGCTATTGGACTGCCGAATGCTACGTATATTGATTGTTTCATATGGGAAGCGGTTCGACTGAGGGACCACCTTTCACCTGTTGTAACTTTTAAAGGGCTTCTTTTACAAACGTAGAGATTGAGTTTACAATCGTTTAAATACTTTTACTAACGCGACATTTCCAAATTCCACTGTGTTCCCCACTTATGTAAACTTATGGTGATCGATTGAGGGACCACCTTCTGCATGCTAGTTATTTTTATATAATGAACCGGCAAGGCTGATATTTAATAAATTAGTGTAACAATTCTTTCACTAAGAGTAGTCATTAATAGCAGTTGTAAATTTTAACAAGGTTTTGAGATATGGATGCCTGTCAGCGTGTGCGTCAAGATGAAGGGACCAAGTCTTGGATGTCTGTCATACATATACAAAAGATTAATACCATTAATCTACTATTTGCTACCTTTGCTATAATTTTAGCTACCTCTTCATTAAGCATATTATTTAACAAAACCTTTGGTCCCTCCATTATGCCGTCAAGTTGAAGGGACCAAAACGATAGACTGCTGATATACCTATTGCTCCCTGGATTGTTCTACCTAGTTAGTGTTTTAATACCATAATTCTACCTTAATAATATTGATTTGGGTTGATCGATACATTTATAGTTTTAAAAATATCGACTAATACAAGTTGGTCGTATGGCTCATCTTGGCACAGCTACCATCGCGAACTGAAAATCTAATTACATGACGAATTAGTTGGTAACTAGTCAAAATTAGTCGCAATAATGAAGAGGTAGCTAAAATTATAGCAAAGGTAGCAAATAGTAGATTAATGGTATTAATCTTTTGTATATGTATGACAGACATCCAAGACTTGGTCCCTTCATCTTGACGCACACCTGTCAGCCACGATTGAGGGACCACCTTTGACCGCTTGTAACCTTTCGAGTGCCTACTTTTACAAATGAAAGACTAAATTTACAATCGTTTGAAAACTTTTACTAAAGGCTGACGCATTTAAAAGCTTACAATTTAGATGTGGTCCCTCAATGGGAACGCACACGTGCAAACGGCTACTTTTTATCGTCGTACTTGCCGCCATCGGCTGAGTATAAATAGTGAGGTTTCAGAGAAACTTTTTCCTTCGTACGATAAGATTGTGGACTGCACTCTTCGTCAAGGTTTTCCCGAGAGACACTGCCAGTGTACAACACTGGCAGGCGCATTTTGTTTGTATTGCCGAGCGCCTCGTCGATTTTGCCGCATGCTGTTGCGTTTTCTCTCTTTCTCGGTCTAATAACTATTCTGGGTGACAGAAAAGTGTAGAAACATAGGAAAATGCGGTTCCTTGCCGTCAGATGTGGTTTAATCCTAATCCTAATTATTTTATTTTTAAAAGGGGCCCCAAATTTATAGGGACCCAGCATAGCTTAAGACGGCCTTGTTTCTCAGCAGCATCTTGAATGAGCTCCACACTAATAACCATTAGATCGCCAATTGACGCGACTGCGACGGTCTGCACTGCACTATCACCACAGGGAACAGCTTTGAATGAAATGCGTGTGTGATTCCACGAAACGCAAAAACACGCATGATGGGCTCTGCACTCCCGCAAGTAGATACGCGCGTAGGTGCGTCGACACGCAACAAGCAGCGAGTGGCGTGGCAATGTGCGAATGGCCATAGCAATGGAATATAGCGAGCTGTCTCTAGACTACTACTAGACTCTAAAGCTGGCCATTGACGATCAGTTTTTTAACTGACGTAAATGCAAAATTTTATCGTTAGTGTCGAATCATCACTAGAGTTTTAACTGACGACGCGCCACGGAATTTTTTCGTGGCTACCATAAATCCAAGCCGGCGCTGCGGCGTCGCGCCAAACTGACCGTGAGTGTGTGATCGTCATTCCAATGAGTCAGTTCGCTGATCGCTTGCCGCGCCCGCGGTGATAGCATGTTGTTTAGGTATAGTTTTGGTTTAATATAAATAGACTCGCTTTTACCCGCGACTTCATCCGCGTAGAAGTCGAATGGTTCTAAATGTTCTAATAGAACTTTTAATTATTTATTTATTTATGGCTGTGCGACATGCATTGATCCGTCAGTCAGTCATTCTGGACAAAGCACTTTATTCTACTATTATAAATGCGACAGTTTATGTGTGTGTTTGTTCCCACTCAGCACAATTGGTATATACATAGATTCGGTGCCGGAGACGAACATTGACTATTATTTATCTCGAAAATCGGTCTGGTTCCCGAGAGATACAAAACATATTTTTCATTTCTCATACTCGGAAAGTAGTGTTGTTTTGATTTGATTATTGGGTGGAAAATGCTGCTTTCCGTTCATAGGGAGGGAAAAACTCATACAAATTCATCCCGACCCTCGGGCCGGAATGAACTTTAAAAATAGAACTGCTGTCAGCTGTGAAGTTTTATGTAAAAAAAAAACTAATTTAAAAAATGTCATGCATGACTTTCTAAACAGCCAGTGTGTGAATTTAGCGCAAATTTCTTTGAGCGGAATAAGCCGCGAGCGCCGCGACAATTACCTACGCGGCGAGCGGCGAGTTCCATATTTAGAATTTAAAAAGTCAACACAAATTGGCGGGATACTAAAATCTGTGTATGTATCTGTGACGGACTTTTGTGCTTAGATTTGAATTGAATATTAAAAATTTTTCAAATCGGTTCATAAATGACCGAGATATGAGGTAACAAACATACAAAAAAAAAAAAAAAAAACATACGACCTGAATTGATAACCTCCTCCTTTTTGAAGTCGGTTAAAAATGAGTTCAAGCGAAATATTGACACCAGATTCAATTTCAGACGAGGCAAATTGTGTCATAGAAAATCTTTTTAATTTCACGAATTGTCATAATTTGACTATTAATTTTAAATAGGTACTACTAATATATTATTATCAATAAATAGTTCAGATAAACAACTAGTTTTATTTTCCTCATATTCTAAATGAAAAGTAGAGTATTTGCCACGGGTAAAAGAATCAATTCCTACTCGGACTATATCTGCCCTCGCTGCGCTCGGGCGTCTAACTACCTCGGGAATTGATTCTTTTCAACCCTAGGCTAACAATCTACTATTACGCGCGGGCGATGCCGTGAGGCGCAGCTAATAGACATAAGTATAATTTTGCCGACATAAGTATAATTTTGCCGACATAAGTAAGTACTTATTACACCTTGGTCGATCGAAAACTGAAGAGCCGAAGTGACGCCAGTGATTGGGGAAATCTAGTTGGCTTTATACCATTTGGCGTGACGCCACAGTTTTACGTCTCGACTGACGCGAAAAACAGATGTTCAATGCCCGCTATGTGTGCATTACCCTAGCAGGAAAGTGTCTCCTAGAGTGATATGAGTAGCACGAATACTTAGTGCTTAAATTGCTGTAAATGTGCGTCGCATTAAAAAGTTTGTGCGTGTTGTTGTTTTGATATAATACGCAAAAAACGATTCCTGCTAGGGTAATGTTTTTCTAGCAGTAAAATTCTAAACGAATGATCGGAGAGAGAAAAGTTTTACTTCGCCAGAGAGCTTACATTTGTGCTTAAATGTGCGCCGAAAATATAATTTGTGCGTCTTTAGGTTTTAGAGATATTCCACTTCCTGCTGAAGTAATGTTTTGCAGAATCGCGTATCTCGAAAACCATTATATGTGCAACTGTAAAATAAACGCACATCGAGTAGCCCTTCGTTTGTGCCTATTTGTGCAAAATTAGATTTAAGAAAATATCTATAGTTTTTAAGAAAACGCGCTTTCTTAAAAAATCGAAAAATAATCGTAGCAAATAAATTATGAAACTTACAAGCTCACTGAAAACTGTATTCGTTCCTGCTTGACTCATAGAATAACCACAAAAAGTTTCAGAAGTGTAAGTACATGATCTATTGAATAATAATACTAAAAGTCAAAATGACGGAGGCAGAACTTTGACGTCAATATACAAGAAACTGGCTCAACTCAGAAGGTGTGGATTTATACCAAAAGCTGGTGCATTTATTCAATTAATATATTGCAAAGTTTCAGCTTGGAATGCTTTATATTTAAAAAGATATAAACAAAAATCAAAACTTGTAAACAACGGCAGGTTAACCGACCGAATTCGAATGAATACAAAAAAGCGACGGTTTCATACATATCGATAACCTTCATAACTTTACTCACAAACCGGTTGACACATGTTGGGCCTTAGTACACTGACGTAGAAAATGACAAGTGAAAAATTAACTTTATGCATTGAAATATTCTACTAGCTGTTTTCATGAATTTGCACATTATTAATTACTATAATATTATGTGCTTATCGTAAGTGCTATTCCAAGGTAATAAATAACTAATAAGGTATCTTCATTGCCATATTTAATTGAAGTAAATTTACCTAGTACCTATTTTGTGTGTGAACGAAGAAGAAATATCCAGACATACGTATCTATAATATCAGTAGAATAAAGTACCTATTTACAAATACCAATAAATTGATTTAGGGTAAAAATAGACAAAATACTTACATACATAACTTATTGTTTTATGCTATAGCCATGTAGTATAATAGAAAATTTCCAATTGCCGCCACGCCGCGCGCCGCCGCGTTTCCGCTGCCGCCGGCTAGTGCTAGGGATGCCAGTACGATACGATATATGGTAATATTGATATTTAATGCAATATTCGGGCCATACAATATGCTTAATATAATCATAATCCTGTAAAAAATATCGCATTATCGTATCCTATTGTAAATAAATCTGACAATCAAAACCGTGAGAAGATACCTAAATGTTGGCCTAGTGGTTAGTGACCCTGACTGCTAAGCCGGAAGTCGTGGGTTCGATTCCCACCCAGGACAAATCTTTGTGTGATGAGCATGATTGTTTGTTCTGTGTCTGGGTGTAATTTATCTATATTATGCAGTGGCGTGCACTCCCTAGAGGCTTAAAGGCACTGCCTACCCTAAGAAATTCCTCATAATTTTACCTAACCAGCAATATGCATAATACATTATATTAAAAGAGATAGATTACCATTATTTTATACTCAGCAATATGTATATTTTCACGCGTAATGATTTAATAAACACAATTCTTCAAACTCATTGGTTGATTTGTAGTTTGAGTAATAGCCTCTTAAATTAAATATGCATCTATGGATGACATTTTAAGAGTTTTGGTAAACAATCTAATTTAGTTGCGTAATATATTTATATTTTATTCGAGTCAAAAAATAGCTAGTCGCCATTATTGTTTTTGTTTTGTTTTGTTTGAGAGCAGGCAATTAAATTAAATTATGGTGTTTATGACTTATATTAATAGGTAATGATTTTTTTTTCTTGTGATGCGATTGTGTTAGTATGTTTGATGTGAATCAGTGATCAATTTACTTTTGTTTTACTTACTTAAATAAAGATTCAATACCAAGTGATTTGTGATGTTAATGATAGGTTACAGAAAAGACAAACTAAAATTTAATATTAAGTAAGTATTTAGCACTTAATTAAACATATAATTTGCCTAACCGGTTTTACCTATATTTACAAAGTAGGCAATCGGTAGGTACCTACATAGTCTCTTTGTGTTTACCGTGATAGCTATTTCATAAGTTACAAAACGTTCGTAAAACCAATCTAAATAAAAATAAATTTTAAATTCGCAAATAAGCATCATCATATTATTATGTGACTGCATCTATGGTTCGGTGGTACTGTGTATGGACTACCACACAGAGGTCGTGGGTTCGATTCCCGCTCGGTGCAAATATTTGTGTGCATGAACATGTCTTTTTACATTGGTCTGGGTGTTTCTATGTATAATATGTATTTACAAAAAAGTAGGTATGTATATATCCGCATTCTAAAACCCACAATACAAGCATATATGCTTACTTTGGGTCTAGATGGCATTGTATGTAGTTATTGAAATATTAAATTATATTATTAAAAGTCAATTGGAGGTGGTCACTCAAAATTATCATAATCATTTAACACATTTCAGCAAAATTATGTTATGGCTACCCCATTGAAAATGTCTGTACACGCCACTGATATTATGTATGTATTTACAAAAAAAATGTATATAAGTAGTACCGTATATCAGTTGTTTAGTACCCATAACACAAGCAAATATAATTACTTAATTTGGGGCTAGACGGCGCTGTGTGAATGTAATAGAATATTATTATTATTATTAATAATGTTACCGTTACGTCGTGCTATGTTTGTTATTTACAGTTGATATTTATATATTATTTACCCTACATCCTAGTACATTAGGTACCTAAATATTAAAGGTTATGTCATGTAGCATAATGACATTATTTTAATTTGGCGGCTTTTTGGATGTTTGTGTCATTCAACAGTCTGATGAATTATGATAATGTTGTTACGTATTCATGATTATATTGTTAAGTAACTACCTATATTATTATTTATATACCAGCCAAACACTGCATTGTAATAATTTGTGAACCTTCGATGTTTACAGTCAAATCAAGAAAATTATTAATCTGTGATTGGGGTTGACACATCCGCTCGGATAAAAACCCCTAAATAAATGTGCAGTAAAAAAAACGTATGTAGGTAATAATGACTACACAATAATTATAAATAATTTAATTTTGATTACACTATTAGTGTTCTAAGATTTATAGGTAGGTAATTTGAATTGTGATATGATACCATAATTACTTTAAGAATAAAGATAATAATTTGCACATCAATAACCTCTTTCATTTGATATGGTCACAATTAGCCCCTAAAATTAAGTCATCATCATCATATAGATAAGCATAAATTGCAAACAAGCGTTTGATCGCGACTGTACGGGCTACAATTCAGGTGCAATAAGTTAAATTAAGAAGGTCAGCAATATGTATGAAACCCGTCGCTTTTTTGTATTCATTCGAATTCGGTCGGTTAACCTGCCGTTGTTTACAAGTTTTGATTTTTGTTTATATCTTTTTAAATATAAAGCATTCCAAGCTGAAACTTTGCAATATATTAATTGAATAAATGCACCAGCTTTTGGTATAATCCACACCTTCTGGGTTGAGCCAGTTTCTTGTTTATTGACGTCAAAGTTCTGCCTCCGTCATTTTGACTTTTAGTATTATTATTCAATAGATCATGTACTTACACTTCTGAAACTTTTTGTGGTTATTCTATGAGTCAAGCAGGAACGAATACAGTTTTCAGTGAGCTTGTAAGTTTCATAATTTATTTGCTACGATTATTTTTCGATTTTTTAAGAAAGCGCAATTTCTTAAAAACTATAGATATTTTCTTAAATCTAATTTTGCACAAATAGGCACAAACGAAGGGCTACTCGATGTGCGTTTATTTTACAGTCGCACATATAATGGTTTTCGAAATACGCGATTCTGCAAAACATTACTCCAGCAGGAAGTGGAATATCTCGAAAACCTAAAGACGCACAAATTATATTTTCGGCGCACATTTAAGCACAAATGTAAGCTCTCTGGCGAAGTAAAACTTTTCTCTCTCCGATCATTCGTTTAGAATTTTCCTGCTAGAAAAACATTACCCTAGCAGGAATCGTTTTTTGCGTATTATATCAAAACAACAACACGCACAAACTTTTTAATGCGACGCACATTTACAGCAATTTAGGCACTAAGTATTCGTGCTACTCATATCACTCTAGGAGACACTTTCCTGCTAGGGTAATGCACACGCCCGCTATAAGACAGTCTGAATAACAACGTGTGCTGAATAACGCGTAGTGTAATAGGCGCTTAATGCATTGAGTCCGTGACAAGATACTCTGTGGACATTCAGGGATTTTTGTCCCATGAGGGCAAATGTCCCTCATTTGTGCAGGCCTTACAAACAAATTTAAAAACAGTGTCTATTTTACCATTTATTTGTAGATTATAAACAATTTTACAATTGATTAGTTAGGACCATAATTTTTCGCACTTATCAAACCAAGGCTTGGGCACATATTTAGGAATATTCTTCAATTGTTTCAATGCATTGTAGGCTGCTAGATCTACTATGGAAAATTGACTTCCATATATCCAATCTTTGTGCTGAGCAAATAATTTATTGACTAGTGTCTCTTTGCTCTTCTCCGAAGTTCTTTCTAATATATGACACAGATCGAGTAGATAGTCCACCTGATGATCATTGGAGTCATATAATACAATGTCTGGATAAGCATATGACAAATAACGCAGTATGTTCACATTCCCCACAATGGGCATTGCTAATGAGGATATCTTCAATTCTGTGTCAGCTGAAACTAAAACATAATAACTAGGTACTTACTCCAAACAAAATAAGGGTCATCAAGTTTCTTTGCTATTGCACAAAAACAGTTAAAATTAGGTTGGTTGTTTATCTTAGGTATCTGTTGGTTTGTTGTTTGTATATCTTAGGTATCTAATTAAATATAATGTTATTGCTTACAGTTTATGCTAACAATTGTGAATATGCGAACTCCTGTGACCAGGAAGCAAAGTCGTATAAGATTCACCCGCCATATAACATAAACGGGCATAAATTCATGATGGCCACTGGGCCATCGTGAATTTATGCCCGTTTATGGGGTTTTTACTGGGGTATAGATCAGTGGCGCAACGTGCTTTTTACAGATGAGTGCAAAGTAAATTTTTGTAATGATGATCACGGTGTGGTAGCGACGGGACGAGCGGCTTTTGGCATTCTGCATCCATGAAGTTGAACGTTTCGGTGGTCCTTACCTAATGGTTTGAGGCGGCATTAGCTTATGATAAAACATAGCTCACTATTTTAAATGCTGGTACCGTAACTGCAGAACTTTACATCGAGGACGTTATCAAGCCTCATGTGATCCCATTTGCACGAGTGAGTCCCGGATTCGTTTTAATGCAAGATAACGCCCGTGCACACACACAGCTCGAGCAACCTAAGCTGTGCTCAACGAGTCTCATATTGAAGTGTTACCGGGCCAGCTAACAGTCCGGATTTAAATCCCATCAAGCACAATATTTTGAACCAATTGAAACGAAAGGTTAGGAAGAATTAACGACGGGTACACAACCAGCAGCAGCTGATTAACGCTTTAAAAATTGTCTGGGAGGAGATTCCAGATGAAAGCATGAACAATTTGGTGCAGAATATGCATACAAGGCTTCAGGAGTGCATATGTAAAAGAGGATGTGGAGGTATCACTCCATTTACCTCCAACCAAAGGGAGGATCCTCCGACCAGGCAACGTGATAGTGCCTGGCGGGCTACTCCCCAACGGTTGGTAGTCGGGACTTGTATATTAGTTAGTTGGTGTGTACGCTTCGATATCGCGAGTCAGGCTTCCATACATTTTTGGTGTTTTTGTATACAAGTTGATTGAAAGTGTTACTCAGCGCCATCTTTGTTTTCTAGGCTGTATACTCATACTCGTCGTCTTCGCTTTGATTTTCTATGTGCTTAACCATTGGTCAGATAGATGACGCCACAAGTACCTATCTACCCGTTATTAATTTAAAAGAAAGATATTAAAGATATAGGCAATTACGTAATTTTTTCTGACTCGAGAAGTGCGCTCCAACATTTACGCCGCTGTACTACCAACATTAGAGGAGTGCCTATAGCATATAATATAATAGTGTTGCGACGATTACCTATGCTAGAACGTTCGCAAATACTTACCTACTCGTGTACGACGAATACCCAAGCTCTAGAACGTTCGCAAGTACCTACCTACTCGTGTACGACAAATACCTACGCTCTAGAACATTCGCAAGTACCTACCTACACGTATACGACAAATACCTACGCTAGAACGTTTGCATGTACCTACCTACACGTATAACAATAGATCATCGACGGTAGGCATACCTACGCGTCGCAGCTAAGTACCTACACTCATTGTTCTGTTTTCGAGAATTGTCGGCATCTTTGTAGTAATAACTGGAAGGTTCTAGAAATCTATTGAAGGACTATAAAAAGGATTCGAACGTCGGCACTTGGTTCAGTTGTGAATACAGCGATCTCGAGCGAACATCTAAGCGATACGGAAGTTTAAGAAGAGCGATATACGAAGCGTTATAGTGCAGTATAAGTGTTTATTGCTTTAATTTGTTACTGTTAGTTTACTGTGTGAGTCTTAAATAAACTCATCATCGCGTAACTGGCATTTTACATCGAACCCCCATCCTGACACGTAACAATTGGTGACAGAAGTGAGAATGCCAGTCACACCACGCGACGAGGGAGTACGCACTCGACGACAGGCGGCGGTAGACGAAACTCGTGAACCATCGATTATGGCCGATAGTGAAGAGACTAGCGCAGCAGTATTTAGTAATCCGGGCACTTCTGCGGCGTCGACGGGTATGGGCTCTGGCTTTGACATGTCGTCCCTTTTGGCCGTTATACAGGAGGGTCAACGCCAAGCTGAAGAGCGCCAACGCCAAGCTGAAGAGCGCCAACGCCAAGCTCTTCTGGACCTTAAGGGAGCTATCCGTGAGGACCTTCAAGAAATGATGGACTCTAAGTGGGAAGGGTTTAGCACCGTTATCAGTTCTCTTCAAGAAGACGTTGAAGTAGTGAAAAAACGTACCAGCAAACATGATGAAATTCTCGAAGATGTCCAGACCACCATGAACCATCATGACAAGATGATTAAAGAGCTGCAGAAGACCAAGGTCCTATATTCAAGCACTACGCCTATGGCCGCGGCAGTCACTTCCGGAGGTCCCAAGTTCAAACTGCCCTCCTTTGACGGCTCGTCTTCCTGGACGGCCTTTCGACACCAGTTCGAGGTAGTTGCCAAAGGAAATGGATGGGAAGATGATCACGCACTGACGGCGCTTACTTTGGCACTTAGAGGGGATGCACTGCTGATCCTAGAGAACTTACCTGCTGACCGACGAAACTTAGACGCACTCCTTAAGGCATTGGAAGCTCGATTTGGCGATAAGCACCTGGAGCATGTTTATCGAGCTCAGCTGAAGGATCGAACTCAGAAGTCGAGTGAGGGACTTCAACAATGGGCTGCTGAAATTGAACGCCTGGTACGACGAGCCTATGCCTCCAGTACATCATCTGTGGACCACATAGTTGTGCAAACTTTCGTGGATGGCATAAGAGACTTCGAGGTCAGAGCAACTGTTCGGTTGGCACACCATACAACTTTAGAAGCGGCTTTAGCACATGCCCTTGAGGTGGAAGCTGTGCGAAATGACTACAAGTCGTATAAAGTACGGGAAGTGGTTGCAGCTGTTAGACCACGGGGTGAGCCTATGTGCTACGGATGCGGCAAGCGAGGACATAGTCGAATTAAATGTCCGGCCCAGAGAGGAAGTAAAACGGTGTCAACCACACTCAGGTTGATGCTAGTCAAGATCCGTTACGTTAAGCCCCCACAGTGCAAGTATCACAGACATGTGACGGTAATAGCCTGGTAACAGCTGAAGAAATAAATGGTAAACCTGTTTGCTTTACGATAGATACGGGCGCGTCAAAGACCATCGTACGACCAGAACTTTTGCGGCGAACAATTCAGTGGGAAGACGCACGACCATCTTGCAAATTGCAAACAGCGACTGGGCAGCCAGTGACCGTCCTCGGAGTTACAGATGTGAGAATCAAACTAGGAGAGAAGACTTATCATCAATCTGTTTTGGTGGCGAGCATAACGGATGACTGCATTATCGGCTTAGACTTTCTACAAATGCAACAGTGCGTTGTCGATATTGCTAAAGGTGTTTTAAGCTTCCCAGACCAAGAGGTCTTTCTAGAAGGCTGTTCTTCAATAGCGGTCTACAGTGCCAAAACGGTAACAATGGCACTGAGATCAGAAACCTTAGTCGACGTAAGGTTTCCTGAGGGTGTAACTGCTGATCATTGTGTCATGGTGGAAGATCCTGGGCGCCATACCAGTAGAATTACAGCCAGAACTTTAGTCATGACTAGAAGTGGAGCAAAAGTTAAAATTGTCAACCTTAGCAACTCGGCGATGTTATTACGGAAGAACGCGATCGTTGGACGATGTGAAGCTGTGAGCAGTCTGAGGAAGATCCAAGAGAACGTCCAAACTGCTTCTTCGGCAAATCATATGGGCCCGTTGCTAGAGACCACGAAGCAAAATCTGTCACCCAATGAATATCGGGAAGCAGAGAAGTTGCTACTGGACTACAAGGACATTTTCACCAAAGAAGAAAACGACCTTGGAAGAACGAGGTTAGTGAAACACCCGATCGACACAGGTGCTACACCGCCTATTAAACAAAGACCTAGACGAGTGCCACTAGCAAAAGAACAAGAAGTAGCCGAGCTGATTGGAAATATGGCACGAACCAAGATCATAGAGCCATCATCCAGCCCATGGTCTTCACCGGTGGTACTCGTGAAAAAGAAAGATGGTAGTACCAGGTTTTGTGTAGACTACAGGATGCTGAATAACGTGACCAAGAAAGACAGCTATCCTTTGCCCCGGATTGACGACACTTTGGACATGCTTGGAGGCATGAAGTGGTTCTCTACGGTAGATCTGAAAAGTGGCTACTGGCAAGTGGAACTCCGGCCAGAAGATAAGGAGAAGACTGCATTTACCACCGGTACTGGCAAAGACCTGTGGCAGTTCCGGGTAATGCCATTTGGATTGTGTAATGCACCAGCTACGTTCGAAAGGCTTATGGAACGCGTACTAGTGGGTCTTTTGGGAGATGCCTGTCTGGTGTACTTAGATGACGTAATAGTTATGGGACGCAGTTTCACGGAACATCGCAAGAATCTTGAGAAAGTGTTCAAGAGATTTCGTGAATCAAACTTGAAACTTAATCCGAAGAAGTGCGCCTTTTTCAAGAAAGAAGTTTCATTCTTAGGCCACATTATTTCGGATAGAGGTGTTCAAACGGACCCAGACAAAATAAAAGCGGTGCAAGAGTGGCCTGTACCAAAAACTAAAACCGAAGTTAGAGCCTTTCTGGGACTTAGTGCTTACTACCGGCGTTTTGTGAAGAACTTCTCTGAAATAGCCAAGCCATTACACCACCTTACAGAAGAAAAGAGGAACTTCGTTTGGGACTCGGATTGTCAACGTGCGTTTACACGACTCAAAGAATTGCTGTGTTCAGCTCCAGTCCTGTGCTACCCTAATAGAGAAGGCAGATTTATTGTGGACACAGACGCCAGTAATACTGGAATCGGAGGTGTGTTATCTCAGGAGCGAAATGGTCAGCAAGTGGTCATCGCATACTTCAGCAAGTCTTTATCGAAGCCTGACAGAAACTACTGTGTAACTCGGCGTGAATTACTAGCAGTTGTGAAGACCTTACAACATTTTAATAAATACTTGCTGGGAAGAGAGTTCACACTACGAACAGATCATGCGGCACTGAAGTGGCTACTCCAGTTTAAGAATCCTGAAGGCCAAGTCGCGAGATGGATCGAACAACTACAGGAGTACAACTTTGTAATAGAACACCGCAGTGGAAGGATTCACTCCAATGCTGATGCCTTATCGTGACGTCCATGCTCCCAGGATTGTAAACACTGTTTGAAGCATGAGTCCAAGGAGGTAGTGAAAATTGTCAAGACTCAGGGGACCGATGAATCCTGGGACAAACACGAAGTCAGTAAGGCACAGAAAGAGGACAGAGATCTTAAATTGATAATGGACTGGAAGGCTCAGGGTCGGAAACCAAAATGGCAGGACGTATCAGCCGCAAGCCCAATTACGAAGGCCTACTGGGCTCAGTGTGACAGTCTGAGTTTGGAACAAGGCGTGCTATATAGAAAGTGGGAATCACCTGACGGGAAGGACCAAGTTCTACAGATGGTGATCCCGAGAAACAAAGTTGCACCTGTTCTGCGCTTAGTGCATGATGGTGCATCAGGTGGTCATCTTGGTGTGAAGAAGACTTTGGTAAAGGTGAGAGAACGGTTCTACTGGGTACGCTGTCGGGAAGACATCGAGGAGTGGTGCAGAAAGTGCTCTACGTGTGCTTCAGTAAAAGGACCTCGTACTAGATCAAGAGGCAAGCTACAGCTGTACAGTGTCGGAGCCCCATGGGAGAGAATTGCCATTGACGTAGCTGGACCATTTCCCGTGACAGAAGACGGCAACCGCTTTATAGTAGTAGTTCAAGATTACTTTACCAAATGGCCCGAAGTGTTTGCGACACCAAACCAAGAGGCTCAGACCGTGGCTAAAAAGTTGATCCAGGAAGTAGTGTGTCGATTTGGTGTGCCGTTGGAACTGCATAGTGACCAGGGAAGAAATTTCGAGTCAGCCCTGTTTCAAGAGATGTGTAATCTACTCGGCATACATAAAACACGGACAACACCAGCGCACCCGCAGTCTGACGGCATGGTAGAACGGTTCAACCAGACTTTGGAAAACCATCTGGCCAAGGTTGTCGAAGACCATCAACGAGACTGGGACCGTTACATTCCACTCTTCCTGCTATCATATCGGTCCGCGGTTCATGACACTACAGGATTTACGCCGGCCAAAGTCAACTTTGTAAGAGAGATACGCCTACCAGTAGACTTGATTACCGGAACACCTCCTGATACGCCAAAGCCGACAGTAGAATACGTCGCAAACTTGCAGGCACAGCTGGATAAGACACATGATCTAGTGCGAGATAACAACCTCAAGGCTAGTGAGAAGATGAAAACTCGTTATGACAGGAAAGCAAGTAATCATGGCTTCGAGGAAGGTACGCTCGTGTGGTTACATAATCCTCTCAGGAAAATCGGCAAGTCACCGAAACTACAGGCCCGCTGGGAGGGTCCCTATAAAGTGATCACAAGGATCAATGACGTGACCTATCGCATAAGACAGGGCGATAGAAAGAAGCCGAAGATCGCCCACATCGATCGACTAGCACCCTATCACGGTTCTAACGCTGCTCGGGACGAGCATGATTAAGAGGGGGGCAATGTTGCGACGATTACCTATGCTAGAACGTTCGCAAATACTTACCTACTCGTGTACGACGAATACCCAAGCTCTAGAACGTTCGCAAGTACCTACCTACTCGTGTACGACAAATACCTACGCTCTAGAACATTCGCAAGTACCTACCTACACGTATACGACAAATACCTACGCTAGAACGTTTGCATGTACCTACCTACACGTATAACAATAGATCATCGACGGTAGGCATACCTACGCGTCGCAGCTAAGTACCTACACTCATTGTTCTGTTTTCGAGAATTGTCGGCATCTTTGTAGTAATAACTGGAAGGTTCTAGAAATCTATTGAAGGACTATAAAAAGGATTCGAACGTCGGCACTTGGTTCAGTTGTGAATACAGCGATCTCGAGCGAACATCTAAGCGATACGGAAGTTTAAGAAGAGCGATATACGAAGCGTTATAGTGCAGTATAAGTGTTTATTGCTTTAATTTGTTACTGTTAGTTTACTGTGTGAGTCTTAAATAAACTCATCATCGCGTAACTGGCATTTTACATCGAACCCCCATCCTGACACGTAACAATAGAATCGCTAAGAGAATTATTAAAAAGTAATAGGAATACTGTTTTGCAATGGATACCATCCCATATTGGCTTGAAGGGCAATGAAGTAGTCGATAAATTTGCTAAAGAGGCAATTTATGATGGCCTTGATTATTCTCATATACAGTATTTTACTGATTTGATCTACATAGAAAAGAAGAGATGTAAAGAATTGTGGAAGGAATATTTCTATGAAAGGTCTCGTACAAAGGGCATTTGGTATAAGACAATTCAATCACAACCTTGTCATTCTTTGTGGTTTGGTGGCTCTAAATTGTCTAGGCAGATGATTGTTACGGCCTTTAGGCTTCGTTCTGGCCATATTCCCCTAAACAGTTTTATACATATGATGGGTAAGGTCTCTTCTCCTAATTGTACAAAATGCAATGTAAGAGAGGATGTGTATCATATACTGGTGGAGTGTACCCGGAATGAAGCCGAAAGGAAGAAATTTGAAACAGAGCAAAATGTAGATTTAAGTGTTATTGGTGTTTGCAACAATATTTTGGCCCATCCCTTGTCGGAGGAAGCCGAATCACTTTATAAAATTGTATATCTAGGACTTAAGCTTAGAGAGTGATTGTAGTTTGTTTTGTTCATTATCTAAATGGTAAGAAGAACTGTTACTTAATTTTAGGTTATACCTACAGGGGTGGCATGATCACTGTGTGACCAAACCCTTATTTTATTTTCAATAAAGATAAAAAAAAAAAAAAAAAAACATTTAATATATTACCTAGAACAGTATTATTAATATTCTAGTAAGTATTTTTCTTTTAGTCGTATTTTTCATTCAAAATGGCGTGATTCGTTTTAACTTAAAAAAATTGACTGAAAACAATTGTTAGCATAAACTGTAAGCAATAACATTTTATTTAATTACTAAGATAATCAACCAACCTAACCTTAACTAAAAAAAACTTGATGGCCCTTATTTTGTTTTGAATAGAATACATTCATAATTAGTCTCAATCAACAACAGAGCGTAGCCTTTCTGGGTGTGTGTGCCACAATTTAACCAATGTCAAAATTTGGTAGGTACTTTTAGCCTATCATTTAAAGTTATATGGGTAGTCTGGTGGCCCAGCCAGAATGATTTTGTGCCTGAATCACCTTCTTTATCTTGATAATCAAAGCACCCATTGGCGCCACCAGAAATACTTCAGGGATGTGCAACTGACTTTCAGAAAGGTGCAACTGACTTTCAGGGGGGTGCAACTTATATGTGCATTCTTAGTGTTCATAAAAATGTATAGGTAGGACAATCAGTTTATTAACAAGGTTGGGAAACAAATTTTGGATAGCAACCAACACTAACTTTTTTTTTAACTCAAAAATAAATTTATATGTTAGTGACATATAAATTTATTTTAATATTTGTTAAGTATTTTTTCCTGGCAGGGAGATGCAAGTGCACCCCCTTCCAATCCGCTCCCAGCGCTCATGAAAGTACCTAATGCAGGTAAACATATTATTTGTTGAAATTACTTCAGTATAGCAATTGTCGCTCTGTGGTTTAAGTTGTACCTAAGGCAAGTTTGGTGGCTTAGCCCGAAGTATGTTTAGGCTGCGCCACCTCTATATTCGAGGAATTTTCATGTCCCGATTATGGATGTTTTATATTATATTCTTCAGTTTTATCTAAACTTGTGACTTGTTTACCAGTACATTAATACTTGATTTAAAAACAATTAGCTGAATATTGAATTTGAAATTGAGAATAACTAGCAGGTACTCAATAATGATCCTGTGTTAGCACTTAACTCTAACTTAGTTTAGTTTCTGACAAACAATTCACAACAATGAAGTATCTTTTAATTAATGACTTACCGCATTTAAATATTAGCCTAATATTGGCCTTGGCATCTTTGCTAAATGTTGGCAAGCTTTTAACAAAGTTGTTAATTTTTACCACTTTCTCATTAGGTACAGAGGAATGGATGTGGCTTGAAATATTGACCTCCAAACATGTTTTCTTCAAAATAATGTAAATATACCAAGGTAAACTGTCTGGACTCACTACCAATACAACTTCTTCAGGTTTCTGTATCTAAAACAAAATACTTAATAAGGATTATCTAACATTCAAACTGGCTCCATAAGTATTTACCTATTATATTTACTTATAGTCTCAAGATCCGGCCCAAGGAAAACTAACATAGACAAATATACGACCGAGCTGGGAGTGCTTTTGTCCAACGCAACTATTAAAGATATGATATAGACACAGGGCAAACATTGACGAAAATGTGGACCTACTAACAAAAAGCATAATTACAAGTTACGAGAAGGCATGTGAGCCTATCACGCCCCACCCGAATCGTGACCGCAAAGGGTCCTGGTGGGGTCCGGAACTAGACAGGCTCAAAGATAGGATGAGGAAACTCTTCAATAGGGCCATGAATATTAGATGCGAACTAGACTGGGAGGAATACAAGCAAGCCCAGAAAGTATACAAAAAAACGAATAAAATTCCGAAAGAGCGAGTCCTGGCAAAGATTCTGCTCAAACATAGAAACCTGTAGCTCAGCTAACAGAGTGCGGAAAATTATCACGAACAGTGTGACTAGAACAATAGGATCACTGAAGAGGAGTGACAACACCTATACCAACACAGATAAAGAAACCTGTGAAGCCCTACTGGAGGCACACTTCCCAGAGTGCACCCTGACGAATGACACTGCCTGGGAAGACAACACAGGAGAAGACACAACAGAACAAGACTGGAACACAGCCCACAAAATCATATCAAACGATAAGACTAGATGGGCCATAGCCAGCTTTTTACCCTATAAAGCAGCTGGCCTAGATGGAATATTCCCTGCACTACTACAATGGGGAGGGAAGCTAATAAACTCCCAATTAACAGAGATATTCACCGCATGTATAGCACATAGATACATGCCCAAACAATGGAGAGAGGTAAAAGTGATTTTCCTGCCGAAACCGGGGAGATCGGACTACACTGACCCAAAAGCGTACAGACCCATCAGTCTGACATCCTTCATGCAGAAAACGCTGGAGAGGATGTGTGATAGACACATAAGGGACACCCACTTGCGAAGCAAACCACTACATCGGAATCAACACGCCTTCAGCACAGGAAAGTCTACAGATTCCGCACTACACAGCGTAGTCACCACGATCGAAAGATCCCTGTCCATGAAGGAACAGACCCTAGGAGTTTTCATCGATATAGAAGGAGCTTTCGACAAGACGGGCTTTACGAGTATAAGTAATGCCTTAACTAAATATGGGGTGGAACCAACACTATGCGAATGGATACACAACATGCTTCAACAAAGGGCCATCCAATTCACGGTGAATAATACGACACGTGCCAGAGTAGCCAAAGGATGCCCACAAGGAGGGGTGTTGTCACCCCTCCTCTGGAATATGGTAGTGGATGACCTGATAAGACGGCTGAACAACAGACACTTCCCAACGATAGGGTATGCGGACGACCTAACCATTCTGGTTAGTGGGAAGTTTGAGAACACCCTATGCCTTCTAATGCAAAACGCCCTAATAATAGTGGAAGCGTGGTGCACGGAACACCAACTGTCTGTGAACCCCAAGAAAACCGAAATGGTACTGTTCACGAACAAAAGGAAACTAACAAACCTGAGACCACCAAACCTATTTGGCAAAATACTACAGTTCGCAACGGAGGTCAAGTATCTAGGACTGACACTCGATAGCAAACTAAACTGGAACAGTCATATGGAGCAAAAGATAAACAAAGCCTGCATTACCCTGTGGCAATGCAAACGCATGTTGGGGAAAAGATGGGGCATACAACCTAGAATTATGCTCTGGCTTTACAAAACGGTAATCAGACCAACAATAACATATGGTTGCATAGTATGGTGGCAAAGAACAAATTTGATTACCGCACAAAACCAACTACAACGTCTACAAAGAGTGGCATGCCTAGCCACCACAAGCTGCATGTCCACAACGCCTACAGCCGCCCTTGAAACGATGCTGGACCTTCCACCACTACACCTATTCATACAGCAAGAGGCAGCCACTACAGCCATTAGATTGAATAAACTCTCCCTATGGACACACGATACGAGGGTGTCGCACACCAACGCGGTGGAAGAGGCCAAAAACGACCAACCACTCCTAATGGCCCCTTGCGACATCATACCAAAACAGTACGTTTTCGATAAACGATACAGGATAGAACTTAAGGAAAAGAGAACAGATACATCCGGTACAAAGGAAGTGAGGATATACACGGACGGATCCAAAATGAGAACAGGGACAGGTGCCGGCACCTACTCCGCTGACTTAAATATTAATATATCAACAGCACTGGGTGTGCACAACACAATTTTCCAGGCAGAATGCGTCGGTATAATACAGGCCGCAGACGCGGTGGCTGCAAGAAAAATAGAGAACCAAGGCATTCGTATCCTAACGGACAGCACTGCAGTACTGCACGCTCTACGCAGCAACACAGTAAAATCAGGACTAGTCCTAGAATGCCACAGGAAATTGGAGGGTATATGTGAGTCAAACGCGATTACACTCCAATGGATCAAAGGACACAGCGGATCCCTAGGCAACGACGCGGCCGACGAACTGGCCAGAAGGGGATCCGAAACAGAGACCTACAGGGTGGAACCCGTTATACCAATATCGGCAAATCAGCAAAGGTACTGGCTGCGACATAGAACAAGAAAACTACACGCCGAACTGTGGGCGAAGACGACGGAATGTCGTCAATCGAGAGAGGCAATGCCATCTCTAGACGGACGACTCTCTAAAAAACTACTGCGCTTAAATAGGGCGGACCTACGGTATGTAGTAGGGACCATAACAGGGCACAGTAATCTTAACAAACATTTGCATGTTATAGGTAAAACGGACAGCCCACTATGCCGAGCGTGCATGAGGGCTGAAGAAACACCGGCCCACGTAGTCATGAACTGCAGCGAGGTCGTGGAGCAACGGGCGCAACACCTGGGAACACCAAGCACACTCCGAGAGGCCTGCAGCAGACCCGGCAAACTGGCCGCTTTCTGGAAGGAGCTTGGATGGTTGCAGTAGGGCAGTGGGTACTCAAACCACACCATCACGCAAAAAGGCCCAACTACGAAGGGACCACATGCGGAAAACGAGCCCGCGAAAAGAAGAAGAAGAAGAAGAAGATCCGGCTGCAAAATCTACGTTCACCGCGCATTTAATCAAATTCACATTTTTACAGTACATTTATGATAAGGAGAATACATTGATAACAGGGTGCCAGTCAATAAGTGGCCGCAAGTAATTTTAATTAAATTAATGTTAATTAATTTTGTTTACTTATTTTTTAAATAAAATATCATCCACATCATAGCAATGTATGTAAAGAATTCGAAAATCGATGGGTGCCGTTGCACACTCGGCCGCAACTACTTTCTCATAAATTCAAAAAACAGAGTTGAATATTTTCATCTAATAATCGTTATTTCTACTTCTTAATATTAGTGAATTATATTTCACATAAGTACTTACAGTAGGTAAGTACTCAATTTTTATCTCAGTGTAACAATAAGTGATGAAAAATGTTAAAAACTTACTTGTGCATTAACATTGCCTAAATTTTTCCCTTGGGTGTTACAATGAGAGCTGATAGATTTAATTCTGTCATAGAGAGTATCTAGTTTCTGTAATAATTGATCTTGCCGCTGTTCCAATTCTGTCATCTTGCTTGATTTCTGCAATAAGTATAAATATTAGGTGTGTAGGTATAACCTTCGACAGATATTGATCACAAAAATATTAATAATACCAGCCCGTTTACTGTCCCACTGCAGGGCCTCTTCTCATATAGAGAAGGCATGAGTATTAATCACCACACTTGCTCGCTCAAGGCCGATTGGCAATTTCAGACTTTTAAGTCCAGGTTTCCTCACAATATATTTCTTTCACCGTCAGTTAGAAATGTCCAAGATAAACTTAGAAAGTAGGTAAGTACCTACATATAATTTGAATTCACAAAAATAATAATTAAACAAATACAATTTCAAATCATATTGGTTATGTATTTTTTTTTTAGATGCTTTGGTGGTCTATGTCCAACACTGAATTTCTTTTGGCTAAAATAAGAATTACCTATAAAAATGATTTTTTAAATTTGACAATTCTTTCAATTTAATTTTCTGCATAGTAATATAAAGTCGTGGTCAACTAATTGGGACAATCTCTAGTTAAGCCAAATTGAAACTTTATTTTTTATTTTCCAAAGAGTCTTAACAATATTTCTTATCTTTTACATGTAAGTATAAATTAGTCATTGATGTGACCCACTAATGCGATGCGCTGCGTTGCGTCGTCGCAGCGTCATTTTCCATTTAGGTATTTTTTATGACATGTCCCATTGGACTGTTGCGTCGTCGCGCGCGACGTTTCAACGTATCGACGGACAAGAGACGAAGCGGGAGGGAGGGTGATGCGCTGCGTTGCCGGAGCTCCGGAGGAAGAAGTGCAGCTGCGACGGCGCTCATACCCTCTTGCGTTGCGTTGTCGCAGCGTCAACGCAATACAGGTGTAGCATACAATGCGTTGTTCCGTTGCGACGACGCGACGCAATGCAGCGCAACGCATTAACTTAATGTAGCCTCGCCCTTACATTATAACTGATGTTCATAGTGCTATTTGTTCAAAGAATGCTGGCTGGCCATTTAATTAGACAACACTGAGATATTGCGATATTTATCAAAATTTGAATTTCAATAAGTACTTTATTTCTTCATTATTGTTTCGTGGTAGTTTGTTTTGGCGACAATTCAGATATTTAATTTTAAGTTATTAAGTGTTTATTTAATGTTAAGTTAAGTTTTGAGAATTATTTGAAAGAAAAATGGGCAAAAATAAAAGTTGCGATATACCTACGACGAATAGAAATAGAATGACATATCGCTTTACCCTCAGAATAGTTTACATTGCGTAATATCTCAAAAATGCTTAAATGTCATACAATGTTCGAGTAGTGTAATCATAATTTTGATGAGATAATATAATTTTTGAGTTATCACACTTATCACGCAATGTAAACTATTTTGAGGGTAAAGCGATATGTCATTCTTGTGAGTTTATTATGTAGAACAAATTGATGTTCAAACCGAAATCCTAGCAATTACAGATAATAAGATATCAGCGTGCAAAGTAGCGTTACGACTGCGCGGCCACGTACTTCTATTTTGGGCTGATTTCGTCAGTTTCACTAAACTGACATAGTATTTATTGCTTTTATTAGTTTCGACAAATTAAGACCTTTCTTCTTGTATAACAATAGTTTTAATGTAAAAAATCTTATGTTTTAAAGAAATAATCAACAATAAAGAATCAACAATTGATGATTGCGCGGCCATATCTTTCAATCCTAAATATTTCGTAAGATATTTATCTAGAACTTCTAATTCTTTTTTGGACAATTTTCGACAAATTCAGTCTTCAATAGACAAAATGAACTAGATCTCTAACCCAAGCAGTTGCTGAGATCTCCATGGCCGCGCAATCGTACACGTTACGTTGACGCGGCCAACTTAAAACCCTTATAACTTCTTTATTTCTACTTCGACAAATTTTTTGTTTGTACTTACCCTTCGATTTCGACAAATTTTTACAAAAATATTGGGCAAAGCTTTTTCTGATTGGATAACTTGGCGGAGCAATCGTAACGCACACGATTATTTAAATGATAAAACAGCATGGGTATAGTTGCTCGTTTAATGCAAGGTTAATGTTATATTGTTATTGTTGTAGTTGTATGTGGTTATATTGACTATTATTATCATTAGGTATATTGATATTATTATTATTGTACATACATTGACTATTATTATCATTAAGTATATTGATTATTATTATAGTAATTATATTGACTATTATTGTAATTATGTTGACTATTGTAGTAAAAGTTTAATGTGAAGTGGATACATATCATGATCATTATGAGTTCCTAAGGCATAATACATTCTATGCCCTACATTGTCATGCTCACTAAAATGTCATTGCTTGTGGTATGGTGTCGTATTGGCCAGGTCTTCACCTTCCCTCTAATATGGCGAGGGTGATGATGGCTGGCCCGTGCGTCATGTTCGTGAATGGGTGCTACTTGGGATGACTGGTCAATCTTGGCATGGCATACATTTAATATTTAATCCAGTATTACCTTGTCGTGCAATGTGACCAGGAGGTGCATTTACCAGTTTAATTAAAATACGTAGTCAAATTACCATACTAGATGAAACTAAATAATGAAATCCTCTCTTTTCTTTCTTTAATCTTAGTAATTATATTAATTGGTTAATTTGTAATAATTACTTTGTATGGTTCTTTGGTTGTGTTGAGTGTTTAAATTGTAACTCATACAAATAACTGTAATTATCTGGCGATTGAAATGAGTGGTGTGTTTTTTGCCAGTTCTTCTCACAGCTCTACCTCGTTAGCGAACTAGCTGTAGGTCAATTGGCTGACTTCATGTAATGTTGACTTTTCATAAGCATCATACTTTATGATCAAACTGAAATAAACACTTTGAGTTTGAGTTTGAAACATGTCAGAAACAGATAATGTCTATGCCACATCGGTGTCAAGCGGTAATTACTAACAAAGGTCTTGCTATTGGGTACTGATTTTACACATAATAAAATGGAGCTGATAAAGATATTATAATACTGCAGATTATAAGTTTTGTTTAATTCTATTTTTGATTACACCTTACTGTCCTTTATTAAATGTCCAGCTACAGAATTATACCTTAAAATTTAATACATGATACAAATACCTTTGATATGAAATACTTTTTTCTATTTATTTAATCTTTTATTTACCGCCATTTATAGCATAATAATCAGACCACATTATGCAAATAATATAATAGGTGCTGAGAAATCAATAGGGTTTTATATCTTTAAGTACATAACTGGTTATTGCTTTTCACTATCTTGAATGTCCTTAATTAGATGACCACGACTGTATGCATGTAGAATTACTAATATTAGAGAACAAAACTGTACTTGGAATACCTTTTAACAGAAAATATAGTAATATTAATATAGTCCCAAATCCTACTTTGATTACTTTGATTGCAAAGACATTTAATAACTTTTACTAGGTAGGTACTCTATTGTTTGATTGCAATATGCAACAGCTGCTACACACACAATATCAAATCGAATGATTGTTTCCTAGTTTACCTGCTATGAATGTATGATAAAAATGAAGTAGGTACGAACAGATATTTATCAAAATCTTAGTACTTAGATTATACACAGCACTTTCTGTGTATCCCTAGTAACATTTAGGTTAGTTAGAAATAGATTAAAAATGTAATTGTTATTCAATGTTAAACAGGTGCATCATAAATTAGTAAAAACGTCTTTCTACCCAGATGACAAAATCTAACACTGAAAAAATAGAAGCAAAATTAATAAAGATCAGTGACAAAAACCTTAAGAAACTTGATAACCTGGTTACTGATATTGATGTTTGTATCGTCTTCTTGAACAAAATCAAGTCTTTTTAGATAATACATGCACTTCGGTAATTCTATTTCAGTGTCATGAACAACTATGTTCTTCATGCGGTACATCATTTTACCAAGATATTAGAAGTATTTTACCCTATCCTTAGCCTTACCAAAACCCGAAAAGCTTCTTTGAATTTTATTAAATAAAATATAAATATTGAAATCAGAATCACAATACAGCTAAAAGTACACTCACACTCACAGGCTAAGTAACTATAAGGCACTATAAGGTACAGTACAGGGTACAAGAGAACACACAGATTATGTAGAGAACAAGTTTTTTTTTTTTATTTAGTGTGGCACTAGTTGGACTTTGTGCCAATTTCAAGTGAAAAGGTAGGGAAATTATAAAATAAATAATTACGGGAAGCTATAGAAATTTTGTACGGTTCAGGAAAGGAAGAAGAATAAATTGTAATATATTATTAAATAAATATAAACATAATTATTATATCTAAATTTTTATATAATTTTTTAAAAAGAAAAAAGAAATTATGTCGTAATATTCTATTGGATTCAATAGAAGGCAATATACACAAGTAGGAAGGGGAACGTTAAAAGAAACAAGAGAATGGAGGAAGGCAGAGCGATCATGACGGGAACAGGTGTAACAACAGGGAAAACATGTGATTCAACGTGCCCACATCAGCCCCACAATCACACATATCATATCATTATCCACTATGTGTAGTCTGGCCAGGTGGAAAGGAGTACAAACATGCCCCAAACGCATACGTATATAAAATGTAAGGAAAGAAATACTCGACAATGGGGTATTATTTCTAACCAAGATGGCAACACCCCCATAGCCGTCATGTCTGTCATTTTCGTAAACAAATCAAACAATAAACATATCCTGGAATTCTAAATAATTGGTTAGGTTTTAGCCAGGTTTCAGTTAATTATACTACTACACACGTCTGACCACTAGACGCGTGCGTCCCGCTTTGCGGACGCTGCAGTCCCGCGTTGCGGTCGCGCAGGTGCGCAAGGCGCCATAGATATTATATGGCAGCGACCGCCGCGCGGCAGACGCTCCCGCTTCGCAGTCGCTTTGGTCGCGCAGGTTTGGCCGAAGCTTAAAGAACAAGATAGACTATCGATAGTGCGGTAAAAGTGAGAATATCGATAGGACTATCGACAGTGTCATATCAGATGAAAACCTGGTGGGACCGGAACCCCGGCTGCCTATAGCGCACAAAATCACCAAAGGAGTAATCAGCCATAGTATTAAAACAGAAACCAACCGCAGATGGAGATCTTCGACTGGAATAGGATAGTCGAAAATCTTCATCAAAGGTATGGACAGGAAAAAAACGAGTCACATCATGAAACTCCCAAGGGGAAATATGAGGCTCGCCATAGAGGTTACAACAGGACACTAAAAAAAAAAAAAAAAAGTAAAAACCGATCCCAAATGCCCGGAGTGCATGGAAAACGAAGAAACAAGTTTCCACCTGCTGGCAGAATGACCCATGTACTCACTGATCAGATGGGAACTCCTGGGATCAGACAGACTGGACGAGGAAGACATAAGAAATCTGAAGGTGGAACAGATGATCAGATTTATCAAGGATACAAAAAGGTTTGATGGGGTGCCGTGAAAAAGTTGGATCAACCACACTCTCCCCAAGAGGAGAACTGGGGACGAAGTGGCCCAGTGGCCGACGAAGTGGCAAGCACTGCGGGTGGATCGTTCGTCCGGCTGCCGGCGTCCTCGCTGGAAATAATAATAATAATAATCTACATTATCGTATATGGTAGAACTGTTGATGATTTGAAATAGTATCATAGTATTGATAGTATTAAATTATTATTATTATTATTGAAGCTTGATAGTTCCTATAGTATCCGCTATCGATACTATAACAAAAGAGAACTGTTCACTTTACTATAAGTACCATCAAAGCGAATACGATACTATTACAAAATACACAACTATCAGTCAGTTCATATATTGCTATTAAACCTTAATAAATACTAACGATAGTACAAAACTATCGATAGTCCGAAACTATTGATTGTATCGATACTATCGATAGTATCCTATAACCTTAAGAACTGGGATGTCACACGTAAAAAGATTTTTTTTCAAATCCGACTGGTAGTTCCAGAGATTAGCGCGTTTAAACAAACAAACTCTTTCACTTTATTTAATGGATGTACTCTGTAAAAGGTCACGTTGAAAAAGTCACCGTGATCCTGTAAGTGTGATCCTCAGGTGTGATCTGTCACGAACTTGTACCACAGGCTTGTACCACACTTGTACTTGTATTGATTAGTATGTATTAAATTATTTTTTTGTATTACATTATTAAATCTTTGGGCACAGCAGTGTCATCGCCAAGTTGAGCAAAAAAAAAGCGGCACGGCCGTATCATAGTTTTCTCGAAGCAGTTTCGATCATTTTCGATCCCCTATATCTTCGTTGTGGATAAAAGTCAAATTCTGAATTTTCAGTACCCAAGCAGAGATTGTATAAACACTGTCCATTTCAAATTTTATTCAATTTGAACCAGTAGTTTAAGAATTATTATAACATAACTAGCCAAAATTCGTAATTTTGTCACTCACTGACTGAATGAGCGATCATCAAAACTCTAAGACACTTATAACTAGCAAACACAGAAGCTTCAAATTTAGATTACAATTAGTATTTAGAGTTAAATCAAGCAAAAACTAAATATTTTGCATTTTCGGTCCAATTTTCTAGATAGTAGTAATTATAACTGCATTAAAACACAATGTATCTCAGAAGTAATACATATTATCTATACATTTATTAAAATTTGAGTGTCTGTTTGTAATATTGAAATAACCGTTTTTTACTACATGTGTATGTTTATATATAGGGTACATACACCAAAATATCATTTTTTACAATTTTTGTCTGTCTGTCTGTTTGTTCCGGCTAATCTCTGAAATGGCTGGACCAATTTTGTCGGGACTGATAAATATGTAGTTTTTTCGGTATGATATATCGACATTAGCGCATAGTCGATATCGATAAATGTCGATATTTTTAGGTGTCGATATACCGATATTTGTCGGTTTTTCGATATAACGTTGCATCCCTAACAGTGTGACCATATGTGGCAGGATCCTGCCTTTTCGGCAGGCTTAGCCCTTTATATATTTTACTCTCTGGCATATGTTTGACGTGTTAGAAATCTGGCACTATTTGGCAGTTTAAAGAATTTAAGCTGGCAGTCTTGGCAGCACAGCTTATTAAAAGGAGTTTGGAGTAATATCGACAAAAGGAATAGCATTATGGAGAAATTTTAAATGACAATGGCAACATTAGCAACAATAAGAGTAAGCTTAACCTTTAGTTCGGGGATGTCCCATAACATCTCTATTGTGAACCTTAAAGTGCTGAACAAAATATTTATAATAATTGTATTTTTAGTAAAGTTTTCAGTTGTTTTTCTAATTATTCGGACTAGAAAGCTGTCGGAGACGCCAAATTTTCATTCTGATTTTGTGCGGTGTGAATGTTTCAATTCCTGATTTATCATGAAACGATAAAAGAAAGAAAAGAACATGCAACTACTACCTACTAAGCATATGAAGAACAGAAACGGATATAGTAGGCAGTCATCGATGACTATACTTTTTTTTTAACATTTTAAAGGAAAATTGTAGGAAGTATTAGTAAGTAGGTATTTTTTTTTTATAATTTTAGTTGCAACAATTATTAAATCGTCTTCACTAGAAGATTACTAAGAAGGCTAAAATTGTTGGCAGGATTTGTCAGTTTTTATGCCTAGGCTGGGCAGGATCTCTAATTTAAAGTTAATCACACTGATCCCTAATGGCTGTTTATGGCATGGTAGATATTTCACTTTTTTTTAAGACATTGGAGTTGGATTGGAAGAGAGTTTGTACATATTTTACATAGAAAAACACCCAGACCAGGGCAAATAGCCATGTTTATGCTTACAAATGATTGCACTGAGCGGGAATCGAAACCGAGACCTCTGCGTCGCAATCCGGACACAGTACCATGGAACTAAAGGTTGTAATCGCATTTCGCGTCATTGTAGTCATTTTATTACGTTTTCGGGACTTTCTTTTTAGTAGGATGAACTGAAATCCAATACCATCTTTTTATTTTTAAGCTAGTTTTTAAGTCATAATGTGTAACTGTTAGTTAGTCCCAAATAAATAATTATGTGGCTTGTCTGCCACTAAAAAAAACAAAAAAATAATTTGGGTATCCCGTCTCTAAACTCAAATCACAGATCACAGACTAAGAAGAGAGTAGAGAAATTGTTTAATGAATAAAATTTTACATCTAGCAATTTTATTGTATGATACGGAAGACGTAGATATTACTCTGTTTGTCAAAAATCGATGTAGACCAAAGACTATTCAAGTGCCATTTTGAGTATATCCGGCAGAATTATTTTTATTGATTATAGCCTTTAATTTTAAATGAGTCTGAAATATAGAAGTTTAAATAATATTTTAACATTTTCCTGTTTTTTTTTAGACGTGTAACAAAGTATATGTATCACTATTTTTTTAAAGGGTTGAAATTGATGTATTTATTGAATCATTTTTAAAGAAAGAAAATGGCTGCCGATGTGTTCTGTAAGGCTACTACCACTCCTTCCAGTGAACATTTTCGCTAAAATTTGTACTGATTCAGCCCTAACTTGGTACAAATTATTTCATGAATTATTGCAAGTGAATTAATTTTCATCAAGATTGAAGTTAATTTGTCATTTAGTAAATTCAATACCTACTAGTTATGAAAACGACATGGCGGACTGTTAATCAACCAATAGGAAGCCAGCGTCAAGCGTTTCAGAATTGCATGTACTCGCATTTCGCGTCATTAAGTTTTCGGGGCCTTCTTTCTCTTAGAAAATTCAGTAGGTAAATCTTTTCATACCAGTGAGTTAATTGACTTTTTAGTTTATTGATAAGAAGACAGTGCGAATATCGTGTATTAAAACGTTATGAGACGATTGTTTAGTGTGAAGCATCTCAAACGGCTGGGATCATGACTGCGTTGGATTTAGGATGAGCTGAAATGCAATACCATCTTTTTGTTTTTGTAAACAAGACTATGTTTTTACGATACACGTGCGAGACTATACACAATTGACAGTTGTTTGCAATGATGTCGGGAAGGGGGGCAAAGAAACGCGGGAGGCCTCCGAAATCGGGGAGTTTTGAGAAAAGCAGAAAATTTCAATACCATTTAATGAAAAAGCCTAAATATTTACTAAATCAACAAAATGCAGGATCTGCTTCCTTGGTTAGCACACCATCAGCGTCCAGAGCGTCGTCTCCACAGGGAAGTGATGTTAGTAGACTAAGTACACGGAAACAAAGAGGTGGGAAAACACATAGAAATAAAAAAGGCGGAATTACAGGTGCGTATTCACGAAGAGGATATAACCCTCACGCTGCGGACTATCACGAGTCTGAATATCACTACGGTTCCGATTTTGGCGATGAATACAGTGACAAATCTGAGCCAGAAGAAGATCGCGGCAGCGAAACTTCTGAAGGCAGCGTAGGCGAAGGTGCCGCGAGTGATAGTGACTTTTCTGTTAGTAGTTTCAGCACTACAAGTGGTACTCCTCGAAAAGTCAACAATAATTTAATTCGACCACCAAGCCCAGACCCCTTGTGGTTACAAAAAGAAAGACAAATACCACCTTTAAATTTACCTCCTTCATCTGATGACTTAGTGATTCCACAAAATTTAGTTTTACAAGTTGTTGGTGTTTATGAGGTATTGAGGCACTTCAGACACTTGGTAAGACTCTCACCATTTCGTATAGAAGATCTGTGTGCAGCTATGAGCAGTGAAGAGCAGAGTAATCTACTAATAGAAGTGCATATGATGCTACTCAAAGCTCTATTAAGAGAAGAAGATGCTCAACAGACACACTTTGGTCCATTGGACCACAAAGACAGTGTAAATATTACTTTGTTTTTATTGGATGTTATGACATGGCCTGAAGTTCTTAGAATATATATAGAAAGTGACAAGGCATTTGATCAGAATGTTGTCAAAATATTAAATTCCTGTGAATATCCTTTTACAACAGTGGATGATCGACTGGCAGTTCTTCAGTTTTTATGCAATCAATTTTTAATAACAAATCCAGTTCGTGAAGATCTATTAAGTGAAGGTGAGTGGACTTTATCATCTTCTATTTATTTTACAAAATACTATTAAAACTTACATTATATCAAGAAAGAAAGAAAGAAAGAAAAATAATTTATTAGAGTACAATTTAACAATAATTATTACAGATTTAACAATAAAAATCAATTTATAGAGTTTAAAAAAAAATTGTTTTGGAAATTTATATTTTACTAGCTTTTCATTGTGTGATCTTACACTATGTGAAGTTATATTTTTGGTTACTGTTCTGCTCCTGTTGTTTGTAGTGTGATATTATATTGGAACCTCAATATAACAAATCGGAAAATAGCAAGTAAATTCCCATTATATCAAATAATTTGATAAACTAAAGTTTGATAATGAGGTTAGCTTGGTGTAAAATTTGAGTATAGGTAAAAAATAGTTTAGAATTTTTGTTCACATGATTAATGATGTTTTGCACACACCTTTTATGTTTCTGAGCCATTGCAACATTAATCTTTAACAATAGTGACAAGCAGCAGTGTCCACATAACTTTTCAGTTAAATAACAAGGATTGTTTTAAGAAAAAACGTATGAATCAAATAGTACCTATGGGTTTAAGGGTCATATATTGGTGGAAACATTATTTATAGGTTTTGGGTTGACAAAATTTGTTAATTAGAGGTATTTAGGTACACTGTTTTGATAGTTGAAATTTCATTAAAAAGAGGTTTTTAGCAATAAAATTTTTGCAATGTAAAGGTACATTTTATGTTGACTCTTACAGACAATTCGAGGGGATTACAAAAAATTTGGTAAATCGAGGAAGTTATTATATTGAGGTGGGTTATATTAAGCCTTCTGTATCCGTAGGTTGCACTTTAAAATATAGCCTGCAACGTTTCTCAAGAATTGGGCCATCAAACACAATGACAAATTATTCCAATCCAACTAGTAGTTCTGGAACTATCAGCTGGTATTGAATTTTTTTTTGTCCTATGAGAACATTGCCACTAAAACAAAATGTCTCCGCGATGTCTCTAGAACATTTTCTATTGCTGATCACACAATGTGGTGTTTACCTCTACTATTTATTCCAAATTATTGGAGCTGGCTCTCTTATACACGGTATCCAGAGGAAACACGAGCAACCAGGTAGGCAGTGTACTGTTGTTGTCAGGTTGCCTTCCTCCTTGAGGAAGGACTTTAACTGTGGAGTTGGGGCCTGCACCACGAACGATGTAAAATTGGTTTTGTGGCGCGCCTCTAACTTCTCCACCCTCAAGGTCAGGTTTGTCTTCACCTTGATGTACTCCATGATCTCCTCGGCCTTCGTAGAGTGGTGTAGGCAGGACACATACAGCTGCGTCGTTGGTGTTGCAGCAAGTAGCAGCATGCTGGGCCCTGTCAGATCTGTACCACACAGGTTGTGACGAGTAGGCTTCCTTTTCTTCTTTTCCACCTTGATGAAACCTTCCCCGTCACACCTCGTGTTTTTCGCACCTATAGTCGTGCTAGGTACAGAGCGACTCTGCCTACCCCCTTTTACAATAACTACTTGTCGTGATGGTTGTGACACAGTAGTATTGTTTGCAGCGACAATTGCAGAGTAGGCACGTTTGGGGGTCGACGTACCTACTACACGCGTCGTAGCCTCGGTAGGTACGGCGCGGGCGGCGGAGCACGATGCAACACATGCATTCTTGGCGGCCGGTAACGTAGGTGAACTCGTCGACTCAAAACTGCCGATGGATGCGTTCTGTGCCCCGCGTCGTGTGCTTACGTTCGTACGTGTGATATGTTGGAATATATATATATATATTTATACGAAATTGCGCGTGCTGACAAGTATACCAATCTTAATGGCCATTATTTGATTCACCTCGAAGCTACTAGAAGCAGCGTATGCGTCGCGCACGAGGAATGGAAGTAACACAGTCTTATTACTTTCGCTGAGCCTGTGAAGCCCTCACGTCGGTAGTTACAGGTTAAAATAAATTTTTACTTGTTACTTGTTGGTGGACTCCTTGTCCGCATTTAGACCGACATCCTGTTCGGCTGAATTATTCCATCTAACCCAGCTCCACAGAAGCGCAGAAGTTTCCTGGGATCTTCGCAGGCTTCGCAGAGAGAACTCGGGTTGCCGAGGATTTCTGTTATTATTTTGCGTGCTTTGTTCTGCAATCTTTGACCTTCACATTAGTTTTTTTTGCCAATTCCCATAACTCAATGTATGTGTCTGGTCAAACCACCTTGAGATTCTAGTTTTATAGATAAGTACCTTATTTTCGATGGTGACGTGTTGAGATTTTCTGCCTTTCAGCCAGTTTAGTTTCGAAGCCGTATATTTAACTCGTCTCGTTTTTTTTTGTAATATGCGTTTTCCTTGTGTGCTTTCTGTCAAGATGCATGCCTAGACATTTTGCTGAATTCTGGTGGGGTACAAAGTCGTGCGGGCTTTAATGCGCTACTTTTCCATCTTTTTATTTACTTTTTAAGGTGACGCTACGCTGGTGTATTCATGGTTGCAGAGTGTAGCAGTATCATCAGCGAATGTGGCAAATAAGGTGTATAATATGTTATAATGTTGTGGGTATATTTGCAGTGTACATAAGATAGAAAGTAGAGGCGTAGAGCCCTGTATGGAACCTTGCGGTACCCCAGCTTTTATTTCTTGAAAGGCAAAGTCTGTGTCATTGATTTTGACTCTCACAATATTTTGTCTTCGAAGTAAGATTTTAAGAGTGTGTAGAAGTTATGTGGAGGTTGTTTCTTCATCTTGAAAGGCCTAAGTGCCAAATCTTATCAAATGCCTGTTGTATGTCGAGAAAGACAGCAGAGCAGCATAGTAGTAGTAGTAGCATTTTATCGACATCACGGTGAACTTGTTCTACTTATAGTAGAATGACCAATTCTTAAACCAAACTGATGTGAAGGAATGATAGTTATCCTTTTCTTCAAGTGTTAGCCTTTGTAAGATGAAACAACACTTTCACAAACAATTTTGATAGGGTTGGTAATAATTTAATAGGTCTGTAAGGAGACAAAAGATGTGGAGATTTGCCAGGCTTTGGAATCATTATTATTTATGATATTTTCCATATCATTAGGATATGGCCAATCCTAATAAAGGAATTAAAAAGGTGTGTTCTCTTATCTCCAATCTTTCATGGTTCAACAAAGAGCAATTCATTGAGCAACTCCCTAAGCATTCTATGTCGTAATTTTAAATTTTACTCAAAATATTAAATGTATAAAATGATTAAAGTTTTTAACATATCATATACCACATCATCATCATCATCATCATATCAGCTGAAAGTCGTCCACGGCCCATTAAAATAATACTGCTATAAGAGGTTGTGGTAGGCCCTCAGATGTAGGCTAGGCTGTTATTGTTGATGTCTATTGATAGTCAAATTTCAATTTTATTTCAGTGCCTATTCATTATGACGATCATTGTCGAGTGTGTCATCGCCTGGGAGACTTATTATGCTGTGAAACATGCCCTGCAGTATTTCATCTTGAATGTGTGGATCCACCATTAGGTGATGTACCATCTGAAGACTGGCAATGTGCATTGTGCAAACAACACAAGACAATGGGTGTAACAGATTGCCTGCCGGATGCTGAGAGACAAGGTTTAATGTGCCGACATGAACATTTAGGTTTTGATAGGCATGGAAGAAAGTATTGGTTTATTGCAAGACGAGTTTTTGTGTGAGTATTATTTAAAAAAAAGTTTTAATGTATATTATTGCTGTACCTGGACCTGGACTTTGTAATAAAGAATTATTCCCAATTGTCCCTTCTAGCCCTGTCCTCCGAAGTGACAGCTGGGAATTGTCTTCCCAGTTGTCACCAGGGTGACAATTTGTGCCGACTGTTCCCTTTGAAAACTGACTAGAGGGGACAAATGGCAAGTCTGTTTCTCAGTTGTCACCGGGGGGCGGTGACATTTGCTACTATTCCTTCCTTCCCGGAAAAAAAATGTAAATACCATAGATTTCAGCTTTTTATTTCTTATGCTACATAGAATCAAATAAAAAAATTAACAATGTCAACACGCTTACAACATTAGAAAATCTTAACTATTAAGTAAGTAAATAAAGGGGGTGACATTTGCTACGATTCAGCCGCAGGCAGGTAGCATGACACAAAATCGAACGACTCGAATCGATCTCATTCCTCCATCTCTCTCTAAGCACTCTTGAAATAAGCAAGTACTAATGAGATCGACGGACGTTCTATTTTGTGTCATGACATCTGCGGCGCAAGGCACAAAATCAATGAGCAAGATTTCAAATATGCATGCGGCTAATAAGCACGCGTAACTTTACCCTTGGTGATTATCTGTTATTTTACTATTAGTATTAATTAAAGTTAATAATCTGTGATTGTATTATTAATTATTTGATTCTATTTAACTTTTTTGACATTTTCATTTACTTACTACATTAAGATTTTTCTAATGTTGTAAGCGTGTTGACATTGTGTTAGTTTTTTTATTTTATTCTATGTAGCATAAGAAATAAAAAAGCTGAAATCTATGGTAATTACATTTTTTTCTGGGAAGGAAGGAATCATAGCAAATGTCACCTCCCCCTGGTGACAACTGAGAAACAGACTTCCCATTTGCCTCTTCTAGTCAGTTTTCAAAGAGAACAGTTATTTATTTATTTATTTATTTATTTCTGACTCTTACATCTAACATTACAGGTAAAAACCTAATGCGTTAGTGAGGCATTTTGATAAAAACACTTAAAACAATATAAACAAAACTATTAAAATTTACAGAAAACAAAACAATCACTTAACCCTATCGACACTTATAGCTACCCAAAGAAAATTAACATTAATAACATTATTTAGGTATTACATGACACTTGCAGATTCACTTATACTAACAAACTAATACTACTCCATCCTATAGCATAATATATACAACAGTACCTTTGCGAGTTCACTGAACTAACACGTAAATATATCTAAACTATTCTGAATTTCGTTAATCGTACGAATTGCTCGCGTCAGAGGCGTTTTGGCCATTAGGTTGGTCCTAGCAGCTGGTACGGCCAGCAGTGGCGGGCGCCGGCCACTGCTGGCTAGCTCAGTTGGCACAAATTGTCACCCCGGTGACAACTGGGAAGACAATTCCCAGCTGTCACCCCGGAGGACAGGGCTAGAGGGGACTATTGAGAATAATTTGTAATAAAAGTGCTGTGCTTGGATGTGTATCAGTTAAAAGTTGTATTGATGAGAAATTTGTCTATTTATATTTTATCAATCAATACTTATGGTTAAATTTTATTTAAAAATAGCTATGGGTTTCTTATTTTTTTATATACATGATTTTATTTCAAAGCGATTCTCTAATCTCAGTATTTAAGTAAGAGGAAATCATGAATGGAATTGGCAGCAAGAACTACATTGTGTAAATAAATTGATCATTCCAGTACAATTTTATAATTTAATTCAAGCCCAAATTACTTGTCTTCTAATATCTGGTTTTGTTTTTAGAGAATCTGAACATGGTGATGTGTGGTACTATACATCACCTCAACAATTTGAAGAACTTTTAAATATTTTAGACTCTGATGAAATGGAAGCTCCATTAGTTCGTGAACTTTTGGAGATGAAACAGGAAATATTAAGACAAATGGATATTACAGAGCGCTTAACAAATCAAGTCAAGGGTAACAGAAAATCTTACCTAGAAATTGAGAATGCTAAAATAATTAAACAACGAAAATTAAAACAGGAACAAAAAATTCAAGGTCATAATGTTGGCCTCAAAATAGAAGATGACAAAATTGATAATTTATCGTCCCTAGTTAGTGATCCAGATGTCATAAACGAAGTGACAGTAGTCAGTGAAGATACAAATCAGGAAGATAATGATGACAACCAACATGACACTGAAGATGTCGAGAACAAAAAACTCGTCAATAATTCGAAAAATAAAACACCATTTAAAAAGCATGAAGAAGGTATTTGTTTATCTCATATTAATTAGTAATATTGGATTCAGTGCCTGTCGAAAGATGAATAACTAAAATTTTTTTTTTGTTTAGTGGTAGTTTTATGCCACATGAATATAACCATCGAAGAATTATTGCATTTGTTTCACAGCAGATTAATTATAATTTTTTATTGCAGTGACGGAAAGATTGACAAGATTTAAATCCAATCAAATATCCAATGGGACATATTTATTTAAATTAGGCAATGAAAATAGTTTTAAAAACTATGTAAACCAATACTCTACAAATGCATTAGCACTAAATAAACCTCAAAGGAATGAAGAAAGAGATAAGAAGCGATACATGTCCCATAAGTTTTCATTATCATCAGCACAGGACTTCAAGTGGGTCGGACTACTCAATGGTAATACTATGATAACACTTGCAAAAATTTTAAGTATTCTCTTATATGGTTTATGGTTTAAGATATTTTTTTCACTCAAAAAGACTATATTCACTTCTATGAGGAAAAACATAATAAATATAAGTTAAGGGACGGTTACACCGAAAGAAAAACAAAACAAAATGACAAACAGTTATGATTTGTTTATATGGTGCTTCAACAACATTAAAAGTTAGAAGGGATTTCGATTCCTTTATTACTTGAGGTAATTGATAATAGAGTTGAGCTCCTTCACAAACGATGGTCCTTTTACCGTAGTTTGTTCTCGGTGCTCTTAAAATTATATTATATTAGCCTGTCTAGTCATGCGCTTTTGTACTTGTATCTTTTTTGCAAATCTTATTTGTGTACATATGTATGTTTTTTTTTATTATTTTACGTATAAGTATGCATGTATTATACACTGATGGACTCATAAACGGCATCAAAGTAATAAACTTTGAAATAAATATTTTAACCAAGTATGCAAACTTTCTATACAGATTAAAATTGAAACCTCTAGATTGGTTCGTGAACTTTAAAACAGCGTAGGGTCATATCCTTAAGTTTAAGTTTGTGTACTGGAAAGGACCTTAAGACTTTTTTGAAGAAAAAACAGAAATTTAAGGAAAATTGGTTTAATAAAAAAATGGTTTTAACAATAGACACAAACTTTATGCAAGGGTTTATTTATGTTTTAATAAGGTGTATTACTCCACGTGCCCTTATTACGGATTCTAATCGGTTCCGCATAGATTTTATTAGGGTTATTAAAAGATCTTGCGGAATATTGTCCCATTCTTCTGAAAGTGATCTTCTTAGTGCTGCCACTGTCGTGGGCACAGGATTTCTCGCATATACAGCTCTTTTTAAATTGTCCCAAACATGCTCAATGGGATTAAGATCCGGGCTGCGTGCTGGCCAATTCATTGTACGTATCCCAACCACTTCGCAATATTGTCGAACTTGTGCAGCAGCGTGCGGCCGGGCATTATCCTGCATTAAAGTAAAATTTTCGCCTATGAATCCCATGTAAGGCACCACGTGATCTTCTAAGATCTCTGTTATGTAGCGATGTGCAGTCAAACCCCCTCTATTACCGCTTTGACGAACCATGTCTATGAACACAAGTTCTGTTCGCCCGTTCATCGATATGCCACCCCAGACCATACACGAAACGCCTCCAAAAGGAACACGCTCCTCAATGCAACTTTGAGCATATCGCTCCCCACGTCGACGATAGACTCTCCTGCGACCATCTGCACCATATAAACATGTCCTACACTCGTCCGTGAACAATACGGAGGCCCATTGCTCTTCTGTCCAATTTAGGTGATCACGCGCAAATCTTAAGCGAGCTTGTCTGTGAGCTACAGACAACTTTGGACCATTTGCTGGTCTAAAAGGGGTGATATCCGCTTCCTTTAACCTTCTTCTTATAGTTCGTGCACTCACATTTACTCCACGCACTACATTAAGCTCTGTTTTGATGTTAACTGACGTGAGGAAACGATTTCTCAGGAAAGTTGTAACAATAAATCGTTCATCACGACCGGTGGTTGCTCGAGTCCTGCCTGTACCACGTCTCCTTCTGTAAGAACCTGTCTCCACAAACCTTCTGTATATTCTAGAAACCGTAGACTGGTTTAAATTTAAATTTCTACCAATCGTTCGTTGATCCAATCCCCCGTACCAGTGCTACAATTTGAGCCAATTGTTCGGACGAAGTATCCATATTATGGTTCAAAAACTCTCGATGAATAATTCAATTGACAAAAGAATAAAAAATCAATGCGAATCAATTTAAAACTTTGCTTTAAATAACACGCAAATCTGATACTTCTAGTAAATTTTCTTTTCCCGGCTATATTCATTTGTTTTACTGCAGTTCTATTTTTAAATTTTGCTTTTTTTTAAGATTAAGAGCCAGTCTCTCCATATTTATATAATTTAATCTAAAAAGTTAGCATACTTATTAAAAAAAAATCATTTCAAAGTAATCCTGAACTTTGATGCAGTTTATGAGTCCGTCAGTTTATTTATAGATTTGACCAATATTCATTAATTTAGTTTCTTTATAAACTCTGTGTAGATGTCCGAAAATTGTAGAGAAATAAAACTTTAATTATCTTATTCTGAGATGTTTGCAACTTTTTAAGGTTAGTTAGTGAATGTGATGAATGAAGTAAAAACAGAAAAAATATTCCTTCTGAGTTACACTGTGTCAAAACGACACTTTGTTCAGTCACCCTGTTACACATTGGTATTATTTGGTGTGACCTAATAGGAACAAAAAGTAGCAATATGTCACAGTGTTACTCGACAGGAATTTTATTCCTAATGAGTCACACTGCTGCATATCTGGGTGTGACTAAACGGTAATAAACCCTCAAGTTTTTATGCTCATCAAATCAGTAAACTTATGTATTTTATGTACTTATTTGAGTTAGTAAATCATAAACCTACTAATTTAAGCGATATTTTTGGTAAGTGAACGTTTAGAATTTTTTGCCTACCCTGTCTAAAAACTCTCTACACGCCACTGGGCACGGAGTACTTCAGCCGCGGCACGTCGTTTATTTAGCGAAGGCATAAATATAACAATTAGCGCACCGCTCAGGTCGCGCACCATTCGCCAAAGACACGACGACGTGCCGCGGTATAATTGTATCAAAATAAAAGAATATGAATTCTAAGCGCCATGAAATAAGTATGAATATAACTTCATTTAAAATATTTTTGCCGTGCCATGCCGTCAGTCGGCGCCGGCCCCTAGTGTTCAAAAAAGGGTTTTGGGTTACAGATTCAGGTAGAAAACCGTAATCAATAGATTTTGTAGTTCGAGCGACGTTAATTAGAGTGAGACATAAGAAAGAAGAAAAAATAAACATATTTTTTTATTCTTTCTGGGAAGGTGGCAGTTTCAATGAAAGTCATATGGAAATGAAAATTGACTGCCTCTGGTTCGGTGGTACTGTGTACGGACTGCTACGCAGAGGTCGCGCGTTCGATTACCGCTGACTAAACATTTGTGTGTATGAACATGAATATTTGCATTGTTGTGGGTGTTTCTATTTATAATGTGTATATAGGTATTTACAAAAAAAGAATTTAACTATGTATATCAGCATTCTAGAACTCATAATAAGCTATAATATATGCCTACTTTGGGTCTAGGTGGCTTTGTGTGTAGTTGTTGAGATATATAAAATATTTATTGTTTACTTTATGTACTTAACCCTAGAACCATATCCAGGGTGCTCAGGCACCCTGTCAGTTATTTAAAGCAGTGGCGTGCAAAGATATTTTCGATTGGGTAGGCATAACATAATTTGCCGAAATGTGTTGATTAATGATTGTGATAATTTTGAGTGACCACCATCACGGAAAACAAGGGACTTCGTAGGTACCGAATTCCTAATTTAAAAAAAGGTGAAAATAGATAGGCAAATATTATGTTTAATAGCTAAAGTACTTACTTAATATTAAATTTCAGTTTGATTTTTCTGTAAGCTATCATTAACATCACAAATCACTTGGTATTGCATCTTATAACAAAAATAAATTGACCACTGAATCACATCAACCATAATACTACCACAATAACATCACAAGAAAAAATTACATTACCTACTAAGTAATACAAGTCGTAATAATTTCATTTATTTGCCTGCACTCAAACAAAACAAAAGAAATAATAATGGCGACTAGCTCTTTTTTTTACGCGACTAAAATATAAATATACGGTAGTAGATCTACGCTAGTTTCAGCATGAATGGGCCGGATCGTCCGGGTACTACCCTTAGAAGATAGACATAAGAGTAGCAGTATCCGTACTACTGCGTTTCGTTCGGTGAGTGAGAGCGAACTCATTCCCTTTACCTAACCCCATTCCCAGCCGCCACAGTGGAGGCCACCATGCCAGCAATTTAAGACGATGGCTTTTGGTATGGTGGCCATCACTTCTGGATTCCACTGACTGCTTACCATCATGCGGGGTAGAGTCACTTTGATAGGTTAATAAAATAAAAAAATAAATTACGCAACTAAATTAGATCGTTTACCAAAACTCTTAAAAATGTCATCCATCGATGCATATTTAATTTAGATATTAATCAATCTACAAATTAACCAATAAGAAGTCTAGAAAGACGTCGTCATTGGTTAATTCAATTTCATTCAAAATTGACGCTTTCTATTGGCGTGTTGTTCAAGTTTCATTCAAATGTCAAAAAAGCAGTGCTTTATTTCATGCATGTGTGCGTAACCGAAAAGAAAATCTACCGCGTGCGTCTGTGTGCGTGCGTGTACATAAGAGCATTAGAAGCTTGCATGTGTTTTTGTAGGCATTTCGGTTTTCTGATTATTCCGCGCATGCGCGTGGCGCTAGGGTATTGTAGATAGATGCAATTTAATATTGTGCTGATTAAATTGAAAGAGAAAATCATTACGCGTGAAAATATACATATTGCTGGGTATTAAATATTGGTTATCTTCTATCTTTTTTAATATAAATTATTAGGCATATTGCTAGTTAGGTAAAAATATGAGCAATTTATTAGGGTAGGCAGTGTCTTTATGCCTCTAGGGAGTGCACGCCACTGATTTAAAGTGATGTAATTTTTTATGGAAAAAATTTGCCAGAAACTATGCTAAATAATCATTTGTGTCTTGATATGAGAACTCGTAGAATTTTCAAGTGTATAATTTTATTATCTCTTCGACTCTTTGATGTCTCTTCGACTCGACTCTTTGACCATCTGAGTCAGGCGGCAGACTTAGCGCAGGAGCGGTTTCCGAACGCGGAACTGGTGTTTCTGGGAGACTTTATCGCCCACCACGAGACCTGGTTGGGTTCTCTCAGAACAGACCATGCGGGACGAACCGCCCATGCTTTCGCTCTCACGTATGACCTGACGCAACTGGTAATCCATCCCATCAGGATACCAGATATTCCAGGTCAAGCGCCCTCTTTGCTAGACCTACTGCTGACGAGTCACCCAGACCAATACAGTGTTTCGGTCCACGCCCCACTGGGTAATTCCGACCACTGTTTGGTCTGCGCCTCAGTGCCTCTTGTTGCTCCCCCACGACGTGAGGAGGTAAAGCGATGACTATGGCACTACTCGTCAGCAGACTGGGACGGTATGCGGGATTACTTTGCTTCCGTCCCATGGGCATTACGCTGCTTTAAAGACAGGGATCCGTCGCAATATGCTACTGCTGTCGCGTCCCTGGTTCAACCGTGAGTGCGCCGATACTGTTAAACAAAAGGAACCGCGCTTGGATCAGGGCCCGAGCACGGCGCGACCCTAGCTTGGATCGCCTAAAAGCAGCGTGCAACAAAGCCACTAGGTAATGTAAGAGGGCTTACATCAGAGCGGATGCCCAGCGCATTGCACGGATTGGGCAAGAACTCATTTCGCATCCTACGGGTAGCCGTAGCTACTGACGACTAGCCAAGGCCGTGCAATCCAACTCCTGCAAGCCTTCGCTGCCCCCCTTGAAATGTCCTGATGGATCGCTGGCCCACGAGCCGCAAGAGAAAGCAAACTTGCTTGTAGAACTTTTTGTGGCTAACTCCCGAATCGACGACCGTGGCTTGCACCCGCCGCCTATATCTGGCTGCGACTCCGTTATGCCTAATATCCGTATTAGGCGTCGTGATGTCCGTGCGGAACTAAGGTCGCTCGATGTTCGGAAAGCCAGCGGACCGGATGGTATTCCAGCGGTGGTTCTCAAGAAATGCGCAGCGGAGTTGTCTCCTGCATTGACGCGCCTATACCGCCTATCTTATTTCTCGGGAATTGTGCCGGAGGCTTGGAGAGAGGTGAATGTTCAACCGATTCGCAAAAAAGGGGATGGGTCCGAGCCAGGCAACTATCGACCCATAGCTGTCACCTCAGTTCTCTGCAAGGTGCTTGAGCGGATAATAAACTCCCAACTAGTCCGCTACCTAGAGGGTCACTCGTTAATTAGTGACCGATAATATGGCTTCAGGTCAAAACGGTCTACCGGGTGACCTTCTAGCGTATATCACGCACCAATGGGGTGAAGCTATGGACAGGCATGGAGAGTCCTTGGCCATCAGCCTTGACATAACCAAAGCCTTCGATAGAGTCAGCACCGTTCGCTTCTGTCCAAGCTTCCAGCATATGGTCTGCCACCCCAGCTGTGCAACTGGATTGCCGCATTCCTGCGTGAGCGCCGCATTAGAGTCCTTTGTGACGGATCGGCCTCTAATTATTTGCAGGTCAACGCTGGGGTGCCTCAGGGGTCCGTCCTGTCGCCCACCCTGTATCTTCTGCATGTCAATGACATGTTGTTCCTTGGCAACATTCATTGCTATGCAGATGATAGTACAGTGCATGGGCGATATCTCGGACATCCTGCGGCTAAACAGACTGAAATCGAGGCAAAACGCCTAGAACTTGTCGCTGAGCTCGACCAAGTATTATACCGCATTTCTAAATGGGGTTGTGAGAATTTGGTCGAGTTCAATGCCAAGAAAACACAGGTGTGCGCGTTCTCTGCAAAAGAATCTCCGTTCCTTCCCCTTCCCTCTTTTCAGAACACAGCGTTACCACTACAGGATAGCCTAAGTATCCTGGGTATGGACATCAGCCGAGATCTCAACTCTAAGAACTACATCGAGTGCGTCATTAAAACCGCCTCCTGTAAACTCGGTGTCCTGAACAGGGTGAGGCGGTACTTCATGCCCGAGCTGCTCTGTCTTCTTTATAAGACACAGGTTCGTTTCTGCGTGGAGTACTGCTCTCATCTTTAAGATGGCTCCGCACAGTACTTACTGGATGCACTCGATAGGTTGCAGCGGCGAGCAGTCCGTATCATCGGAAGCCCGGAGGCTACTAAGACCCTTGAGCCTTTACAGCTGCGAAGAGACATCGCCTCAATGGCCGTCTTCTATCGCCTTTACCATGGAGAGTGTTCTGAAGAGCTCTTTGAATTAATCCCACCCTCTCCCTTTTTATCCAGAACGACACGTGCGGGACTAAAGTGCCACCCTTTCACAGTAGAATCTAAAGGGTCTCGAACCACACGGTTCAGCACTTCATACTTTTGTCGCTCAATTAAAGCCTGGAACTCTTTGCCAGCGCATGTGTTCCCATCTAATTTTGATCCTGGGTATTTTAAGCGGGGCGTGAAAAAGCATCTCACTAAGCCGCCATAGTGGAGGCCAGGAGGCCACCATACCAGTAGTTTGGCTTTTGGAATGGTGTCCGCCACTTCTGGATTCCACTTACTGCTTACCATCAGGCAGAGTGGAGTCACTTTGGTAGGCTAATATAAAAAAAAAAAATCTTTTTAAAAGATTATAAACTACATAAATTACAATTTACAATTTTAACTTTTTCGTTAGCATTTTATATTACATCAATAAATATAAATATGCATGTGATTTTCTTGATATAATTATATTTTTAACGTGATTAAAATACATATATTTCCTTTTTCAGCTACTAAACCTTTGTTGGAAGCCACCTTAAGACAAACACTATTACAATTGGAATCTAACATAGTATTGCAATTTATGCATCCTAATTGGTCTCTTTTGAGAAAACCTTGGGTGCAAGCAGTACAGCTCTGTCAGGCTCCTCGAGATTTCTCTAGAGCTCTTTGTGTACTCCAGGTTAGTTTAATATGTAACTTTTAAGTACCTACAGTAAATATTTTTTTTATTTCGAGAGTCATTATGATTCTATTGTTACGACGATTACGCTAGAACGTTCGCAAGTACCTTCCTACGCGTATAATAATAGCTCGTCGGCGGTAAGTACCTACGCATCGAATCTACAGTGCCTACATGTTTCAAGGCCACGCCTATTCATTCTTTTGTTATCGCGATGTCGGCACCTTTTTAGTAATAACAGGAGGGTTCTAGAAATATATATGCGATGAATATAAAAGGGATTCAGACGTCAGAAAGGACATTTAGTTGTCAGTTAACATTTAAGTGATACGGATATTTACGAAGAGCGATCTACGAAGCGTTACAGTGCAGTACATGTGTTTATTGCTTTATTTTGGTACTGTTAGTGTATTGTGTGAGTCTTGAATAATCTCATCATCGCGTAACTGGTATTTTACATCGAACCCCCATCCTGATGCGTAACAATTGGTGACAGAAGTGAGAATGCCAGTCACACCACGCGACGAGGGAGTACGCACTCGACGAGTTCGACGACAGGCGGCGGTAGACGAAACTCGTGAACCATCGATTATAGCCGATAGTGAAGACTAGCGCAGCGGTATTTAGTGATCCGGGCACTTCTGCGGCGTCGACGGATATGGGCTCTGGTTTTGAAATGTCGCCGCTTTTAGCCGTTATACAAGAGGGCCAACGCCAAGCTGAAGAACAGCAACGTCAAGCCATGGAGGAGCTAAAGGAAGTTCAACGCCAAGCTGACGATCACCAACGCCAGGCTATCCGTGAGGACCTTTAAAAAATGATGGACTCTAAGTAGAAATGGTCCAGCACAGTCATCAGTACTCTACAAGAAGACGTTGAAGTGGTGAAAAAACGTACCAGGAAAAATTATGAAATTCTCGAAGATGTCCAGATCACTATGAACCATGATACCGTATACCTATGATGATTAAAGAGCTTCAGAAGACCAAGGTCCTTCATTCAAGTACTACGTCTAAGGCTGCGACTGTCACTTCCGGAGGTTCCAAGTTTTAACTTCTCTCCTCTGACGGCTCGTCTTCCTGGACGGCCTTTCGACACTAGTTCGAAGTAGTTGCCAAAGGAAATGGATGGGAAGATAGTCACGCACTGACGGCGCTTACTGTGTCACTAAGAGGGGAATCACTGCTGATCCTAGAGAACTTACCTCCTGATCGACGAAACTTAGACTCACTCCTTAAGGCTTTGGAAGCTCGTTTTGGCGTCGACGTGGTCAAATGTGACTGGAGGCAGCTTGTGCAGCTCCTTCGTCCCGAAAGCTGGCACGTCGTCCGGTTCGGTCACCTTCAAGAGGATGACGATGTCCTGCATGCTCTATTCGTTGCCATCCCTCCGACGAGACGGCATCTGTTCGAGCTTGTCCAACACCTGGTACAGCAACTTCTTGCTGCTGCTGACTTCTTTTCTTTGAAGTTGGACTTGCAGATCTGCAGTATGCTGACCTAGTCCATAGTATCGATGGCATGTTGAGCGAATGTGGCAAAAAGACAAAAACAAAAATATGTCTAATTTCACTTTTGAAAAAAGTGAAATTAGACGAAGGCTGATACATGGAATCCGTCTAATTTCACTTTTTAGGAAGACTTCGTAGGAAGTCTAAGCCGATAATGCAGTCATCCGTTATGCTCGCCATCAAAACAGATTGATGATAAGTCTTATCTCCTAGTTTGATTCTCACATCTGTAGCTCCGAGGACGGTCACTGACTGGCGAGTCGCTGTTTGCAATTTGCAAGATGGTCTTGCGTCTTCCCACTGAATTGTTCGCTGCAGAAGTTCTGGTCGTACGATGGTCTTTGACGCGCCCGTATCTATCGTAAAGCGAACAAATTTACCATTGATTTCTCTAGCTGTTACCAGGCTATTACCGTCACATGTCTGTGATACTTGCACTGTGGGGGCTTAACGTAACGGATCTTGACTAGCATCAACCTGAGAGTGGTTGACACCGTTTTACTTCCTCTCTGGGCCGGACATTTAATTCGACTACGTCCTCGCTTGCCGCATCCGTAGCACATAGGCTCACCTCGTGGTCTAACAGCTGCAACAACTTCCCATACTTTATGCGACTTGTAGTCATTTCGCCTAGCTTTCACCTCAAGGGCATGTGCTAAGGCCGCTTCTAAAGTTGTATGGTGTGCCAACCGAACAGTTGCTCTGACCTCAAAGTCTCTTATGCCATCCACGAAAGCTTGCACAACTATGTGATCCACGGATGATATACTGGAGACATAGGCACGTCTTACCAGGCGTTCAATTTCAGCAGCCCATTGTTAAATTCCCTCACTCGAATTCTGAGTTCGATCCTTCAGCTGAGCTCGATAAACATACTCCAGGCACTTATCGCCAAAACGAGCTTCCAAAGTCTTAAGGAGTGCGTCTAAGCTTCGTCGGTCAGCAGGTTAGTCCTCTGGAATCAGCAGTGCATCCCCTTTAAGTGCCAAAGTAAGCGGCGGCAGCGCGTGATCATCTTCCCATCCATTTCCTTTGGCAACTACTTCGAACTGGTGTTCCAAAGGCCGTCAAAGTAGTACTTGAATAAAAACCTTGATCTTCTGGAGCTCTTTATCATCTTGTCATGATGGTTCATGGTGGTCTGGACATCTTCGAGAATTTCATCATGTTTGCTGGTACGTTTTTTCACAACTTCAACGTCATCTTGAAGAGTACTGATGATGGTGCTGAACCTTTCCCACTAAGAGTGCATCATTTCCTAAAAGTCCTCAAGGATAGCCTGGCGTTGTCTGTCTTCTAACGTAGGTAATCGTCGTATTCGTGTAGGTAGGTACTTGCGAACGTTCTAGCGTAGGTAATCGTCGTAACAGTATAATGACTAATAATAATTTAAATTAAATTTCAGGCGTGTATAAAAAGTGTAGTGTGGGTACCAGCTTGGCATGAACAATTAGGACATGTAAGATTGATTCGCACTACTGCAACGGAACGTGAGGAACGCAAGAAGCTAGATAAAAGAGAAAAGAAAGAGAGGGATGAAGAAGAAGAAAGATATCGTAGTGCTTATAATTTTGTAAAATATTCACTTGGCTTGAGACATCAGGTAAATTTATTTTTTTGTTTTACACATATTATTTGACTGTGCTGCCACATACTTATTGAATTTATTTTATACTAGCTGCGCCCTGCGGCTTCGCCCGCGCGAAAATTGCTATGTGTTTAATTAATGTAACTCGGGAAACAGAGCGATTTTTGGGATAAAAAGTAGCGTATGTCCCGAAAACAAATCTATCTACATACCAATTTTTTATACAGGTTTGACCTTGGGTTATTTTCGTTCAACGGGTTGACTCGGTAGGTTATATACGTCGCGGGGACCAGACGTCGACGACCCGGCCGACCCGACACGCCGCTCCTCGCCGCAGTGCCGCTCGCCCGTAGTTTATACGTACCTAGCGAGTTCGACGCGAGTCGATTGTTGGGTCGGACAATCAACTCGCGAGTTCGCGACCGACACGACACTAATCCAGTGACCGCGCAAATCACGCACACGCACGTCCGGAAACTTGGGCAAGCCTAGACGTGCGTGTGATGTTTTTTCGCTTACGGTAAAGGCAGAAGAATCTTAACTCGAGCCTGCCCGGTGACTTTATCGTCGAAGCCCCCTTAAATCGCGTTCGCATCATCGTCGTCGACCGAATAATCTCGACTTGGGTCAACTCGAGTTGCAATCTGGGCTAGCATTCCTTTCAACTCGAGTAGCCCGGGTCAAACAATCCCTCCGGCCACGTTGGCAACTGAGATTCGCAACCATTTGTTAAAAAAGAAGAAATAATCTTGCTACGCAACTAGGTGCTCAAAAAGAAAATCTATTGCTGTTTTACATCCAGTTGCCAATAAAGAATTCACTATAAAGTCAGTTGTTAAACAAGAAGTAATAATCTTGTTACGCAACTGGGTTTCAAGATAGTCTAGAACGCAATATGACTAGTTGAATACTTTTTTTATAGTATAACGACATAAACGCATTCAAACTCATGTTTGTAAGTAGCTTGCCATCACTTACTTGTTTTATTTAAACAAGTTAAAACTAAAATACATAATTCTTAACTAACAGAAAAATTATCTTGTTTATTTTATTATGAAACGCTATACTTTGGCAAGCAGATTTCAAAATTAAAAATTATATATCAAATCCTTAATACTAGCTGGCGCTGCCCGCGTGAGTCTGGTCACGAGCATATTACTGACGCAAAAAATATATTAAAAACATCTTTAAAACAGTTTTTATACCGTGTCAAAATTTGAGTTCAATTGATGCAGCACTTTTTGGACATTTGACGCGTACTCAAACCAACTTAACAATTTTATATCTAAAGGTTGCTATCCATTTACCAAAATATGACAAATGGCTTATAATTTTTATGTAATGTACAACAGAAATAGGTTTTTCTTTTATATGGCTGTAGGTTAATTTGCTGACATTTTGTAAACTTTGACGTTCATAAGTGTTAATTTAATTAACCTATATGAATAAACGATATTGTGGTCAACTGAGCCCACAGCCCGTTTAGCCCGCGGGCTCAGTTGACCACTCTTGGTTTTTAATAGATGACTTAGCCCACTAGACGGTCAACTGAGTCCGCGGGCTAAACGGCCTGTGGGCTCAGTTGATCACAAAATCGAATAAACATATATTTCATTTCATTTCATTTCATTATCAACTATCAACAAACGGGCATATATTTTCTTCTTGAGCTACTAGTTGCACAGCGAATTATTTCTTCTTTTTTAACAACTGGTTGCGAATCTCAGTTGCCAATATGGCCGGAGAGGCTTAAATTAAGTGCAGCTGCACATCGGGTTTTAGTCGTAACATATACACAAAATTACACTTTTATTAATTACAAGAGATTTACACTGGTATTTAATTTAATTTTTAGGCATGGAAACAAAAAGGAGAAGAGTATAGAATTCATGGACAATGGGGTTGGCTCTGGAACTCTTCCACCAGAAAATATAAGAAATATAGTTCCGCAAAGTTATGCCTTTTTAATGGCCCTTCTAAAATTGCAGTCAGAGTTAGGGAAGGCAGTATTATTAAAGTTTTAGCAGTTGAACCAAAAACATATGACTATTTAATTTCGAATGAAGGAGAAAATGAAGATGTAATGGAAAAACGTATGTATTTATTATTTTAATTATAATAATGAGCAATAATCATAATAATAATAATACCAGCCTCATTGGTACTTGCCCGGATTCGAACACACTACCTCGTGTTTACGAATCGGGTGCCCTATCCATAGGGCCATTCAACTACATTACGTTACTACATACGTTATTATTTATTTTATAATAAATATTTTTGATTAATTTCTTACAGTTCCACCCTCTATGCGCAATTTGAAGATTGAAAAAGATGACGATTGTTTCGAAGAAATAGACGTCGAAAAAGCACTAAGCTCCTCTACAAGAAGATATTATCCTAAAATTGCTAGAAAGTCTAAATTAGACGATTTTCTAGCTAGACGCACGTATTTGAAATTTATGGAAGAAAAAAAATTAGCGAACTTATTGGCTAACGTAAAAAAAGAAGATGTTGATGTGAAAAGTGAAGATGAGAAAAATATTGATGTTGAAAATGATGAACCTGAAACTGACATAACATCACTGAGTGACACAGCTCACGAGAACAAGCAAAAAGACACATACCAATCTAAAGATATTGACAAACTTAGAACACAATATCAAAAAATATCTCAGCTGACTAAAAGATATAAATGCTATTCAAACAGTTGCAATAACATAGATACATCAAATATGCTACAAGCTCCAGGAATTCAAATATTTTGCTATTCACCTACATGCATTACGAAAGGCTATATATTAAACCAGCTCTTACAGTTGTTAAAAGGTGGAGTGGCCAATTCTAACCATCTACTGGAAAGCTCCAAAGATACCACTAAAATGTCAATATTAGAACAGTATCTATTGGGGAAAGGTTCACCTTGTGTCAATTCCAATGAGAACATATTGACAGATTTATTATCTGCAGTCGCATGCGCTCAGGAATGCGACAATAAAAATTCGGATTGTTTTGTAAAAAGAAGTGGCGATTATGCTAGAAATGTTAACTTCAAGGAACAAAATTATGTTGATGATAACATTGTGAAATCTGAAAGTACACTTGAAGAGTCAGCAGTGCCAGCTGTAGGCAATGAAATGGATATTGATATAACCTGTAATAGCACTGAAGATAACGATGTTGAAATAGGACCTTTGAAAGAGTTAACTGACTCTGAGTCTACAGAACAAACAGATGATACCGCTGACACTGATAATAAAGACCGACCACCAATACCTAAACTAAAAATTACACGCGGAAGGACTCCAAAAACAAATTCCAGTACATCAAACAAAGGCAATAATGACGCAAAGGATTCGTCTTATAAATGTTCAATGACATCAACGAAAACCGATGATAAAGTCAAGTACCGTGCAATGGTAAACCGGCGGTTTGGTTCTAAATCATTTAAAAAAGAGGATAGAACCATCAAAGTAGAGAAAACAGAGGGAAATGTTGTAAGAGTATATTCTACTGAAAATCCTTGCGGCAAAGTGTATCTCAAAAGAGTACAGACTTCGGCTGTAGAAAAGAAAAAGAAAAGAACTCCTGTGAAGTATCCTCTTTGTTCAACATTCCACACAAGAAGTAAAGCTAAGACCCTCATGGTTCTTCCACACCATGAACTAAGGAAACTCTGTAGACAAGCTGGACATAATTCAGTTACAGGTTTCAGCCATAATGCAAAGCCAAACCAAGCAGTATGGCCATATCCTTGTCCCAGGCCTTTATTTAAAACATGCTGGTTATATCGCACTGTGAACCTTCAATGGTTAGCCAGTGCGGCTTTACAACTGCGTATTATGTTTGCTTGTTTACGTTGGGACGACATGGCGGCCAAACCCGCTTCTGCGGACGGCAAACATCAGTTAACAACAGATACGGAGATAGTATCACTTGAATTGTTAAAACATAGACACATTGGGCAGTTCTCGGAGCGAACGCAGTACCTCCGGCGGCGTGTAGTCATACCCTTAGAATTACCAAAAACAGTGCGTGAAGTGACATCTATCCGCAGTGGATTGAGAAAGAGAAAACGGGCAGAATCTCCTCAAAATACTGAGCCCCAGGTATTGTAACTAAATGATTGGTTATAGCATTGATATTCATAAAAAACTCATAACACTACTGGCAAGCAAACAACTTATTGGGCTTGATCTTCTCTTGTAGATAGTCGCTTTTATTTATGATTTTGCCTCCTGTTAAATAATGAAATGTAAATGTTCTATACTATTATCAAAGGTTATTTTACGGATTGTCACTTGTAAATGATATGTTACAGGTTTCTGAAGAGTGGGTTGATGAAGATAAATTAGAATTATGGGAAGTACGACAATACGGTGAACGAACTGAGCGCGCTACCCCAGTTACTCGCACATCTACTGGTAAACTTCCTCAGCGTAATGTCGCTCCGCCTGCAAATGCAGCTGATCTCAAAGATAAAATGGAACAACAATTACGTGAGCAAAGAGCTGCACATCAACAGAAGAGAGCTCTTGAAATGTCGCAGGGTACGCAATGGAATTATCGTCTAAATTTTATGAAATTTAGTTAAACCTTTTGTAAACTTAGTTTTACTTTAATTACAGAAAAGGCAAAGTCTACACCAAATTCTGGCAAAAGTACTCTGACGTCCTTGTTGACCACCAATGCGACTACTCCTACTGGACAGAAAACTGTTATCGGAACTAGAAGAATTATTATGACGAAAGGTGCAGATGGTTCAACTCGAGTTATCAGTCAACCATTGTCGGGAACGAACAAGAGCGCCCAGAATGAGGGAACGTCAACTGGAAAGTCAACCGCCACTCCCCAGAAAGAAGGACCGCAAAAAGTTCAAATCATTCGAGCTCCAGATGGCAAAATCACCGTAAGAGGATTGCTAGCGGGACAGCAATTGATTCAAATGGCCGACGGTAAATTACACGTAGTTATGGCCGGTCAACAGGGTGTCACGGGCCAGCTAGTGGCGGCCTCGCCAGGGTCCAAGACGGCCGACACCGGCGGGTCCGGGGCCGAGAGGGACGGACCCCAGAGCAAAACCGTCGCCGAAGAAACCAGACCGACACCACGCGGTGCGCCTACGCCCACCCAGCAATTATTGGTACAAGGGAACCGACAAATCGTCGTGCAACCATCGCAGCAAGTGGTGGTACAGTCCCCGCAGCAAGTGGTGGTGCAGCCACCGCAGCAGGTGGTCGTGCAGGCGGGCGCCCGCGCCGCGCCGCCGCGTCTGCAGCAGGTGCAGACCGTGCTCGTGCAGGGACAGCTGCTGCCGCGCGCAGCCGCGCCGCGCCCGCCGCCCGTGCCGCGCGCGCGCCCGCCCGCACCGCAGCAGATCGTCGTCAACAGCCCGGTGCTCGTGCAGCAGATCGCAGCCGGCAAGATTCAGCTGGCCACGGTCAACGGTCAGCAAGTTCTCATCCGCCCCACCGGCAACAACCAGGCGCAGATAGTGGCGCACATCGGCCAGAGCCCCGCGGCGCCGGCGCCCGCGCCCGCCCCCGCCCCCGCGCCGCCTCCCGCGCCCGTGCCCATCCAGCCGCAGCCTCCGCCCGCACAGCCACCGCAACATCAACTCACGGAGGATGAAATCGTAGAAAAGCGTCTGCTCGTCGGCCAACCGCCCGGCACCGTTATAAAGACTGTTACTGCCCAGGTAAAGTTCACCACTATTATATTCTAGGGTCAGTTTTCAGTACAATAGAATTTTTCTATTAGAAAATTAAATGTTATAGTAGTCATTTGAGTTGTAACTTTCGAGTTTGCCGATATTTTTATTACAGGCACAGTGCCTGTAATAAAAATATAATTTAATTTCGTCTATTAACAAGAGGGATATACCCACGACACTGATTTAACTAATTTGTTTAATAAATATTACAAAATTCAAAATATTAAGTCTCTTCATATCAGATGTAAACTGCTGTATGCATTATTACAGGTCATGCAGACTAGCAGTGGACCTAGCATAGTTCTGCAGGGTCTTCATGGATATTCATTGACCCCGCAACAATTAGCACTAGTGCAGCATCAAGTGAAACAACAATTATTAAAAGGTAAATTAATAAATACTGAGATTCAAAGGAGCATAAGAAAGTAGCGTCGTCCTAAGCATTCATCGAGTGCACTTATTCCAGCTCAAGAGTCGACAGGCAAGCAAGGCATGCTGGGCCCGCGCAAGATGTACTTGGCCGTGCAGCCGGCGCCGAGCGCGCCGCCGCCGCTGGCGCCGGTGGCCGCGCCGGCGCCGGTGGCCGCGCCGGCGCCGGTGGCTGCGCCGGCGCCGGCCGCCGCGCCGCCGCAAGCTCTGCACGCCATACAGTCTCTCCAACCCCTAGCCATGCCCGCGCACCAGGTAATATATTACTACTAGATGACCGCCGCCGACCGATGCCGACGACGACATCTTTATCTATTTATGTATTTCCGCTTAGACATTTTGCAAACCGTTCTGATTGGTGTCATGTTGTAATGCATTTATAATGTCAGAAAATGTCATATCTACTCTGTTTCTAGTATGTATAATTATAAAAACGATGTTGTTCCGCCATTTATATTTACATATTTGTTTTAATGTGATATTGGGTTAGTTTAATAAGTCAGTATAATTTATCTTATTTCGGTTTTATTAATAGGTTCCAATCGATTAAGGTTAGACTGCAACCAGAATGAGTGCAAGAATTAATGATACAGAATATTAACATTAGATAATAGCACCAGGTATTTTTTCCATGTTAGTTGGTCATACTTGGTTAGTGAGATGTTTGTATGTTTTAGAGCAAGGTTACACGCTCAGTTTGGCGTCAGTCTGGTACATCAGTCTGGATTGACTTGACTGAAGCCAGAATGATGAATAATTTTCAGGGTTACACGGTCAATTTAGACTGACAGCAGACTGATGAAAAGTACGCTAGTGGCTGTTAGACTTGGGAGCTGGCCGTCGGTTGTCAATTTAAATCAGTGCTTAGTCAGGGATATTTTAAGGAAAAAGAAAGTGTGCTATTATAATTATCTTGTAGCTGCTAAAAAAACGCGTAAAAAGAAATAAAAGCGTAGTTATGTTGCTTGACTCGTCCTACTACATTCAGTCGCTGATGGTGACTGACCCGAGAATAATGCGAGCAGTACACACAATCATTCTCCCATCAGCCTTTCATCATTCGAAACGGACTGACAACATTATTTAAAATATTTAATTTTCATCAGTCTGCTGTCAATCCGTGGGTTACACGATCATTGGACCACACTAATACCAAATTGAGCGTGTAATCTTGCTCATAGAGTTAATAAAAATGATGCTTTTGACATGCAATGTCATCAAGCTGAAGCATTTTTTTTTATAAAGTTATATTATTTTACATCGAAAATAGTAATTTGTAAATAGGTAGGTTGTGTAGCGAAATTTTGTAGCTAACTTTCTGAAAGAGAGTACCCTTAGTGATAAGTCAACCCATTTACTTAAAATTTAATTGTTTTTTTTTTAATGTAAATTTTATGTGATGTGCAATACTATAGAATGTTTCCAGTTAAGTATATTATATATCCTAAGTAAAATTACGAGAAAACATTGAACAACTTACATACTAGATTATTTAATTACATTAATGCATCTAGCAACTATTTAATCATATTACGGATAGTCAGAAAATAGAATACTTGATGTTATTATCTAAGATTATACAGTGACTAAAATTATTTTAGTTTAATTGCACTCGTTATTATCAAGCCCAAACTATGTCTGAAGTATGTATGCGCAAAAGATAATGTAAAATAATGTATAAGACTGGTATATGATGTTAAATCGTATGTAAAATAGTTACTATTAGCCTTAACACGATTTAAAACACCAAAGATATTTGTGTAAATATTTTAATTACTTATATTCTTGCCCAACATATCTATTCCATCATAATAAAAGTAATAGTTTTAGAGTAGAACAATTAAACTCAGTATTATAGCGATTTTAAACAATAATATCGAAAAATTATTCGATAAGAATATTATTTTTCCATAATATTTTAGTAATAAGCTCAAAGACAATAGAATAAAAAATCTCTAAAGATCTTGCACCCACATGTCAATAGAAATTGCATACTCGATTTTCTTACGTATTTAAAAAAGATGTATTTTTCTCTTATTGTTATGTTTCAAATTTGATATGAAAAGCATTACACTTAAATAGTCAAATAAAAGAATAAAAACACGAGAGAGGATAAAACATTTCATTAAAATCTTTTAATTTTTTTTGGCGAGGAAAGAGACGAGAAATTACGAGACATTTGATGGTAGTAAACAAATTTGCAACACCTTCTTTTTTTATTTTGACTATTATGCGCCTTTTCGAATAGTTATGCAAGAACTTATTGATATGAGTGTTTCAACATTGCAATGGACACTGCATAATGTGCACGATGTGCTCAAATAATATCAGCAATTTACTTTATTATATGTAACTTTGAGAACATTTTATGAGATAGAAAACGCACACAATTTACAGATAACCTCATGCACTTTATCCAGAGGAATGCTTGTGATTTTTATACACAAAATATTGTAAACCAGTCAGTATGATTTAACACTAACCGGTTTATTTTGCAAAAAATGTGAAATCCCTTCTTTTACTTCCAATACAAACTCATTAGTTTTATAACATGCAATATAATATGGTATTGTATTCTGTTAAACAAACATCAGGCTCATCAGCAGGTTATATTTGGCGCATAATCGAAACGTCGAAACACACATTATTACCTGATTATCTTGAATCTTATTGAAGTTTATTCCACAAAACAATTTATTGGTTATTCAAATATAAGCTACTGATCTAAAAAATTGCTCATACACCACCAGTTAACATGTATACCTGTAAGCTATTAAATTCGAATCTTTATTGATATATTTGAATAAAGTATCATTTGAATAAAATATTACAATGATCATCGACTTTTATTTAAAAATGTCCTGAATTTTTTTTTGTAGTTTTGATTTTTGTCGTTATTATTTACTTGCAAACGTTTTGTGGGGGTGTATGGGCAATTATAATACTAAATAGCTGCTGCATCTTGAATTTTCATATTAGGGAATGTTACATATAAATATAGATGTTAAAATATTGTCATTGCTTTAATATTTAGTACAAACTGATATATTCCCACAAACGGACGCCAATGTTAATACCTATTTAGTTCCTTTTTATATTTTAACCTAGTCGGTAATAAGAAGGTTATCTTCATAACAAAAAAAAACCCAGAGAAAATGATACACATTTTGACATATTATTACAACTTTTACTTGTAGGATGTTAGTGAGGAAGATCAAATAAAGCGCCAACCGCTTTTAAATGGTGAAGAAAATGTAGCAGAAGCCGCGAGCCATAAAGAGGCTACACCTTCAAAACTTGAAGACATAAAAGAGAATAGCACGAAAACAGATATCGTTAATTCAGGTCAAGACGGCCTACAGAGTAGTAAATTCGTGCTAACCCCAGATTACATTCAGCAAAGTAAGTAGTGCCTCATCATTTTTATAACCGAAAACAATGAAAAGTGCATCAATTTCATTATAGGGCAGCAATAGCAATCGAGATTGAGATTATTGCAGATTTTTATTTAGATTTGAAAGAGGGTAGCATGTTTTGATAGCATAGGTTAGATCCTGTAAATTATTTATACGTAAAAACAAACTCGGTCCTGCTGTGTGTACATATCTTCTGAAGTAGTCAACGGATTTTGATGGGATTTTCACTATCTTTCAGAGATTTTATATATATATATACTACATGCAAATTATATCTAAAGATAATTTGTACACCAGCGAAGCCGAGGCGAGTCGCTAGTCGTAAATATGATACAAATGTAATCCGGCTTATCCGATAATAATTTGGCTGTTGATTCAATTGCCGGTCGCAATCTATCTAGGAATGCTCTAAACGGTGAATGCGTGTCCTTCCAGCTATTAAAAGTGCGCTAAAGCAGGAAAACTTGAACCCCGAGATAGAGGAGAAACTCCTACAGCTGCAGCGCTACCAGGAGAAGCGCATGAAGCCGGAGGCTCCCGTGGAGCGCGAGCCGCGGCCGCCGCCCGCCGCCGTCGCCTCGCCCTCGCCGCCGCCGCGACGCCGCGCGATCTCCGCGCGCCACGAGGACGACGACGACGAGTGGGTCGACGCCTCGCCGCGCAAGCGAGCGCGCACCCGGCCCGCCACGCCGCCGCCCACACCGCCCCCCGCGCGCCCGCCGCCCGCCGCGCCGCGCCCCCCGCCCCCCGCGCCGCGCCCGCCGCCCCCCGCGCACCCCGCGCACCCCACGCCCTCGCCCGCCGAGGAGCGGCGCCGCGCCGCTTCCAATCATTCTCGCTTGCAAATGTTACTTTTCAAGCACAAGGAGCTGCTCAAGAAGGATATTATTAAAAAGAGGGGCCTTCTCGAGAAAGAGTTAGGCGTCGAGATCCAGGTGAGACATTTGGAGACCTTCGTTTTTGGTTTCGAGTGAACTTGATTGAAATCGATTCGTTTTGTCATATCGCAGAAGGAGCTATCGGCCGAGTTGGCGCTGCGCACGCGAGCGGAGCGGAACAAGCAGGAGGAGGTGCGCGGAGGCAAGCGCCGCAGCGCCGCCGCCGCGCCGAGGCCTAACAAGAGATCTGTGAAGAAAGAGAAACTTTTATGTATTTGCCAAACGCCCTACGACAATACTAAGTAGGCCTTGATTTTTTTTGACCTTTTATATGTAAAAGGTTAAAAAAATATTTCGTGACATAAAATATTTTTTGTTTTATTTTAGATTCTACGTTGGTTGTGAACACTGTAGTAATTGGTTCCATGGCGATTGCGTTGGGGTTACTGAAGAAATGAGTAAAATGATGGAAGAGTATGTGTGTCCAGATTGTCGTCGCGCCGAAGAAACGCAGGAACTATACTGTCTCTGTCGGCAACCTTATGATAATTCACAGTGAGTATTTTAATTTTCTTTATTTACCTATACTGTATCAGTTCTTGATTTAATCATATTTAGTTATCACAATTTGGTTTATAAATCACAAGACGAAAGTAAGTTCTTAATATTTTTCAGATTTTACATTTGCTGTGACCGGTGCCAGGATTGGTTCCACGGTCGCTGTGTAGGTATTCTTCAATCTGAAGCAGACAATATAGATGAATACATTTGTCCAAATTGTCAAAAAAATAATTCTGTCAATTATGCTAATATGAAGGAGCTTACTTTAAAAGATTTTGAAAACTTGAAGAGGCTGGTAAAACAAATTCAACTGCATAAAAATGCGTGGCCATTTATGGAACCTGTAGATCCAAGAGAAGCTCCCACCTATTATAAAATTATTAAAGAACCAATGGGTATGTATAAATATTATATTTGTAGTTTTTTTGCATGTACTCGAAAATATTATATTGAAATATAATATATTTTGGTATATTTCAGATTTACAGTCTGTGGAACGTAAAGTGAATGAACAAACGTATAGTACTTTAAGTGAGTTTATTGGTGATATGACTAAAATATTTGATAACTGTCGATATTTTAATCCAAAGGACTCAGAGTTTTATCGCTGTGCCGAAGGACTTGAAGCGTTTTTTGCACAAAAAATTAAATACTTTCGTGAAAAGCTATTCGAAACGACTCAATAATAACAGTGCTAGTGTACAGTGTTTAAAGTATAAAATGTGATGAAATTCGGACTATAGAATATAAACAGTTTGCTGCATTCACTTCTATATTTTTTTCTATGATCTGTCTGTAAATTGTAAACTATGTGATGAAAATTACAAAGAATAATTTATATAAATTTAAGCTGAAGGTATCTAATAGAGTATTTCAGTTTCAGTTCTATGTTAGAGTATTTATTGTATATTTATTACAAGCTTCAATTATCTGAATAAAGCTACTGCTCTTTAGATATAAAGCTACTGACAGGAAATATTATTATGTATACATTTTGTGAAATATTATGTTAGCTAATATAAATTAGCGACTTTAGTTACGTTGATAGTATTAAGAATAAGGCAAACTTATTGTAAGTAATAAATTTTTAATAACATCTTAAAATAGATTTTGTATTTTTTTTTACGTGTGTTTGAAGTGTTCCATGTTCCATGCAATAATAATTGCCCATAAACACTAGACTCACACACTGTGACTACTACACCGAATGCTTGCGGCGAGGAGCACCATGACAACTGATATTTCGACAACACTACGTAAAACTAACCCTCAGTTTCTGAAAGGCTGATCAACCTCAGAACATGTGAACGACGAAAAAGCATGAATAATTAGTTTAATTTGATCGAATTAGTAACTAATTTGTACTTCACATGAGGTAAAGCAGGTGATTAGTCAATTTTTCGTTGATCAGCCTTTCAAAACTGGGTGTTAGTAATTGTAAAAAGCAAATATTACAAAAGATCATTTAAAAAATTTTAATTCCTTTAAATTGCAATTTCTTTCTGTAGTTATTGCTACTGTAATTATGTGGTTATAAAATTTCGTGTACTACCTGTAATTGGTCGCAAAATACCAGAATTAGTCGGTCCACCGTTTCAAATTTTTAAGGGGATATTGGTGGCTGTGCCAAACTGAGCGCTCAGCTTGGCACAACCACCTCATATCTCGAAAACCGTAGCACCTGGTGAAAATTTGATTATACCTAGAATTAGTCGTTAATTAGTCGACATTACACACAAGATCTCAGGATTCTACGCCCCTCCGTCCAAAAGTTATAGGAGGGTTTCGATTAAATACCAAACCAATTTCAATCAATAAATTATTTTTTATCTTTTTTTCTAGTAGCCAGTATAGTGGAGTGCCTGCGCCTAAAATGTAGAAACCTCGAAACCCAGTTACTTTGAATGTATTAATGTAAGACCATCTGAAATCTATACATATAATAAAAATGTAACCGGTCGCTGTCTGTACATGGAAGATATATGAGAAAAATATTATTGGGACCTTTATAAACGCAAATAGAACCCAAAACAATGATTGTTAAAATTTTTGTCTGTTTGTCTGTTTGTCTGTGCGTTTGTTCACGCTAATCTCAAAAACGGCTTATCTGATTTAAATATGGTTTTCACTGATACATTGTGGTAAGCTTCACTTAACATTTAGTGTTTGTTTCATGTCAATCGGTTCATAAATAAAAAAGTTATACACCAATTTAAAGAATCACATCGAACATTCGTTAATTTACTACGAAATCTTATAGAAGCAGAGATTTTAACAGGTTGCGCAATAGCTGATAGTGTTTTTATTCCTCTCTAAACAATATTTTGTTTAGTTTTAAACGAGTCCAGTTTCCAGTGAGCCTATGTTTTGCGATGACTAATTAATAAAGCCCAAGGTAAGACACTAAAAGTTGTGGGTGTGGATCTAAATATTAGCTGTTTTTCGCACGGTCAGCTTTATGTGGCTCTATCACGTGTTAGCATTCCTAGCAGCCTGTATGTTTTGATCCCTGATGGCTATACGTCTAATCCATACATCCATACATATTTTATAAGGCTTTGTCCTGACTGACTGACTGACTGACTGACAGACAACGTACAGCCTAAACCGCTGGTTGTAGCGACTTGAAATTTGGAGGGTGTGTTTGTATTAATGTCTAGAAGTGTACTAAGAAAGGGTTTTTAAAATTCATCCCTTAAGTGTATGAAAAGGGATGAAAACGATTGTATGAAACGTCTTCATTTTTTAACTTACAGCTTTGAAATTTTGTTGTGGGATATCTTTAGGTTAGAGAGTGAGATTAGAAATAGTATGCAAAACAGTATTTAAACAATATAAAAATGTCTATTGGAGAAACTATATTCATGCGAGCGAAGCCGCGGGCAGAAGCTATACATATATAAAAACGAAAGGTCACTCACTCACTCACTCATCACGAAATCTCAGAAACTACAAGTGCTAGGAGTTTCAAACTTTGAAAATAGGTGCTCTCAAAGACGGGATTTTGCGAAATTCATTTCCCTGGAGTATAAAGGGGAACAAAATTTGTATAAAGCTTCTATAGTTTTTAAACGGGAGTTTTGATAATATCATTTCCAAACTAGGAACTATTCTTATTAAGTGGGAAAATAGGAGTGGCAAGTTTCGTTAAATATCGCAAAATTCTGGTAAAATCGTGGTAGCGGGTGAATAGATTTAAATCGGATTCGCCTTAGAGACGGATTATACTGATATTTATTACTAATACAATGTACGATTGCCGTAAGATTAGGTAAGAAATATTCTCATACAGGCTCACATCTGAATTTTCACGCGAACGAAGTCGCGGGCAACAGCTAGTAATATCTATATATATAAAAATGAATCCCTATTTCCCTTGGTCATGGCATCACGCGTGAACGGCTAAATCAATTTCGTTAATTCTTTTTTTGTTGTGTTTGTTATTCTCAGGAGAAGGTTCATATGCAAGAAAACTAAGAAAATTGCGCGGTGATTTAGAGAGTTTAAGATACTTAACCACCATGTCATCACTACATAGTATAAAACAATGTCGGTTCCCGCTGTCTGTCCCTATGTATGCTTAGATCTTAAAAACTACGCAACGGATTTTGATGCGGGTTTTTTTAATAGATAAGGTGATTCAAGAGGAAGGTTTATAATGTATATAACATTTATTTATTTATTTATTTAATAAGATACACCATCGACATTACATAATACATTCATAATTTAAAAACTTTACACTTGCATCAGCCAGTATGAAATGCCTTTCAAGGCGTATACAGCATTCACAATGAAACACAAGTAAGAAAAATTAAAAATTTGGAATAATCTAAAATTAGAAAACATAATAATAAGTAATAATAAAACTAAAAAAAAAACAATATTAAAAAAAAATGCAAATTATAAAACAGACTACTCAATTACAAATCTTACTTACTAAATTCGAGATCACATCATGAGGAAACAATGCTTCGAATAATAGTATCCCTAAATTGTTTCATGTCGCCGGCGTGGAAGATGTCAACACTGCCATCCAGATATAGAATATCGTTATACGAATACATCAGCCTATTTATGGGAGAGTGTTTTCCCAAATTAGTCCTACTTGCAGATGGTGTAAAAAATCTGACATTCGGATGTCTGGGTGTACCGCGAGGAACATTTATCCTGAATTGATCAAGAGCTTCGGGGGAGCTCAAACCTCCACGGAGTATTTTATATGTCATGATACCGCTAATTTTGCGTCTACTTTCAAGAGAAGTCATTTTAAAATATTTAAGCCTAGAACTATAGTCAGACCGATAAGGACAATGATGATCTTTATAAGCTAGGAAACGTGAAATTTTTTTGAATATGTTCTATCCTGTCACAATGTATTTTATAGTGTGGATTCCATATGGGCGAGACGTATTCTAGAATGCTTCGAATCAAACTATTGTATATGGTCAGAATAGAGTTTGTGTTCCTGAAATCCTTACATGTCCTTTTGACAAAGCCCAACATCCTCCAAGCCCTCAAAATAATAGAATCTATATGATCCACAAAGCTAAGCTTAGCATCAACCAAAACTCCAAGATCTCTTATTACTAATACTTCATCTAGGATATCATTGGATATATGGTAAGACGATTGAATGGTGTTCCTATTTTTAAAATAGAATAGGTTTACTTAATTCCACTAAATGCAACTTAAAGTTGCATTTAGTGGAATTAAGATTCATAAGGTTGAGATTGCACCAGTTGTGGATAGCATCGAGGTCGGATTGCAAGTGACAAACATCGATAAGAGACTTTATGTATTTGTACAATTTTAAATCGTCAGCAAACATAGAGCATTTACTGTAATTAATCGTATGTAATATGTCGTTAATAAATGCCAAAAAGAGAATAGGACCGAGATGAGAACCCTGTGGAACACCTGAGGTAGGAGTAAAGACAAACGACGAAAAACCGTTGGTAGTTACCTTATGAGATCTATCTTTTAAGTACGATTTAATCAGTTCCAACAAATTTCCGTGTATACCATAGTATTTTAGCTTGGATATCCGCAAGTCATGATTGACTCTATCGAATACACTGCTGAAATCAGTGTATATACTGTCAATTTCAACTTTATCCACGGCGGTTGCAATATCTGAAATATAGTTAAGTAAGTTACTGTTTGTGGATTTGCACTTACGAAAGCCATGTTGAGAGTTTGAAATTACCGTTTCTAAATGATTAGTAATAATTGAACAAAGTAATTTTTCGAAAGTTTTAGGTATCAGACATAAGATTGAGATGGGGCGGTAGTTTTATATATTACATTTGTCTCCTTTTTTATAAATTACTATATTTGCACTTTTCCATTGCATGCATAATATAGTTAGAGAAACATTGATAAATTTAGATGTTTTTAATGTGATGTCGTAAATAAACAAATTTTTTGCGCTCACATTGCAACGCTGGCTAAACCCTACAAGATATATCAAAATAATGTACTACAGTATTGTACACCTTAAAAAGGTCTACAAAAGAGTCCTCGATAGTATATGACTATCTCTAAGGGATAACCCACAATAACCATTTTTATCCTTTACATTTTATGAGAAATAATGGCTTATTTTCGAAGCGATTTTAAGCAATACAGCATTTATCCTTATCAAATTAAGTACCGTAGATACATTGTGCATTTAATATAAATCAATAATGCCCTTTGGAGCATGTATTTTAAATGAATGTTTTCAAAGATATTACAGATTAAAAATTCAGGGAGGGATGTAGCGGCAAGGGGCCGGCATTCTGTAGTAAAATTATATATACTACAGCATTTGTTTTTCTTCGCACGGGCAATGCTGTTACTAAATATAGTATCAGCATTGCACCCGTGCAAAGCCGGGGCGGGTCGCTAGTTATATTATAAAACATATATTATGTTTTATAATTAGGTCAAATACTAAAATGATTACCCATTCTTTTAAGTTGCTTTTTTTAGGGAAAGAGTTTTAAGTTTATTTTCAAATGTGTTCTATCAAATGAAAGCTTATAAAATTCTCTGTAACTTCCATTTTGTGCACATTACTTATACCTATGTCTTAGGTTTTAGTCTATACTAATATTATAAAGAGGAAAGATTTGTATTTTTGTATGCAACGAATAAACTCAAAAACTACTGGACCGATTTCAAAAAATATTTTACCATTATAAAGCTACATTATCTTTATCAGGGAGTACAGGTTCACAGTCCACAGACCACATGCGGTCTGTAGACGGAAAATAATATCAGTCCACGGACCATATGTGGTCTGTTCGTCGATACTATTTTAAGGCTTTTTAGAGCTTTGGACGTAGACAGAACGGCGTTTATTTCTGTCCTTCCACTCCGACCAACTGGTTGTGCAGAATGGAACCCAAAAAAGGGTTTTATTCCAATCTTATCAACTAGTTGATCATTTATTTTATTTTGAGAAGTATTATTCCAATAGGATCAACTGAACCAACCAATTGAAACGGACCAACTATTTTCTTTCTCAACTATACAACTTTTTAGTTGGTCTGATGGGAATATTTTGTTAATGCAAATTTGTCCCCATCCACACAACTTTGATAAATTAATTATTTGAAACCTTTATTAAATTTAAATTTTATTTTAAACTAATATAATTATATCATTCACGATGATGCCATTAGACAGACCATGATACAATGTTTATCTGATGAGACCTCAATAGGACGCCCTAGAAAAATTGAGATAAAAAAATAGTTAAATGTATCTACCATAGGATTAAAATAAAAATAGACAACTAACACAGTCGTTTTATTCAATCAAGCATACTTCGTTTCTGTCCATAAACCAATAGGTTATTGAGTAGATATGGATTTATTTCCCTAAGATACACTTTCCCGGTACATTTCTTTAGGTTTGATACTAAGTTGTTTGATTACTATCAAATTTGAATGAATAAAATATTCCTATCGGACCAACAAAAAAGTTGTACCGATAAGAAAAACAAATAGATGATCCGTTTTAAGTTGTGTGGATGGGGATAAACTTGAATTAAAAAAATATTCCTATCAGACCAACTACAAAGTTGTGTCGTTGAGAAAGAAAAATAGTTGATCTGTTTCAGTTGGTCAGAGTGGAAAGACAGGTTTATTTACTACGGACTTGACAGGACATAAACTATAAAAAAAACTACATTTCCGTTATGTATTTACCTACTTATAACTATATAATATATATAACTTCGGCTGGTGTGGTCCGTGTTTTATGTATGCCGAGTATCTACTCGGCATACATAAAACACGGACAAGTCAGCCTTGTTTTAAGAGATGTGTAATCTACACATCTCTTGAAACAGGGCTGACTCGAAATTTCTTCCCTGGTCACTATGCAGTTCCAACGGCAGACCAAATCGACACACTACTTCCTGGATCAACTTTTTAGCCACGGTCTGAGCCTCTTGGTTTTGATGTCGCAAACACTTCGGGCCATTTGGTGAAGTAATCTTGAACTACTACTATATAGCGGTTGCCGTCTTCTGTCACGGGAAATGGTCCAGCTACGTCAATGGCAATTCTCTCCTTGCCTCTTGATCTAGTACGAGGTCCTTTTATCGAAGCACACGTAGAACACTTTCTGCACCACTCCTCGATGTCTTCCCGACAGCGTACCCAGTAGAAGCGTTCTCTCACCTTCACCAAAGTCTTCTTCACACCAAGATGCCCACCCGATGCACCATCATGCATCAAGCGCAGAACAGGTGCAACTTTGTCTCTCGGGATCACCATCTGTAGAACTTGCTCCTTGCCAGTAAGCCCAGTAGGCCTTCGTGATTGGGCTTGCGGCTGATACGTCCTGCCATAATGGTTTCCGACCCTGATCCTTCCCGTCTATTATTAGTTTTAGATCTCTGTCTTCTTTCTGTGCCTTACTGATTTCCTCTTTGTCCCAGGATTCATCGGTCCCCTGAGTCCTGACAATTTTCACTACCTCGTTGGACTCATGCTTCAAACAGTGTTTACAATCTTGGGAGCATGGACGTCGCGATAAGGCATCAGCGTTGGAGTGAATCCTTCCACTGCGGTCTTTTATTACAAAGTTGTACTCCTATAGTTGTTCGATCCATCTCGCGACTTGGCGTTCAGGATTCTTAAACTGGAGTAACCACTTCAGTGCCGCATGGTCTGTTCGTAGAGTGAATTCTCTTCCCAGCAAGTATTTATTGAAGTGTTGTAAGGTCTTCACAACTGCTAGTAATTCACGCCGAGTTACACAATAGTTTCTCTCAGGCTTTGATAGAGACTTGCTGAAGTACGCGATGACCACCTGCTGACCATTTTGCTCCTGAGATAACACACCTCCGATTCCAGTATTACTGGCGTCTGTGTCCACAATAAATCTGCCTTCTCTATTAGGGTAGCACAGGACTGGAGCTGAACACAGCAACTCTTTGAGTCGTGTAAATGCACGTTGACAATCCGAGTTCCAAACGAAGTTTCTCTTCTCTTCTGTCAGGTGGTGTAATGGCTTGGCTATTTCAGAGAAGTTCTTTACAAAACGCCGGTAGTAAGCACTGAGGCCCAGAAAGGCTCTTACTTCGGTTTTAGTTTTTGGTACAGGCCACTCTTGCACCGCTTTTATTTTGTCTGGGTCCGTTTGAACACCTCTATCCGAAATAATGTGGCCTAAGAACGAAACTTCTTTCTTGAAAAAGGCGCATTTCTTCGGATTAAGTTTCAAGTTTGATTCACGAAATCTCTTAAAAACTTTCTCAAGATTCCTGAGATGTTCCGTGAAACTGCGTCCCATAACTATGACGTCATCTAAGTACACAAGACAGGCATCTCCCAAAAGACCTACTAGTACGCGTTCCATAAGCCTTTCAAACGTAGCTGGTGCATTACACAATCCAAATGGCATTACCCGGAACTGCCACAGGCCTTTTCCAGTACCGGTGGTAAATTCTCCTTATCTTCTGGCCGGAGTTCCACTTGCCAGTAGCCACTTTTCAGATCTACCGTAGAAAACCACTTCATGCCTCCAAGCATGTCCAAAGTGTCGTCAATACGGGGCAAAGGGTAGCTGTCTTTCTTAGTCACGTTATTCAGCATCCTGTAGTCTACACAAAACCTGGTACTACCATCTTTCTTCTTCACGAGTACCACCGGTGAAGACCATGGGCTAGACGATGGCTTTATGATCTTGATTCGTGCCATATTTCCAATCAGCTCGGCTACTTCTTGTTCTTTTGCTAGTGGCACTCGTCTAGGTCTTTGTTTAATAGGCTGTGTAGCACCTGTGTCGATCGGGTGTTTCACTAACCCTGTTCTTTCAAGGTCGTTTTCTTCTTTAGTGAAAATGTCCTTGTAGTCCAATAGCAGCTTCTCTGCTTCCCGATATTCGTTGGTGACAAACTTTGCTTTGTGGTCTCTAATAACGGGCCCATATGATTTGCCGAAGAAGCAGTCTGGACATTCTCTTGGATCTTCCTCAGACTGCTTACAGCTTCACATCGTCCAATGATCGCGTTCTTCCGTAACATCATCGCCGAATTGCTAAGGTTGGCAATTTTAACTTTTACCCCACTTCTAGTCATAACCATAGTTCGGGCTGTAATTCGACTGGTATGGCGTCCAGGATCTTCCACCATGACGCAACGATCAGCAGTTACACCCTCAGGAAACCTTACGTCAACTAAGGTTTCTGATCTCGGTGCCAATGTTACCGTATTGGCACTGTAGACCGCTATTGAAGAACAGCCTTCTAGAAAGACCTCTTGGTCTGGGAAGCTTAGAACACCTTTAGCAATATCGACAACGCACTGTTGCATTCGCAAGAAGTCTAAGCCGATAATGCAGTCATCCGTTATGCTCGCCACCAAAACAGTTTGATGATAAATCTTCTCTCCTAGTTTGATTTTCACATCCGTAACTCCGAGGACGGTCACTGGCTGGCCAGTCGCCGTTTGCAATTTGCAAGATGATCGTGCGTCTTCCCACTGAATTGTTCGCCGCAGGAGTTCTGGTCGTACGATGGTCTTTGGCGCGCCCGTGTCTATCGTAAAGCGAACAGGTTTACCATTTATTCTCCAGCTGTTACCAGGCTATTACCGTCACATGCCTGTGATACTTGGACTGTGGGGGCTTGACGTAACCCAGCTAGTGCCCGCCCCGCGGCCCTGGCTTCGATTAGTCGGACACTCAAATATCGATTTTGAAAGCAATCGGTTCAAAAACAACAAAGTTCAAAATGGCGACAGCTTTATTCCAATTTGACTTGAGATTTGTGTTTGGTCATTGCTAGGACACTCAGATATCGATTTTGAATGAAATTGGTTCTATAACAGCAAAGTTCAAAATGGCGGCTGTTTCTATTGAATTTGACTAAAGATTCGTATACAGTCATCGCTGGGACCACAGAACAAGTACTAAAGCATAGAAGTACTATTAGGAAAATAAATAGTGAAAAAAATAGTGCTACGATACCTTCTGACAGTTTATCGATATCGATAGATGAAATTTGTCTATGGGCTATGGTAAATTAACAGACATGCTAAATAATATAATGAGGTCTGGTTGCATAAAAGCTCTCGTAAACGAACTACAAGAAACAAACGGCCGTTTTACACCTCACCGGAATGGCATAGGCCGGCAGCAGCGCCAGGAGCACGTTCAATGTGAAATAATTTTGAGGTTTTTAGTCATGTTTCATGCTGTAAGTTCAAACACAATGTAAACTGTATATGAATAAATTAAATAAATTGAAAATTGAAATATGCATGATCGATCCACACACTGCCTCGCATCACGGAGCGTAGTGCGAGCGTGCGTGTTCTTGTATTGTTTGTAAGTATCTCTCTTTGTATAGAAATCACGCGTGGTGCAACACACTGAAAACGCATTTAACGCTGTGTTACTGATCACACGCTTACATGCAAAGAAACACGTACTCACGCGCGTGGATTCGGGGCCAGACGGTATGGACACCGAGTTCTGCAGTAACGTGCGTGCGTGATTGATGATGCAGACCAGTACTCTCGCATCTGCACGCGTAGCACTGTCACCGCGTCGCCACGCTCCCGCAGCGTAGTGTGAGGCAGTGTGTGGATCGCCAAAATACCAGTATCGGCCCTCTGTTCTTTTCTGACTTTCTTAGTATAGCATCAAAACAGATACCCCAAGGTAAAAATAAAACACAGCTGTAAGATTCATGTCACAAATATATGATTATATTTCCAATAATATTGAAACACATTATTACTGCCCCTTAAAATTACAGTTTTGTTTAAGAATGTCCTGATTATTTGTGCATAAGCAGAAATATTTTTTATTATGTTATGAATTGGTACTTTTAGAAATTTTTCCCGATCAATTTTATCAATAAATTTCTGTAGTCATCTCGAACATTTATTTATTTATTTATTATTTATTTATTGAAAAAGTATTTACAATATCATTACAGATAAAAAATCCAATACGATATCATAAAAAAAACCTAAAATTTAAAACAATATAACTAATTACTAAATAAATATACCTATTTATCCAATACTATACATTTTTGTGCGACATCTTTGAATTTTGACAGGGTAAATAATATTAATAAGTCGTATGGCGCGTGACAATGGAGCAAATTTGAGTAGATTAGTCCTCACCGCTGGAACGTTAAACGTGTAACAATATAATATATATAACATAATTCTCTCTTAATTTGCTTCATGGATCTTCCGGTCTGATCTTTCGGAAACCTGCAAAAGAACACAATGTATGAAACACTATGAAAGGTACAAAGATAGTTACCACAAAATCGTTAACACAAATTATAGTAATATTTTTGTCATCGATAAAATATGCAGCACAAGTCACAACACTATTGAACATGACTACACAAATTGGTAAAAATGTAAAATACTTAAAAATTACTGAATCGAATGGCAAACAGACGATTATAATATGATTGCAGTATAGTAAAGTATAAATCACTTAGGTATTTTGCACTTATGTATAGGTTTTTAGTATATTATTGGTTTGTTATCTACTCACCGATGGAAGTTGACGATTTTAGCTTGATTTTCTTTGCGAAAAGAATGTAATTTACAACCTACAATAACGCATGACATTGCTTATCCAATGGGCTTAATTTTACTTCACATTAGCACTATGTAATTATTAAATAACATATATTATTTCACAAAACAGATAAACAACAATGAAAATTACGAGCGGCGGTTTATTCCGACTAAATTGTCTAGAGGCCTTGACAAGTGGAACATTTGACATTAATTCGCTTCCTATTCCGGCATCCAAAGGTAACCAAATTGACGTTTCTACAGTGTACACCAGCCGTCCTTAGCAAAATTATTTGTCTCTTTCTTTTCAATGTATCCGGCTTATTTGGAAAAATAGGACAAGTATATGAGGGTGATTAACACTTCTTCTATGCTTTAGTACTTGTTCTGTGGCTGGGACATTCAGATATCGATTTTGAAAGCAATCGGTTCAAAAACAACAAAGTTCAAAATGACGACTGCTTTATTCCAATTTGACTTGAGATTTGTGTTTGGTCATCGCTAGGACACTCAGATATCGATTTTGAACGAAATTGGTTCTATGAAAGCAAAGTTCGAAATGGCGGCTGCTTCTATTGAATTTGACTAAAGATTCGTGTTCAGTCATCGCTGAGACACTTAGATATCGATTTTGAAAGCAATAGGCTCAAAAACAAAGTTTCACGCAAAAGTCTTTCGCGCAAGTGTCTTTCTCACAAATGTCCATTCGCGCAAAAGTCTTTCGCGCAACACTGCAAGTGAATTCGTGCAAGTGTCCTGATATCACTTCGGTGACTTCTACTGGAAATAGCTGATAAGAAGAGCTGGGTATAACGATTATGGGCTCGTTTGGTTGGTTATGATGAGACCTTACCACCTGACATGATGGAGTGACCAGAAGGCACACTCAGCTCTACTAATCAGCTACTTCCAATAATTAGTTAAAGTTCCAATAGCAGTCACTGAAGTAAACTTTCAGGTCACTCTATCTTGTCCGGTGGTAAGTTCTCATCATAACTAATAAAACGAGCCCATACTCAATACACCCAGCTCTACTCATCAGCTAGTTACAGTAGAAGTCACCGAAGTAGACCTTCAGGTCACTCCATCATGTCTGGTGGTAAGGTCTCATCTTATCTGGTAAAACGAGCCCATATTCAGTACACCAAGCTTTACTCGTCAACTTGTTCCAGTTGCAGTCATCTAGGTAAACCTTAGGGTGACTCCATCCTCACCAAAACTAATTCTAAGTACAAAATAAAAAACATACCTACTAAGTACTAGAAACTTCAAAATACAAGTCATTCCAATTAAACAAAATAAAAATTTATTTCTAAAGTATCAACGTGGTGTTTATTTTGATCTAATCGTCTTTGTTAGGCTGACCTATGTATCAGTAGCGAAGAGTGACATTTTGTAAGAGTGAAGCCGGCGCAAAAATTGCTTAGCTTGAAGCACGACGTATGGTCTATTTCTACACTTTAATAGATATTATAGTCTTTGTGATTTATCTCAAAGGGAAGCCGGTAGAAATCAGCTTATATGGACCCTTCGCCACTGCTATGTATGTATGTGTGAAATATGTTTATGTAGGAATGATGCGATTCGACACCTATGATTTTTGAAAACGCGTCCTTAATTATATTTTTAAGGTAAAATACCTTTTCTTTAGTTCTATATATCTAATTCTCCGGATTTTTACATCAGCTTCAAGTGGTTATAATACCAGCCTGTTTACTGTCCTACTGCAGGGCAAGGGCCTCTTCTCATAGAGAAGGTATCTCTCATTATAGGCTTCAAGTGATTATTGTGCATTAATTGAAAATTGTCCCAAAAAAATAGTGCGGAAGGTATTACGTGGTCTTGCAGGACTTCCTCCACGTATCTCTAAGCTATTACATTGCCTCTTTCGAACACTACAAGATCAGAACCAGCCTCTTAAGCGATGCCTCCCCAGACCATTACTGAACCACCCTAGTAACCCACTGTTTGTGTGATAGCACATGGAACAAACCTTTCATTTATGCGCCTGGACACACGCTGGCGTCCATCAGGACCTCGTAGAGCTAGTCTGATTTTATCAGAAAACAGGACATTCTTCCAGTGCTCTACAGTCCAGTCAGCATATTCTCGAGCAAAAGCAAGTCTAGCTCTACGGCTCTACGGTGCTGTGGGAGCAATTCCGACGCGCGAGCTGGACGGAAGGTTCTCAAATTCTGCTCTGCCAATCTTCGCCTAATCGTCCGCTCACTTAAACATTTCTCACCTACAAAAGACGAGCATGAGCTTCAGTAGCAGTGCAAAACCGATTTCGCAACACTTTGGTCATTACAAAGTGGTCATCTCGAGCTGAAGTGCACTGATGGCGGCCTTGACCTGGCCTCCTAGTGTATATACCCGTCTCCCGGTATATATTTATTCACTCTCAAGAAATAATACACCCAGGTCGAGAACTGCTGACACGAGCTTTTGGTTTAGCACCCAAGGAGTATTGCACATGTAGGGGTTCGTTTGCCCGGCTAAAAGACATAACATAGCATTAGAATTATTAAAAGCAAGTTTGTTTTCAATGCTCCAACGCTGCAGAGCTGATGTCCTCTTGTGTGGATAAAGTATCTGCCGCTGTTTCAACGCCATACATAGGTAATTTTGAGATTGTCAGCATAAATAAGACACCTATTTTATTTGAGAACCAGTGTAAGGTCGTTAATCATAATACCGAGAGTAACGGACCTACCTAAGATAGAGCCTTGACTCACACCATCAGACCGCGTATGATATGGCGTTGAAACAAAACAGCCGAGGCATATTGTTGACGATTATTTAAATACTAAAGGGGTTGAAATAAGGGGTTGGAAGTTTGTATGAAAAATCGTCAATGTATTGTATAAACAGAGATAATAACCGACATTCAGGCGGGCAGAACTGCGGGCAACAGCTAGTTTTTCATATATTTGTTTTTTATTTTGTCACCTAGGAACGTATTCACTTCCTCATATAAATTGTCAATGACCGAGGGGCATAGTGGCAAGCCGCGGCCTGTCCCCGGCACGGTCATGGCTCTGACATAAATATGTGAACACTGAACCATGGGCATCTTACTGCAAACAAATTGTAGAAAGTTTGAAAGATATAGAATGTTATCACAAGTTAACGGTAGATGACGTTTGTAGCATTATTCCAATTTGCAATCTGTCTAATATTTTCATATTTAAGTACATGTAAATAAATACATAGGTACAAAGATAACTCTATTGTACACTAACACAATTTAAAGAATAAATTACAATCTCCCACAGCCAACCTCTGGACAGAGGTATATATGCGTCTCCATATGCTTTTTTATTCTGTATAGCCTATATTCGTCCCCACAATTTCTTAAAATCTGTTTAGCCATTTAGTTGTGAAAATATAACAAACAGACTAAGTTAAGTTCGCATTTATGATATTAGTATAGATTGTGCTTTCTATTTCAGACAAGGGAATCTTGGACAAGAAAAGTGAAGATACTGCCGATGTGCTTCTTTTCTTCGACGAGTTATTCGACTCGGTCAACGGTGGATTTAAAAATTCCAAGCGAAGATCAGGGAAACCTTTACTTGACGCTTTGACACCCAAATCCTGTCACCATAAAGTGTGGCAGAATTCAAAATTAGTTTTGAATTCAATGAAATTTTTTGACTGTAGTGGCAAGGCGTCTGTTGTGCCTTCCATAAAAAATTGGTTAGCTACTGTAAAAATATAGAATATCTGTCAAATGGGTTTTTTAAAAAAAAATATTTGAATTCAATTTGGCTACGACATTTTAATCAGGATTCGTTGGAGAATTTCTTGAAAAAAAACCAGTGAATTTTTACGATTCAAGGATTATTCAAGTACGAAAATATGCTTTGCATAACCCGCCGACAAATTAATTGTGTTTTTCTCTGATATACAAGATGTGGTCACATACATATTAAAAGACAACAGTGACATGATAAATATAAAAAAAAGAGTGTGTGTACTCATGTACGCACGTAAGAAGTTATACTTCTTTGGCGTAACAATCCAAAAATACCAAATACATAATAACACAACGCATACTTATATAAATATACGTATATAGCATAATTATTATTTGTACTGATACGACACACAAAGGTTCGCAACTAACTTCAGGGTGTCAAAGGTTCGCAACTAACTTCAGGGTGTTGCTTTTTTCTGTCAGTGTGCGCGCGCATCGTAAAAATTCACTCTCATCATTTTTCCCAATCGCGCCAAAAGAAGTATAACTTCAATTAAAACCATAATTTTTATAGTTTGTGATTTTAGTTTTATCACATGTAATGATCAAAAAATGAGCTGATTTCACAATTTTTAGAAATATGTTGCAACTTCTTCATAAATAATTGGTGTAGGAATACTAACAAATTATTAAAAGAATTGAGGGAAGATTATAATCATACTGATGCAGTTCAAACTTTAGCTCGGTCATACTATTTAAAACGAAAGAAATACACATAAAACGTTAAATAACTTTTTATTTGAGCTCTTGTAATATTAACTAGATACCTGTCTATTGCATCCTGTTAATTTAGCTTTTAATGTCTTAAATGAGTCACTGGAAAGGTTTAGTTTTAGTTGTAATAACGTGAATTACAACGAAATACTATTTCTCGTTTAAATTCGATAATAACTTTAAAACCAGCAATTTGTATTATTATGAATAAGTATAGGTATGAACTGGAATTAACGCGATTATGCATTTTGTTCACCTTATTTTTGCTTGACGTAAAATAAGATAAACAAAATGCACGATCGCGATAATGCCCATTTAAATTCGAATTTGATGAAATTAGCTGGATTAGTGCTGACGTACATACATATTATAGATATAAAATGCAAAAGAAATAGTTACACAAATTAACGCTGGAGGCGCTCTTGTAGAAAATCTTGACTGTTCTCTATCTCAAAATATTTATTGTACTAGACTAGCACTGAACAGAAAGTCACTCACGGTACCGACGCCGACGCGACGGGACACGGATAGACGATCTCGGTGTTGTGTCCTTTAATCAAATAGACTTCCTTGTTCATCTTACTTATCTATTTTTTGAAGTTTCTCTGTATAACACTGACCTCAAATATACATTTTATTATTTTAGTTTCTGAATATTTTACTACAAAATATTTTGCGAAACATTGTTTTTAAGTTTAGTAAGATTAACTTTTTTGAGAGTAATAAACCGATCATAAGTACTATAAACTTAATAAGGACGACGCGATTTGTTTCGTCATAGTTAAACTTTTACATTATCTTTGGTCTGTATCCGAACGTCCAAAGGACAGCCGTGAGGTTATGTTTACTGCATAATTTTGTCGAGTCAGAATTCAGTCGGTATCTAATTTAGGACAAAACTTGCTCAATCATTTAAAGTTACAAAGAAGGTAAATCAAAATGTTGGTTACGCTGAAGACTTTACAACAACAAACTTTTCAAATAGAAATTGACCCCGAAGACACCGTTAGAGCGCTCAAGCTGAAAATCGAAGTAGAAAAAGGTAAAGACTATGTTGCTGATCATCAACGGCTTATATATGCAGGAAAGATTTTATTGGATGACAATAAATTATGTACTTACAACATAGACGAAAAGAAATTTATTGTTATCATGGTAACTAAGCCGAAAACATCGGAATCTCCTGCATCAACTGTATCCGCGCCTGAAGCTGGTGAAAGTGCCTCCACAGAAAGCGGTGATGCTAAAGCCAAACCTACTCCGGTGGAAACACCTAAACCACCACCTGCGGCAGAACCGGAGTCCATAAGTCAAGCTCCTTCTAATGAACCTGATTTTGAATCAACTGTCCAAAGCATTATGGATATGGGATATAACAGACAGCAAGTGGAACAAGCACTGAGAGCTTCTTTTAATAATCGGGAAAGAGCTGTAGAATACTTAATAACAGGCATCCCAGAGGAACTACTTCAGGAACAGGAAGCTGAGGATGGTCCAGATGATGATCCCTTGGCATTCCTTCGTGATCAACCACAATTCCAACAAATGCGTGCAGTTATCCAACAGAATCCTAATTTGTTGAATGCAGTTCTTCAACAGATTGGTCAAACCAACCCTGCTCTATTGCAAGCAATCAGTGAACACCAACAGGCTTTTGTACGAATGTTAAATGAACCTATTAATCCTGCAGCAGCTAGCGGCGCTGCTGCAGAGGATAGTGCTATTGAACTTCCACAAGCACAACAAGTGCCACAAGTCTCACCACAAGACAAAGAAGCCATTGAAAGATTAAAAGCGCTGGGTTTTCCTGAGCATATGGTCATACAAGCATACTTTGCTTGTGAGAAAAATGAAAATCTGGCAGCTAATTTCCTACTGTCACAGAATTATGACGACTAAATTTTTCTTCTATTAATAACTTGTTAAAGTGAAGAGACAAAATTATAAAATATGACATAAAAATGTATTAACACATTGTCATCTACATCAATAGCCGAATAGTGTTTACTGCTTGAGTTAAGTGTATTTTTTACACTTGATTTCAAACATATTGTCATATTTCAATCTCTAATAAATTTCTTATTGTTTAATTATTTTATTTTTTGTGATTTTTATTTGTTTCCCTTGCCTTTATTTGCTGCTAGTTTGTCACTTTAGATATTTGCTCTCTGCACTTTGAGGTCATAGGTAATTATTTTCCCTAGTTATTTATTAGGATTAAAATTTAAATAATAAGACAACAATATTACATCAAACAGTTAATATTATTAATTTTATAAATAGCATTAAGTTAACATAAAGAGCTATGTTGGTATAAATTTTATTCATTCTAAGTAAAGGCACTTTCCACAATGTCTATCATTAATACTAAAATGTTTACCATGATTGATCCACCTAAAAAAAAAAACAGATTCATAAAAATAACAAGAAAATAATGTGATCTTTCTTTACATAAATATAATTATATCAATGTCCATTATACTAATGTACAATTTCATTGTCTTAGTAGATACACAATCTTTTGACAGGTAGCAATCAATCATGGCAAACAAAATATATAAAATCTTACTGTAACTCTGTTATTCAGCTAAAATTACCCATTCACAAAAAACAAAATATAATGTGTATAAATCAGTGTGTGGATGATTCAACGAAAGAATGGCATGCAACATGTATGAAATAATTTCTTTTTTACCCATAACTAGATTTTTTGATAAAATACATACAATTCACCACCACCATTCTCTTTCATCCACATCATTACATTAATATATATACAAGGTTTTATACATTATTTTTTACACATTTTTCAACTATACACAATGTACAAAATTCTTATTTTCATTTATTATAAGTAATGTTTCATTTATATAGTATAAGTATTAGAAAAAAAAAATAGATAACTGTACATTGCAATATGGATATTGCACAAAACAACTAAATTATTAACTTTGGCTTATCCATTATAAACACCTCTGTGGCGTTGAAAGATAGGTAATAATCAGCTTACCTAAAGTATTATATCACTTCAGTATCATCGATCACAGACACATGTGACAATTATTTATTAGCAGTGCGCTCCAACCATTTGTAAACACCACAAATGATATTACAACAAACAAGTACCTCAGAGAGTCAAATTACTTAAGTTGACATACTATTAAAATAATTGAACAAATTAAACTTTTAAACTCATTAACATAATGACATCAAGAACATTCCGACTCCAAAAATGGCACCAAGTCGAACTTGCTTGAAATGCTAGCTATAAAGAATCAACATTTTGGAATGGTAAATAAAGCTATAACTGATATTTTCATTCTATTGAATTTGTAAAATTATTAATAAGGTATTCATGTCAACAATTTATTGGATAGCTAGATAACGCAGTTAATATAACATAACCTGTATCATGGGTTGTGTCGGTTCTATTTTCTTCTTGCACAAAAAATCAAACAAATGATAATAAAACAACAATAGAAAATACAAAACACATTAACAATTCAATACATCAAATCTAACAATACTTTAAGAAAATATTTATGGATTGATCAATTCAATGCTTGAACAACTGGACTTGACTTACAACTCTTAAAAATACAGAATTACAATGTACCTAGCAAATCTTTGTAAAGTTGAGAGCCCAACAAGTAATTTGAATGCAACATTCAAGCACAGTACAAACAGTAACAATGTGCGCCTTTAGGCTCTCACTGATAGGCAGCGGCACACTCGTTAGCCAGCTGGACCTCATTCCGTTTTTTGCTGACAATATAATTCTTTTAATGACTTCAGTTCTTCTATAAGTGCTTTGTTTTGATTCTCGAGGACAGCTACCCTGTTCTCCAAGCATTTGATATATTCTTTTTTCTTACGACGGCATTCTCTTGCTGCCTCACGATTCTTTAGTAGCCGGAGTTCGCGTTTACGCGTCTGATCTTCTAACATAGGACCTGAAGTAATAGAGAAGTTTATTCACTTATAACAACAATCTAAAGAGGCTACTATTGCGGATAATGCTTAATTGTGCGTTATCATGATACCTACCAGGGACATAAAAATGTTCATCTTGATTGGTCGCATACTGCACAATAGCGCCACCGCCAGCAGCGCCAGATACCGCCAATGTGTGTAAACCACTCTCTGTTTGGAGAGCTCCAGCTGGAATCACTAATGAAACAAATTTGTCTGAATCATTGGTGTATGGCTCATCTAGGCACAGCCACCATCGCGAACTGAAAATCTAATTACATGACGAAATAGTCGCTAATTAGTCGAAATCGGTCGCAAAATACCAGAATTAGTTGGTCCTCCGTTCGTAGGGAGGTATTGGTTGGCACAGCCACCTATGTATTTCGAAAACCATAGTTCCTAGTGAATATCCTATCCCGAGTTAGTCGGTAATTAGTCGAAATTAGTCGCAAAATTCTGGAATTGGTCAGTCCTTCTGAAGCGAGATATTTGCAATTGTTTATTTCTTCATATAATTTTTAGGTTTTGTACAGTCAGACAGTCATGTGTGTTATAAATATTATGTAAGTATATAATTGATATAATAAATGTTATCCATTTATTCGAATGGGTAATATTTATTATCTGTTGTATTGATATTAAAAACTATTGACTCTGAGCGCTTAGTTTGGCACAGCCACCAATACCCCTCTTTATCTTTTAAACTTTTGTGTGCAATGTCGACTAATTATCGACTATTTCTAGGTATGATCAGATTTTCGCTAAATGCCACGGTTTTCGAGATATGAGGTGGCGACCGACTAATTCTGGTATTTTGCGACCAATTTCGACTAATTACCGACTAATTCATCATGTAATTAGATTTTCAGTTCGCGATGGTGGCTGTGCCAAAATGAGCCATAAACATAATTTTGTTAGTATTGAAACCAAACCATACATCAATACTAGTGCAATACCTACTTCAAAGCTGTTAAGAACAAAGTAAACGTTTCTTTATTTACGTATAAAGATTGTGCTCTGTTTTATTTTAAAAGTGAATCGGTCTTTTAACTGATCTGCTAACAGGGTGGGGCGTAACTATTTGATTATTATATTAAAATTTTTAGATTGACGATAAGTTTGTATCGTAATTTACAAGTTGTGTGACATTAATTTACAGTTTGCCGATAGTCAGATGTGATCATAAGCATCTTGCGCTGATATTAATGATGATCGACTTGGCTGCACTTGTAGTTTGTTGTTTAGGTGCAAAATGGCCAAGTTGCAAAATGTCAAGGTTGCTAATGTCCAGGTCGCAGAATGTTGGTATTACACATAAATCAAATAAAAATTACGTAACAATTTTTGAATCAGTAATATTTTTTGTTTTTCGTTTTAGTAATAATAATAATAATAATATTTCAACAACTACACACAACGCCATCTAGACCCAAAGTAAGCATATTATATGCTTGTGTTATGGGTTCTAGAATGCGGATATACCTTACTTACATACTTTTTTTTTGTAAATACATACATATTATACATAGAAACACCCAGACCAATGCAAATAGACATGTTCATGCACACAAATATTTGCACTGAGCGGGAATCGAACTCGCGACCTCTGCGTGGCAGTCCATACACAGTACCACCGAACCACAGAGGCAGTCAGTAGCATAAGGTATACTTCCTTTAGATCCAAAAGTTCCTATTATTACTATTTTGGGATCTGGACATTCTGCGACTTGGACATTCTGCAACCTGGACATTCTGCAATCTGGACCTTTTGCAACCTGGACATTTTGCAACCACTGGACAGTTTGCAACTTGGACATTCTGCACCTAAAGGCTTGTACGCAGTATCGTCTCGACACAATACCGTTACACCAAGCACCGTGGGTTTGAATTCCACAAGTATATTTTAATTGGAGTATTTAAAAAAGTCACGGACAGACAGGACTTATTCTTTCTGATATGAAAAAACTTTAAACGCGCCATATTGTGGGTTTGATTTCATCAAGGAATACTACGTTGATAAATTAATGTTGTGTCGTGTAAGTCGTTGGAAGCAAAAAAATTGTAAAAGCTTAATTATTTAAGTCCTATCTGCTGTTCCAATTCTCCGCGAAATTGCACGCATTTTGTTATATTGTAGTCGTAGCTATTTAGATTTTATTTGTTTAGAGATCTAGGGTATTAATTAAGTAAAAATAAAATATTGGTTGCAATTAAACGTGCCGGATTTATCACAAAACATCATCATGTTTGAAACCGCTATCGAAGCTGTTTCCACTAGCAGGAATCACGCCACCAAGGATTTGCAGAGCGGTGGCAAGCTCTATAGAGAGAGCCAAAGCGGGGAAAAACACTCGACACCCTGCTGTTCTGCGAGCCCAAACACCGGCCTTGCAGAAATTTTTCGACGCAACAGATAACACAGTACTTGTTGCTGAATTCTGGTCTAACAAAATCTAATTGCCATCGACAGGCATCGAGAGTTTTTCTTTAGTTTATAATCTGAAATCTAAACCTCTGTACGGTAAAACTGACCAAAACAAACTTACTGAAGTGTAAGTAATACAATTTCCAACTTTATTACACAACTTTGCGTGTTATCTTTTAAGTTGTCCTGTAAATAGGTAAGTATATATAAAATGATATAAATGATTATAGGTATTTATACTACAGTATCAAATTCATAATAAATATGAATAAACAAACTAAGTTCAGTATGGCGTCATCATGCGTCCATCGCAGCGAGTTTACGTCATCGCTCAGAATATTAATCAGGTCCCAGTAGGGTGACGTCACCACGGCTGGAATTCTCACCTACAATATTTTAAACTTGTAGGTACGAATATTAATTTGTTATTTTATTGTTTAGCTTACTGTTTTGCCTTAGCAGTGCATACCTACAACTGTATTAAGGCTGCCACCCTTACTGTATTAGTATTGTACTATATTTTGATGAATTGTAATATACTGGCTGAATTTTTTGTGGTTTTACAAACTTTGTACTTTTCTTATATCAGGGTATTACTAAATATATATCAATATCCTAGATCTACAAAACCAAAAATTAGAGAACTAGACAAAACTCGAATAAAGGTCGTGTACTATCGAGGTATTGCACTTGTCAGGGCAATGACCACGTCGGGCGAGCGGCCGAGCGGCCGAGGGGCCGGCTTGTGTGTGCCTATCTGTCGCTTTTGTTATGTTGCATGTCACATCATCGATCTATTGATGTGTGCGTACGCAGGGTCATACTACGAATTCTCACTCCTTGTAGTTTTATTGGAAGTATTGCCACATTTTTTTTTTTTTACTGTTTCAGCTGGACATATGTGTAGTTTAACTGATTACTTTTATCCAGAAAAAGTTTGTAAAACTACTAAAATTTCTCGGTGTATATATTATAATTATAGAAAAAAAATGTAGAACGCAATATAAATTATATTTTTATCGATGCTTCAAAGTCCTCTAGGAAAAAAGGTGGTAACCCTAGACTGTATGCTGTGATGCCCAAGTTGAGTCAATAATATATTGACCGTCAAAAAATAGGGACAATACACATGAAAAATTTTTTGCCTTCTCTAGTATGTAAGTGCCAAGCCAACCGTTCCATTTTAACAATGGAGGCAAAGGAGCGACCTGGCCCACTGATAATAACATAGCACTTACTGTTAAGAGTTCCTGTCTTCTCTAGGGTAGAGATGTAAGTATCTTTGAATTAAGATAAAATCCCACATATGCTCTTTTGTTGGATAATTCAAATTAATTAAAATAAATTTTGTTTTTATTTTAGTACCTCAACCTTACAAGGACAGAAATTGTGGGTGCCCTTAGTTGAAGTTATTTTCTATTAAGTATGGTAAAAATTAAGAAAATACCGGTAGTGGTCTTTTCAATGATCAGACTGATTACTTATGTTGATTTCTTTTTACTTTAAATAAAACAGATGACAAAGTTATATCAGGACAGTTTAAGTGATTACTACCACTAATAAATCACTTAGTACACCCAGTGCATAAAAGGTGGCTCACGTTCGGCCAAGGTGGCGAAAGATGGGGAACTTGTCCAGGCCTGTCCTGCAGAGGATGTCTTTCGGCTAATTTAATGAAAAGGTGGCTTTTGTATGAAATTAACATTTTAACAACACAACACAAAGAAACTGCTATCCACATTTATTTATTTATTTATTTATTTATTTTATTTGATTAATACGGTACACATACCAATTAGATTAATCAATCAATCAAAGCCGAAAAAACTATTACAAAGAACTTATACCTATATAAAATAAAATAAAACATAACAGATCATTCACATATTTTTTGTAAATATTCTAAAACTACATGGCACTTATCAGCAAACAAATCACACTCCGGGATGGTCGCTACAAGTTTATTAAGGGTGGTAAGTGTACGAGGAACGGGTGAAGACGCGCGAGCGACAGTGCGGCACGGAGGCACGGCTAGCAGCTGATGACTCCTACCACGAAGATAATTATTGGGAGTGTACAGCCGAATCAGCTCACCATGAACCTCCGGAGCATCTATAATCCCCCAGCAGACCTTAAGCATAGTACCAACCTGATCACATGCTCTCCTCGTTTCCAATGTATTATAGCCCAGGCAGCCAGTGAGATACAAAGTAGGATACATATATGGATAATATCCTAAGGTGCGCTTATATAGAAATCGCAGGAAGGCTTTTTGGACCTTCTCTAACATAAGAGCATAAGTACATCACTGAATTTGGTAGATAGCACATTCTTTTAAATGATTTACATAAAGTGTATAATAGTCTCAGGTTACTCCGTTAATGGGTGACTGGCGTTAAAATTATTTATGTATCCATTAATTAGTTAAAGTTGACTGAAATAATGTTAAGACACGGGTATGAAATAAGAGTAACTGCATCTTCACTACCTCTACAATACTTTGTTCAGCTAGCTAATTTAGTAGGTATTTTGTAATATTAGCTCATTTAACTATTGTTTTTCTTATCCCTAGTTCATCACAATGTATAGCAAAAGTTTCGTTTTCCGAGACGGCAATCTTTGCAAAGAATAATTTGGACACTATCACTTGATAAAACTTGCTTCATTAGCACTTGCGCTTGGTCAATTATAATTACACATTGTTCCTTTGTAATTAAACGATTAACTAAACTCAACGTTCGGTTTGAAAACAAGAATAATGTGAGTTATTCTGAAAATTCTTTGTTCAATTTCCTATTCAAAGTTCTTTAGTAGAACATATTTTTAAAAGTAAGATTAAATGATAAAAATTGAATATCAGGAGAAATCAGGAAAATGACGCAATATCTTGCGTTAATTTTTTTTTGTTTCTTTGCAATATTTTGCGTTTAAGTTATCTAAGAGAATAAACATTCCTAACCTAAATAGCAGAAAAAAACTTATCACTTTTTTTAATATTCCACGATTTAGAACCAACTTAGGGCTGCATTCTCCCATAGTAAGACTAACATCCACCTTTAACAAATGGTGGAAAATACTAGACCTTGATATCTTTCACGACCGGCCCGCACTATTTAAGACAAAGATCCTAAAAAATGGCAAATAACTCTTTTGTATTATTTTTAACATATTTATTATTTGTCCAATGTTAATATCTTTATTTCATAATAGTATTGTAACACAAATGCATAGGTACCTACTTATTATTATTTAGTTTATTTATATTATATTCTTTAAGATTGTTACTGTGGCCACCATAATTTTTAAATGTTGTGCACATCTGTAATTGATATAATCACTAGTCCTAAGCAACTAAAATGTAAATTGTGTGTGTATTGTGTTTATATTGTAGATGAGCCTTTTAAATAAATAAATAAACCTAGCTGTAGCCAAAACAATATTACTATAATATAAAAAAAAACTGATGGTTTTCAAGACTGATTGTTAAAAGATTAAAATTATAGCTAAGATTACAAATTCCTTGTTTGGCTTTTGATCCTATTGTAGAATTTTGTAAGACTACGTACAAAATTTTAATAAATTAGCAAAAGAGTCGAAAGAACCGAAAAAACCGGGTACCCGGTTCTGTGTTGAAGCGGAAACCGAAAGAACCGGTTCTCGATGCCCTAGCGTAGTCATGGACGAATACAGCAACAGGTTCCTGGAAACTGTCCGTTCGGTAGGGTCTAAGATTTTAAAGCCTACCGCAGTAAAGGACCAAAAAAAATCACCGACTAGACTCTCAAACACATGGACAAAAGGCGCAGTATGGTACTGCGGTCGCCAAAGGATGCTAGCGACTATAGGCGGCTCAACAGATGGATCTCCAAGTCCTTGACTCGCGACCTTCGCCAATTTAACATGCAACGTGTTAAGGAGGCTATAAAGCGCAACAAGTGCTTGAAAGTGCACGAGATCAGTCTGTCGGACAAAGCCGACTTGTGAAGCTGAAGCCTGGGGACGGCAGAATCATCTTGTGCAAACCAGAAGTTTTAAAGGAGGTCGAGAGTACTACAGACAGTTATACACGACACAACAGGCACATGTTATCTCCCTAGCATCAGATCCAAGAGCTAGGTTAACTCGATATTACACCGAAGACATCCCGGATGTCAGCCTGTGCGAGAATGGTAAGGCATTCAGACAGCTCAAAAACAACAAGGCGCCGAGTGAGGACGGAATCACAGCTGAGCTACTGAAGGTAGGCGGAAATCCTGGCATGAATGCCCTACAGAGGCTCTTTAGTGCCGTCCTTTTTGAGGGCAAAACGCCACAGGCATGGCACAGGGTTGTGGTGGAGCTGTTCTTTAAAAAAGGCGACAAAACCCTTCTGAAGAACTACAGACCTATTACACCCTGAGTCACGTCTACAAGCTGTTCTCGAGAGTCATAATTAATCGTCTCGCAAACAGGTTTGACGACTTCCAGGCTCCCGTACAAGCCGGTTTCCGAAAAAGTTATAGTACCATAGACCACATACACACGCTGCGGCAGGTTATACATAAATCCGCAGAGTATAACCGGCCCCTATGCTTTTGTGAACGATGAGAAATCCTTTGACCCGATCGAGACCTGAGCCGTGCTACAGTCTCTCCAACGGTGCAATATTGACTATCGATACATCAATCTACTGAAGTGTTTGTATGTCAGTACGAATTAATCGTCAGAGCTCAAGACCTATCCAGTTGCAGCGAGGAGTAAAACAGGAAAATGTTATATCACCGAAACTGTTTATCGCTGGACTGAAGGACGTGTTCAAGCTTCTGACCTGGAATGGACTTGGCATCAACATAAATGGCTTCGATTCACTGACGATATCGTGGTCATGGCTGAGACCGTGGAGGACCTCAGTGCAATGTTCAATGATCTCAGTAGAGCCTCTCGACAAGTTGGCCTAAAAATGAACATGGACAAGACTAAAGTCATGACCAATGTCCCTGTTACACCCACTCCTATTACGGTCAGAGGCTCGATGCTAGATATCCTTCGAGGAAAAGCATGATGTTTCTGTAAAACAACAAGGACGGAATATCGAGTTATCTTCCTCTATCAACATTTCTTTCGTTCTCAGAGCCTACCTACACCAGGTTGAATGTTATGGAGTGAACCACAACTAAAATTGTATGCTATGACACTGAAGACATACTTGTTACATGGAAAGATTTGACTTATTTTTAATATGACTGTACCTATACAATTATTAGGACTTATCTTTGACTTTTAATTATAATAGTGTCCCAAATCTATATGCTTAGGCCTACATAATTATCTTGACCAAAAATTTATGGCATTTCAAAGATCTGTATTTCAAAATTGAAACATTATTTTTTGAAATAAGATTGTGAAAAATCTTATAAGATAGTGTATTACTGCTTTAGCATGAAAAAAGGACAGAAGAGTTTAAATTGAAGGGAATGATGATAATCCATAACACTAAACTACTTCAAGAGATGATGAAGTTTGGTACTAAGCCTGAGTGTCAAACTGTATAAACAAATGAGGATAGTACAATCCTGAAGCCAGTGGTTATAAGCCGTATACCAACACAATGTATAGAGTTATGTATGATGCTTTGTAACAGGTTAGTGACACATGTTGCACAAAGAAACAAATAGTGTCAACGGCGGCACATTTAACTGACCTGGTGCAAATGATAAAGAGGATGACAGCGACACTTCGTTCTCGCTTCCCGGTTTGCCCATGCGATTTTCTGCAATATCATCAGGTTCTTATACTTTTAAGTAAGTATATTATTTTTAATTTATTTCATATTTTTATTCATTACAAATGTAATTCGGTTGCCGCAAGTCATAGTATTATTTTAAAAGTAAGGTATGTGATGCAACTGTCGCAAGTTAATTTGCATAATTATTAATCTCTGATGGTCGGGTGGTCGAGTACCACCATTATACAGTGTTGTTTGCCAGAATAATTCTAATTGCTTGTCAGTTTTCGACAAATAAGACAATTATAAAACGATATTCAGATTTCAGTCTGCAGACCATTTTAAATTAATTTAGTCACGCTATTATTCTTTAACTAGCCATGATAAACAATGAGCTGCCATAATTATTCTGCAAAACTGGCTTAGTGTAAATAGTGCTATAAGAAAAAACTTAATTGCCTTGCAAAAGTTGTATGATATAAATGGATTTTGATGGTAAATACTTGTTCAATAATGCTTACTAGTTATATTCAAAACCTCTGTTTAATTAATAATTAATCATTAGCTTATGATAAATAGGCTTCATTCATATGAAAGCTTTAATGTTTACTTGTAATATTAGTTAAGTGAAATGAAAAAAATAATTCTATATACATATAAAGCACAATCTTTATATCATGTAAAATTAGCAGATAGTATTATTTTCCTACTTTATTCCTACAATGACATAATTGTCTAAAATGTCAAGATGCTCATAACAACAGAATTGTTGTATACTCACCAGCAATTTCTGCTCCACCAAGATCATTCAATATTTTTCGATAAGAAGGACGTCTTGTGAGCATCTCTCTATATTTTCGCTTTGGGCTCTCATCACCACTGCTGTCATCACTACATGATTGGCCCTGTGTACTGAGAACTGCTGGTTCTGGTTTTATCTATAAATTTCAAGCATTCTCATCAAGATGAATATTATAATGTGTTGTTGCAAACAATAAAATTGACATATACTAATAAGTACTTATTAACATCAGAGCTATATTTGTTGTACACACAGTAGTATTTATTGTAAACTTAAGACTTACATAGAGATAATGACTAACATGGTTGAATGATGGTCCACTCATGTTAGTCACAAAACTAAATGAAGCTTTACTCAAAAATTTGTGCTTGTAAAACTGCAATTCAACTATACAGGGTAAGTTTGAATTCATTAGCATCCTTTTAACCTGATATCATCATGTCTAAGTAAATTAAGTAAATTATTAACAATTAAAATCGTAAAAACAAATAATTACAAAATTTCAAAAAATCGCACAAAAAATACAATAAATAAAGAAAAGTATTAAGACGTTTACGCACTAAAATTATTACCTACGCATTTTACTATCAAGGGCGGCCGGAGTGATTCGGACAGCTACAGCTGGCTGCCATGTAGTGGCGCTGTACGATTAACGGCCGCGGCCGTCTTACCTATCACACAATGTCCGCACAATCGAACCAACTGAATCAAGACACATTTTGATGATAATTAGCTTAAAACTGTCAAACTTGTAAAATCTATCGTTTTTAATGCACTTAGGACTTTTAAATACTAACGTATCGGCACATTAGAATAGCGTTGGTGAAACATTTGCCGAGCTCGCACAAGGTTATGACCGGCGCGGTCATAAAACAACACCATATCCAAATATTGTTGATTCTTGTACATAATTATTAAACTTCACACACAACAAACACAAAGTCACTGAATCCAGCCACGAGCGTCACGGTTTGAAAGTCTAGAGAGAATTATTTTACGTCACACTTAAAATTAGTGAAATTTGTAAGTGATAGAAAATAAAAATTTGCACCCTGACCTTGCCCCCGCACGCACACACCTAACGGACACGCACACCGCGGCCGCGCCTCGAGTCACCGAGTCGCCGGCGCAAACTACCAGGAAGCAGGAGCGACCTGGTGGTATTTATTTCATTTCAATAGAACTGCGAAATAGCCTACATCTGAGGTGCGCATTTATTCAATAATAGGTTAATTAATGAATGCCGCGCGTAGGTAATAATATCATCTTGTTGGTATACAGCGGCCACAAGTAGTAGATTTGCGCGCAATAATAATTAACTATTATTAAAATGTAAATTTTTTTTAGTATGTTAAAATTTTTTATTTGTTTGTTTTAGACTTTATTTATGTAGATATAATGTTTTAAAGCGTTTTTAAATTATAATTTTGATAATATTAATTTACAATTTTATAGGCCATAAGTACTTGGTACTATGTATAGAATCACAGGTTAAAAGGATGCTAATGAATTCAAACTCACCCTGTAGACAGATATATCTGGTAATAGCCATTATTATCAGATGTATCAAGTTAATAATGTAGTAAAAGTGGCACCTGCAATGCATTGTACATTAAATTGTATGTTTGTAAGATTAAATAACTAATAAATAAATACACAAACACCAGCTTAGCAGGATCACCTGCTATGAGATATATGACTATCATTAGTATTTTAATAATATACATACAGTGAATGACAGCATTGTAAGGAAACCTGGACCATAGTATATATATGGCACTTATTATCTCAAGGGTTGAAGAGCTGATCTAAGAAGAACAGGTTCATTCATAAGATAAAAAATATAGTATAACTTTTTGATATTTATAAATTCTGCAATCAATAAATACTTTGCAATAAAAAATAAATATAATAATAATAATAATACCAGCCTGTTTTAACATCCCACTGCAGGGAAAAGGCCTCTTCTCATATAGAGAAGGAATGAGCGTTAATCACCACATTTGCTCAAGACGGATTGGCAATTTCAGACTTAAGTCCAGGTTTCCTCACGATGTTTTCCTTCCAGAAATGTCGAAAATAAACTTAGAAAGTACATATGATTTGAAAAATCACATTGGTACTTGCCCAGATTCGAACGCACTACCTCGTGTGCCTTATCCACAGGGCCATTTAGACTTTAAAAATAAATATAAAACAAAAATTTTATATATTTAAGTATAAAACATAAAGTTCTAACATCTGCAGTAAGAGCTGGTTTTTTTTCAAATATTATTGTTGTAATTTAAAACTATAACCTAACTATGAGTATATGCCACACTAATGAAATATTGTGAGTCATTGTTCTTATTATATGTATATCCTATCCTGTCTTCCATTATTATTAGTCATAATGGCTTTATTTTTGTAAATCTGTACAATACTCATATATTTCATATCTGAATTTTTCTACTATCAAGCAAGTTAATTAAATGCCTACCACAACTAAGAAATGTTTTACATGCTGGCCGCAGCCAGGTTATATAATGTCTAACACCAGTTTAGACCGATAACATTAATGTGATAAAAATACAGTTAAGCAAACTGTTAAATGAAAATCTATCTATACTTCTATACTATTATTTATAGGGGGAGAGTTTGTTTGTTTCAACATGCTCATCTCTGAAACTATCAGTCAGATTTGAATTATTATGCTTTGCGTATGATAGCCCAGTTCTTAGGAAAGGTTATAGGCTATGTAACATCACGCTACTGGCGATAGGAGCAGAGCAGTAACCAAAGACATGAGTGAAACCATATTATATGCAAGTATATTTTTACTTTATTACTCTAAGTTACCAGTGAACTAAAAACTTTTTTTCTATTCTATCATTACCAATTTCATGGTCAATAAGCACACTGCACATGTTAAAGTTAATATACAATGTAAACATGCCAGAAAATAATGTGTTTTAAAATCATTGCTAAATGAGATACAACCAATATACACAATTAGGTATATTAGCAAAGCAGTTCATGATATGTAGGAGAAGATACATGATTTCAGTTGTGAGGGAAAAATCCAAATATAATTTACTTATTTCCCAAAAAATAAAGTGCATTAAGAATGTTTAGCAATCAGTCTTAAACGGCAAGAGAATTAAAGTGAACATGTTAAAATCTGATCTTTCAAATACATTGTAGGTACTACAGAAAAACAATTTTCACTATACATATCTGGTGACTGCACCGTTGGTCTAGTGGTCAGTGTAACTGACTGCGACGCCGGGTGTCGTGGGTTCGATTCCCGCGGAAGGCAAATATTTGTGTGATGAACATTTGTATTTGTCTTTAGTCTGGGTGTTTCCTATGTATTATAAGTATGTATTTACAAAAATAAAAGTATGTATATGTATTATATTTCAGTTATCTAGTACCCATAACACAAGCTCTGCTTAGCTTGGGACTAGACGACAGTGTGTGATAGTGTCCACATATTATTATTATTATTATATTATTATAAACATATCTTTACTATGAAGAACCATCTCTCAACCTCTACATTTATGTCAAGTATGACAGTATAATATGTAATTTATTTTAATATCTGCACATCACCTCAAATTACTATGTAAGTAATAATACAAATTTGGCATTATCGCAAGAACAAATAGCAAAAGCATTTCACATCATATAGATAAAGACTTAAATAAAATACTGCAAATTATTGAATTAGTAAGACTTTGTTACTATATTTAACTATTTTATCAAATAGGATAGGTACCTTAATGTTTGTCACTAATATCAATCACATTGTAGAGTGAACAAAAAAGAATGAATCTAACCCATTTACTTCAAATGTGTTATAATTCAGTCTGTGGATTCATGCATTAGTCAAAAAAAAAATCATACCTGTAATGTTTGTAATGTTCCTTGGGTTGTGTGTATAACAGAACTTGGCTTACTAACAAGAATGACATTTCCTTTTGGTAACTGTACAGACTGTATATTAGATGCTGTTTGAATCACTGATTGTTGGTTTGGTTGGATAACAGACTGAACCTGAAATTAAACACATGGTTTACTAATTCCAAAATTAATTCATCAAAATATAAAAAGATAACTACCAAAGGAAATGATAACATTTAAAATTCGTAAAGTTATCATTTCACACAACATTGTTAAACAAAGATAAAGCACACACTGATAACCCTATAAAAAAACATTACAAGGATTGTAAATTTACAAAATAAGATCAACAACTACACCTTGTAAACAAGTTCCAACTTAGGTTAGAGTGTAATCATAACATATTACAACTATGTAAACATCACAGGGACAATATCACTACAGATATAATTAATGAACATAATAAACACCTGTGCAGAGGGAGCTTGTGTGGGTAACGTGAGTTGCACGATACTAGTGACTGCAACTACGTGAGGAGCTGATGCAGCCGCCGAAGAGCTCGCACTGGCCAGTGGATCCGTGGGACCAGCACCGCTTGAAGTGCCATTTTCTTCCACCATTCCATCCATGCCCAATATGGTCACCTAAAATTCAAGGTCAACTTTCTGTGCATTCCTTGATCTTCAGACATGCTCAAGGCAACATCATTCGTTCAATATAAGTTTCTTGTTCTCTGACAAGTTTCTTGTTGGCTTGGAAATCCTAAAACGGAATCATCGCGTCATAGTGGGGACGCGGAATTTCCTATTGCGTCTAATACAAACGCAACATATATATTTAGAGTAATTAATATTAGTAAGGATACCAATATCATACGGATCATACATTATTTAAAAATCCAAATTTAAGTAACCGTGACAGGTCGCAAGGTTTGTCTTCACAAGCACTCACCAGTTACGTATTCCTCGTCACCGTCTATGCTGCGTCCGGAGTGGGCGAACGGGATGGTACGTAGTAGCCACGTCAACTGCGAGAAGACTCGTCACTGGCGGAGACCTATGATCTTTGTATGCGTCATAACAATATGGCCGAAATTGTCAGACGCATGCGCCAAATGCCCTCCTTCCAATCCGGTACCCTCCCTCGACGGTTTGACAATCACTCAATTCACTCATGGCTGATTTGACATTTCATTTGTAAACGCGTATTCCACCTGACTAAATTCAGAAGCAAGACGAGTCTGTTTAGACGTCTAAATCAGGGCTGTCCAAAGCAAGGCCCGCGGGCCGCACAAGTGGCCTGTGGTTCATCTTTGTGCGGCCCGCAGTTTGTTTTTAATATTATAAATTCTTCACTTTTTTTAAATTTTATCGGTACTTATGTAGCTACCCCAACAGGCTAAAAAAAGCTGTTAAATATTCAATATTCTGATATTATTAGCCCGGGATCATAACCAGTCTGGACAGCCCTGGTCTAAATGATTCAGCATGGACGACTGAGCACTGACAGCTACAAAAACGAGCCGAGCGAGAGATGTAGTACGGATGGTGTGTGAACCTTTATAATAGGGTGACAATAAGAATTGTATTAAGTGAGACAAATTTAAAATAGTATATGCTGTAGTTTGCATTGGTCTGGGTGTTTATTTAAATAATATGTATTTATTTTATATCCGTACCCATATCACAACCCTTAATAATATTAATATGCTTGCTTGAGTCTAGATAGAGTTGTTATTTTTTAACTTTTAAAGCTTCGAAAGTGCAGGTGCCATGATAACCGCCAACGTCGATGTCTTGCGTGCGTGCGAATAAGCAAGGGCGCGTTTTTCAGACTGGTGTAAAAGCACTAACAGACGACCGGATTTGGTGTGCTCCGCACCATCACTTTTTATATTTACACATATTCGATCGTGTGGAGAGCAGTCCGCTGGACATTATTATTATTATTATCTGTGCAGTTGGTGCGATCGTTTGTATGCCTGGACACGGTGCACTCCACACCAAGTTCGATCGTGTGGACGAAGCACCGGACTATTTAACCCTTTACTTTAGTCGTAAATCTACTTCCGAACGTGCAGCATGTGTCAATTTTTTGTTCCTTAGCAACTCTTGTTACAAATTTGAATTTTTTCCAAATTAAGGCGTATATTTTGCACTAGTCTTTTATTATTCTCTACTGCTTCCACTGGCACAAATACTTCATTTACATTATGTCGGTCGTTCGAGCACGATGATGTAAAAGATTATTTTTTGAAATTTTAGAATTATATATTTGAATCGGACTAAAACTATAGATTCGAGATGATGCGATTAACGATCGTTCATTTATTAGGGACAAATAAACAGTTACATAGTAAATATTACAGTTGAGTAATTTTTATAATTTTAGCAAGCACATTATTGTCCACGTAGTAGGTAGGTAGGTATATAAAATAAAAAAAACGAACAGACTACTTAAGCATCTTTTACGATACTCATAATATATTTATATAAATAGTGTGAAGGGGCATTAAATAATTTAATTAAGACACTAGATATAGATTAGTTAACATCTCTATATCTCTGTTTGGTGTACAAAAATAAATATTTTTCTTCCTTTCTTTCTTTCTTGTCTGTTTTTAGGCATATTTTTGCCCATTATTTTCTTTTTTATTACGTTTTATTAGTGGCGGTGGTGAAGTAGCTTCTATTGACTAAAGAAACGCTATTTTATTTTCTTTGGAAATTGTAGACTTATAACGCGAGTTACACATCTAACAACGACTAGTCCACAGAGTACACTGGACCGTGCGATGACGATGAGTTGTCCGGTCGTCTGTTGCGCGGAGCGCACCGCACCATCACTTCGGTGCGGCCATACCAAATCCGGTCGTCTATTAGCACTTTAATAACGAGCTGTCTAATTAAGTAATTAGAGTCTGAATAACGAGTGCTACGCGTAGTTTAATAGGCGCTTAATTAGACTCTATGACGATCTTAATAACGTTGTGCTGAATAACGCGTAGTGTAATAGGCGCTTGCTGTAAGATTATAATGTTTTATTATAATGTTTTTTTTTAACAATTAATTTAAAACTTAATTCGCAATTATTAATTACAATCACTTAATCAGCTATAAAATAGCCATTCACACACTGCCCCGCATGATACAGCGTGGTGCGGGAGTGCATGTTCTTTCGTTTGTAAGTATCTCCGTTTGTACAGAAAACACGCACGGTCCGACACACCGAAAATGCATCCACGCACGTTTATGCAGATCACGCGCCTAGATACGGCGAAACACGCACCCACGTGCGTGAGTGCGCGGCGAGACGCAACATGCAGCGTGGTGCGTGGCAGTGTGTGATCCGTCTAAGTATTAATAACAAACATATGGAAGCGACATCTACTGGCCTAAATGAGTATTTAAAGCGCAGCGTTAAATCTAGTTCGATCTAGTAGGTATCGATTTGTCAATCGAACTCGACTAGCTAAGACAATCACTCGAATGCCATCTAGTAGTAATTAGTGTAACTAAATTTTTGAACCTAAAAGATTTTTTTTTGAATACGGAAACACTATAAAAAGAAAACCTATTTTGGTTGGGTTGTCACAATAGGTTAAGACAAACACAATTTTTTTTTAATAGTTTATATATGGAGTTATTCTGGTCCGATCTCCAAGATCTGACCCCCTCAGTCTTTTTGATAGGTAAGTACATTTAAGAGAAAAGCAGTTTATGTAACAATTAATTAAAAAATATCAGATTAATAAACGCAGTTGTACAGTCTCTGCTTACCTCATTAAAATCGGAAATCTGTAAAAGATAACTAGGGGGATACGACTGGAATAAAATATTTAAATACATTTAAGTTTTGTTTCTGATCTTCTACGCGATTAGAACTGAATAACAAAAAGTAAAGCGATCCCCAGTGAGAGATTCGGGGGATCAGACCAGAATAACTCTATATATGTACCTACTGATTTTGATATCTCATTTATACGAATAGGATTAATATAGTGAATAGGAAAACATCTGTCGTTTTGCCTTTATAAGTAGCTAAATTCGATATATTTTAGTGTTTTAAGCTGATAATATTATAAAAGTTTTGTCGCCAATGTGATTTTATAAACATTGTCATTCGTGTATTTTTCAATTAAGTAGGTACAAACCTACCAAAGTGACTCTACCCTACCTGATGGTAAGCAGTCAGTGGAATCCACAAGTGGTGGCCACCATACCAAAAGCTATCGTCTTAACCTTCTGGTATGGTGGCCTTCACTATGGCGGCTGGGAATGGGGTTAGGGGAAGAGAATGAGGGAGGTGGGAAAGAGAAAAGGGAGAAATTGGGCCTCCGGCGCTCTCACTCACCGAAAGAAACGCAGTAGTACGGATACTACTACTACTACTACGTCGATCTTCTATGAGAGGGTAGTACTTCTCCGGACGATCCGACCCATTCATGCTGAAACCAGTGTGGATCTACTACGTACAAACTTTTAAAGAATTTGATGAACCTGTTAAAATATGAAGGAGGGTCACTTATAACGCGTTACAATAAACAATCATTATTATTAAATATCATTACCATTAAGTATTTAACTTTAATCAAACTTTTCATGAATATAAATATTAACATAATAATATTTATTATAGTTTCAACCATTAAAATTACCGATAAAATAATTAACAATTAACTTAAACTTGCGTCGCACTGACCCTGAGATTGTCAACTGGCTGTGCCGGTGTCAATCGGTTTTTTTTAAAGTCTCGCCGTGTACGCGACCAGCGGTCAGTGGACACGCACACATGCCCCGCGTGCGTGTCGTAGTGCCACCGATTTGCGCGGTTGCATGCAGCTCTGGACGTATCTACTTTGTGGGGTCCACTAACGTATGTAGGAACAGACCTTCGAGAAGCGAGAAGTCATTCTTGCAAGCGATTGTAGGTGATAGTTTCGAAAACTAAATTTATTAAGTACTTTTAAGTACCTAACTGTTTAACAAACTCAAATCAAATCAAATCAAATCAAATATTTTTATTTGCATAAATATGGATAAACAATAATGTAGATGTTGAGATACAATATTACCTTTAAGCCATATCTTACCCAGAGGGTGTGCAAAAAATTCACTTAAAAATAGAAATAGTTGCCTACTTATACATTGGTAGGTATCTTATTAAAATTAAAAATAACAAAACTATTCACTTAAGTATATTCTTCATTTGTATATGAAGGTAAGTAATATAAAAATAAAAATAAAAATATAACAAACATTGAAATCTAAATTATTAATAGTAATTATTATTAAAGTGATTGGAACTCCATAATGGGTTAAGTGTTTTGTTGTGTTGGCTAAACTAGACTTTTAAATATAAGTATATTATATAATAATAATATAATAAGGTATTTTACTCTATAAGAGTAAAATCTTAAATATTTTATTCAGATAGCTTAGGCAAAAAGCAGGCGGATAACTTTACTTTTAGTTTATAAACTAGCAAACTAAATTTTAAAATTCAATTCAAAGTTGTCAGCTTTTTTAATCTGTTTCTCACCAATTAATAGTAGTCGCCTACGTCATACTGCTTTGTAGGTATGGGCTTAGTAACTCCCGTGAAGATGACGTAATCGTAACGCTTCCTTAGCATAAAACAGTTAGAGCTTGACTCTGTCGATATTTAGTATCGATGTTTAGGATTTCATATAAGTACGCGAAAGATTTAATTATTTTCATGATTATTATGTTTGCTTATTAAAATGAGCATTATCTTATATTATATAGAACAGTTTTTTTTTTAGGTAATAATAACCTATTATAATTTTAAGGTTTTTTTTTATTTAAGCACTTTGAAATAGATGAAAGTAAAGTAAATAGTTCATAAACATGAATTAACTAGAAGTAATTCTGTTAATTCATGTTTATGTCAATATTACAGGAAGAATAAAACAGTGTTTCTAACTAGCACACTTTTTTGTAATTATTATCAAAAAAGCCCGTCCCGTCATACGGTCGGGCTAAATTTATTTGTTAAACATTGTTCGACAAACAAATCTGGTTATGCGGTCGGGCTCTCCTACTATGTTTACTAATGTTTATTCAATACTTCCGATCCCTGATAATACGGAACCCTCGGCGCGCGAGTCCTACTGGCATTTAGCCGGTTTTTTTTGAAGTTATACTTTTTTTGGCGCGATTGGGAAAAATGATGAGAGTGAATTTTTACGATGCGCGCGCACACCGACAGAAAAAAGCAACACCCTGAAGTTAGTTGCGAACCTTTTACACACTGAAGTTAGTTGCGGATCTTTGTGTGTCGTATCAGTACAAATAATCTGTGTGAATAAATAAAAAATATATTGGCGTTTATATCAATTCAAATATTTATGTATGTATGCGTTGTATTACTATTTGGTATTTTCGGATTGTTATGCCAAAGAAGTATAACTTCTTACGTGCGTACATGGGTACCCACTCTTTTTTTTTATTTTACTACTGCGCACAAGGATGTATGTTCAATAACCACCACCTGTTGAAATTTGTTCTAGTGTGGATTAAAGATTGTAATTAATTATTACGTGTCAATTTTACGTGTATTATTCCTAAGTATGTATGTATATTCAAACCAAATAATACTTTGAATTAATTGTCTGTTGCTATTAAATTTCGTTCCAACTAAGCAAAGCTTGTAATTGGAGTATTTTGTTCTGATTACATAGTAACAAGACACTGACATGAGAATGTATGAGTAGATTTTTATTAGAGAGATATTTTATCTGTTCAGATAACAAAAAAACAACAGAATATATTTCAGAAAGTCTTTATTTAAGTAGGTATAATAAAATACTGAAAAACTGTGCAATTTAAATTAACCTTATAAATCTAGTTTAACTAATCCTAGGTAATGCAATAAGAGGAGGTAGCGCACAGCGAGTTTACTTGCTAAAAATTGAGCAGCCTGCCGCTTGAGGGTAGGAAGGAGTAGCTGTGCTGGCAGCACAGCTACTGTCCTTTAAGCTGCTAGTCAGATACTTGTACGTTTAGGAACCCACTTATATGGTTCCTACAATATTGGACGCGACTCAAGGCGCTGCTTCTTTTGAAAATCTAAAACAAACATAAAAAAAATAATTTAATACTGGAAAACCAATATCGATATTTGTGATTAAATTGTCTCATCTCTAATTATGTTAAAGTGTGACCAGTTTCTTAAAAATAAATACGCTTATTTTTGTAAGAAATGAGCAATTATCTTTCGGAATAAAGTGCACTAATCTTGTATAATTCGATTTATAATCTCATTTTACTTGTTCGTTTAATATTATTTTGTGCATTACTTGGTAAAAGAAACATTGGTTTTAATTAAAAATAAATAAATATGGGAACGGTGACACAATAATGTACATCCAAAATGAAACTTATTAGATATGTCAACAAGGCGAGATATAAAAAAGGAAAGGTTAGTTTTTATGTTAATTCAACTTAAAATATTACCCCAGATTGGAGTATTGATGATAAGCCTGGCAACACTTGTTGATTAGCATTTTATTTGGTTAAATTGCTAATTTAATGCCTTATTTAATAATATTAGAACAAAATAATACTTAGAGGTGGAATGTAATATTATCCTTTTGTAGACTTGATGTCGCTGAACGCTTTTTACACCAAAATACACTGCAATTCGGCATTTCTATTGAGACGCTATTACGCATGCACTGATAGGTGACTTATGATGGGGAACGCGCGTCAACTAGTTTTATATAACGGGTATGACCGGTGGGCTTGGTTGGGCTGGTACCTTTGGCAGAGGGGTACGCCTGTCAGTGGCCTCTCCGGTTGGTTTAATGCTCTAAGACCGGTAGTGACAAAGGTACTATTCTGTTATATTATGAAACCATCGAATAAATAGTGCAAGAGCATAGTGCATATGCATAGCGAGCATAGAGCATGGTTCACAATAGCACTATGTATTTTTTTTTTAATTTATTTATTTATTTATTTATTAGGTACACCAATAGCATATATATTTTACATTTAATAGAAAATATAGAGAAAAAGGTCTTATTATATGCCAATTATAGGTATACACAACATTTACCATCGAAGCAGACAAACTTCAGCAGACAACTATTTAATAATATTAATACAAATTAAAATACTAAATAAAGAACAAAAAAAATAACAAGACTAAAAATATAAAATGAAACAAAAAATAACAAAAAACATGCATTTGTTGGACATACATAGCTAATTACGTTAACTGGAGCCGGAGGATGCAAAAAAAAACAATTTTCTTATTACAAATTTAATTAAGTATAAAAGAATTACAATTTGAATAAAACTATAGAGATGATAATTGGACGATGTGAGTACCAAGAATGAATTATATTTTAATAAAATGAATAACTATAATTCTGGAAACGTATGCTAAATTGAATGTGGCGTGATATTGCATCAGCCGCGTGGAATGTTGCAAAAGCCGTGTGAGTGCGATTTGCTGACTCGGCGCCTCGTGCCTCCCGCGGTTGCGATGTGCAGTAATGGTGTCGCTTAACGTCAGCGGTCGGCCTGTTACACCGATGCGTAACAAGCTCAATCCTAAAGCGATGGAATTGTTGACAATATTTTGCTTTTGTATTTGACAAGAGAGTCAGAGAACACATCAGGTCAGGGTTTAATGTGCCGATCTCATTGTATTCAGCGCATATTCTGGGAATCGGCGCATGTCGGCCTAGGTTAGTTCTGCAGGGTGGTAGATGAAGAATTTTACCGATAAGTTTTCTAGGGTATTGATATGGCACTGTTAGAGACAAACATTCCAGTATGGCTTCACATTGCAGAACAGAGCTATTAATACATTTGTGAAGTAGTACTAAATCGTGCATCGTACGGCGATCGCGTAGTGACTGCATGTTATAAAAGGACAATCGTTGATTATAAGGGCATCTGTGGGATATTCCCAGTGAAGTGAAAGCATTTCGCCTGGTAAAACTTCTTTGAATGCCTTCGAGACGCTGGGAATGTACGGCGTACTGAGGATTCCAAACGACACTGCAAAATTCCAATTGGCTTCGGACTAGCGAATCGAATAATGGTATTTTATTTTTTTCTTTAAAATAGCATACGAGATGACTTGTTTACTATATGATCGATATGTGGAGTAAATATTAAATAACATACATTATTTCACAAAACAGGCTGACAACAATGAAAATTACGAGCGGTGTTAAAACTTGACTAAATTGTCTAGGAGCCTTGACAAGTTGGAACATTTGACAGAGTTCGCTTCATTCGGCATCCAATTCCAAAGGTAACCAAAGATAACCAATTTGTCGTCTTTACAGTGTACACCAGCCGTCCTTAGCAAAATTATTTGTCTCTTTCTTTATAATATATCAGGCTTATTTGAAAAAATAGAACAAGTTTATGAGGGCGATTAACACTCCATAGGCTTTAGTCCATGTTCTGAGCTTGTAGTCCTTGTTCTGTGCCTGTAAGTTTTTGAGTCAAATGACCACGTAAGAAATCCTACACCACAGAGTACATTTTACATATCCTACACGGAAGACTAGGCAGTATGGTCGAAAGAACAAGTACTAAAGCATAGAAGTACTATTATGAGAATAAAGCGTACACACTCAGAGACAAATAGAAGTTTAATAGTGCTACGATACCTTCTGAGAGTTTATCGATATCGATAGATGAAATTTGTCTATGGGCTATGGTAAAATAACAGACATGCTAATATCAAATGAGGTCTGGTTGCATAAAAGCTCTCGTAAACGAACTACAAGAAACAAACGGCCGTTTTACACCTCTCCGGAATGGCATAGGCCGGCAGCGGCGCCAGGAGCACTTTCAATGTGAAATAATTTTGAAGTTTATATTCATGTTTTATGCTGAAGTTCAAATAACTGTATATGAATAAATTAAATAAATTGAAAATTGAAATATACATAATCGATCCACACAATGCCTCGCATGCGCATATAGGAGCGTAGTGCGAGCGTGCGTGTTCTTGTATTGTTTGTAAGTATCTCTCTTTGTATAGAAATCACGCGTGGTGCAACACACTGAAAACGCATTTAAGCGCTGTGTTACTGATCACACGCTTACATGCAGAGAAACACGTACTATACGTACACGGTTTGGGGCCAGACGGTATGGACACCGAGTTCTGCAGTAACGTGCGTGATTGATGATGCAGACCAGTACTCTCGCATCTGCACGTGTGGCACCGTCGCCGCGTCGCCACGCTCCCACAGCGTAGTGTGTGGATCGCCAAAATACCAGTATCGGCCCTCTGTTCTTTTCTGACTTTCTTAGTATAGCATCAAAACAGATACCCCAAGGTAAAAATAAAACACAGCTGTAAGATTCATGTCACAAATGTATGATTATATTTCCAATAATATTGAAACACATTATTGCTACCCCTTAAAATTACAGTTTTGTTTAAGAATGTCCTGATTATTTGTGCATAAGCAGAAATATTTTTTGTTATGTTATGAATTGGTACTTTTAGAAATGTTTCCCCATCAATTTTATCAATAAATGTAGTTATCTAGAACATTTATTTATTGAAAAAGTATTTACAATATCATTACAGATAAAAAATCCAATACGATATCATAAAAAAAACCTAAAATTTAAAACAATATAACTAATTACTAAATAAATATACCTATTTATCCAATAATATACATTTTTGTGCAACATCTTTGAATTTTGACAGGGTACATTGAAAAATTTCAATTTCTATAGAAATAATATTAATAAGTCGTATGGCGCGTGACAATGGAGCAAATTTGAGTAGATTCGTCCTCACCGCTGGAACGTTAAACGTGTAACAATATAATATATAAAATAATTCTCTCTTAATTTGCTTCATGGATCTTCCGGTCTGATCTTTCGGAAACCTGCAAAAGAACACAATGTATGTAACACTATGAAAGGTACAAAGATAGTTACCACAAAATCGTTAACTACAAATTATAGTAATATTTTTGTCATCGATAAAATATGCAGCACAAGTCACAACACTATTGAACATGACTACACAAATTGGTAAAAATGTAAAATACTTAAAAATTACTGAATCGAATAGCAAACAGACGAATATAATATGATTGCAGTATAGTAAAGTATAAATCACTTAGGTATTTTGCACTTATGTAGGTATAGGTTTTTAGTATATATTATTGGTTTGTTATTTACTCACCGATGGAAGTTGAAGACTTAAACTTGATTTTCTTTGCGAAAAGAATGTAATTTACAACCTACAATAACGCATGACATTGCTTATCCAATGGGCTTAATTTTACTTCACATTAGCACTATGTAATTATTAAATAACATATATTATTTCACAAAACAGATAAACAACAATGAAAATTACGAGCGGCGGTATAATCCGACTAAATTGTGAGGCCTTGACAAGTTGGAACATTTGACATTGCTTCATATTTCGGCATCCAAAGGTAACCAAATTGACGTTTCTACAGTGTACGCCAGCCGTCCTTAGCAAAATTATTTGTCTCTTTCTTTTCAATGCATCCGGCTTATTTGGAAAAATAGGACAAGTATATGAGGGTGATTAACACTCCTTCTATGCTTTAGTACTTGTTCTGTGGTCGAAGACAAAATTTTCGGCAAATACAAAAAAAAAAATGTGTCAAATGTCACAGTGTGACATTTGACACATTTTTTTTATTGTCACAGTCAAATTTCGTTTGTTTAGTTTGGTACACTAAAATTCTTTTTCGTTCTTCTCGTTGGAGGCGTAAATTTGAGTTTTTCCATTATTATGGCAAAGAGGCAATCTGCATTTGAAAATATCTATGACGACTTTTCTCTAGAGGCAGCAACAAGTATCTTAAACAATTCTAGCGATGGGGTGCGTTGTTATTTACTTTAAATTACAAAATTTCGTTCCTACTTTAGACTTAAAGGTCAAGAAATCCCTCTATATTTGAACAATCAGGACTAGTTGGATGAAAATGCTATTGCATTATCATCTTCGTCAGCTTTAGGATGACCGCTGATGGACATAGAAATTAAGACCACAGTCAAACAGGCTAGTGCCTGTAATTTAGTATGTAATAGCTTTTTATAAAATTGGATCACGGGTCACTTCCGATTGCAATAAGGGAGTTAAAAATCCCTCGGAAAATGTATGTCTCTATAGAACCACATACTTACAAAACTTATTAATTAAGCACATGTTTTAAAATTGAGGTTTTTAGTAAAAAAAAAATATAGGTAATAACTTAATAAAATATAAATAGTATGTAGGTAAATAAATTTTATACTTTATACTTAAGTATAGCAAATATTAACAGTTTATATAATAGAAACATTTAACATAGTTTATATGTTGCCTTTACCTTTTTGTAGCAATATGCAAGTTTGGGCAGCCTGTAAAGCTCACATTTTACTTTTTATTTTACTTCCTATCATAGAAAGCTTTAATTATTTACCTACTTACAGAGTTAAGTGTATTGGCTGTGTCACTTTGTTTGCTACTTGAAATTGTAACTTACAAAAATTGTAATAACTTGGCGATTAAAAAGAGTGGCCTGAGTTTCTTGTCAGTTCTTCTCATGCCCTACTCTACCTATGTCACCGAACTGGCTGTAGGTTAATCGTCTGACATTTTGTAATTCTTAAAGATTATTCATGTGTTAATTTATTTAACCTAAATGAATAAATATATTTTGATTTAATTGGTTTGATATGAATAATATCAGCCTGTTTATGTCTCACTGCAGCCTTTGCCACTGTAATGTTATTAAAATTACCATATCTTTTACTTCTTGAACATGAGTGTTGTCAACATATGAATCATAAAAATATTTATCTTTATCTTTATTCTTTAAAACAAAACAGAAATACTTACTTCCAACAATTTAATATAAAAAAATATTAGGTAAGTACCTACTCAAATATCACATACAATATAATTATGTCAATAATAGCTATATTAAATTTAAAAGATGTTCTACACAAAACTACTTATGCTGTTAACTTTTTGCAGATATCAGAAAAATTTCAAAAAAAATTGGAAAACTTTAAAGAAGTTAAATTAAAACTACTTACAACAAAATTAAATAAAGAAATTTTTTGTAACAATACCGTATATACTGGCTCTGCTGGATTGGGATTGTATTATTTTATGCTTGGCATAAAATATGGGGACAATCCAGAACTATTTAAGGTAAGGAACTACTTATGATAATATGTTTATGTGAAACAATAGATCAGTATGTAGAATGTACCTAATAAGTTAGTATGTTTTGAATTGTTAATCTCAATCTAGATCTAGATCTTTGGTTCATTTTGTTTTGTATGTGTACAATAAAGTAAAATAAATAATGTTACTTTATCTAATACATTTAATAATTTACTCTTACTTATAGCAAGCATTAGGCTATATAGATGTAGACAAGCTAAGCACCAACAAATTAAGCTTTTTATGTGGAGATGCTGGACCACTTGCTATTGCAACACTTGTATCATACAAGCTGGGGAACAAGCGTCCGGCAAATTTACCTGAATATAAGATATTAGCTCACAGGTATACTATTGATTTTAAACTTACAATAGTATTTACTAGATAATGTTATTTTAAAACTCACCATTTTCATATACATACACATACCCTGTAAGTATAACATATGTTTTACCTTCATTTGTTCCCAACGAGTCACACTCTTGTCTGTCACATTGTGACTGGTTAGGAAAGTTTTAATACAAAACAAAAAGTTTTGTTCTGTATTCTGAGGTTTTAATAAAAAAATCACAACCAGTCACACTGTTACTTCGTGGTGACTCTTTATTAGTAATTTCCCAACCAATCACACTTACAGGATGTAAGTACAGCTGACTGCCATGTAATGGCGGATGTACGGTCAACGGCCGCGGCTGTCTTACCTATCACACAATGTCTGCACAATCGAACCAACTGAATCAAGACACATTTTGATGATAATTTGCTTAAAACGGCTTATTCCACAAATCCCCCTTAGGGGGGAAAACTGAACTCTAATGTAAAGTTAGTTCAAAAATCCCCCTTGTCATTTTCGATTATTCCATTTTTCCCCCCTGACTGAATGCCGCTAAGGGGGAAAACTGAACTAATATAAAATTAATCCAGAACTCCCCCTTATCATTTTTGGATCATTCCATTTAATACCCCTGTATGAGAATAAATGTACCTACCTATCAGTGGCGAAGCGTCTATATAACACGATTCCTGCCGGCTTCCCTTATAAAATATGCCCTGACCTCCTTATACCTATCACTGCTTGAGTGTCTACTCAAAGTCTAACTGGCCTTCCGAAACTCGAAAGTATTTTAGTCCCACCGGCTTCTCTCCTCGGAAAAGTGACTCTTCGCTACTGCTACCTATAATAATAATAATAATTGTTTATTCACAAAACTTTTTTACATAATTCATATGAAGTCCCTGACTTCTGAGCTAGGCTAATAAAAACCTGTGTTACAGAAGTCAGCACCCTACCTATGCATTTGCACTTTTGTTGAATAACAAAAATACTTAGATAAAGTATGTAGGTTACGTAACAAAATGAACTGAATATGGGTAGGTAGCTATAAAAAACTTATTTTTAACAGATTTCAAAGGTTTGAATACTAATGTGAAAATATAATATAAATATAATGATAAATATTTTTTTTTTACACAGTAAATTGAATGTGGTACAAAAAACATTTATCTATGTAACATAACTAGTTATTGGAACGTTTACTATTTAATCAATTTCAGCAGTTTGCTAAAAATCAAAAATAAAATATTGGTACAAGTAAAAATTAAAAAATGAATAAAATAAAACAATACATTTTGTACAGCAATTGACGAGGTTGATCAGTTAATTAAAGTTCAGCAATTTAAAGTTCGAAGAAAAATAAAGTATAAAATATAACAAACAATCACTTATATACTTACAACAAATCAAGTTCAACAATTTTCTGAAAGTTAAAATCTAGTTTGTTTATATGAAGCTTATGAAATCACTACATAGTATAAAATAAATTCGATTACCACTGTCTGTCTGTCTGTCTCTACGTCTGCTTAGATTTTAAAACTACGCAACGGATTTTGATACGGGTTTTTTAGTAGGGTGATTCAAGAGAAAGGTTTATATCTATATAACATGCACAATATAGTAGAGAAATACTGATAATTTTAGAGGTTTCTGAATAAAACGATGTCGTAAATAAACACTTTTTTTGCGCCTACATTGCAAACGCAGGCTGAACCCTACAAGATAGATCAAAATCATGTATTACAGTATTGTACAACTTAAAAGGTCTACAAAAAAGTCCGCGATGGAATATGTCTATCTCTTCGGGATAAGCCACAATAAATATTTTTTATCCTTTACTTTTTACGAGTAATAATGGCTTATTTACGAATAGATTTTAAGCAATACAGCATTAATCCTTATTCAATTAACTTAATATAGATCAATATGGTCCTTTACAGCATGTAATTTAAATGAATATTTTCGAAGATAATACAGATTTAAAATGCAGAGACAGCATATTTTATTTTTATATCGCTCGAGGTGGTACCGGCCGGGGGCCGACATTCTGTAGTAAATAAGTGAGTCCGGGACAGTGGTCCAACTGTTCTGTCCAACTAGTTGGACCATGGCCACAGTCTTATTATTACTAACAGTCAGCCGACTGATGTACTTGCGCGGGGCAACGATGAACGGGACAAGGGGAAGCGAGCGGCAGGGTCGACGAGCGCGAATCTCACTTAGCTTGCGTTCTCTAATCTGAAGGGGGGTAATACGTGTAACGATTATAATACCAGCTGTCCATAATGGTCTATAGGATTTGTTCTGTGTTTAACTGTAAATCTACATCAAGGTTTGATAAAGATTTAAAATTCCATCGATTTCCACGAGACGAGCGGTAAGTTCTTTTGAGTTTATTCGCAAATTCATAGGTACTAGTAAATTAATAAACCTAATTTAGACGTAATATTAGATGTTTACGAGTCGACTGATTAATTGTACATTAAAGCCAATTCTAGGAATTCGACGTTAGAAAAATACAAACAAAGTTACTATTTAATTAGATCGTGAGACGTGGACCATCGAATCGAAGTTGGCGCGTCGATCCTGTCTGATCCTGTTCGTGTCTCCTCGTATTGAGAATAGTTGAGATGGGCAAAATGTATTCGAATGACGAATAATAAATAAATAAGTTTTATTTATTATTCACAGATAATAAATAATTTCCTTTATTCAAAGAAAAATCATTCGAATGAAGAATAAATTATTTCATTCGTTATTCGATTAATGATTAAAAATAATACAAGGAATTAGGCATTGTATATTTACTATTATTAAAATAAAATAATGCAAGGAATTAGGAAAATATTGTATATTTTCCGCGCAAATGTGTTGTAGTGTGGATTTGGGACACTTGCGTGAACAGACACTTGTGCGATATTTTGCTGTTATTAAACCGATTTCTTTCAAAATCGTTAATTGAATATAGCGATGACTAAACACGAATCATGAGTCAAATTTAATATAAGCAGTCGCCATTTTGAACTTTGCTATTTTTGAACCGATTGCTTTTAAAATCGATATCTGAATGTCCCAGCGATCACCGAACACGAATCTTAAGTCAAATTTAATTAAAGAATATTAAATTTAACTTAAGATTTGTGTTTAGTCATCGCTGGGATAGGTACCCAGATGTCGATTTTGAAAGAAATATGTAGAAAACAGCAAAGTTTCGCGCAAATGTCTGTTCACGCAAATATCTACTCGTGCAAAAGTCTTTCGCGCAAATGACGATTCGCACAAGTGCCTTTCGCGCTGATTTCTATTCGCGCAAGTGTCCTGATACCTTGTAGTGTTAGTGCGGTATTTATACTTCTTATGTACCTAGATAATATATGTAACGAACGCTATGGCTCGCATGGCTTTTTATAGAGATGTTGATGGATGTTGGATGTGACAGTAAAAGTTGATGTACTAGATGTATAATAGGATACTGTTACTACTTAACTGTAAAAGCACTTTGTCAAAATTCACAATTAAAAATTAATTGTGTGTTACTCAGAAATGGCAAAATCGATTTTTTGAAAGTTTCTGCATCGATTCTACATGTATATTCGCATGAGAATTCACTATATAGTAAAATTTAACAACAGAACTCTAAAAACATCTAAAAATAAAATAAGTAGAAAATATTTATTGGTTACGCATTTATAATTTTGTATATTACGTATATGAGTATATACCTTCGTTATTTCTAATTAAAAGTTATGTAAAATATTTAAGTAGTTTTTGTTGTGACAACTCTGACCCATTACTGAGTTTCTGTGTGTAGGTATACGCATTGGCGGCATGTAATCAACAACAAAGGAGTCGGACTACTGGTAGGTGCATTATAATGTTGATGTTTTTAGAGTTCTGTTGTTAAATTTTACTATATAGTGAATTCTCATGCGAATATAAGATAATAATAATATTTTGACTGCACCGTTGGTCTAGTGGTTAGTGTAACTGACTTCGACGCCAGGTGTCGTGGGTTCGATTCCCGCGGAAGGCAAATATTTGTGTGATGAACATTTGTATTTGTCTTCAGTTTGGGTGTTTTCTATGTATATTAAGTATGTATTTACAAAAAAAAAAAAAGTACGTATATGTATTATATTTCAATTATCTAGTACCCATAACACAAGCTCTGCTTAGCTTGGGACTAGATGACGATGTGTGATAGTGTCCACATATTATTATTATTATTATTATTATTATTAATATACATGTAAATTTTGCCATTTCTGAGTAACACACAATTAATTTTTAAGTGTGAATTTTGACAAAGTGCTTTTACAGTTAAGTAGTAACAGTATCCTTTTATACATCTAGTACATCAACTTTTACTGTCACATCCAACATCCAACAACATCCCTATAAAAAGCCATGCGAGCCATAGCGTTCGTTACATATATTATTTACATAAGAAGTACCCGTAGCCCGCGTGGTGGCCGAAGAAGAATAGTCCCAACCCTCTCTGTCCGTGGGAGTCGTACAAGGCGACTAAGGACAAAATGATGACAGTACATCAGTTTACCGAATAACGGCGGTTAAACCGTTACGAAAATGGGTGGTAGAAAATCAGCACAACACAGGACGGGCAGCAGCGTCCTGTGATAAAGCTACCACCATTGCGATCGCCAACCCGCCTGCCAAGCGTGGCGATTATGGCAATATCCCCCCAAATGGAGCTACAACAAAAGAAATGGCCCCCAGTCCCCGGTCATCCCGCTATTCCTGGCTACAGTAGCGGCCATGGTATAGGCGGGGTAGGGGGTGCGAAGAATCCCCGGGTGCGGCCAGGCTACCCAAACCGACAACCTTTGGCCCTGGCAACATACAACGTGCGCACATTGCGGAATGACGAGAAGATTGTTGAACTGGAGGAAGAATTGAGCAGGCTACGATGGGACATAGTGGGATTGTCAGAAGTCCGAAGACAGGGGGAGGATACGATAACCCTTAAGTCCGGTAACCTGCTCTATTTCCGGGAGGGCGACCAACTGTCCCAAGGTGGAGTAGGGTTTATCGTCCACAAGTCCCTCGTGAACAACGTGGTGAAAATGGAGAGTGTGTCGACAAGGGTAGCATACCTTATACTCAGAATCACCAAACGGTATTCGTTGAAGGTCATACAGGTTTATGCTCCCACTTCGACATACCCCGACGATGAGGTCGAGGCTATGTATGAGGACATTTCCAGAGTAATACATGCCTCTAGGACCCAATACACTGTTGTCATGGGAGACTTCAACGCGAAGCTAGGTAAACGAGGCGGTAACGAGTTGAGAGTGGGGCAGTTTGGATTTGGATCCAGGAATCCCCGGGGCCAAATGCTGGCTGACTTCATGGAGAAGGAGGGCCTCTTTTAATGAACTCCTTCTTAAAGAAGCGCGATAGCCGCAAATGGACCTGGATTAGTCCTGATGGTGTCACAAAAAATGAGATTGACTTCATCATGTCGACCAGGCGGCAAATATTTAATGATGTCTCAGTGATCAATGCGGTGAAAACCGGAAGCGATCACCGGATGGTAAGAGGCACATTAAATATCAACCCTAAGCTGGACCGGTCTCGACTGATGAAGTCTACGCTCCGACCTGCACCGATTCAAATTCAAAGCTCCGAGAGCTTCCAACTCGAACTTCTTAACCGCTTCGAAAGCCTCGGCGATTGCGTAGACGTGGACGAATACAGCAACAGGTTCGTGGAAACTGTCCGTTCGGGAGGGTCTAACATCTTTAAAGCCCACCGCAGTAAAGGACCGAGAAAGATCACCGACCAGACCCTCAAACTTATGGACGAAAGACGCAGGATGGTACTGCGGTCCCCAGAGGAAGCTAGTGACTATCGGCGGCTCAACAGACGAATCTCCAAGTCTTTGACTCGCGACCTTCGCCAATTTAACACACAACGTGTTAAAGAGGCTATAGAGCGCAACAAAGGCTTGAAAGTGTTCGCACGAGATCGGTCTGTCGGGCAGAGCCGACTTGTCAAGCTGAAGACTGGGGACGGCAGGATCATCTCGTCTACGCCAGAGGTTTTAGAGGAGGTCGAGAGGTTCTACGGACAGTTATACACGACACAACATGCACCTGTTAGCTCCCTAGCATCAGATCCAAGAGCTTGGTTAACTCGACATTACACCGAAGACATCCCGGACCTCAGCCTGTGCGAGATTGGTATGGCCCTGAGACAGCTCAAGAACAACAAGGCGCCGGGTGAGGATGGAATCACAGTCGAGCTACTGAAGGCAGGCGGAAATCCTGTCCTGAAGGCCCTTCAGAGGCTCTTTAGTGCCGTCCTCCTCGAGGGCAAAACGCCACAGGCATGGCATAGGGGTGTGGTGGAGCTGTTCTTCAAGAGGGGCGATAAAACTCTTCTGAAGAATTACAGACCTATCACACTCCTGAGTCACGTCTACAAGCTGTTCTCAAGAGTCATCACTAATCGTCTCGCAAACAGGTTCGACGACTTCCAGCCTCCCGAACAAGCCGGTTTCCGAAAAGGTTTTAGTACCATAGACCACATACATACGCTGCGGCAGGTTATACATAAGTCCACAGAGTATAACCGGCCCCTATGCTTAGCGTTTGTGGACTATGAGAAATCCTTTGATTCGATCGAGACCTGGGCCGTGCTGCAGTCTCTCCAACGGTGCCATATTGACTATCGATATATCGAAGTGCTCAAGTGTTTGTATGAAAACGCCACCATGTCAGTACGAATTAATGGTCAGAGCTCAAGGCCTATCCAGTTGCAGCGAGGAGTACGACAGGGAGATGTCATATCTCCGAAACTGTTCACCGCTGCACTGGAGGACGTGTTCAAGCTTCTGACCTGGAATGGACTTGGCATCAACATAAACGGCGAGTACATCACTCACCTTCGATTCGCGGACGATATCGTGGTCATGGCTAAGACCGTGGAGGAGCTCAGTGCAATGCTCGATGACCTCAGTAGAGTCTCTCGACAAGTGGGCCTAAAAATGAACATGGACAAGACTAAAGTCATGACCAATGTTCATGTTACACCCACTCCTATTACGGTCGGAGGCTCGATGCTCGAATTCGTTGACGACTACACATACCTGGGACAAACAGTCCGATTAGGTAAGTCCGATTTCGAGAAAGAGGTCACTCGTCGAATCCAGCTCGGCTGGGCAGCGTTCGGGAAGCTACAACATATCTTCTCGTCCGCACTACCGCAGTGTCTTAAGACCAAGGTCTTTGACCAGTGTGTGTTGCCAGTGATGACATACGGAGCAGAGACGTGGTCGCTAACTATGGGTCTTATCCGAAGGCTCAAAGTCGCTCAGAGGGCGATGGAGCGGGCTATGTTAGGCGTCTCCCTGCGCGATCGTTTGAGAAACGAAGAAATCCGCAGGCGAACCAAAGTGACTGACGTGGCTCGCAGAGTTGCTTCTCTGAAGTGGCAATGGGCAGGACACATAGCTCGCAGAACTGACGGCCGCTGGGGCAGAAAGGTTCTAGAGTGGCGACCACGAACCGGAAGACGCAGCGTGGGCAGACCCCTCACAAGGTGGACCGACGACCTTATAAGGGTGGCGGGCAACCGATGGATGAGGGCGGCGAACGACCTGCTACGATGGCGAAAATTGGGGGAGGCCTATGTCCAGCAGTGGACGTCTTTTGGCTGATATGATGATGATGATGATGAAGAAGTACCGTAAATACCGTACTAACACTACAAGGTATCAGGACACTTGCGCGAATCCACTTGCGCGAATAGACATCTGCGCGAAAGGCACTTGTGCGAATCGTCATTTGCGCGAATGACTTTTGACCGAGTGGATATTTGCGCGAACAGACATTTGCGCGAAACTTTGCTGTTTTGTACATATTTCTATCAAAATCGACATCTGGGTACCTATCCCAGCGATGACCAAACACGAATCTCAAGTCAAATTTAATATTCTTTAATTAAATTTGACTTAAGAATCGTGTTCGGTGATCGCTGGGACACTCAGATATCGATTTTGAAGGAAATCGGTTCATTATCAGCAAAATTCAAAATGGCGGCTGCTTTTATTAAATTTGACATAAGATTGTATTTGGTCATCGCTGGGATAATCAGTTAACGATTTTGAAAGAAATCGGTTCAACAACAGCAAAATATCGCACAAGTGTCTGTTCACGCAAGTGTCCCAAATCCACACTACAACACATTTGCGCGGAAAATATACAATATTTACCTAATTCCTTGCATTATTTTATTTTAATAATAGTAAATATACAATGCCCAATTACTTGTATTATTTTTATTCATTAATCGAATAACGAATAAAAGAATTTATTCCTCATTCGAATGATTTTTCTTTGAATAAACGAAATTATTTATTATCTGTGAATAAAACAACTTATTTATTTATTATTCGTCATTCGAATACATTTTGCCCATCTCAACTATTCTCAGCATGAGGAGACACGAACAGGATCGACGCGGCAACTTCGATTCGATGGTCCACGTCTCACGGTCTAGTTAAATCAATGAGTATATAACCACTTGAGTGACGATGATATGATTTCTAGTACACATGCGGACTCACCACTGCGGGTCGGGGGACAAAGAAATTATCGCGGCAGTGATTGGTTAATGCATCAATGTCAATCATATTGCACCGCCCCATAGTGTTGTACCACATAATTGTGCCAAAATAAATCGTTATCGATAAAGTAATTTTTATACTATGTCCGAATACATGGATGTCAGAATTATTTTAACAATATGAAAACAATATAGAAAGAGGTTATTGTGTCTTACTAATAAATTTACATTATAGGTATTTTTTGTATGTAAATGGTTTATTGTAGAGTTTATAAAAGTTATTCATAATTGATGAGTATAATAAATAAATAAATATTTTATTAAACTATAAAATAATTTTACTTACTAGTAGGTAGGTACATAATGGGTGTCTTTTTAATGGATAAATATTTCCTTTTACCTCTCGAAAAAAAAGATGTCTGGATTAATAAATAAAGTGAATAGAGTAAAGGAAAGTGATTGACACGAGTGAAATAGGTAGTTATAGGCGGTTTATGAATCATGATACGATAGGTACGCTTGTGTTAAAACCTCGGGGCATGTGTATTTTTTTTTCTTAGTTTGTATAATGCCAAGTAAATACGTGGTATTTTATTATTAGTAATAGTTGTTGATTGTACTGTGTGTATAAATAATACTAGAAAAAATTAATTTTGTAATTCCTGTCAAAAAACAACACGCATTTTTATTGAACACTTTCTATTCAATTCGGAGTATTTTGTTTGTTTATATAAAAAAGTATATTTACAATCACAAAACTAAATGGAAAAACAAAGTAGGCAAATGTAATTAAAGTGCTGGAGGCGCCCTATCGCATGTTTACGTACCGCGCGGGTGTATGCATTTATTTTTAAAAATTTGGCCGTGTTACAATACTGTATAGATAGTATTACCGTGGTTATATATATATATATATATATATATATATATATATATATATATATATATATATATATATACAGTATTTAAGAATGCTATTAATAATAAGAGTTTCAAAAATTACGTATTTCGACAAAAATAAAATTATTATTTTCACATTAATTTTAAATATTTTATAATGAAGTTAATTATAAGCGTACTAAAACAGGTAAAAACATTGTCGGCGTTGCTGAACTAAATAAACGCCGTCGGTTTTTTAAATTTTCAAAAGAATCAAATGTGTTAAATGTGAAATTCCTTGAACAAATAACGCTGTATTTGCAAATAACCAATTTTGTCTGTTAACAGCATTTATCCATTTTTCTTTTATTTCTGGGCTCTTCGAAAAACTAAGATGTTAGAATAATTAATTAATTTTAAAATATCTTTAATTAATATTGTTAACCGAATCATGAATAGTAATTATCGATATCAACTTTATTTCCGATTTGTCTCAGCGCTACTGTGACAGAAAAAAACAAAAAGAGACGGAACTATTGACAATCGTCTCGCGCGAGAAAGAGAGACAAACTGTGATGGTGACGTATTTACGTCAAACAACCAATATCACTTGAGCCCTGCAATCACAATAAATATTTATCATAACACAACTAAAATCGTACTTTACCGTTGAAAAGTTATACCATCCTTGTTATAACTTGATATTTTAGTGGATTTTCCACACCATTTACCAGAGCAGGAAGGCATTTTCGTAAAAAAACTAAGAATGTAGCATATTGACATGTGCGCACAGACCTGACACTTGGTCGGAACTAAATGAGTAAACTCTGTCGCGGTTTGATTTAAGAGCGAAATGCCTTATCTTTGGCGAGCGTTTGTACGCTGTATTAGCAGTCAAGTGGATCTATCGTCTTTGAGTTAAATAGTAACATTGTTTGTAATTTTCTAACGTCGAATTCCTAGAATTGGCTTTAATGTACAATGAATCAGTCGACTTGTAAACATCTAATATTACGTCTACATTAGGTTTATTAATTTACTAGTACCTATGAATTTGCGAATAAACTCAAAATAACTTACCGCTCGTCCCGTGGAAATCGATAGAATTTTAAATCTTTATTAAACCTTGATGTAGATTTACAGTTAAACACAGAACAAATCCTATAGACCATTATGGGCAGCTGGTATTATAATCGTTACACGTAGTACACCCCTTCAGATTAGAGAATGCAAGCTAAGTGAGATTCGCGCTCGTCGACCCTGCCGCTCGCTTCCCCTTGTCCCCTTCATCGTTGCCCCGCGCAAGTACATCAGTCGGCTGACTGTTAGTAATAATAAGACTGTGCCTCAACTGCTTCTTCATGTGTGTATGGTAGTACCTACTGGTTTACGGTTATATTGAACCTCTTTGCAGTAAAATAACAAAATTACTTAGAAATGTCTATTCTGAACAGCATTAAAGAATTTTGTCCGACAATTAAATTTGTAGGCTGTTATTATCATTGGTCACAATGTATTTGGAGAAAAACCAATAAATTAGGTATCTCAAAAAGAGTCAAAAGAACTATATTATTATGCTCATGCCTTTGCCACTATTGGAGTGATAAATTTGTAGAATGTTGGGATTACATAAAAAAAGAAAGTGGTGTTGAAGTTAACAAACTGATTCAATATAACAATATAGAGCTCTATTTTATTAAACGAAATTTTAACGAACTTTTTTAGCTTATAAGTGTATTTAGTCAGTGGCATAGGACTAATATAACATTTCAGAAAGCTTACATGCAAAACTAAGCCGGCGCATCAATGCAAAAAATGTTAAAATGTTACGTCTATTAAATTTTTTAGAAAATTTTATAACTTTATCAAGCGAAATCACACACAAAAGACGTAATTGAGAATGATGATTGTATACGAGAAATTCAGCTACAACTGATTTCAGGTGATATTACTATAGGTCATGCTTTAGATAAATTTCGTTGAATGTCGTAAAACATTGTAAAAATAAAGTTTAAAAATTAGTCACCCGACTTCAATTTTGTTATTTTACTGCAAAGAGGTTCAATATAACCTTAAATGAATAGGTACCATACACACATAAAGAAGCAGTTGAAGTTTTTAGAGTTGGCAAGTTATTTCTTAAATTAATTGGACCACGGAACTCTCAAAAGGTGCTGTGGTCCAACTATTTTGAAAGTTGGTCAACTGCCCCTAGTAAAGACCCATGGTCCAACTAGTTGGACAGGGCAGTTGGACCACTGCCCCGGAATCAAATAAGTATACTACAGAATGTATATAGACACCGTGCAACGTTCACAGCTTAATTCTTCACACGGGTGCAGTGCTAATACTTTATTTAGTATCAGCATTGCACCCGTACGAAGCCGGGGCGGGTCGCTAGTATAATATAAAACAAAACACAATCACATAAATACAACGATTGACTAGTAATTTGGCATTTTACTAATAGGTATCTTAAAAATGAGGTGATCGATTGAACCCGTTCTTATTTTATTAGTACAAAATATAAGAATAATACATTCTTATACCTTTCATATCGGTGATTTGGTTTAACCGTGATAGTGGAACAAACTCTCTTATCATCATTATCATCATATTATCAGCTCAAAGACGTCCACTGCTGGACATAGGCCTACGCTAATTTTCGCCACCTTGGCCGAACTAACTCTGCTTTTATAAAATTCGTATGATACTTATCTAAGAAATAAGCAACATGCCACTATTCAAGCCCATATTACACTTCAGCTTATCTGTTTATTACCTGAAGGGGGATTTATGAACGCTTACTTTTAATAATCCAGTTTTCCCCCCTGGGGGAAATTATCTAGAGGGGAAAACTAGACTTTTTTTTAATTCCATTTTTCCTCTCTACAGATGGCTTTCAAGAGGGATAAATGGAATAGTGTATTTTTAATTCCAGTATTCCCCCTTAAGGGAGATTTCTAAGGGGGATTTCTAGACTCTTACAATTGGATTCCAATTTTCCCCTTAGGGGGGATTTGTGGAATAAGCCGGGACTTTCTGTTGGTAAAATTATGTGGCTATGTTCTTTGACCTGAGATGAATGACCTAATTTTGTAAAGACCATTGTATAACTGTCACTATTAAAAATCGGTTCTAAAATCCATACTACCGAGCTACAAGATATATTTTCTTTCATACCTCTTTATTGAACTCTGCTGCACTCCAAATAATTGAAATAAAAAATAGTTTAAAAACTAAAACGAGGAGTTGGGTTTTAGTTCTTAAACTATTTTTTATATAATATGTATGGGCATGGATTATGCCGGATAACTAATATTCTTTACGTATTTCAGATTGATGTCCCTGTCCGCCCTAATGGATAAATCGCCAGATGAAATTTTGTATGGAAATTCTGGATACCTCTTTGCGTTATTGTTTGTTAATAAACATATTCATGGAAAAGAGCTGATTCCTGCATCCCACATAGTTAAGGTAAGATAGCTTAAGTCTGCTATAACCGGCTTGTTTAAGTTTTGAATTAAATTTATTATACCAGAACAAGCGAGGAAAACGATTTTTAACTTGACTTAACTCTTTCTCTCTAGAAATGCAAACTTACTATTTCTTCCTAATATAATTTAGTAAATTCAGTAGTTGATCCTTGCTGATTTCAGTATGATGAATGATCCGAATCGAGCAGGCAAATTCTATGCTCTCATAGAATATCGGCATAAAGTATTAGGGCCTCATTTACGAAAACGCGAAGCGTCGCGCATTGCGTTGTACGGCGCGGCTCCGGGCTCGCACTTAACTCAAACATAATGGCGTTGTATGAGTGTGTTTACGGAGAAGCGATTTTAAACACGTTTGTTTGACATGAAGCATTTCTTGCGGCGGTGCACGCAACGTCACACGCAGCGGCAAATCTTAATGAAGCGATGCGCGCGGTGGAAACTTCTGACAGTCACGCCACATGCGACGCACTATATGCCTCCGTATAATGAGACCTTTATTGTACATATTAATGAATTTCGTCCAGTAAGTGAGAGCGCTAAAAGCCCAATTATACCCCGCAGTCCTCTTCCTTTTCGTCCTTCATCCCTTTCTCCCTATACGGTCAACAACGGCTAGATTGTTTTCTTAGCATTATTTCTGCGATGCTTAGAGGACACAATCAGGTCATCAAACTAGTTAGGGTTAGCATCAAGTCGTACGCTTGTCACCGAAGGCGAAGGTTCCTACTCAAAAAAGAGCAAAAATGTTTTGGTACCTACTTACTATAGATAAAAAAAGCAACATGGATGTTGTAAGTGGATTTCAGTTATGTCATTGAATCATACCTACTTTATACTTTTTAGGTTACTAGCAGTATACTGAAATCTGGTAAACTATTTTCAACGCAAGTGAAGGCAGAGTCCCCGTTATTGTGGCAATGGCACGATAAAATATATTACGGAGCAGCTCACGGAATGGCTGGTATATTGTACATGTTATTACAGGTATTTTGATTAATTTCTTACTTTTTATACAGCTTTCACCTAATTCTACCATGTTTACAGAACATATATTTTTAAAATATAGCTCCGATATGATAAAAATTGAAAACCACGAAATATGACACTAAATTGCGACGTTGTCACTCATGACGCGTATACGCTCATAACGACTAACCTAGTGTAGTGTGCAACCCGTTAGAATCAGCTATTAGAGTTTTACTAACTATGAAGTGCACAGGCTATGTGAGCTTTAAATATTTGTAGTGATTTTTAAAACTTCTTTATTATTATATTAATTATTATTAATAAAATAATAATTTCAGGCACGTTTATACATTAATATTGTTGAAATACGTACTTTTATTAAACCGTCACTTGACTGGTTATTAAATCAACGTTTCCCAAGTGGCAATTTCCCATCGTCTATGGAAAGCAATAATGGAGATAAATTGGTGCAATGGTGTCACGGAGCACCTGGATTTGTAGCACTGTGTACTTTAGCTGCTCAGGTAAGATATCTTATTAAAATTTGTTAAGAATGGTTCGCATAAGTACAATGGGCGGAGTCTCTGACACACAGGCTTTGATCATAGCCCAAGCCTGTTCTGGGTGGTACGAGGGCTAATCTGAAAGTTCTTAGAAAATCAAAAACTGATGAAACTAGCAAGTTATTAGCGTTATTATGTCTTTTCAAAATAGTGTCAATTTACGTCGATGCATCGCTGTATCCGATGAAACCATTGAGAAAAGCACTTTGCCCACTCGCCTTTAGGGGTCTCTTCGACGGCCTTTTGAAATGCAGCCACAGCTTCTTCGGCGCACGAAGTTTTCCTTTTATTTTTGGAAATAAATAAAAATCGCAAGGTGCGAGGTCGGGGCTATACGGCGGGTAACCCAGTAATTCCACGTCTGACGTCGCCAAATAGTCGATCGTTCACTTGGCGGTGTGAGACGTGGCGTTCTCGTGGTGAAGGAGGATCCCACTGCGAGGTCGTTTCTCCCGAACTTTTCCAAGGTAAGTGGCAAACAATTGTTAGTGTACCACTCTGCAGTAACTGCTTTTCGATCCTATAAAACAATTATCGAATAATGTAAACCTGTACTTCTGAAGAACGAGGCCACCGTCTGTTTGCCCACGCTTCGACCTCTCTTCACTTTAGTTGGCAACTCCTCGAAAGGAAACACCCACTGAGCAGACTGTATTTTTGTTTCGGGATCATAACAGTAAATCTAGCTTTCGTCACCCGTAAGTATGTCGAACACAGCATTTGAGTCGCCCCCGTTAAAGCTTTTAACAATTTCACGACACCAATCAACACGACGGAGTTTTTGGCCCTCGGTCAAATTATGAGGTATCCACAGGGCATAAAGCTTCCTGACCGATAAATGTTCATGCAGGATTTTGTGCACTTGACTCATAGCAATGCCTAAGCTTGTCCGTATCTGCTGATAGGTCACTCTTTTGTCAGTCTCTATCATACGCCGCACAACACTGATGCCTTCAGTCGTCGCCGTAGAAGGCCGTCTCTCACGCAGATCATCAGTGAGGTTAGTGCGACCACGCTTTAACTCATTAATCCAGCTGTATATAGTGGCAGGAGATCCCATCTCCTTCATCATGAAAGGCCAATCGAAACGCATGATAACTTTCTTGTTGACTTAAGTGACATCGAATATCATAAAAAATCATTGCACGAAAATTTTCTCGAATAATATTCATGCTGACGTGACACAGACAATTTTCAATTTACCGCCAAATCGGAAAACAAATGATAAATGAATGAAATACAAACTCAATATTATTTGGCAAAGAGTTCTATTTTCACAATATAAACTAGTTTTTTATTATATTGTTTACAAATGACCCGTTCTAAAAACTTTCAGAGTCACCCTCGTATTAGATGCGTGACTATTGCTTATTGGCCAGGTATTCGTTTATTAGAGGCTCGACGTGCTGGTTTTGGGTGGTCCAACTAATTCTTTTGGATTAGACTACTGTCCAATCTACCTATACCAACACGTGCATATATACGTGCTGCTGCACGGAAGCCTTCTTTTTCGACTTGTGTAGATGTTGAAGTCGCAAGTAAGGATGTGATTGCCTTCCGCCATTGTGATTACGACGGAGTTTCGGTGCAGTCTGAAACTTAATAACCTTAACATCCCTGGTTTAAAATTCTTACATGCGTTCTGTGGTTCTCCAGAGTTGGTGCCCGTATAGTGTAGGCTGACCCTGGATGGGCCACTGACGTATTAAGCGCCTGCGGGCCACTCGTAAAGCGTGAAATTCTCTTCTCATGGAAGAAATCGACTCGATTCGACTGGCCTGTTGGTCTAGTGGTTAGTGACCCTGACTGCTAAGCCGGAGGTCGTGGGTTCGATTCCCACCCAGGACAAACCTTTGTGTGATGAGCATGATTGTTTGTTCTGTGTCTGGGTGTAATTTATCTATAATATGTATGTTTAAAAAAATATATATATATGTACTATATCAGTTGTTTAGTACCCATAACACAAGCAAATATAATTGCTTAATTTGGGGCTAGATGGCGCTGTGTGAATGTGAAAAAAAAAATATTTTGAATTAATTATATATATAATAATATATAATATATATATATAATATATATATATAAATAATATATATATATATAATATATATATATATATATATATATTATATATTGTATTAATTGCATAAAAAATAGTATTTAAGTATATACCTAGGTGGCAGTTAGGCGTTTATAATAATAAAATTATAGTGTACGAAATTTTAAATTTAAAGTTTTACCCCCAGTTTTTTTTTTTTTAAAGGCTGATCAACGTAAAATTAACTAATCACCTGTTATATCAAAAAATATGTTATATAAAATACTTCACATGAGATTTAACAGGTAATTAGTTAATTTTTCGTTGATCAGCCTTTCAGAAACTGGGGGTTTGTGTGCGACTCGATTTATTAATATAAAATACACGTTTTACAGTAGGTACAGAATTATAGGCTATATCTAAGAAATAACTTTTACAAAATAAAAAAAATGGTGCAGACGCTATGCCAGTTTAGAACAACAATTCACAGCGACTGGCGGCGATTTTACGACTATTCAGATCGGATAGAGGAAGCGACGCGCCTCAGAACAAGGACTAAAACATAGAAGTATTACTGTGACATTAGAGCGTACACACTCAGAGACAAATAGAAGTTTAGTAGTGCTGCGATCACAGAACAAGTACTAAAGCATAGAAGTACTATTAGGAGAATAAAGCGTACACACTCAGAGACATAGAAGTTTAATAGTGCTACGATACCTTCTGACAGTTTATCGATATCGATAGATGAAATTTGTCTATGTGCTATGGTAAATTAACAGACATGCTAATATCAAATGAGGTCTGGTTGCATAAAAGCTCTCGTAAACGAACTTCAAGAAACAAACAGCCGTTTTACACCTCACCGGAATGGCATAGGCCGGCAGCGGCGCCAGGAGCACTTTCAATGTGAAATAATTTCGAAGTTTAATTCATGTTTCATGCTGTAAGTTCAAACACAATATAAACTGTATATGAATAAATTAAATAAATTGAAAATTGAAATATACATGATCGATCCACACACTGCCTTGCATCACGGAGCGTAGTGCGAGCGTGCGTGTTCTTGTATTGTTTGTAAGTATCTCTCTTTGTATAGAAATCACGCGTGGCGCAACACACTGAAAACGCATTTAAGCGCTGTGTTACTGATCACACGCTTATATGCAGAGAAACACGTCCTCACGCGCGTGGGTTTGGGCCAGACGGTATGGACACCGAGTTCTGCAGTAACGTGCGTGATTGATGATGCAGACTAGTACTCTCGCATCTGCACGCTTGGCACCGTCGGCGTCGCCGCGTCGCCACGCTCCCGCAGCGTAGTGCGGGGCAGTGTGTGGATCGCCAAAATACCACTATCGGCCCTCTGTTCTTTTCTGACTTTCTTAGTATAGCATCAAAACATACCCCAAGGTAAAAATAAAACACAGCTGTAAGATTTATGTCACAAATGTATGATTATATTTCCAATAATATTGAAACACATTATTACTGCCCCTTAAAATTAGTTTTGTTTAAGAATGTCCTGATTATTTGTGCATAAGCAGAAATATTTTTTGTAATGTAATTTTATCAATAAATTTCTGTAGTCATCTAGAACATTTATTTATTATTTATTTGTTGAAAAAGTATTTACAATATCATTAAAGATAAAAATTCCAATACGATATCATAAAAATCACAATTACTAAATAAATATACCTATTTATCCAATACTATACATTTTTGTGCAACATCTTTGAATTTTGACAAGCACATTGAAAAATATCAAGTTCTATAGAAATAATATTAATAAGTCGTATAGCGCGTGACAATGGAGCAAATTTGAGTAGATTCGTCCTCACCGCTGGAACGTTAAACGTGTAACAATATAATATATAACATAATTCTCTCTTAATTTGCTTCATGGATCTTCCGGTATGATCTTTCGGAAACCTGCAAAAGAACACAATGTATGAAACACTATGAAAGGTACAAAGATAGTTACCACAAAATCGTTAACTACAAAATATAGTAATATTTTTGTCATCGATAAAATATGCAGCACAAGTCACAACATTATTGAACATGACTACACAAATTGGTAAAAATGTAAAATACTTAAAAATTACTGAATCGAATGGCAAACAGACGATTATAATATGATTGCAGTATAGTAAAGTATAAATCACTTAGGTATTTTGCATTTATATATAGGTTTTTAGTATATAATATTATTGGTTTGTTATCTACTCACCGATGGAAGTTGACGATTTAAACTTGATTTTCTTTGCGAAAAGAATGTAATTTACAACCTACAATAACGCAGGACATTGCATATCCAATGCGCTTAATTTTACTTCACAACAGCATTATGTAATTATTAAATAACATATATTATTTCACAAAACAGATAAACAACAATGAAAATTACGAGCGGCGGTTTAATCCGACTAAATTGTCTAGAGGCCTTGACAAGTTGGAACATTTGACACTAGTTCGCTTTTTAATTCGGCATCCAAAGGTAACCAAAGGTAACCAAATTGACGTTTCTACAGTGTACACCAGCCGTCCTTAGCAAAATTATTTGTCTCTTTCTTTTCAATGTATCCGGCTTATTTGGAAAAATAGGACAAGTATATAAGGGTGATTAACACTCCTTCTATGCTTTAGTACTTATTCTGTGGCTGCGATACCTTCTGACAGTTTATCGATATCGATAGATGAAATTTGTCTATGGGCTATGGTAAATTATCAGACATGCTAAAATCAAATGAGGTCTGGTTGCATAAAAGCTTTCGTAAACGAATTACAAGAAACAAACGGCTGTTTTACACCTCACCGGAATGGCAGAGGCCGGCAGCGGCGCCAGGAGCACTTTCAATGTGAAATAATTTTAAAGTTTATATAATTTAAATATATTCATGTTTCATGCTGTAAGTTCAAATACAATGTAAATTGTTTATGAATAAATTAAATTGAAATTTGAAATATACATGATCGATCCACACACTGCCTCGCCTCACAGAACGTAGTACGAGCGTGCGTGTTCTTGTATTGTTTGTAAGTATCTCTCTTTGTATAGAAATCACGCGTGGTGCAACACACTGAAAACGCATCCAAGCGCTGTGTTGCAGATCACACGCTTGCATGCAGAGAAACACGTACTCACGCGCGTGGGTACGGGGCTGGACCCTATGGACACCGAGTTCTGCAGCAACGTGCGTGATTGATGATGCAGACCAGCACTCTCACATCTGCACGCGTGGCTCGGTCGCCGCGTCGCCACGCTCCCGCAGCGTAGTAAGGTGTGTCGATCGATAAAAAACCAGTATTGGCACTGTTCTTATCTGACATTCTTAGTTTAGCATTAAAACAGATACCCCAAGGTAAAAATAAAACACAGCTGTATCATTCATGTCACAAATGTATGATTATATTTCCAATATTATTAAAGCACATTATTATCTACTGCCCCTTAAAATTACAGTTTTGTTTAAGAATGTCCTGATTTTTTGTGCATAAGCAAAAATATTTTTTGTTGTGTTATTAATTCGTACTTTTAGAAATTCTTTCCCGATCAATTTCATTAATAAATTTCTGTAGTGATTCTAGAAAATAATTCACTACACTATGAAAGGTACAGACGTAGTTACCGATTTTGTATAAATTGTATGCAAAATCGTTAACTACAAATTATAGTAATATTTTTGTCATGTATAAAATATGATGCAGCACAAGTCACAACACTATTGAACGTGAATACGCAAATTGTTAAAATGATGAAAATACTTAAAATTTACTGAATCGAATAGCAAACAGACGATTTTAATATGATTGCAGTATAGTAAAGTATAAATCACTTAGGTATTTTGCACCTATGTATAGGTTTTTAGTATATACTAGCTGTTGCCCGCGACTTCGTTCGCTTGAAAATTCAGATGTGTGCCTGTATGAGAATATTTCTTACCTAATCTTACGGCAATCGTACATTGTATTAGTAATAAATAACAGTATAATCCGTCTCTAAAGCGAATCCGATTTAAATCTATTCACCCGCTACCACTAAAACAGACGAAATTTTGCGATATTTACGAAACTTGCCACTCCTATTTTCCCACTTAATAAGAATAGTTCCTAGTTTGAAAATCGTATTATCAAAACTCCCGTTTAAAAACTGTAGAAGCTTTATACAAATTTTGTTCCCCTTTATACTCCAGGGAAATTAATTTCGCAAAATCCCGTCTTTGAGAGCACCTATTTCCAAAGTTTGAAACTCCTAGCACTTGTAGTTTCTGAGATTTCGTGATGAGTGAGTGAGTGAGTGACCTTTCGTTTTTATATATGTATAGCCCGCGGCTTCGCTCGCATGAATATAGTTTCTCCAATGGACATTTTTATATTGTTTAAATACTGTTTTGCATACTATTTCTAATCTCACTCTAGCCTAACGATATCCCCCGTAAAACAATATACAATACACAAATGCAAATTTTCACTACAATAACTTTCCCCTTTCCCTCATTTCCTCTCCCCTTTTCCCCCTTCCCCTCCCTTCCCCTCCCATCTCCCTCACTTTCCCCACACTTCCCCTCCCATCTCCCTCACTTTCCCCACACTTCCCCTCACTTTCCCTCACTTTCCACTCACTCATCCCTCACTTACCACCAGTGTTAACTTTCTTTCTTCTAAAAAACTTAATTTGATGAACGATTAACGATTACGATTACAAATTCAATCGTAGCTTTTTCGATTAAAATTAACTTAATCATAATCGGAATTTCACTGATTATGATTAACAATCGTAATCGTAATCGTAATCGTTAATCACGATTGAAAATGTTTGATTAATATGCGTCTCGCACATGCTGAAGTGATCTGAAGGTCTACTTCAGTGACTACTATTGGGACCTGCTGTAGTAGTAGGACTAGTAGAACTTGGGTACACCGAGTATATTAAATATTATTTAGTAGCTGATTAGCAGAGCTGGGTGTATACCGAGTATGGGCTCGTTTTATTAGTTATGATGAGACCTTACCACGGACAAGATGGAGTGACCTGTCTAATCAGCTAGTTCCAGTAGAAGTCACCGAAGTGGTATTAGGACACTTGCGCGAATCCACTTGCGCGAAAGACATTTGCCTGAATGGACATTTGCGCGTTGCGCGAAAGACTTTTGCGAGAAGACACTCACGCGAAAGACTTTACGAGAAACTGCTGTTTTTGAACCTATTGCTTTCAAAATCGGTATCTGAGTGTCCCAGCGAAGACCAAACACGAATCTTAAGTCAAATGTAATAAAAGCAGCCGCCATTTTGAATTTTGCTGTTATTAAACCGATTGCTTTCAAAATCGATATCTGAGTATCCCAGCGAAGACCAAACACGAATTTTAAGTCAAATTTATATAAAGCAGCCGCCATTTTGAACTTTGCTGTTTTTAAACCGATTGCTTTCAAAATCGATATTTGTTTGTCCCAACGATGACCGAACACGGATCTTAAGTCAAATGTAATAAAAGCAGCCGCCATTTTGAACTTTGCTGTTTTTGAACCGATTGCTTTCAAAATCGATATCTGAGTGTCCCAGCGAAGACCAAACACGAATCTTAAGTCAAATTAGTGTGCGTTGCTCGCGTTACCCCGTCCCCCGCCGAAAGTGGCAGACTTTTGCGCAAAGGAAATAGAGCGCGTGTCCACTCCTGTTGGTTTAATGCTCTAAGCTTCTTACAGATAAATAAAATACCTATTAATATTTAACTCACTATAATACCTAAATAAAGTTACTAATAATGAAAATGTATGCATAAGTAACTACATAACATAATATATATAGTCATATTTAATGTAATAAATATAGTTCACCAACAATATTATATAAAGATATCTAACCTAACCTACCTATGTAAAAACTATTATGTACCTACTTACCTATTAAGTGCAAATTTATTGTTAGAACAAGAGCGCCACTATCGCCAACAAACTGTCCAGCAGTTTGGCGATTTTGCATGTGTATTATAAACAATGTATCTTTTTATGGTGAATAAATTCTTAAAAAAAAAAAAAAAAAATATATAAAAAGCAGCCGCCATTTTGAATTTTGCTGTTATTGAACAAATTGCTTTCAAAATCGATTAGCGTCACAAGTTGATTTATTTTGACGGAAACCAAATTGATTAGCTGATAACAAGTTGTAATGATCTAGGTAGGACACCAATCTTTTATTAATTAAGTGTTCAAGTACCTTAGATAAGGCACTTAGAACAGCAATCGGTCGATAATTATTCGGCAAATTCCCGTCCCCACCCTTGAAAATCGGATGAATTACAGCCTTCTTAAAAGCATTGGGAAAGACAGCAGTGTCAAAGCAAAGATTAAATATATGGCTTAAGATTGGCGCCAAGGTGGTAGAGTATCTTTTTAAGACGACAGCTGGAATACCATCACATCCTGTAGAGGCATTTAACCGCAATGAGTTTATGGTTGAAATAATTTCGTCAGGGTCGGTATGGGTTAGAACAAAAGACGAACATGATTTGGATTGAGATGGAATCTGATGCAGTGGCTGCGGGTTATTTATGTTGTCTGCTAGGTGCTTGCCAATACCAGTGAAGAATGAATTCACGTTGTTACATGCTTGGGAACCTGAGGATGACGTCGTAAGAAGCGGTGCGGCGGAATGTTTAGGTTTTGTAGTATTAGTTACTTTTTTTATTGTACCCCATAGCAGTTTTGGATTATGTTTAGTTTTATTAATTTGCTGCGCATCATAATTCCTCTTAGTATTTTTTAGTATTTTTGAACAAAAGGTTCTGTAGCGTTTATAGCTTATCGTTAAAGTTTCTTTGGTTGGACACTGTTTCACTTTTTTATGTAGCGCATCTCTGTGCCTAATACACCGTAACAAGCCAGAGGTAATCCAAGGTTTGAGGATTTTTTTCTTGGACGGAACTCGTCTGATTTTCGTGTGTTTAGCAATCGCTGATTTCAATAGTGATATGAGTTCCTCAGTTACAGTATTTGGGTCAGTCATTTGGAATAGTTCATTAAAGTCTACCTGGTATATTGTTTTATCAAGTGCTTCAAAGTCAATCTTACTAAAAGTGGGGGTAGCGGTGAGTAGAAATTTTTTGTAGTTTATACAGAACAGGGTAGAAAAATGGTCAGTAATGGTAGATGCATAGACAAACGACAACGTAGAGGACTTTGTTCTCAGCATAATATGGTCTAGACAGTTGTTACCTCTAGTTGGAAGAGTGTGAGCAGGAAGGTAACCGTTAAATGCGAGGCAATTTAAATATTCGTCTGAACGTGTATCAAAAAAAAAAAAAAATGGCGGCTGCTTTATATAAATTTGACTTAAGATTCGTGTTTGGTCTTCGCTGGGACACTCAGATACTGAGATATCGATTTTGAAAGCAATCGGTTCAAAAACAGCCAATTTCAAAATGGCGGCTTTTTTAATTAAATTTAACTTCGGATTCGTGTTTGGTCATCGATGGTACCAGACCATCATGTCGATTTTAAAATCAATAGGTACAAAAACAGCAAAGTTTCGCGCACATGTCCACTTGCGCAAGTATCTTTCGCGCAAGTGTCTTTCACGCAAGTATTCCGGATTCCACCGAAGTAGACCTTCAGGTCACTCCATCATGTTCGGTGGTAAGGCCTTATCATAACTAACCAAACGAGCCCATACTATGTACCCTCAGCTCTACTGATCAGCTACTTCCAGTAGCAGACACCGAAGTAAACCTTCAGGTCATTCCATCTTGCCAGGTGGTAAGGTCGCGTCGTAACTAAAAATAGTTTAATCGGCTTAATTCGATTAACGATTATTTCAATCACGATTACGATTGATATTTTAATCACGATTGTTTCAATCACAATTAATTTTAATCGCGACTAATTTTAATCCGATTAAAACTAATCAAATTAACTAATCGATTAATGCCAACACTGACTCCTCACTTTCCCTTACGTCCCCCTCACTTTCCCCTCACTTACCTCTCACTTGCCCTTCACTTGCCCCTCACTAGCTGCCTCCTCACATCCCCCTGAGTTCACTTTTCCTTTTTTTTTTTTACACAACGCTATCTAGTCCCAAAGTAAGCATATTATATGCTTGTATTATGGGTTCTAGAATACGGATAAACATACTTAAATACTTTTATTTTTGTAAATAATAAACATACATATTATACATAGAAACACCCAGACCAATGCAAATAAACATGTTCGTGCTACAAACATTCGCACTGAGCGGGCATCGAGCCCGCAACCTCTGCGTGGCAGTCCATACACAGCACCACCGAAATACAGAGGCAGTCGATTTCCCGCTGACTTTCCCCTCCCTTTGCCCTGACTTCCCCCTCACTACCCCCGCACTTTCTCCTCACTTCTCCCTTCCCTTCGTCTTCCTTCCCCACCCTTCCCCCTCCCTCCAATATTCAAGTCGCCAACTTCAAAAGCAAAGATCTTTCCATACAATATTTCATCCTTTATTTCACGCATATAAATCCACCCCAGTTAAAAAAAAAATGAGAATATTTTTTATTTAAATAAAATTATTCCAAAACAAAATTTCAAAGCTGTAAGTTAAAAAATGAAGACGTTTCATACAATTGTTTTCATCCCTTTTCATACACTTAAGGGTTGAATTTTTAAAAACCCTTTCTTAGTACACTTCTAGACATTAATACAAACACACCCTCCAAATTTCAAGTCGCTACAACCAGCGGTTTAGGCTGTACGTTGTCTGTCAGTCAGTCAGTCAGTCAGTCAGGACAAAGCCTTATAAAATATGTATGGATGTATGGATTAGACGTATAGCCATCAGGGATCAAAACATACAGGCTGCTAGGAATGCTAACACGTGATAGAGCCACATAAAGCTGACCGTGCGAAAAACAGCTAATATTTAGATCCACACCCACAACTTTTAGTGTCTTACCTTGGGCTTTATTAATTAGTCATCGCAAAACATAGGCTCACTGGAAAATGGACTCGTTTAAAACTAAACAAAATATTGTTTAGAGAGGAATAAAAACACTATCAGCTATTCCGCAACCTGTTAAAATCTCTGCTTCTATAAGATTTCGTAGTAAATTAACGAATGTTCGATGTGAGTTTTTAAATTGGCATAACTTTTTATTTATGAACCGATGACATGAAACAAACACTAAATGTTAAGTGAAGCTTACCACAATGTATCAGTGAAAACCATATTTAAATCGGATAAGCCGTTTTTGAAATTAGCGTGAACAAACGCATAGACAAACAGACAAACAGACAAATATTTTAACAATCATTGTTTTGGGTTCTATTTGCGTTTATAAAGGTCCCAATAATATTCTTTCTCATATATCTTCCATGTACAGACAGCGACCGATTAAATTTTTATTATATGTATAGATTATTGGTTTGTTATCTACTCACCGATGGAACTTGACTATTTTTGCTTGATTTTCTTTGCGAGAAGACTGTAATTTGCAACCTACAATAACGCAGGACATTGCTTATCCATTGGGTGGGCTTAATTTTACTTCACAATAGCACTATGTAATTATTACATAACATATATTATTATTATTATTATTAGGCATTAAGTCCGCCTTTACATGTATGTGTATAAAGTTTTAAATAAATAAATTATTTTACAAAATAGGCAGACAACAATGAAAATTACGAGCGGCGGTATAATCCGACTAAATTGTCTAGGGGCCTTGACAAGTTGGAACATTTGACATTAGTTCGCTTCATAATTTCGATAGCCAAAGGGGCCAAAGGTAACCAATTTGACGTTTCTACAGTGTACGCCAGCCGTCCATAGCAAAATTATTTGTCTCTTTCTTTTCAATGTAACCGCCTTATTTGAAAAAATAGGATAAGTATATGAAGGCGATTGAACTCCTTCTATGCAATAACAGTCCTTGTTCTGAGCGACGCGCGCTCGAGAGAAGCGTTCGCGCCAAGCGCTACGATTGGTCACGCGTTTAGTTTAGGTGGCGCTGGGTACGCAACTCCCACAGATAATATAAGCACAACATGCGCGCTACAAACTTAGATTTTTTTACAATTTAGCTGCATGCATGCATTTCAAAATCGTTAGGGCATCAATTTCGCGAATAAACTGTAACACTATACTGATCGTCTCTTTATTTTTATTGCCGACAGTGGCAGACGATCAAACAGCCCACGTGATGATCTTTTTTTTTTATGAGAAGTGTATTTTTGTGCACAAGGGATCTACAGTTAGCAGTTGCTGAAATTCATAAACATAGGAGCCACTGGCTCGCCCTCTAAAATGTCAAGTAGGCACAGGTGTCTTGACGCTTTTAGAATAATATAGCAAAACATTTCAGATATTTGAGGACAAAAAATACTTGGCAATTGCTAAGCAGGCATGTGATGTTGTATGGGACCGAGGTATCTGTACTAAGGGATACAGTCTTTGTCACGGAGTTAGCGGAAATGCTTATTCTTTTATACAACTGTATCATGCTACAAAGGTAAATACTTATTCATAAAGTTTTAATATTCTATTATATCCATTTAAAGGTTGTTTGGAGGAAATCGTTTTTAGCGATAAGACTGCCCAATGTTACTTCTTATCACATTAGGTATACGGCAAAAATTAGGGCGACAGTACGTTAAGTCGGCCATCAATACTCTACGTATAATCCGACAAGTTCCATAGTTGGACACAGATTTGCAAAACGTTTATCGGATTACCGAGGGTCTACACATTCATGTGAATATGACCTGGGTTGGTTGACGCTAGCTATTTTTTTTTTTGCAGAAACCTAAACATTTGTACCGGGCTTGTTGTTTTATGGAGTGGTGTGCAGTGGAACAAACGGGTGCAGAACGATACGAGCCCGACAGACCGGCCTCTTTGTTCGAAGGACTCGTAGGACGACTTTTTCTAGCTTCGGATTTAATGCACATTTCAGATGCTAAATTTCCCGGCTTTACTGTATAATATTTATTTGACTGACTACTCGTTTCTGTTTTGAATGAAACAAAAAACATCATTGTAAAAATATTTAATAATATTTCAATTCTTATACTAGTTACATTAGATTTATTAATATCACCCAGCTTAAATTATGTTTAATGTAAATTATGCTACCAGGCGGCAGTCCAACAATAAGCATATATTCTTTTAGAAATTTCGTAAATACTAATTTGAACACATTATATAATAATTAATAAAAAGCAAATGAATTGAACAAGTTTTGGAAGTGTTGTTATTTAAAAAACATATATAATGTACATTAAACGGCTACGTTTAACACAGTACGAATTATATGCGGAGTGTACATAAGATCATAACTGGTGGTTTTTACTGTTGACTTGTCTGCCACAAGTAGACAAAAAATGGTAGACTATTTGCATAGAATCCATCTGCATATTATATATCAACCTTAAATATATTTAACATTCGTTAGGTAATGGCTCTATACATACATGCTGGATTTTGCAATCAAGGCCGGACGACAATCGCAGACGACATGTGTAGCAAAGCAACCATAGAATACATACCTAAAATAAACTAGAAAATATTTAAATTTGGCTAAATGTATTTGTTTTTTACCAGGACGTGGAACAGGATATGTTGCAATAGAAGCTTAAGAATTGTGTATTATGTATGTGGCAAAATGAAAAATCGTTATGATAAGTACATCAAATAAATTTTAATGTCGATCGATCATTCGAGATCGAGATTTTTGAATTTTTCTGTCAAGTGATTAAATTTAATTTTATGTTTGCACAGGAGATTTGCTTCATTTTCAATATTTCTGACAAAAACAAATTTTATTGCTTTTCAGGGTTCCGTACCCAAAGGGTAAAACCAACGGGACCCTATTACTAAGACTCCGCTGTCCGTCCGTCTGTCACCAGGCTGTATCTCATGACCCGTGATAGTTAGCCAATTGAAATTTTTACAGATGAACTATTTCTGTTGTCGCTATAACAACAAACACTAAAAAACAATAAAATAAATATTTATTATAGTTAATGGAACGGAACCCTTTCGTACGCAACTCCGACTCGCACTTAGCCGGTTTCTTTAATGGAAAACAGTAATCTGAAATTTAGTTTTGATATATTTTTATGGCTACGCTTTGTAGCAAAATATTATAAATACAGTCACCTTGAGCACATAAGTAGATAAACCGTACAGACACAACGCTTCATATAACCACATTTGGTAGGATGGTCACAATAGGTTAAGACAAATGTACCTACTGATGTTGATGTCTCATAATACTTATTCTAAACGAATAGATAGGATCAATCGCGGGCCTTGTTTTGGGCAGCCATGGTTTAGAATATTATGATATAAAAAAATCAGTAGGTACCTACATAAATAGACTATTCAACAAATGTTTTGTTTAATTAATTTGTCTTAACCTATTGTGACAATCCTACCAAAATAGATAACAATTTTGCACTTTCCTAAGAAGCTTTGCCTCTGTACGGTTTATCTACTCATGTGCCTTGAGCGTGTATGGAATCGTGTTTGACGGTGTTTGGATTAGAGATTGGCGTCACTGTAGAGTGTAGCCTCAGTCTTAATTTCACATAAGACATGGAGTGTATTCAATGTATATTTTTGAATAAATTATAATATTCCAATTTAAAAAATTCGTTTTGCCAGCGAAGCACAAGTCTTGGCGCAAGTTTGTTATCCTACCGCATTTCAAAATTACGCATGCTTGGGACCTGCATGTTATGTAAAGCCCAGTATGTAATATTAAGATATTATATTATTGTGGCGTCATCTATCTGGCCAATAGTGACCCACACAAGAAAACAAAACGAAGATGACGACGAGTTTACAACATAGAAAACAAAGATGGCTCTAAGTAACTTCAATCAACTTCTATACAAAAACACCAAAAATGTATGGAAGCCTGACACGCAATATCGAAGCGTTCACACCGACTAACTATATAAACAAGTCCCGAATACCAACTATCGGGCAGTAGCCCGCCAGGCACGATCACCTAGCCTGGTCGGAGAATCTTCCCTTTGGTTGACAGTATATAGTGAGATATTGATGTCGCAGGCAAATTGTATTAATCCGCCGTTTTCAATCTGCCTCGGCATATTACATATCGTCGGATGTGTTACCATCAATATGTAGGTATTAACTAATTGGGGATGTTTAAACTAGTTTTACAACAAATAACATTCGAATATGACACTCGTCGAACGCTCCTGCGGCACGCTCTAAGCTCGCTCGGCTCGTGCGCAGGGGGTCACAGTTCTAACCTAACCCAATTTGCCTCTTCGCCATATTACATAACGCCGATGACTGGAAGCGTTTACAAAATGCCGAGGCAGTATGTAAACAGACGATTTATACAATTTGCCTGCTACAATGACATTATGTTCCTAACGCGCATTAAAGATGTTACTATTTAATCATTTATATAGTTTTTCGAATTTGACACCACTCGCCTTGTGTTGGTAAGCTCGAATTAACATAAAAGTTTCAATGACAATTTGTGTAATAATAATAGACATATTTATTATAATATTCAATTTAATACTAACTATTAAAAGTGGAAGCTACAAATTCTGTCGTATATCGTATTGAGTACTCAAACTAGAAATTAAACGTTTGTTACATACTGGACCTTACGAGTCACATGGGGTCGGGCGATAGATGCCTCGATCGCTAGTTTCCGCAGTCATTATAATGACTAATACTGCTTACGTCCATTTCTCACTATGTTATAAAAGCATTTTGACGTAGTCGCAGAATGTCTAAATAAAATACTGTGACCAAAGGTACAGTTGTTGAAAAAATGATATCTACAAATAAAATATGTAGCAAGTCGGTGAGTATCTTAAATTTATAAAAAAAAAAAAAGAAATTAACACGTTTATTTGCTTGGCTAGCCGCACACACCTAATAATAATGCCAATATTAATATTGACAATCAGCCAATGTATAGAAAAAACCTGTAATACTGCCCGAAAACACATAATATTATTGTCAATATGCACTTTATTGATAATAATATTGGGGGACAATACGCGCACACTGACTTTTTATTTTGAAAAAAATCTATCGCCCGATCAAAAAAACAGAAAACGAAGTGATATTTTATATATTACATGTTGCACTATGCTTAAGGCCAGTACTAAGTCTAATTAACAAAAAGTTTCAATACCTACATAATATTATTTTCTATTTGTAGGTAAAGTTCTCTCACGCCAGCTATGAGTCTTCCGCAAAAAAATCTCTATTGCAATCGACTGTACCGTATTCTCTGTACATTCAAGTATTTAGACATTCTGCGACTACGACAAAATGCTTTTATAACATAGTGAGAAATGGACGTAAGCAGTATTAGTCATTGTAATGACTGCGGCAACTAGCGTTCGAGACGTCTATCGCCCGACCCGTCACATGAATGTTTTGTTTAAGAGTTCATAAAGATAGATGAGATAATCCCTACTTGTAAGGAGAGTATACCTTGTACTTGTTATAAAATCTTAAGGTCTAATTTTGATTTACTACTATGAATAAATAAACGCAATTTCAACTAATTTGTTTGGCAAAAGTGTTACATTATTTTAAAAATATTTTGCTGCAATGTGTAGATTGTACTGCTTTAGTAATACAAGTATAATGTAACAGCCAGCCAGCCAGCCAGCCAGCTATCTAGCCAGGCAGTGTTAAGGCAAGATCTTACTGGCCACCACAGCCGCCGCGTGGGAGGCGTGACACTGACTGCCTGTCAGTAGCCTTTCTTTTTTTTTGTGAAGTGCCTACTTTTTGGTCGGGCCTTGTAATAAAAATTGTTACGCCGACTAATACCTACCCGTTTTCCTTTACCAAAGTATTATAATAATATTAAATGTTCTAGGTAAATGCTACTGTTCTGAAGCTGGCCTGAGTATAATGAACTTCATTTTAACACACTCATACATTTAGTAAATATACATATTTTTTGATGTATTATTATATCCTGTTTGATTTTTGAACTATTTACCAAGTGTGACCGAAACTCTCGTCATCCTCTTTGGAGGGTTACCGATATAACTCAATTTGAACATGAATGTACAGTTTGACGTTTAAAGGACATCCTACCTCCATATCCATTATCGTAGACTCCTGTAAGCCAGGAACAACGGCGATAAGTCTGAGCAAAGCAGATTCGACTCCGAGTCTCGCGGCTGTTCGGAAGAATTTCATGAGAAGTAGGTATAATGGTGGATTTATGCGTTACACGAACGAACGGTGTTGTACTGTCTGAGTATGAACGCGACCTTTTCATATTTATTTGTATCTGTGCCAGTCTATGCCCGACGCGGGACTCGAATAAACGCATAACCTAAAAGAAGTATTTTATTATCATTACATGGTGTCAGAAGTGTAAAATATGACTGATAAGGCACTTGCAGACATTCTTATTAAACAAAATGAAATCTTATCAGCAATGCACATCCAAATGCAGGAGTTACAAAACCAACAAAAACAGCCCTCGCACGGCCATGTTCATATTCCCTGGCCGGCACCGCTCAACGTCGTTGAAGGAAACTTGGATGATTTCAAAGCTGCCTGGACTAACTATGAAACAGCGACGGGCATGATAAAATGGGGTCCAGAACGGGATCAGCAACGTGCGTCGCTTTTGTTAAGTGCAATTGGACAGGATGCCTGTAAAAAGTTTTTGTTCGACCTTACTGAAAACGAGAAGACATCTCAAAACATATTTATGAAATTAGAAGCAAAACTAAGAAAGAAGAAAAGTCTCATTTATTGCAGATACCTTTTCAATTCAAGACTTCAAGAAATTGGTGAGAAATTTGATACATTTCTCATTGAGCTGCAGCGTTTAATCAAGGTCTGCGAATTCGGCTCCTTCGAGGACGATTTATTAAGAGATCGAATTGTTATTGGAGCGAATAATAAAGATCTCAAGAAGGAGATGCTCCGGACTGAAAAATTAACTTTGGAGCTTGCCATTAATATGTGCAGATCTGCAGAAGCAGCTAGTGACCAAATACTTGTCTTGGAACAATTACCAGAAGTCTTGTTTATTTTCTTCAGCTCTAAGTATTAGTTTCTTTGCTATCTTAACTGTCGCTTCCGCTTTCCCATTAGATTGTTGTACTGTCTGAGTATAAACACGAACTAAGCACTAGAGATAATATTATCTTCAGAAATGGCCGAATTTTAATCCCAGTAGCTCTCAGAAAATCTATGCTTCACAAAATACATGCCAGTCACTGTGGTATTGAAAATAGTTTGCGTCTTGCACGTCAAAATGTATTCTGGCCAGGAATGTCAAAACAAATAATAGAACATGTTAAAGCCTGTTCTGCCTGTCTGAAGTATGCTCCATCCCAGAAAGCCTTGCCGATGAAAAGTCATGAAATACCTCAATATCCTTTCCAGTCAATTTCTATGGATGTATTTGAGGTAAAAGAGAAAGGGATATCCAAAAATTATCTTATAACTGTTGATCACTATTCAGATTTTTTTGAACTTGATGCCATGAGGAACTTATCCTCAAGCGAAACAATCTACTTATGCAAAAGGAACTTTGCTAGGTATGGTATACCACAGAAAGTAGTAACAGATGGCGCCACTAATTTTGTAAATCAAGAATTTCGGAAATTTGCTGAAGAATGGCAATTCACACACACAACTTCATCACCACATTATCCGCAATCTAATGGGAAAGCGGAAGCGACAGTTAAGATAGCAAAGAAACTAATACTTAAAGCTGAAGAAAATAAACAAGACTTCTGGTTTGCTCTGCTTCATCAAAGAAATGTTCCAACAGCTTGTCTAAATGCAAGCCCAGTTCAGAGATTCTTTTGCAGAAGGACTAGAACCAGTCTGCCTGTTATTGAGAAGCATATGAAACAACAAGTTATAGACGGAGTACCTCAAGCTATCCATAGTAAACAACTGAAAAGTGGAAATTACTATAATAGAAAATCTCAAAACTTGCCATGTTTGCATGTGGGACAAACTGTGTTTGTAAAAATTAATCCAAAAATGGAGGGGAAGTGGTACCCTGGATTAATTAGAAAGAGGTTATCATACAGGTCATATATAGTGGATGTAAATGGAAGATCTTATAGACGTAATAGATCACATATCAGGCCATATAAGGCCAAAGAAAACTTATTCCAAACAGCGGTGTCAAACAATCAAGCTACAAATGTTCTTTGTGAGGAGCAATTTTTGGATAGTCTCCCATTACAACCCAGAGAGGTCTTAGAACCTTCTACGCTACCTGGTGAACTCGAGCAACGAGAAACGTCAGCTACTGTAGATGAAACGCCGCCGCCACAATCTGCTAGACCTCGGCGTACAGCTCAACCGCCTTGATGGCTTCAGGACTATGTTGTTGATTAACCGATTAATGTGTAAAGTATAAGTTACAAATAATAATCTATAAGTTTTGTTTCTTTTTTACTGTTTGTAATCATAGTTAAAATTGTAAGAAAAGGGAAGATGTTGTACTGTCTGAGTATGAACGCGACCTTTTCATATTTATTTGTATCTGTGCCAGTCTATGCCCGACGCGGGACTCGAATAAACGCATAACCTAAAAGAAGTATTTTATTATCATTACAAACGGTAAACGAAATTTATTTGTATATACTAGTTTATCTACTATACTATTGCGTCATAGCACTCTTTCAAATGAATCAATCATTCATTACGATCTCGATATTCAACGTCAATAGCCGAAATGAGGAGAACAAGGTTTCGGTAACACGTGTATATGTCGCAGGCAAAGATAATACAAGCCATAGATTTTTCCCTAATAGATACCGCATTAACATACATTGTTATGAGTCGAACTCACGAAAATAACTACGCAACGGGTCAGGAGCGGGACGCAAAAACGCAAATGCTGCGCTGTGATTGGTTATTTCAAGGTAAAGCACCACGTCGTGTAGTGCGAATTGTACAGAATTGCACCAATCGTAGTATCCGTTTTGAGTTCATAAGCTAGCGAACGTTGGAATGAGGTGTGCGTGTTTGTTGCACTGTATGCGGCATTTATTAGGAGGTTATCAGTGATACAAGCTAACAAAAGAGAACAGTTTGTATGGTGCAATGGTGCACAGATGGTACAGGTGTGTATGTAGGTAAGAGCAGCGCGGCAGAGCGCCGGGCTCGTACAGCTCCACGCTGGCGAGCGTGGTGCGCGCGCGGTAGAAGGTCAGAGCAGCGCGGCGCCCGCCTCGGCGCGCGAGTGCGGCAGCGGCGGGCCGGCGCGCCAGGTGTCGCGCGCGGGCTCGTACAGCTCCACGCTGGCGAGCGTGGTGCGCGCGCGGTAGAAGGTCAGAGCAGCGCGGCGCCCGCCTCGGCGCGCGAGTGCGGCAGCGGCGGGCCGGCGCGCCAGGTGTCGCGCGCGGGCTCGTACAGCTCCACGCTGGCGAGCGTGGTGCGCGCGCGGTAGAAGGTCAGAGCAGCGCGGCGCCCGCCTCGGCGCGCGAGTGCGGCAGCGGCGGGCCGGCGCGCCAGGTGTCGCGCGCGGGCTCGTACAGCTCCACGCTGGCGAGCGTGGTGCGCGCGCGGTAAAAGGCTCGCTCGCGCGCGCTCTCGCTGTCGCCGCCCGCCACGACCAGCACGCCCTCGGCCGCGCCTGCCGCGCACCCCGCGCGCGCCTCTCTCAGGCTCGCCACCTCCTCCCACACGCCCTGGGGGATGCATCACATTCGCTGTTTGTGCTCTAACATGTCACTGTATATGGCTTTTACATCACATCACTACATATTATAAAAAAAATCTTTAAAACTACGCAACGGATTTTGATGCGGTTTTTCTTAATAGATAGAATGAATCAAGAGGAAGGTTTATAATGTTACGTGTCATGATGGGGTTCGATGTAAAATGCCAGTTACGCGATAATGAGTTTATTCAAGACTCACACAATACACCAACATTTATTTATTGATTTATTGGATCACAAAACAAGATACTAACATAAAGAAACACAGTAAATATATGAAATAGAAAGCTAGTTTGTAACTCTACGTATGTGTGCACAGATGCTCCAAATATAAAATTACCTAGTTGTGATAAATTGATAATACAAAAATATTATATGTCCTTTATTAACCGGAATTGGAACTGCTGATACATGAAATACGTCTACTTTCACTTTTGAATTTACTGAGACTACTATTAAATATATCTAAGGTAGAATGTCGAGACACCATGTCATTGTAGAATCGGCACATTCTGGTTACAGGGTTATAGAAAGAGGTATTATTCTTGTAAACTTCTAGAGCAAATAATCTTGGGGAGGGATTGCGAGGTTTATAATGGGTGATAAAGTTAAAAGAGGAGAGTAAATCAGGGCAGTCTATGTGTGAATGAATGATTTTATATAAGCAGAATAGCTCGCTATATTGACGACGAGAGAAGAGAGAGGCTAGTTTAAGGTGGTTCCGACGAAATTTCGCCGAAATCCGCGACTTTCATCTCGGTATTTAGTAGATTTTAATGCTATTTATTCATTTTGTTTTTTGCCTACAATATACTTTGATTCATGAACTTTAGAATAGTAGAAGAATTATTTACAATAATTGATTATATAACTTATACTAACGATATTAAAACAACGTGATTTCACTTATATCGAAATATTACTTTGTAATTACTATAGTTATAAATATAAAAGTTATATTGAATCAACCGGAATAAACCAAATGTCAACTCTATAGATTTATTTCATTTATTAGGATAATATTTCAATAGTTATTGATAATTTGGCTGAATCAGCGTCGCAGGGGCTCTGCGCGGGCGACGGGAGGCAGAGCGGCGCAAGCCCTTCTGACGGACGGACGTATGCGGTTTTTTTAAAAATTATTTACGTAATTCAATAATTGCAAATAAATAATATCAAAAAAAAAATATTGTGTGGATAGATTTAGTGTTGCAAATAAATTAGATTAGTTATTTAGATTTTTTTAGTGTATTAAATACATAGGTATTTACCTACATTTATTATTATTTTTCATCAAAATGACTAAAATTTCACGACTGAAACAAATACAAATGCAAAAGATTCAACACATGAATATCCTGTAAGTAGGTGTATACCTACCTTCATATTTTTAGTAAAATACCTTCTTTGAGATACTTACCTAGGATATCCTTTAATTATGTTTAGTTTCACGTAAACTAGGTAGCAGGTGGTGAGCCTAATGTCGCTCATGATAGATCAAGGTAACACCGGGCCTCAAGAATCAGTAAATTTCTGCTGTTATATACCCTAGGGATATGAATATGAGCTTGCTACAATATTGTCTATGTCTACTATCATTTCGAACTAGGTGTGTGGTAGGTGGGCACATGAGTAAAATATCTAACTTGCAGTGGCGAAGCGTCCATATAACGCTTCGCGATTCCTGACGGCTTCCCTTTTAAAATATGTCTTGACCTCCTTATACATATCACTGCTTGCGTGTCTACTCCAAGAGTAACTAGCCTTCCGAAACTCAAAATATTGTAGTCCCACCGGCTTCCCTCCTCGGAAAAGTGACTCTTCGCTACTGCTAACTTGGATATTTACTCATGTATGTGGCAAGGGCGCTTTCCGATTCCGACCGACATGTACCTACGAGGTGCTTCGGTCGGAACACGAACGTCGGCGTCGGTCGTACAACTAGCATAGAACTCAAATTACAATGATTATACGTGACATGCGTCGGTTTGCGACCTAGTTAGGTACCTACACAAAACAACCATACACGCTGCTGTTAGGTACCTAACTATCTACGTTATCTTGCACGAGCATAAATACCTATACATTCTATATATACATACGGTGTGTACTCGAATATTCTATCGGTAAGTAATGCCGATAAAATATTCAAGTCAAAGTCAAAGCATTTATTTCATTTAGATCATAAAGTATGATGCTTATGAAAAGTCAACATTACATTTTGTCAGCCAATTGACCTACAGCCAGTTCGCTGACGAGGTAGAGCTGTGAGAAGAACTGGCAAGAAACTCACGCCACTCTTTTCAATCGCCAGATAATTACAGTTATTTGAATGAGTTACAATTTAAACACTCAACGCAACCAAAGAACCATACAAAATAATTATTACAAATTAACTAATTAATATAATACTAAGATTAAAGAAAGAAAACAAGGAATTCAATTATTTAGTTTCAACTAGTATGGTAATTTTTGTATGGTAAGTATTTACCTCGTTAGATTTTTTTTCATGAGCTGATACAATCAGTGATAAGATACTAGGCTAAAGTAAATACCTACCCTTCTACTTTCAATGCATCTTATTTTGATTTATTTATTTGATTGCAAGAAAGGAAGAAAAAAAAGGCTTTACAAAACGTCTTAGTCTCTAACCAAACTAAAATATTTGAAGACTGTGAAATTATCACAATTAGGTAAATTAAAAATCCTACTCTCTGTTCCTTTATTATCGTACTATATGAATTTTTAATCCTAAAATTAAATAATATATTGTTGAGTGCCTACTGGACATAATAAAACTAATACCATATTTTTCGAGTGATAGGTGTATGTAGAAAGTAATAGACCCGGCACGGTGGCACAGTATAAAGAATTCTACTCTTTTTTGTACAGTCTTTACCTAACTAGGTAAAGGCAAAAGAATTATGTTTTAGCACTCTATGTATGTATGTATGTATCTTTATTATATTATATTATATATAAACTTATTGTAAAATGTTTGTATGCCTTGTATGTAGGCAAAACATAGCGCACTATTTTTATGATCTCAAGACCTTTGTTAAGTACCTATGTTAACAAATAAAATTTCTGATTTCTGATTTCTGATTATAAGTGTATGTACTGTAAAACTACCCCGTGACGTCGTCCGCATGGATCCGTTACTTAGCGATAATATTACATTAGTTCTACTTTACCGATTTTGCATTATAATATACATTTACAATACTGCAATATGTACGTAGGTACATACATATATATGTATGTACACATATATTTGTATGTACATATTGCAGTAATCTATACTTATAATGAATCTCTAGTGAGGTAATAAATATATCCAAATCACTCAAACTGTGGGTACAATGCGTCTACTTTGGAAATTGTTTGTGTTACTTATTTTGCTAAGGGTACATGATATTGTGTACCTTACGTACGGGCACTTACTAGAAGATAATCAACATAGGAATGATGACGCTTTGTTTAAAGCATGTGTAACTGAAAATCCTTATCAGCTCCATCATTTGAATTCAGTTTTGCTGGTGTATGGTGCTGTTTCAAATTCAGTGCAGTGGTGGCCATACAGAGTAAAGATACTGTGGGAGAAAAAAGGAAATAAAGAGGACCGAGGAGGTAACTATGCCTTCGGACCACTGATTTTCAGACAAAACTTACATTTTACGTCGTTACGTACATGTTAAATGCACATCTCCAGCCAAACCATCCCGCTTATTCTAAAAGATCTACTTCCGTAAAATGTTTGCTGGCTATACAATATACATAACGATTTACTGAATTTATATCCAGATGAACCGAAAATAAATAAGGAAAATGAAAATATGTTAATTCATATAGGTTAATTAAATTAACACTTATGAACGTCAAAATTTACAAAATGTCAGCAAATTAACCTACAACCAGTTCGCTGACAAACTGAAGAACAATTTTATTTTAAAAGAATTTTAAGAAGAAGAATTGAAGAACTGGCAAGAAACTCAGGCCACTCTTTTTAATCGCCAGGTTATTACAATTTTTGTAAGTTACAGTTTCAAGTAGCATGCAAAGTGACACAGGCAATACACTTAACTCTATAGGTAATTAAATACTTACAGCTTTCTATGTTGCAAAGAAAAAATAAAAAGTAAAATGTGTGCTTTACAGGCTGCCTCAATTTGCATATTGCTACAAAAGGTAAAGGCAACATGTGAACTGTAATAAATGTTTCTATGTAAGTATTATATAAACTGTTAATATTCGATATAAGTATAAAGTAAGATGAACTTAATTTACCACAGGAGTTCACAATGTACATTGTGAACACCTCTATTTCACAAATCACAATGTATAATTTTAATAATACTAAGTATACAATTTTAACAAAACAATACAAAATGTGTACTTAACTGTACAATTATGGCTCGGGCATTATGTCATATATAATTAATACAAAAAAAAATCATTTTATGTCAAAATGTATCAATAAGCGAGATTACAGGATGGAAATAAATTATGAATCATTTAGTATAATATTCTGTATACATCTTTGCTCGAGACAGAACAGCGTTTTGTTTCGATTAGATTCGTGTTCGTAGAGTAGATAATCCTTCTACTGATTTGGCTGCGCGATAGAAGCCTTATTATAAAGGATGAATTTACTATGGCAAACTGTAAAGCGCTAAAAGCAGTGGACCAGATATCAGACAACACCAACTCATGAGTGGCTATCACAGTCCTACTATTTTGTGTTCATTTTCGGCAGACTGTGCCTGTTATTCCTACCTCGTGGACTAAGGCTGATGAAATTAAATAGTGTTTAGGAGGTCCACAGTCTGTAGCACTTCAAAATTGTTTTGCATTTAATAGGCTCCAAGCCTATACACTCCGCAAGATTTGCCATTTCATACAATATACAAGTACAATGTATAGTAGACAATGCACAAGTGTAGTCTGATTTGTTACTCGAGTTTGGTAGCGGTACGTATCTACAGAACCAAGAAAAAGTTGTCTTGCACAAAACCTTACTTTACATACATCAATATAACCGTGCCGTACAATTGCCTATCGAAGTGACTTCACTCTGCCTTATGATACAGTCAGTGGGATCCAAAAGACTAAGTGGTAGCCACCATTCCAAAGGTTATTGTTTCAAACTGCTGGCTAGGTGGTCTTTATGAGATGCTTTTTTATTATTGATGCAGGACCTCATATCATCAGTCCATGAAGACGCAGTGGAGTTAGAAAGTTATGAAAACTCTTGGCTTTTGTAAGAGCTAATTTTGAGCACTTAACAATCAGACGGGCATAAATAAAGATTGAATTTTTCAGTATTGTTTTAAAAAGTCATGAACTAGTACTATTGATACAGTTATTTTATTTATACTGGTCTACCAACGTGACTCTGCCTGGATAATTTAAAGAAAAGACATTTTGCTGGGGTAATGTTTCAAACGTTACCCCAGCAAAATCTGTTTTTTTTCGAATAACTTTAAAACTATAATGCAAACAAATTTTGCTATAGGCAAACAAATTACTCCTTACGACGCACTAATTATCTGTTATACTCTCACCTCTTATAAGCACATTTTTATCAACATTTTGCTGGGGTAACGCACTCCTCTGCTATTTTAATAGAAATTGTCTCAAACTGCTAGCATAGCGGCTTCATGATACTAGCGACACTATTGCAAATAGTAAAAATATAAATGAAGATGAGGTACGCAAACGTTTTATACGTGCACACACACAAACTTTCGCATTTATAATATTAATAGGATGTTAATACATTTTTTAAGTCAAAATGTTTTAGTTTGTTCATGTACAAAAAACCTATATATATATACAGGGTGATTTTGAATTCATTAGCATCCTTTTAACCTGTTATTCTATACATAGTACCAAGTACTTATGCACTATAAAATTCAGTATTAAGCACATAAAAAAAAAAAAAAAAATTTGGTCGAAAACATCATGTCTAAGTAAATTAAGTAAATTATTAACAAATAAAATCGAAAAAAACCAATAATTCCAAAATAAAAAGAAAATCGAATAAAAAATACAATAAATAAAGGAAAGTATCGAGACGTTTACGCGCTAAAATTATTACCTACGCATTTTACTATCAAGGGCGGCCGAAGTGACTCGGAGCTACAGCTGACTGCCATGTAGAGGCGCTGTACGGTCAACGGCCGCGGCCGTCTTACCTATCCGTACAATGTCTACAATCGAACGAACCAGCTGAATCAAGACCCATTTTGATGCTATTAAAATTCGTTTAAAACTGTCAAACTAGTAAGATCTATCGTTTTTAATGCACTTAGGACTTTTTAAATACTAGGGCCTAAGGTAACAACAGTGTACTCAGTAAAATTTCAGTGTCTAATAAAATGTTATCAAGTACGTTGCAAAAGAAATCTGTCATCAGGCGAATTTCGACCTACTTTGACAGTACCTACGGTACGCACATCACCATTCAAATACACCCGCAATATTATTTATACCAATTATCTATTTACCAAATGTAATTCGTATCTACGCACTTTTCTTAAATTGTTACACAGCAAGTCATGCAGTCTAAATAAATTAGTTAAAATAATCTCTCTTGACGTAGGCACATAATAAAGGCAATTTTAACAGCAGATGCACCAAATAGTATTTTAAATGTTTTTTTATGATAAAATGGTAATAAAAATGTACACAATTTTTGGAATTTTTTAATAGACATCCAAAAAGAGATTTGTGCCCAACGTGGGCTCGAACCTACGACTCCGAGAACAAAAGTCTCATGCTCTACCGACTGAGCCGTGTCGTGTCTCAATAAATTAGGTTAAAAATAATGTAATACTCTTGACGTAGGCACATAATAAAGGCAATTTTAACAGCAGATGCACCAAATAGTATATTTTCAAATGTTTTTTTATGATAAAATGGTAATAAAAATGTAAATTTTTTTGGAATTTTTAATCCACATCCAAAAAGAGATTTGTGTCCAACGTGGGCTCGAACCCACGACTCCGAGAATAAGAGTCTCATGCTCTACCGACTGAGCCGTGTCGTGCCATGGGTTCAATCAATATCTTTACACAGAACGCACGTGTATACCTACAGTTGTGCAACGTGAACAACTGTTTTTCCAGTAAGAATTAATCACGGACTAAGTAATGTGATAAGCAGCCGTCCTGACATTGCCCTGACAATTTCGGTACCTACCTATCTACTTCCATTAAGTTAGTGTTATTGATGACTAGGCGACCGAGGTAGCAGGCAGGAAGGACGTATTACTCACATTAATAGCTTATTTTATTGTACCTACTTACCTACATGCAATTCCGTTCATGATAGATTCTTTGTGCTAATAATTTCTTGTACACATAATACTTATTACGGGCATGTAGGTAGGTTCTTACTGCCCGTATTAGGTATAATGAATTTGATGTATTATTAAATTTATTACTTTCTCAGTGCTTGTGCAATAATGGGTGTACTGAGTTTACCTGAGTTTTGTGCGCAAATATGTAGGGTATTTAGTTGCAGGTTAGACAATGTAGTAATAATTTTTTTAGTTGTAAACATAACTACATAAGTAAGACAACGAACAATTCGATAGCAATGTTAATCAAGTAAGCATGTAGGTAGGTATTGTGTTGTTAGGTAGGTCTTATCTAGGTGTTCTTGAGAAGATATTTAAAATTAGCTACCCAATTACTTAACTTTCGGTCGCCATGGTAACTGTGTTTTGCAACCAACATGTTTGTCATTTCCTTTCATAACGATGTAGGTATTAGATAAAAATTATGTAATTATTTGTGTTGTTAGAACATTTAGCTCATTTCGAGTGTTAAACCCGTAACTAACTAGGAGATACTTTTATCAGTAATAATAAGAGCGTAGCTGTTTAGATTAAATAGGTACCTACCTACCTATTATTGAAATTTTACACACTTACTTATTTACTAGTTCGACGTTAAGGGAGTGCTTATTATTAATACCGAAATAAAGTTTTATGTTATGAATTTGTTGCGTTAGTTTGTTGCTCTAATAATTGTTTTTTTTTCTTGAACTGTCTTGAACAGAAATAATAACTTAGATTAGATTAGATTTAATTTAGTTGTAAGCTAGACAGGTAGGTACGTACCTACTAGACGTATTAGACAGTAACAGAATAAAGATAGCGCGCGTAAGGATTATTCGATAACGTTGGTACTTACCTACCTAATGAAAGTAAGAAATAATTTGTATCCAAGTACCTACTTTATGTTGTTATGTGCTTACCTAGATGTACTTGAGATGTTCAAAGTGATCACCTCCTCTTTGCACGCAGAGTTCAGCACGGCGTTGGTGATTATGTTTTACACGCTGTAAGACAAATCGTTGTGCTCTTACTGTGTTAAATGCAGCAACAATTATTTGTTGAAGCTCCTCTCTTGTTTCACTCTCATGTTCATAAACGAGTCTTTTGATTTCTCCCCATAAAAAGAAATCTAAAGGAGTCAAATCAGGCGAGCGCGGTGGCCACGCCACGGGCCCGCCACGCCCTATCCATCGTGCTCCGAACCTGCGGTCTAGGTAGCCACGAACGTCGCGCTGGAAATGGGCCGGAGCACCATCGTGCTGATAATACAGCTCATTGAGGAACCGTATGGGTACTTCTTCTAATTGTTCCTCTACGACGTGCTCCAACATTCGTAAGTAGTTTGCCCCGTTTAACCTGCCTTCAATAAAATATGGACCAATAATGGTCGTGTTTAATATGCCAGCCCACACGTTTATTGAGAAACGATTTTGAAAGGCGTGTCTTCGTATAACGTGTGGGTTATCACCGCGCAGAGACCACCAATGCTCATTGTGTATGTTAAACATACCAAGGCGTGTAAATGTCGCCTCATCGGTCCACAAGATGTTGGCATTTAAATTTTGTAACAACCAATTACAAAACTGCACCCTGGGCCTGTAGTCTGCTAACGCCAATTCTTGCACCTTTTCAAAATGGTATGGATGCATTTCAGACGCATTCAACACATTCCACACGAAGTGTTGGCTAACATGAAACCGCCTTGCCGCCTGTCGTGTGCTAGCTTGTGGATTTCTCTGAAAATACATCCTTATCCGTCGGTGCAGGTTTATTGGATAGACTGGTCTTCTACCACGCCCTTGAGCATGCGCAGGCACGTGGAACGACGCAAAATCTAATAAATTTTGCGTGCATCGTAGGATTCGATCTCGCGTAGGTATCGGCACATTCGGATAGCGTCGGTGAAACATTTGCCGAGCTCGCACAAGGTTATGACCGGCGCGGTCATAAAACAACACCATGTCCAAATATTGTTGATTGGTGTACATAATTATTAAACTTCACAACACAACACACATACACACACACAAAGTCACTGAATCCAACCACGAGCGTCACGGTTTGAAAATCTACGAAGAGATGAATTTTACGTCACACTTGAAAGTAGTGAAATTCGTAACTGATAGAAAATAAAAAATTGCACTCTGAACTTGCTCCCGCACACACACACCTAATGCACACGCACACCGCGCCTTGGGTCGCCGAGTCGCCGGCGCAACCTATCAGGAAGCAGGAGCGCGCCTGGCGGTATTTATTTCATTTCAATAGAACTGCGAAGTAGCCTACATCTGAGGTGCCGCGCGCCGCCACACGGCTTGCGCGGTGCATTTATTCAATAATAGGTTTATCAATGAATGCCGCGCGTAGGTAATACTATCGTCTTGATGGTATACAGCGGCCAAACGTTGTTGATTTGCGCGCAATATTAAACACTTATTAAAATGTAATATTTTTTTAGTATGTTTTAATTTTTTATTTGTTTGTTTGAGACTTTATTTACGTAGATATAATGTTTTAAAGCGTTTTTAAAAAAATAATTTTGATAACATTAATTTTCAATTTTATGGTCCATAAGTACTTGGTACTATGTATAGAATCTCAGGTTAAAAGGATGCTAATGAATTCAAAATCACCCTGTATATATATATATATATATATATATATATATATATATATATATATATATATATATATAACTATAACTAAATAAGTATAAACTCGGCAGGGTTACTAAACTAAAGTGTACTAGTATTAGTTGAAGAATACATATCATGTCAATTATAGGAATTTATCACAATGGTGTATTGTCATTGGGACTTAATTTTTAAGCGACTTCAAAAAATATTAATATTATATATATTATTAAATATTTTTTTGTATTCAATAATTCATAAAAATCGTTTTAAACGGCTTTTTTGATCAGGTAATACATTTCACAGCAGCTGGGTTTTGAGTTTATTGTTTTAACCCACAGTAGTTATTTTTATTTCTACTACATATTTAACAAACGTCATGATTCTAAACACTTATCTTTGCTTTCGCTACTATATAAATAATAAATATATAAATAATATATACTAAAAAATATACATACTTACTAAACGAAATAATAAAAGATACTAAAAAAATAATTCATTATTGGCGCGTCTATCAGATTTTAGCTCTGCGGTTTCGGACAAGTAAGGTCATTGTCTTATAGTTGTGCTACTGCTACTTGCCGCTAGAGGGCGAACTCGCACGCAATGTTTTTTTCGGGTGAGGCGCGGGGTGGTGAGGAAGCGAAACGCTCAAGGTCATGTGTGACGGAACGCCCTTAAACTTATGCAATTTGCTAGCATAAGACCTGTACTGTCTACTTAGGTGTAATCTGTAAAAAAGAATATTTAAAACTTTTTTTGTACTCTTTCGATGCTGTTGTTATGAACCTCATAAAATGGAGACCAGATTACTGAGCCGTATTCTAGGTGTTCGTTATCCTAGCAGGAAAGTGTCTCCTAGAGTGATATGAGTAGCACGAATACTTAGTGCCTAATTTGCTAGTTTGTGCGTGTTGTTGTTTTGATATTGTTACGTGTCAGGATGGGGTTCGGTGTAAAATGCCAGTTACGCGATGATGACTTTATTCAAGACGCACAATACACTAACAGTACCAAAATAAAGCAATAAACACATATATTGCACTATAACGCTTCGTATATCGCTCTTCGTAAACTTCCGTATCACTTAGATGTTCTCTTGAGATCGCTGTATTCACAACTGAACGAAGTGCCGACTTTGGAATCCTTTTTATAGTCATTCAATAGAATTCTAGAACCTTGCTGTTATTACCACAAAGTTGCCAACAATTCTCGATAACAAAACAATGAATGTAGGTACTTAACTGCGACGCGTAGGTATGCCTACCGCCGATGAGCTATTGTTATACGTGTAGGTAGGTACTTGCGAATGTTCTAGCGTAGGTATTCGTAGTATACGTGTAGGTATACTTGCGAATGTTCTAGCGTAGTTAATCGTCGTAACATTGCCCCCATCTTAATCATGCTCGTTCCGAGCAGCGTTGGAACCGTGATAGGGTGCTAGTCGATCGATGTGGACGATCTTCGGCTTCTTTCTATCGCCCTGTCTTATAGGGACCCTCCCAGCAGGCCTGTAGCTTCGGTGACTTGCCGATTTTCCTGAGAGGATTATGTAACCACACGAGCGTATCTTCCTCGAAGCCATGATTACTTGCTTTCCTGTCGTAACGAGTTTTCATTTTCTCACTAGACTTAAGGTTGTTATCTCGCACTAGATAATGTGTCTTATCCAGCTGTGTCTGCAAGTCTGTCGGCTTTGGCGTATCAGGATCATCAATCAAAGAATCAGGAGGTGTTCCGGTAATCAAGTCTACTGGTAGGCGTATCTCTCATCCGAAGTTGACTTTGGCCGGCGTAAATCTCGTAGTGTCATGAACCGCGGACCGATATGATAACAGGAAGAGTGAATATAACGGTCCCAGTCTCGTTGATGTTCTTCGACAACCTTGGCCAGTTTTCCAAAGTCTGGTTGAAACGTTCTACCATGCCGTCAGATTGCGGCACACATTTCTTGAAACAGGGCTGACTCGAAATTTCTACCCTGGTCACTATGCAGTTCCAACGGCACACCAAATCGACACACTACTTTTTGGATCAACTTTTTAGCCACGGTCTGAGCCTCTTGGTTTGATGTCGCAAAAACTTCGGGCCATTTGGTGAAGTAATCTTGGAACTACTACTATATAGTGGTTGCCGTCTTCTGTCACGAGAAATGGGCCAGCTACGTGAATGGCAATCCTCTCCCATGGGGCCCCGACACAGCTGTAGCTTGCCTCTTGATCTAGTACGAGGTCCTTTTACCGAAGCACACGTAGAGCATTTACTACACCACACTTCGATGTCTTCCCGACAGCGTACCTAGTAGAAGCGTACTCTCACCTTTACCAAAGTCTTCTTCACACCAAGATGCCCACCTGATGCACCAAGCGCAGAACAGGTGCAACTTAGTCTCTCGGGATCACCATCTGCAGAACTTGCTCCTTGCCGTTAGGTGATTCCCACTTTCTATATAGCACGTCTAGTTGCAAAGTCAGACTGTCCCACTGAGCCCAGTAGGCCTTCGTGATTGGGCTTGCGGCTGATACGTCCTGCCATAATGGTTTCCGACCCTGAGCCTTCCAGTCCATTATTAGTTTTAGATCTCTGTCTTCTTTCTGTGCCTTACTAATTTCCTCTTTGTCCCAGGATTTATCGGTCCCCTGAGTCCTGACAATTTTCACCTCCTTGGACTCATGCTTTAAACAGTGTTTACAATCTTGGGAGCATGGACGTCGCGATAAGGCATCAGCGTTAGGGTATACATAGACGGATCCAAAATGAGAACAGGGACAGGTGCCGGCACCTACTCCGCTGACTTAAATATTAATATATCAACAGCACTGGGCATGCACAACACAATTTTCCAGGCAGAATGCGTCGGTATAATACAGGCTGCAGACGCGGTGGCTGCAAGAAAAATAGAGAACCAAGGCATTCGTATCCTAACGGACAGCACTGCAGTACTGCACGCTCTACGTAGCAACACAGTAAAATCAGGACTAAGCCTAGAGTGCCACAGGAAATTGGAGGGTATATGCGAGTCAAACGCGATTACACTCCAATGGATCAAAGGACACAGCGGATCCCTAGGCAACGACGCGGCCGATGAACTGGCCAGAAGGGGATCCGAAACAGAGACCTACAGGGTGGAACCCGTTATACCAATATCGGCAAATCAGCAAAGGTACTGACTGCGACATAGAACAAGAAAACTACACGCCTAACTGTGGGCGAAGACGACGGAATGTCGTTAATCGAGAGAGGCAATGCCATCTCTAGACGGACGACTCTCTAAAAAACTGCTGCGCTTAAATAGGGCGGACCTACGGTATGTAGTAGGGACCATAACAGGGCACAGTAATCTTAACAAACATTTGCATGTTATAGGTCAAACGGACAGCCCACTATGCCGAGCGTGCATGAGGGCTGACGAAACACCGGCCCACGTAGTCATAAACTGCAGCGAGGTCGTGGAGCAATGGGCGCAACACCTGGGAACACCAAGCACACTCCGAGAGGCCTGCAGCAGACCCGGCAAACTGGCCGCTTTCTGGAAGGAGCTTGGATGGTTGCAGTAGGGCAGTGGGTACACAAACCACACCATCACGCAAAAAGGCCCAACTACGAAGGGACTACATGCGGAAAACGAGCCCGCGAAAAGAAAGAAGAAGAAGAAGGCTGCGTTGGAGTGAATCCTGCCACTGCGGTGTTCTATTACAAAGTTGTACTCCTATAGTTGTACGATTCATCTCGCGACTTGGCCTTCAGGATTCTTAAATTGGAGTAGCCACTTCAGTGCCGCATGATCTGTTCGTAGTGTGAACTCTCTTTCCAGCAATTATTTATTGTTGTAAGGTCTTCACAACTGCTAGTAATTCACGCCGAGTTACACAGTAGTTTCTCTCAGGCTTTGAGAGACTTGCTGTAGTAGGCGATGACCACTTGCTATCCATTTTCTCCTGAGATTACACACCTCCGATTCCAGTATTGCTGGCGTTTTTGTCCACAATAAACCTGCCTTCTCTATTAGGGTAGCACAGGACTGGAGCTGAACACAGCAACTCTTTGAGTCGTGTAAATGCACGTTAACAATCCGAGTCCCAAACGAAGTTCCTCTTTTCTTCTGAAGAACTCTTGCACTGGGAAGCTTTAAACACCTTTAGCAATATCGACAACGCACTGTTGCATTCGTAGAAAGTCTAAGGATATTACAGTCATCCGTTATGCTCGCCACCAAAACGGATTGATGATAAGTCTTCTCTCCTAGTTTGATTCTCACATCTGTAGCTCCGAGGACGGTCACTGGCTGTCCAGTCGCTGTTTACAATTTGCAAGATGGTCGTACGCCTTGCCACTGAATTGTTCGGCGCAGAAGTTCTAGTCGTACGATGGTCTTTGACGCACCCGTATCTATCGTAAAGCGAACAGGTTTATTATTTATTTCTCCAGCTGTTACCAGGCTATTACCGTCACATGCCTATGATACTTGCACTGTGGAGGCTTGGCGTAACGGATCTTACTCGGACTAGCATCAACCTGAGTAGTAGCTGACACCATTCTACTTTTTCTCTGGTCCGGACAGTTCATTCTGATATGTTCTCGCTTGCCGCATTCGTAGCACATAGGCTCACCTCGTGGTCTAGCAGTTGCAACCACTTCCCATACTTTATACGACTTGCAGTCATGTCGCACCTAGTATCAGCAGTGCATCCCCTCTAAGTGCCAAAGTAAGCGCCGTCAGTGCGTGATCATCTTCCCATCCATTTCCTTTGGCAACTACATCGAACTGGTGTCGAAAGGCTGTCCAGGAAGACGAGCCGTCAAAGGAGGGAAGTTTGAACTTCGGACCTCTGGAAGTGACTGCTGCGGCCACAGGCGTAGTACTAGAATAAAGGATCTTAGTCTTCTGGAGCTCTTTAATCATCTTGTCATGATGGGTCATGGTGGTCTGGACATCTTCGAGAATTTCATCATATTTGTTGGTACGTTTTTTACCTCTTCAACGTCTTCTTGTAGATGACGGTGCTGAACCCTTCCCACTTAGAGTCCATCATTTCTTGAAGGTCCTCACGGATAGTCTCCTTAAGATCCAGAAAAGCTTGGCGTTAACGCTCTTGAGCTTGGCGTTGGCCTTCTTTTAACTCCTTCATGGCTTGACGTTGCCGTTCTTCAGCTTGGCGTTGGCGCTCTTCAGCTTTCTGTATAACGGCTAAAAGGGACGACATGTCAAAGCCAGAGCCTATACTTGTCCACGCCGCAGAAGCGCCCGGATCACTAAACACTGCTGCGCTAGTCTCTTCACTATCGCCCATAATCGATGGTTTGCGAGTTTCGTCTAACGCCGCCTGTCGTCAAATGCGTACTCCCTCGTCGCGCGGTGTGACTGGCATTCTCACTTCTGTCACTAATTGTTACGTGTCAGTATGGGGTTCGTAAAATAATATACTACAGTATTGTACACCTTAAAAAGGTCTACAAAAAAGTCCGCGATGGTATATGTCTATCTCTTAGGGATAACCCACAATAACCATTTTTTATCCTTTACTTTTTATGATTTTAAGCAATACAGCATTAATCCTTATCTAATTAAGAACCTTAAATACATTGTGCATGTAATATAGATCAAAATGGCCCTTTACAGCATGTAATTTAAATGAATATTTTCGAAGATATTACAGATTTAATTTAAAATGCAGGGATATAGCCGTTGGGGGCCGGCGGTGGTGCCTGCCTATAAATAGCGCGTCGAAGGCCGCGCTTCGCCATAAAGAACTTTATGATTAGCAGCGATCGCACGCGTGTATCGGAGCTCTCTAGCGAGGAAAATAACAATTATTTATTATCTATCTATAATATAAAAATGAATCGCTGAATGTGTTGCTAAGCGCAAATCTCGAGAGCAGCTGAACCGATATCGCTGATTCTTTTTTTTATAATATTATTTGAAGTACGAGGATGGTTCTTACGAATAGAAAAAATTAAAAAATTGCCTGAACAAAAAACACTTTTCTATATTCCCATACAAAAGTATCTTTATTTATCCCAAAATGTTGAAAAAATTACCACCTGTGCAAAGCCGGGGCGAGCCGCTAGTATATTATAATTACCTCGAAACGAATTATAATTACCTCAACACGAATTATAATTACCTCGAAACGAATTATAATTACCTCATCGAAACTGTATCTCTCTACAGATGTGAGGACAGTTCGTCGCGGCGCGTTGCCTCCGATCACATATAAGAAGTTGTCTAGAACGACGGCGGCTGCTTGACTGCGGTCATGGTGCATTGGTGTTAGCGTGTGCCATTTACGAGATGCGGGGTGATAACACAGCAGGTCTCTTGTATGGCGCCACGTGTGAGTACATCCTCCAACTATGTAAATTAGGCCTAATGGAATAAGAATAGCTTTAATTGAGTGTCGTGAGTCTCTACAAGTTAGTTATGGGTTTGAAAGCTATGAGGCTTTGAAATTAAGTAAGTACCAGTGTGATTTTTGTGAAAAAATATTTTAAAGATTGAACCCTGCCCTGGTAAGAACAGCTCCAGACGATCGAATTGCTCGAAAGGTAGTAAAATTTCAACAAAAAAACAACGAATCATTTAGGGAAAAACCGCAATTAAAATCTAATCATATATTCAAGTACTATGACAGTCGTCAAATCCATCATTACAATGTCACATACCTTTATAGTTAATAACTCCCATGCCAAACCTAGGTTCCGGCATTCTGCCAACTAAAGTCCACTCGTCGGCGACAGGATCATACACTTCGACTGATGAACCCATATCAGATCCTACCCAACCTCCGAAAGCGTACAAATTGCCATTCCAACCTGTTAGCCCAAATTCACATCGCGCTTCTTTCATTGGTGCTATATTTGACCATTTATCAGTCTGAAAAGAATATTATATACCTATGTAAGTTTCAATTGTTAATTCCCTTTAAATACAATTATTGTGATCATCAATAAGTGATGTATCACCTGTGGATCGTAAACTTCTCCATTGGCTAATATTTGACTGCCTTGTTCCCCTCCAACAGCATAAACTCGACCTCCCAAAGTTGCTACACCTGGTTGAATTCTCGCTATTCCCATTGGTTCTAGTTCCTCCCATTCTCTGGGAAAGATCGAATAAACACTTCAGTTATTTCTAAATTAAAAAGAAATGTAGGCATAAATAGTCGAAGGTGTGGTTACTGTTTAGGTACACATTTATATATATTGGGCATACTTTCGCCACGGTAATACTATCTATAAATATTACCGTGCTGTCGCTACGAGCGTAGGGATGTGAACGGGCGCCGGGAAGGGACAATCTCGCCCCACACTAGCGAAGTATACTGGCTGAATTTGTAGTGGTCTTACAAACTTCATACTTTTCTTACATCAGTGTATTACTAAGTATATATCAATATCCTAGATCTATAAGACCAAAAATTTGAAAACTAAACAAAACTCGAATAGACGTCGTGTACTATCGAGATACAGTACTTGTCATGACAATGACCGCGCCGGGCGAGCCGACTTGTGTGTGCCCTATCAGTCGCTTTTGTTATGTCGCACGTCACATCATCGATGTATTGATGTGTGCGTACGCAGGTTCGTACTACAAATTCTCACTCCTTGTAGTTTTATTGCGAGTATAAGCACAATTTAATATTATTTATTTTATTTTACTGTTTATCCTGCACATATGTGTAATTTAACTGATTACTATTACCCAGAAAAGTTTGTAAAACCACTATACTTCACTAACGCAGTCAGTCTACCGAGTAACTGCGCGGCGGCGGTCAAACCTCTGCAAAACAGGCGACATCAGTATAACACAGGACAGGCAGCAGCGTCCTGTGATAGGAATGCCGCCAATCCACCTGGCAAGCTTGGTGATTATGGCAAAACCCCTCAAATGGAACGGCACCATAAAAAATAGCCCCGTCTCCGGTCATCCGCTATTCCTGGCTTCGGTAGCGACCATGGTAACGGCGGGGCAGAGGGTGCAAAGAATACCCGGCTGCGGCCAGGCTACCCAAACCGACGACTTTTGGCCCTGGCAACATACAACAAATTTTCAACTTGTTTTGACTTCTGGATATTATGACAACTGGGCATTTTAACAAGTGGGCATTATTTCCTTGTCATTTTTGACACACTGGATATTCTGACACTTGGGCCAACTTACCCCAGAGCCGTGTCGACGAGGGTAGCATACCTTATATTCAGAATCACCAAACGGTATTCGCTAACGGTCTTACAGGTTTATGCTTACACTTCGACATACAGTTTGAGACTATGTATGAGGACATTTCCAGAGTTATACATGCCAATACACTGTCCTCATGGGGGAAGAAGCGGTAATGAGTTGAGAGTGGGGCAGTTTGGATTTGGAACAAGGATTCCCCGGGGCCAAATGCTTGCTGGAGAAGGATGGACTCTTCAAGATGAACTCCATCTTCAAGATAGCCGTAAATAGACCTGGATAAATCCTGATGGTGACACAAGAAATAAGAATGACTTCATCATGTCGACCAGGCGGTAAATATTTAATGATGTCTCAGTGATCAATGCGCTGAAACCGAAAGCGATCACCGGATGGTAAGAGGCACATTAAATATCAACCCTAAGCTGGACCGGTCTCGACTCTCGACTGATGTAGTCTGCACTCCGACCTGTACCGATTCAGATTCAAAGCTCCGAGAGCTTTCAACTCAAACTTTTGAACCGTTTAAAAGCCTCGGCGATTACGTAGACGTGGACGAATACAGCAACGGTTCGTGGAAATTATCCGTTCCGTAGGGTCTAACGTCTTTAAAGACCACCGCAGTAAAGAATCGAAGCTAGCGACTATCGGCGACTCAAAAGTCGGATCTCTAACCCCCAGTTTCTGAAAGGCTGATCATCGAAAAATTAACTAATCACCTGTTAAATCTCATGTGAAGTACCAATTGGGTTGCTAAAAGCATAAATATTTAGTAATTAGTAACTAACTAGATCAAATTAAACTAATTATTCATGCTTTTAGCATGCTTTTAGATATTTCACATGAGATTTAACAGCTGATTAGTTAATTTTGCGTTGATCAGCTCCTTTCAGCAACTGGGGGTAAGCCTATTACTCGCAACCTTTGTTAGCTCTCTAGCATCAGATCCAAGAGCTAGGTTAACTCGACATTACACCGAAGACATCCCGGACGTCAGCCTGTGCTCGATTGGTATGGCCCTCAGACAGCTCAAGAACAACAAGGCGCCGGGTGATGAAGGAATCACAGCAGAGCTACTGAAGGCAGGCGGAAATCCTGTCCTGAAAGCCCTTACAAAACTCTTTAGTGCCATACCTCCAAGGACGATAAAACCCTTCTGAATAATTACAGAACTATCACACTCCTAAGTCACCTCTACAAACTGTTCTTGAGAGTAATCACCAATCGTCTCGCAAACAGGTTTGACGACTTCCAGCCTCCCCAACAAGCCGGTTTCCGAATAGGTTTTAGTACCGTAGATCACATACACACGCTGAGGCAGGTTATATATAAGTCCACAGAGTATAACCGGCCCCTATGCTTAACTTTTGTGGACTATGAGAAACCGTTTGATTCAATCGAGACCTGGGCATTCCTGCAGTCTCTCCAACTGTGCCATATTGACTAAGTGCTGAAGTGTTTGTATGAAAACGCCAACATGTCAGTACATCACTCACCTTCGATTCGCTGACGATATCGTGGTCATGGCTAAGACCCTGGAGTACCTCAGTGCAATGCTCGATAACCTCAGTAGTCTCTCGACAAGTGAGCAAATGAACATGGACAAGACTAAAGCCATGACCAATGTCCATCTTACACCCACTCCTATTACGATCGGAGGCTCGATGCTCGAATTCGTTAACGAATACATATACCTGGGCAAACTGGAGTGGCGACCACGAACCGGAAGCCGCAGCGTGGGCAGACCCCTCACAAGGTGGACCGACGACCATAAAAGGGTGGCGGGCAACCCATGGAACAGTGACTGATATTATGATGATGATGATACTTTCACTATGCAGATGCACTCTTGACGTTCGTAAATTACGCGCTTATATCTTTCACTTTATTCTATTACGTCTTCTCACGTATATTTTTTTTTGATACTACATCTATTTATTTTTAATAATAAAGGAAATACCTTTTATGTAGATCAAATTTAAGCACAGAAGAAAGAATGTTGTCGGTTGTTAGTGGTGGATGCGCAGCTTTGTCGCGGCATGACCCACCGGCTATCAGTAATATACGACGCGCGCGTTGTCTTGGTTCCACAGCTAGTGCAACAAGAGCGCCACGGCCAGATTTCTACAAAAAAAGCGTGCTTTTATTCGTGAAAAAAATTTGCAAGGATAGAGTTGGCTAGGTAGACACCACCGCGGTACTAGATATGATTTTATCACGTAATGGTAGTGGGCAGATTGTTCACCTAACTGTACAGAACAGAACCGCACTTTTCTTTGCTTCTACTGAAACTTTTCCTTTTCTGTTAGTGGAGCTTGTCATTTACTAGAGCGAGAAAGAGCGACGGAATGCGACAGCACACAGCAGCGCCTTAAATGACCAGTGACAGAAACAGATAGAAAAGTATGATTCCGTGTTGCCAGATGTGGCTCAACCCTTAAAAGAAGTAATAATAAATTTCATTGACATAAAAACAGTGACATTAACAATATTAAAGCCCTGACTCGCGCGCGTCTGTGTGTGTATGTGTGTGTGTGTGTGTGTGTGTGTGTGTGTGTGTGTGTGTGTGTGTGTGTGCGTGCGTGCGTGCGTGCGTGGGTGCTTGCGTGCGTGCGTGCGTGCGTGTGTGTGTGTGTGTGTGTGAATATGTATGTCTGTGGGTGTGTGTATGTGTGTAAGTCTGTGGGTGTTTATGTGTGTATGTCTGTAGGTGTGTGTATGTGTGTGTGTGTGTGTGTGTGTGTGGGTGTGTGTATGTCCGTGGGTGTGTGTATGTCTGTGGGTGTGTGTATGTCTGTGGGTGTGTGTATGTCTGTGGGTGTGTGTATGTCTGTGGGTGTGTGTATGTCTGTGGTTGTATGTATATTACTGGTTATTGATTTTATTACACTCCATTAACCATTTTCCTTTTTTATTTTTTGATGCCCTTAAAGCAGATCTTTCATACTCAGTTTTCAACTTTCTAAGAACAAAGTTACAAAAATTGCGATATCTTTTGTATGATATATATGCATTATTGGATTATTTAGAAATTTTTTATGCAGCTTGTCACTATGTCTTCTGCAGCGAAGTAGACCAGGTGTGATCTATGGTTTAAGAATAACCTTACCGCGGTAATATATAAATAATATTACCGTGACTTTACAGTTTGGACTTTTTACCATTGTGAAACACTGAGATTGCTGATGTCAAACGTTCCACAAATTGTGTTGCATTAAAGTCATTGGTTATGAATGAAAATTCTGCCCCTTTAATTGGTGAACAGAAGCTTCGACGTCAATCCTAGTGAAGGTTCCCATTCTTATATTCCTACGCGGTTCAGCGCCTAGACATAATAGTATAGTAATAGTATAGATTACTGACTGTAGAATCCAACACTAACACCATCGCTACCTGGTTAGTATTAATCATAATATGATTTAAACAATTGTGTAATGTTGTTGGTAAGGTATATTCTGGCAAAAGACTCAATTATGCAGTAAGTTTAAAGGGTAAGAATTGCTATTTCTATCGCAATTGTTGGGTTTAATATTAATGTTAATGTCCCCTATCAGCAGTGGCGTGCAGTGCGTGCACTCCCTAGAAGCATAAAGGCACTGCCTACCCTAATAAGTTCCTCATAATTTTACCTAACTAGCAATATGCATAATGTATTATATTAAAAGAGATAGATTACCATTATTTTATACTCATCAGCAATATGTATATTTTGACGCGTAATGATTTACTCTTTCAATTTAATCAACACAATATTACTTTACATCTTTCTACGATACAACAGCTCCACGCGCGGTATAATCAGAAAACATAAATGCCTAAAAAACACACATGCAAGCTTCTAATTCTCTATATGTACACGCAAGCCACACAGACGCACGCGGTTGATTTTCTTCGCGAAAAAAGCACTGCTTTATTTTATGGACATTCGAATGAGAGTTGAACGATACGCAAATAGAAAGCGTCAATTTTGAATTAAATTAAATTAACTAATGACGACGCATTTCATGACTTCTCATTGGTTGATTTGTAGTTTGAGTATTATCCTATTAAATTAAATACTGAGATTAAATATGCATCTACAGTCTATTCCAAATCTAATTTCGGACAATGTAAACAATCCGCCATATTGCCATTGTCTATGGTTTCATGAATTTACTAGTGATGGGGAAAAGGATGATAAAAATAAAATTAATGTCATCATACATAATTAAATAATAATTTCTCATTCTTTTTTTCTAACATTTTTAAATAATATTACGTTTACTAATACTCTTTTTGCGTAATCGATTAATTCTATTTGATTTGTTATTTTTATTACTCCAAATACTTGTATTTATGTTAAATATGGTATTGTATTTTATTGTAACCGTTGACTTATAAACTATAAGATAATAAGACAAACAATTTACCTAATGTATAAATAAATGTAATTTAAATTAAGCATTGACCTCTAATTACAACTATTTGACCACGGACTGAAATGGAATACTGGGATACTTTTGAATATTTTCCCGCCTGATAAAAAATTGTGAAATATTGATTATATGGAATTTGTATGTATGTTACGATTTTATTATACTATATTACAATAAAACAAATGAACTCAGACTTGCGAGGGCAAATGACAAAATATTATGTACCTATGATATGTATTGGTTAAACTTATTTCTTCTGATAAATTACAACATTGGTTTTCAAAGACAATATAGAGTACAGAAAAAATAAAACTGTCTATCATTTTGACGTCATAATTCGACCGCAAAAAGTAATTCGTAATTTTATTAAATAAACTAGATTTGATTATTAATCATTAGTAGAAATAGTTGCAAAATGAAGTATATAGTGAACAGAATGTGTATAAACCCATGTGTCATCGTTTATGGAGTTTTTGATAGAAAAATATTGAAAAAACTGTTTGTTTACATTGTCCGAAAATGGATTTGGTCGATACTGTATGGATGACATTTTGATAGTTTTGTCTAATATTTTTTAATTAATCTAATTTAGTTCCTTAATATATTTATATTCTATTCGCGTCAAAAAATAGCTAGTCGCCATTATTGTTTTTGTGTTGTTTTGTTTGAGTGCAGGCAATTAAATGTAATAACTATTATGTAATATATGTGTTGTGGTAAGAAATAAAAAATAAATTATTATTATTAAATAAAATTATGATGTTTATGACTTTTATTAGTAGGTAATGTAATTTTTTTCTTGTGGTGTGATTGCGTTAATACGGTTGATGTGATTCAGTGGTCAATTTATTTTTGTTATAATAAAGATTCAATACCAACACCGCTTTTAACAGAGTGCATGGAGGATACGCGTAAGGCACGTTAAACGACGCTGGTAAAACCATTCTTACCACCGCAGCAGTACAAGATCTTGCCATAGTCAATTCCTTTTTCTCTAAGAAGCCAGAACACCTTATTACGTACAAGAGTGGACAGTCACAAACACAAGTGGATTACATCCTTACCAACAGAGCTCATATTGGACGCATTACTAACTGCAAGGTTATTCCGGGAGAATGCACAATAACTCAACATCGAGTTGTTGTGATGGACATGTTATTTAAAGAAACACCAAAGGAGGTACTAACTCAATCTCCGGAACTCATTAAGTGGTGGAACCTAAAAGGTGAGAAAATCACAGAATTCTGCAACCATCTCGCCGACCTAGAGGTAGATGTTGATGCAGATGTAGACACCATATGGGAACAATTACGCAGGTCCATCATAACAGCTGCAAATAAAACTCTTGGGCGTACAAAGGGGTGTAAAAGAGCAGACAGAGAAACTTGGTGGTGGACAGACGCGGTGCAGGACGCTGTTGAAAGCAAGAAAAATTTCTTTAAAACCTGGCAAACCACCCAGACACCCGAAGATAGAGCAGAATATAACAGAGTAAAGAAGCACACCAAAAGATCAATAGCCATAGAAAGAGCAAACTCCCAGAAAACCTTATACAAAATCTTAAGACAGTAAAGAGGGCCAAAAACACATATATAAGCTCGCAAAACAGCGCAATCGGAGCACAAAAGATCCAGCAAGGTGTAAAACCATCAAGAATTCTAGTGGTGAATTATTATACAGGGACAAGGATGTCAAAACAGCCTGGCATCAGTATAATGAACAGATTCAGAAATAGAGAAGAATGAAGGGCTTATTCCACCAATACACCCTGGCGAGGTGAAAGTAGCGTTACAGAAAATGTCCAACAAGAAAGCTACAGGTCCCGATGGTATCCCTGTTGAAGCTTGAAGAATGAAGGGCTTATTCCACCAATACACCCTGGCAAGGTGAAAGTAGCGTTACAGAAAATGTTCAACAAGAAAGCTACAGGTCCCGATGGTATCCCTGTTGAAGCTTGGAAATGCTTACATGAGCGAGGAATCATACTACTGACCAATCTTTTCAACTGTATGTTGCTCTCTTCAAAAATGCCAGAGGCATGGAGATTGAGTACCATAGTTCCGATTTACAAAGTAAAGGGAAGTAAGTATGAATGTAACAACTACCGTGGCATTAAGCTTTTAAGCCATACCATGAAGTTATATGAGAGGGTGATCGACAGCCGGATAAGATCCGAGTGTTCGCTGTCCAAAAACCACTTTGGCTTCGTGCCTGGCTTATCGACCACCGATTCGATGTTTGCTTTTAGCACGATTGCAGAAGAATATCGCACCAAAAACAGTCCCTTGTTCGTAGCATTCCTAGATATGGAAAACGCATTTGATCGGGTACCAAGAAGCACAATCTGGTGGAGCCTTCGTAAAAAGAACGTCCCTGAACATTAAATCACTATTATAGCCGACCTGTATAAGGGTGCACGATCAATGGTGCGGACAGTGGTGGGAAAAACCAAACCTATAGTGGTCACAGAAGGCGTCCATCAAGGCTCTGTTCTGAGCCCCTTCTTGTTCTGTTTGGTTTTAGACTCGCTTACTAAGGTCGCGCAAAACTCTTCAACGTGGACTTTTATCTACGCTGATGATGTGGCCATCTGTACAGAGAGCCGTGAAGAGATGAAGCAGCCCCTTTTGTTGTGGAAGCACCAGTTGCAAACCGGTGGCCTAGTGTTGAGTGTAGCGAAGACCCAGTTCATGTGTTTTAACGACCCAGATAGCAGCAATCCGATTGACATCGATGGACAAGCAGTTACCTTGTGTGACCAATATAAGTATCTGGGAACGATAATGCATTGTTCTGGGGACATAGAAAACAACATTTAACACCGAATAGGCGCAGCGTGGCTTAAATGGCGTGAAGTAACTGGTGTTATATGCGACAAAAGGATGCCTGTCAAACTCAAAGGCCTTATATATAAGACCATCATAAGGCCAGTTTTAATGTATGGCAGCGAAACCTGGGCCCATAACCCAGAAAAACGTCCATACCATGCAAGTCGCTGAAATGAAAATGCTGCCGTGGATGTGCGGTGTAACCAGACTTGATAAAATCCGCAACGAGCACGTGCGAGGAAGTCTTGGTGTGCGCGACATCGCCGACACAGGAGAGTAGGCTGCGATGGTATAGTCACGTTAAGCGAAGACCAGCAGACTACGTCGGGAACCTGGCACTGCAGCTTTCCACGTCTGGTCAAAGATGCAAAGGCAGACCCAAGACAACGTGGAGGAATGTTGTGCTGAGGGACATGATAGAGTGCGAGCTTTCCGATAACGACGTCCCAGATAGAGCGAAGTGGGGGAGAAAAAGTAGGAAGGCTGACCCCGCCACCATGTGGGATGAATAGCCGGGAAGAGAGAGAGAAAGATTCAATACCAAGTGATTTGTGATGTTAATGATAGGTTACAGAAAAAACAAACTAAAATTTAATATTAAGTAAGTACTTTAGCAATTAAACATATAATTTGCTTAACCGGTTTAACCTATATTTTACAAAGTAGGCAATCGGTAGGTACCTACGTAGTCTCTTGTGTTTTCCGTGATAGCTATTTCATAAATTATAAAACGTTCGTAATACCCTACCGATCTAGGTAACTATCAATAAATTTTAAATTCGCATAGAAGCATCATCATAAGTGACTGCCTCTGTGGTTCGGTGGTACTGTGTATGGACTACCACACAGAGGTCGCGAGTTCTAAATATTTGTGTGCATGAATATGTATTTTTGCATTGGGCTGGGTGTTTCTATGTATAATATGTATGTATTTACAAAAAAAAAGTATTTAAGGGTATATATGTCGCAGGATTTCATAAAATTAGGTTTTTGATTAAAACCGGAAGATGACACATATTAAACTCAATTTCATCATAAACCTTTAACAATCCAGATTTTTGATTCAAAACCTGAACTAGTTTGGGTTTATGATCAATCTGATATACATTTCCGTTGACAGGTACTTAGGAACTTTCCCCGCTTTTCAAATATCAAATATCAACTACTACCTTTAACGAACCTGTATTGACAAATGAACTGAATTTGCGTGAAATCGATTTAAAGATGTCTTTATGCCAGGTTTTAAGAAATGCTCGTGTAAAAAATCTAAAGTGCGCTGCAAGACAAATCGATGTGCATGCAAAAAAAAAATGTTATTATGCAACTCTAGGGGCCGTATTAATATACCGAACTCAATCTCAGACTCGAGTACGATATCAGCTGAGACGTTCTCAAGATGAGATCAGCGTCCTAAGATCGCCGCTATATAATAAAAACGTAACAACAGCATCTCAAATGATATTGACATCAAGACTAGACCCTCAAATTACGTCATTTGGAGAGTCTGATTGGTCTGATCTTGATAGTAAGTTACGTCACACTGAACAAATATTATAATACTAATGATAACATTTGGTTGAAAATATCGCTTTTTTTTTTTTTTTTTTTTTTTATAGTATAGCCTACCAAAGTGACTCCACCCCGCCTGATGGTAAGCAGTCAGTGGAATCCAGAAGTGGCGGCCACCATACCAAAAGCTATCGTTTTAAACTGCTGGTATGGTGGCCTCCACTATGGCGGCTGGGAATGGGGTTAGGGGAAGGAAATGAGGGACGTGAGGAAAGAGGAAAGGGGGGAAATTGGGCCTCCGGCGCTCTCACTCACCGAACGAAACGCAGTAGTACGGATACTACTACTCTTAAGTCGATCTTCTATGAGAGGGTAGTACTTCCCCGGACGATCCGGCCTATTCATGCTGAAATCAGCGTGGATCTACTACCGTACTACTTTACTTACTGCTCGATATTAATATGAACATAATGAAATAATATAGTAGAGTTGATTTTAACAGATACTGTCAAAATAATTCATGTATTATTTTTTTAAGAAATAATTAAATAAATAATAACACAACAACAGTTACTATATACCGCTAGACCCAAAGTACGAGTGTAGAGCCATATTATAGCTTGTTTATGGGTTCCAGAATGTGGATAAACATGTACTTCTATACCTACTTCTCTTTATAAATACGTATATATTAAACATATAAATACCCAGACTAATATAAAAAGTCATGTTCTTGTACAAAAATATTTGCACTGAGCGGGAATCGAACCCCCGACCTCTGCGTAGCAGTCCGTACACAGGACCACCGAACAAACCACAGAGACAGTCAAATTAGGTGCGTTTATAATTTATACGTATAATGTAGACTGTAGATTTTAGTAAAATACATACGAGTAAAAGCTTACCCGAAAGGACGCAGCTACATTAGGTATGCCTTAAAGTTAATAAAACAGCTTTTTCTGTAGCGACTGGAAGACCCGTGTGACAACAAAGCCCTTCCACTTTTTATTTTTTTTATAGTAATGATACTAAGTAGGTAATACATATATAAAATACTGAGTTTTGGCTAAACCTGTGTAGGTAACGTTTTTCAAAGTTTTTTTGCGGTAAATGGATTTATGGCAGCTCTTTTTATATATTTTTAGTAGGTAAGTAAAGTGTAAAATATCGTTGTAATAGTCAAATACATCGTGGTAGACGATTTCAGCAATAATATCTTCAAAATCCATATTGCCTGCTAACAATATCACGTTCTTAAGTCAGGAATCGACTGTACTCAGAAAACGGCATCTCAAACCAAACCTCAAGAACGAACCGAGTTCGGTTTTACGGGACAATCCCACCCACATGCCCATCACTGTGACTCCTGTAAGCCAGGATTAACAGTGATATCCAAGAAAAAAAACACCGAGTTCGGTTTATTAAATCATACGGTAACGAGTGCTCAAATGGCATCTTAAGATTTGTTTATTATATAGTTCAGCATCTTGTGTGTTTACTTAAGAGCGAATACGAAACTGAGATCGGTTTATTAATACAGTCCTAAATAACACAAGTCAAAAAACTGTCATAATAAATAAAGAATTCTAGCAATTTATAAAAAAGCAAGCACGTAGTTAACGTTTCTTTATTACATTTTTATTCTCTTTTTAATTTTGACTCAGTTTAGTCGTATTTAATAGTTACAAAATTTCATTTTCGCGGTTTATCAAAATCGCATTAATATAGGTACGTGAAATTGAAACATTTTATTTCATAATTGGATTGAAGGAGAAGAATATTGATTGGATCTTGCATGTAAAATTTTGATAAATAAATAATTGTTTTCTTTCTACTAAGTTGCAAATGATAATGGATTGTTTTATTTATTTCATTAAAATTGATTTATTTGTCATAAAACAAAGCGTACCCGTGATTTTGACAAGAACTTTATCATAAGCTCAAACTAGTTCAGGTTTTTGATTAAAAATCTGTATTGTTACAGGTTTATGATGAAATTGACTTTAAAATGTGTCATCAAAGGTTTTTCATCAAAAACCTAGGTTTTTTTATCAAAAACCTAATTTATGAAAACCTGTGACATATATATCCGCATTCTAGAACCCACAAGCATATATGCTTACTTTGGGTCTAGATGGCGTTGTGTGTAGTTGTTGAAATATTAAATTATATTATTATAAGTCAATTGGAGGTGGTCACTCAAAATTATCATATCCATTAATCAACACATTTTTGGCAAATTATGTTATGCCTACCCCATCGAAAATGTATATAATTTATTAATAATAAATTTTATAATAATTAATATACATAATATATTAGTAAAGGAAAGAAGCATATTATGCTTCTTTTCATCTGTTTAACGAAGGAAAACTTTACCAAGTGATGTCCAGCAGTATTTGAAGAAGTGCATCAAAGACATAAAAAATTATCAGGATATTCAGTAAGTAAAAACATAAAATAACGAAACAAACATCTTACCATATCCTTACATATAGTTCTTAAAGCTACAGCTAAAGATGGATCTTGTATATTTTTTATTGCTGCATCTAATACTTGTGGCGATATCAAAGGAAGGCGTATATGACTTAGTACTTCAAAACAATGGCGCCTACGACATGCCGGGTCGTGTTCTAACCATCGAAGAGCTGGATACAAAACCTGTAATTTTAAAATGAGTAACTATTAATCTGCTGAATGATAAAGTTACGGTAAAGTTAATTAATTATGTATTTGTTCACACTTTACTATGAAATCATTATGTTATTACAAACTGCATTAAATTTGCTCCATACATAGATTTTAAAGAAATTATTTATGTCTAGGATGTTTCAAAAGTTTGAAATAATAAATAATTGGAATGATAACTACTGAGGTGCTTGCTAAAAGCGTCTATAGATTTGGCGTATTTCCATATAAGCTCAATTTTATGTGCACTGGTGACTCGCGCACTGATGAACTCGTATCTAATGTGCGAGAAAAGTACGAACTTTTATATACCCAATCTATAAACAAACTAAGCTCCAAATTTGTCTACATTCATAACATCTAGCTAAATGTTAGATCCGACAGATTGCAGGAAAGAAAAAGGAAGATAAAAAAAATTGTCTACATACACAAACTCGGTATGTGTGCGTTACCCTAGCAGGAAAGTGTCTCACACAACAGTAGAGTGATATGAGTAGTGCGAATACTTAGTGTTTAGAATTTTCCTGCTAGAAAAACATTACCCTAGCAGGAATCGTTTTTTACGTATTATATCAAAACAACAACACGCACAAACTTTTTATGCGCCGCACATTTACAGCAAATTAGGCACTAAGTATTCGTGCTACTCATATCACTCTAGGAGACACTTTCCTGCTAGGGTAACGCAGACACTTGGTATACAGAATTACTTGTGATTTTATGTTACTTGGAATGTATACTATTTCATGCATATGTCTCAACAAAAACATTTTGTTATTTGTGAATTATCAAGCTGTGTATACATAATGCTACTTGGCATGAGAACATACCTGTGCTTCACTGTCAACTTTTAATTGTTCTGATGAAAGCAAAGTTATTAGCTGTGGTAATGGCAATTCTAAAAGCTCATCACCATTAGATACAATATTCCAGTTGGCTTGAACATGCTCTAGTGCCTCTTTTACCAACTCTATGCAGTTGTGAGCTTCTGCAAACCTAATTTGATGAAAGCAATTTGAATGTATTAGTGTAGGTATACTAAAATATTATGATTAATTTAAAATGGATATTACATATCAGGTATTCTAATTTTTAGAAGAAATTTTGAAAATGTAAGGTTACCTAAATATGCCAAGAGCATTAGATGGATGTAGTTCACGTCTTAAAAATTCTCCACAACCCGTCACAAGTTCTCTTAGTTGAAGCATATCAGCGGCAATTAATAAATGTTGTACTGTACTCTTATCTATATCTATTTCACCTGGAATGAAAATTGTTTAGATGATAGATTGTTTATAGTAATTCAATCTATTGATGTAGGCAAGAGTATCTTTACTTTTAAATTAAATTTAAAAGAATATCTTTGTGTGCTGAACTGTCACTACCTAATTATTTAGGCAGGCACTGGAACGAGTGGGTGACAAGCGAAATGTCCATTTTGCAAAATGTCAAAGTCACTCTAACATCTTGAACGGCATTGATAAATACTAAACATGAACGCTAAATATTCTACAAGCAAAACGTCTGGATCGTAAAATGTCTTAATTCAAAATACTCTATTACCGAAAAAAAAATTTCTTCATGAAAAAATATTTTATTGATATAATGGAAAAATCAAAAAGGGGCAAGCACCCAACTAAAAGACCATTCAGATATATTATTATATATATTTTCCAGATGTTTTCTCTACTATCTCAATCTGCATTTATGTCATCCAACTAATTTGACTTGGGTATAGCTAATAAGGTGATTATGATTATAAAAATCATAATCAGACAATTTGCAATTCCAGACGTTTTTCTACTTGCTCATTCTATAATAAATAATAAATTTATTTATTACACAAACACAGTAACCAAAATACAATTCAACTTACAATATTTAGTTTGGTGAGTTACAAATTTTGCAAAATTGTAGTAACCCTGTCTCCTAAACTAGGCCGGGAGGCCTGTATCTTAGGAGAACAGTGTACGGCCTAATGGATAAAAGATTGTAGTGTTCGAGTAGTCAAGTGTGTCGTATTATTTGATTTATGACGCCTATTTTGGTGAACTTATGTAATTGTGTAACAATAATCTTTAATTAATTTTAAATAAATGTATAATGATTTAGAAAAACTATGTTGTTTTAATATTGTGTGCGTATGTGTGTGTGTGTGTGTGTGTGTGTGTGTGTGTGTGTGTGTGTGTGTGTGTGCGCGTGTGCGTGTGCGTGCGCGCGCGGTGTGTGTGTGTGTGTGTGTGTCGTACCATGTACCTACCTATGTATTTTTATGAAATGTAAAGTAATAAAGATTCTGTTTTAGTGTAGTCCAGAGTTTGTAACCATTCCTTGATTTTTGTTCGTACTTTAAATTTATTTAAGTCCCTGATATTTAGTTCCTTTTGTAATTTTTTATAAATATGTATACTAAGAACATAAAATTGGTGCTTGGCGAAACTAGTTTTGTGTCGGACTCCTTGTGGGATATTTGTGCGTTTTCTTGGATCAGATGGGGGAACATCGCCGTGTATCTTAAGTACTGATAGGGTCACATATAATTGCCGTACTGTTAAGACTTTGCAATCTAGATAGAGTTGACTTGTTGGGTAGATGTATGGTTTCCTCGTCATGGTTTTAAGTACAGCCCTCTGAGCCCTCTCTACTTTTAAGAGATGTGTTTTACCGGCTCCACCCCACACAGTTATGCAATATCCGATTATGGATTGACATAACGCGTGGTAGACCATTTTTATTGTCTCGAAGTTGGCAGAATCCCTTAGAGCTTTGAAAATGTGTATAAGACGTAGAACTCTCGTCGAGACGTTGTTAACTTGATGATCCCATCTCAAGGCGTCATCTATTTGTACCCCCAGGTATTTGACACATTTAGATTTTTTTATAGCCATACACGAACATAGTGAAGAGGAGTTAGAACAGGAATGTGCTACTATAGTGAAAGAATTGGAAGGTTTGGTAATATGACTAATGGAAAATGGGATGTAGCAAGTTTTATCCAAATTTAGGGTAAGTAAGTTTTTGTTGAGCCATTTAATGATAGACGACAGTGCGAACTCTGCCCTTGACTTAACACATTGCCAGGTATTTCCACTAATCAAAATCGCTGTGTCATCGGCATAGGCGTAAATCTTACTATGCGGAATTGTCATTTTGCAGAGATCGTTCATGTATATCTGAAAGAGTGTGGGGCCTAAGATACTTCCCTGAGGCACGCCATAAGATACGCACTCTTCATCGCTGTATGTAGTATCTATTTTCACTTGCTGAGAACGATCTTTGAGGTAATCTTTAAAAATTTCCAACGCTGTTCCACGTACTCCCATATATTCCATCTTTGCTATTAGTTTTGGAGCAGAAACCGTGTCAAAGGCTTTAGACAAGTCTAGAAAAATGCCTAGACATTTAGTTCCGTCATCTAGTGTTTTTGCTATAGTTTGAGTGAGATCCAGTACGGCATCCTCAGTAGAGACACCAGTTCGGAAACCGTACTGGTTCTCAGCCAGTAAGCCGTAACTGTACAAGAAGCTCTTAAGATTGTTGTTTAAAATACGTTCGAGAATTTTTGAAAGTGATGACAACACTGATATTGGTCTATAATTAGTGACACGATTTCTGCACCCACCCTTATGAACCGGGTGAACAATAGCTTTCTTAAGACAGTTTGGGAAGATACCTTTATGTATACAGAGATTGCAGATATACGTTATTGGGGGCACTAGAATATGGCTACATATTTTAAGTAGCTTAGACGATATACCGTCCCAGCCCACAGCAGCCTCACTACGCATTTGTTGTATGATATCGTGTACCTCTTTTTCATTTACGTTTTGTATAACGAGAGAGTTTACCGGTGATGTAAGTGTGTTTTCTTCATCTATGCGGGCTATATTATAATCGGACAAAGTTCTAGTTGTGTCCTCTAGTATTTTTCTTGCCATATTTTTGCCTATACTAGCAAAATAGGAGCAAACTCGGTTTATTGAACTATCTGGGCTATCACATAGTTTAAGAAGTTCAAGAGGACTAGAACGCGATTTGCTGGTATTTGTTATTTCTTTGATAGTGTTCCACAGAGCTTTGGGATTATTTTTAGATTTTTCCAGCTCATTCCTTTCATAACTTTTTTTTAGTTTTCGCAATAAGGATTTAAAGAAATTTCTATATCGGGTGTAGGTCAGTTTGTGTATTACATTGTCAGGAGATTTTTTAGATTTTGCATGTAATTTATCGCGATGTCTCATACATTTAACAAGGCCAGGAGTTATCCAAGGCTTTAGTGTTCTTTGTTTCCTAGGTAATTTTATTTGTGTTGTGTGCTTGTTTAATATATCTGTTATAATTGTTATTAATTTAGACATCGCGTCGTTAGGGTCAACTATGTTATAAATATCCGTAAAGTTTATGTTTTCTAATTCTACTTTTATAGCCTCAAAATTTTGACGAAAGATTGTAAAGGTTTTAGCTCGAATGGGGTTTGCATTTGATATACTAATAATAATCGGTTTATGGTCGGTTATGAATGATTCGAGTACTAAGGTAGTCGCTGGTAACTTAGTTTTTATAAAAATATGATCCAGACAATTATCTATCCTGGTAGGCAGTAGATGCGCAGGTATCAGGCCATGAGATGCATTCAAAATAAGGTAATCAAGAGTGTGGTCGTTCCTATTTATAGGTTTAATATCTATATTTAAATCGCCTACAAGAATGATGTTAGGGTAATTAGATAAATCGTTATAAATATTGTTTAAGCCACTGTAAAAGGAATCAAAGTGATCTTTTGTGGAATACGAAGGAGACCGATAGACCGCTATCACAGCAAACTTTTTATTTATTAGACATACAAGACAGTTTGCATAGACAATGTTTGGTTCTCTGATCGATACCTCTAAACCCACTCTGGTATAGATTATAACACCATCATTTTGGTTAGATATATTTTTGGTTAAATGTAGTTGGTAGCCATATAATATGGGTAAATTATGAACTTTACTCAACCAACACTCAGTGAGCACTAGTATATCAAAGTTAATGTTGGTAGCATGAATTAATGTTACGAGGCTATCAAAGTTTTTATTTACGCTACGTATATTTATGTGCAGAAGTATTATGTTGCAATTTGACATATTTATATATTTTATGCATTCGTGTGGATCGCAAGAAAAAGAGTGATCATGGTTTGCGCTATCTAATTCTTTATTTATATTATTAATTATATGAGTCATTTATGTGTAATAGATAAACTTCAAGCGATAGGACAATTAATAATAGGTGAACTAATAGTATCATATTATAGGAAAAGGCATAGTTACATAAGTGTATTAAATGTATGTACTGTAAGTGAAATAAATTTGTATACTGTGCGTGTTTTGAATGTGTGGTGTGTTGTTTGGTTACATAGATAAGATAGTTAAACAAAATCACTACAAAAATAAAAACATGCATTTTTAAAACGGAAAATATTTTGTATAGTCACAGAGTTGTATTCTTATTATCGAGTTCTTTCAGACGTTTTTCGGAATCCACAAGTAGTTGCTTGTCGCCCTCTCTCTTGCGTAGGAAAATGTTGCCATTACTTATCCAGCAGAAGGTATATTGGTTTATTTTAGCAAATTCTCTAGCTAAAAAGAACAGCTTTTTAGTGCTTGGTGGAAGCTGCTCCGCAACATAAACTGCCTGCCGCTTTCCTGGAATACCAATTGATTCTGTGTTCAATTTTTTATCCTTTGCTTTGTTATTATTAAAGGTTCGGACGGCTGATAAAACGTCTTGTTTGGCTCGCACTGTTGTAAAGTCAGCTATAATCGGACGTGAAGACGTTGTGGTGGGTTTTCCAGGAAGACGATATACATCTCGCAACTCTGCTCTAGCAACAGGCACTCCAACCAAACTGGTGATGCTGCAGACTGTTTCTATAAGGCTAGTTGTTGTCTCATTGTCTAGCTGCGGTATATTTCTAATTTCAATTCCCGACGAACGAGATTTCAGCTGTAAGTCTGAGATTTTCTTTTCAAGTGAGTCTATGTAAGCAGTCTGTTCTTTTCGCTCCTTCTTTAAATCCTCGACTTCTTTCTTAAGCTCCTCAAATTTTTGATTCATAAACGACATGGATTTCTCTATCTCTGCACTGGTTATACGAATTTCGTTGTTAGACGCCTGTGAATTCTGCATTTGTCTTCCAGTAAAGTTGACGTTCTGCTGCTACTTTATGTCATTTAGCTGAATTGTCATTTGGCTATCTGGATACCATACTTGTTACTTGTTGGTGGGCTTTTGTCTGCATTTAGACCTCTTGGTCTTTTGTTGCATCCGGTTTGACTGGATTATTTCATCGAGCCCAACTCCGCCCAGAAGCGCAGAAGCTTCCTGGGATCTTCGCAGGCTTCGCGGGGAGACCTCGGGCTGTCGAGGATTTGTGCCCGATGTGTCATCACTCCCTCGCATTTCTGGACTACGTGGGCGACGATTTCGTCGTGCTCTATGCATGCTCTGCACAGAGAACTGTCTGTAATGCTTGTTTATTAAGAGGGCAGTGACCTGTGATAGTGCCCACCATTATGTGCAGGTCATCCCTTCTTAGGTTGATTAAGTGTGTACTTAACTGTCGCGATGGTTGTGGCAGAGCTTTTTTTGACTGTCCACAGTCGTTAGAACTTGCCCACTGCATCCAGTGTTGTTAACATTGGTTTGAGTTCGATTGGTGGGTTGTTTGACTCTCGCCTTGCAAGCTCATCTGCTGCATCATTCCCGAGAGATCCGCTATGCCCCTTCATCCACTGGAGTGTCACATTGTTGCTTACTGCAACCTTCTCCAGTGTTGAGTGACATTCATATATGAGCCCTGAGTTTATTACTTTACTTACAAGAGCCCGAAGTACTGCTGCGCTGTCAGAGAGTATTCTGAAGTCAAAATTGCTTAACTTTTGATGCAGCACCATCTTTCCATCACAATCTGGGTACCGTGCTTTCATTTAAATCTAACTAAATTGTCATTATGCAAAAAAACATTTCACTCGTCACCTAAACAAGTTGAATATACAATAATATAATTATTTTATTGTATATTCAAGCTTTGTCTGTTTGCCATTTAAAGTTCTAGAAGCAATGCTTCTCATTGCTTCTAGAACTTTGTGAAAAACAAATACAGCAATGGTTAAAAGACAAAGTTTGTAGACAGATTACTGTTACACTCTTTTAGAAATTATCCTTTTTGGATGATTTGATTTCATTATATAAATATGTAATGTAACAATATAAAATAAAATATATAAGTACCTGTATATATAAAGTCTATTATCATAGGTAAGATATCGGGAGGCACACTTGGAAGTGCAACATATCCTTTTTGACTTTCCTCCAGACCAACATTAAACATTGCATCGAAATAGGCACAGCTAGCTGCAAGCACCACACGATGTGCCTAAATTAATTTAAAAAAGATATGAGATTATGTATATAAAAATTAACATCATTAAATAAATAAATAATACCACAACATATATATTAATAGCATGGCCCCAACGACATTCACAGAGAAATATAGGAAAAAGGATTCTTCTTTTAAAAGGAGCACTTGGCCATTGTTGATGATTTGTGACTGCAGCAAGGTGTTATTTAGTGTGCAGGTAATGATGCAGCACAATTTCTTACTTTCTTAACAAACTTACAATCCCAACATAAAGAGATAGTGGTTCTATATTCTAAAGCATAGACCATAAAATTAACTTGTTTATTAATTTGTGTGATAAGCACACAAATTAATATACAAGTGAATTTTTTATTTTTATTTTTATGGAATTAGTGGAGTTAATTTTTTTTGTTATCAATAATATTCTGACATAAGCAAATGCCAGATAAATATTTTATATCATATAATTTAGAAGGACGATATAATATATAACACCTCCACTAATTACTGCAGACATTAACATTTAAAGCAAGCAATCAGTATGAATGAGAACCACTAATAAATGAACAATACGCCAGTTGTTTTTTTCACCCATATGGATTTGAAAATGATTAGAGCGTGAAATCATAATCTTACGCCCACCCAATCCAAGTATAAATGAAAGTTAAAATCTATCTTGTATATGATTCATATCGGATGCAGTATTACAATTGTTCGTCATACCTTAACTCTTGTGGTGCCTGATACTAAATCTATGTCACAAAATCTTCCATCTCGTTTAAAATGGTGTAAATTCACAGATATTTTATTAGCGTAATCGCAACATTTATACGGGCGAGCTCCATCTTTACTTGAACATTTAATTTTGTCATATGAATTTGTGGTCATGTTTAATCTAGGTATCACATAAAATAGAAATGAAACAAGTGCAGGATGGCTATGAAACAGTATTTGCCATCCAGCAATAAATCCCTTAATTTTGAGATAAACTTTTATTTGTTTCAAATTGTTTCGCAGAAAATGTCAAGTGTCATTTGATGTATCAGTCAGATCAAGTCAGATGTTTCATGTTTCATCTCATCATCCACAGAACAAGTACTTCAATTTACTCTATGCATAGACTAGGTTTAAACGCGATCTACACAGAGCTAATTAAGCCATTCATCCATCAGAGGTTGCGTCCGTCGGTTGCGTCTAGATCTTAGAGCATTAAACCAAAGGTTTGGTGCGACAAAATGATGATTGCATTCCATCTATGGTGCCAAACTTTGACACAGTTTTGTGTAGTAGGTAGGCATTTCGATGCTGGAAGTTACAGACCATAGTGTGGTGGAAACGTTGGTGGTATTTTATTTTTCATCTTAAAACAACAAGGTACTGCTACTAATTTTTGTGTACTTAAGTTCCTAAAACAACAAGGTACTGCTACTAATTTTTGTGTAGGTACTTAAGTTCCTTTTACATAATATAATACTTTCGAAACCACGCATCTACCTTTTCAGCATTTTTTGGCAGTACCTGTTCTTCAATAAGACGGCAAGCTTCTGGAATTTATTTTAAAATTGAAATAAAACACCACCAACGTTTTCACCACACTTATGGTCTATAGCTACTACTACTACACTAAACTGCGGCAAAATTTGGCACCATAGATGGAATGCACTTTTGGGTCGTATAAAATGTAATAAATATAAAACTTTTGAAGAAATACTAAAGAGTAAACAATATTAAAGATGCAATGGCTTTGTTATCTTTCTTGCGTGATCTGTCCTATATATTTGTTATTCAAAAAAGAAGTACGCCACCGTGGCCGGTTGTTTGCCACCTTTATCCATCGGTTACCTGCCACCCTTATAAGGTCGTCGCGGCCTCAGGGCACCTAGGAATTTGGGGCCCTTTTGAAAGTAAAGAAAGTGTATTAGGATTGAACCACATCTTACGACAAGGAACCGCATTTTCCTATGTTTCTATACTTTTCTGTCACTCAGATTCGTCATTTATTAGAGCGAGAAGGAGAAACTGAGAAAGCAACGGCATGCGGTGAAATCGACGAGCAATACAAACAAAATGCGTTTGCACACGGAGTCGTGGCGGAACGCTGACGCGCCTATCAGTATTGTAATCTCTCGGAAAAATCTTGACGGAGAGTGCATTCCACAACCTTATTGTACGAGGGAAAAAGTTTCTCTGTAACCTCACTGTACGGGACCCAAGAGTTTTTAGGGTGTGAGGATGAACGACGTTTGCACCATCCCAAACAATTCTTCAGAACACAGCCGATTGTACAGGCGGTAGAATACACGTAAGGAAGCAAATCTTACCTTAAGCCTAGTGATTCAATACCGCCTGTAAGCTTGGAATTGTCATAGTTCTCACAGCACATTTTGGACAAGGGATCCAAGCTGGTAACCAGGTGCTCCCGCCCAATTGCAGTAGTACTCCATGTGGGAACGAATTTTAGCATTGTAAAGCAATAGTCTTTGTCCCGCAATGAAGTACTGCTTCGCCTTATTGAGCACACGGAGCTTTTTGAATATCAACTTGGCTTTGGCCTTCAAATGACGGCGGAAAAATATGTCAGCGAAATAAGACGTCACTGGAGACGTCGATTACAAGGATGTTGAAATTATGGAGTGACTACAATTAATTGAGCTTTCGTAGCTGTGAATACGCAGACTTGATTATTGGTGATCGGATAGGAGACTGCAGAGTGCAGTCAATTTCAGACAAGCCTTTCTCGACTTTTCCTCACAATGCACAATGGTACGAGGGATATTCGCCTGGTCCGTACGTATCCTCAATGCTGTCATCTGTATAACAATAAAACGTCGATGGACGACATATCGTTTTATGCAGTAAAAACAAAAACGTATCAAGCAGCACGCTGTAGTAACACAGCACAGGTGGTACAAATGCGATTTCGTGCTGCCAGATATGGTTTTGGTTGTTACATACCCATTGGTTGAACCCTTAAACAGTTAGTTTTCTACTATGATCTTTTAGTAGGGGTAATCAAATACATAATAAAATTATGTCATTAAATTATATTTGTGCTGTTGGTTTTTTGGTGAAAATGAGTAGGTCAACGTGATAGATCTGGCGTAGAATCTACGCTATTAATATACTCTAATAGTACTTAACTAATAATACTTTGCTGAATTGAGTTATTTGACAATTGTTTTTAAATATCTTTTAACAACACTACTGATAGAGCAATTTTTTTTATACACCCAGCACATAATCTTAACTTATAAAATATCATGATTTTTCAATTTACAGTTTTCCGAGAGTAGTAAAAATTGGTTTGTTTATAGATTTTGACGCTCTTTCCAAAACTGTTGTTTTTACGAAAGCAATTTTAATACATAAATTGTAGGTAATTTTCGAACGTAATTTTCGAACGAAGTCCTAGATTAATTTCGATAAAAGAAAAAATACTGCACAGCGCTTTATTTGTTTCTTTTTTATATATTTACTAGCAGCCCGTCCCGGCTTCGCACGGGTGGACATTTTTTAAACATTTTGGGATAAAAAAAGATATTTTTGTACGGGAATATAGAAAAGTTTTTGGCATTTTTTTTATATTTTACTCCCCGTAAGAACCTCAAAATTATTATAAAAAAGAATTAGCGAAATCGGTTCAGCTGCTCTCAATATTTGCGCTTAGCAACACATTCAGCGATTCATTTTTATATTAAAGATAATACACGAAGTTCGTCGCACATTCGTTTGTCGCACTACCGTAGTGTCGAACTACTGTCGCACAACCGTTTGTCGCACTCGAGTGATGTCGAGTTTTAGTTTGTCGCACAAGCGTGCTTTCGAACAATGGTGAGTCGCAGAAGCAGTTCATCGCACTTCCATTTGTCGAACTCACGTAGTACACTCTATCGGCACGCGTGGCTTCGGCGTCGCCACGCTCCCGCAGCTTAGTGCTGGGCAGTGTGTGGATCGCCAAAATACCAGTATCGGCCCTCTGTTTTTTTCTGACTTTCTTAGTTTAGCATTAAAACAGATACCCCAATGTAAAAATAAAACACAGCTGTATCATTCATGTCACAAATGTATGATTATTTATTTCCAATAATATTAAAACACACTAGCTGTGCCCGCAACTCCGTCCGCGTTGACGTTCGCACGTTCAGTGTGTAAATATTGTAATATTATTTCTACAGCCTTAATAAAAATTACAGTGCCTTTTTATAAATTTTAAATGTTCAACTGGATAGTTAGTATGTCCTTTTAGATTCATAAAGAAATTGAGGTAAAGAACTTGCCTAAAAAAACGGGTGTACGCGTTCTCTGTCAAAAAATCTCTTACTCTTCTGTCTTTCTACAGAATACAATGTTTTACTTGATAGGTTTCAGCCCGCAAGCAGATACTCGATAATCCTATAACAGGGCATGTGTCCTTCTACTTTTGATACTGAGTTTTTTAAGCCGGACGCGAAAAAGCATGTCATGAAGCCGCTATAATGAAGGCCACTATGGCAGCAGTTTGAGACATTTCTATTAGGATAGTGTCTTTCACTTCGGGACTAACTGCTTACCGTCAGGCAGAGTCACGTTAGTAGGCCAGTATGAATAAAATAACTGTATTAATAGAGGTCTATATCTTTCAAAACAAAACCGAAAATTTCAATCTTAATTATGCCTGTCTGATTGTTACGTGCTCTGCCATAGTAGAGACCACCTAGCCAGCCGTTTGAAACGATGACCTTTGAAATGGCGAATACCACTTTTGGATCCCACTGACTGCTTACTACCTATCAGGCAGATTGGGGTCACTTTGGTAGGCAACTGTACGGCACGTTTTTTTTTATTTACGCAAAGTAAGGTTTTGCGCAAGACATATTTTCTTGATTCTGTAGATACGAACCGTTACCAACCCCGAGTAACAAATCAGATAATACTTGTACATTGTCGCTGCTTTTAATTTGGGCTCTATCATTAAATGGCAAATCTTGCGGGATGTATAGATTCGGAGCCCATTACATACAAAGCAATTTTGAAGTGCTTCAGACTGTGGATCTTCTAAACACTATATAATTTTATCAGCCTTAATCCACGTGGTAGGAATAACAGGCAGAGACACAGTCTGCCGAAAATCAACACAAAATAGTAGGACTGCAAAAGCCACCCATGAGCTGGTGTTGTTTGATATCACTTAATATCTGGTCCAATGCTTTTAACGCTTTACAGTTTGCCATAGCAAATTAACTCTTTGTAATAAGGCTTTAATCGCGGAGCCAAATCAGCCGGAGGATTATCTACGCTACGAACACGAATCAAATCGAAACAAATCGCTGTTCTTCTCGAGCATAGATGTATACAGAACATTATACTAATTGAATGGTCCCGAGACACCAGTTCGTAAAATTTCGACCAATTCTATTGAATCATAATTTATTTCCATTGTGTAATCTCGGTTCATCTGCAAAGCATATTACTTCAATAAATCGTTCTGTATATTGTATAGTCAGCAAAGATTTTACGGTACCAAGCAGAACTTTTAGCATTGACGGTTTAATCATTCGATTAGTGAATCGAACGGATTGACTGGAGATGTACATTAAATATCGACGTAAAATGCTTCGGAAGTACCAACCTCCTTGTTTCTTTTTATTTTTCTTTTTCTCCCACAGTATACCGAATATGTTTAGTATATATGCTACTACACTGCCTGCAATGAATTTAAAATAGCACAATAGGTACACCATCAAAACTGATTTCAAATGACTCAGCCTATGATACTAAATTCTCGTGTCGTGTGAAATTTTGTTTTGGAATACTTCTAATTTTTTTTAATTGGGGTGGATTTAGAGAGACGGAATTAGGGATGAAATATTATTTTGAAGTTAGCGACTTGAAAATTGAAAAGAGGGGGAAGGGAGGAGGGGTGAAAGAAAAGTGAGCGGTAGGGAAGAAGAAGTGAGGGGGAAGTAAGGGTAAAGCGAGGGGGAAGTGAGGGGGTAGTGAGGGGAAAATGAGAGAAAGATGAGAAGGAAGTGAGTGGGAAGTATGGGGCAAGGTAGGGGAAGGGAGATGGAAGTGAGGGGTAAGCAAGGGGAAAATGAGGGAGAAATCAGGGAAAGGGAGAGTGAAATGATGGGGAAAGGAGAGGGGAGATAGTGGGAGGGGGAAGGGAAGAAGCGGAATGGGAGGAGTGAGGAAGAAGGGTGAGGGGAATAGGGGAAAGTAGTGAAAAGTTTACGGGGGATATCTGTAGGTAGGTGAAAGAGGGTTTGTAGAATGGGAGATTAGAAATATCTATTTATATAAAAATAAATCCCTATTTCCATTGGTCACGGCATCACGCGTGAACGACTGGAACGATTCCGTTAATTCTTTTTTTGTTGTGTTTGTTATTGTCAGGTTCTGCGAAAAATTAGATAATAATTAAGACAGGACAACGTCTGTCGGGTCCGCTAGTATATAATAATGTAATAATAATAATAAAACATTATTTCGAAAATTAGTCTGGTACATAAAAAGTAAATTTTCACAGAATATAATTGTGTTTGTATATTTATACCAATATGTTGGGTGCAGAGCTGCACTCCTTTTTTTTTCTTTTTTTTGTGGGAAATGCATTACGCATACGCACCCGCCCGGGCCGGGCGGGGGTTATGTCTCCAACCGCACTCAAAACACAGCTGGCATACCGACTAAAACCCACGGTGTTCCTCCAGACGGCAAGAATGTCGGGGTCACGGGAAACGCTCGCGCATTCATCCGCGACCCCGACGGGCCACAGCCTGCTCACCACACGCGAGCGGGCCCCGTCCGATTTGGGGGGCCTAGCCCTCCCTCCGTCGAGAGGCGCGTACTGCCGTCTCGGGCCCATGCTGTTCGGGCAGCGACTGCCCAATCGCCGCCCGCAGGCCACCTCCGAACTCGGCCGCAGGGGATAGGGAGAACGGCGCGTCGCAACACCGACACTCCTCTTCCCCTGCGGCCCCACCGCGTCCGCAATCTGGCGGTTGCGGCCCCGCCGAGGCCGCGGAAGGTAGGGAGAGCGGCGCACCGTGATACCGGCACTCCTCTCTCGCCGCGGCCTCGCCACTCCTCAGCCGCAGTGTCACCGAAGTAACACCGCAGCTCGACCCAGTTGAGGTGCCGCCCATACAGCACCGCAACCCTCCTGAGCCGCTCCATCGTGGGCTTACCTCCAAAGCCCAGAGGAGCAGCGCCTCCTTGGGGTTCTTCATGGTTTACCGTGGTTCTTGATAACCCCCCCCCCCCGCCGCGACAAGGCGAGAACCCCTTTTGGGGGGCAGAACTGCACTCCTAGCTAGGTTAGGATTAACCTGTGTTAAGGAGGTGCAGTGCCGATCCCCTTTGAGTTGTTTTATTTTTATTGTACAAAGTATTGCTCAGAAATAAATTCACTTTAATACAATTTTATGGCCAATGAACTATTAAATTACAATAAGTATTTAATTATAAACTAAATATACCATATTAAACAAAACAAAACTCTGCTTTATGAAATGTAACCACTCACGTGCCCGCGCTTCGAAAAAAACACTTGCATAGTGCTCACGAAAAAAAGTCATCGGGCGCCGGCGCGCATGACCGTAATAAAACTTAATTTACGATCGTTTCAAGAGGTTATCCGTAAAACTAATGACTGATTTGAATAGCTAAAGGAATAAATAAATTATTTTAAGTAGTTTCTAAGAATACCACTTAATATAATAATTTGTAAAAATGCAGGAAGTTAAAACACAAGTTGAACTAAGAAGTTATGAAGAAAAAAAATTTTTTTTACGAAATCTAAATCGATAACATATATTTTTTTTGTGATAATTATGACAAATATTAATTAATCTTTCCACGTATTTTTTATTACGTACAAAACTTAAATAAAATAGTTTAAAATAAATGTTGAATACGGCCACTATTTTCCCAAACACCGCATTCCGATATTAAACATTACGCAATCTTCATTCTTATTCTATGGCAAATATAGTACCCGTAGGACAAAAATATATACTGGGTTAAAACGGTGCATTTCTTGGCATAAGGATTCAGTAAAAACATACATTACTTTTTAGAAAAATATTATTGTGATAATATAAAAACAAAAACGCACCCAATTGTTCTAGCACAATAGTGACATCTTTGTAAACAGATTTTGAGCAACCAGAGTTATTCATATCTTTGAAAAATATAGTTAATACAAAGAACACATTCCCTAGTTAGTAACAACATGCTTATTATGACAATAATTAATTATATTTTTTATAAATTATTAAAAACAACTACGTTCAGAAAACCAAAATTTCGCTCCTTACACTTCTGGTGTCCTTGAACGCGCGGCGCGGAGAGCAATATGGCTGCCACCTAAGGGCCACCTACACACTAGACTCTACTAACTAACACTATTATTTTGCAAATTAGCGTAACAGAATGTTTAAGTAATCGGATTTAATAAAACATATTGTTTGTAAAAAAAATATTTATTAAGTAATACATTTTCTACTTAAAAATATTATTTAATAGTAAAACGACGTTTTTTATAGAAATAATATTTTAATGGATTTATATCTGAATAAACAATTATTATTATTATTATTATTAATAATATATTATTATTACTTATTATAGTAGGTACCTACTAATGTAATAATAATAATTACCTACATACTTACGATTAAACATAGTTGTAGGTACGTATTATATAATAAAATATTTAATTTAAATTAACATTTTTTTTTAAATTAAGACCACCTTATATAAAAACTAAGTAGTAGGATAGCAGTCCGTAAACAGAGGCAATTAAAAAACAATAATAATACATAAAAATAAACTGTAAAATGAATTAGGTTTAAATCATCTTATCTTAAAATGATTTAAGAAGATAAATACAAAGATTTGAAGGGTAATAATTATACTCGTAATAAAATAAAACTCACTATTAAAATTAATAAAATAAAACATACAAATTATATATAACATTCACCTTATCATTCTACCGTGTGAGATTCCTCGAAAACTAGTTGCAAAACAGAGCGCCACATGGCACTGTTTGCAAATATATTTTGCGACTTTTCTTACACCAAACGCACCCGGCGTTTTTGGTTTTGCCTTCTCCAATAAAATGGTAAGCATTCCCTTGGCTTCCATTTTCCTGCAAAGGATAGTTAAAATAAGTTACGTATGTCTTTTTTTCAAAAAAGTATATATAATAATAAAGTGCATATAATTTACATGATTTCCCTGCAGCTGCAGTTAGAAGGTGGTGAGGTAATTGGCGTACCTTCTTACAACCGATAGTCGACTCGGATTGGCGAATATTTTCTAAAACAATGACATTACCTAAGTGAAATCATTCAAATTTTTATGATATTAAATAGGTAGTAAAATATTTCTTACCGAGACCGCTTACTGGGAGGCGCATCTGGTAGAAGTGAGCGCTGAATTTCTTTTTGGCGTTTCGATTTTCCCCGCCTCCCTACCCGTCGCCTAGGTTGGCCCCTACTTTGTCCTTTCTTTTGTTGTCTATTACTGAAAATAACATAAAAATAAGCAAACCAAAATAATATATGTATACGCTTACTAGAACTGATCACCATTTAATTGGCACCCATCAATAAATAACACAATCACCAACCATCATTAACCCATATTCTACTCAACTTACCTGATCTTAACGGATAAAAATGAAAAAGAGAAAAATCCTCCAGTATCAGAGAGAAAAAAAATTACTAATTTTTATTACTATTGTAAAAAAAATAATTATGTTATCCTAAATAAAAAAATTAAACAAAAACATAAAAATGGAACGACGCTAAAACTGTTTAAGAATGAAATATGATACTATATAACAAAACAAGTATCATGAAAAAAGCATGACCCAGTTGCCTTTAAGTCATCGTAAAAAAACTTAAAACAATTAAAACAAATAAAAAAATAAGTTTGTAGAGGGCCTTATACCATACAAAACTAAAGTGCTTCTGGTAACCACAGCGACACACATGAACTATAGGTTTGTTTACTTACGAGTACGCGTCCTAATTTGCTCATCCTATGTAAAAACATAAGGATTTCTCTATAATATTATGTTTTAATTAAATATTAATAACTATATTATAACATTTCATACAAAAAAATCTATTTTATTTAATAATATTACGATTAAGCCGCTTCAAAACTGTCACTCGTGATCAGAACTAGCGTATAATAATTTGGAAATATTTTGTTTTATATAAATTTACCAATATCGTTTTATATTAATGTAAAATTAAAAAGAGCAATAAACAGAGATTATTTTGATGTATTTCACTTACAAAAATATAAAGTACAAAGTACTTACGGCATTTTTCCAAATATAGGTCACGACGAAACCAATGGCGTCCAAACACCAAACTTTAAAACACTTGTCATAAAAAATGTGCCCACAGATAACGTTCAAATTCACACTCACGGCGTTGCCTAACTAACGAACTTTAAATTAACCATACTTTGGTCCACAGAACGATACTTAAAATCTACATAGAGCCGAAAAACGGAACGCAATCCTCTTGGTAGCCACAGTTACCACAAGCAATACAAGCGAAATTCGCTTGGTAACAATAGCTACCAAAAGCACGTGAGTGGGTAAGGATGGAGTGTGTTTGTGTGTGTTTGTGTGTGTTTGTGTGTTTGTGTGTTAGTGTGTTTGTGTGTTTGTGTGTTTGTGTGTTTGTGTGTGTGCGTGCGTGCGTGCGTGCGTGTGTGTCTGTAACAAGCAACCTCTCTGTGACGTCGTAACTTTTGCTTTCGAGAAAAGACCATACATTTTTCTCGAGTTATGGTATGATAGGTGGTATGACCGGACATTCTTTAATAATTTTATTATAAGGAAATGGCCCAAGAAAATGAAAAACCTTTTACTAAAAGATGTCCAAACCTGTGGAACTATACAAAATTGTCTTTCCGACGTTTATTTATATTTTTATAAGGGGTGTTTATATACATACTGTATATATACTAGCTTTTGCCCGCGACTTCGTCAGCGTAGAAGTCGAAAATGGTTTTACCTACGTTATTAATTTTTGTTATTATATATATATTAATATTAATAGGATGATAGGATATCATCCTATTAATATTATAAATGTGAAAGTTAGTGTGTGTGTATGTGTGTGTGTGTGTGTCTGTGTGTGTTTGTTTGTTACCACTCAGCGCCTAAACGGCTAAACCGATTTCGATGAAAATTGGTACCTATGTAGATAGATCGATGCCGGAGACGGTAACCATATTTTACGCGTGGGCAAAGCCGTGGAGCGCAGCTAGTAACATATAAATTATTATGTTTGAATACTTATTACATAACAATCTTTATTATAGTGTCGGGATTCAAATCCTATTAATATTATAAATTCGAAAGTTTGTATGTGTGTGTGTGTTTGTTACCATTCAGCGCCTAAACTGCTGAACCGATTTTGATGAAAATAGGTATCTAGGAAGATTTGGTGCCGGAGACGGACGTAGGCTACTTTTTATCCCGAAAATCGGTCTTGTTCCCTAGGGATACAACAAAACATATTTTAAGCGCAAATGAAACCGCGCCACGGAAAGCTAGAGTTAAATATACATATTTATATTAATCCGCCTCTAGCTCAGTAGAACCACGGGTATGTAGGTACCCGTACCCGTACCACTATGTAGTGGTATACCCTAGTGCCACCAAACAAATTACCTGTAGGCCAAATTGCTAGGACCACGAGCCCTTACCCAATATTGGGCATTTTGTTTTTGCGCGCCAGAATGTGTAACACTGTTACCCAATAAGAAAAAAGAACTTGAAAAGTACCTACCACTGTTACTCATTAAATAGCGTGCTTCCTCTCCCCTCCCCCCATTTAAAGAAGAAGGCAGCAGCACCCTTTGACCCAGCTGATCAGCATCAACATCCTGTGTCCCCATCGCGACATGCAATGGTACCTATAAAGTCGATTTCTTTTCGCAAACAAGTCGACTAAAAACTGTCTAACGAATGAAAATATAGCAGATGATTATCTTCTTCTTTCCTAATCAATATGCGGTAAAGATAAGAATAAAAACTTGCAGCAGATACCATTTTTTAAGCGGTTGTTTGATCTTAGGATCGCACTGGGGTGTAGAAATGAAGTATCCATCCTCGCCGTAGCAAAACAAAAATGAGTACTGTAATGCATGGATTTTACATAATCGATGCTATGATTGTGCTATCATAACTCTCAATTTACAATTTCCCGCTTAAAAAATTGACGTCCAACAATAACAAGAGGATCAGACGAGAGAATAAGCATATTGAAGATGTCCTCGTTAGATGTTTGCCTATTCTTCTTCCTTGAATGGTATTCTCTAAATCTTCTGAAGTCTTTGTTGCGGGCTTCTGACGCTTCTTCCGAAAGACTCTCAATTGGTACAACAGCATTTTTTCTATTATATCTCCTCCATGAATTAATAATTAGTGAACAGTTGAAGACATATAATACCAATTATAAAGTTCCACATATCTTTCGGCGGTTACTTGGTAAATTCTTTAAATTTAGGTACATCTATTATCTCACTAGAAGTGATTGCCTGCAGAATCACGGCAAACCTGTGGATCAAGTTTTCCTCTAGTCCAGTAATCGCTGCAGTTTTATCAGGAAACTCAAAAAACCTTCTTGCAGTATTACCATCGTTAGTTGTGCCTGATCCTTGCTTAACGATGTCGATCAAAAGATTAAGATCATCTCTGAATCGATCTTGGATATTAGTAGTGGCGATAATCCAAATTCATATAAATCAGAAGAAACAGTCTTTGACGTTACGATGTTTAATTGATTCATTTCTGTCGGCTTAGCCAAACACAGATAGCAGGCCACATTTGATTTAGCTTCTGAAAGATATGTACAAATTTTGCCGTCAATCATTGTCATCATTAATTGATGACTAATCTCATTTTCTTTTTATTTTGTAGAAATCAAAGCCTGAATTTCGTTATCTATTCTAGTCTTTTCATCCAATACAACTTGTTTGCTCTCTTTCAAAAAACTAAACTACACTATAAACAATTGCTATTTGGACTATATTGGACGACAATATGTACAATTGCTTGCCTTGTATATCACTAGGAAGATTTTCGATAATCCTGGTCACCGTTAAATCTAGTAATGCTTGGAGTGTAATCGTAGCTGAGCTATCCGTTACGGTCACAAATTTCTTCGGAGGGTAGCAGTGCAGCTTAGCCTTTTGAATTTTATAGTAAGACGGGTATATATCCTTCGAACCTTCTCGAATTGTCATTTCCCGCAAAGTGTATAAATATTTTCACTTGTTTCTTGAATGAACAAATCTGTTTGCACGCATCTTGGCCTGTCAATATTTGCCTCAAGCCAATTGGAATAATCACGTCTAAAAATTTCAGGTTTGCGGTGGGACCTTATCCATTTCTTTTGAACAGCCCATGTGAATTTACGGCAAAATTTCTTTAAGGTAACACTGTCTTCATCAGAAAGGCTAGAGCCTAGTTGAATAGCAAGCGAATCGAATAATTTTTCGTGATCGAATTTAGGATTCTGACCGCTCAAAATAACAAACAAGTCCAAGTTTGTAATTACATTTTCTATTATGGACAACCACAGGGTGTTAGGGTAGGTACTATTAGATGTTAGCAGTAGATATGCTCAAAATGAACTGAAGCTACGAATTTGATTTTTTACTATTTAGAGTTATTGACTAATTATGAGAGTATTACTTTTTCCTAATTAGGTACTCCCATTAATTACGACAACCAATATGAAATTAAGGAGCATTTTTTTTTAATTACTTCGTTAGGTACAGTATTTAGTCTATCTGGGGCTTAGATCTGGGGTGATCACCTAATTGAGGTGATTAACAAATGAGTACTTAGAGGTGACTAAATTTCATTTAAAAGATAATTCATTATTACCATGTCATTAGTATTGAGACGTATTTAGCAAAACGAACTTTGTGATATCATAGATAGGCACTATGATTTATAAGATACTGAAAACTAGAGCTAATATTTGCATTTTTAAACATTTAAAGCATTAAAAGTAGTCATCAACATAAAAAAATATTTTGAAAATTTTGACGATTTTAAAAAAAAAATCTCTAGAGGTACTGCAATATGAAGTATGTCAAAAAATCATAAATAAATAGTACTGTATGCGTGTGCGAGGGTATAACGGCTAACCTTGTGATGACAGAGATATCCTCATTTATCATAATAAAACCATACAAATTTTTCAAAAAAAAAATTATATCTCGTTCATTTGTACTTCCAATTGTCTTGCATGACATTTTATAGTATACTAATGATCAACAGAACCCGTTTCGAGCAAAAAAAAGAGCTTTGTTAATTCAAGTCTCTATGTCCAAGAAAGGCGATTTTTGATCCACTGTGCGGCGGCGGCGCGGTCGCTACGCGCCTCGTAAATACTTTTATTTTCAAAATATTTTGGTATTTATGGACGGATTTCAAAAATTCTTTTTTTAATCAATACGTGTGCCTGTGCGCTATATAAATAGTGTAGACTGTGTCCAGTGTCACTTGGAGATATTCACCGTGTAACACATATTAATAAATAATTTTGTGATATTTTCAAGGATATCCGGGATACCCGGTTTCTTTTTGGGATAAAAGGTAGCCTATGACCTGGCCAGGACTATGACCTATAAATGTACCGAGTTTGATAAAAATCCGTTCAGTGGTTTTTGATTCATGCCTGCCCATACAGACAAACAGTCAGATAGACAGACAGACAGACAGGCAAAAATATTCTTTTCATTTTTGCCGTCAGTATAAATTCTATACTAGCCCCAAATAGTATTTTTTTGTTTCAATGTACAGATAACTTGTTCTCTACTTAGTCTGTGGTATGATCTATGTTTCCAGTTGTATAATGATGCGTAGCATCTCTACTTGATCTGTGGTATAATGTACTCTGTGGTAGTTTTTAAGTTTTTATTTTACTTTGTTTACAACAAACTCGTTCCTAATTTTGCGACTACACAGTCTGAAAATAAAAGTAATTCTGTAATCATTTTATTCACTGAATGTTTGTAACCAAAAATAGTACCTACTAATAATATTCAAATATGTTGAACAGAGTTTTACTTTCTTCTGATGTTGCTTTGGTTTGTGTTCAACATGCATTATCCACGGAAAAAGAAGAAATAATGGGACTACTTATTGGAGAGGTATGTCAGATTGTCAGGGCTTAGCCTTCCATAATTTCCATCTCATGGTATGAATTCAAAGCCAACCTTTGTTTTGTCTGACTCACTATAAACAGAAACACCTTTGACCTGTTGGTTCCGTGTACATTATCCCAGCAAAATGCATTTGCATTGTAGTTATTCGGAAAAACATTTTGCTGGGTTAACGTTTAAAACATTACCCCCAGCAAAATGTATTTTTAAGTTATAGATCTACCGAGATCCAATTACACGAATAGGTAAGCTTTCGTCGCATGAAAATTTGTTTGACTATATCAAAATTTGTGTGTTGTGGTTTTAAAGTTATTCAAGATTATGCTTGGGTTTTAATTTGTTTATAGTATACTATTACGTAATAGGAACTGTGTATTTGATTACTTAAATACGGGCATTGAAATTTCATCAAATTACTCATAGATTTTCATGAGTATCTTCTTCTTCTTCTTCTTTTCGCGGGCTCGTTTTCCGCATGTGGTCCCTTCGTAGTTGGGCCTTTTTGCGTGATGGTGTGGTTTGAGTACCCACTGCCCTACTGCAACCATCCAAGCTCCTTCCAGAAAGCGGCCAGTTTGCCGGGTCTGCTGCAGGCCTCTCGGAGTGTGCTTGGTGTTCCCAGGTGTTGCGCCCATTGCTCCACGACCTCGCTGCAGTTCATGACTACGTGGGCCGGTGTTTCTTCAGCCCTCATGCACGCTCGGCATAGTGGACTGTCCGTTTTACCTATAACATGCAAATGTTTGTTAAGATTACTGTGCCCTGTTATGGTCCCTACTACATACCGTAGGTCCGCCCTATTTAAGCGCAGCAGTTTTTTAGAGAGTCGTCCGTCTAGAGATGGCATTGCCTCTCTCGATTGACGACATTCCGTCGTCTTTGCCCACAGTTCGGCGTGTAGTTTTCTTGTTCTATGTCGCAGCCAGTACCTTTGCTGATTTGCCGATATTGGTATAACGGGTTCCACCCTGTAGGTCTCTGTTTCGGATCCCCTTCTGGCCAGTTCGTCGGCCGCGTCGTTGCCTAGGGATCCGCTGTGTCCTTTGATCCATTGGAGTGTAATCGCGTTTGACTCACATATACCCTCCAATTTCCTGTGGCATTCTAGGACTAGTCCTGATTTTACTGTGTTGCTGCATAGAGCGTGCAGTACTGCAGTGCTGTCCGTTAGGATACGAATGCCTTGGTTCTCTATTTTTCTTGCAGCCACCGCGTCTGCGGCCTGTATTATACCGACGCATTCTGCCTGGAAAAATTTAAGTCAGCGGAGTACGTGCCGGCACCTGACCCTGTTCTCATTTTGGATCCGTCCGTGTATATCCTCACTTCCTTTGTACCGGATGTATCTGTTCTCTTTTCCTTGAGTTCTATCCTGTATCGTTTATCGAAAACGTACTGTTTTGGTATGATGTCGCAAGGGGCCATTAGGAGTGGTTGGTCGTTTTTGGCCTCTTCCACCGCGTTGGTGTGCGACACCCTCGTATCGTGTGTCCATAGGGAGAGTTTATTCAATCTAATGGCTGTAGTGGCTGCCTCTTGCTGTATGAATAGGTGTAGTGGTGGAAGGTCCAGCATCGTTTCAAGGGCGGCTGTAGGCGTTGTGGACATGCAGCTTGTGGTGGCAAGGCATGCCACTCTTTGTAGACGTTGTAGTTGGTTTTGTGCGGTAATCAAATTTGTTCTTTGCCACCATACTATGCAACCATATGTTATTGTTGGTCTGATTACCGTTTTGTAAAGCCAGAGCATAATTCTAGGTTGTATGCCCCATCTTTTCCCCAACATGCGTTTGCATTGCCACAGGGTAATGCAGGCTTTGTTTATCTATATTTATATTTTCATGAGTATAGTAACACTCCAAATTTACTGTGTTTAGAAAGGTGTACCAAGGGTACATGGTACATCTTTTTATTTAATTCTAAGTGTACTAGTTTACTTGCAAAATCTTTGTTCTTGAATTTTGAATAACTTTATAACCACAACACACACAAATTTTGCTATAGTCAAACAAATTTTAATGCGACAAATGCTACCTATTTGTTTAATAGAATCTCGGTAAATCGATAATTTCAAAAAGACATTTTGCTAGGGTAAGGTTTCAAACATTACCCCAGAAAAATTGTTTTTCCCAATAACTTTAAAAATATAATGCAAACAAATTTTGCTGGAGGCAAACAAATTACTCCTTACGACACACTAATTATAATTATCTGTTATACTCTCACATCTCATATGCACAATTTTTATGAACATTTTGCTAGGGTAACGCACATGTTGGTTCCACTAAATAGATCCATTGATAGGTCCTATAGGATTTTTAAGTTTATATGGTTCCAACAGTGTTGTTCTTGTCTTATTCAATTATGACGCCAGCACTGAGTACTTAAAGTAATAACTTCAACAGGTTCATAATGATGGTGCTTTGGTGTCTATAGTATCTTCAGTAATCCTAAGACGTTTGGACAAAAAACCGGACCGTGTGGAAATATCTGAGGAACAATTGGTACAAGCCACATTGCGAGCGGAAGAGCTTGCGGCTGAACTGAGCAGACCTCTAAGAGTAGTGGGATGGTATCATTCACATCCACATATTACAGTTTGGCCCTCACATGTTGGTAAGTATTTCTTACTTCTGGTCCAGTGGCCTTTAGTATTGGTTGCCCACCACTTTTTGCGGCAGTAATTTGTCTAGTAGATTCTGTCTGGGTTTGTGGTCAGCACTCAAGCATTTGCCTGCACTAGCATTTAAAATAATAGATATTTTACAGCAAAACATCTTTTTATAATAAACTAGCCTTCCGCAGTGCGGTTTCACCCGCGTCTTTGCTTACTGGTTTGCTGCAGTCGCCAGTAGTGTGATGTTACATAACCTATAACCTTCCTCAAGAAATGGGCTATCATACGCAAAAAGAATTATTCAAATCCGACTGATAGTTCTAGAGTTTAGTGCGTAGAAACAACAAAAAAATTCATCCGCTTTATATAATAATAAATAAGATAACTAATCTAAAAAGATACAGAAATACTAAAATAAGTTATATTGAAGTATACAAATTAACTTGTTTACAGATCTTGCAACACAATCAATGTATCAAAGAATGGATGCCAGTTTTGTGGGAATAATATTTGCAGTATTTTTAACAGATCAATCTACAAAGTCACCTTCAGTAAGAATTAAACCTTTCTTTTAAAATAAACATTCATTTTAAAGTAACATTCATCTGTAAACTGTGTGCATAACCCTAGCAGGAAAGTGTCTCCTAGAGTGACATGAGTAGCACGAATACTTAGTGCCTAAATTGCTGTAAATGTGCGTCGCATTAAAAAGATTGTGCGTGTTGTTGTTTTGATATAATACGCAAAAAACGATTCCTGCTAGGGTAATGTTTTTCTAGCAGGAAAATTCTAAACGAATGATCGGAGAGAGAAAAGTTTTACTTCGCCAGAGAGCTTACATTTGTGCTTAAATGTGCGCCGAAAATATAATCTGTGCGTCTTTAGGTTTTCGAGATATTCCACTTGCTGCTGGAGTAACGTTTTGCAGAATCGCGTATCCCGAAAACCATTATATGTGCGACTGTAAAATAAACGCACATCGATTAGCCCTTCGTTTGTGCCTATTTGTGCAAAATTAGATTTAAGAAAATATCTATAGTTTTTAAGAAATCGCGCTTTCTTAAAAAATCGAAAAATAATCGTAGCAAATAAATTATGAAACTTACAAGCTCACTGAAAACTGTATTCGTTCCTGCTTGACTCATAGAATAACCACAAAAAGTTTCAGAAGTGTAAGTACATGATCTATTGAATAATAATACTAAAAGTCAAAATGACGGAGGCAGAAATTTGACGTCAATATACAAGAAACTGGCTCAACCCAGAAGGTGTGCGTTTATACCAAAAGCTGGTGCCTTTATTCAATTAATATATTGCAAAGTTTCAGCTTGGAATGCTTTATATTTAAAAAGATATAAACAAAAATCAAAACTTGTAAACAACGGCAGGTTAACCGACCGAATTCGAATGAATACAAAAAAGCGACGGTTTCATACATATTGCTGACCTTCTTAATTTAACTTATTGCACCTGAATTGTAGCCCGTACAGTCGCGATCAAACGCTTGTTTGCAATTTATGCTTATCTATATGATGACTTAATTTTAGGGGCTAATTGTGACCATATCAAATGAAAGAGGTTATTGATGTGCAAATTATTATCTTTATTCTTAAAGTAATTATGGTATCATGTCACAAATCAAATTATCTACCTATAAATCTTAAAACATTAATAGTGTAATCAAAATTAAATTATTTGTAATTATTGTGTAGTCATTATTACCTACATACATTTTTTTTAATGTACATTTATTTAGGGGTTCTTATCCGAGCGGACATGTCCAACCCCAATGACAGATTAATAATTTTCTTGATTTGACTGTTAACATCGAAGGTTCACAAATTATTACAATGCGGTATTTGGCTGGTATATAAATAATAATATAGGTAGTTACTTAACAATATAATAATGAATACTTAACAACATTATCATAATTCATCAGACTGTTGAATGACACATAAACATCCAAAAAGCCGCCAAATTAAAATAATGTCATTATGCTACATGACATAACCTTTAATATTTAGGTTCCTAATGTACTAGGATGTAGGGTAAATAATATATAAATATCAACTGTAAATAACAAACATAGCACATAATAATATGATGATGCTTATTTGCGAATTTAAAATTTATTTTTATTTAGATTGGTTTTACGAACGTTTTGTAACTTATGAAATAGCTATCACGGAAAACACAAAGAGACTATGTAGGTACCTACCGATTGCCTACTTTGTAAATATAGGTAAAACCGGTTAGGCAAATTATATGTTTAATTGCTAAATACTTAATATTAAATTTTAGTTTGTCTTTTCTGTAACCTATCATTAACATCACAAATCACTTGGTATTGAATCTTTATTAAGTAAGTAAAACAAAAATAAATTGATCACTGATTCACATCAAACATACTAACACAATCAAATGTTAAAAAATGGCCAGGTTTGGACAACATAAGATTCAAAGATATCAAATGTATCGCTAATTATATCACCCCTGTTATTACACACTTGTTAAACAGATGCATTGCCACATCCGCATATCCTGACCAGTTGAAAATCAGATTAATTAGGCCTATTTATAAAAATGGTTCGCACACAGACGTAAATAACTACAGACCAATCACCATATTATCCTGTATTGATAAAATAATTGAGAGATATATAGGCCAGGAAATTAATAATTTTTTGACAAACAATTGCATAATTAATGACAGACAATAAGGTTTTCAAAAAAATAAAAATACATCGCAACTTTTGCTGAACTTTAGCAATGAAGTCAACAGGCACCTGGATAACCGAGAACACGTGCTCGTTGTCTTCATTGATTTCAGCAAAGCATTTGATATTTTAAATTACAATACACTATTTATGAAATTACAGCAAAATGGTATACGGGGCCCGTTGTTAAATTGGTTTAAAAATTATCATAAAAATCGATACACGGCTGTGAGTATAGCTGGCTCTTTGAGTAACATGATTTCTACTGAAAACGGCACAGCTCAAGGTTCAATTCTTGGCCCGACCGAATACTTACTTTACGTAAACGATATGTGTAATATATTCTCCGAGGGTTCTGTATATCAGTTTGCTGATGATACATGTTTAGTAGTGGCGCATAGAGACCTACTTAAGGCCCAGAGGATCATGCAAGGTAACTTTGATCTGCTGTGTAAGTGGGCTCACGATGTAGGTCTTGTCTTTAACTCAAAAAAAACTAAGTTAATGCACATGCATTCTCCGCTCCTCACATCGCCCTGTGTGCCAGCCATTGTTGGCCACGAACATCTGTGCCTTCACCAATCGGTAAATTCATGTAGTTGTCTAACTTTACAAACAGTTTCTGAGCATACATACCTGGGTCTAATTATAGACAATAAGTTCCACTGGGGACCCCATATCGATCATGTGTGTGGCAAACTGAGATCCGTCTTGTCAAAATTATATATACTCAGAAACAAGCTACCTTATAAAACGCTTAGAACAATGTATTTAGCATTAGCAGACTCCGTGATTGGTTATGGTCTAAGTACTTACGGGCGCACGTACAAAACCTATCTACAGAATATTTATAAGTTACAGTTATCCATTTTAAAAAATATAGTGCCCAATAAAATAAAATTAAAATTTAAAGATGATGAACATGGTCTATTTAATCACTGCAAACTGTTAAGTGTATTCGATAAGGTGCGAGTGAGTGTGCTGAGCGAGGAATATGATAACATTAAAAAAGTAGGAAAAAACGTTAGATTTAAATCATTACGCAGTTTATCGTACTTACCAGTCTATAAGAAGGGTAAGTTTAAAAATGTATACGGGATGAGGATATGGGAATACATGCTGCCTTGCATCATGAATAGTCTTCCCGTAGAAGTCTATGATGGCATAAATGCACAAAATTGTAAAAACAAGTTTAAAAAAAAATTATTAAGTTCTTAGTTTTGAAAATGTAGTATTTAAGTTTAATGTACCGAGATGTTGTGGCTAACATATCACTGTTAAACCCACGATGGTTTGTGTGGTATGTCACTATCGCCTTTGTATTATATTGTTTTAATAAATAAAAAAAAAAAAAAAAACATCACAAGAAAAAAAAAACATTACCTATTAATATAAGTCATACCATAATTTAATTTAATTGCCTGCTCTCAAACAAAACATAACAAAAACAATAATGGCGACGAGCTATTTTTTGACTCGAATAAAATATAGATATATTACGCAACTAAATTAGATCGTTTACCAAAACTCTTAAAATGTCATCCATAGATGCATATTTAATTTAAGAGGTTATTACTCAAACTACAAATCAACCAATGAGAAGTCATGAAATGCGTCGTCATTGGTTAATTCAATTTAATTCAAAATTGACGCTTTCTATTGGCGTGTCGTTCAACTCTCATTCGAATGTCCTTAAAATTAAGCAGTGCTTTAGTAGCGAAGAAAATCAACCGCGTGCGTCTGTGTACATAAAAAGCAGTAGAAGCTTGCATTTGTGTTTTTTTAGGCATTGCTGTTTTCTGATTATTCCATGACCGTGGCGCTGTTGTATCATAGATAGATTTACATATTGCTGAGTATAAAATAATGGTAATCTATCTCTTTTAATATAATGTATTATGCATATTGCTAGTTAGGTAAAAGTATGAGGAATTTATTAGTTTAGGCAGTGCCTTTATGCCTCTAGGGAGTGCACGCCACTGCATAATATAGATAAATTACACCCAGACACAGAACAAACAATCATGCTCATCACACAAAGATTTGTCCTAGGTGGGAATCGAACCCACGACCTCCGGCTTAGCAGTCAGGGTCACTAACCACTAGGCCAACATTTAGGTATCTTCTTACGGTTTTGATTGTCAGACTTATTTACAATAGGATACGATAATGCGATATTTTTTACAGGATTATGATTATATTAAGCATATTGTATGGCCCGAATATTGCATTAAATATCAATATTACCATATATCGTATCGTACTGGCATCCCTAGCACTAGCCGGCGGCAGCGGAAAAGCGGCGGTGCGCGGCGTGTCGGCAATTGGAAATTTTCTATTATCCTACATGGCTATAGCATAAAACAATAAGTTTTATGCTATTTATGTAGGTATTTTGTCTTTTTTTACCCTAAATCAATTTATTGGTATTTGTAAATAGGTACTTTATTCTACTGATATTATAGGTACGTATGTCTGGATATTTATTCTTCGTTCACACACAAAATAGGTACTAGGTAAATTTACTTCATTTAAATATGGCAATGAAGATACCTTATTAGTTATTTATTACCTTGGAATAGCACTTACGATAAGCACATAATATTATAGTAATTAATAATGTGCAAATTCATGAACAGCTAGTAGAATATTTCAATGCTTAAAGTTAATTTTTCACTTGTCATTTTCTACGTCAGTGTACTAAGGCCCAACATGTGTCAACCGGTTTGTGAGTAAAGTTATGAAGGTTATCGATATGTATGAAACCGTCGCTTTTTTGTATTCATTCGAATTCGGTCGGTTAACCTGCCGTTGTTTACAAGTTTTGATTTTTGTTTATATCTTTTTAAATATAAAGCATTCCAAGCTGAAACTTTGCAATATATTAATTGAATAAAGGCACCAGCTTTTGGTATAAACGCACACCTTCTGGGTTGAGCCAGTTTCTTGTATATTGACGTCAAATTTCTGCCTCCGTCATTTTGACTTTTAGTATTATTATTCAATAGATCATGTACTTACACTTCTGAAACTTTTTGTGGTTATTCTATGAGTCAAGCAGGAACGAATACAGTTTTCAGTGAGCTTGTAAGTTTCATAATTTATTTGCTACGATTATTTTTCGATTTTTTAAGAAAGCGCGATTTCTTAAAAACTATAGATATTTTCTTAAATCTAATTTTGCACAAATAGGCACAAACGAAGGGCTAATCGATGTGCGTTTATTTTACAGTCGCACATATAATGGTTTTCGAGATACGCGATTCTGCAAAACGTTACTCCAGCAGCAAGTGGAATATCTCGAAAACCTAAAGACGCACAGATTATATTTTCGGCGCACATTTAAGCACAAATGTAAGCTCTCTGGCGAAGTAAAACTTTTCTCTCTCCGATCATTCGTTTAGAATTTTCCTGCTAGAAAAACATTACCCTAGCAGGAATCGTTTTTTGCGTATTATATCAAAACAACAACACGCACAAACTTTTTAATGCGACGCACATTTACAGCAATTTAGGCACTAAGTATTCGTGCTACTCATATCACTCTAGGAGACACTTTCCTGCTAGGGTTATGCACACCTGTAAACTTGCTAATTTAATTCATCAAATAGTTCCTGACTACCACCAATAGTACCAATATATTATCTAAATATAGCTTTTATTCAATGTATTTGTTGTAGATTCAAATAACATGCTTCCAATCAGTAAATGATGGTTCAAGTCAGAGTCGAAGAGAAATTGAAATGGAAATAATAAACAACAATGACTCTTTATTGGTAAACAATTTAGAGGTAAGTACATTTTGTATTCTTTATTTATTAGAATTTTTGGGTTTTATATGTAATGAATGACCAATTATTTACTTTCAATAATGTTAACAGAAAACTATTTTTAGACATTAACTCAATTGCCAGCAATTTTAAAAGAGGAGGAAGATGAAGCCTATAATAATGAAGTGGGACCAAATGACTCAGATGATATCATCAACAAGCAACATAATGCAGCTGTGAGAACTATTGCAATAGGACATATTGTTGATAAGGTAATTTCTACATTCAATTGTTTTAAAAAGAACATGGCTCCTGTAATAAAAAACTATAAGTACTTCAAAAATAACTCTGAAAACTGTATAGAACAATAGTTGTGATGTAAATCATGTTTTACAATACTGTATCATTGAGCTAGAAACTTACAATTACATAGTAAGAAGGTGGTTTTGTCTTAGGAATAAATACATAATAATATTAAGTAGTTTAGGTAACGCGAATCACAGTGATTGCTTCTTTATTTTACAGATGTCGAGACCTATGCTCGAGGGTCTTGTTGCCAGAAACAATTTAAATATGGTACGCTTGAGAGCATTAAAAAGACAACATCAAGAAATGATGGCACATTTGGAAAACATGTCTTGTAATGTTTAAGCTAAATAAAATGTAGTATTACAAAATCCACACAATAAATAGTTATGAAAAATAATGTCTTTTACTTTTAACAAGTTTCATATGTTATGTTAAATCATTTTTGTCAACCATTTCAAAGCCATCTGAATCACTACTGGGCAATCTTTGTCTCTTAGTTTCTGTTGTCTCTGACTGCATCATATTTGTTATAGCACCAGTAATATTCCAAAATGCGTTGTATGCTGAACTACTCAATGTAGCAGCTGGCTCTACTACCTCCAATGTGGATCTCAACTCCCTTGGCTCCTTTTGTTGAACTGAAATTAGTAATTGCAGTTTTTAAATTTCACATTCACACTGTCACTGTAATCAAAGACCTTATCGAGATAGGCTTTATAAATGAAAATGAAAATGAAAATGAAAAATGAAAAATATATTTATTCCTGTCTAATTGGTGTTACAAAGTTGTCACACTGTTTCCCACATTAGGTTTCCCTGTGTCGTGGGAAGCAGGCTCCACAGACGAGAGTTTATCAACAGAATAAAAAAAAAGGTATATAACAAAAAAACAAAAAAATTTAAATTACATCAATAAACTTCATGAAAGAAACAAAAAGAAAACAAAAATGATTGTGTATATAAAATGTGTGTGGTGTGCGTGTGTGTGCGAGTGTATATGTGTGTGTGGCATGTGTGTGTGTGTGTTTGTGTGTGCGTGTGTTTTCGCCTGTGCGTATGTATTTCGGGGTAAATATTATTTTTTACTTATTATAACTTATACTCCTAATAGACTCTCTGTTTCCTCATAATTTAGCGCTATTAGCCAGTCGAATACTAACACTTTAAATTGCCTGAGACTTGTATCCTTAATTTTACTATTCTTATGCAATTTATTATATAATAATAAAGGGTAATTTGTTTAAAATGTCTTCGCGCGAAAGACGTTCTAAATGTGGGTATAGGACATTTAATCACCCTTTTAGATATACGGGGTAGCGCTGGGACATGAAACCTGTGGTATCTCTTTAGACACTGAAATATAAACAAGCCACGAACTGTTAACACATTAGCTTCCTTATAGGTAAGTATGGTAGGATATCGATATGGACGATGGAGCAGTACCTTCAGTACACTCTGGGCCCTTTCCACTTCTAGTATATGTGTCTTACCTGCCCCACCCCAAACACATATACAGTATGTAAGTACACTTTGACACAAAGCTTTATATGTGCTTAGTAACAATTGCTTATCAGCGGCCAGTCTCAGAGACTTAAATATATGAATTAGCTTTCTCGCTCGATTCGTAATTGAGTGTATATGATGTTTCCAGTTAAGTTTATCGTCAATTGAGATCCCCAAGTATTTAATCACCGAAACTCTAGTTAAAGCAGCGCATTTACAGTCCGTTACATCTGCTATGAGCCTTCTGTTGCAGGGAAACGTGTGCAAGATAATACCGTAGTGTTCATTAGGACTAGTGATGGCTGTCTTACTGAAACATAAATATTTGGTTTTCTCTGTGTTAATGCTAAGAAGGTTATCTTCAAGCCACTTCGTGATTTTGCCTAATCCTGACTCAGCTTTTTCCTTGACATCGAGCCAATCTCCACCACGGCAAACGATGACAGTGTCATCAGCGTACATCAATATGTCAGCGCCAGTACTCTTCAGGCTACATAGGTCGTTGATGTATAGCAAGAATAGTGTAGGTCCAAGTGTGCTGCCCTGCGGTACACGATAGGAGCAGCCGCACATGGAACTGACATGATCACCAACTCTGACACACTGACACCTGCCCGTAAGGTAGTCCTTGAACCACTGATTAACTACACCCCGTATGCCATAGTTTTCCAAGCGTTTGATTAGTATAGGAATCGATACTGTGTCGAATGCTTTCTGTAGTAGTAATAATAAGTAGTAAATGTACACTAACAAAAAAAATATAAAACAAAATCTTAAAAACTCAATACTACTTACAACTTTTGTTAAAAAATATTTTTTTGTGGCTATTATCTACTAATTACTACATGCAAAAAAGAATTATCAAAATCGGACTACTCTGTAAAAGATACATAAAAAAAAACAAAAAATATATACATGTCGACTTGAGAACCTCCTACTTTTTTCACCGGTTAAATAGCATGATTATGTGGTCTAGCAGTAAAAATCAAGAAATGGGTTCCCATCTAAGACAAATATTTATGCGGCACTATGCTTTACACACATAATCATCATGGGAATTATGGCAACAAATCATACAAAACAGGATGGACAGCAGTGTTCTGTGATTTCTTTTTTTTTTATATGTATTAGCCTGCCAAAGTGACTCCACTCTGCCCGATGATAAGCAGTCAGTGAAATCCAGAAGTAGTGGACACCATTCCAAAAGCCAAACTACTGGTATGGTGGCCTCCACTATGGTGGCTTAGTAATATGCTTTTTCACACCTCGCTTAAAAGGCTCAGGAACCTAAAGTTAGATGGAAACCCCCGCACGTGTTGTTCTGGATAACAGGGGAGAGGGTGGGATTAATTCAAAGAACTCTTCAGAACACTCCCAGAAGACGGCCATTGAGGCGATGTCTCTTTGCAGCTATAAAGGCTAAAGGATCTTAGTGGCCTCCAGGCTTCCGATGATACGGACTGCTCGCCGCTGCAACCTATCGAGTTCATCTGAATCATCCCAAAGATGAGAGCAGTACTTCACGCAGGAACGAACCTATGTCTTATAAAGAAGACTAAGCTGCTCGGGCGTAAAATACCGCCTCACTCGGAGGCGGATTAAATGACGTACTCGATGTAATTCTTGGGGTTAAGATCTCGGCTGACGTCCATATCCAGGTTAGTATCCTGGATATGGACGAGCTATCCTGTAGTATTAACGCTGTGTTCTGAAGAGAAGGAAGGAGAAGGAATGGAGATTTTTTCGCAGAAAACGCGCACACCTGTGTTTTCTTGGCACTGAACTCGACCAAAGTCTCACAACCCCATTTAGAAATGCGATATAAGACCTGGTCCAGCTCAGCGACAAGTTCAAGGCGCTTTGCCTCGATGTCAGTCTGTTTAGCCGCAGGATCTCCGAGATATCGCCCATGCACTGTACTATCATCTGCATAGCAATGAATGTTACTATTTCTAGAAGATACAATGTTGCCGACAGGACGGACCCCTCGGGCACCCCAGCATTGACCTGCAAATAATTGGAGGCCGAGACGCTCATGCAGGAATGCGGCAATTCAGTTGCACAGCTGGGGTGGCAAGCCATATGCTGTAATCTTGGATAGAAGCGAACGGTGCCAGACTCTATCGAAAGCTTTGGTTATGTCAAGGCTGATGGCCAAGAACTCTATGCCTGTCCATAGCCTTACCCCATTGGTGTGTGATATATGCTAGGTCACCTGTACTGTAGACCGTTTATCAATCTATCTGTCCTGGCTGGATATGAACATCAGCCAATGTATCAAAGCTCTAATTCACTGCAATTAAATTATTTTGCAAAATAATTTAATTGCAGTAATTTCTAAAAACCTAGTTGGTTTTTAGAAATTACTGCAATTAAATTATTTTAAATAATAGCATAATAAAGCAACTAATCCGCGTCATTTGTACGAGGTCATATTGTTGCAAATTGTGTGTATAATTATTTCTTCTTAAACATGCTGGTAATGATGATTGTATCTTACAGTTGTGCTTTTCACTCATAGAACTTGCCTAAAGGTATATATTCATCTTCACTGGTGTCTGTAGTATCAACATCTTTTTCCAAAGTCGGTATTTTCTCCATAGAAAAGTTAGTCACTAATGAACTACTATTGTCAGAACTATCACTGCATTCTGCTAGAGGAATATCTTCAGGTTTCCAATAGTCTAAAAAATGAAATAAAATTCGAGTAACCTAATAATAACAAACAATACATTGTTGTGTACTATAGTAAAACAGTGAGTTACCAAAGCTTTGTTTCTCATCTGGTACTGGAGCTTGCTCAGGTTCAATTGACAGCAATTTTATATCAACTTCAGATGCCTCTGGGATAAGACCTTCCAACTCATGATCAGATTCTGAAAATATTAGTTTTATTTACAATAAGTACACAAAATATTAAGGTAATTTTTTATACATAATTGTAAAAGCCATTCAGTAAAATTAAATAAGTATAATCTTTAACTACTGTAAAGAAAGTATAGCAGAAAGTATTTCATAGTCAATAATCATAGTAAATGATGTAAAAAAAAACACTTAAACACATGGTTTCATTCCTACAATAATTAATATCTGATATGTGGCTGGAGATTTTAAAATAGTTTATTTTTAAAAAATGTACTTGTATGCATACATTACCTAAGTCTTGTTTTAAATTTTTGCATGTTTTCAGTACAGGCAAAATTACTTTGTAAAATACACATGTTGACATGAGCAAAAAATATGTTAGTACATAGCCATTGAAATATTTTCCAATTATAAAAATCATAAATAAATTTATATTGATTAATAGGAAGGCCTGAAACAGAGAAAGAGAAAATATTTTAGACAATATTTTTAGATACTTATCTTTTAAAATTGAATTGTATAAATAATTAAGTATTTGAAATTTATTGTGAGTAACTCACGTATATATGGAGATATATACCTAGTTAAAAAATACTACTAAAAAGCAATTACAGTAACTGATCTTGTGAGAAAAAATTCTAGTTCCAAAAGATGTCAATCTTATTGAGTATATAGACATAATGATTTTGTAATCTCACTTTAGTATGGTTGGTTTCTCTTAAATATAAGTAGTCAATCCATTTCTTGTGAAGGTACTGTTTGAGACGAACTGCAGCTGCAGTTAACTGTTCCCCTTCATGACAGGCCAACCTTTTGAGACAAGTAGTCCGGTGCTTGTGTTTTAACCAGCTTTCAAATGCATCAATCCCTAGGACTGCTATGCATAAGGCCAATATAAGTTTGAACAAACTGGCTTGTGTGTGAACACATATGCTAAAAAAATATTTAAAGTGATAAATAATAAATTTCAAAAGCTGTTAAGTCCAATGTGAAACTCACAGAAGTCTAATCTATGTTAAGGAGCTAAGGTCTAATCTATGTTAAAGAGAGGATTCATTTAATTAAATTTGTTTAACAGGTAGCTAAAAGGTGATCTATCTAGGGTTAAGAGATAACACACATATCTATAGATCACCTTTTGGCTACCCAAAAGGTGATCTATAGATATGAGATAACACATAAACTTAGCTTTTTTAAATAATTACAATATAATATGAAAAGCAAGATCGCGAGATACGAGATTAAATTATAACTAATATTGATAAGGCTTTACACCATAAGTAAGTATGACCCAGGAGTCAAATATTTATATTAAAAGATTTGTACCAAATAACGATTCATGTGCAATTTACAACGAAGTAAGTATGTATAAGTTAATAATTTAGTTGACAAAACTTCTAATATGAGACAGTTGCAATAATTTCAAAACCTTTATCAATGATTTTAAGAGTGAAAGGAGCTTTCCTTTGGCTCTTAAAATCATTGTTAAAGGTAAGGATATAAAGGATACTTACAAAAATATTACATTTAAAAAAAAAATAAAGGACAAAGACATCCACATTCTGTTCCAAAATAATACGTCTTCAAGAAGACCAATAAATGCTGTTAATAACAAAGATGTTTGGTGTTTCTTCGGTTCCGAAGACTTCGATGTGTTCCATTTTAAATACTTTTTTATTGAACCTAACATCAGTAATTCCAAGTGGTAAAATATTTTTCTTCTTTTTAGTACTATGAATGAATGAGATTGATATTTGATATTTCACAACACAATGACACTGACTTGTTGACAGTGTGACCAACTTTAAATTAGAGATCCTGCACAGCCTAGGCAAGAAAACTGACAAATCCTGCCAAAATTTTATGCACAAAGTGCCGAAATAATGCGAATATAATTTTAAAATTTTAAAAATCTTTTAGCCTTTCTAGTAATGTTCTATTAAAGACGTTTTAAAAAACTTTGCATCTAAAATTATAAAGAAATTTTAATACCTACTTATTTATACTTCCTTCAAGTTTCCTGTTATAATGTTAAAAAATGTATACTCACCGATGACTGGCCACTGTATCCGATCATGTTCTTCTTATGCCTAGTAGATAGTCATTGCATGTTCTTTCATATTAGACAACTTAGGCACCAACTTAGTGTGCATGCTTTACACCATGAAACATCTTCATCTTTCGCTTTTGCTAATCAGGACGGAATTGATGGTTCCCTGTTCCCACTCTAGGCGATATAATCGTTCATATCTACGTTTGATGATAAATCAGGAATATAAATCATTCACACCGCACGAAATCAGAATGAAAATGTTGTGTCAGCGACTGTTTTTCTAATCCCACTAATTAGAAAAACAACTGACAACTAAAAATACAATTATTATAAATATTTTGTTGAGCACTTTAAGGTTCACAATGGAATGAACTACAAATTCAATTAGAGATGATAAGGGAAATCCCCGAACTAAACGGTTTTATCGTTGCTAATGTTGCCATTGTCATTTAAAAATTCCTCCGTAATGTTATTTCTTTTGTCTATACTGCACCAAACGCTTTTATATGCTGTGCTGCCAAGTCAGCCAGCATACAATGCTTTAAACTGCCAAATACTGCCAGATACGTACACAGATGTATAAAACGTCAAACATATATGCCAGTGAGTAAATTATAGGGCTAAACCTGCCGAAAAGGCAGGATCCTGCCACCGGTCACACTGCTTGTTGACTTGACTGACAGACACTGTTGTCATTGACAAACTGACAGAATGACAGAATCAGAAATTTTTGAGTGTGGTCATATTTATGTCTTGAATTAATTTAATATTATTAATTAATTAATTATAATAATAACAATAATATTTCAACAACTACACACAATGCCATCTAGAACCAAAGTAAGCATAATATATGCTTGTGTTACGGGTTAAATTAAATAAATTAAATTAAATTAAATAATAATAAAATTAAATATAGCAAACTTTAAACAGATAGCCGCAGACAGATTAGCAACTTTCATACAAATATGTACCAAAATGAATGTAAACCTGACCTGCGATATCAACACACTAACTTACTATTTAAACAAGTCCCGGCTACCAACTATCGGGCAGTAGCCCACCAGATACGATCACCTAGCCTGGTCGGAGGATCCTCCCTTTGTTTGGAGGTATATGGTGTGATACCTCCACAAAGTTAACCTAGAGCGTCGATCGCAAAGTTATGTTCAAATGTATAGCAGCCTATAGACTATAACTGTTATTTCATGCATTGCAGAATCAATGGAAAAAGACAGATTTGAACCATTGTTGATTGTATGGAGAAAGTAAGAGGACCAGGGCAAACTGAGCTTCAGGCGCTCTCGTCAAGCGAAACGCAAAATACTAATCAGTATCCGTAGATGCCTACTTTTCGTTTCGTACCTTACTTTTCCTGTCTAGTTAAAATAAGAGTCTACGTGCTTCACCCAAACGATATAAAGTAAAATTGAATAGAAATATTGCTGCTTACAGTTTGCAATCGTAACTTCCATTTCGTAGTTTGAGCAACTATTTACAAGTTCCATTGATTGTAGTAAGTATTGAGATTTTAATACTTAAGTAAGTATACCCCAGAAAGACTACGAGCAAGACCGTTTTTCGGTTAGTTCAGCCATCGCACCGTAGAGTCTAGCCCTTCAAACTAAACAAACTAAAGTTCATTTTTCGGGATTGTAGGCGTATCTATGCATGTAGGTAGGTACTATAAGTAGATACAATATATAGGTACCTACCAGTGTTGGCATTAATCTATTATTATTTAATCGATTACTTAATTTAATTAACTTTAATAATTGCGAATAAAATGTTAATCGTAATCGTGATTAAGTTTTTATGCGCCACGTCGGTAACCGGTGACCGCAAACAATAGATTTTCTATTGTGTCTGGTTGCATGGCGTTATATAACAATCAATAATCGTTAATCTGAATAAGCCGATTAAAGTTTTTTTAGTAACACACGCATCGTTACCCACCGCCTAGAGGTTGTCGCGTCAAGGCAGCCAGCCAGCTAGCTAGCTAATATTACTGGCCACCACCACCGCCGGCGCTGCGCCTTGTTCGAGGCGTGACACTGACTGCTTGTCAGCCAGCCATTCTTTTTGTTTGGGAAGTGCTCACTTTCTATCGGAGCTTGTAATAAAAAAATATACGTCGTTTAATATTTACTCGTTTCTCGTGTATGTTATTATTGGCGACACACGCTGGTCAAGGACCTTGGTCTTAAACAAAGACGATAGATCCATACTCATTGGTCTTGAGACACTAGTATGTTCACGAAGCCTTATTACAAAAACCATAAAACAATAGACTTCTCGAACAAAGCACTATAGCCGGAGGGCATACAGTAATAAAGCGCAGTGCAGTATTGTTCTTATAACGAGATTAATCTACGACCTAGTTCACAAGTGATTTATCTCAATTGTTCTAGTAATTTTTGATTTTTGTATTAAATCGCATGGGTTGGCCGGCTTTTCAATCACTTTTCAATACAGTGATCTCGAGTTAGGCTATCTACAAAGTGTTTAAGTGACAAAAAAAAGTGTTCGTTGTGTTTTATAAGTGTGATTATTATTTTGTTGGAGTTTAATAAAACTTATCATCGCGCAATTGGTGTTTTAACATCAAACTCCATCCTGACACGTAACAATTGGTGATAGAAGTGAGAATGCCAATCACTTTGCGTGACGAGGGAGCACGCACTCGACGACATGCGGGAGATTCGTAAACCGTCACTTATGGCTGAGGCTGAAGATACTGGTACAGTGTTGATTGATCCAGATACTTCTGCGAAATCTATAGGTACATCTACTCCGCTTAATATAGCGATCCTCTTGGACACTATAAAGGAGAGCTTTTAATTTAAGCTATCGAGAGACGATGTCAATGATAGAAAAAGTGAGGAAGGACCTAAGGAACCAATGGCAAACTGTAGATAATGATGAGAGAAGTTCTGATTGATCTGGGCACTGCCAAAGAAATTGTACAAGACATGAAGTAGGACATTCAGACTAGTGTTTGCCAATCTGAAGACAAAAGTTACGAATGTGTGAATAAATAAATGTATAAAGAAACAAATAAAGCGTTATGCAGTATTGTTTCTTATATCGAGATTAATCTACGACCTCGTTCACTACTAGTGATTTATCTCGATTGTTTTAGCAATCTTTGATTTTGTATAAAAAGCGCATGGACCAGCCGGCTTATGAATCATATTTGAATACTGTGATCTCGATTTAACATCAAAGCTATACGGCAGAGCTATCTACGTGGTTTAGTGACGAATAAGTGTTCGTTGTGTTTTATAAGTATCATTATTGTTTTGTTGGAGTTTTACAAAGCTTATCATCGCGCAATTGGTGTTTTTACATCGAACCCCTTCCTGACACATTAACAATATCTTACAGATATTTATTTCTTACTAGCTTTTGCCCGCGACTTCGTCAGCGAAGAAGTCGAAAATGGTTCTAATAGTATTTTTAACTTAATTAATTTTGTTATAAGTAAACTTATAACATAATTGCTACCTAAATGTTTTGTGAAGCCTGCAAATTTTGTGACTTGCATAATATGATGCTATGGAATTATTTATCATCATCATTATATCAGCCAAAAGACGTCCACTGCTGGACATAAGCCTCCCCCAATTTTCGCCACCGTGGTCGGTCGTTCGCCGCCCTCATCCATCGGTTGCCCGCCACCCTTATAAGGTCGTTGGTCCACCTTGTGAGGGGTCTGCCCACGCTGCGTCTTCTGGTTCGTGGTCGCCGCTCTAAAACCTTTCTGTGCCAACGGCCATCAGTTATGGAATGATTATTATGTTTAAATCTTTATTGTAGTGTTGCGATTTAAAGGTTAAATATCGATATATTGATCTCCCTCTGACCGCATAGTTCAACCGCTTCGTCCGAGTGATTGGAGGACCCGTCTCTAGCCCAGTAGAATCACGGGTATATAGTGGTATACCGTAGTCCCACCAATCAAATTACCTGTAAGAAATATTAGTAGGATCACGAACCCTTACTCAATATTGAAAAACTACCAGGTTACTAGGTGTGCTTACTTCGAAGGGAACATTGATGGTGTCGTGGATGGTGAGAACAACCGGTCAGTTGCCTTGATTACATTGCATTGCAATGGTCTCCCGCATCAGAGTACTACTGAGTAGTTCAACTTTTCACTTACAATCTGGTGTCATTGCATAATTTTGGTGGATTTATATTGCGCAGCAACATATCTGATTGGCGCGCCAACTCACAATTTGGCCGTAGTGATTTGTGTACGCTCATTTATATAGCGTGCCAGTAAAAGAACAAAGCAACGTCATCTTTTGACCCAGCTGATCAGCATCAACGTCCTGTGTCCCTATCGCATCATGCAATTATATAACTATCCGCTCTAAGCTGCGCCTGATTGTGCGTAATAAAAACTCGACCTTCCGTCTTGATTTCTTTTCGCAACCATGTCGACTAAACAACGAATGAAAATATAGCAGACGGTTATTTTCTTTTCTAATCATTATAAGGTTAGAATAAAAACTTGCAGCAAATACCTACTATTTGTTTTAAGCAGTTGTTTGCTTTTAGGATCGCTGTAGCAAAACAAAAGTGGGTACTGTAATACATCGTATATGCGATGGACTTCACTCATTCGATGCAATGATTGCGTTATCTATGATAAAAATTGTAATTGAAAGCTATGGCTTTCAATTACAATAACCCGCTTACAAAATTGCTGTCCAACAATAAGGCCGCTCTTCACATTGGGCCAACGTGCTAGGCCAGCATGTTGGTAAAACGTGTACAGCTTTACTTGGCGGTATGTTGGTAGTTGGCGCCAACGCTGTTGACCCAACCGAATAGTGTCGGTTTTTCGTGCAAACATCAAAGCGTCTTAGCACGGTAATACTATCTTCGTCTTAGCGCGCTACGTCAACAGTGTTCACACGTCGCCGTCTTATTCAGTTCGTTGTTATTCGTCAGCAAAGAAAGTAATGTTGCATGTAGGTGAAATTTACGTTCCTGACTTACAATATAATTTTTCATCTATTCTGATTAAAAATGATTATGCAAAATTTGAAGTAGATTGGACCAAGGAATCACATTGTCCCATACAAACTTTGCCCCCCCTTTTCACCCCTTAGAGGTCGAATTTCGAAAAATGCTTTCTTATCGGATGCCTACGTCGTACAAAGAACACACCCTCCAAGTTTTATGTCTCTACGATCAGCGATTTAAGCTGTGCGTTGATCCGTCTGTCAGTCATTCAGGACAAAGCATTTTATATACTAAAGATTATTATCTTATTTGGAATTTGCCATAACTACTCTTACAATACTGTAACAACCTTAGAGCATTAAACCAACAGGAGTGGACACGCGCTCTATTTCCCTTGCGCAAAAGTCTGCCACTTTCGGCGGGGGACGGGGTAACGCGAGCAACGCACACTAATTACAATGATAACTACTAATGCATTTTTAAATCGCGTCGTTATACACGCAACAATAAAATTATTACACACTAGCTTAAACTAAACACACACAATCACATTCACACACAGGGACATCTATTAGTTTACGCTTCCTTAGCATAAAACAGTTAGAGCTTGACTCTGTCGATATTTAGTATCGATGTTTAGGATTTCATATATGTACGCGAAAGATTTAATTATTTTCATGATTATTATGTTTGCTTATTAAAATGAGCATTATCTTATATTATATAGAACAGTTTTAGGTAATAATAATCTATAATAATTTTAAGGTTTTTTTATATTTAAGCACTTTGAAATAGATGAAAGTAAAGTAAATAGTTCATAAACATGAATTAACTAGAAGTAATTCTGTTGATTCATGTTTATGTCAATATTACAGGAAGAATAAATCAGTGTTTCTAACTAGCACACTTTTTCGTAATTATTATCAAAAAAGCCCGTCATACGGTCGGGCTAAATTTATTTGTTAAACATTGTTCGACAAACAAATCTGGTTATGCGGTCAGGCTCTCCTACTATGTTTACTAATGTTTATTCAATACTTCCGATCCCTGATAGTACGGAACCCTCGGCGCGCGAGTCCTACTGGCATTTAGCCGTTTTTTTTGAAGTTTTTTTGGCGCGATTGGGAAAAATGATGAGAGTGAATTTTTACGATGCGCGCGCACACCGACAGAAAAAAGCAACACCCTGAAGTTAGTTGCGAACCTTTTACACACTGAAGTTAGTTGCGGATCTTTGTGTGTCGTATCAGTACAAATAATCTGTGTGAATAAATAAAAAATATATTGGCGTTTATATCAATTCAAATATTTATGTATGTATGCGTTGTATTATTATTTGGTATTTTTGGATTGTTATGCCAAAGAAGTATAACTTCTTACGTGCGTACATGGGTACCCACTCTTTTTTTTTATTTTACTACTGCGCACAAGGATGTATGTTCAATAACCACCACCTGTTGAAATCTGTTCTAGTGTGGATTAAAGATTGTAATTAATTATTACGTGTCAATTTTACGTGTATTACTCCTAAGTATGTATGTATATTCAAACCAAATAATACTTTGAATTAATTGTCTGTTGCTATTAAATTTCGTTCCAACTAAGCAGAGCTTGTAATTGGAGGATTTTGTTCTGATTACATAGTAACAAGACACTGACATGAGAATGTATGAGTAGATTTTTATTAGAGAGATATTTTATCTGTTCAGATAACAAAAAAACAACAGAATATATTTCAGAAAGTCTTTATTTAAGTAGGTATAATAAAATACTGAAAAACTGTGCAATTTAAATTAACCTTATAAATCTAGTTTAACTAATCCTAGGTAATGCAATAAGAGGAGGTAGCGCACAGCGAGTTTACTTGCTAAAAACTGAGCTCTCCGCCGCTTGGGGGGTAGGGAGGAGGTAGCAGTGCTGGCAGCACAGAAGGCTTTGTCTTTTAAGCTGTTAGTCAGGTACTTGTACGCTTAGGAACCCACTTATATGGTTCCTACAATATTGGACCCAAGCGACTCGAGGCGCTGCTTCTTTTGAAAATCTAAAACAAACAAAAAAAAATTAATTTAATACTGGAAAACCAATATCGATATTTGTGATTAAACTGTCTCATCTCTAATTATGTTAAAGTGTGACCAGTTTCTTAAAAATAAATACGCTTATTTTTGTAAGAAATGAGCAATTATCTTTCGGAATAAAGTGCACTAATCTTGTATATTTGGATTTATAATCTCATTTTACTTGTTCATTTAATATTATTTTGTGCATTACTTGGTAAAAAAAGATTGGTTTTAATTAAAAATAAATAAATATGGGAACGGTGACACAATAATGTACATCCAAAATGAAACTTATTAGATATGTCAACAAGGCGAGATATAAAAAAGGAAAGGTTAGTTTTTATGTTAATTCAACTTAAAATATTACCCCAGATTGGAGTATTGATGATAAGCCTGGCAACACTTGTTGATTAGCATTTTATTTGGTTAAATTGCTAATTTAATACCTTATTTAATAATATTAGAACAAAATAATACTTACAGGTGGAATGTAATATTATCCTTTTGTAGACTTGATGTCGCTGAACGCTTTTTACACCAAAATACACTGCAATTCGGCATTTCTATTGAGACGCTATTACGCATGCACTGATATGTGACTTATGATGCGGAACGCGCGTCAACTAGTTTTATATAACGGGTATGACCGGTGGTCTGGTACCTTTGGCAGAGGGGTACGCCTGTCAATGGCCTCTCCGGTTGGTTTAATGCTCTAAGGTAACAACGGACATAGTTATATCAATAAAATTACTAATTGATTTCACTGCCTATAAAATTGACCTTCGGTGTCTCAATTTCCACCGAAAACACTAAAATCAATGCCACTGGACTCAAAAAAATACCAATTCCGCAATTATTTTAAAAACTAAACCGAATTTGTAACAATGACCTCTTCATCTGAAATCCAGTAGGTACACATAACGGATGTTTTAATTATAATTTACTAGCGACCCGCCCCGGCTTCGCACAGGTATTATGCTGATACTAAATATACTACAGAATGTCTTTTTAAACAACGTTCACAGCTTTTTTGTCATAGACAATACAAACATGTATTTATTAGAGGCCTTCGGCTCCCAGCCGCTATATACCGCCGCAACTGTTAGATGTGGTTGCCTATAATTGAGAGAGCACCAGGCATGCATTACCTATGTTTTTGTTACTTTTTTATGTATGTGTTTCTCTTGTTGGTAATCCTAATAAATAAATAAATAAATAAATAAACTGCTATGTCCCTGCATTACATTAGAAACCTCCAAAATTATCAGTGTTTCTCTACTTTATTTTGCACGTATTACACATATAAACCTACCTCTTAAATCACTATCTATTAAAAAACCGCATCAATATCTATTGCGTAGTTTTAAAGATTTAAGCATACATAGGAACAGACAGCGAGAAGCTACTTTATTTTATACTATGTAGTGATGAATAAATTAATAAAATAGATATGGAATAAATGAATTCACTGAAGTCAACTGTATGGGTGTACCAAGCCACCGAAAGTGCTTATTACCTTAATAATTGAGACATGCGATAATGTACAGCCCTGTTATGCTTGCTAGTGATGCAGCACCACTGGCTCTTTGTTTCACACTAACACATATTCTTGTAGTTACCATATAGTCTAAACTATGAGCAAGTCAGTGCGCGCCACTGATATCAACTCAAAACACCGGACGTGGAGAAAACTAGATGTAACTTGGCTTCTATGGTCTATTTCTGTTTATTGCTATTACCAGTTGAGCTAGTAATTATCTAGCTGTCTGTGAATATATCCAACATAACACAATGATTTAGAGAAAAATATAAAAAATATTTTCTGCAGTAAGGTAGGGTAGGGGCCACCGAAGTCTTAATTTACGCGGTTTTGATTTTTTTTAACTATGTTCTAATTACTTTATCAAAAAAAGAAGATGCCCCCCCTCCCTTGCCTATTATTTTGGTCTTATCTATTACACAAAAAAAACTGTCCTTCCACTCCGACCAACTGAACGGACCAACTGGTTGTGCAGAATGGAACCCAAAAAAGGGTTTTATTCCAATCTTATCAACTAGTTGATCATTTATTTTATTTAGAGAGGTATTATTCCAATGGGACCAACTGAACCAACCAACTGAAACGGACCAACTATTTTCTTTCTCAACGATACAACTTTTTAGTTGGTCTGATGGGAATATTTTGTTAATGCAAATTTTGTCACCATCCAAAAAATATTCCTATCAGACCAACTACAAAGTTGTGTCGTTGAGAAAGAAAAATAGTTGATCTGTTTCAGTTGGTCAGTTTAGTTGGTCAGAGTGGAAAGACAGAAAAAAAAACAGAAAGAACACTTCATTTTGATAGGATTTACGGCTCGGACATGCTTTTTTGTCCCACCTGAAAAACACCCAAATATTTAAACATAATAAAATAAATATATCAGGGGGCTCCTATACAAAAAACGTGATTTTCCCTCGTTTTTGCTCGATATTAATAACGGCAACAGGTAGACGCATGAAATATTCACAGAATATTTATTTATTCACTTCAAAAATTAAGAATGAAATTAAAATAAAACAAATATTGAAAGTGGGCTCCCATACAACAGACATGATTTTTTTGCCGTTTTTGTAGATAATGATACGGAAATCTTTGTGCGCGAGTTCGACTCGCATTTGGGGTTTATACCTATATACTTTGGTATTATCATAAATTTCAAAACTGTATTCATTTTGATCATTTTACATTTTACTCACTATGCATGTTAGTCCCCCTAAAGACGTGCGCTAGGTAATCGATTTGTTATCCCCCGCGCCGCGCACTGCGAGGAGCGTTGCCGATTGGAGAACATTCAGCAGAAGATTAAACTTGACGTTCCAACACAAGCTCACACACAAGCAGTTGGCCGGTTGTGCGCGAGTTGCGCGAACGACCCACAGTTTTGTGTTATCAGAAAAAAAATCGTATTATTATTGTCAGCATTACTTTCATTTGTGTTAAAAATAAGTGAAAAGGTAGTCTAGATTTCAGTCATGCTTTTACGGTGTGTAAATTCTCTTTTAACGAAATCAAATTTTAAGCCTGTTTTAAGAGGTAAGAAAGCGTTTATATACTTAAACTAAAAAAATCACAATTTTACTCGAAACAAAATATTAAAACTTAAGTACTTACTTAGGTAAGTATGTTAAACAACTAAAACGTAATTAACTGACTTAAAGGCAACTTTAAAAGTTGATTAAGTGCGTTTAGAGTTACACCAAAATTAAAAAGAAATTCTTTAGTTTTAAAATACTAATTAATGATGTTCAGGTACCTACATGTACTCACATTAAATATTTTATTGCAATTGATGATTTTACAGTTTTCTAAGGTCTGAGTAAGTAGGTACTTACCTATATTTTTATCCACTATTTTTAGAACCGTGAAACCAATAACATATATGTTTATCTTGAACATTTGACTAAATCTTCGAACAGATAAGTAGGTATGATAATAATGTCTGTAAACATTCCTCAGATTATGTAAGATCTTATGAATGTCATGGAACACGGTCATTGACTAAATATAACTGGTTGTTATAGACTGATTAAATACTTTGGTAAGTAGGTAGGTACATATGTATCTGCTAGTACCTAATTTGATTTTATAAAATCAATTTAAACGGGACTAGGTATTACATAATACTCGTATTTTATTTCATATTTCGCTTTTATAATCTACTTTTTATAGAGCTATTCGATGAAGTTACAACTTTAGGAATGGTAGGTATGTACCTTGTTAGCATCATAAATAATAACTAATGTAGGTATAGAATATCGTATCGTATTTTCAATGAACAAAGTAATACCTATTACTATTAAAGTAAGCAGGTACTTAGCATAAACTGAGATTGTTACGGTACTACGGTACTTACTTATTTAATTTATTATGTTAATAGATTTAATGCAAACGTAAAATACCGAAAATCACTTGTATAATTTATGCCACGTTTTGATTGCAGAAAAGAATAAAGTAACCTATAAGTAGGTAGTCCAGCCCACGTCGAATTACCTTAATTTAAGCTTTATTTAAGCTTTTAAATTGTCGTTTTAATAATGAATGTAAGTACCATTTTAGTTGGTTCCATATAAATTTGGAAAAAAGAATCCAACCCTAAGGGTAGGAAAACTGATGATTGTTGATTATGATCGGAGTAGGTAGTGCTATTTGGGGTCAATGATCTTGAATGATAATGTTAATATGGACATTCCCGGGAAAACCCGGAATCGATAGCGATTTACGTTAAGTCTACAAAAAAGTGTCTGAATTCTGCAGTTTTAAACTAAGTTAAACTGTTTGAGATATAATAAGTACGTTACATAGGTCGAAAATTGCGACGCGACGTATTGAACGGGTAGTATTGAACTGCATATAAAATAATATTCCCTAAGTATTACAAAAATTTCGTATTTGCATCAAAAATACTGATTGCACAGCGAGATAATTATCTCAAAATATCATAATTTCAGTAACAATTTAAGTTTGTGACACATTGCTATTTATTTAAAACTGAAGCTCCTTTAAGAATGCATATCTAATATAATAATTATATTAGATATGCACTATCGCGCAATAAATCTATTATATCTTTTTTTTAAACTTACTTTTAATTTTTCTATTCGTTTTGTGTTATCGAATTTGTGTTTTTTTTTTATTATTTATTATATATATTCAGTCGTAGTCAACAAATTAGGGACAATCTCTAGTTCAGCCAAATTGAGACATTATTTTTTATTTGCCAACGAGTCTTAACAATATTCCATATCTTTTACATGTAAGTATAATTAGTCATTGATGTGCTCGATATATAGCATATATAGCATAGCTGCTGATAGATTATCATAGTGCTATTTGTTCAAAGAATGCTGGCTGGCCATTTAATTAAGGACACTGAGATATTGCGATCTAATCTCAAAATTTGAATCTCAATACTTTATTATTTCTTCTCTTATTGTTTCGTGGTAGTTTTGGTGGCATACAGATTTTTAAATGATTGTGTTATTTATGGTTGATGTGATCCTTTAGTCGCTGAGTACCTAAAACGCATTCTGCCAAATTCAGTAGTCAATTTATTTTTGTTATAATAAAGATTTAAACCAAGTGATTTGTGATGTTACAGAAAAGACAAACTAAAATTTAATATTAAGTAAGTACTTTAGCAATTAAACATATTATTTGCTTAACTGGTTTTACCTATAATTACAAAGTAGGCAATCGGTAGGTACCTACGTAGTCTCTTGTGTTTTCCGTGATGGCTATTACATAAGTTACAAAACGTTCATAATACCTTACCAATCTAAATAACAATAAATTTTAAATTCGCCTCTATATTATTAAAGCCTCTGTGGTTTGGTGGTACTGTGTGTGGACTACCACACAGAGGTCGTGGGTTCGATTCCCGCTCGGTGCAAATATTTGTGTGCATGAACATGTCTTTTTACATTGGTCTGGGTGTTTTTATGTATAAAATGTATTTATAAAAAAAAAATTAAGTATGTATATATCCGCATTCTAGAACCCACAAGCATATATGCTTACTTTGGGTCTAGATGGCGTTGTGTGTAGTTGTTGAAATATTAAATAATATTATTATAAGTCAATTGGAGGTGGTCACTCAAAATTATCATAACCTACCCCATCGAAAATGTCTGTGCACGCCACTGCTTTATAGGGCCTCCAAGACAGGCTTTCCGCCTGCCTTCAGTAGCTCGGCTGTAATTCCATCTTCACCCGGCGCCTTGTTGTTCTTGAGCTGCCTGAGTGCCATACCAATCTCGCACAGGCTGACGTCCGGGATCTACCAAAGTGACTCCACCCCGCCTGATGATAAGAAGTCAGTGGAATCCAGAAGTGGTGGCCGCCATACCATAAGCCATATCATCTTAACTGCTGGTATGGTGGCCTCCTATATGGCGGCTGGGAATTAATGGAGTAGGGAAAGGGAATTAGAGAGGTGAGGAAATAGGAAAGGAGGAAATTCGGCCTCCGGCGCTCTCTCTCACCGAACGAAACGCAGTAGTACGGATACTACTACTCTTACGTCGATCTTCTATGAGAGGGTAGTACTTCCCTGGTCGATTCGACCCGTTTATGCTGAAACCAGCGTGTATCTAGTGTATCTACTACCGTATTACGTATATTCTAGTCTTTTATTCATTTTATAAATGTTTAATTACATTTTGTTTTCTGATAGCCTGGTTATCTTTACTGTGTATAGATCAAATCAATATGTTACTAAAGATTAAAAGACTGATTTAATTATAAATATTTTTTGATTTGAAACATTTTTTATTTTCCTACTAAAATTCCGGAACCAGTTCCGGAATTCCGTAATCAGATCTCCAGTATTGGAACTCAGTTCCGGAATTGTGAACCTTCTCCGATATTGCATGCCCTAATTGGGTCCTAGAGGCATGTATGGCTCTGGAAATATCCTCATACATGGCCTCGACCTCATCGTCGGGATATGGATATGTCGTAGTGGGAGCATAAACCTGTATAACCTTTAGCGAATACCGTTTGGTGATTCTGAGTATAAGGTATGCTACTGTCGTCGACATACTCTCGATTTTCACCACGTTGTTCACGAGGGACTTGTGGACGATAATCCCGACTCCACCTTGGGACAGCTGGTCGCCTGCCAGAAATAGAGCAAGTTACCGGACTTAAGGGTTATCGTGTCCTCCCCCTGTCTTCGGACTTCAGACAACCCCACTATGACCTGTGTTCCTAATATAACTCAAACTTTCCGTCCTGTTTTCTTTTCGCAAACATGTTGACTAAAAACTGGCTAAGCAACGAATGTAAATATAGCAGATGACTATCTTCTCTGTTCATTATACGGTAAGAATAAAAACTTGCAGCAGATACCTTTATATTATTATTACTGGGGTATAAAAATAAAGTATCCATCCTCGCCGTAGCAAAACAAAAGTGGGTACTGTAATGCATCGTATGGGCGATGGATTTTACTTAGGTATTCGACTGTGTTATCATAGCTCTCAATTACAATATCTCGCAGGAATTGCTGTCCAGCGATAAATTTATCAACTTCATTTAACTTAGGTTGATTGAATTTTCCAACATGTGTCAAATAAAATATTTTTAAAATCAAAAGCATTAAGGAGTATTGACTGCTTCTGTGGTCCGGTAGTAATGTGTATTGGCTACCACGCAGATATCGCGGGTTAGATTCCCCCTCAGTACAAATATTTGCGTGCATGAACATTTCATTTACATTGGTCTGGGCGTTTCTTTGTATGTATTTACAAAAAAAAAGTATTTAAGTACGTATATCCGCATTCTAGAACCCATAACACAAGCTATAATATGCTTACTTTGGGTCTAGATGGCGTTGTGTGTAGTTGTTGTAATATTATTATATTATTATTATTATTATATCAACTTCAAAGAAAATTATCCCCATAATTATTTTCTTTCCCCTTTTTAACCCCGATAAAGGATTATTTTCAGTAAAATACGAAATACGTCTTACATCAATTCTGATATACATAGAATGTTTATGCAAAATTTGAAGTAGATTGGACCAAGGAATTACATTGTCCCATACAAAATTTGCCCTCCCTTTTCACCCCCTTAGGGATTTAATTCCGCAAAATCTCTCTTAGTGTAGTGTAGTCTTAGTGAGCACCTACGTCCTAAAAGAAACCTCCATTGAAAATTTGTGATCTAGCACTTGTAGTTTCTGAGATATCGTGATGAGTGAGTGAGTGTGTGAGTGCGTGAGTGAGTGATTGAGTGACCTTTTGCTTTTATATTATTATATATGTATAGATAGATAGTGATAATTCAGTGATAACACCCAATTTAATTCAATTCATGAAAGTATGCAATTTTACATCAATACTTTCTTGACGTTTTTATGTAAAAAATTATTAGCACAGTGTAGGTCAACTTCCGTCTTTCCTTTATGATGCCGAACGTTTTTTAACAGCTGCGTAACATGTTACAAAGCTGTACCTATTCCGTTACACTGTACCCTATACCTTAAGGTTTTAAATAAAAATTCGTTAAAATATTGTAGGTCATAATTTCAATAAACTTTGCTTACTGTTAGAATTAACAATTTGACATTCAATCGCAACTGTTTATGATGGCGGTGCAAGGGACTGGCTGACAAAACACGTAAAGAGACGAAAGAGGTTAAATTAACATGTACAGAGATAATCTTGATGTTATACTGTGCCCCTTTCTACGAGTACACTGTCCCCCACTTGTCCCTACTGACGTTTTGAATTGCGTTGATTTAACTATAGGTATACCTACATTTTTGTGTGTGTGGATAGAAGTAATTAAGAATTTACAATTTACAATACAATTACATTTGGTGCCTAGGTACCTATCTATAATATACTTTACATCTCTCATATTCGGTAAGTAGGTCCTTATTACCCCCAAATGGGGCTTTAAGGTGACCAATTAGTACTCTAGGGTAATAATGTAGCTAGAAAAGCCCTAGGGCGGTCAGTAATTAAAAAAAACACTTCACTCTTTCAAAAAGTTCGCGTACATCTAACCATCATACTGGCAATAGACATCATGCATTCAACCCAGTGGCGTGCACTCCCTAAAGGCAGAAAGGCACTGCCTACCTTAATAACTGCTTATATTCACAATTTTAACAACATAATTAATTAATGCCTACCCTGTTAAAATCTATAATGCCTACCCTGTCCAAAATCTCTGTGCACTCCACTGATTCAACCCAATGACAAAAGAGGTCGCTTCGCTATTCAGCCTTGTCTTCGTATGAGTTTAATAGTCATCAATTTTAAATATCGAACGGCGAAGCTCAATTTCGTTCTTGAAAAAAAATTAAAAAAAAGATGAAAAAAGGTGGGAATAGAAAACTTTTATTATTTGAATGCCGTTTCTTTTCTACTTACCCCACAATCGAGATGTAAAGCAGAGTAGTTAGCTCGGGTGTAAGCATCAAATGCACCCTCGCTGCGCTCGTGCGCCTAAATATCTCGGGCTGCAATTGATGCCTTACAACCCTTGGCCCTTGGCTACTAATCTACTATTATTGACATAAGAACACAAGCATAGAATTCATTTCTCTAGGTCCGAATTTATTTCTAAGCACAGGTAGGTACCTACTTACAAATATTTGCTGTTGAATATTAAATTTTAACAGATTTCAGAGGCCTAGCAACTACGATTCAACATGAACCATCGCAGCCAGATATTAAAACATCAATCCCTGGACCTAGAACTAAAGAATTATTGAAAGACTTAAACACACTTCAGGTAGGTACTAATATTAATATTATAAAACTAGTGGGGCCTACGGTTTCGCCCGCGCGTAAAATGAGTTTTGTCTCCCTCAGAGAACAGACTGATTGTAGGGATAAAAAGTATCTTGTCCGTCTCCAACACCGATTCAATCTACAAAAAAAAAAAATATTAAAATCGTTTCAACCGTTTAGGCGCTGACTGGTAACAAACACACACACACATACAAACTTTCGCATTTATAATATTAATAGGATATACATTTAGCTGTTATTACATTGGTCTTATATTATTTATAGGTAAGTACCTAAGTACCTACCTAATTGGCATAAATAATGATGGAGGCCTATATAGTTGGGTGAGTAGCTACCTATCTATATGGGTGTTTCAAACTTTTCGTGCATATTACATGACCAGTAAAAAAAAAAAGAAAATTCTCATTATTTATGTAAGTACCTACATTCTTTAAGACCCTAATAGCGTTGTGCTTAGGTACATGCACCTAACATTTACAAATAAATCTAATGCAATAAGTGAAATATACCTGAATAAAAAGTACATAAATTCTCATTTCCTTCATTGATCTCGTAAATAAATTTATGTTTAACCTAAAATATTAATATGTAAACAAATTATTATAATAAGAAACTATCTAATATACAAGCACAACATTTACACTTAAAATTAATAACGATAACTGCGCAATTAATAACATTCCAATATGTACATAATTGTTTAAAAACATACTTATTTTTTCTGATTACCATCGGTTTGAACGAAATACAAAATTATTGTCTTCATATGACCTCATAATGTACCTATCATATCCCTTTGCTACACTCCGCGCACTTCATTTTCAGCCCTCAAACGTCGTAGTAACTAGTAGGTGGCAGTAGGTGCATGTTTGTTCATAGTAAATCAATATTTTCATGTGACATTCCGCGGAAGGTAATTAACTTACAATTGTTCTCTGTCCTTTCGTCAATATTACTAAAAAAGTATTAATGATTTTAATTACTTTAGAACATTAAAAATAGTAATAAGGTTCCTTCATAGTTGAAAGTACCTATGTATTGGGTTCGTAATTTATATATTATTTGTTAATAAAATTATTTTTAGAAAAAAAATGAAAACCGACTTCAAACAACACCTACATGTTCAATCCTTAACTAAAAAGTAGAAAATAATATTTTAATTACTTCATAGCAAAGAACATTAAAGGGGAATCAACGCAATCCTTGATAGCTATAATACTTTACTATTTATAGTTTTTAATCAGTTATTTTGGAGTCGGTGCCAGCCAAGAAGGATCTTTAATTCTGTCTTTGCAACCAACTTTTGTAATGCACGGGGCGGTAATTGCACGCGTGGGGGATATGCCTGAGTGCACTACCCGAACGCGGTCATACTCGTGAACGCAGATGTCATTGATAGTTGTGTTCAGATATACATAAAAAATTTGACGCGCACTTATCAGATTCCGTTCGATTTCTTGTATTAAATCTATATTTTTCATTCATATATTAATAGATTAATCAAGAAGGTTTTTTTTGCTAGTAGGTAGGTTATTTTTATGAAGGTCATTATGATGCCACTTCGTTTCTAACAAAAAATGAATTTTAAAAATCACTTCGCACTTGTAGCATGGACATGTCAATGTCAGATAATTCGTCGCAAAAGACATCGACGTGTTGCTTTACACGTCTTCACTTCTTGCTAACGTTTTGTTACAAAATATTAAATTGAAGCCAAACTACTAAATCATTCTTTATAAAAAAAACATAGGACCCCATTTCGGAGTATACCCTTTCAAATAAAAGAAGAATTTTCCAAATTGGTTTATAAATGACGGAGTTAAGTTGTAACAAACATACAACCACTGAACCATTTCTTATAATAAAAAAATGGGACCAATTTCAGAGTATACCCTCTCAAATAAAAAAAAATTTTTCAAATCGGTTCATAAATGACCGAGATATGAGGTAACAAACATACAAAAAAAAAAAAAAAACATACGACCCGAATTGATAATCTCCTCCTTTTTGAAGTCGGTTAAAAAAATAATTTAAGGCATGATACCTCATTACCTTCTTCCTCACTGCCTTCGTTTACCATCGTTTTATTAAGTGATCGATGTATCGATGGTGATGAGAACAAAACGATGGCAATTAGAATTGTGTTTAAGTATATCAATTAATTGTTAGTTTTTGTTATGTAAACATTTTTAGGGTTCTACTTTTTTTCTCTTTCATCTTTTCTTTAAAAACCTTAATGACCACTTTTACTTTAAAATCCCTTAACCTAATGATACAAAATGATTCCCCTCGTTTAAGTTCTCATTGCCATCTCTTTATGGTATTTCATATGATATTAATTTTCTTGTTATCTATAGAAGTAAGATAGAAACCACAAAAAGTTAAAGGATTATCTGTTTAATAATGATATGAGTAAAAAAAACTAAGTTATTCGGCAATAAATATGAAATTTAGAAATGTCATGGAATATGCACGAACTATGCAAAATACTCAAAAGCGAGTTATTGAAAACATAACACCATTGGTTCGATGTAGGTATCTAGGTTTGACTAAATTCATTTATTTTGTTTAAGTATAAAACAATAACAGTTCCCATATCTAGAGTGGATAAGTTATGGACACTCCTTGGCATACGAGGCATTTCTGTCCTAGGCTTAATTTCTTTAGATTTCTAAGTCAGTCCAAAAAGTAACAAGAACAGCCTTCGTAGATTCGTAGAAGTACTTACTTGTACATATACTCCGTCTACGAGTCAAATTACTTACTTGATGATTTTACATTCTCGGAATACCTACAGGTAAAGTCGTTTGTCATAAGCCTGATTTCTCGTATCGTGCCATTAAATTATGAGCGTGAAAGTGATTTGGAAGCGTTTATTTTAAGTCTAAAAGATTTGCTCTAGTCGTCTCTATCTTTGCCAAATCGTCATTTAAAGTATCGAAAGCTGTAGCCAACTTTGCAATCGGTGCCTGCGTATAGATCTGTAGTTCATCTGCGTAAACGTGGTAAGAAGAAGGTAATTGACTAGAAATCTATATATATAAAAATGAATCCCTATTTCCCTTGGTCATGGCATCACGCGTGAACGGCTAGATCAATTTCGTTAATTCTTTTTTTGTTGTGTTTGTTATTGTCAGGAGAAGGTTCTTATGTAAAAAAATAAGAAAATTGCGATTTAGAAAGTTTAAGAATACTTATAATATCACCATATTAAATTTAAACCGCTAAACCGATTTCGATGAAAAATGGTATGTAGTTAGATTTGGTTTCGGGACATAGGCTACATTTTATCCCGAAAATTGCTCTGACTCCCGAGTTACATTAATTAAATACAGCAATTTTCGCGCGGGCGAAGCCGCAGGGTGCAGCTAGTAGAGTATAAAGATTGCGAAACGTAAAGGGGATTTATCGCCACCCTGGGGCACACCACACCGACAGTAGTATCACACCAGGTAGAATAATGATCACCGCTACGGATACGTTGTCGACGACCACACAGGTAACTACGAAACCTATCAATTATCTTTGGAGATATGTTAAGTTTATAAGGTAACCTTACTCGAAACCTGGGATAACCTACGCAAAAAAATATTTAAATCCGATTTGTAGTTCCAGCCAGAGATTAGCGCGTACAACGAACAAAATAAATTCTTCCGCTTTATATAATAGTGTAGATAGATATTCTGGAGTGCGTCAGGGACCGATCCTAGAGCCTCTACTTTACTATAATTGATTTGCCTTCTGTTTCAAAACGCTTGATGGCTTAGCTAAGGTTAATTTGTAGGCATGGTTTTGCCAATCACTCATTAAATAAATGTAGCAAACAATGAAAATAAAAAAAAGTACCTCACCATGCCAAAAACATTTGGACGAACACCTTCAAATTTACTTCCTACACTGTTTATATATAATAATTATTTAATTACCACGCAAAATACGAACTGATTTCTGAGAACATTAGGCCAGCACTAATTTGTAAAATTAAAAGTTATTATTGCGAATAATGTACCTAAATGAACTCTATACTGGCCGTTGTATTCTTTAAATAACAAACATAGCTGTTGTGTTTATTAACACTGCCAAGTGGCTGTCTTACAATTTCCCCGGAGTAGAAGTGACATTTGGGTCTTGTAATAAATCTGTTTTCAATAGACCATAATGGGCTCAATTGTCCCTACTTGCCTATTATATTCAATTTATTTTCTTGATGTATGAAGTTCATTTGTGTTTTGTTTTAGTTATAATATCAAACGTTTTGTTTTGACTTTTGAGTGTCTCTTTATTCAGTTCTCAGTACTTACCTATCTATGAAACTCTCAACAAGTTTGCGAAGAAATTTTGGCATTACACATGAGTACGAACACAGTGTAGTTATTTATAATTTTGCGTACTTAATAAGTACCTACGTCGACAAAATCGCTACAAGTAAGTACCTAGTTGAAAACAACGAACGTAAATCCTATAGCAACAGCTTAAAGGCGCGGGCGCTTTGAATATTTCTTATGTTCGGAAATCAATAGGTACCCAATATAGTTAAAATAGATTGTGTTTACCTAAAAGTTTTATATAATGATGAATTGATGGTTGTGCAATTAAAATTTTGTAAGAATGCGTAAGGAAAGCAATTTTTTTACAGTAGACATAAACATCAGTTTGGTACTTCTACTACACTAGTTGACATGGTTGTCAGTTACATTGCTGTAACTAAATAGGAAATAAAAAATAAATCAATGTGAATACTAGAGGCGCTTCCTTATTGTTGCCTTAGTACCTTCCGCAAAACATTGTGTAGGTAGGTAGTTATATGTCGCAGGCAAATTGTATTCATCAGTACCTCGAGCACGAACATTCAACCATTACGTCAAGTATTCGTATCGAGCTAACTATTCGAAAACGGAGTCGATACTATAAATAAAATCATCGGCAGCATGAACATATTTACCTTACTCCCGTGTACTCGATACGAACTCGATACTATGGTTAAATAATGCCATGTACACAAGACGAATTGAACGAATGATAAGGAATGATGCGTTCAAAAACTAATATTGTTGTATTTAATAAATCATTTGCAGTGATAAAAATGCAACTTAATAAAGGTATAACGTTACGGCCTTACGAAATAAGTAATGTAAAATAATAATCGACCTTAAAATTACAATTTTATAATTAAATTTAGCAGACATAAAAAAATTTAAGCTTCTTAATTTCTGAACGCAGCCATTTTGTAGTAAATTTAGTTGTTTAGTTTACGTAATCTATGGTTTTGACTTATGACAGTTTGAATTTGAAAGACTGACGCGCGATGTTTGTACTGGGTTTTTATTAATACAGCAGAATTATCAAATTATCAAAGTAAGAATGTCTTCAAATACTAGTTTTACGCAGTTCACAATGTTTGTAGACTTTATGGAAAAGTAAGTACTTACATATTTATTGGATAATTGGTAAAAATAATATGATCAAGTGGTTGCAATTACTAATGTTTACTTTATTTTATTTTAGGAATGGAGTTCTACCCAAGCCGCAAAGCTTATTGTGAAGAAATAATGGATAGAGATAATCGAGTTCCTACAGACTGCAAGAAGTTTAAGTTAAAGTTGTACTTCGTGCAATTTCAATTGGTAAGTCTAACATGTGTATGGTGTGCTATTGTTCACGTTGTGTTAGAATAATGATTACTCGTTAATACTCTGTCTAAATTGCACTTACCACTAGAGAAAGTAATTTATAAATAGACTTAGTTGGGTAATAAGTATATTCCCATAAACAGTTACAATAATACACTAACAATAACAGACATACCTATTTAGCGGCATTTACCTTGCCTTTTATTTTAATTTTTTTTTGTACTCTATATTTAACCAAATATGAACTGAAGAATCTTAATAATATTTTCATCCATAGTGATACTTACTTAAACTGTACCTACTAACAATTAAATTCCTATTGATTGTTATTTACATTAAATATCTTGTTCATACAGGTAATGAGGATTGGAATACCCTAGGCTCCAGTCAAGATGCCGGTGAATTTAGGGCTGTAAAACCATCAAGCCCAAATATTCAAATCTAGCTCCACCGAAGACTCAAAAGACTAGCTAGTTCACAACCCACCACTCAGATACATCATCACAAAAGGAAGCGCAATGTGGCTTTATGAGTATTTTTTTAAAGTGAGGAGAATGATATTAAGAGAATAGTTTCAAGAAATAAATAATATAGATTATAATATACGTTGTAAACATATAATTTTATAATAAATATTTTTAAATTTTATACAGTTGCCATTTATTCATACCTAGGTACCATAAAATAAAGTGAAAGTAATGTATAGGCAAACACTTTGAACACTATGCAACCAGACACAATAGAAAACGAAAGACGCTTAAAGACAATGATGATGACAAGAATGTAAGTAAAATATCAGCCAATTTGATTACAGTTTGCTGACCACTCTTTATATTCCCCAGATTATTCCAATATTTTATTAATAAAAATGAACATATTATAGAGATAATTTATTTATTTATTATAAACACAAATACACAACAAAACAGTTTACACCAAAGCATTGCACAGTTAAAAACACATAACTATGTACTTAGTAGAGATATTAACACACAGATTTAAAAAACAAAACTATTATACACTAACAACAACAAGAAGAAAATTAAGTAGGTTTCTTATTAGAGTTAAAAACTATTAATTAAAGAAAAATTATAATATTGAGAGATCTATTCAATTAAGTTAAGCCTATTTACTAAAAGGTTTCTTAGTGAACAGCTTAATAAGTCTTCTGATTACTGTCATCTATACCACGTTGGCCCATTTGATACTGAATACCGCATACACCTGGTATTCCATAGTTTTGAAAAAATAATGTAAAGCAGAAGTTCATTATGTACATAAAATTTAATAAGATATCTATGTAATAATAACAAAACATAAGTAGATACCTAAGTACTTAGGTACTATTTAGTAAATGTACCTAAATGTGAAACGTACCTAAATGTGAAACGTACCTACTATTTTACCTACGCTTATGGCGTCTCTCCTCTTAAAGTGGGGAATTTGATTTGTGTTGGTTATTGTTAAGTGCCTCCGTGACCTCCGTCGCATATTTCCTGGCTGACACTTGTTTGCCCCATCTCAATATCCTTAAAAAACATGCGTTAATAAGAGCCCGTGGTAGGTTTAAAATGACAAAGCACAAATAACCTGTAACAATAACACAGTTTTAATCTTAGATGATTAAACTAATATATAAGACAATTAATTTCGTATGAATGAGTACCTACCATAATATGATGTAAGCTTATTCTTTTACTGACTCCCAAGTGTGCTTTGGAGCGAAGTTCTTGGCATAAGGTGAACGATTGTTTTCGTTAAATCTGTAAGATTTTCGATTTTCTTAAGAAAGCCCTTTGAACAATACCACTGAAAGAAATATTATCAAGTTAATTATAAAGTATTTAAATTTTCTTTACATTGAATTTTAAAAGAAATGTGATTAACTTCAAGTTAATTTTACAAACCTTATCTCGTCTTTTCCTTCTTGTTTCTTCAGCCAAACGCCACGCAAAATAATAGAATGCCATATAATGATCTATATACAGTCATAATGCAAACATTTTCACTTAAATAAATACAATAAAACAAGAAACAACTCTTCTCGATAACGCTCTCACCTTAAAAATGTCGGTGACAAAGTTTTCGTTTAATTCGATAGCCGTTTGGCGATACTACATGTCAAAAAATGTTCGTGCTGCCGATTTCCATACATTTCCTGCGTTTACTTTACGATTACTTCTCGATACTGTAGGTTAATTACCGCTAGATGTTCGTGCTACCAAATTTTAGTTCCAAATACGCTCACCGAGCGCTGTACAAGTTTCCATACAAATTTTTTCTATTACTATTCTATTTCGATAGGCATAAAATGTTCGTGTTAGCGGTACTGCTGTTACATACTGCCTCGGCATTTTGTAAACGCTCTCTGGCATCGGCGAGATACGTAATATGCCGAACGCAGATTTGGTTAGGTTCGGTTAGAACTGTTTCAAACGAATTATTATTTTGTTGTCAAACTGCTAAACGAATTATATTTGTTGTCAAACTAGTTTAATCATCCCAATTAGGTATACCTACTCAGTGCTGGTAACATCCGGCGTTATGTAATATGCCGCGACAGATTGTAAACGGCCGACAATTTCCCTGCGACATCATATTATATAAGTACATACTTTGATAAATAGTTACGTTACGCTACGTCATGACTAAAACTTATTTACTTGAATAAGCAATTATAAAAATGGACTATCTAACTGTAGATTTATTTTATAATAAGTTAAAGGAAATACACTACCTTTGTGTAAATATATTTTTCATTTCTCATACTCGGAAAGTAGTGTTGTTTTGATTTGATTATTGGGTGGAAAATGCTGCTTTTCGTTCATAGGGAGGAAAAAACTTATATAAATTCATCCTGACCCTCGGGCCGGAATGAACTTTAAAAATAGAACTGCTGTCAGCTGTGAAGAGTTTTATGTAAAAAAAACTAATTTAAAAAATGTCATGCATGACTTTCTAAACAGCCAGTGTAAATTTAGCGCAAACTTCTTTGAGCGGAATAAGCCGCGAGTGCCGCGACAATTACGCGGCGAGCGGCGAGTTTTATATTTAAAATTTAAAAAGTCAACACAAATTGGCGGGATACTAAAATCTATTATGTATGTATCAGTGACGGACTTTTGTGTTAAGATTTGAATTGAATATTAAAAATGAGTTCAAGCGAAATATTGACACCAGATTCCATTACAGACGAGGCAAATTGTGTCATAGAAAATCTTTTTAATTTCACGAATTGTCCTAATTTGACTATTAATTTTAAATAGGTACTACTAATATATTATTATCAATAAATAGTTTAGATAAACAACTAGTTTTATTTTCCTCATATTCTAGATGAAAAGTAGAGTGTTTGCCACGGGTAAAAGAATCAATTCCTACTCGGACTATAGTCTAACTACCTCGAGAATTGATTCTTTTCAACCCTAGGCTAACAATCTACTATTTTACCATTTACAATAAAAAACTTTTACAGCAAGCAGGATCGGTTCAATTATTTGGCGATTACGATAAAAGCATTGGAAACTATTTCGTGGATGCTGATGGCAACGTGTTTTTGGATGCTTTCACTCAGATATCGTCAGTACCCATCGGATACAACCATCCGCAACTGTTGAGCGCATTTGAAGATGAACGTAATATAGTTAGTAGTATGTCTATTAAGTAATTCATATTGTAAAGTTATTAAACCTAGAATATAAAAAAGTCCCAAAATGATCTTGTATGATGTTGCAGAAAACCTTGGTGAATCGGCCAGCTCTTGGGGTGTTTCCAGAAGCAGACTGGCCAGAAAGGTTGAGAAGAGTATTGTTGTCCGTAGCTCCGGCTGGACTAAACCAAGTGTCCACCATGATGTGTGGCTCCTGCTCAAATGAGAATGCGTACAAAGCCGTTTTCATATGGTACCGCAATAAGCAACGTGGAGGCCGTCTAGAATTCACAGCTGAAGAGATGAACTCGTGTATGGTCAACCAAATGCCCGGATCCCCAAATATGTCAATCTTATCGTTTGAGGTCAGTAATTTACCATAGTAGGTATATTGGTCGCGTCAATATTTATGAGCGCTCTGTTTTAGTGGTGGGAATCTACGCATGTGTATACTCGCAAAGAAACCTAAAAATGCATTCTGCGCAAGTAAGGGCACCGCTCATAGCTCGTGACGCGACCTATTCCTATTTATTATTATTTATTCTAACTAAGTTCTTATGTAGGTATTTTAAATCAAATTGAATTAGATATTATAATGTAAATAGTGACAGCAGCCGCTTCATGCACAAAATTGAGAGTCCGATACAAACGTGACTTAATGCGAACATGACTTGACTTGACGCGTTGTTATCTCATTAACCCAACCGTAGATGGGTAAGGCCGTTAATTTTGCTACTTAGTAACATAGAGTAACTATACTTCTATGTTACGGTAACGTAAAAGTAACACGAAAGTAACGAGTAAAGTGTATTAAGGGTCATTTCATACGCACCTTTTTAGTGTAAAATTGTATGCCATAAGAATGCATGCATGGTGTAAGATAGTGATAGTGTTAGCAATAACTAAAATAAAAATCAAATAAAAAAAAATCTTATATTCAGTTTTTTATTTCGATTAAGTAGGTACCTCGAACATTATGAGTAAACAAAATAAAATATTATTGTCCTTCTAGTCGTCGGCTTCAAACTTCTTGGGGTTTTCGTTTTTCAACTTTTTCCTGTATTTCTTTTGTTTCTCAGCTGCTGTCATCGGCATCTCTGTGATTTTGTTAATATTTTTAAATTAATAAATAAAATATATTTAATTTAATTATATTATGAGGTAAACCTAATTAAAAGTTACGTTATTAACCGACTCCAAAAAGAGGTTATTAATTTGCATGCGTTTGTAGGTGTGTTTTGTATTGTACTATGTTTGTGCGCGCGTGTAGGAGAGTGTTAGTACGTATGGGTGTGTGGGGGTGTGTAAGTACGTGTGATGAATGATTCATCAGATTTTTTTTATTTGTTTAGGTATCTGATAGCTGGAGTTTTTATAAATGTCTAGTACGTTGAGAGAAGTTGACCAAATGTTTGTATTTCTTCCTATATGTAGGCACATACCTAAGTAGAGAGTAATAAGTATCTAGTAATAGTAATATGTTAATATTATACTTACAAATAATAACGACGATTCCTCGTCGTCATTTCTAGCACTTTAATGTAAATATACTAGCGTTCCGACGCTTGCATCGTTCAAGCACCTGCTAGTAGGCACAAGTTGAACAAAATACGTAGACATAAAAAAGGTACTCTGTGACGTAGACCAGGTAGGTACGTACGTACTGTTGAGCAAACGTTTGATTCGGCGGGTCAGTTGTAGTCCTACATTATAAATAAATATTATCAACAGCACACATAAGCCAAACTTGACAATATTTTGAGAAATAAAAATGGGACTGATTATCAGAAACTTGATTGTGTTATTAATAATTAATAATCTCTTTCTTTTAGAAGTCGGTTAAAATAAAAGCATGTTATGTACGAATCCTTACAATACTTCAACGTTACGTCACATAGAATCAACATTACCGATAACATAAAAGTAAGTCAGAAGTAACGTAAAAGCGAGATTTTTTAAGTTATTATTTACCGTATATCGATAGTTCGAGTTAAATTTAAAACAAAAACATGCGTCAAACATTGCTTATTCACTTACAAATATTTTTATATATAAAAAGTGTAATAAAATCTGTTACTTATTTACCTTTGAAATCGTATAAATACTCTGAAAAAAAAACTCCGACGAAAAACACCGCGTGCAATTTGCAACCCACAGACAACTAAATGTCGACTTTTTTCTTTTTTTGGTTTGCATAGTGATACTTTGTGTTCCCAGTGTGAATACAAAATAATAACTTAAAAGCTTAACATTATTTAGAGTTGAAATTTGTAGTAACTTACAAAATTGTAACATAGAAGCGAAAAGACGGGGACAATCATTTAAATTGCGATAAATTCATGAAATCTTTATATTATACAAAACCAAATTACGATTTAGTAGCTTAATTAGGTACCTATAGGTTATTTATTTCGTTCTTGTAAATTCGACTTTCAATAGAAAAATATAATTTTTGTTATACTGAGTGTTTGTAGATATTGAAAAGACAGCCAGTTTTTTGCTAAATTTGGGGGACTGGACGAATTCATCTCACTCTAGTTATTAAACTTTATGGAGTATTTTAGCTTTGGGATATAATTGTATGATTTAAAGAGCTACAAAACATAATAAGAGTTCTTTAATTACAAACTATTCGTTACTTTATTTTATGTGCAGTCAAATTATGAGACATTTTTGTGTTTAAAAAAGTGGCAAAATTGACGGCTTTACCCAGATACCTATACATATGTATAAGCGGTTCACTTACGCAACATTAATAATACTGCTGTTTCTATAGTCTTTATTATATCGTCTCCTTCCTCCCTAATGCTAACTAACTAATTTGCTCCGAAATAAGGAAAAAAATTGTACCTAAAGTACCTATTTTACTTTGTTCGGAGCAAATTAATTAATAATAGTAAGTATTGTCATTTTCATTTACCAATAACACACATTATTATGCTTACTTCATGCGAGAAATTTCCATACGCATAAAATAGCTCCGTTATGTGACAATACTATGTACTAGTCTGGGTATCTACCTACAATAAAGCAAATTAGGTCTCACATGTGGTTATCAAGGACGTCTGTATTAATATTTACTTAAATATTTTACTACCTTTAAACTTGCTACATAATAACAGGTAGGTATCTACTGATTATAATCGCTATTTGTTTAAAATAAAATTAAAAGTTCAATCCTGAATAACTACATTGTTGTGTTCGGATGAGGCGTCATCGATCTGATGACCTTCGTACGCCCCTTTGTGCGGAGATGGTCCGCAATGGATGTGTTAACTGGCTTTATCTTTCAACAACTCTGTAGTGTGAATTGATATACACTACTCTGATTTATGCATGTTTAATAAGCAATAGTTTCTGTTTCTAGTACGAGTATGTAGTAAAAATTGGAAAATATCTTGAATAACTAACTACTTAAAAAAATAATTTTTAAAAGCAATTTAAAGCCAATGAGGTACCTATATGCTTGATATAAAATTCTGCTTGATACCACCACGGTTTCCTTTTTCTAAGAAAAGTGGTCTTGACAGGCAGAGAGGAGAGAAAAGATTTGATCTTTTGTATGTTTGTTTGTTTGCAACGAGTCTTGCATTATGTGCGTTACAGTGCGGACTACGTCGTTCATTATTGTTCAAACATTGTGTGTGGCACTCAACACGCTGACCTACATTTACTATGAGCGACAAACTCATAACGAATAAGTTGCTGTCCTTCCTGCAGTGTCAGCTGGATGTGATGGACGAGGTCAGCGTCACGCAGATCTGCACCTCAAACTTCACAGAAGATGAGATTTGCATTTACTTTTGATACAACAAACATAGCAAGCGCTGACCAATTTTTAAAGTGCAGTGCGTTTGCTGAATTAGGTTGGAAAAGTCGTAAGACTTCAGAAGTCGACATTTCGTATGGCCTAATTAAAAACATTGATTTAGATATTTTTGATGACGAACTGCTCAAGAATATTATGTGTGATTACGAGATCGCTTCGGTCTAAAGGTTGGACAGACACGTAAAAATATGGAAACTTTTACAGACCAGGGTTGGGTGCTGAGTGAAACCATTCGTGTTGGTTTTAAAGGATCTTCTCTTCCATCATATTTATATGTATATCTATGAAATGAGGATGGAAAATAGGAAAAGTAGATCCTTCGTATTCCCGGTGACTCCGGTGACTCAGTGTAGCAAGTGCTGGAGGTTTGGCCACTCTAAGAAAGGGTGCCCATCAAAAAGAATTTACTGCCCCAAGTGCACGGAGAACCATGAACCTTGGGAGACATTTACATTTTTGTGTATTAACTGCAAAGTTCGACACATTGCACTCAATAAAAACTGCCCTATATATATTAAGGACAAGAAGCTGCGAGAACTAATGGCAGAATTTAACTGCACATAAAGGAAAGCGTTGTCGCTGTATGTACCCCTGAGGGCTCGCTGTCCCTGTATCTTTAGCAATGCCCCAAATAGTCCAGTCTACTTTATCACAAGTTCACACTGAACCTACTACTGACTGCCAACCTCAGTTTCCTGCTCCTGATGGCCCATCATATAAAGAAGTTGCAGAGATGACTACACAAACCAAGGCTGGTCATTCAAAATCATCCAACCAAACTAGTTCCAGGTTAAATCTGAACAAGAACCATCTTCCACCTACTTGACTCCTCATTCTAATTAAATGCAAGATTTAATTGGAATGAGGAGTCAAGTTCCTCGGAAGAAGTGGAGAAATCTCCTCGACCTACTCAACAGTTACTCAACGGTTAGTCGCAGACGAATCTTTAGAAAATTCGACAGGTTCGTAAATAAGCCATTATTTATCGTAAAAAGTAAAGGATAAAAAATGGTTAGTGTGAGTTATCTCTAAGAGATTGACATATAGGTACCATTGCGGAAAACTAAAAAGTAAAAAATAAATTTACATAGCACAAAGTAATTCATATTTTGATTTAGTTAATCAGAAATAATTAAATAAGTATTTTATAAATTTGAAGTTGGTGCCAAGTAAATACTCATTAACGAAATACTATAAGAAGCTTACTACAATAGCAAATTAAGATTAATAATACCTATAGGTACCTAGTTATTGTTTTAAATACTATATTAACCTTACTACAATAGCAAATTAAGATTGATAATACCTATAAGTAGTACCTAGTTATTGTTTTTTTGGCACCAACTTCAAAATTATAAAATACTTATTTAATTATTTCTGATTAACTAAATCAAAATATGAATTACTTTGTGCTATGTAAATTTATTTTTTACTTTTTAGTTTTTTTCCTGTTTAAAGTCGGTTTTCTTTTTGTTAAAAAATATTTTATTATTAACCGACTTCAGAAAAGGAGGAGGTTTCTCAATTCGACCGTACATATTTTTTTTATGTGTGTTCGCGGATAACTTCGTCGTTTATGAACCGATTTTGATTATTCTTTTTTTGTTTTGAAAGGAGATATCCCGAGGATGGTACCATGATATGGAAGCCAGTATCTAATGATGGCATCCCAGAGAAATCGAGGAGATCTTTCGAAAATCGTACTGGCGACTAGTGCGTTTGTTATTTTTTGGATTAAATATTTTAAGACACTACTATTTAGTGAAGGTTTGGAGTCGATCTGATGATGGAGCCGAAAAACAGTCGAGGGTACTCGATAACGATTTACAGCAATTACTTGGTGTTTGGACTTAATTCATTTCTAATGATGAGAACTTTGCACCCTTACGGGTTATAACAGACTTATAAGTGACATTACAGGTGACCATAGACAATCGAGGGAATTCCTCAACAGCAGTCATATCGGGCTTACTTCATACGGTTCAATATGCCAAAATGTTCGTACTAAAGTAATACCTAAGAAGGATTGAGATCTACCCATCACAAAAAATTGTAAAATAAATATGAATATAAATTTAAATAAATAATTTCAAAATATGAATTACTTTGTGCTATGTAAATTTATTTTTTACTTTTTAGTTTTCTTCCTGTTTAAAGTCGGTTTTCTTTTTGTTAAAAAATATTTTATTATGTGTACAATACTGCAGTACATTATTTTGATATAATCTTGTAGGGTTCAGCCAGGCAGCGTTTGCAATGTAAACGCATAAAAATAGTGTTTATTTACGACATCACATTACAAATCTCTAAATTATCATTGTTTCTTTATATATATTATTTATCTTTTTATCATATACATATAAACCTTCCTCTTAAACCACTCTTATCTATTAAAAAAATTCGCATCAAAATCCGTTACGTAGTTTTAAAGGTCTAAGCATACATAGGGATAGGGACAGACAGACCTTAGAGACAGACAGACAGACAGTGGGAAGCGACTTTGTTTTGTTATATGAAGTGATAGCTCATTACTAAAAGTTTTTAATAATTTCTCGGCTGATAATTTGTTATAGGTACTTAATTTGTAACAATGGAACTGTCAAAGTATTAGGCCTAAGTTGATTTCTTTAGAGTTGCTTCTCAATAGGGAAATTAACATATCGCTATATTAAATGAAACTTGGCTTGAACCCGTTAGTTTTTTTAAAATATGGTTAAAATGAAATTTGTTACGTTTAGACAGAAATGGTGGTTATGGTGGGGTCGCTGTTCTGACTCATTGTTCAATCAAAGTTGTTGCCTGTCCGACATATAATAGAATTTTACATATTATAATACAGAATTTTGTACATATTAAAAATGCTATATACTGTCCCCCCTCAGTCAACACTTATCAGAATGAATGTGAGTCCATTTTCTCTGCAATAATAAATCTTTAATTTTGGGTGATTTTAATGGACACCACTCAAACTAGTCATACAAAACGGACCATAGAGGACAGCCTGATCTCTGACTCAATGGTAGATTATAATTTTATTCACTTGAATGATGATAGTTCTACTAGGATTAAAATTATAAATGATAAAAAGTCATCCATAACGTTTATTTCGTCTGATTTAGCCTTATTATTTGACTGGAGAACTCTTAATGAAATCCTCGGCAGCGATCATTTAGTTATTAAAATTTCCTGTAGGTACTGCTAATATTAATTGTGAGTTTGTTAAGAAAAGGAACTTTCGCAAATGTAACTAGATCTCTTACACGTGCCATTTAGTTAATGTGTTTGACAAGTTTGCCATACCTCACGATTCTCAAGCTTTGTATGAGAAGTTTGAAAATAATTTGCAAAGGGCAGCAGAAGCGCATATTCCCTTTTCCAAAATCCCTCAGCATGTAACAAATAGTTTTCATCCTAAACTTTATTGGTCTCCTGAGCTTTCAAAAGCGGTTGCGCTTCGTTTGGCTTTAGCTAATCTAAGACGCAATCAATTTTTCTTCAGTTTACGGTCAGTTGGATTCTGAACTATATTTGCACGAGTTAGAGAGCTGCATTAAAAAAAAGGGTACAGATAAATAGACGACTAGAGTGGTTTTGCTTTATGGTGCTATTTCGAAAAGGTCGATCCTGTATTGATAACCTTTCACTCTTAATTTCATACATACAGTTAGTAGCTTGTTTTATTGATATTGTTACGTGTCAGGATGGGGTTCGAGGTAAAATGCCAGTTACGCGATGATCAGTTTATTTAAGACTCACACAGTACACTAAGAGTAACAAAATAAAGCAATAAACACTTATACTGCACTATCACGCTTCGAATATCGCTCTTCGTAAACTTTCATATTACTTAGATGTTCGCTCGAGATCGCTGTATTCACAACTGAACTAAGTGCCGACGTTCGAATCCTTTTTATAGTCCTTCAATAGATTTCTAGAACCTTCCAGTTATTACTACAAAGATGCCGACAATTCTCGAAAACAGAACAATGAGTGTAGGTACTTAGCTGCGACGCGTAGGTATGCCTACCGCCGATGATCTATTGTTATACGTGTAGGTACATGCCAACGTTCTAGCGTAGGTATTTGTCGTATACGTGTAGGTAGGTACTTGCAATTGTTCTAGCGTAGGTATTCGTCGTACACGAGTAGGTAGGTACTTGCGAACGTTCTAGCATAGGTAATCGTCGTAACATTGCCCCCCTCTTAATCATGCTCGTCCCGAGCAGCGTTAGAACCGTGATAGGGTGCTAGTCGATCGATGTGGACGATCTTCGGCTTCTTTCTATCGCCCTGTCTTATGCGATAGGTCACGTCATTAATCCTTGTGATCACTTTATAGGGACCCTCCCAGCGGGCCTGTAGCTTCGGTGACTTGCTGATTTTCCTGAGAGGATTATGTAACCACACGAGCGTACCTTCCTCGAAGCCATGATTACTTGCCTTCCTGTCATAACGAGTTTTCATTTTCTCACTAGACTTAAGGTTGTTATCTCGCACTAGGTCATGTGTCTTATCCAGCTGTGCCTGCAAGTTTGCGACGTATTCTACTGTCGGCTTTGGCGTATCAGGAGGTGTTCCGGTAATCAAGTCTACTGGTAGGCGTATCTCTCTTCCGAAGTTGACTTTGGCCGGCGTAAATCCCGTAGTGTCATGAACCGCGGACCAATATGATAACAGGAAGAGTGGAATATAACGGTCCCAGTCTCGTTGATGTTCTTCGACAACTTTGGCCAGATGGTTTTCTAAAGTCTGGTTGAACCGTTCTACCATGCCGTCAGACTGCGGGTGCGCTGGTGTTGTCCGTGTTTTATGTATGCCGAGTAGATTACACATCTCTTGAAATAGGGCTGACTCGAAATTTCTTCCCTGGTCACTATGCAGTTCAAACGGCACACCAAATCGACACACTACTTCCTGGATCAACTTTTTAGCCACGGTCTGAGCCTCTTGGTTTGGTGTCGCAAACACTTCAGGCCATTTGGTGAAGTAATCTTGGACTACTACTATATAGCGGTTGCCGTCTTCTGTCACGGGAAATGGTCCAGCTACGTCAATGGCAATCCTCTCCCATGGGGCCCCGACACTGTACAGCTGTAGCTTGCCTCTTGATCTAGTACGAGGTCCTTTTACCGAAGCACACGTAGAGCACTTTCTGCACCACTCCTCGATGTCTTCCCGACAGCGTACCCAGTAGAAGCGTTCTCTCACCTTCACCAAACTCTTCTTCACACCAAGATGCCCACCTGATGCACCATCATGCACTAAGCGCAGAACAGGTTCAACTTTGTTTCTCCATATCACCATTTGTAGAACGTGGTCCTGCCCGTTAGGTGATTCCCACTTTCTATATAGCACGTCTTGTTCCAAAGTCAGACTGTCCCACTGAGCCCAGTAGGCCTTCGTGATTGGGCTTGCGGCTGATACGTCCTGCCATTTTGGTTTCCGACCCTGAGCTTTCCATTCCATTATTAATTTAAGATCTCTGTCTTCTTTCTGTGTCTTACTGATTTCCTCTTTGTCCCAGAATTCGTCGGCCCCCTGAGTCCTGACAATTTTCACTACCTCCTTGGACTCATGCTTTAGACAGTGTTTACAATACTGGGAGCATGGACGTCGCGATAAGGCATCAGCGTTGGAGTGAATCATTCCACTGCGGTGTTCTATTACAAAGTTGTACTCCTGTAGTTGTTCGATCCATCTCGCGACTTGGCCTTCAGGATTCTTAAACTGGAGTAGCCACTTCAGTGCCGCATGGTCTGTTCGTAGAGTGAATTCTCTTCCCAGCAAGTATTTATTAAAATGTTGTAATGTCTTCACAACTGCTAGTAATTCACGCCGAGTTACACAGTAGTTTCTCTCAGGCTTCAATAGAGACTTGCTGAAATATGAGATGACCACTTGCTGTCCATTTTGCTCCTGAGATAACACACTTCCGATACCAGTATTACTGGCGTCTGTGTCCACAATAAATCTGCCTTCTCTATTAGGGTAGCACAGGACTGGAGCTGAACACAGCAACTCTTTGAGTCGTGTAAATGCACGTTGACAATCCGAGATCCAAATGAAGTTCCTCTTCTCTTCTGTCAGGTGGTGTAATGGCTTGGCTATTTCGGAGAAGTTCTTCACAAAACGCCGGTAGTAAGCACTAAGGCCCAGGAAAGCTCTTATTTCGGTTTTAGTTTTTGGTATAGGCCATTCACCTCTATCTGAAATAATATGGCCTAAGAACGAAACTTCTTTCTTGAAAAAGGCGCACTTCTTCGGATTAAGTTTCAAGTTTGATTCACGAAATCTCTTAAAAACTTTCTCAAGATTCCTGCGATGTTCCGTGAAACTGCGTCTCATAACTATGACGTCATCCAAGTACACCAGACAGGCATCTCCCAAAAGACCCACTAGTACGCGTTCCATAAGCCTTTCGAACGTAGCTGGTGCATTACACAATCCAAATGGCATTACCCGGAACTGCCACAGGCCTTTTCCAGTACCGGTGGTAAATTCTCCCTATCTTCTGGCCGGAGTTCCACTTGCCAGTAGCCACTTTTCAGATCTACCGTAGAAAACCACTTCATGCCTCCAAGCATGTCCAAAGTGTCGTCAATACGGGGCAAAGGGTAGCTGTCTTTCTTAGTCACGTTATTCAGCATCCTGTAGTCTACACAAAACCTGGTACTACCATCTTTCTTCTTCACGAGTACCACCGGTGAAGACCATGGGCTAGACGATGGCTTTATGATCTTGATTCGTGCCATATTTCCAATCAGCTCGGCTACTTCTTGTTCTTTTGCTAGTGGCACTCGTCTAGGTCTTTGTTTGATAGGCTGTGTAGCACCTGTGTCAATCGGGTGTTTCACTAACCCCGTTCTTCTAAGGTCCTTTTCTTCTTTGGTAAAAATGTCCTTGTAGTCCAGCAGCAGCTTCTCTGCTTCCCGATATTCGTTGAGTGACAAACTTTTCTTCGTGGTCTCTAATAACGGGTCCATATGGTTTGCTGAAGAGGCAGTCTGGACGTTCTCTTGCATCTTCCTCAGACTGCTCACAGCTTCACATCGTCCGACGATCGCGTTCTTCCTTAATAACATCGCCGAATTGCTAAGGTTGGCAATTTTAACTTTTGCCTCACTATTAGTCATGACTAAAGTTCTGGCTGTAATTCGACTGGTATGGTGCCCAGGATCTTCCACTATGACGCAATGATCAGCAGTCACACCCTCAGGGAACCTTACGTCGACTAAGGTTTCTGACCTCGGTGCCAAGGTTACCGTTTTGGCACTGTAGACCGCTATTGAAGAACAGCCTTCCAGAAAGACTTCTTGATCTGGGAAGCTTAGAACACCTTTAGCAATATCGACAACGCACTGCTGCATTCGAAGAAAGTCTAAGCCGATAATGCAGTCGTCCGTTATGCTCGCCACCAAAACAGATTGATGATAAGTATTCTCTCCTAGTTTGATTTTCACATCCGGATCTCCGAGGACGGTCACTGGCTGGCCAGTCGCTGTTTGCAATTTGCAAGATGGTCGTGCGTCTTCCCACTGAATTGTTCGCCGCAGGAGTTCTGGTCGTACGATGGTCTTTGACGCGCCCGTATCTATCGTAAAGCGAACAGGTTTACCATTTATTTCTCCAGCTGTTACCAGGCTATTACCGTCACATGCCTGTGATACTTGCACTGTGGGGGCTTGACGTAACCCAGCCAGTGCCCGCCCCGCGGCCCTGGCTCCGATTAGTTTAACGAATCTTGACTAGCGTCAACCTGAGTAGTGGTTGACACCGTTCTACTTCCTCTCTGGGCCAGACAGTTAATTCGGATATGTCCTCGCTTGCCGCATCCGTAGCATATAGGCTCACCCCTTGGTCTAACAGCTGCAACAACTTCCCGTACTTTAGACTTGTAGTCATTTCGCACAGCTTCCACCTCAAGGGCATGTGCTAAGGCCGCGTCTAAACTTGTATGGTGTGCCAACCGAACAGTTGCTCTGACCTCAAGGTCTCTTATACCATCCACAAAAGCTTGCACCACTGTCTGGTCCACAGATGATGTACTGGAGGCATAGGCTCGTCGTACCAGGCGTTCAATTTCAGCAGCCCATTGTTGAAGTCCCTCACTCGACTTCTGAGTTCGATCCTTCAGCTGAGCTCGATAAACATGCTCCAGGTGCTTATCGCCAAATCGAGCTTCCAATGCCTTAAGGAGTGCGTCTAAGTTTCGTCGGTCAGCAGGTAAGTTCTCTAGGATCAGCAGTGCATCCCCTCTAAGTGCCAAAGTAAGCGCCGTCAGTGCGTGATCATCTTCCCATCCATTTCCTTTGGCAACTACCTCGAACTGGTGTCGAAAGGCCGTCCAGGAAGACGAGCCGTCAAAGGAGGGCAGTTTAAACTTGGGACCTCCGGAAGTGACTGCCGCGGCCATAGGCGTAGTGCTTGAATATAGGACCTTGATCTTCTGCAGCTCTTTAATCATCTTGTCATGATGGTTCATGGTGGTCTGGACATCTTCGAGAATTTCATCATGTTTGCTGGTACGTTTTTTCACTACTTCAACGTCTTCTTGAAGAGAACTGATGACGGTGCTAAACCCTTCCCACTTAGAGTCCATCATTTCTTGAAGGTCCTCACGGATAGCTCCTTTAAGGTCCAGAAGAGCTTGGCGTTGGCGCTCTTCAGCTTGGCGTTGGCGCTCTTCAGCTTGGCGTTGACCCTCCTGTATAACGGCCAAAAGGTACGACATGTCAAAGCCAGAGCCCATACCCGTCGACGCCGCAGAAGTGCCCGGATTAGTAAATACTGCTGCGCTAGTCTCTTCACTATCGGCCTTAATCGATGGTTCACGAGTTTCGTCTACCGCCGCCTGTCGTCGAGTGCGTACTCCCTCGTCGCGTGGTGTGACTGGCATTCTCACTTCTGTCACCAATTGTTACGTGTCAGGATGGGGTTTGAGGTAAAATGCCAGTTACGCGATGATCAGTTTATTTAAGACTCACACAGTACACTAAGAGTAACAAAATAAAGCAATAAACACTTATACTGCACTATCACGCTTCGAATATCGCTCTTCGTAAACTTTCGTATTACTTAGATGTTCGCTCGAGATCGCTGTATTCACAACTGAACTAAGTGCCGACGTTCGAATCCTTTTTATAGTCCTTCAATAGATTTCTAGAACCTTCCAGTTATTACTACAAAGATGCCGACAATTCTCGAAAACAGAACAATGAGTGTAGGTACTTAGCTGCGACGCGTAGGTATGCCTACCGCCGATGATCTATTGTTATACGTGTAGGTAGGTACATGCGAACGTTCTAGCGTAGGTATTTGTCGTATACGTGTAGGTAGGTACTTGCAATTGTTCTAGCGTAGGTATTCGTCGTACACGAGTAGGTAGGTACTTGCGAACGTTCTAGCATAGGTAATCGTCGTAACAATATTAACAATGTAATTAACAACGTAAACATTACTTGCTTGTTGAATATTTTTGATCAAAGTCAAAGTCAAAGTCAAAGTCAAAGTATTTATTTCATTTTGATCACAGAATGATACTTATGAAAAGTCAAATTACATGAAGTCAGCTAATTAACCTACAGCCAGTTCGCTGACGAGGTAGAGCTGTGAGAAGAACTGGCAAGAAACTCACGCCACTCTTTTCAATCGCCAGATAATTACAATTTTTTGTATGAGTTAACAATTTTAACACATCAACGCAACCAAAGAACCATACAAAGTAATTATTACAAAATAACTAATTATTTAATAACATTTTTGAAAAAAGAAAAGTAACGAAAATAGAGGATTACAATTATTTAGTTTCATCTAGTATGGTAATTTGACTACGTATTTTAATTAAAATTAAAAAATAGTAAATGCATTTCTCAGTCATATTGAACTACAGGGTAATATTGAATTAAGTATTAAATGTATGCCATGCCAAGATTGACCAGTCATCCCAGGTAGCACCCGTTCACGAGCATGACGCACAGACCAGCCATCATCACCTTCGCCATATTAGAGGGAAGGTGATGACCCGGCCAATACGACACCACAAGCCATGACATTTTAGTGAGCATGACAATGCAAGGCATGGGTGGTAAAAAGAACCATAATAAAATGTTATGTCTTACGAGTTCATAATGATCATGATATGCATTCACTTCACATCAAACTTTTACTGCAATAGTCAATAATTTTTATTTTTAAATTTTCCCATAATTATATAATGTTAATCAAAGTCAATATAACTACAATAATAATAATTAATCAATATAACATTATTCTTGTATTAAACGAGCAACTATACCCATGCTCTTTTATCATTTAAATAATCATTAATATTATAATAACCCTTTTGAATAAGACGGTTTTTAACAGTTTGTTTGAATTTCTCTAAGGGTAGATTCGAAACGTCAATGGGTAGTTTATTATAAAAGCGTACACCAAGACCCGCAAATGTGTTGTTTACTTTATGTAGGCGATGGTATGTACCAACTAACTTATGTTTACCTCGAGTATTCACAGAATGCATGTCACAGTTTCTTGAATACAAGTGAATATTTTTCTTGATAAACATAATGTTAGCAAAGATATATTGAGACGCCACTGTCAAAATACCTATCTCTTTAAACTTATCTCTTAATGAAACTCTAGGGCCCAAATTGTAAATAGATCGCACCGCTCGTTTTTGAAGTATAAAAATTGTCTCAATATCCGCAGCCCTGCCCCACAGCAGTATACCGTATGACATCACGCTATGGAAATAGCTAAAATAAACAAGTCTGGCTGTTTCAATGTCGGTAAACTGTCTTACTTTTCGTATTGCAAAGGCTGCTGAACTAAGTTTACCAGCAAGACACGATATTTGGGTACCCCACTGAAGCTTGTTATCTAAAGTTAAACCCAAAAATACTGTAGATTGAACAAAGCTTAAAGTTTCATTATTTAAACTTATGCTTATAGCTAGACTTTTAGTATTGGGCATAGTAAACTTAACGCATTTTGTTTTTTTGGAATTAAGCAATAGGTTATTCGCACTAAACCAGTCCAGAACCTTCACTAGTGAATTATTCACGTTGTCAATATTCGGATTCTTACGATCAACTTTAAATAAAAGTGACGTATCATCAGCAAATAGTACAATATCGCAAAAATTCTGAACATGGAATGGCAATGATCAATTGGGGGGTCGGTTCTGTAAAATATGTTTATACTTGTGGTTTTATTTAAAAGCAAGAACACTTCGTATTAGTTCTTCAGAATAGCCTTGCTAAAGGAGATCCTCTGTCTCCTCTTTTATTGAACATCCTAACAAGCAGAATAATATGTAACCTTATATCAAATGTCGAGATCTCCCAATATGCTGATGATTTCGTCCTCTATCTCTCGAGGAGTGATATTTCTGCAACCATGCAGGAGCTTAATATAGCTTTGCATAATATTGATAATTTATTTATCAATTTAGGCTTAGACATTTCGCCAACAAAAAGTAGGATCTGCGTTTCTAACAAAGGCCGTTTCTTAGGTCTAAATAACATAAGGTGAACTTGTATTTCCATAGTTGATCAAGTATAATATTTGAAAACATAAAATGAGTTGACTGATAATGTAAATATAGTTACATCAATATAATAAAAGTTTTATTTGGTTCTGGGTGGGGGGGTCTACATCATAAAAAACCATTTATGGAGATTATATATCTCAGTAATACGCAGCAGAATTGATTACTCTTCCTTTTTATATGACAAGAACTGTAAAACTCGCCTAATCAAATTAGCCTATCTCCGTCTCCGATCTCCGTCAATTTTCATTGAAATCGGTTCAACAGTTTAGGCACTGAGTGGTAACAAACACACACACACATACGCACGCACACACGCACGCACGCACGCACGCACGCACACGCATACGCACATACATACATACACACACAAACTGCTACATTTATATTATTAGTAGTAGAATAGGATGTAGGTACCTATCAAATCTTTTAAATGTTTAAACAGGGTTGTACCTACTATATATTTATTTACCTACGTTAAAGTCACAGGCGTTTATTTATTTTCATATAAGTAGGTTTAACTAATTTATTTTTCGTACATATTTCCAGGGTGGTTTCCATGGACGTACTTTCGGTTCACTGTCTACTACAAGATCCAAACCAATACACAAGTTGGACATCCCAGCGTTTGATTGGCCTGTTGCTCCGTTTCCACGATACAAGTACCCTCTTAATCAATTCCAACGTGAAAATGCGCAAGAAGACCAGAGGTAATAAGTAACGACGACGTCCCCAGGTTTTAATGTAATGAAAAAAAGGTATGAACTGGAAATGTCATCAGCTTAGGGTTGATCAAATCAGGCGTTTCAGTTGGTTACTCGTCCAATGGTCTCGAAACCACAGATTATAGAAAACCTCGAAACTAAAGAATAGTAGTAACAGTACTAACTTAACTAAAATAAATTGAGAAATGTTATTGATTTTTCCGTTTAATATCGTCATACTTTACAGTAAAAACTAAAAACTATATATTTTTTTAAGTATAGACCTAGGGCCTTTAGCCCTTTACTTCCCTATATACCTACAAATACGTTAGATTTTCTTATCAAACTAGGATGTCATCGGTCAAGACCGCACGAATGCGTCTACTTAGGTACTAAGCGCTTATTTTTTGTTGGAAAACGGTTTGTCTAATGAATGTATTGAATGAAATTAAATACCGAAGCCGCCGACGACGCCGCTATTGAAGTTCAGAAGGCATTAGATCAAAAGCTTTTCGTTTAGCTAGGCTTCGCGATAAAAACAAAAACAAAACACTGTACCTACCTACTTGCTGCTGAAGGTACAATCTTTTTTGCTGATAGGAACATAAAAAACCACAACTCACCAGCAGCTGATATGATAGCTACATATCATTACTACAACAGCATTAAGATATAGGTACTTATATAGGGTTCACTTAACTAAGATAAAATGACTCGAGCGAGCACTTAGGGTGTATTTTTTAGAAAACCTGATTTGCAAGCGATTATTTTTCATGAATAAAATCAGTGCCCACTGACAAATAAACTTTACGTTATTACAGATGTCTGGCACAAGTAGCTGATATTATAGAACAATATGGGAAGAAAAACAATCCTGTGGCTGGTATGATTGTGGAACCTATTCAATCGGAGGGTGGAGATCATGAAGGCTCACCTAAATTCTTCCAAGATTTACAAAAACTTAGCAAGGAGGTTAGTTTACTTAGAGGTTCTTTGGCACACTTTTCCATAGATATGACATACTTATATAAACAAAGTTGTTATCTAAAAGATAGTTGCACTTGGTCTACATTATTAATGCTGATTATGCTGAAGGTTAAGTAGTTCTGCGCCAAGGTTTTGTTTATTAGAAATTTACAGTTTTATTCCTGTGACGGAACAACAGTTTTGTTTCGCAGGAATTATTTTGCAAATATAAGACTCCTGAAAATTCTAGTGGCTATAATAAAATTGTAACTTCTGAAATGCATAATGAAGAATGTTACCTATTTTTAATTCTTAGCTCTCCTTACTCTCTATTGAAAATAAAAAAATATGAGTGAAAAATTATTTCGATACATTCAATACTTTTCGAGATATTGAATTTTAAAAACACGTTCCTGTTGACGTTTGTAGTTTATTACTGATTTAGGAGCTCTAAATAGGTCTAATCCAAACACAAGAAACTCACTTTAGCACACAAAATGTACAAACACGATCATCATCAATGCACCAGAAAAATATAAAAAAATAAAATAAAAAAAATAAAATACATATAATAAAATTGGAGTGTCTGTTTGTAATATTGAAATAACCGTTTTTTATTACATGTATATAAATATATATACAGTACATACACCAAAATAACATTTTTTACAATTTTTGTCTGTGTCTGTCTGTCTGAAATGGCTAGACCGATTTTGACGGGACTTTTATTGGCAGGTAGTTGATGTATTAAGGAGTAACTTAGGTTACGTTTATTTTAGAAAAAAAAATTTTTTATAAGAATAAAAGTAATGTTGATCGACTGTTGTATTTGAATTTGTATTTTTTTGACTGTTAGGCGGACGAAGTTCGCCGGGTCAGCTAGTTTTAAATAAGTACCTACTTAATGAAAAATAAATATTCAAAAAGACACTACTTACGGTGTTTCATTTGCAATGTACGGTTACCTATTCGCAATCAATTCATTTAAGTATTTAGTCATTCTTCGATACAGACAGAATATAATAATAAATTTATGATCATCCATATAACGAGTAAATATAATATAATGTATAGCTACCTACTTAGTATACCTATGAATTTTATTTCAAAGATGACACCTACATATCGTGTTTGTCAATGTTTAGATTATATCTATGGTAGTAGCGGACTAGCGGATCCAGAATTTGAGTTTGGAGGAAGGGAAGAGGGGTGCGGGCTTGATCATTGGCTTACATAAAGTAGTTTACGAGAGCCCCGCCGGAGTAACGTTTTACCAAGGAAAATACTATAAGCACTTACTTACATTTTTTGAACATTCTGATGTATTTGGAGAGCGCTTGAGCCCCCTTAACCCCTACCCTCTCTCTTAATCCGCTATTGCAAATACCTAGGTAGGGCTGTAAGTAAATAAAAATAGAAGAAAATGATACTGACAACAGTACTGTAAGATAGACATTCTAAGTAAATTAAAAAGTTCTCGGAAATGCTTCTTATTTTTCTCCTTTTATTATGGCAACTGAGCTGACGATTTCGCATTTATAATATTAATAGAATGATAAAAATAGAAAAAATGTGGATCATAGCTTAATTGATTTTAAAAGGAGTTAGATAGATACGTTATGCGGTAAACAGGTATCTATGTAAATCAACTTTTGTACTTTTACTCCTCGCATTTCAATATTCTTGGAAAAATACACAGCAGCCGTAATATATATATATATATTTTTAGTAAAGTATCCGATTAACCTTTTTTAAATCCTTCTTCCGTGGCAGGTATTTCATTATTTAATACACACTGACACTATTAATGAAGATTATGAAAGGAATAGCAGATGCGCTAACAAAACAGTAAAATCTAGCCACTTTATGCGTAAGTTGCGTACTACCGGCCACACAGAGCGCGATGGCGAGTTGCGCTGTGACATCACGCTGCTGTCGTGCGCCTGCTCGCGGTCCTCGATATTCACTAAAATCTCAAATGCCTGTAAAATCTTAACCACTTAGTATTTTTGAATGAAACAAAAACTAGTGTATTTGTATACATTTATTCTATACTTTAATAAAGTTTCAAGCGATATTCCACACCTAGTACGTAACATTCTCCATTGTAGGATTGTTTGCCACCAAACCTACCCATTGACTGGATTTGTATAGAAAATACTTAGGTATTTATTATCATTATTAAGACCAAAAGACACCCACTCTACACTTTCACCAATAATGGAGAATGTTACTAGGTGAGGAATATCGCTTTTTAGACTTTGACAGTTATATTTTATTTTATCTTAAGTACAGAAATTACTAGAACCTTTTACTTTACAGAAAGGTGTAGCTCTCATAATTGACGAAGTTCAGACTGGTTGTGGGCCTACAGGGAAGATGTGGTGTTTTGAACACTTCAACTTACCATCGCCTCCTGATTTCGTAACGTTTAGTAAGAAAATGTTAACAGGCGGTTACTATTGCAAGTCAGAATTCACGTAAGCACCTACTTATAATCTTATTTTGTAATATAAGTAGAATTAGTTGAAAAGCTCTCAAAGTAGTAGGTATTGCGATACCTAATTTTATAATTATAGTAGATAAAATTCTAAGGCGTAAAACACAACAACAACTCCACGCTTCTTGCGATTTTTTTTAAGCCCGGACAAAGCGACATTTTTATTGTCTTCAGTCATAATTCTTTTAAAAATCCAATCTATTTTGTAATAGATTTGAGTTCTAGGTCACTGTAAAACCTTGCCGCAATAAGTTAGAGCTATTTATTAGAAAAATCAAGTAAAAATTGATATCTTATATTTTTTTCAATTTAGACCGCCACACGCATACAGAATTTTCAACACGTGGATGGGGGATCCGTCAAAGCTAATTCTACTGGAACGCGTTTTAAAAGTCATGAAACAAGAGAACTTAATAAAACAAGCTAATGAGACGGGTCAAGTTCTTAAAAATGGTCTTCACGAACTCGAGAAAGATTTTCCAAATCTTGTAAACAGCGTGCGAGGCCGCGGCACTTTCTTGTCGTTTAATGCACCAAAAACTGAAATCAGAGACAAAATAATAACTAAGTTAAAAGAAAATGGTAAGTTGTTAAGTCTTTGTGCATAATTTTACGACATTAAAATTTGCATGTTTCTTGAAGAAATTTAATTAAGTAAGTAGAGCATGCAATCTAATTAGTTATGTACCTATTTATATGATTAGGTATTTATTAGAATTACCGGTGTTGTCCTATTTTAAAATGAGGGTAAATACGATCCACTACAATCTTTCATTTCCTACGGTTACTTATCTACTCATGTGCTTAAGTCTTGGTGGTCCTAGGAATTATTAGCCTGCAAATTTTCTAGATACAACGATTTCCTTCAACCTTAAACATAAATGTACTAAAGACTAACTGCGTTCACAGGACGCAGTAGGCAGGATCTAAATTGTAAAAGTTAATTTTTCTCTAGAAACACATAAATTTAGTCAGCCCGTACTTATGTAACCGTTTTTTTACAGGAGTAATTGGAGGTGGATGTGGAGAGTTGGCCGTGCGTCTTCGACCATCTTTGATTTTCAAACCTAAGCATGCTGAAATTTACTTAGATATCCTGAGAAAAACATTGAAAGAAATATAATTGTGTTTTAAAGTTTGAACAGTGAAGTTTTCCTCTCTGCTTAACGAAACTGTCAGTATTTTTTAAAAAACATGTAATTTGCAATAATTTGGAGTTCTTTTTCACTTTCTAATTTTATGAGTGCCAAATTTATTTTATTTAAGTTTATTTTTGATGAGGCATGCTTTCTCTTTTATTGTATGTTATATCGTGTTGGTAATTATTGTGTTGTCGTAGACACGTGCGTAATTGTACTCTTTATTTTCATATGAATATACTTAGGTGTCTTGCAAAAATAAAGAAATACGCCTAATTAATGTCTTCCAAATATACTATGTCGATTTTAAATGGTTGTTTTCGTATTCCTTTAGTAACTTATTTCAAGCGACAATTCTTTTTTTTTATTTTTTTATTCTTAATTTATTATTTGGGAGTTTTGTACAAACGACAATGTCACTCCCATCGTACCTTATACAAAAAATGACATCCTAAATTATTATAGTGTTCACTGCGGAATACTGAGAATCAAGCTGCACAGCTTCTTGGCACTTTCTGATTTTGGATTAGCCAACACAGTCTGGATCAGTCCAACATCCATTGCATTTAAGTTTAGGTCCTTCAGCAGTGAATCCCTTACATCCTTATTTCTGACGCAATCCATCAGCAAATGTTGCACATCTTCAATTTTATCGCATAAATGACAGTTAGGCGAAATAGATTTTTTCATTAAGAATGCGAACTTTGCCGATGGATAGTGTCCGGATCTGACTCTTAGAGCTAATTTAATGTAATTTCTACTTAGTGCATAATCATCAAACCAGGGCACACGAGGAGGCTCTCTCTGTATGGTTCTATACCAAATGCCTTTATCCTTGCTCTTTATTTCAAAATGCTTAACCCAGTCGTTAAAGCATTTGGTTTTGAATTCACTAATCCATTCCCAATAATCCGGTACATAATTAATAATTTCACCCTCTACCGCTGCCAATCTAGCTACACGATCCGCCTCCTCGTTGCCTTTTAAACCAATATGAGCTGGAACCCATTGCAATATTATCTCTTTACCGCTTTTATTTAGAATAATAATAGCTTTTAGGATGTCATAGGCTAATTTTCTAACCTCAGCTTTAGGTATTTTTTTGGTTTGTCGCTCATCAATAGGTAGGTACTTACTTATGCCACAGTCTTATTATTACTAACAGTCAGCCGACTAATGTTGTTGCACGGGACAGCGATGAGGCGGTACGGGGAAGCTAGCGGTCGACGAGCGCAATCTCACTTAGTTTGCGCTTTCTAATCTGAAAGAGTGTACCTTACACCGGGGTGTAGGTACGTGTAACGAGTTTAATAAAAGTACGCTTTCAACTACTCCGATGAATCGACATTAAATATGTTAAATATATTTGCGCGGACGAGTCTACAACACTAGTCGTGATATGTTTGGCGGATTGCAGTTGCCTCCAGCTGATTTCGTTGACTATTGCGATAAAATGGAGGCGAATTTGATGCAACATTTGTTGGAAACGATATTCATATAAATTTGTATGATTTTTAAAAAAAGTTGAGTTTAAAACACGACCCTGCGTTTGTTTCCCATTAGAGTTTCTATTGAAATTGTATATTCTCATGATAATTCATTACATGGTAAAATTTAATTACAAAACTCTAAAAACATCTCAAATAAAATATGTACAAAATATTTATCGGTTACGCATTTATTATTTTTGTATGTGTGTTACGTGTGATTTCTCAGCAAATTATTATTTTTATTTATTTCCAAACACAAGCATGTTATAGCTTAAATGGAAATCTCTACTAATGGAAAATGTATGAAATTGCTGTTAAAGAAATAAACAATTTTTTTATTTATTTTTTTTATTTATTTTTTATTTTTATTGATTTCAATAAATATTTTTTTTTAATTTATACAATAAAGTTTTCATTACCTACATAGGTACTAAAGACCAATTAAAATAAAACAACAACAGTGGCTTAAAAAATACCTAAAAGTCTCGAAAGTCCCGGTTCTCTCGGTTCCTTCAACAAAAAGAGCACCGGTTCTTCATTCCCTATAATTATGGCTACCCGAACGAGCAGTAACGCGAGGGCAGGCGTCGTTATCGCATGTATTGAATGTACGGATTTTTTCTGCTTTAGACTACTTTACTAAAGTTGTTTCTCTAATTATTTAATTTTTGTGCGTTTAAATATTCATTTGATTTTAGTTTTAGAAGTTCTGACACCAAATAAATCTATACATATACTTAATAAAATTGGAGTGTCTGTTTGTAATATTGAAATAACCGTTTTTTACTACATGTATATGAATTACGGTACATACACCAAAACAATTTTTTTTACAATTTTTGTCTGACTGTCTGTCTGTTTGTTCCGGCTAATCTCTGAAATGGCTGGACCGATTTTGACAGGACTTTTATTGGCAGGTAGCTGATGTAATAAGGAGTACTTAGGCTATGGTATTTTAGAAAAATTCTTTTATTTTAGAAAAATAAAGTAATGTTAATCGACTGTTAGGCGGAACGAAATTCGCTGGGTCAGCTAGTCTATATATCTATACGTATAATAAAAATGTAACCGGTCGCTGTCTGTACATGGAAGATATATTAGAAAAAATTTTATTGGGACCTTTATCAACGCAAATAGAACACAAAACAATGATTGTTAAATTTTTTGTCTGTTTGTCTGTGCGTTTGTTCACGCTAATCTCAGAAACGGCTTCTCCGATTTAGATAAGGTTTTCACTGATATATAGTGGCTTCACTTAACATTTAGTGTTTGTTTCATGTCAATCGGTTAATAAATAAAAAAGTTATGCTAATTTAAAGAATCACGTCGAACATTTGTTAATTTACAACGAAACTTGATAGAAGCAGAGATTTTAACAGCTTGCGGAATAGCTGATAGTGTTTTTATTCCTCGGATTCCTCTCATTCCAAACAATTTTCAGTTTAGTTTTAAACGAGTCCAGTTTCCAGTGAGCCTACGTTTTTGCGATGACAAATAATAAAGCCCAAAGTTAGAAACTAAATGTTGTGGGTGTGGCTGTGGATCTAAGCATTAGCTGCTTTTTGCACGGTCAGCTTTATGTGGCTCTGCCACGTGTTAGCATTCCTAGCAGCCTGTATGCTTTGATCCCTGATGGCTATACGTCTAATCCATACATAGTTTATAAGGCTTTGTCCTGACTGACTGACTGACTGAAAGACAACGTACAGCCTAAACGGCTGGTCGTGGCGACTTGAAATTTGGAGGGCGTGGTTGTCTTAATGTCTAGAGGTGTACTAAGAAAGGGTTGTTAAAATTCAACCCCTAAGTGAGTGAAAAGGGATAAAAACAATTGTATGCAACTTCTTTTTTTTTTAATTTAGAGTTTTAAAAGTTTGTTTTAGAATACTTCTATTATAATAACCACTCACGTGCCCGCGCTTCGAAAAAAACACTTGCATAGTGCTCACGAAAAAAAGTCATCGGGCGCCGGCGCGCATGACCGTAATAAAACTTAATTTACGATCGTTTCAAGAGGTTATCCGTAAAACTAATGACTGATTTGAATAGCTAAAGGAATAAATAAATTATTTTAAGTAGTTTCTAAGAATACCACTTAATATAATAATTTGTAAAAATGCAGGCAGTTAAAACACAAGTTGAACTAAGAAGTTATGAAGAAAAAAAATTTTTTTTACAAAATCTAAATCGATAACATATATTTTTTTTGTGATAATTATGACAAATATTAATTAATCTTTCCACGTATTTTTTATTACGTACATAACTTAAATAAAATAGTTTAAAATAAATGTTGAATACGGCCACTATTTTCCCAAACACCGCATTCCGATATTAAACATTACGCAATCTTCATTCTTATTCTATGGCAAATATAGTACCCGTAGGACAAAAATATATACTGGGTTAAAACGGTGCATTTCTTGGCATAAGGATTCAGTAAAAACATACATTACTTCTTAGAAAAATATTATTGTGATAATATAAAAACAAAAACGCACCCAATTGTTCTAGCACAATAGAGACATCTTTGTAAACAGATTTTGAGCAACCAGAGTTATTCATATCTTTGAAAAATATAGTTAATACAAAGAACACATTCCCTAGTTAGTAACAACATGCTTATTATGACAATAATTAATTATATTTTTTATAAATTATTAAAAACAACTACGTTCAGAAAACCAAAATTTCGCTCCTTACACTTCTGGTGTCCTTGAACGCGCGGCGCGGAGAGCAATATGGCTGCCACCTAAGGGCCACCTACACACTAGACTCTACTAACTAACACTATTATTTTGCAAATTAGCGTAACAGAATGTTTAAGTAATCGGATTTAATAAAACATATTGTTTGTAAAAAAATATTTATTATGTAATACATTTTCTACTTAAAAATATTATTTAATAGTAAAACGACATTTTTTATAGAAATAATATTTTAATGGATTTATATCTGAATAAACAATTATTATTATTATTATTATTATTATTAATATATTATTATTACTTATTATAGTAGGTACCCACTATAATAAGTAATAATAATAATTACCTACATACTTACGATTAAACATAGTTGTAGGTACGTATTATATATTAAAATATTTAATTTAAGTTAACATTTTTTTTTTAAATTAAGACCACCTTATATAAAAACTAAGTAGTAGGATAGCAGTCCGTAAACAGAGGCAATTAAAAAACAATAATAATACATAAAAATTAACTGTAAAATGAATTAGGCTTAAATCATCTTATCTTAAAATGATTTAAGAAGATAAATACAAAGATTTGAAGGGTAATTATACTCGTAATAAAATAAAACTCACTATTAAAATTAATAAAATAAAACATACAAATTATATATAACATTCACCTTATCATTCTACCGTGTGAGATTCCTCGAAAACTAGTTGCAAACAGAGCGCCACATGGCACTGTTTGCAAATATATTTTGCGACTTTTCTTACACCAAACGCACCCGGCGTTTTTGGTTTTGCCTTCTCCAATAAAATGGTAAGCATTCCCTTGGCTTCCATTTTCCTGCAAAGGATAGTTAAAATAAGTTACGTATGTCTTTTTTTCAAAAAAGTATATATAATAATAAAGTGCATATAATTTACATGATTTCCCTGCAGCTGCAGTTAGAAGGTGGTGAGGTAATTGGCGTACCTTCTTACAACCGATAGTCGACTCGGATTGGCGAATATTTTCTAAAACAATGACATTACCCAAGTGAAATCATACAATTTTTTATGATATTAAATAGGTAGTAAAATATTTCTTACCGAGACCGCTTACTGGGAGGCGATCTGGTAGAAGTGAGCGCTGAATTTCTTTTTGGCGTTTCGATTTTCCCCGCCTCCCTACCCGTCGCCTAGGTTGGCCCCTACTTTGTCCTTTCTTTTGTTGTCTATTACTGAAAATAACATAAAAATAAGCAAACCAAAATAATATATGTATACGCTTACTAGAACTGATCACCATTTAATTGGCACCTATTAATAAATAACATAATCACCAACCATCATTAACCCATATTCTACTCAACTCACCTAATCTTAACGGATAAAAATGAAAAAGAGAAAAATCCTCAAGTATCAGAGAGAAAAAAAATTAATAATTTTTATTACTATTGTAAAAAAAATAATTATGTTATCCTAAATAAAAAAATTAAACAAAAACATAAAAATGGAACGACGCTGAAACTGTTTAAGAATGAAATATGATACTATATAACAAAACAAGTATCATGAAAAAAGCATGATCCAGTTGCCTTTAAGTCATCGTAAAAAAACTTAAAACAATTAAAACAAATAAAAAAATAAGTTTGTAGAGGGCCTTATACCATACAAAACTAAAGTGCTTCTGGTAACCACAGCGACACACATGAACTATAGGTTTGTTTACTTACGAGTACGCGTCCTAATTTGCTCATCCTATGTAAAAACATAAGGATTTCTCTATAATATTATGTTTTAATTAAATATTAATAACTATATTATAACATTTCATACAAAAAAATCTATTTTATTTAATAATATTACGATTAAGCCCTTTCAAAACTGTCACTCGTGATCAGAACTAGCGTATATAATTTGGAAATATTTTGTTTTATATAAATTTACCAATATCGTTTTATATTAATGTAAAATTAAATAGAGCAATAAACAGAGATTATTTTGATGTATTTCACTTACAAAAATATAAAGTACAAAGTACTTACGGCATTTTTCCAAATATAGGTCACGACGATACCAATGGCGTCCAAACACCAAACTTTAAAACACTTGTCATAAAAAATGTGCCCACAGATAACGTTCAAATTCACACTCACGGCGTTGCCTAACTAACGAACTTTAAATTAACCATACTTTGGTCCACAGAACGATACTTAAAATCTACATAGAGCCGAAAAACGGAACGCAATCCTCTTGGTAGCCACAGTTACCACAAGCAATACAAGCGAAATTCGCTTGGTAACAATAGCTACCAAAAGCACGTGAGTGGATAAAAAATACCCTAATATTTTTTGAAGTTATACTTCTTTTGGCGCGATTGGGAAAAATTATGAGAGTGAATTTTTACGATGCGCGCGCACACCGACAGAAAAAAGCAACACCCTGAAATTAGTTGCGAACCTTTTACACCCTGAAGTTAGTTGCGAACCTTTTACACCCTGAAGTTAGTTGCGAACCTTTGTGTGTCGTATCAGTACAAATAATCAGTGTGAATGAATAAAAAATATAATGGCGTTTATATCAATTCAATTATAATTATGACGGTGATAGATATTTTTTATTGATCATTTATGAGTAAAAATATTTATTTTGGATATTAGTGGTAAAAGTGGTTTTAAGGTGCTGTTTTAAGTGCATTTATAGATTTGAGGTTAACTTTCGGTATGTATAATTTATTTACATTGCAAATTATAAATTATTACATTATTATCTAAAATTTTTTTTTTATTGGTATCTTTTATTTTAATTATTATTTTATGATTTTTCATTATTGTTGCATGCTATTTATGTATATTTATGTATATATGCGTTGTATTATTATTTGGTATTTTTGGATTGTTACGCCAAAGAAGTATAACTTCTTACGTTACTTTCCGGAGGATATGTTTAGGTTGGTGAAAGAGGGTTTGTATACATGGGAGATTAGAAATAGTATGGGAAACAGTATAAAATAATATAAAAAATATCTATTGGAAAAAACGATATTCACGCGAGCGAAGCCGCGGGCAAGAGCTATGTATGTATAAATTTGATGCCAATTGGTTTAACGCTTTTGGAAAAAAATTACAAAAACTAAATATACGTATACGTCTTAGATGATGTTTTGGTTTGTTCAAGTTATATTGAGAAATTCTATTTTGTTTTTGTTTCTGTTTTTACATTTGTACATATTGGTATAGTTCTGAAGTCGGTTTTTACTTTTCATATATCTACTCAATAACCTGTTGGTTTATGGACAGAAACGAAGTATGCTTGATTGAATAAAACGACTGTGTTAGTTGTCTATTTTTATTTTATTCCTATGATAGCTACATTTAACTATTTTTTTATTTAAATTTTTCCAGGGCGTGTCCTATTGAGATCTCATCAGATAAACATTCTATCATGGTCTGTCTAATAGCATCATCGCAAATAATATAATATATTAGTTTAAAAAAAAGTTCATTAGAGAAAATAGTTAGTCCGTTTTAATTGTTTGGTTCAGTTGGTCGGTCCCATTGGAATAATATTTCTCAAAATGAAATAAATGATCAACTAGTTGATTAGATTGGAATAAAACCCTTTTTGGTTCCATTCTGCATAACCAGTTGGTCGGTTCAGTTGGCCGGAGTGTATGGGCAGATTTATACATTCATACATACATACACTTGGACAAAACGCAATGACCGTTTTAACATTCCGTTAATAAAAAAAAATTGTCCAATCCTATTCTACCATTCAGCCTTGAATTGGCGGTCAAGGTTTGCTAGAACGATCAAGAAGATTATTAGTACACACTCAGTAGATATCTCGGTGCACGTGTAGACTGAGTCAATAAATCTTAAGTTATTGCTAAGTAGTCTAATTTATAAATTAGTTATACATTAAGTATATCTAAGCCTAATTTTCGTATTATATTGTAATAAAGGCATCGAAACTAAATAAATAAATAAGAAACCGTAGTCAGTTCGGCGTTGCCATTGAAGATATAGGTAGGGTAACTAATATCTGTGTCAGTTTATCTTCGACAATTGGGTACCTACTGGAGGACTATGACCCCGCTGTGTTAAAATAAAAATGTAAATTATCAATATGCGCCGTAAAGGGATATAAGCCAAACTATAAACCAACGAAGCACCAACCCACATCAGCGCACGCTGCGCCTAATTCTATGTAGGCGCATTAACGTCACAGACAAAACAGGAACTCATCAGTATTAAATGTATTTAACCTGAATCATTATCGTGGTCACGAGCACATTCACTCATTGGAATCTCAAAGTCACTGCCTAACTTAGGTTCTTACTCTAAGGTTTTTAATTCTGACAAGCTACCAGATTCAAGCGCTGTTGTGATGAAATGAAATATTCTTCAGTTTTCAATTAAAAGACCAAGGTCACCGCTTTTTTGAAAGCGGTTAGTAACCTACTTAAAAACGATTATAGCCCGCATAGATAAAATTCTCTTGTTTTCCGCGATACGCCTCCGAACATAAATGCATCATCCATAAATAAACGTATTATACTTAACCAAGGAAGAAATCAACTCTGCAACTAACTATACAGTAACTTAGCTGCCTTAACACCATAATATATATTATGGTGTTTCTTGTTATAAAATCGAATAGAAAATTAGGTTACCTATAATACCTAAGTTGAATTATGGGGAATTGCCTTATTAAATGCATTACTTTAGGTAACGTCCATTCATTCATCGTCGTTTTAGCCAAAAATATTTAATTATTTAATATTTAAAAAACAAACGAAAACCGACTTCAAAACAATACCTACATATTTAATTCTTAACTAAAAAGTAGAAAATAATATTTTAATTACTTCAAAGCAATGAACATTAAAGGGTAATCAACGAAATCATTGATACCTATACAGAGTGTATACGACGGTATGATATTAAATGCAATTACATATAGAATGTAACATTATAAAGCGAGACAAAAAAAAACAACTAAATATCTTCAATAGTTTAGACACAGGACTACTTTTTTAATTTCTTTAATTCTAAACACTCTGTAAGTACATCAAACGGTCACTGACTTAAGTCATAATCCACGTCGAAGGATAAACGTTGCCGCTCATTACAGTTCAGTGAACTTGTCATAATAAATGGTGTATTACTTTATTACTACTAAAATATTATTGATTCTGTTAGAAAATTTTAAATTTTTGTTTTTCGTCAAATCATTTTTGTGATTAATTTGAAATCATTATACGGACTAGTAACAGCTGCCTTTTCATTTAATATTAAACCGTCGTATTCACTCTGTATAATACTTTACTATTTACAATTTATAATCAGTTATTTTGGAGTCAATGCCAGCCATTATTTTTATTATTTTTTACTTTTTACAATTCTATCAAAAATTAACTGCCTTTTGCGGCAAAACGATAAACAATTTTATATATCTAGCAGATAGTACAAATAGAATGGTTCTTTATACATTTTGCTATGCAGCGTGAATCTTGATGCATTGGAACTTATTTTGTTTGGTAGTTGTTTTGATCGCATTGAACCGACTTTAAAAAAAGGAGGAGATTTCTCAATTCGACCGTATGCATATATATTTTTTTTGTGTGTTTGCGTATAATATACGAAATATTTGTCATGGTATAATTTATTGTTTTTGCTATAACAATCTAAGTAGCTATTATTATTAGTTGCGTCTCGGTCTCGGACATGATGAAGTAATCTGAATGTCTACTTTGGAGACTACTACTGTAACTAGCTAACGAGTAAAGCTGGGTGTACCGAGTATGGGCTCGTTTTGTTAATTGTGATGAGACCTTACTACTGGTCATGATGGAGAGACTTAAAGATCTACTTCGGTGACTGCTACTGTGACTAGCTGACGAGTATAGCTAGGCGTACCGTGTATGGGCTCATTGTGTTAGTTATGATAGGACCTTACTACCGGACATGATGGAGTAACCTGAAGGTCTACTTCTGTGACTACTACTGGAACTAGCTAACGAATAGAGCTAGGAGTACCGAGTGTGAGCTCATTTTGTTAGTTATGATAATACCTTACTATCGGACATGATCCAGTGACCTGAAGGTCTACTTCGGTAAATTCTACTGGGAATTTACCGAAGTAGACCTTCAGATCACTCCATCATGTCCGATGGTAAGGTCTCATCTTATCTGGTAAAACGAGCCCATATTCAGTACACCAAGCTTTACTCGTCAACTTGTTCCAGTTGCAGTCATCTAGGTAAACCTTAGGGTGACTCCATCCTCACCAAAACTAATTCTAAATATAAAATAAAATAATTTTTAACAAAAAGAAAACCGACCTTAACCAGGACGGAAACTAAAAAGTAAAAAATAATTTACTTAGCACAAAGTAATTCGTATTTTGATTTAGTTATTCAGAAATGATTAAATAAATATTTTATAATTGAAGTTGATGCCATGACTGCTGTTGAGGAATTCCCTCGATTGTCTATGGTCACCTGTAATGGCACTTATAAGTCTGTTATAACCCGTAAGGGTGCAAAGTTCTCATCATTAGAAATGAATTAAGTCCAAACACCAAGTAATTGCTGTAAATCGTTATCGAGTACCCTCGACTGTTTTTCGGCTCCATCATCAGATCGACTCCAAACCTTCACTAAATAGTAGTGTCTTAAAATACTTAATCCAATAAATAACAAATGCACTAGTCGCCAGTACGATTTTCGAAAGTTCTCCTCCATTTCTCTGGGATGCCATCATTAGATACTGGCTTCCATATCATGGTACCATCCTTTCCAACAAAAAAAGAATAATCAAAATCGGTTCATAAACGACGAAGTTATCCGCGAACACACATAAAAAAAATATGTACGGTCGAATTGAGAAACCTCTTCCTTTTCTGAAGTCGGTTAATAATAAAATATTTTTCAACAAAAAGAAAACCGACTTCAAACAGGAAAAAAACTAAAAAGTAAAAAATAAATTTACATAGCACAAAGTAATTCATATTTTGATTTAGTTAATCAGAAATAATTAAATAAGTATTTTATAATTTTGAAGTTGGTGCCAAGTAAAACAATAACTAGGTACTTATAGGTATTATTAATCTTAATTTGCTATTGTAGTAAGCTTCCTATAGTATTTCGTTAATGAGTATTTGGTCACCTGTAATGGCACTTATATATTACCCATATGGGAGCAAAGTTCTCATCATTAGAAATAAATTAAGTCCAAACACCAAATAATTGCTGTAAATCGTTGATGAGTTCCCTCGACTCTCTTTGTGCTCCATCATCAGGATAGACTCCAAACCTTCACTAAATAGTAGTGCCTTAAAATACTTAATGAAAATCATAACAAATGCACTAGTCGTCAGTGCGATTTTCGAAAGTTTCTCTCGATTTCTCTAGGATGCCATCATCAGATCCTGGTTTCCTTATAATGGTACCACCCTTGGGGTATATACTTTCCAACAAAAAAAGAATCATCAAAATCGATTCATAAACGACGGAGTTATCCGCGAACACACATAAAAAAAAAAATATATATATATATATACGGTCGAATTGAGAAACTCCTTTTTTTGAAGTCGTTTAAAAAACATACTACTAAACTTCAAAATACAAGTCTTTCTAATTAAACAAAATAAAAATTTATTTCTAAAGTATCAACGTGAGTTTATTTTCATATATTCGCCTTAGTTAGGTTGACCTATGTATGTGTGTGTGAAATTTGTTTATGGATTGGTGCGATTCGATATTATCTATGATTTTTGAAAACGCGTCCCTAAGGATGTAGGTATTGTTTGAAGTCGGTTTTCGTTTTTTTTATAATTTAATTTTTTAACCTTTTAGTGGGTAGTAATTAATGTGTATTGTTAAAATGGGTAGGCCTACTAAGCGTGCTGCGCAATTGAGACAGCGCCGTTTGGAAGAAAGTAGTGACGAGAGGGAGGATTGTAAATAGAGATTTAAAGTCCTTATCAAAACTTTTGCTGATCGCTGAACCCTTAATCCCGGCAACCACAAACCAAAACAAAAAAGTGATAACCTACCAACAATTGAATATCATTGGAACCAGTTATTTTTAAACCCGCTATTGGAATAATTTTCACGGTACATCCAAATCTCTCAAAATGTTGGTATTGTACCGTCTACGGCGTCTACTTTTGTAACTGTTCATGTTACTGATTTTCATGATATTGTGTACCTTACTTATGGGCATAGAAATTAATCAACATAGAAATGATGACGCTTTGTTTGAAGCATGTATAACTAAAAATCCATATCGACTCCGTCATTTGAAATCAGTTTTGCTGGTGTATTGTGCTATTTCAAATTCAGTGCAGTGGTGGCATATAATATAATAATATACTGACCATATTGGATAAAGATACTGTGGGAGAAAAAAGAAAATAAATCTTTATTTATTTTCTTTAGGTAATTAATAGTAATGATGCCTTCGGAGCACTGATTTTTGGACAAAACTAACACTACGTCGATATTTAATGTAGGTACATTTTCTTTATGCTAAAGATCTCATCATCATCATCACCATCAACCTACGGCAGTCCACTGCTGGACATAGGCCTCTCCGAAGGCGCGCTATCTTGCCTTTATTATTTGTTTAACAGTATTAGATCCACGCTGGTTTCAGCACGAATGGGTCGGATCGACCGGGGAAGTACTACCCTCTCATAGAAGATCGACGTAAGAGTAATAGTATTAATACTATTGCGTTTCGCTCGGTGAGTGAGAGTGCCGGAGGCCCAACTGATGCAAAGATGGCAATCCTCGCAGCAAGTGTGGGACCAGCTGAGTATCCGCGGAGTCATTGTCTGGGTGGTGTGGGTCGACCCGCTGGCCAGGGAGACCCGTAGAAACGGTGGTGCCGCTGGCCGCCCGCACCATAGTACAGGAGCCCAACTAGGCCTAACCACACTAGGAGGCTGCGCCACCAGGTCGCGCATAATCCCGGAGTGGTTCGTCGTGCCGGTCGGTGACCGGATGGTGGGACCCGGGGACCATATTCCGAGAGGGTACGGGGGCCCTTCCGTCCGGCGGATCGGCTACCACCATGCCACATAGTTAAATGACGAAGCAATACTCGAAGGCCTTGAATAAGTAGAGATAACATTTTTGCCAAAAATAAGCTAAAGTACACCTACATGACATAAAAATAGTTTTAATTTCTTTAGGCATAATGTTTGTATTATGGCATTAAGCATTAACATTTAAACCGGTTAATGATAACCGGTTTTCTTTAATCAGACCAAGTAAGAATTATTCGAAGTCAACATGAGTAAGGTTCGATGACAGATATTGTTGCTATGGTAAAGTGAAAATAATTTAATAAAAACATTTGACTTTTGAGTTTCGTTTAAAAAGTCAACTCCCGCAGTAGGGAAAGGGATCAAACACTGTGTTTCGGTTGGTTTAGAACAAAAGTTAGATAATTATATATTTTACGATCTAGACATTCACAAAATGGTTAATTTACATAATTGACATACTACTTCATGGACCATTTGAAGTTTTGGAAATTTTGCCACGTAGATTATTCGGTAATGAGCCTATGTACGTATTTTGGCGGGGGGCAATAGTGGCAATAATAAGGCTGTGCATTGCTGAGTACCTAACTTTACCCTTTCTTATAATTGTTATACATAAGCTAAGTACAGCAAAGCAAATAAAACTGTCTATTGCAATTGCTAGTTATAGTCTGAATACCTAATCGTTCGATAGATTGTGCTGAGAAAATTAAGTTCATGAAAATAACTAAAGCTGTCATTACCATAATTACAATACTGCTCACTATTTTTTTTCTTAATGAATAAGCTCAAATTAATGATCTGAATAATATGCCTACGATGTCTATGCGGTTGCCCCATACCAAAACCTAGCAAGGACCATATTTAAAAAAAATGTTTTATTACATATTATTCATTCTATACTAGTTAGTCCTTACAAAATAAAAATAAAAAATACTAGAGTGAAAATCTTACAAATAACCAGAGATTGGAATACTCATAACTTAGTAAGTAGACCATCCACAATCCCGTAACCATTTACAAACCTAGTATAACGCTCTGATCATTATCAAACCTAGCAAGACTTGGGTTTTGAAGTGGTTGATGTACCTACTTGCTAGGTTCATGAAATGAGTGAGGGGTGTGCAAAGTTACGATTATTTATTGGTTACTTACTAAGTTGATTAATAAAGACTGGTTATAGAAAGGAATAATTATTTTTATATGAAACCGCTTAATTTAATAACTAATTAAAAAAGCTATGTTTAATGTATGTGATGTAGGTGGGTACCTACATCACATACATCAAACATTTTTCTTTTTTGTAAAAACAGACATTTTGTTAAGTTGTCATTTTGCTAAGTTGACGTTCTGCGAAGTTGGCGTTTTGAGAGGTTGCAATATTGCGAAGTTGGCATTTTGTAAAGTTATTTTACTCATTATCATTACGTAATCAGTGGTTAGTACTCTATCCAATAATGTATTAATGTTACTTTAATACTTATTACATTTGTAAGGCTAGCTCGTTTTACGTTTTTGTGCTCTTTTTATTAGCCTACCAAAGTGACTCCACTCTGCCTGATGGTAAACAGTCAATGGAATCCAGAAGTGGCGAGCGCCATTCCAAAAGCCAAACTACTGGTATGGTGGCCTCCACTATGGCGGCTTAGTGAGATGCTTTTTCACGCCCCGCTTAAAACACCCAGGATCAAAATTAGAAGGGAACACATGCGCTGGCAAAGAGTTCCAGGCTTTAATTGAGCGACAAAAGTATTAAGTGCTGAACCGTTTGGTTCGAGACCCTTTATATTGCACTGTGAAAGGGTGGCACTTTAGTCCCGCACGTGTCATTCTGGATAAAAAGAAAGAGGGTGGGATTAATTCAAAGAGCTCTTCAGAACACTCTCCATGGTAAAGGCGATAGAAGACGCTATTGAGGCGATGTCTTTTCGCAGCTGTAAAGGCTCAAGGGTCTTAGTAGCCTCCGGGCTTCCGATGATACGGACTGCTCGCCGCTGCAACCTATCGAGTGCACCCAGTAAGTACTGTGCGGAGCCATCCCAAAGATGAGAGCAGTACTCCACGCAGGAACGAACCTGTGTCTTATAAAGCGCCTCGGACCCATGACACCACCCAATGGCACCACCGGTAGTGTCAAGGGTATTATTCAATCCCCATGGCACCACCGGTAGTGTCAAGGGTAAGAAGACAGAGCTGCTCGGGCGTGAAGTACCGCCTCACCCTGTTCAGGACACCGAGTTTACAGGAGGCGGTTTTAATGACGCTCTCCTGTAAAAATCGCTAAAAAGCACATAGCCATAACCATACAGCCGTATGGTTCGCTGATTCTTATTTTTCTCGAGGTGCTGGTAGCCCTCTGCCAAGAAAAATTCTTTAGTTAATCTATCTATCGCAATAAACGACTGTATTGGTAGCTACTAGATAAAAAAAACAACTTTCTCAGGACCGAGTAAGTAGAACGGTACCTACCTACTTACTTACCTATAAGTCCGCAAAAAAATCAAAAGTATTTTGCATAGATAAATATACCTACAAATTATACAAAACATCTTGAGCCCCAAAAATTAATAAAATACTAACACATAGAATATTAAAATAGTACAGATAGGACCTTACCTACCTAACGCAAATACGCGACAGATTAAAATTTTCTGAAAACAATGATTATCATTAAATAGTAGCACCAATATAAGTAATAAACTCGGAGAGATTGAGAGTTTTCTGCTATTTCTGTCCGTCGCGCCGAAAGGGTATATACTCGTAGCTATAGACATATATACCTAAGTATCTACCGTTCTAAATATATCGCATAAGTGACGTCACAAACTATTTATAATCTGACTACTAGCGTATTAAGATGTGTTATGTAACTTATGTATCATGTGCACCTGTTTGAATTACACATTTATAACTGAAGATATTCACACCACAATTTACCTCATCTACTATTTCTCCTGCTTTTCGAATTATCTCAGCTTATTTTATTTAATTGAAGAATAGATATTTTATGTGAAGAATGCTACAATAGGTACAGCAAAACTATTGATCATTTTATTGCGAATGTAAACGACGTCATTAAATTAAAAAAACAAGGAAAATAGAATTTGTGTGCTAATATTAGGTTCTTTTTCAGCATTTATCCATCTGCAGCGGTGATACGTTAATGAATGCATGTTAACTTGACCAAATGAAATCAACCCGACATCGACATAGCAATAAAAAAGAAACTGGTAATTGAATTTTTCTAACTGGTCGCCACACTAGGCTATATTGAGGTGCAATCGAGGCCAGTGAAACGGTATCTAAGAATCATGAAATCTATTATCTCGAACATATCACACATAATACAAGCGAAAAACGATTTTGAAATCTCCATCACACAAACAAGCGACGCAAATGACGAGTAAATTATCCAACCAAACGTGTAGAGAAAGTGATGTTTTCGAATTTTCTGAGTGCCAACTTTTCAATGGCAATTACGTCAACCTAAATTATTTGTGTAGGTACCTACCTACTATTTGTCATATATGTGCTACATAGGTATCTTTTCTTTTTTATAAGTACTTAAAAATACTTACTAACTCAAAAACATACAATTCACCTAACTTGACTTAACGGACAAAAAGTAGGTAGACTTCCGAAATAAATATTTGTGGATCACAGGCTTGGGTGGGTATCGAATAATCAAACTAACGACACTCGATGATATTCCTACGTGTCAAGATGGGGTTCGATGTAAAAAGCTAGTTACGCGATGATGAGTTTATTCGAGACTCACACAATACACTAACAGTAACAAAATAACGCAATCAACACATATACTGCAATATAACGCTTCGTAGATCGGTCTTCGTAAACTTCCGTATCACTTAGATGTTTGCTCGAGATCGCTGTATAAATGTCTTGCCACCTTAGAATTCTTTTTATAGTCATACAATAGATTTCTAAAACACTCCTGTTATTACTACAAAGTTGCCGACAAACCTCGATAACAAAACAATGAATATAGGTACTAAGATGCGACGTGTAGGTATACCTACTGTTGATGAGCTATTGTAATACGTGTAGGTAGGTACTTGCGAACTAAGGTAATCATCGTAACATTGCCCCCCTCTTAATCATGCTCGTGCCGAGCAGCGTTGGAACCGTGATAGGGCGCTAGTCGATTGATGCGGACGATCTTCGGCTTCTTTCTATCGCCCTGTCCTATGCGTTAGATCACGTCATTAATCCTTGTGATCACTTTATAGGGATCCTCCCAGCGGGCCTGTAGCTAAGGTGACTTGCCGATCTTTCTGAGAGGATTATGAAACCACACGAGCGTACCTTCCTCGATGCCATGATAACCTTCCTGTCACAACGAGTTTTCATTTTCTTACTAGACTTGAAAGTTGTTATTTCACATAAGATCATGCGTCTTATCCAGCTGTGCCAGCAAGTTTGCGACGTATTCTACTGTCGGCTTTAGCGTATCAGGAGGTGTACCGGTAATCAATCTACTGGTTGGCGTATCTCCTTCGGAAGTTAACTTTGGCCGGCGTAAATCCCGTAGTGTCATGAACTGCGGACCGATACGACAGGTAGAGTGGAATATAGCGGTCCCAGTCTCGTTGATGTTTTCCTATGTCTGGTTGAGCCGTTCTACCATGCCGTCAGATTGTGAGTGCGCTGGTGTTGTCCGTGTTTTATGTACGCCGAGTAGATTACACATCTCTTGAAACAGCGTTGATTCGAAATTTCTTCCCTGGTCACTATGCAGTTCCAACGGCACACCAAATCGACACACTACTTCCTGGATCAACTTTTTGTGTGAAGTAATCTTGGACTACTACTATATAACGGTTGCCGTCTTCTCGTCTTCTTCACGGAAAATGGGCCAGCTACGTCAATGACAATTCTCTCCCATGGGGCTCCGACACTGTACAGCTGTAGCTTGCCTCTTGATCTAGTACGAGGTCCTTTAACCGAAGCACACGTAAAGCACTTTCTACACCACTCCTCGATGTCTTCTCGACAGCGTACCCAGTAGAAACGATATATATCTCACCTTCACCAAGGTCTTCTTCACACCAAGATGCCCGCCTGATGCACCATCATGCACTAAGCGCGGAACAGGTGCAACATTGTTTCTAGGGATCACCATCTGTAGAATTTGCTCCTTCCCGTTTGGTGATTCCCACTTTCTATATAGCACATCTTGAATAGAATAGAATAATTATTTATTTCTAAGAATATGGTACATGGAGTTCTTAGTACATACAAAGTCTCACATATTCTACCGACAGTCAGTGTAGAAACATTCAATTAATAATTTTTAGTAACAAAACAAACCAGTCAATATTAATACATTAGTAGAATACAAAATCTATCTATATATATCTATACATATAATAAAAATGTAACCGATCGCTGTCTGTACATGGAAGATATATGAGAAAAAAATATTGGGACCTTTATCAACGCAAATAGAACCCAAAACAATGATTGTTACAATTTTAGTCTGTTTGTCTATTTGTCTGTGCGTTTAATAATCTATACATATAATAAAAATGTAACCGATCGCTGTCTGTACATGGAAGATATATGAAAAAAAAAATTATTGGGGCCTTTATCAACGCAAATAGAACCCAAAACAATGATTGTTACAATTTTTGTCTGTTTGTCTGTGCGTTTGTTCACGCTAATCTCAGAAACGGCTTATCCGATTTAGATATGGTTTTCACTAATACATTGTGGTAAGCTTCACTTAACATTTAGTGTTTGTTTCATGTCAATCGGTTCATAAATAAAAAAGTTATGCCAAATTAAAGAATCACGTAGAACATTTGTTAATTTACTACGAAATCTGATAGAAACAGAGGTTACGGAATAGCTGATAGCGTTTTTATTTTTCGGATTCCGCTCATTCTAAACAATCTTCCGTTTAGTTTTAAATGAGTCAGTTTCCAGTGAGCCTATGTTTCGCGATGACAATTAATAAAGCCCAAGGTCAGACACAACTAAAAGTTGTGGGTGTGGATCTAAGTATTAGCTGTTTTTCGCACGGTCAGCTTTATGTGGCTCATCACGCGTTAGCATTCCTAGCAGCCTGTATGCTTTGATCCCCGATGGCTATACGTCTAATCCATACATCCATACACCCATACATATTATATAAGGCTTTGTCCTGACTGACTGACTGACTAACAGACAACGCACAGCCTAAACTGCTGGTCGTAGCGACTTGAAATTTGGAGGGTGTGTTTGTCTAAATGTCTAGAGGTTGTACTAAAAAAGGGTTTTTTAAAATTTAATTCCTAAGTGTGTGAAAAGGGATGAAATCGATTATATGAATCTTCTTCATTTTTTAACTTACAGTTTTGAAATTTTATTTTGGAATACTTCTATTTAAATAAAAAATATCCATATAATTTTATTTTGACAGGGTTGGATTTAGAGGGGTGAATTTAGGGATGAAATATTCTATACAAAGATCTTTAGCTTCTGAAGCTAGCGACTCGAAATTTACAGGGAGGGGGAGGGAGGGAAAGGAGGGAGGAAAAGGAGGAACTGAAGAGAAGGAGGAAGGGGGGAAAAGTGATGGGGAAGTGAGAGGAAAGTGATGGGGAAGTGAGGGGGAAGTGAGGGGGAAGTGAAGAGGAAGTGTGGAGGAAATGCGGGAGAAGTGAAGGGAAAGTCAGGGAGAAGTCAGAGGGAAGTAAGGGGAAAGCTAGGGAGAAGTGAGGGAGAAGTGAGGGGAAAGTGAGGGGAAATGAGAGGAAAGTGACGGAGAAGTAACGGGGAAGCGAGAGGAAGTGAGGGGGAAGTGAGGGGGAGGGAGGGGGAGATAAAAAATAGTATGAAAAACAGTATTTAAACAATATAAAAATGTCTATTGGAAAAAACGACATTCACGCGAGCGAAGCCCAAAAGGTCACTTATCACGAAATCTCAGAAACAACAAGTGCTAGGAATCTCAAACTTTGCATGGTTGTTCCTATTAGGATATAGGTGCTCACTTAGACGGAATTTTGCGAAATCCATCCCCTAAGAGGGTATAAAGGGGTGGCAAAGTTTGTATGAAACTTCTATAGTTTTTATAGTAGGATTACCAAATTACTAGAAAATACTCTTTTTTTAATATTCAGTAGCCACCCTTATTCAGTGGGCAAATAAGAGTCGCAAGTTTGTGTGAAGGTGGTTTGTCAGTTTTAGCGGTAGTGGGTTTAAACTGGATTCGCCATAGAGACGGATAATACTGATATTTATTACTGATACAATGTACGATTGCCATAAAATCAGGCACGCAATATTCTCATAGAGGCACACCCATCTGAATTTTCACGCGAACGAAGTCGCGGGCAACAGCTAGTAGTAACTATGATAAACGGAGCGATCTTGAAAAGGATGCGCAGCTGCGGAACAAAAGCGCAGATAACATTGTTTTATTCGTGGTTTTATTCCCTCTTTTCTTTTTCCCATGCTAAAAACTAAGCTTACAACAGAATGCAGATATAAGAGGGCAACGACTCGTGAACAGTTTACTTATTATATATATATATATTTTACGTGAATGTACGTTATGGGGACAACGGGAACAAAATTTAATCACGTCCCACTGTCCCCGTGACTGGGACACGGGCGGCGTACGGGGAAAAAGGGAATAAACCTCATTTATGTGGCCCAAATCTATATTGTAGCTATTATAGAACATTTAAATCTCTTTAGATTCTAAAGTAAGCTGTAATTGACGCCTAATGTTAGCTGGGATACTTAGTACAGCTGCTCGAGTTAAAGCAGCCCGTTTAAGGAACTACGAGTACATTGACATCTTATAAAATACTAAAATACCACTGTCATCGTCATTCTGTTCAAGTAGTTTTGTGTCTGACCGTGAATTGTTTGTATTGTAGGGCTCCTAAGGGACTACTCCAAAGTTCAAACAGATGTAAATGTTATTTATAAGGATGGGTATTTATAACCAGCATATGAGCTACTTGTTTATCTGCTACCATTAACAAAAGAAAAAAGCCGTATTTTGGTAAAATTAGGTCTTTTCATTTATTTTATGTACTTAATTATATATTATTAAAATTATTAACTTTCAGTTCCACCATGATAGTGATAACTACTTACTGTATTTTATAAAAGACTACATAATTATATACCTAATACAAACCATAAAAAGAAATAAAACAGGGTTTATTCCCGTTCAGTAAAACAATAGCAATAACTTCAAATAAGCATGTAAGAGTATTTTATAATTTATGTTGATTTGGAACGTTACGGGAGGTATCTCACACTACGATTCTGGGCTATTTGCGCACTCCTATGATTTAAAATAGATCACCACCGAGATAATATTTTTATGCGTGAAATTCTAGCAAATGTCACATTTACCCGCGTCATTACTGACACTTACGAGTAGGTACCTACCATTGTACACAGTTTTTGTGTTGAAAATAATTTAAATACATAAAGGCACTTACTTAGGTACTTACGATTCTAAAGTAAAAACGACAATTAGATATTAGGTAGCCAATTATTTAAAAACACATGTTTTTGATAGACATCTATCGGTATTTTTACGTCATAATTTTCGGAATAGATGCCGATTTTGATGGCTCTCTCACCTCAAGGTACTAGGTCTTTCGAAAGACACGATACGCGTAGGTATCTACTAATTTCTTTAAAAGAAACATTTGTAATTATTGTAAACGTGAGAAACGTAACAAGGTAAGACATGACATGATTCAAAATGTCTCCAAGTTTTAAAATCATTTAAAATGCTTCGTATTACCTGAGTTTATTGTAGCAATATTAGGAGGTAGGTGTAGTATTGAAATGAAATTGCTATTATTATATGAATATTTCATTTCTCATACTCGGAAAGTAGTGTTGTTTTGATTTCATTATTAGGTGGAAAATGCTGCTTTTCGTTCATAGGGAGGAAAAAACTTATATAAATTCATCCTGACCCTCGGGCCGGAATGAACTTTAAAAATAGAACTCCTGTCAGCTGTGAAGAATTTTATGTAAAAAAAACTAATTTTAAAAATGTCATGCATGACTTTCTAAACAGCCAGTGTGAATTTAGCGCAAACTTCTTTGAGCGGAATAAGCCTCGAGTGCCGCGACAATTACGCGGCGAGCGACGAGTTCCATATTTAAAATTTAAAAAGTCAACACAAATTGGCGGGATACTAAAATCTGTTATGTATATGTATCTGTGACGGAGTTTTGTGCTAAGATTTGAATTGAATATTAAAAATGAGTTCAAGCGAAATATTGACACCAGATTCCATTACAGACGAGGCAAATTGTGTCATAGAATTTTTTTTTAATTTCACGAATTGTCTTAATTTGTTATGTATTAATTTTAAATAGGTATTACTAATATATTATTATCAATAAATAGTTTAGATAAACAACTAGTTTTATTTTCCTCATATTCTAAATGACAAGTAGAGTGTTTGCCACGGGTAAAAGAATCAATTCCTACTCAGACTATAGTCTAACTACCTCGAGAATTGATTCTTTTGAACCCTAGGCTAACAATCTACTATAGTGCCCTCTCCTTTTTGCCCGGTTTCGACACTTCAAAATCTTTAAAATATTAAAGATAAAGTGCTGACTCACGAAATTTCAGGCCCTCACATGTGCAAGTCACTTATTTCCAACATATAAATTTGACTACAGAACAAGGGCAAATCGTGATGCCCCCTAAATTCTTCTCGAGAGAGTTAAATTCTACGTCACTAAGGTCCACGTATTTACAATTCAGTTTCAAAAAACAGCAATCTTTGTCCACTACTTTTACTCTATATCTAAAACACATCTTGTTTTTTAACCGACTTCAAAAAGGAGGAGGTTATCAATTCGGGTCGTATGTTTTTTTTTTGTATGTTTGTTACCTCATATCTCGGTCATTTATAAACCGATTTGAAAAATTTTTTTTTTATTTGAGAGGGTATACTTTGAAATTGGTCCCATTTTTTTATTATATGAAATGGTTCAGTGGTTGTATGTTTGTTACAACAGAACTCGGTCATTTATAAACCAATTTTGAAAATTCTTCTTTTATTTGAAAGGGTATACTCTGAAATGGGGTCCCCATGTTTTTTTTATAAAGAATGGTGTAGTGGTTTGCCTTCAATTTTATATTTTGTAACAAAACGTATGCAGAAGTGAAGATGTGTAAAGCAACACGTCGATGTCTTTTGCGACGAATTTTCTGACATTGACATGTCCATGCTACAAGTGCGAAGTGATTTTTTTTCATTTTTTGTTAGAAACGAAGTGGCCCTGGATGAGTGACCATTTGTGTCATTTCATTTGCAGCGTCTCATTCTTTAGAAGCAGTAGACTATGGTTATCACTATAATTAGGTAGTCGTTAAGCCAAGTTGGAGGTCTTATGGTCGTGAGAAATTACAACAGCAACGGGCGGCCTTGAACCTGCCTTTACAGCACGACTGTTTATTTTTTGTATATCTGTTAAGCGATTGCTCGGTCAGTTAAATTATGATTTTTGATGATTCTTTATTGTTGGTAGATCATCACTTTTTTGTTTTGATTTGTAATTTCTGGGATTCAGGGTTTAGCGATCGAGAAAGTGTTGAGAAGGACCTTATGTCTCTATTTACAATCTTACCTATCGTCTCTACTTTCTTTTAAACGGCGCGGCGCTGTCTCATTTGCGCAGCACGTTTAGTAGGTCTACCCATATTGAATATATTTATATAAAATTAATTCCCACTAAAAGTTTAAAAATAAAATTATTTTAGAATAAAAACTGAAAACCGACTTCAAACAACACCTACATGTTCAATCCTTAACTAAAAAGTAGAAAATAATATTTAATTACTTCATAGCAAAGAACATTAAAGGGGAATCAACGCAATCCTTGATACCTATAATACTTTACCGGTTATAGTTTTTAATCAGTTATTTTGGAGTCGGTACCAGCCAAGAAAGATCATAATGACCTTCATAAAAATAACCTACCTACTAGCAAAAAAAATCATCTTGATTAATCTATTAATATATGAATGAAAAATAAAGATTTAATACAAGAAATCGAACGGAATCTGATAAGTGCGCGTCAAATTTTTTATGTATACCTCTGAACACAACTATCAATGACGTCTGCCTTCACGCGTATGACCGCGTTCGGGTAGTACACTCAGGCATATCCCCCCACGCGTGCTATTACCGCCCCGTGCATTTCAAAAGTTTGTTGCAAAGGCAGAATTAAAGATCCTTCTTGGCTGGCACCGACTCCAAAATAACTGATTAAAAACTATAAACAGTAAAGTATTATAGGTATCAAGGATTGCGTTGATTCCCCTTTAATGTTCTTTGCTATGAAGTAATTAAATATTATTTTCTACTTTTTAGTTAAGGATTGAACATGTAGGTGTTGTTTGAAGTCGGTTTTCATTTTTTATTCTAAAATAATCTTTACATAGTTTCTGCAATGCTTAGACAACACAGAGCCATGCTCATAGGATAACGGTCATACGGTGTAACCTATCATTGGGTACGTTACGACACATGCTTGTTTGCCATTTGTTTTTGCCAATTCTAGTCGTACATTTGTGATCTTTCTTTGATCATGATTTTTTTTAAATCTTTAATAAGTAAGTACAGAGTAAAAAATTATAAGTTGATAAATAATTAATGATATAATTGTTCACTGTAAAAGGTTTTAATTTTTTAGAAGTGTGCATTGTTATTAATTATTATTCAACATGATCATAATATCAGTATATATACCGCCGCCTGTCAACTTTGTGGACTTAGAGAAGTTTGTGGACACAGCTAGCACTTGTCTTGCGAAATATGATCACATACTAATGATAGGCGATTTTAATATTTCTAGCCTTACATGGGTAATGAATAATGATCAAAAATGTGGACATCTAAAGTATTCTGCATGCCCATATCATCATCTTATATCCGAATTCATGGCTTTCAACAATCTAAAGCAACACAATTCAGTTAAAAATTTTAAATCTGGAATACTTGATCTTGTGTTTTCAACAGAGTCAGATTTATTTGTTATGGAATCCGATGATATTTTAACTCCAGTAGATAACTATCATCCTCCTTTGGAATTTAATGTTACTATAAAACTAGATGATATTCTTAATCGATGTCAGTTGCCTAGACACAATTTTTACAAGGCAGATTATGACATAATAACAAATGAGTTAGACGAAGTAGACTGGATTAATTGGCTTTCTCCGTGTAATGATATTGATGAAGTGGTCTCAAAATTTAACTCAGTTATACAGGCGGTGATAAGTAAATACATACCCATGACCATACCTAAAAGTAATAAGTACCCTATTTGGTTTTCCAGAGGCCTAATTAACAGTCTAAAGGAGAAAAATCGTTTGCGCATACGTTTTAAAAAGTATAAAAATCACATGGATAAAATTGATTTGAATTTACTTAAGACTAGAACCGAGCACCTGATGAGACAATGTTATAATACTTATTGTAACTTATTAGAACAAAGCGTTAGGAAAAACCCAAAATACTTCTGGACCTATATTAAACATAAACGGAACTGTCAAAGCAATATGCCGGCAAATATGCATTTAGACAATGAACAAGCTTCTGATGAGATTAACATAAGCAATTTATTTGCGAAAAATTTCGCTTCCATATTTAACAATAGTAATATACAGACTGTGCAAACATCTATAACTAGAATTTCTTTAAATTCATTAAGTCTTAATGCCTTGGTTCTGTCTGAGTCTACAGTGCGCAGAAAACTTCAAGATTTAGATATTAATAAGGGGCCTGGTCCAGATGGTTTACCCCCAATATTTTTAAGTAAATGTGCTAAACAGCTGTCTTCTCCGCTAACATACATATTTAACAAATCTCTTTACACGGGTCAATTTCCCAACTATTGGCGAATGGCTAAAATAGTTCCTATTCACAAAGACGGGCCAAAAAACAATATAAAGAACTATAGGCCTATATCCATCTTATCTGTTATACCAAAAATATTTGAGTCATTGATATACCCCCATGTTAATAGTCTAGTTAAAACGTGTCTAACTAATCAACAACACGGATTTATTCGGAAACGGTCTACTACTACTAATTTAGTAGCTTTTACAAACGCTATATCTGGATACGTAGATCAGGGCATTCAAGTGGATGCCATATACACAGACTTCAGCAAAGCGTTTGATAATGTTGACCATGGTACGCTTTTGTTGAAGCTTGCTGAGGTCGGTGTAGGCGGATCCTTTTTAGACTGGTTCAAGTCATACCTCACTAACCGCAGATTGTACGTCGTAGTTAATGGTTATCGTTCTTCAGAGTTTACTGCTACTTCAGGCGTTCCGCAAGGTTCGCACTTGGGTCCGTTACTATTTTTGATATTAATAAACTCCATTTCAGATTGTTTTCATCACACTACCGGTTATCTATTTGCAGACGACCTTAAAATCATAGGAACTATCAAAAGCTCAGATGATAATAAGCTCATTCAGGACGATCTTGATAGAGTGTTTGAGTGGTGTGAACTCAATAAGATGTCACTAAATACTGACAAATGTCACTACATATCTTTTAGTAAGAAAAAAAAAACATTGCAGACATCATATAATATAAATGACCACACACTCAAACAAGTTAAATGCGTACGAGATTTAGGGATATTCATAGATAGTAAATTAACATTTAATTCGCATTTAGACAAGACAATAGTTAATGCATCCAAAATGTGTGGCTTTATAAATCGAAATACAAATAATTTTAAAAGTCCCGAAACTAAAATTATCTTATTTAACTCTTTGGTTCGTAGCATCTTAGAATATTGCTCGCAGGTATGGTCTCCTTTTTATGAAGTTCATCGAAACAGAATTGAACGAGTACAAAGAAGATTTCTCTCTCATCTTGCGTATAACCTGCATGTAAAATATCATTTAACTTCGTATGATGCTCGTCTTAAATACTTTAAACTGATTTCCCTTAACGATAGACGCAAGTTTTTAGATCTTATGTTCTTGCATAAATTATGTAATAATAAGATAGATTGTCCAGAATTATTATCTGAAATAAAAATTGCTGCCCCGAGCAGATTACCGCGATCATGTGCCTACAAGCTGTTCATTTTAAGCAAATACCAAACTAATCTGGGCCTAAATTCACCTTTAAATAGAATGTGCAAACAATACAACGATCTTTCCCGATCATTGGATTTGGACATTTTTGGTAATACTCAGTCTAATTTCAGGTGTAAAATTATGGAATATATGCGTTCTTAGTGGTATTTATTACGTTTGTTGTCTACGCACATTTTATTGGCCTTTGTAATTACCTACTTATACTTATTCTATTCTTTTGTCATAATTTCATTTCATTTTATTATTCATTACAACTTATTATTGTGTTTTTACTTTTACTCATTACATTGTGATAGTTTAGCAGTATAAATATTTTAAGTTAGATGTGGTTGCCTATAATTGAGAGAGCACCAGGCATGCATTTCCTATGTTTTTTTACTTTTTTATGTATGTGTTTCTCTTGTTGGTAATCCTAATAAATAAATAAATAAATAAATAAATAAATAAATATCAGCCGAAAGACGCCCACTGCTGGACATAGGCTTCATCACTCATCATACCTATCAGTTATTTGCCCAGGTTGTATTTCCATCAGTTTAATCGATTATTCTACACAAATTAGCTGACCCCTTTTTGCCACTGGTCTACAAAGCTAAGGTGAGTCTCAAAAGTTTGAAACACAGTTTTAGATAACAAAAATTAAATACTATCTCTACCTACCCCTTTGAAGAAAAAGGCTTAATGATTTACGCAGTTTTGATGGTGGTGACTTTGCGTAAATTCATAGTTTAGTTACTGTAGTTAAGGTATACTTAAGTACTTATTTAGTTAAGTAAATTTTGAAACATCACTGTTTCAAAATTTGTATATTAGTATTAGTATTAGATACTTACCTACTCACTGACATAGAAACCAGACAATGACCCATGAACTCGTAAATCTATGTAGGTATATTTAAGTAAGTATGCTGATGCATTGTTAAATCTAGTTGCTCATGTACATTTGTCCTATTTCTACATACTTACCGTAAATACATTGAGGTATCTCAGTACAATAAACTATTTTCAGGTTCAAATACATCGCGCGCCTACTAACCTATTTGTGAGCTAGTTTGTTGACCTCGTTGACCAACGACCTGCTTGCGGTTCAACACAAAAGAGACGCAGCGATGTGTTGCACGTGCACTGTGGTAGGTATATCGTATAAGATACAACTTACAGTTAAACATTACTAACCGCAGTTGTGGGTCAACAGTAGTCACATAATATATATTACGAGTAGGTACCTACTGTCTATTTCTGTGACAAAAGTAAGTTGCCTATGAAATATTGAATTCAGCGATTATTTAGGTACATAGGTACTCCGATTTAGTAGATATTATTCTATGAGGTCTGTAACGTTACTTGAAAGTTAATTGCTTTTATAGTGTGTGGCACATTTTAACGTTCGTTTATTCCCGTTGTCCCCGTACGCAGGACTGGCAAAGTTGGGTTACCCATAACACCCGCCCGCACGCGGTAATACCGGGTGAAAGTTCGCCGGAATTAAGATATAATGGTAAAGCGTTCGACAGTTGAATAGGTCGCGCTCAACGGCCCGTTTTTTGAAAAGCCGCTAAATAAATGATAATATGCTGAAATCAGGATGGAGTCTTACGTTTTATTTAGCACCCTACGAACGCTATACTTTGAATTTAGTGTTAATGTGCAACAAAACGCAATAACATAACCTGTACTGTAGTTAAGTATTTTTTATAAATATGACCTAGCTATATAATCAATCAACCATTCTCTCTCTGAAAAGACATCAACGCCTACTTGCAAATATACTTATTAGGTGTTTACGCAATTTAACTTTCACCAATCAACAGTCAAAATGTTTATTTTATGCAAATTAGACATAGAAACTGATATTAAGAGAATCAAAGATCCAACCTCATGATTATTAAATATTCGACAAGGAACGTGTTTGAGAAACTCTATAACAAGCAACTGGTCCATTTCCCTTCGTGTGTTTGCCGTGTCGAACTAGTCGTTAAATATGGTACCTCATCTACCTATGTGTAAGGCCGGTGTTACATTATCATATTTAAATCATTTAATTCATATCTGTCAAATTCTATGATCATAGATTTATATTGTCCACGTGGTAAGTAGGTACACATAAAAATATAAAAGAAAGCTAACAGACTACTTCTGCATTGTTTACGATACTCATAATATATGTATTTATATAGTGTGAAAAAGCAATTAAATCATTTAATTAGTTTTCAGGTATATTTCTGCCCTTCTTTTCTTTTTTTTTCTTTTAATTAATTGGCATTATTGCCAAAAGAAACGCGATTTTATTTACTTAGGTGCGGTCGTACCAAATCCAGTCGTCTATTAGCACTTTAAAAATGAAGAACGTCATCATAAACTATGATCATAGAATTTGACAGATATGAAATCACATAAACATGATTTAATTAGGTTGATCATTTGTTTTCACGAAAGATGGTTGACATTTAATTTCATCCACATTTTTTCTATTTTATCATTGTAATATACCATTAATATCATCAACAAGAATATTATTCTACACGCTGGCAGAAATAGCTGACACAATATCGTCAGCTCAGTTGCCAAAAAAAGGAGAAGAAGTGACTATTTTCAAAATTATTTTGATGGGATAACGCACACGTTTTTACGACATCATTAGAAGTTTTACAGATAAATTCTCTGCATGATATTGATAGTGTACTTATCAAAGTCCATTGCGTGGTCAAGAACTTATTGGAGAAATCAGAATAACAGACAAAATAAAACAGCGAGTTTGGAACACTCATTTACCTACTATTTAGAGTACCTGGCGACTTACCTACCCTCTAGCATGCTAGACTCTCATTATTCGGACGTTAGCAAAATTCTTAAGCTGCGTAACTCACTTAGCAGTGCAGCATGTAATGTATCAGATACTCTGTATTGATCAACCTGCAAGTGGGTACGGCTCGTCCACGGTCCACCGCGTATCTAGCTACGAGCTGCCGGATCCGCAGTGCTCGCGACGAGCGACGTCACCATAGATAATACATACTATGTATAGGGGACGTCACGCCGGCGCCGACAACATGTCTCAAATGGTGGCTAGGGGCAAAAAAGGACTAGTGCTGCGTTCATATTCATGTACAATATTTTTGATAATTATAAAAGCACACGTCGATTTTGGCAAAGTGAAATATTCAAAGAAAGAAATCGTTTTAATAATTTAATAATGGATCGCCTCAAGAGATTAGTGGACATATCAAGAATTTCCCTCGTATGTCGAGTACAGATTTTGAGTATCCAGTTAATTTAATTGGACCTCAAATTCGCACTGAGACACAAGGTTTAGAAAAGCGATACCCGTTCAAGAAAAAATGGCTGTAACATTGAGATTTTTAGCAAGTGGTGATTCATTCAATAGTTTACAGTATACCTTCAGAATATCTAAGCAGGTTATAAGTAAATTCGTTCTAGAAGTTTGTGCAGCAATCATCAATGCATTGAAAGACAACGTACCTAAAGGTAATTAAACTTTATAATATAGAAACTGAATCAATGACATACCTAGACAAATAAAATACTGTAGGTAAGTTTATATCAGATGACAAAATAGGTTTAATGTAGGTATTATATTCTTCATAAAATCTAACCTTTTTACGACTTTCTTTGGTTTTCTCGATTTTCTTTTATTTATGTTTCGCCATGTTCATTTGTTTTTTTGTAATTAAAAATAAAAGGTAGTAACACTGGCAATTTTTTTTTTGCTGTTCTAATTCTAATAACTTTCAACTTTAGTAGTAAGTAGGGTAATCCAATTACCGGTTACTACTAGTAGTAAGATTGGTAGTAACACGGGCAAAAAAGGAATCATCCATATCCAAAAGCTCAGATAATTCACTATGCTGAGATGACGTAGCATATTGTTCGTTAGTTGATAGATGTTCAGGAGATGGTTGACCCGGAGATGGTTGACCCGGAGATGGTTGACCCAGAGATGGTTGACACGGAGATGGTTGTCCTACAGACGTTTGTACATATTTGGGGTTCCATATTTTTTGCCGTACTACGGCCTGTATAGTATCTAAATCTAACATTGGCTGGTTGGCTGTACGCCTGCATCGAGGTTGGTTGAACTGAAGAATATCCTTGAGACGTTTGTATCCTGTTGCTTGTGTACTGGTAGGGATATTCATAAAAGTAATAGCAGTCTGCCTTAAAAATTAAGTCACATATGCCTTGTTGCACGATATTTTTAATGTGCTCAGAATATTTCATCATTTTTCTTCCTACAAAATAAAAAAAGATTAAATCTCATCATTTTGCGTGTTGGTATTTGAGGAGACTGATTTTAAAATTCTAAAAGCTTCTTTCAGCGTTTGTAACTTTGGATCGCGTTTTGCTATTTTACTTGGCGGCCCAGATTGTACTGAGCTATTTGGTGGCTCCGGGATTTCTTCTGCTTCAGCTGCATCTTCATTATTCGTAGGTTTCATTGTATTGCTTACCTAAAATATGATAAAAGTTTAACTGGTGTGTTATCGCTTGCAGATTCCTGACAACTCACTGGATTGGAATAGGTAATATATCCAATTATTTTAACAATTTATGGAATTTTCCTCACTGCGTCGGAGCAATAGTAAAGCATGTGTTGCTACAAGCACCATTTAACAGCGAAGCAGAATATTTAAATTATAAGTCAACACACAGCATCGTTCTGTTTGCTATGGTACATGCAAATGATAACATTCTCGGAATCTCAGATAGAGGGGTGTTTAAGAATAGCTAATTACATGACATGATTGAAAATAATGTTCTTCATTTTCCCGCACCTTACCTTTGCAAGGCCGAAATAAGCAACTGCCATACTTCATTCTAGGTGATTCTGTGTATGCGTTGAATGAAAATGTGATGAAACCTTACCCCGGGCAGGCTTACGCCAAAGGGTGAAAAGAAATAATTTTCAATTATAGGCTCAGTAGAGCCAGGAGGGTGGTTGAGAACGTCTTCGGAATAATTCCAGGCATGTTCAGGGTACTAAGGAAGTCAATGCTTACTGAGTCAGATAAAGCAACAACTGTAGTGATGGCCATCGTTCACTTGCACAATTTTTTGGGGCGCAGCTCCACCCGACCGCTTTATATACCACGTGACAGCTTCGACACAGAAGACGAAAATGGAGAATTAATTAATGGAACCTGGCGGCGTAATCAAGAAATGACGTCATTCCATGCTATAAGAAATGTTGCTCGTCGGTCTCCAGCGGCGGCTAAAGAATTTAGAAATGAGCTAACAGACTACTTCACTGCAGACGGAAGGCTTTCCTGGCAAGACGAGTATGCGTGAATTAAAAACTTACCCAGAGGTAGTTTGATTGGCCTTTGTCGCCCTGACTATTCATAGTATAAGATAAGATTAAATAAAGGTACTTACAGTATTCAATCTGTTTTTGCATGGAGTGTCTCGGTTCAATAAAAATGACATTGCATCAAAAGCATAGTTGTATATCTCTGAAGTTCCTGTAAAAGAACGTTACCACATTTTGTAAACTGGTAGTAATATTTTTATTGTTCCGCGACATTTTATTTGAAAATTCGGCAGTGGGTGTGTCATACCCAACTGTGAAATGTGAGGTCGACGACAAATGTTTGTGTACGTGAACATGGATGTTTGTCTTGGTCTGGGTGTTTCTATGTATTGTAAGTAGGTATGTATTGACGAAAAAATAGTAGTAATATGTATTGTTATCCGTTGTCCAGCACCCTTAGGACAAGGTTATTATTATTATTCACACCACGCCACCTAGCCTCAAAGTCAGCTAACGAAGCTTGTGTTATAGGTGCTAGGCAACTGATATACATAGGTACATATATATTTTTTTAAATACATACATATCTATTATTATCTATAATATAAAAATGAATCGCTGAAAGTGATGCTAAGCGCAAATCTCGAGAGCAGCTGAACCGAATTCGCTCATTCTTTTTTTATAATATTCCTTGAAGTACGAGGATGGTTCTTACGGAATGTAAAGTTTAAAAAAATGCCTGAATAAAAACACTTTTCTATATTCCCATACAAAAGTATCTTTTATATGTTTAAAAAAACGTCCACCCGTGCGAGACCGGGGCAGACCGATAGTTAATAATAAATTACACTCAGATAAATAGAACAAACGTTCATGCTCATCACGCAAACATTTCTTAACTCGTTACGGTCATAGAAGATCGACGTAAGAGAAGTAGTATCCGCTCCCCTTTCCTCTTTCCTCACCTCCCACATTCCCTTTCCCTAACCCCATTCCCAGCCGCCCGCCCTAATGGAGGCCACCATACCAGCAGTACAAGACGATGGCTTTTGATATAGTGGCCACCACTTCTGGATTCCACATAATGCTTACCATCAGGCGGGGTGGAGTTACTTTGGTAGGCTAATATATAAAAAAAACTGTCACCTGGGTGGGAACCGAACCCACTAACTCACGTTTCTCAGTGCGGCTCTCAACCATCTGAGCCACGAAAGCTGTCAAGTAGGTATATTAACAGCTTTAATATAACACATGACACAAGCGCTAACGCTGTTTTATTTAGAATCAGGTGACCGTGTGTAACGTGTCCGGATAATATATTAATTTGTAAAAAATAAAAATAAACATTTCATCCTACCTTTACCAGTTCCATGAATTTTTTTATTTTAAGTTGTCTCTCTCTTGTAGCAAAACAATAAAGTTATCATTTTACTTTTAAAGTTTTCATCTGACGTAACCGCATAGCTTGTCCAATATTTTCCCAAGCATCCACTTTTATATGTATGTTTTTATAATAATTTTTATCTTCAGGGTCCCACAATACTGGAGTATTTTGGTAAACCTCAATTAGATTTAATATTTTTTCTTTAATCCACTCCATATTGAATGTAAGTTCGTTTGAAGCTCGCGCCTACGTACTCACTACACAACCGGTCATGTCGCCGTCCACGAGCACGAGCACACTGCGAGGCCGCCTTTGTGTTCGCCGTGATACCGCCTCCGCCACTCAGCGGGTCACTGCGAGCTTACAGGCTCGCAGCGGGCTCGTGCCTACGTACTCACTTGATACCGTATCTGATACATTACATGCTACTCTGCTAAGTGAGTACCCAGCTTTTGGTGATGTTCACCCACCTACTTACATGCCAAATTGCCAAGTTTTATACATAAGTCAATACTTTTCGGTATTTTGTCACTAATCATTATTGAATGATTAGTGACGAAATACAATAAATATTGAATATCAAGTAGTAAGTATAATATTTACTGTAAAAAACAAAAAAGTACTTAGCTAATTTGCATTTTATTATTGTGAAGATTGAGACCGTTTGGAGACGATCGAAAGTGTGAAAAGACTATAATTGGCAATAACTTATTATTCTGTTAATTTTCTTATAAAATACTTACGCAAATATCAGTTAGTCAGTAAATAACTGTGGTAATTCTTAAATAACAAAGTCTGTTGTAAGAGTTTCTTGACCAACTTTTGAAACAAGTCCTCGACATGTACATACCTAAGTAGGTAGGTATCTGCAAGCGGTAAAACAAATTCTTGCCAGTGTTGTCTGTTATTTTAGAGATTCTTAATGATCCCGGCTCAATTAAGTATACCTAGTAATTATCCGATTCGACATGATTAAAGTATTTGTACCTACCTAATGTTCGTGTTTGTTAAATAAAAGCTCCTAAATGTTACCTTGATCTTTTGCTTCAATGATGTAGGTTTCCAGTCAGTCAGCTTCGCAAAAACTGCTGCAATGTTTCCTTGTGCTAAAAATATGTAAGGTTATTAATAAAAAAAAGTAACTACTAGTATATGTATCAATTTTTAAATTTAGGTAAATACTGCTGAAAGTTACAAGCGAAACGTTGTGCTGAGAAAGGATACGTCCTTTTACCTTTAAGTCCTAACCTAACCTAATAAAAGATAGATAGTGCATCAAGATATGGACAGACGTTAAAATTGAGTCTCATAGAAACACGGTTGCTACTGAAAGTTTAGCAGCTGTATGTCACACCATCAATTGGCCAGCTGTAGGTACAAAGTTTTCTCTACAGAACAGTTTAACTTCAGCATCAAAGGCTACCGCTATACCTGAGCAAGACAATCGTCAACACTAAACAGTACAAATGCATTACCGAGGTTATAGATTTCAGAATCTGCTTAGTATTTGTATAATATAATCTACATTTAACTCTATAAGTAATGCTTAAGTTATGCATATCTGCAGGTGATGGTCTTCCTACCCACTACCGTTTCCTTTTCAGGTGTAAGATATCGCTAACGTTTTGTTAGATTTTATGAACATGTTGTTATTGTTACCAATCATAATAAGCACTTTGTTTATCATGTATTACGTCATGATTACATTTGTATTTGTGGTCTTCCGGGTATTACCTACTATATATTGAGGAACAGAGGAGCACATTCATGAAAGTTGCATTATTTTAAAAAGAGTAAAAAGTTACTAAAAAGCTATTAGCCCCAGTTGCAATGATTTTATTACAACCACTTTCATAGGTTATGGTAAACGCTTATTATCAAGTGGGCTTACGCTTATTTACACTGAAGTTCAACAAAACGCATATATGTAGGTATATTTGAAGGTGATGATTTTCCAATCAACCGGGTATTCGTCACAACCGACAGTCTAACATCTCGGGAAGTTTTAATCCTTCTGTTAGTATTCTAAACCTACAGAGAATTATGTTATAGAGAGATCGCATACGGGTAACAGTATAATATGAAAACGACAGAAGTTGCTTGTTGCTAGAAATCGAAATTGAGATTCATAGATCATGGGATCACATACCTACATATACGTAGAAAACAGGTTAGACCCGACCCGTCTGAGCAGCTTGAACAAGTTAAATAATTATTTATAGATTTAATGGGACGAATCATTATTAAACATTCACGGAGAAATACTTTTACCTACGCTACACCTTTAAAAGATTAATACATATTATATTTATGTTCAGACCCATGAAGACCCAACCAACTGAAATACCTACTGGGTCTAGTCTGGTAAATTACACTAGTAAGAGTGTAACTGCAATCATCCATACTTACTAATACTTAGGTACCTACCAATATTATAAACGCGAAAGTAACTCTGTCTGTCTGTCTGTCTGTTACGCTTTCACGCTTAAACCACTGCACCTATTTTGATGAAATAAGTTAAAGAGATAGAATAGACCTTGGGGAACAACATAGGCTATCTTTTATCGCAAAAAAATGGCTTGAAAGGAATTGAAATAGAGGATGAAAGTTTGTATGAAAAATCGTCAGTGTATAAACAGATATATAGCCGACATTCCCGCGCATTATTTTAAAAGACACCTTCTGATGGATTACCTATGCTTCAACAATTTTACTGGAAAAACAACTACGAACAATATCTATGTATATGATGAAAAATCAGTGTCCTCGGTTCTTAAGCAAAATTAGAAAATAAGTTCTCCCTCTGGTTCGTCCGATTTACACGAAAAGAAAATGGACATACATGAAATACCTACATATACATACATAGCTCCAAGACTTTAGGTAGATGTGTGCAACACTTACGTTTCGTCATATTTATTGGGTCCCATGTAACAGGGGGCGAGCCTATCAAGCACAATTGAACCACCAATTGGAAGAAGGGAATAAAATTAAATCCAAAACATAAAAATGGAGATAATTAAAAAAAAACTTCATAATTTTTTACTTGTAATTTATAAGTTCACGTGATATTAGTGATAATGATTATGACATAAATTCTGATTTATTTATAATAGACCTGGTTGAAATATATTAAATCCATTTAGGTGTGTAAAACTGTTGGATTTATTCACTTCTTCTAATTTATCTTATACTATAAACAAAACGATTTCAAATAATAGACAATGTAATGGCAAAACGTAAGGACTCTCTATTATTTACCTATTCCTTCATTTTCGGATCTTGTAATTGGCCAGGTCAGATTAACATTGTAAAAATCTTTGAATTCGCCAGGAATATATTGGATAAATTTTTGTACTTAAGTCGTTCATTTTTCTCATTAAGGGTAGGTATTTTAGTGCTAAGTGTATATGTTTGACAGAGAGTGAGTTTCTAGTAATTTCGGGTGCATAGAAGGATTTTGTAGCAAAAATGCAGCTTTAACGAAACCGTCTATAAATTCAAAACATGTCAAGTAAGTATGTATTGGGCGTTACTAACGTTTGAGGTGCAGTCAATAAATTTTAATTACATTTAAAATATCGGAAACCAGCTCTTTAATTTCTATACTTAATTATATAATTAGTGCACGACTTGCTTTTTTTACTCTCCATTATCGTTAATGTGCAAAAATAAAAGAAAACAAAATGGAAAGTATACACATCTAGATAGGAACAAGTATTGCAGGTCAAGATAATAAAACACGAGACTGGGAACTTTTCTGCCGCTGGACCATTTGTACCATTGAAAAGTACCATTGATAGTACAATTGGCACTGAATTATCCCATTAGTATAATTGACGGTATAATAATTGTTACTGTTTACTTTGGCTGGGCCACTCTTGGTACAATTGGTACTAATTATTCCTACTAGTAATGGTACTATTGGCACTAACTACAAAATAATACCATTAATGCACCATTGCACTACAAAAATCATCCGTAATTCCTCCGTCTAAAATAATTTTTTCTGGCCACTTATATGATTATTGATTACAAAAAATGCTTAAAAATGTAAATAGTATGAAAAAATATAAATAAAGATAATAAGATTTCACAAGCTGTAATAAGTCTACACTTACCGCAAATATAATATTATATCTATACTGCCATAGTATGGATGTAATATGTCTGTGGTTATTGTCTTATTTCATTAAACATTAAAATTTTTAAAGGGCCACTGCGGGTTGTAAGAATTTTAGATATTTCTTTATTTTAATGAATTATAATATTGTAATATTTAATTTAGAAAACAAAGAAAAATTGTAACAACATAAGTTACGTAGTATTTGTGCAATGGTACATTAATGGTACCTACTTAATTATGTAATTTGTGCCAGTTTCACCATTCATGGTACTAGTGGAACAGATCAGTGCCAGTTGTACCATCAATGGTACTAGTGCGACAAATCAGTGCTAATTGTACCATCAATGGTACTTTTCAATAGTACAAATGGTCCAGCGGCACTTTTCTTACTGGTTTTATTTATTCAAAATGAAAATTACCAACAAATCCAATAACATCAATTTCATCAGTTATTAATGTTATGATGTAGCTGTTAATTGTTTCATATAATATGCGAATAGGTAATGAGTTCAGTAATTTAGGGTAAAAATTTTCAGCAGTCGAACGAACGTCCTTCGTGCCGTGCCTACCTATGTGAAAAACGGTGGCAATAGTCTTTTTTAAGTGAAAATGTCGTTTGTAGGTATTTTGATTAATACTAGGTACACGAACATTTCCGTGTAGGTTTAATCAATGAGATACATGCCTTTCTACGCCATAGTTGATTTTTCTTACCAGTGCCGTAAATAGCCTTTTTTGCGCCCTGTGCGAGCTTCTATAATTGCGCCCTTGTTTTTTTAGATATTATAGGTACCCTAGAGCAATGCTATGTATAGGCCTACTTTATTTCATTCAGGGTGATAAAATAAAGCACAAGGAACTTGGTGTTGGTGGACCAATTATCTAGGATTTTGGCAGAAAAATCTTTTTTTTTAAAGAACTGATGTGGGCAAACAAGCAGACGAGCCATCTGATGTTAAGTGGACCCGTCGCCTATTATACCACCCACTGTGTCTCACTCACTAAAACTCAATCGCAAGTTCACTAGTGCAAATGCGTTGCCCACCCTGATGCTTAAGATTTAATTTTTGGGCCACTATGGTTTTCATACTTCTATAATAATTAAAAAAATCTTTATGGCGCCCGCCCGTACCCGCCCGCCGCTTAGTCTCCGACCGACCGTGTAGCCGGCCGGCGGCTTAACTCCGATAAATACTAAACACAAATACGCTCGTGCGCTGCCAAAAAAATGAACGCGATGTTTTGTCCAATTTAATAGACGTTTTTGATGATAATGGCATGTAGGTACGTATGTGTTGGAATCGAGCACTAGGGGCGCAGCGGGAACTTATCAGGAGCAAACCGAAAAAATAATAGTCCTGCCTGGTCTGGCCATTCTTGCGCCCCCCAGAGTCTACGCCCTGTGCCTGGGCACCGGTGGCACCGCCCTATTTACGGCACTGTTTCTTACATAATGTACCTATCTTCAACATAATAATTCATAAGTTTTGTGCATGACTAACGGATGACTGGTAGTAGAAAAATACCTACTTATCGCAGTCATTATGATATTTATTATATGAGACACTTCTTAGTTTGTACAAAATGACGCAGCCTTATACCTAATATGTTTATATAATCTTATTCACATTCACGAGATGTGCCCAAAAGAATATCGACCTCATACACGTCATGACTATCGAGTTAATCATGCTATACTTCAACGGTTTTTTAGCTCTATTTTTTAGTTGTGCATATGTGAGATGTCCCGCTTTCTCGAATGACTAACTTGATTTTCTCAACTAACTATTCAAGGTCATCATACACCTACAATTATTTTACTAAATTATCGACGAATGAAACCGTAAAATACGATAATGGCATCTTTTTTGTTCCTAAACCTAGATGGAATTTAGAAATTTGTTTTAATCTGGCTTTATACAGGGTGGTGAACGTTAAGATTCTTATTATAAAAGAAAACAATGGAATTATATGTTTGATCGAAGTTGAGTCATAGGCAGCAGAAGTTGAATGAGATTTTCTGTCGCCCAGCCAGTTTAATAATGAATGACGTAAGTGAGTCTTTACAGTTTAGCAGTGACTGCATCACGAGTCGCGACCAATCTCTTGAATGCCGATTGATGCAGAATGTTTTATCTTACTTATCTGCCTCATTTGTTGGAAATATTTTTATTTCTTATTGAATTGAAATTTCACTAGGTAGGTACTTATGCTATAAAGTTAAATGTCTTACAATAATTTAGCGCGATCTTTTTTACATTAAAGTAAAGGCGATGAAGTCATTTACTTATGCTGTGAAGGATGCATTCTTGTCTCAAGACAAATCGGTAAAGTCGAGTTGAGAAGACGCTTAAATTCTTTTTATCAACTATTTGGTGTGACTCAACGACTAAAATGAATAATAAAATAAAATTCGAGTCATTAGTAGACATGGAGATTATCACTGTTCATAATATTTATTATGTTCATTTGAAAGCAATGTAAGTACTTAATATTTGATTAAATTATCATTAAACTAAATTCATATTGCTAAAGTAATAAAAAGTAACGGTTTTTTATGTACCCATACAAATTAATTAAGTAAGTAAGTATTTTATGTTCTTCGTGTTAGTCTCACAGTGTCAAATCATATTTCTACTGAAAAAGGTGCTCATTTTTGAATTGAGATGATTATGGCGATCAATATATCAGTCTGAAGATGTCCACTGCAAAATGCAATGCAAGCTGAACTTATATAGTAGACTTTACTCTCCGCGACGCGGACGACGGAGATTAGCGCCTTCAAACAAACAAACAAACTCTTCCATAGTATTTATGACAGCTAGTATGACTACCCTGTCCTTGCTCGCATATCCGGATTATTCCCATCTGTCCCACTGGTTTGTCCCTCTAGGGTGACAGATGGGAAAAAAAGTTACATTTGGCCCACCGTTGTTAACAGGGGGACAGATGAAACTTATGAACAGTGATTGGAGTTTCATCTGTCCCCCTGTTCACAACGGAGGGACAGATGAAACTTTTTTTTTTCCCAACTGTCACCCATAGAATTAAAAATAATTATTCTTGAAAGTAAATTGTAATTTACACATTTATTTAAATTGTGGTGTAAAGTAAATTAATAATAATCTCTCCTCCCTTCCCCCTTCTCTCCTCCACCTCCTTCAGCATCCTTAACCTATTACTCCAACATCCCTTGCCCCGTCCTCCACTTCCCTCTAACTTGCTTTCTCGATTTCTCCCCTCTTCCTTAGCCCTCTCTTCCTATCGCTTCCTATTCTTTTTCCTTCCTTCCCTCCTTTTCTCTCCATTCGGGAACTCCCTCCTTTCTCCGTCTCTTCCCCCTCTCGTCTCCCTGACTTTACGCTTACTTTCCACTCATTTCCCCCTCATTTCTCACTCTTTTCTCCCTCACTTCTCTTTCACTTTTCCATCATTTTCCCCTAACTTGCCTCTCACTTTCCCCTCACTTCCCACTCACGTCACTATCACTTCCTCCTCACTTCCTGCTTCCTTCCCTCCTCCTCCGTCCACCTCCCTGCAAATTTCAAGTCGCTAACTTCAAAAGCAAAGATCTTTCCATACAATATTTCATCTCTAATTTCACCCCTAAAACAAAATTATGATGATATTTTTTATTTAATTAGAAGTATTCCAAAACAAAATTTCGAAACTGTAAGTTAAAAAATGAAGAAGTTTCATACAATCGTTTTCATCCCTTTTCACACACACAGCTTGACACGGCTTCAGTGTTTTGAAGAGCTAATATCTGTGTTCAGTGATGAAGCCTCATGTCTGCAGACTGTCGAACGCTGATATTTAGAATTCCAGGGTGGACATACTATTGTTAGTGACAAATCTCGTGAAGGACGCCCAAAATCCGCCTTCACTGAAGATAACATCATTGCTGTGAGACAATTAATTCTCGAAGATCGTTTTGTGACGTATCGAGAGATAGAAGCTCTTTTCGGCATCTCAGGGACAACCATTCAGAAGATCTTGCATGAAGCACTTGATGTGAGAAAACTAGTTTGCCGTTGGATACCGCATCTGCTTTCCGACGATCACAAGGCGGCTCGCGTCAGATGATCAACCTCTGCAAAGGTTCAACCGAGGAGAGTCAAATCACGTCTACGACATCATCAGTAGTGACGAATCTTTGATCTATGCTTACGATCCTGATTCCAAACAACAATTTACAATCTTGGTCTTTCAAGACGAGCCAAAGCCGACTAAAGTTGTTCGATCTTGAAGTACTTCAAAGGAGATGGTGGCCACGTCCGTTGGAAAAACCGGCCATGTTGCGACTATTGCACTTGAAGATCGTAGAACAGTTAACGCAGAGTGGTATACCACAAATCATCGCCGAACTTCGAAAATCTAACTCAAAGCGACGCATCACCCTGCACCACGACAACGCAAGCTTACCCAGCGCTCGTCAAACGATTGAGTATTTAAAGCAGGAAAAAGTAGAAATTCGTGACCATCCTCCATACAGTCCTGACCTTAGCCCTAACGATTTCTTTACATTTCCTAAAATTAAGAAGTCTTCGTGGTCAAAGGTTCCAGTCCGGTGAAGAAGGTAAGGATTAAGATTCTAGTTGTTATTTTCTTCAAAAGACAAAACTTAAAAGGCATGACTCGTATTGTCATCAGTTTACTGTTTTTATGTTCGCAAATATTCCTTTAATTATATGCTGTAAACATCCACAACGTATTTAAGGTACTTACCTTTTTTTAGCAATATGCAAATTGAGGCAGCCTGTACACACACATTTTATTTTTTCTTTACAACATAGAAAGCTGTAAGTAGTTAATTACCTATAGAGTTAAGTGTATTGCCTGTGTCACTTTGCAAGCTACTTGAAATTGTAACTTACAAAAATTTTAATAACCTCGTGATTAAAAAGAGTGGCCTTAGTTTCTTGCCAGTTGTTCTCATGGCTTTACTTCGTCAGCGAACTGGCAGTAAGTTATTTGGCTGACATTTTGTAAATTTTAACGTTCTTAAGTATTATTTTAATTAACTTCTATGAATAAATATACTTTTATTTCATTTTATTAAAAATTAATACAATATGTTTTGCATTAGTGCAGTGTTTTTTTTATTTTCATGATACTCAATTACAATACTACAATTTAAATAAATGTGTAAATTACAATTTACTTTCAAGAATAATTATTTTTAATTGTATGGGTGACAGTTGGGAAAAAAAGTTTCATCTGTCCCCCCGTTGTGAACAGGGGGACAGATAAAACTCCAATCACTCTTCAAAAGTTTCATCTGTCTCCCTCTTGTTAACAGGGGGACAGATGAAACTTTATTTTCCCATCTGTCACCCTAGAGGGACAAACCAGAGAGACAGATGGGAATAATCCGCATATCCGTTACCATTCAGAACAAGAAATACCTACTTTTGTTTATGAATGGTTTGTCAAATTAATTTATTGTATTTTCAAGAGAAAGTACACCCACAAGATAATTATTTAAATGTCAATTTTTCACTCGCCTCTACTTAAGGGGCGAATTACTTTTTTTTTTTTTTTTTATATTAGCCTACCAAAGTGACTCCACTCTGCCTGATAGTAAGCAGTAAGTGGAATCCAGAAGTGGCGGACACCATTCCAAAAGCCAAACCACTGGTATGGTGGCCTCCACTATGGCGGCTTAGTGAGATGCTTTTTCACGCCCCGCTTAAAAGACCCAGGATCAAAATTAGATGGGAACACATGCGCTGGCAAAGAGTTCCAGGCTTTAATTGAGCGACAAAAGTATGAAGTGCTGAACCGTTTGGTTCGAGACCCTTTAGATTCCACTGTGAAAGGGTGGCACTTTAGTCCCGCACGTGTTGTTCTGGATAAAAAGGGAGAGGGTGGGATTAATTCAAAGAGCTCTTCAGAACACTCTCCATGGTAAAGGCGATAGAAGACGGCCATTGAGGCCATGTCTCTTCGCAGCTGTAAAGGCTCAAGGGTCTTAGTAGCCTCCGGGCTTCCGATGATACGGACTGCTCGCCGCTGCAACCTATCGAGTGCATCCAGTAAGTACTGTGCGGAGCCATCCCAAAGATGAGAGCAGTACTCCACGCAGGAACGAACCTGTGTCTTATAAAGAAGACAGAGCTGCTCGGGCGTGAAGTACCGCCTCACCCTGTTCAGGACACCGAGTTTACAGGAGGCGGTTTTAATGACGCACTCGATGTAGTTCTTGAGGTTGAGATCTCGGCTGATGTCCATACCCAGGATACTTAGGCTATCCTGTAGTGGTAAAGCTGTGTTCTGAAGAGAGGGAAGACGAAGGAACGGAGATTTTTTTGCAGAGAACGCGCACACCTGTGTTTTCTTGGCATTACTACACCAAAAATACCAAAATAATAAAAAACGGGGTGAGTGGAACATTTTAATCGATGGGGCAATATCCAAGGGGAAAGCTGAGCCTAAATCGAATATATATAGTTGCTAATTAACAAATCTGTTAATAAAAATACATATGATTATAGAGCTGTTACGAGTATTAAGCAACAAAAACCGTTTGGGGATTAGATAAACCGATGTTATTGGACAATATATCAATATATTATTAATAGTTACGAGAGGATTGCATTTTGACTTATGTATCTACTTACTTATAATAAAGTAGGTACCTAAGTAAAAGAAAACTGAGTTTAATAAAATAATGATTAAATATGTATTTTATAATTTTGAAGTTGGTGCCAAGTAAAACAATAACTAGGTAATTAAAGGTATTATAAATCCTAATTTGCTATTGTAGTAAGGTTCATATTGCTTGGCAGAGTGGTATACCACAAATCATCGCCGAACTTCGAAAATCTAACTCAAAGCGACGCATCACCCTGCACCACGACAACGCAAGCTTACACAGCGCTCGTCAAACGATTGAGTATTTAAAGCAGTAAAAAGTAGAAATTAGTGACCATCGTGGTCAAAGGTTCCAGTCCGGTGAAGAAGGTAAGGATTAAGATTCTAGTTGTTTTTTTCTTCAAAAGACAAAACTTAAAAGGCATGACTCGTATTGTCATCAGTTTACTGTTTTTATGTTCGCAAATATTCCTTTAATTATATGCTGTAAACATCCACAACGTATTTAAGGTACTTACCTTTTTTTAGCAATATGCAAATTGAGGCAGCCTGTACACACACATTTTATTTTTTCTTTACAACATAGAAAGTTGTAAGTAGTTAATTACCTATAGAGTTAAGTGTATTGCCTGTGTCACTTTGCAAGCTACTTGAAATTGTAACTTACAAAAATTTTAATAACCTCGTGATTAAAAAGAGTGGCCTCAGTTTCTTGCCAGTTGTTCTCATGGCTTTACTTCGTCAGCAAACTGGCAGTAGGTTAATTGGCTGACATTTTGTAAATTTTAACGTTCTTAAGTATTATTTTAATTAACTTCTATGAATAAATATACTTTTATTTCATTTTATTAAAAATTAATACAATATGTTTTGCATTAGTGCAGTGTTTTTTTTTATTTTCATGATACTCAATTACAATACTACAATTTATATAAATGTGTAAATTACAATTTACTTTCAAGAATAATTATTTTTAATTCTATGGGTGACAGTTGGGAAAAAAAAGTTTCACCTGTCCCCCCGTTGTGAACAGGGGGACAGATGAAACTCCAATCACCCTTCAAAAGTTTCATCTGTCCCCCTCTTGTTAACAGGGGGACAGATGAAACTTTATTTTTCCATCTGTCACCCTAGAGGGACAAACCAGAGGGACAGATGGGAATAATCCGCATATCCGTTACCTTTCAGAACAAGAAATACCTACTTTTGTTTATGAATGGTTTGTCAAATTAATTTATTGTATTTTCAAGAGAAAGTACACCCACAAGATAATTATTTAAATGTCAAGTTTTCACTCGCCTCTACTTAAGGGGCGAATTACTACATCAAAAATACCAAAATAATAAAAAACGGGGTGAGTGGAACATTTTAATCGATGGGGCAATATCCAAGGGGAAAGCTGAGCCTAAATCGAATATATATAGTTGCTAATTAAGAAATTCCATCGACTGTCTATGGTCACGTGTAATGGCACTTAAAACCATTAAGGATGCAAAGTTCTCATCATTAGAAATGATTTAAGTCCAAACACAAAGTAATTGCTGTAAATCGTTGTCGAGTTCCCTCGACTGTCTTTCGGCTCTATCATCAGATCGACTCCAAACCTTTACTAAATAGTAGTGCCTTAAAATACTTAATAACAAAAATTATAAATGCACTAGTCGCCAGTACGATTTTTGAAAGTTCCCCTCGGTTTCCCTGAGATGCCATCATCAGATCCTGGTTTCCTTATCAAGGTACCTACCACACTTGGAATATCTACTTTCTAACAAAAAAAGAATCATCGAAATCGGTTCATAAACGATGAATTATGCGCGTACAAATGTAAAAAAAAAATTATACGGTCGAATTGAGAAATCTCCTCCTTTTTTTGAGGTCGGTTAAAAATCTTTTTTGTAAAATGATACAACTAGTGTCGAATAAGACAAATCTCTAGAGCTCATGAAGTGCAAAGTACTTACAGATCTATCTTACTTTATTTTTACAAACTAGAACTTAATTATCTGAAGTATTTTGCAAAAAACACTGAAATTAAATTTTATGTTATTGTAATAATGCAACATTAAAGCAGAATGCTCTAATTAATTGTTACACCTCCAGTTTACCTAGCTTGTCCTTCACATGCGTGCCGACTGCCGCATGTCAGCAAGCATGTCAGCTGGTAAGCGACACTAGCGCCATAATTTTGAAAAACATCCGCTGTTCGTTGGTATTCGGGAATCGTTCGTTAATAATCGCGGCTTCGAATGTCAGTCGATGGAAAACGTGCGTCCGGATAGTTTGTTCGAGTAGGTGCGGTTACGTTACCGCTACCTCTACCTACGCTTTGTCTTATCGTGCCCACATTGACACCATTGTAAATTTGTGTTTTATCGATTTTATGTGCTAGAATTTTCCATTTGCCAGTTATTTTGTTAACGAGATGATCTGATTATTGTGTTATTGGTTGCTCATGCAGATTGAAAACAAGTGTCATTGAACAAGATCAGTCATCCATTTAGTGCAAGTGTGTTCATTAAAATTCATGATACCCAGTGACCAGTAAAATAATCTGCGGACAAAACAAAGTTGCATAAGACTGAAGAAATTTGAGAAGTATTAATAAGTACGCTCAGATACACTTGTGAGCGTAGATCATTTGCTATCCGTGGTTGGCACCAACGATATAGCCACCGGAAGAGCCAATGTTATTTTAAGGTTCGTGCCTAATTACCTACCTACACTAAACAGAAACATAGTAATCACTAAGACCAGCCTAACGATAACGCTACAGCTTCTTTATCTACTTTTGTTTTTCATTGAAATTGTCTGTGAAATATGACACTGACGTTAACTCTGTATTGTAGAAAAAAGAGACACTTTACTAATTGATGAATAAACAGTGATAAATAATAAATGCTACGCGTGTCATTCATGACAAATTATAATACAAACTTGGTAAGCCAGATACAGTGTTTTAAACAGATAATACCCATCGATGGCTATGTAAATGGTAATGAATTGCGTATAACGAAACAATAACAGTGGAATGCTATGTAGCGCTCGGTAGTGGCGCCCTCTAGTCAATTCTATCCTCGTGTTTGAACGGCTCATTGAGTTTTACAATTTTAAAATGAATACAAGCAACTGTTTATTACTAATTCATTAGGTTTATTTTTGACTGACTTCAAAAAAAGTAGGTTTCTCAATTCGACCGTATATATGTATTTTTTTATGTGTGTTCGCGGATAACTCCGTCGTTTATGAACCGATTTTGATGATTCTTTTTTTGTTGGAAGGAGATATCCCAAGGGTGGTACCATGATAAGGAAACTAGGATCTGATGATGGCATCTCAGAGAAAATGAGGGTATCTTAATGCTGTAAAATTACAATTTTGTTTTTATATACGCCATTAATATAAGTTTAAACTTTAAAATATTAGATATCAGAATACTACTACGTTAACGAAACTACAATTATTATAACTTATTACTGCTTATTTTAAGTTCAGTTTCATCGGGGAATTCAGTTTTTACATAATGTTTGTATGTATTTTTGTAAACTTTTTAACCCTCCCCTGTAATCTTTGGTATTTTATTATTGTTGTTTATTTATTTAAAATATATATTCCTTAAAAAGATGCATCCATCTTGATTTAGTTATGAGTTGACAGTTACACGACGCTTACTAGACTTATGGTCATTTAAACGTTGGCCATAAGACCAAGACATACGCGCCATGACGTCTAACTTTTATTTAAACCAACCGTGATAAAGCGTGAAATTAAAACCCGTGACAAGATGTATGAAGTATCTGATTTTTGCTATTTCTGGGCTGGTTACACAGCAAAAAATCTCCAATTTTACTTACTACTTACTTACTGTACTTACATACTTTTTTATATTTATACCATCCGAAGATTTTAAAGTAACACTGTAGATATGTAAAGTACTAGGCCCAGTGCATTATAAATACGTGTAATATAGTCGTGCGTGAGAACCAACTACTGTTTTAGTCTTAGATGCAAAATCACCGGAAGAGTTGCAGAAGTTGTTGAAGTCTAAAACAAACAAATAAATATTAAACATACTAAAAAAATATTACATTTTAATTATAGTTAATTATTATTCCGCGCAAATCAACTACGTGTGGCAGCTGTATACCAACAAGATGAAAGTATTACCTAAGCGCGGCATTCATTGATTCACCTATAAATGAAAAAATGCATCGCGCGAGCCGTGTGGTAGCGCGTGGCACCTTAGATGTAGGCTACTTCGCAGTTCTATTGAAATGAAATAAATACCGCCAGGCGCGCTCCTGCTTCCTGATAAGTTGCGCCGGCGACTCGGTGACCCGAGGCGCGGCCGCGATGTGCGTGTCCGTTAGGTGTGTGCGTGCGGGGGCAAGGTCAGGGGGCAAATTATTATTTTCAGTTACAAATTTCACTACTTTTAAGTGTGACCTAAAATAATTCTCTCCGTAGACTTTCAAACCGTGACGGTCGTGGCTGGATTCAGTGACTTTGTGTGTCTGTTGTGTTGTGAAGTTTAATAATTATGTATAAGAATCAACAATTGTTTTAATTCCATCTACGAAACAACAGACGCGAATGTAGCTACAACTCTACTAATTAATAACTTAATTTCCAATATAAAATCTAACACGAAATCCAATACTATTCCTAATCGCAAGCGGATAAGAAAACCCTGGATAACAGCTGGTCTATTAAGGTGTATGAAAAATCGTGATAAACTGCATACAAAATGCAAAAAACAACCTAGTGACGAGATTATCAAGTCAACCTACAAAAGGTACAGAAATTTCTGTAACTGGTTATTGAAGAAACTAAAAAGGGACTATGAAAAAAGTCTTATTGATAAAGCAGCAAAAACCAACAACAAAAAACTTTGGGACGCGGTAAAACAGATAACACACTCCAACAAAAAAATTAACCCAGCTTTGAATCTAATATCTACGATAAACCCTTCTACCGCGGTTAATAATATAAACAGCTTCTTTGTGTCGATCGGAAAAAACCTAGCTGAAAATATTCATAATAGCAATCCCCTACGCAATATATTTCATGTCGACCCCTGTCCTTCCTCCTTCGCTCTGTTTCCAACTGACGAAGAAGAGGTTCGTCTGACACTTATGAACTTAAAAAAAAGACAATACGTTTGGTCGCGACTACATTTCTGGAGCTTTTTTGAAAAGATACCACAACATACTAGTATCTCCCTTAACATACATTTTCAACTTAATGTTTCACAGTGGTGTTTTCCCGAAAGAATTTAAGCTTGCGGAAGTTATCCCAATATATAAAAGTGGTGACAGAGACTGTGTCAATAACTACCGGCCTATCTCTATACTTCCTACAATATCCAAACTAGCGGAAAAACTCATCAACAAACGCCTCGTAAAATACCTTGAGGCCAAGGCACTTTTGTCTAAATCCCAGTTTGGTTTTAGAACTGGAACCTCTACAAATGATGCTGTCCATGAATTGACCGATTATATTGTTAACAAACTAGATAATAAAAAAAAGGTAATAGCGATATTCCTGGACTTAGCAAAGGCATTTGACACGGTCTCTGTCCCACTCCTACTAACCAAACTACAAAACATGGGGATTCGCGATGTACAGCTCAAATTGTTTAAGGAATATCTTTCTGATAGACATCAGAGAGTGAGAGTCGGAGAACTCACAAGTGATGACTTGCGTATATCTTACGGTGTCCCGCAGGGCAGCGTAATGGGCCCTACTCTTTTCCTCATCTTCATCAACGACTTGTGTAACCTTCAACTAATAAATGGGAAAATCGTAACATTTGCGGATGACACGGCATTAGTCTTCCATGGTGACACCTGGGATGAGGCTTACGGCTTTGCACAAACAGGATTCAACACGGTAATCTCATGGCTCAATAACAATGGCCTCACACTCAATGTCAACAAAACTAAATATATACCATTCTCCATCAAAAACATTTCAACTCCATTACACAAAAACTACTCTGTAAAAGCACATTATTGCTCATCTGATCTTGCCTGTTCCTGTAACCATATAGAACTAGCCTCCAGCATAAAATATCTTGGAGTCATGATTGATAGCTCACTAAGTTTTAACCAACACCTAGACTTGTTATCCTCCAGAACTCGAAAGCTAATCTACATTTTTAAAAATCTACGCCATATAGCTGACAATAATGTGATTAAAATGGTATACGTGGCCTTGTGCCAGTCCATACTCAGCTATTGTATTACCGTGTGGGGTGGCGCTTGTAAGACTAGCATGATAAAGCTAGAAAGAGCCCAAAGAGCGGTTTTAAAAGTAAGCCTATCGTTACCATTTTTCTTTCCAACTAAAGATCTTTATTCGCTCTCTGACGTGTTGACTGTACGCCAACTTTACATTCTGTGCACAGCCCTAAGGCAACATTCATTAATAGGGTATGATCCATCACTGAATATTAATAAAAGAATTAAACACAGAGTATGCCAACCACTAGTTAAAATAAATACATCCTTCGCACGCAAATTCTTTGAATTTCTAGGCTACTGCTTATATAATAAGATAAATAAGAAGCTAACAGTCTACCCCCTTACAAACGTTAATTGTAAACGAGTAATTACATCCTGGCTAAAATCCCTGGATTATGAGGAGACCGAGAATCTACTTAAGGTCCCTTCCTAATTAGCTGAGATACACACACTCAAACACGTACATGCGTAGGCGCACACACACACACAAACATATCTACCTACACACACACACACACTTCCCTTCTCACACACACATACACACACACATCCCTTCTCACACACACACATACACACACACTTCCCTTCTCATACACACACACACACACACATCCTTTCTCACATAAATCTAATTATAAACCCTAATAACAGCCATTACACCTAATTCCATTTACTTTAATGCTTTTCGCAAATTACGTTGTACTTACCTGATGTACTTACCGTTTGTCCGCTTCCGGAGTCTGGAGAGGCTGGCTATCTGTCATACAGGTCTCCTAGTACAGAAACCAGTCTCTCACATAGACTAAATCTCATGTATTTGTACACAGTGTAAGGGCACGCTTTGCAATCTCCAAATGGATCCTGGGGACTAGATCGCTCCCTCTCTTCCCGTTCGCTTATTTTGCGAACGGTGGGAGTGCATTGGGATCTTCTACCTGGGGCCTATTGGGGATTGTAGAGCGGTCCCCGATTGTTTTATTACATGTATTCACCAACTATTGTATTTTTACCGCTGTATGTATCTTTTCTATGTGAGAGAAAACAATAAACTCTTTATTATTATTATTATAACAATATTTAGACATGGTGTTGTTTTATGACCGCGCCGGTCATAACCTTGTGCGAGCTCGGCAAATGTTTCACCGACTCTATTCGAATGTGCTGATACGTTAGTATTTAAAAAGTCCTAAGTGCATTAAAAACGATAGATTTTACATATTTGACCAGTTTGATCAGTTTTAAGCGAATTATCATCAAAATGTGTCTTGATTCAGTTGGTTCGATTGTGCGGACATTGTGTGATAGGTAAGACGGCCGTGGCCGTTGACCGTACAGCGCTACTACACGGCAGTCAGCTGTAGCTGTCCGAGTCACTCCGGCCGCCCTTGATAGTTAAATGCGTGTGTGCGTTACGATTGCTCCGCCAAGTTATCCAGTCGGAAAAAAACTTTGCCCAATATTTTGTCGGAATTTGTCGAAATCGAAGGGTACAAACAAAAAAATTGTCGAAGTAGAAATAAAGAAGTTATAAGGGTTTTAAGTTGGCCGCGCCAACGTAACGTGTACGATTGCGCGGCCATGGAGATCTCAGCAACTGCTTGGATTAAAGATCTAATTCTTTTTGTATATTGAAGACTGAATTTGTCGAAATTTGTCGTAAAAAGAATTAAAAGTTCTAGATAAATATGTTACGAAATATTTAGGATTAAGAGTTATGGCCGCGCAATCGTAACGTTGTTGATTCTTCATTGTAGATTTTTCTTTAAAATTTAAGACTTTATAACATTAAAACTATTACAAGAAAAAGGTCTTAATTTGTCGAAACTAATAAAAACAATAAATACTATGTTAGTTTAGTTAAACTGACGAAATCAGCCCAAAACAGAAAGTACGTGGCCGCGCAGTCGTAACGCTATTTTGCACGCTGATATCTCATTATCTCGGTTTCGGTGTGAATATCAATTTATTCAACATATTGGCCTCAAAAGAATGAGATAACGCTTTACCCTCAGAATAGTTTACATTGCGTGTTATCACAAAAAAATATTATCTCAATTCACATCGAAATTATGGTTACCCTACTCGAACATTGAATGAGATTTAATAATTTTTGAGATATTACGCAATGTAAACTATTCTGAGGGTAAACCGATATGTATGATATTGATATTGCTTTTATTAGTTTCGACAAATTAAGACTTTTCTTCTTGTATTAGTTTTAATGTAAAAAGTCTTAAGTTTTAAAGAAATAATCAACAATGAAGAATCAACAACGTTACGACTGCGCGGCCATAACTTTCAATCCTAAATATTTCGTAACATATTTATCTAGAACTTCTAATTCTCTTCTCGACAATTTTCGACAAATTCAGTCTTCAATAGACAAAAATAATTAGATCTCAACCCAAGCAGTTGCTGAGATCTTCATGGCCGCCCAATCGTACACTTTACGTTGGCGCGGCCAACTTAAAACCCTTATAACTTCATTATTTCTACTTCGACAAATTTTTTGTTTGTACACTTCGATTTCGACAAATTCCGACAAAATACTGGGCAAAGTTCTTTCCTGATTGGATAGCTTGGCGGAGCAATCGTAACGCACACAAATGCGTAGGTAATAATTTTAGCGCGTAAACGTCTCGATACTTTTCTTTATTTATTGTATTTTTTGTGCGATTTTTTTTTATTTTGTTATTTGTTTTTACGATTTTAATTGTTAATAATTTATTTAATTTACTTAGACATGATGTTTTCAACCAATTTTTAGATTATTTTTTTTGTGTCAGTAATACTGAATTTCATAGTCCATAAGTACTTGGTACTATGTATAGAATAACAGGTTAAAAGCATGCTAATGAATTCAAACTCACTCTGTATAAAATAAAAAGTACGGAACCATTTATTTAAACAACCGTTTTGTTAAATAAATGTTATATTGTAATTGTTTTACGAACGACGATATAGTTTTTTAAAAACCTCTTATATGACGTCGTTGTTGCCGAAAAAATGTCGCATAATTTTGTTATGTACACGACGTATGTATTTCGACGTATACAACATGACTTAACAGTCACACGACCAAAACGTAGTATTACCGTCATATTACAACTAAATCGTCGTATACGTGTTTCAAGTTAACATAATTAATAAAACGAATCCGTTTTATTATGTAGATGTTGTATAATAGTTTTTTAAACTATGATATTGTCTTCTATAAACTTTACAGGTGTCTAAAACCATAAGTGATATCGAGTAAACGTTGTGGCTAAACCCATTTAATAACGTCCCATAATTTAGTTGTGTAGGCGTTTATTCGACGTTAACAGTATCACTTATCAGTCACACGGCTAAATTGACCCAATTAGTTAGCTCAGGACTATTATAAAACTGCTATATAACTAAAAGTCGTATAGGCTTTTGAGTATATGACATTTTTGCTTGTTGGGCGGTTTGTACCGTTTGTACGGCTCGGTTGTACACCCAGACTATTGATTGACTGAGTGGATACAAAATCAGTTTTGTGCTGAATTATTAAATGGATTTTATTTTGTTCTATTCACATAAATACATGTTTAAGCAATGAAGTTAAATATGATAACAACATGAAGGACATTTTAAGCATTCGTATCACGCGAATTTGACAGATCTTGTAAGATTGTTGAGTCTAGAGCCGCGCTCTACTGAAATGCAGGCAATGGTAAACCAAGTTTGCCACTCACACAAATATCTCAAATTTGAAGTGAACCAATCTTCTCCCTTCACCAGAACGACATGTGCGATTAAAGCGAGTAAACAGGTGCCACTGTGAAAAGTGAAAACGGTTTGGTGCTTCATACAAATGTCAGTCAATTCAAACATTTACCAGCATATCTGTTTCATTCTATTTGTCGTAGGGCGTGAGAAACATCTAATAAAGCCACCATAGTGAGGACTATATTTCGAGGGGTGAAAAACTATTTGTTTGAAGCGACAATTTAGGTGATATAGAGACAAAAATAATCGGATTTAGCGAAATTTTCTGCGTCGAATGAACCGTTTCGTTCCATTCGAAGCACTTTTTGGCGCTTCAGACATTATGAGCCGAAATCAAATTTGCCGCATTTTTTTAAAACTTTATTTACGCTGTGTACAAAAACAGGAAATTGGAGCATAAGCTGTTACTTTCGTCCTAATATTTTAGTAGATTGGCAGATAAAGCGTTTTTCGATATAATAAACTTTAGATGTAAAGTCACTTAATACATTTTGCTTGCCACTACTAACATCATGCAATGTCGCTTCAACCAATTTGCTGTCAACCAAATTCAATAAGACACGTCGGTTAAACTCTTTTCGCTGCAACTGTTTTGCACTCTGTTTCAGCTTCAACCAATATCTGTATTCTTAAAAGGTTTCAATGATTCCTGCAAAAATCAATAATTATCCAACTATTTCAATACTACAACCTCCTTCTTAACTTACTTATAAATTTGGCAATATTATCTTGTAGGTATAAATAACCATGATTTATAAAATCCTTTCGAACCATGAGACATCAAATAACTTATTTAGAATGTTCACCATCGTTTAAGTCATATTGCCTATATAAAACTTAATTGGCAGTTAAACAAAAAACGTTATTTCTATTATCATTATGTAACGTTGGTTCAATCATTTTACACTCTATGATCACTTATACCATTTTTCCTACTAATTAGTTGTACTGTTGGAAGTTAAATAATTTTTCTTTACTCTTAAAATAAGACGTTAAGTACAGATCATTTTGTATTAAGCGACATTTATCTTGGAACCTAGAACTGTTTATTTAAGTGTGGAAAGTAATATCAAAAAATAATATGTTTTATGTTATAAGATCCCTGATTCCCATTAAAATAAGAGAAGCCGTTTTTTAAGCCGTTAATACTAAGTAATTTATTTACTGTTAAGTATCAACATACTAATGTACCTACTATCCTAAAGAAAATCTATTTATATCTATTATCGATTTTTAGTCATTACCGTTTTGATCTATGATAAAAAGCGAAGCATTGTTTGTTCCAAACTACTTGTGTACTAAATACTAAGCCAGTAAACATAGAAATTATTCATTAGTCGATGGTATATGACTCGTGTGAATCCAACATGACGATACGTACCTACATATCGAAAATAATTTGATTAAAATACAATTAAGACAAACTACCAATAAATACCATTTTATTAGTAATTGAGACTAAATCTCATCGTTAATTAATAATTTTAGGCCGATGATTACACAGTAAATCTTCTTACCTAAATCTATCCAGACAGCGAACGGTGGGTACCTATTTAAGGATATATTTTAAGTTTGAGAATTACTTTATTTCTCACTAGCGACCGAAAAACATTGTTTATAACTAAGATTATCATTAGAGCGCACAGAGTAGGTACGTACCTACGTAACTAAGAATTATAACAAAGTGTATTTTAATGGACTGTTCTGTTAATCCGTCTGAAGTTGTCTAGGACTCGTTTAATACGTGATAGGTTGTACATGACTGCGCTGCCACTAGAGTTTCTGCTCTTCGTCTTGGTGCAACCATTACAACAATGACCTTACTGACCCAAATACTTCCAACTAATATAGACACACGATAGTCGGTAGTCGGTTTCAGTGTTAAGTCATAAATCGAAGCTACAAAATAAAACAAACAATATTACTTACTAGCGAAGCGATGTAAAATGCAATTATTCAATTTGTTGTGATAAATACATGTACATATAGATGTATGTAAGTATACCTAAGTAGAAGAACATAACGTAAAGTGCTAGTATGACATTAGATGTATACTCGTGCCTACTTCATACATGTGCGTTCACAAGTTAACACCTCCACACATCAAAATGTTTCTCCATAATTTGCTCTGTGAATGAATGCTGTTGAGAGTTATTATTTTATCGTCTTTAATTAACAAGGAGAGAAAAATAAAAGCATGACAATTACCTAAGTAATTGTCATGCTTTAATTTTTCTCTGTGGCAATCAACGCTGCTGCTGCCATGTAGAAAACAAATATCGCTGTTCATCCTACCCACGAATTAATCTATCCTGCTACGAGTACAGCACTTCCTGTAGGAGATACTGTGGCTCACTAGAAGGACGATACTGCCCACGTGGTATATTACCAATAACTGCAAGTTTGTACGGCAAATTTAAACATGTATCTTTTTAAGAATACCTAATTGCTCCGAATTATTATCTATACTATTATTGGTATTGGTATAATTGGTATAATCGGGCTGTTTTCCGCAACTCCACGACTGTGCGCGTATTTTGCGTGTGGGTGGACGGCGATCACTCGATCCATCCCAGCTCCTCGAGAAAGGCCAGCAGACTTCTGATGTCCCCGACGATCTCGTAGAGTGAATCCGGGTCGCCAAAGTATCTTGCCCTGTATGTGGCGACCTCAAGGCAGTGTAGCAGTATGTGTACTGTTGTTTCGTCTGCCCGCATGCAGGCTCTGCACAGCGGGCTGTCTGTAATTCCCATGACAAATAGGTGTTGAAATAAATAAACATATACATATTAAAAATTTGTTCAATAAATACGTGAGTAGTAATCGATATAGTCTGTTTCAGCACAGAGCACTTCACTAAGTGGGCGTCCACCGTCAATAAAGTACGATAATACTGTAGTACATAATTCCAAACAAAAAAAATGATAATTCATAGGCATGAGCTGTCAAAAAGAAAAAAACGGCTGGACAAAATAAAGGAGCGATGGATGAATATTTGTTACTTGGATTGGATTTTGACCAAACTTTGCAGTAATATAGATAAAACATCAGAATAACACAATTAAGTTTCGCACATTACTAAATTAGGTACATCGTCATAATTATATTCAGGCAGTCAATGCTTTGCCTAACCAACTCCTATTTTGTTATTTAGATTTCCATATAGATTTAGACCAAAAATGGGAGGTAACAAATTAAGGTAATGCTTAACCACTCGTATGCTACAATATCAGACACAATAGAAATAACATTGTGTCTCGTGCAGATCTGCTCCTAAGCACACGAAGGGTTAAAAATCATTTAAAATTGTTTACGCGCTCACTCACACTAGTACCTACTCGTTTATGATTTGACTTACGTGATCAAGATTGAGAGGTTTCATGGTACTATGAGAGAAATGAGAGAGAAATAATAATATAAAAATCAAAGAAATTACAAAACTTTTATATCAATTAGATAGATGCCAATCTTGCTAATGTTGCCACTATTCTAAAACATGGTAATACCAAGTTGTGGCTGATAATTTCCAAAGTTACAGTTCTAAAAGAATGAAACTTCTTATGTGATAAAATAAAATCATTTTTTATTAAATTATATTAAATTAAATTAAATATATTATATTTTGAAATTGATGGGACACTTTCTTTTTACATACCACTAGATTAAGATTATTAAAATATTTTTACACTTAATAATAATATTATACATTTTTTATTTAGTGCAATTAACTAGTAACTTATACAAATTTTAATAGAAACTGGTGATTTAATAGAAAGAAAAAAAATAAAATATGGGAAAGGTAATAGATAGAAAGTACAAGATTTGATAAATTTTATGCTTCACTACATTGATATGTAGTAATAGCAAAAACAAGTATGAATGAAGTATTATTGATACCTACCTACTACCTAGGTACCTAAGGCAGTAGGTATTTCACTATAGCTAAAGCTTATGTAGATATCCACTTACCTACTAAACAATGTGTGTACAAAATAAATAATGCAAGTTTTATTTAAATTAGTTTAGGGATTATGAATTAATAAAGAAAAATACTTCTCTGCAGACAAAATCCTGTTTAGATGACTGTCTGATTGAAGTGTTTAACAAAATAATGACAGACAGAAAAAAGTACAAAAAGGTTTGTCTTAGATGCAGATCTGAACGAGACCAATGTTATTTCTATTGTGTCTGATATTGTAGCTTATGAGGGGTTAATGAAAGATTTCAATCGTTCATTCATCCTTACTTATTCATCCATCTCAATGCTTATTGATATTTAACAATATAATTACACTTAATTTTTGTCTTTCTCCACCGTAAATAAGTTTAGCTGTAACATTTTACTGCGTTTTTTATTTGAAAATCACATTGGTACTTGCCCGGATTCGAACGCACTACCTCGTGTTTACGAAGCCTTAACCACTGGACCATTTCGACTTGCAACACACAACCACAGACTAAGTATGCACACAACTTATTGCGACAAAACAACAAATTCAGTGTAATAGGTATTTTTAGTAGATTTAGATGACAAACCATTTAAATAGTAAAAATATCGTTATCTGACATGGTTAGATTTCCGCCTTTCTTATGAAATGTTTTGGGGAGAATTAATGTTATCAATCAATTATATTATAATGAACTTGCTGTTGCCAGCGGCTTCGCCCGCGTGGGTAAGCATACCACAAAAAATTAGCCTATGTTACTCGCTGATATTGTAGCTTTCTATAAATGTGAAAGGATTTTTAAATTGGTTACGTAGATTTTGAGTTTATCAATAACCAACAAACAAACATACAAAAAATCAAATATTTTTTTCTTTATAATTTTAGTTTAGACAACTAAACAGCATTTAGAGTTCTTAGACTCACTTACAAAGTACACACAACTTACAAATTTTATAAGACTCATACAAAATTTAATTATGTACCTTTTTATAAAAAATCATAATCATTTATTAACAAGCTTTACTAGATTATCTCAAGTATATGATTACGGAAAAACAACTTTACCTTCTACAAATTCCATCAAACTGCAATAACTAAACTTCCTTTAAATATGCAACTATGAACATTTCTAAAAAAAAATGATTGAAATCTTTTCATTTAAATTATTTAATAAAATGTGACTGGAATTTGTAATGGCATTTATCGTAGCTTTGATGTAACAATAACCCTTTTTTTAATACAAAATATTTGTTTTAAAAACATTGAATATTGAGAATCTTCTTCTTTTCGTGTCAACAGCAAATCTTTTTTTAATTTATCAGCCCAAAACTTAGCTACGGCTATCCTGCATAGTGCATTGTCAGAAGTGTTCATCAAAAAAGCGCGCAGGACACGATAATGAGAATGATAATTTTATATATCAACATTTCTTTCAGTATTAAAAAAATCCCTTTCATAGTGTAAAATCATAAAATATAGACCATGGATGTAAAGCGCATAATCCACGGTCCACTTAACTAAATTCAGACATTTAAACGTAGCAAGGTGGAATACGCGCTTACGACTGACTGGATTACAAAAGTATTGCCATTGGATAGTAACCTTTAGTCCTTCTTGTTCTGAGGGTATTATTGTGTCCCTTGTCACACAACCAACCAAAGACAATTAATGTTTTAAGGCCACAACAGACAGAATACGTCTTAATAAAATATTAGTAAAATATAGCTCCATCCGTCTGTTTTGGCCTTTGCCTTCTCATGTCCTGACATTTTTGACATAACAATGACAGATTGAACGTTTTTTGCGTTTTGAAGTAATAAAAAAAAAGTAATCAATAAACATTTTCAAATTTCACCATATTTACCTCTATCCTGCTGTGGCGTTTTTCTGGATTCTCTATTAAATTATTGTTCAAACTAAATTAGCGGTAAGATAGATTTAACATTTAACAACAATTTAAAAAATCGTTAGAGAATTTGATTCGTTATTAATGTGTCAATCAAAATTTAGAAAGCATGTACGTATCTATCGTGCATGTTTTGTTTGTAGGTAGGTACTTACAAGTGATTTGTAGTAATAATTTGATAAATCTGTTTTTGGTGTCTAACACACTGATAAAATTGCACTCTGCGTCATTCCTTTGTTGAAACAAACTCGCACAAGTGATAATGCTATTGATAACAAAGTACCTACGTACCTTTAGAGAACTAACTTTTCTTACGATTTATGAATTTAATGTTTGTTTGCTTTATATAACATCAAGTTGACCGATAATCTACTGATTTAGCAGATCTTGTCATTGATGTTGTTAATTAAATGCAAAAACTACATTGCTACATTTGTTCATGTCATTCAATTACTGTGTATTTAAAATGATTGTATGAAGGTACATATCTTTATTACAATAAGCATAAAGATTTTGTTTAAAAGTAATGCTGAGATTTTATAATAAGATGATTACTGTTAATTGTTAATTTATGTAGACCATATCAAGGATAATTTTTAATTACATAATAGTTTGCTATATAAAATTGTTCTTCATGACCCTAAACTAAACTAAATACTAAATACATAGCCTTATGCCATATTGATTGGCTGGTATTCTGTATTGACATATGATTATCAACTAAAGCAATAAGTTTAATTTCTTTTTTAAGTAAGTGTTACATTTAATATCTATTTGTGTACTCTATTTTTAATATTTTCAGATTTTATCACACCTTAGGGAGACCAGCAATGGTGGACTACTACAGGGTTCTAGGAGTTACCCGAACTGCCTCCGAGGCAGAAATAAAAAAGGCGTAAGTATTTATAGTATTTAATACTACATTTTATAATTCATCATGTACAGTTACTAATATTTCTTAGATTGTTTTTTTATTAATATTAATCTATATTTGCAACAGTAATTGTTTCCAAATGGTACAATAGATCTGATGATAGCTACAAAAATACGGCATTGTATAGCAGAATTTGATAGTTGCTCCAACACCCAATTGTAAATAGTAATACACGGATCCAGATTTAGATTTGTTATTTTGTAACCTCCTATGTAGGGGCATGCTGCTGCCTCTTCTATCTAACCTTTATTGTACTTCCTTATGTTTTAACAATCAATTCTTTGTTTTGTGCTGCTAGTCCTTATTTACCTTATGTGTCCTCTGATGGTTCACACTACCAACCTTCTAATGTTTGCATATTGACAAATCATGGAAATTTTTTAATGTCTGTATAATTTATATAATTTTTTTTACTAATAATCAATATCTTAAGCAAGGGAGCTGATTTCATTTGAAATAATAAAATTATCTTGCAAGAACACATTCCATATTGACACTAGTCTGATAAGATGTGAGGCAATGCAATGCAATAACTTCATAGGCATGCAATTTGTAATACATACTTTGTAGGATTTAACTGTTACACAGTTTTCACTTATGCTTCCTGGGTTTTAATGCATATGCAAATGTAGGCAATAGAGCACTGTGGTTCGGTGGTACTGTGTATGAATTACCACACAGGTGTCTCGGGTTCGATCCCAGAGTCGGGTAAAATGATACTGGGTTTTGCTGTTGAAAAACTCTCTGTGCTAGCCTGGAGTCTAAAATTGTATTGTATTCGGGGATAAAAGGTGTAAAGGTTTGTATGTATAGTACTAAATTTTTATTGATTACAATCAACCAATTATTAAAGCGCAAAATAATTATTTAGTAAATAATATTTACAAATTCTTCTGCAAGGAGGATATTACCCTCTTTGAAGAAGAATTTGTATGTCAAGTCAGAACATACGAATCTCTGTAACTACTAGTCTTAATGTTTAATAATAATAACAGCCTGTTACTGTCCCACTGCAGGGCAAAGGCCTCTTCTCATACAGAGAATGCATACATTGATCACTACCTTCTCATACAGAGAATGCATACATTGATCACTACACTTGCTTATGAAATGGCAATTTTAGATTTTTTGTAAGTCCAGGTTTATTAACTAAACTGACGGACTCATAAACTGCATCAAAGTTCAGGATTACTTTGAAATGATTTTTTTTAATAAGTATGCAAACTTTTTAGATTAAATTATATAAATATGGAGAGACTGGCTCTTAATCTTAAAAAACAACAAAATTTAAAAATAGAACTGCAGTAAAACAAATTAATATAGCCGGGAAAAGAAAATTTACTTGTAGTACATAATATATCAGATTTGTTTTAAATTGATTCACATTGATTTTTTATTCTTTTGTCAATTGAATTTTTGTTACCAGCAGAATTGTTGGGTTACTTTTTTAACTCATCGAGAGTTTTTGAACCATAATATGGATACTTCGTCCGAACAAGCGGCTCAAATTGTAGCACTGGTGCGGGAGGGCTTGGATCAACGAACGATTAGTAGAAATTTAAATTTAAACCAGTCTACGGTTTCTAGAATATACAGAAGGTTTGTGGAGACAGGTTCTTACAGAAGGAGACGTGGTACAGGCAGGACTCGAGCAACCACCGGTCGTGATGACCGATTTATTGTTACAATTTCCCTGCGAAATCGTTTCCTCACGTCAGTTAACATCAAAACAGAGCTTAATGAAGTGCGTGGAGTAAATGTAAGTGCACGAACAATAAGAAGAAGGTTAAAGGAAGCGGATATCACCCCTTTTAGACCAGCAAATGGCCCAAAGTTGTCTGTAGCTCACAGAAAAGCTCGCTTAAGATTTGCGTGTGATCATGATCACCTAAATTGGACAGAAGAGCGATGGGCCTCCGTATTGTTCACGGACGAGTGTACGACATGTTTATATGGTGCAGATGGTCGCAGAAGAGTCTATCGTCGACGTGGGGAGCGATATGCTCAAAGTTGCATTGAGGAGCGTGTTCCTTTTGGAGGCGGTTCGTGTATGGTCTGGGGTGGCATATCGATGAACGGGCGAACAGAACTTGTGTTCATAGACATGGTCCGTCAAAACGGTAATAGAGGGGGTTTAACTGCACATCGCTACATAACAGAGATCTTAGAAGATCACGTGGTGCCTTACATGAGATTCATAGGCGAAAATTTAACTTTAATGCAGGATAATGCCCGGCCGCACGCCGCTGCACAAGTTCGACAATATTGCGAAGAGGTTGGGATACGAACAATGAATTGGCCAGCACGCAGCCCGGATCTTAATCCCATTGAGCATGTTTGGGACAATTTAAAAAGAGCTGTATATGCGAGAAATCCTGTGCCCACGACAGTGGCAGCACTAAGAACATCACTTTCAGAAGAATGGGACAATATTCCGCAAGATCTTTTAATAACCCTAATAAAATCTATGCGGAACCGATTAGAATCCGTAATAAGGGCACGTGGAGGTAATACACCTTATTAAAACATAAATAAACCCTTGCATAAAGTTTGTGTCTATTGTTAAAACTATTTTTTTTATTAAATCAATTTTCCTTAAATTTCTGTTTTTCTTCAAAAAAGTTTTAAGGTCCTTTCCAATACACAAACTTAAACTTAAGGATATGACCCTACGCTGTTTTAAAGTTCACGAACCAATCTAGAGGTTTTAATTTTAATCTGTATAGAAAGTTTGCATACTTGGTTAAGATATTTATTTCAAAGTTGTCTATTACTTTGATGCAGTTTATGAGTCCGTCAGTGTATGTTTTCGTGCTCCATAAAGGTCTATCTACACACATCCGGGCCGTGGCCATGCCGAGACCATGTATCCGTGTCTCGTCACGGACTTTCTGTTCTCACACCTCAAGGCCATGAGGGTGCCAGGGACAGGCTTTACACCTACGCCCCTCGGTCATTGTGTTCGCATCTGCGTCGCTTCAGTGTAGTGTAGTAAAAAGAGATTAGAAAAACAATATTTGGTACTAATCTAAGGCATGTGTTCATTTCACACAGAGTAGTTAATTGTGATTGCAATTGCTCTGAATGAAGAAAAAATGGAAGAGGAGAGACAGGAAGTGATAAATAGACGTATCTGGGTATTAGAGTTGTGGCAGGTTAAAGAACTACTGGGAGAATTTCACACAATATCCCCCCCAACGGGGTTCTCGCCTTGTCGCGGCGGGGGGGCTTAGTAGCCGTGGTTACCAAGGACCACGGTGAACCAAGAGGAACTCCAAGGAGGCGCCGCTCCTCTGGGCTTTGCCGGTAAGCCCACGATGGAGCGGCTCTAGTGGGTTGCGGTGCTGTTTGGGCGGCACCGCAACTGGGTCGGGCTGCAGTGTTGCTTCGGCGACACTGCGGCTGAGGAGTGGCGGGGCCGCGGCGGGAGAGGAGTGCCGGTATAACGGTGCGCCGCTCTCCCTACCTTCCGCGGCCTCGGCGGGGCCGCAACCGCCAGATTGCGGACGCAGTGGGGCCGCAGGGGAAGAGGAGTGTCGGTATTGCGATGCGCCGTTCTCCCTATCCTCTGCGGCCGAGTTGGCCTGCGGGCGGCGATCGGGCAGTCGCCGCCCGAACAGCACGGGCCCGAGACGGCAGTGCGCGTGTTCCGCACGCGCCTCTCGAAGGAGGGGGGGCTAGGCCCCTAAATCGGACTGGGCCCGCTCGCGGTGAGCGGGCCATGGCCCGTCGGGGTCGCGGATGAATGCGCAAGCGACTCCCGTGACCCCGACACTCTGGCCGTCTGGAGGAACACCGTGGGTTTTAGTCGGTATGCTGGCCGCGCTTTGAGTGCGGTCGGAGAGTCCGACATAACCCCCGCCTTGCCCGGGCGGGTGCGTATGCGTAATGCATTTCCCACGTAAAAAAAAAAAAAAAAGAATTTCACACAATATACACAAAACTAACAAAAAGTGTAATATCAACACGTGCGCGGGGTGGAAGCGGAGCACTTGCACACGTCACGCACGGCGTGGAAGCGGAGCACTTGCACACGTCACGCACGACGCGGCCCTGACACTGAAGCTCCGTTACCGGCACGGGCTTGGACATGCGTGAACGAGCCCATTGATAATCTACGCAACGATTTTTTTTTACTCCTGACTGAGCACTGCCGGGTCAGGTTCTGGGTCGGCCCTGATGAGTGTAGATAGAGCTTAAGTCAATAATATCCAAGATATACTTAGCAAGTACTTAAAAATTTGAAAAATTCATGTTAAAATTATGATTAGTAAAAATTTATCTGCCTCATTCCGAATACAATGTGACAAAGTCAACTTTTTATCAATGTACCCAAGCTAAACTTTGGGCTGATCAAACAAAAACAACATTATGCATAAGTGGATATATCCTGTGGCAGGTGGACTTAACAAACTTATAATTAACATACAAAAAGTTCTCTTAACCTTCTTAAAACAATATTGTTAATCACAATAAGTACAACTTCTGTCCATCATAACCTCTTAGATTACACAAGCAGTCTATAAAACTTTAAGTGCTATATTTATTAATATCATTTTCTATTAATTAGTTACAGAAAACTAGCATTGAAATGGCATCCTGACAAGAATCCAGATAATGCTGACGAGTCAAATAGAAGATTCAAGGAAATATCAGAAGCATATGAAGTACTATCAGATGGTGAGTAATTATAATATATATTAATATTTCACTTTAAGTGTATATTTAATTAACCTGTTTGTTTAGCTGGAGTATTCAATGTTGTCACAATATATAATTTGCTTTGCAGAAACCACGAGGGTTGTAATTAAATCTTTTTAATTATATTTGCGAAATTTATGTAAATTGTAGCACAATTAAGAAATTGAGTATGATTTGCATTTAAAATTTATGATATTATGTATTTTATATAATTAGAATAATTTATTTTAGAATACTACAGCTTTTCAATTACGTTTTAGTATTTTTATGTAATATAATGTTATATAAAAAAGTAAATTAAATATTGCTATATAACTAAGATTTATTTTTATATTCAATTGTTATTTTCCTCTTATTGCGAAATAGAACTAAGTATTAAAAATTAATGTTGTTGTGAATTTTGAAAAGAAACTGTAAACAATGTAGTTAATAGGTTATAGTGGTTTGCTTGTTATATTAGTAAAAACTGATTTTTATTGTTGGGTAGCAAACAAGCGGAAAATTTATGATGCACGGGGATCCAGTCACTACGCGCACAGATATACAAGCAAGAATGGAGTCAATGGGCATCGACACTTTAACTTCAAAGGGTTTTTTGGAGACACGCCATTCCACCGCTTTTTTGGTAGTTGTCCCTATAATGGAGGAGTGGCTTAGTTGTTATGAATATTATCATTACATTTAAACAAAAACTGGTTGTCTCATCTTAAGCCTTCTTCTGTGAAGGTCTGATATATCTCATATATATATACTTAACATTTACATGATTGGATATTAGCAATTTAATTTTAGGCTCATTAAAACTATGCCAGTTTATTAAAACAATTTGTTTATAATTATTAGGTATGTCTATCTTCGGATAAAACTTAATTTGCGAAATTTGCGCTTGAAATTTGTAAGTAAATAGCGAGGCACTTTTATGATAATATTCAAAACAGATCTGACGAACACCTAGCCTGTACATAACTTATTTATGTTTGAGTCTTATTAACTTATTACTAACATACGAGTTTGTGTAAGATACTTACTACTTATAATGATTGCGTATTATATTGCAGTTTGTTTATATTTTAATTTCTTAACATTTGAAGTTTGAGGCTTTTGTAATAGTTCATAATAAAGCATATTGTTTCTTAATGCAGGGAATTAATTAATTTAGCTACATAAGTCTTAATTTTTACACCAAGGTAGGTACACTATTCACGCTTTACAGTTAAGAAATATATTCCGAATACTAAAATTACATGAATTTCTAGTTTTATATTTGCTCAGAAATCCAGAATGCTATTAATTTGCATATTGATAATCCAGCTTATTATTAATACATGTGACAAGGTTAAACATTGACGTGGTTAACGATAGGCTAAGCAAATATAACTATCGATTAGGTGGGCAAAGTTAACTGTAAAGATAGCTAACCGTAATAACAACACAAATGTATGTTCAAACGATTATAATTACATTGGAAAGTTTGGTGAACTATGTTTTGTTACAGTTATTCATCAGAATAATAAAGTGTATATATAAATGGACAAATTACAAACATATCCTCCTACGCGTGAAATGAATCACCTCTGCCTCTGCTGATGATAAATGAAATGAATATACAATAAATTTGGCGCGTCATTGTTACGGTACCTTAAACCGAGGAAGTCTTTATCCACTTAATTATTACAATAGAATTTTCTGGAAATTAGTACGGGTTTTAATAGATCAAAATTATATTCTTTCTCTAAACGATTTTAGTTGAACTAAATTCAGTGTCAAATTAATGTCATTCGAGCTAGGTATTAACAAGGCAATTTTCAAAGTCTTTATTTTTTCCTTGTCTGTCTGGGACTGCAATATCTGCATCACGATAAGGGTACATAATTTAAGTTTTTAAACAAGTGTCAGTGATGTGATGACATGCGATATAAAGGAGGGCATAAGTTTAAGTTCAATTTTCTGTCTGTCTAGTCTAAAAGTGTTACTGGTAGGTATACCTTAATAGTCTCGTCCTTTATAAAGTAGACCTAGCAAGTAGTGAAACAGGTTACGATTATTAATATTACACCTACTACCCTTCGTTTAAAACCTAATTTTATGTTACGACTAACCCAACCCTACTTGCTTGTAGGTACAGTTGTATTTTTCCACCGAGTATCGTTTAGCTATCGATCGTTTAGCGCACTATTTAATGACATTTAGTTATGGCGTGCATTGTTACGATACCTACTCGATAAATTTAATAAGTAGATACCTACACGCTATTAGGGTGACAAGTTTTATTGCTATTGCGTTTTATAAATATTGCTGATTCTGGAGAAGAAAATAAACTGTAGTTCTAAATAAAACAACTGAGCAGCATAATATGTACCTACCTATTAAATCTCTATGACGTTGAAAAGCAAGATATTCTTTTTATTTGCTAAAATTTTTGTAACTCTGAAGCCCCATTGCCTAACAAAAATGTATTTTGTGTTTTTTTTATTATAGCTTTATAGCTTACAAAATTAAGTACTCTTCAAATATAGGTATGGTTAATTTTATTGAACACACTTGCTAAACTAAATAAATCTGATTAAAACTGATTGTACCTACCTAGTTAGGTATAGTTAGATAAACTTATTATTGCGAATAGGTGATTCATTTACAATATTTCTCATCGTTTAGTAGCGCTATAAAAAGTGCCCTTAACCATTATGAGTTACTTACTTTTTCACATTCTTTCATGTCAACGCAACCCTGATTTCATTCTCAAATGATTAACGTAATTAATGTTTTACTATTGCCATTATTGTACTAAGTAATTTGAATGCTTTGCTTTGCGCTTGTAATTAGCTAACATAACTAATATTATTTGTTAGATTTATAAGTATACCTTTAACTTTGACTGGCCTGTTGGTCTAGTGGTTAGTGACCCTGACTGCTAAGCCGGAGGTCGTGGGTTCGATTCCCACCCAGGACAAACCTTTGTGTGATTAGCATGATTGTTTGTTCTGTGTCTGGGTGTAATTTATTTATAATATGTATGTATTTACAAAAGAAAAAAAAAAAATGGCCATTTGTATGGAAATTACGCAGTACACAAACTGTAAGGAAACTTAGAACTAGGTACCTGTGTATCTACTCATATTATAACAAGCGATGTCCAAGATTTTCCGATGGCGGAACATCTGATGGTTCCGCTTGTAAACCCATTCTTAAAATAGCAAATATTGACTCTTAATTTTATTATGCTACATATATACAGTACTTATACCAAACAATAAAATCTGCCTTTTTGCCTTTACAAACTCAATGTTATAAAGTCAACAGATATTTATTTACGTAACCTCATATCATTACTTTAAATTCGTAAGGCATCACGTATTGTAATTGTGAAATTAGTTAATTTATATTTCGTAAATACCTTTATTTTTGATAATTCACATACTTAATTTAAAAAAAAGTAGAATTAGAAGCGTGATTTGCGTACCACAAATAGTTCTATTCGAGGTCATACCTACTTCAAGTTTAGAATTTCTGCACTGCTTTTCTTTTTACGTATTGTGGTGTTCAGGTTTTATTTTATTTATTTAATCAAATCAAAGTAAATTACCTTATAGTAATTATTTATTATAAAGTCATGAATCTGTCTGTATCTACACCACACACTGTAAAAGCAAATACAATGTCGTACTTATTCACTAGAAAATTTTAGAAGTAGGTAAATTATCCTTTTTATAATTAAGTAATCAAATTTGTGCGCCATGACTAAGTGTAGAAGTATTTCGCAAAAAACAAAATAGTAGGTAGTACTTAGTAAATGTAGGCGCAGTTAACTAAGGCCGCTTTTCAAAAGTCGAAGTTTTGCGCAACAGTGACATCACTCTTATAATTTTACTAGCTGTACTAGCCCGCGACTTCGTTCGCGTGAAAATTTTGATGTGTGCCTGTATAAGAATATTGCCTGCCCGATCTTACGGCAATCGTATATTCTATCAGTAATAATCAGTATAATCCGTCTCTATGGCGAATCCCATTTAAATCTATTCACCCGCTACCATTGACGAAGTTTCAGACAAACTTACGACTCTTATTTTCGGTTAAGTAGTTTCTAAATATAAAAAATGATGCCTAACAAATTTTAGTAAAGAGTATAATTATTTATTCTCAATAACTTTAAAAATAAAAGATTTACCATACTAACTTACATCCCCTATTTTACCCCTAATCTATGTAAGGGTTGTTTCAAAAAATAAATAAGTAACAAAATTTTAATTTCTTTAAAACAAAGTATTTTCTAGTATAATTTGGAAATCATTCTGTCAAAACTAGAAGTTTCATGCAAACTTTGCCACCATTTTTGATCTTCGTAGGGGGTGAATTCCGCAAAATTTCGCCTTAGTGAGCACCTCTGTACCTGTATGTAAAGGGCACACCCATGCAAAATTTGAGACGCACTTGTAAATAGTATCTGATATTTTGTGATGACTGAGTGGACCTTTGGCTTTTTTCCATATGTACTAATATTATAAATGCGAAAGTAACTCTGTCAGTTTGTCTGTTACAGTTTCACGCCTAAACCACTACACCGATTTTGATGACGATATAGAATAGCCTATGTTGTTCCTCAAGGTTTAGTCTATGTGTATACCCAATTTCATCAAAATCGGTCTAGTGGTTTAGGCGTAAAAGCATAACACATAGACATACATATGTAGAAACAGTTACTTTCGCATTTATAATATTAAGTATGGATTATACTTAAAAATGGCCCAACCCTTTTTTAACTCTCGCTCTAGGACTAGACTTAACCAACAGAAATTGTCAGATAAAAGTTACACTCAGGTTTTAAAATAAATATATGCCGAATTACACAAATCTTGAGTAGGAGGGCGGACCATTTTAATCGCTAGACATGTGCAGTAAAATACTACTGTTAGATATATAAAAGTAAATTATGACCGACTTGTTAATTAATTATCACCAAATTTGTGCATCTATAAAGCAACAAACTTGACATTTAATAGGTAGGTTTTTAGTATTAAATTGGAATTATAGGCAGAAATTCTTCAAAAGCGAAGTAGAGAAAAATTGCTAATCACTAATAAACTTATATAACATAAATATATATTTAATTTTGTAGAGAGGAAACGGCGGGTCTACGATCAATATGGCAAAGAAGGACTGAACAACGGAAGAGGCAGACGGTCCACTACAGACGAGGACTACGACTTCGGTTACGCTAATTTCCCGTTCACATTCCGAGATCCCGAGGAGGTGTTTAGAGAATTCTTCGGCGGATCTCCTTTTGGCGACTTATTTGCTGGTAAGTACAATGCAAATTTATTAAACTAGTGCTACTAAATACGGTAGTAGATCCACGCTGATTTCAGCATGAATGGGCCGAATCGTCCGGGGAAGTACTACCCTCTCATAGAAGATCGACTTAAGAGTAGTAGTATCCGTACTACTGCGTTTCGTTTGGTGAGTGAGAGCGCCGGAGGCCCAATTTCCCCCCTTTTCTCTTTCCTCACCTCCCTCATTCCCTTCCCGTAACCCCATTCCCAGCCGCCATAGTGGAGGCCACCATACCAGCAGTTTAAGCCGATGGCTTTTGGTATAGTGGCCGCCACTTCTGGATTCCACTGACTGCTTACCATCAGGCGGGGTGGGAGTCACTTTGGTAGGCTACAATATAAAAAAAAAAAGAAATCTAGTGTCTATTGCCTCACAAACCATCTAGCGTGAGACTCTTAACATTTAATTGCTACTTAAACCATATTCATATTGCCATCTCATCATCGCTAATAAAATATCTAGTTATATAATTTAAAGCTAAATATTTAGTAACATACCTTTGGCCTACCTTATAGGCTAAAATATTATATTGCATTAAATTAAATAAATTTTATAAAATGATAAAATGTTGGCCATTCGACGAAATTATTAATTTATAGTTATACTAGCTGCGCCCTGTGGCTTCGCCCGTGCGGAAAATGGTATGTGTTTAACTCTGGAACCAAACCGATTTTCGGAATTAAAAGTATCCTATATCCGGCACCGGCAGATACAACTATCTTATTAAAATTTTGTTCTTTGCTTTTTCCAGAAATTAACGGCCATGGACACCACAGACACAGTCGTCGGAGTCACCCGAGCACATCGCTCACTTCGTCTCTATTCAGCCCGTTCGGCTTCGGCATGCAAGGGCTCGACGACATATTCGCACATGCCGCATCCAACGGGAACACGTTCACATCATTCTCGACGTTCAACAGCTCGCTAGCTGGCCCCGGCAGTGCTAACATGAGGAGCACCACAACCACGACACGCATCGTCAATGGGAAGAAGGTCACAACTAAAAAGTAAGTATTTTTATTTGAGAGTCGATATTCTTATATATTATAAATTAGAATATTATTGTGGGACGCTAAGATATGTGAGTTCTGGTGTATTTCTGGTGAGTAATGTTTCCAGAACTACTTGGGGAAGTACCTACAGGAACTTTATTTTAATATCTTTTGTTTAATAGGCAAGGCAATGCGTATTATCCGCAACCGCGATTAATGACGTAATAACTGCTTACGCGAACCTACAATTTATTAAGACTACCATATTCTTGACTTGACATACTTTTTTGTTCTGTTGATATTATGCGTAGGTACAGTACACAATTTTAGTTATGTAGATTTAATAATATTTTGTATATACGAATATTTTGTAACGAACATGCACGCCTTTTTGTACAAACTCGTAGGCAGATATCCATCACACATAACAATACGCTCTCGATCGATTAAGTTCCATGCTGAATCACATTCAATTCTTATGCATGGCTACATACGAACTATTACTGCACTATTGATCGTATAAAATTGTTTATTTATAAAACTTGCTCTATTCCCTCGGTTGTTTTAGGTCATACATTACAGCTATTATAACTGTAATCACGTAATGTATTGTGAATGACGGTTATTCTCTAGAGAGCGATGAAATGGAGACGTCTAATATGATATCATTATATTATTATACAACCTATGTTATGTACGTTATATAGACAAACTGTAGACGGGGAAAATATAAAGGAGTAACAGTCGCCGCCACCGTATTGTCGGTTCAACTACTACACAATACAAATATGCCTAAAGCTTTATCTACCAGTTAACCAGTAGGTACTTACGGTATGTTTTTACAGACTCAGGTCAGGGTTTGTTTTGTAATACAGCGATTGTTTTATAAAACAAATAAATTACACGCCCTTATAACATTGAGTTTAACCCTGATACAGTTTCACATAGTTGTTACTGGTTACCTACCAAAGTTAACCAGATTACGTTTCTGCATACGCAGCGACATCTTGCGTTAATATTCCGTGTAAGGCATATAGAACAGTTAGCACTGAGGCTTTTCCAGTACTGGCAGGTGTTCTTCCGGTCGATCTTGAGGTTCAGAGACAAGCATCTATGTACTATACAACTCACGGCGGCATTAATAGTGACTTCTTACTTACAATCGCGCGATCGCCACAAAATCAAGTCAAAGTCAAAGCATTTATTTCATTTTGATCATAAAGTATGATGCTTATGTAAAGTCAACATTACATGAAGTCAGCCAATTGACCTACAGCCAGAAGATTATTTAAAGGAGAAAATGAAGTGTATAGGATACCTATAGACGATTGTACCGCACGCGTACATTGGAACGCTTAGCCCGTACAAGGCTTGAGAAAGTGTTTGTATGTTTACGGCCTTCTATCTGTGGGATAGTGCTTCATAAGTTGAGCTATTTGCCAGGCAGTTTCAGCTAGACATATCCTAATGACTCTCTTAAAATTTTCATTCACTTGCCAGAAATTATCAGTGCCAAAAGCTTCGTATTGATCACAGTAAATTTTATATAAATACTAATCATGTTGTGTGTTGTTACAGAGTGACGGAGAATGGAAAGGAGACTGTAATGTCGTATGAGAATGGGGTCCTGAAATCAAAGACTGTCAATGGCGTACCTCAATCACTTACTTATAGTTAAATTACCGTGTAATAGCTTGTAACCAAACTTGATCCAAATGTACTCAACATGTTACGCGATTTATGAGTTCCAAGTTATATAATTTATATTTTTGCTTCATTTAAAAACATGTTGTTTCAGTCACTGTAAATTTTTTAGTGTTGGAAATGTCTAATATGCCTACATAATTTTTGTTTAAGTAGGTTACTGTTTGCTTTCTATACCTACTTATGTTAACTTTAATAATTATAATTTGGGTGAGATTGAGTATTGGTTGCTCAACGCATGGCGGTAACAATTTGCAAAGGGATTCGGTGATTCGCGAATCCCTCCGCAGGTAGAGCGCCTTAAGCCTAGTTCGCACCATGCTAGTATTTTAGTTTAGTAGCAAGTAATTTAGTTACTAAAAAAACTATTCTGTGCTAAAATTGTTCGCACTATGCCTGAGTTCACAAGTGAGTAGTGTTTTGCAAGATGAACAGTCTACACCGCAAACGACATTTTGGCGGCACTATACTAAAATACTAGCATGGTGCGAACTAGGCTTTAGTCTCGCTGTGTCGTCGCATGTCTACTGCCACCGGCTGATCTCTCACTCGGCTCACGAGTTGTAATTATCTAATGACATCCTTATCTTATTAGAATAGTGCATGCTGCGACGATAGTTAATTAATTTGCTGCCAACGTAAGTTTCTTTTTATCAAATAGGGTATAGACATAATTATAATCACACTTACTAATTAATTCGATTTTGTTAAAACATTACTATTGGAATGTGTATTTCATTTTGATTGGATTGGAAATTCAAAATAATTAAGATATGTACTTTCAATTGATGGCATTTTAATTTCGTAGCTAATATATTTAAGACTTCATGTTGATAGAAAAGCTTTAATTGAGTGGAAAATTATTGTCTGATTCTTCAATATCAATTGCATATTTTTACTAAGTGGTACTTATATAATAACATTTAATAGCAAAGATGTATAGATCCCAAAAGCATATGCAGAATAGACTATGACTTATAGACAAGAAGTAGTCCTATTGCGTAGATATGGTTCATATATTTTTACGTTACATTTTCCATGTATATTCAAATACATTTCGTGACATAATTAAAATAACCGGCGTATATTATAAGGTATTCGATAAATAAGTGGTGAGAATTAGCTCTTTGGAAAATAATTTCCTTCAGACGCAGTGTTCAGTCATGTAGAAAATCCCAGTGTCTGAAGTTGAAATCGTGCGTGTTTGACTATTGTTTGCCAAAAATAGCTTTGTAAGTTAGTTTTTGCAGGTTTATCAAAATTTTAGTTTACAAACTCATTAAATTATAATAAAAAATATCGTTTTAGGCTGGCCCTACATTGACTATTCATAGTAGCTGGCACTAAATACCATCTATTTTGCGTATGCCACTGAAGCGCACGCACGCTTAATATCGTAGCTACTCTCCAGGTGAGAGAGCATAAGAAAAAGCTGCTAAAGCTACAAAATCTACTGTACTCACATCTATAAAAGTTATGTAGACGGCTGATATTTGGATGTGACTACTAAGTTATTAGTAAGCTAATTGATATAAAATTCAATAAAGAAATTAGGCCACACTTTTTTGAGTCAAAGTTCTCTAACCTATTAAGAACATCCACAAAAATATGAGGCGCCTACGGCTACTGCCGGTCTAAACAATATTGTTCACCTGGATGCTGATTTTAAATGTACTTAATATTTCTATGAAACCTGAATAGAAATATACAGTACTTATTTCGTAGCGCAACCCAACCGGTAATGAATACCGATTAGAAATATTGTCATTACTAAACAGGAGAAGCCTAGCACACATTAAATGTAAATAATAATGTTTAACTACAAGATCTCGTTCTTAAATTGTCAACAACTATTAAGCACTGCAAAGAGGAATTAATAAATAAAAATAATTTGTAATTTTTGCCTTTTATTGTTGTATAACACATAAACCACAATTATTGTTAAAGTAGACTAATTATAAACATCCAAGTACTTTCCTTCATGACAGCAACCACTCTGTTAAGCTCAAGACCGATTCCGGTCGAACATTTGAACAATAATAAAATGCTTGTTCCTCCACATGCCCATTGCCCACCTGTCCAAAACGCCAACCAGAATAATCTAATATTATGTGTTGATTATATGTATATTGAACATTAGGCGAAACCACAACAAATCATTGTTCTATTGACCAATTCGAAAACGATTTCTATCTTCTAGACGCATAAAAACGCAAGACGTGCGAAACAAACTACACCCTGCCTCTCATTAATCCACGATTTTTCTTTTATTTATGAGTAAAAATAACCGAAGAGGGAAAGTGATTAAAGGGACACTAATATTTTGCCACAAACTGAGTTATTATGGTTTTGATACTAACGCCTGTAGACACATCTACATACTACATACGTCAAGACATTCATAATAATTACTATTTTAATATATTAAAACTATCATTGATATTGGTACATAGTTTACAGTATTTCATTATTTATTGAATAAAATTTTAATTCTCATTAACTGTTAATTATTATTATTGTGGTTTGCTGAATGATTTATTAGCCGTCGAGTCGATAAATTAGCCTGAAGGCTATATTTGTACCTTGCTTGCCAAATTCGCACGTGACATTTCCATGATCCGCGGCCGACGAAGAATGTAAGGCAGGGAGGGGAGGTGATAAAATGTATGCGCGGAACGGGAGTCGCACGACGTAAGCGTCAGTCAGACATCGTCGCTGTATATAGCATATATATAATATATCATATATTCTAATTGTTAGTGTCGTCCCCTGCCACCACCGCGGACCATGGGATTGCCACGAACACATTTGCAAAAATAGTTGCTTCTAAGGTGCAAAAAATAGGGCATTCATTCATTAAACGCTCATAATATGATCTAGCACAGTAGGTATTTGCTACATATTCAGATATTTTATACAGATTCCGGAAAATACTACGGCTATTGTGCTTTGTTCGCAGGTACAAATAAACTATAATCGAGTGCATGTGGGTTACATTGACGACCTCTGTGGTTCGGTGGTACTGTGTACGGACTGCCACGCTGAGGTCGCCGCTCAGTGCAAATATTTATATGCATGAAGATGAATGAATATTTGCATTGGTCTTGAGGTTTCTATGTATAATATGTAGGTACCTATGTATTTACAAAAAATATATATGTAAGTATGTTTATATAATGATTATTGAATTATTGTATTAGACTTATGCAACCAATCTTAGCAGAGATCTTTATTTCAGTCATTGCATGGAATAAAAAAGTTATGGATGAATGGACTACGTGTATCAGAATTTATTGTACTTTCTAATTTGCGTATGTAGGATATTCCGCCTTCTAGATGTTTGTTCAAATAAACTTTGGTATTAAATTGTCTTAATTAGTTATATTAATAGATTAAATGGCAAAAAATATTTTACTGTGTGTGAGTCTTTGGACATTAGAAGAACTAGAACAGTATAATTTACATATTGATCTGCTGAAAACTAAAACTAAAATAAATAAATGAATAGAGTACGTTACTTAGAAACGTACAGGTATTTTAGTTTATAATAAATGAGGCTTTCGAATTAACAACAAATATCACGGACTTTTCGAACGAAAAGAACAATTCGATCAAGTATTCGCTGAAATAATGACTTGGTACTTATTTCATAGAAAGATTCTGAATCAATCCTGCAGTTGGCCTGCAGAGCTAATTTTCAGAGCGCCTCCCTTAGCTCTTTAGCCTTAGCCTCTGCACGGCTGCGGTACATATTACGTACTGGTTCATCCTGTGGATACTCATTTTGCTTCTCTTCGTTAGGTATGTAGCAAAAACCATCGAAGTGAGTGAATTCTTTGGCAATTACATCTTCTAAATGATACAAGCGCGTTGGTCGGTCAACATGGATGAGGTTTTCTGTAATAAATAAGAGCATGTTTAAAGTGAACACTTTTTTTTTGTTTTTATTAGCTGCCTACAGTATAGATATCCAAACTATTAACGGTAGCGAATCTCATAGATTTTATTGTGGCAAACTGTTGCTAGGATAGACATGGGAAGCGAAATATAATTAGCCTTTACCATAGCTTAAAAGATCTAGGATCAAATTGGAAGATAAACACATGCGCTGGTAAAGAGTACTGGGATTATTTCAGACCAACCAAGATGGCGAAAATGAAGGGGGCTACGTGTATGAGTGGACGTCTTTTGGCTGATATAATGATGATAGTAACATTAAAGGAAGCGGGAGGTACAGCACGTTCTATCGTACCTTGTGCGACGTATCTCTCAGACTGGTCGACAGCTATCACGCTATAGAACGGTTGTTGAGAGCCACGCTCCAAGTCTTTGAACTCGACGCGCCGCCTCCAGTCGGTTGTACATTTTAGATCCCATCCACGAACCACGCACAGGTAATCATACTTCTTTTGGTAAGCTAACATGCCAACAGCGAACTTTACAGCAGAAGTACGTTCTTTGACTTCAACCTGAAACGTTAAGTGTCCGGATGTAGGTGTTGTTGTATATCGAGTATCGTAGATTTAATTAAATACCACGAGTAATAAAAATATTTGTTGTATGGGACTCATTAAAATTTGGATTGTTTGAAGGTTACTGACCTGCCCTCGCTTAACATCGGTACCAATAGGTTTCACGCACTATGTAACAGTGCAAATCATTTCTAAATCCATTGAGCGGGTCGTGATATTAACGATTTTATACAGATAAGACAGACACTTTCCAGTGACTTTCTTCTACAGGTACTATGGATACTTTTTATATAAATAAGTTTTTACTCACCTCCCTGGCAAATTGCGTCGGCTGTTTACTCACTTTGAGCAATTTATCTAGTATTTTAAGATGGCTGTCAGGTATCTGCAAAATATGTATGTTTGTAGGTTAATTGGCTAACATTTTGTAAATTTTAACGTCCATAAGTTAATTTAATTAACCTATATGAATAAAAAATATATTTTCATTAATTCTAAAGTCTCTCTAAATATAGATCTTGTGTTGGTAGTAACGCTACTGACCATTTCACACGTCATCGGTAAACACATAGCCTTACTTTATATTCCACAATGCCCTAGTATCACCCACACCAAAACAACAAAAAAATCTTACTATAATATTTAATTTTAATGTTGCATTTAAATCGTAGCAAGATGGCATTGTGGAACAGATAAACCCTGTAGAATCCACATAAAGGGCAACAAACACAACTCATGGTGGCATTCGCTAACATAAGAACCACTATGGAATTTATGAATAGTATATGTCTGTGTATTCGAATGGTTAACCTTGAGATAGCCAATCACCGCACAGCTTTTACGTACCGCGCATCGCTGCCCCTTATTTTGCAATTTAGGACAAATAAATGTAATGAATTATCTATTACGGTATAATGTATGCATTGTAGTATAGTCAGTACAACTACTACTGGAACATAGATAGTACGTTTTTAATAAGGATAGACTCGTATAAGATCGATAGAAATAATAATAAATGTACACTTACAAATTCAAGATCAAGGTGAGTGTTCAGCTCAGGTGATTGTTCGAAATTTACTTCTTTTTCCAAAAACGGCAGAAAATCTCTGTACGGATTATCATCACTGATGTTGTTGCTCAAAAAGTCTAACAAAAACAAAGTATTTTGTGTGTGCCTGCAATCAAAACAGTTTATTTATACTTACATAGTATAAAAGAAAGTTGCTGGAAAGCGACTGTCAAAAACCGCTCAATATATTAAGATACTAGCTGTTGCCCGCAGCTTCACCCGCGTGAATGTCGGTTATATCTCTGTTTACATTGACGATTTTCATACAAACTTTCATCCACTATTTCAATTCCTTCAAGCCATTTTGTCGCGATAAAAGAGTCAAGTAAAGTAGTTTATGTTGTTTCCCGGGGTCTAATCTATTTCTATACCAAATTTCCTCAAAATCGGTTCACGCGTAACAGTCAGACAGGCAGACAGACAGACAGACAAGAGGTACTTTCGCATTTTTAATATTAGTATGGATAATTTTGGTACCTAATAATACATTAAGCTGTCACGTTATAATGAGCCGAGCAGTAACGATAATAATGAATCAAGCCGGTAAACCGCAACTTTTAATACAGATGCGAAGCGAGGGCGGGTCGCTTTTATAATATATTGTAATATTAAATAAATTAAATTTAAACAAATTGTCATGGCCAAGCTTTACCATTTTTATTTACCTAATTCAATACTTTAGGCATTCTATCTATTCACAAGATATGAATAAAGTTATAACATACCAGTTTTTAATTGCACCCATGGTCATCAAAAACGCCGACACGATATACTGAAGGAAAGCGTCGGGACTGAACGTGTATTCTTTTCTAAACGTATTGGGAGCGAAGGGACATCGACCTTGCGGCACTACGGCGCCATTTTCCAAATCAATTTTGCATATTTGGTTCGGGTTCATTGGGTTACGCCACTCTAAGAACAGGTGATTGGGAAACGCGATCAGTTCGCAGTTCACGCCACAATATCGAGCAACTGTGTGGTACACGACCGCTGCTATTATTAAATTGCCACATCTATTACTTAACACCTGTAACAATGGGACATTAACTGTAGTTTCATTAAAGTGTGATTCATTCAACTTTTTTAAAAGGTGAGATTATTTGTAATAGCTCTTCATTCAATATGTTCCACCAAATTTAACTTTTGGTATAACACCGTAATTTCTTAATGAAATCGGTATTTTTAACAGACATACAAATGACTATACAAGACAACGTAACAAGTGATGTCAAAAGCAAAACAAAATATTACCTTCACAATATCAAGCCCATGTAGACTTGACCCCGTCATGATTGTCATGTGGCATTGTCTGTATATAACGTCGCTGATAGCTTCCAACACTTGCTTCTCACATATAATGCCCTTAGCTAGTTTGTCTTGGATCGTAAAGCATTCCTTTGATTCTGTGTAAGAGTCATTTGGAAACATGCATTCCACATGTGTGACCAGTATATCAATCTGTAGATAAAATAATATAGTTAAAGGTGTGAAAAAAATTACAGTGATTATGTTGATTGTGACAACTTTTTTTATACAACTTTGGTAGCAAACAACCATACCCACCAGGCCCACCTGATGGTAAGTGTCAATGGGAGAAGGGGAAGAGGAAGAAAAGAAAAAGTAAAAGGACTGAGAGAGAGAGAGAGAACAACATGTGTTTGTCACACATTTTGAAGCTAATATTACGTAACGAATTCTCCTTTCTTACAACCCTTACATTATACTTACACAAGCTTTAACATGCTCATCAGAATGCCTAGACACGGGGTCAGTCCACTGCACGAAAAAGTTTACTACTATCTCTGGTGTCAATTCTTTTCTTAAATTGGATTGCACCCATCTCAGTGTAAGGAAACTTTGAGTCAGATAACGAACCACAATCTTCGCATAATATACATCTGTCATAGTATATGGTCTGAAATAAAAAAAAACATAAATAAATACGTATAAAGAATCATTAATAGTTTCATAATTTAATAAATTTATGGCTAAACTGTTCAGTCAGTTCATAGTTTCAAATATATTACATACAATAACGCTATAGGTACGGTTTTTATATCATCATCATTCAGTCGTGAAACAAAATCTCTGGACATAGGCCTCTCCCAAATTTCGCCACCTTGACATATGGAAAAATCCACAGGAGAACCAAAGTAATTGATAAAGCTCGCAGAGATGCTTTACTGAAATGGCAATGACAGCACATATAGCCTGCAGAACTGATGGCTATTGGGGCAGAAAGGTTGTAGTTTTTTAATACTTGCTGCTAATATGGCATACATTTTGTTAGATGGAGTTACCCTATAGAGTATAGACAATTGTAATAGTATAAAAAATATCTTTCCTGTTGCCACTATTCAAAACATAAGCTGTGTCATAGTTTCCACTACACCAAAAAAGCACTGTCTCAAGGAACTCACGAATCTATATTGATCTACAGGAGCCCAGCCTGGATAGTGGTCTTTTAAAAAAAAACAACTTCGGCACTAGAGAACAAGACTTTACAAACATACAATTAACAGATTCAAAGTAGTTTAACTAGTAAATGCTAACACAACTGAAAATTTCTGATACATCCAGTCTGCCAGGCAATTTAAGAGAGTCAACTCTCTGTTCACAATTACAATTGACCTTTACATAGGTATTCCTTTAATAAAAACCCTACTGAAAAGAATAGCACATAAAGTTTGAAAAACAGTGTAAGAGACACGGTTTTCCTGGGCAAGTAAATACCACCCAATATAATAAGCAGTATCTTTGTGCTCTTCTACCTGTATGTACTTTCTTCTTAGCACTGTTATGTGGGTGCATAAATAGATAAATAAAATAAATAATAACTAGGATTTACATCATACCTAAAAAATAGCTTACTTTTTAATGGCATTGTGATCAGCACGTACAGTTCCTTGGTGTATTGTGTCTTGTAAAATGTAAATAACATAATGGTAGTTCAGATTGTCACTTAATGCCAAATCAAAAAAATTTTGAACATCCTCCAATGTCAAATCATTTGTCCTCCTGTAACAGTATTAGTGATGCAATGGTACTACACAAACTAATTAAGATATAACTATCTGAATATGAGTATCTAGGTGCTAATAAACACAACTTCATTTAAACATAAATAAATTTCTTCTTTTAAATTTAGGTATTTTTGCAACTAAATGATTTCTTTATCACATTATTGGAGAGTTGTATTATTTTTTTAATTTGAGTACAGAACACTAATTAAGATACATATAACTATCTGAATATGAGTATCTAGGTGGTTAGTAAACACAACTTCATTTAAATATAAATAAATTTCTTCTTTTAAATTTAGGTATTTTTGCAACTAAATGATTTCTTTATCACATTATTGGAGAGTTGAATTATTTTTTTAATTTGAGTACAGAACACAAACTCATTTAGAAAAAAAAATGTTGTGTCAAATATGTATTTCTTTCTTTATTTTCTTTACATAGGTATAGGAATTATACCCATCCTGTTAACCTCAAGGTCAGCATACCTTTAAATTGTGAATAACATTTTAAACATATTAACAATTATACATAATTATACCAGAAATTATGTACCAAAAATAAATTTCTCTCATCTGACTTCTTGTACACTGAATAAAATTTTATAATCATATAATCTTGTGATTTAATTATTTCGACATAAAAAATAGACTATGTATCTTTTTCTGGTCAGTTCTCCACAGCCGGAGTTGACATCACATCAAAACGGAGTTCATAATGTTTCTGAATTGCCTTCAAATAAGAGCTTCTTGTGAACCTAATAAGACAGGTATCATATATACTTATATCATTAAATTTGATGCATTTTGGGTAATACCAAATTAACTAATACATGGTTTCTGGATATGGAATAGAGCAACACAGTCAGTCATAGCCAAAATAAACAGTCTCCTTTAAAATATAAAACTAGGCAACAAGCATCTGTCATAAAACCTTTAAAATTATACATAAACTAGCTTTAGACTTTAAGATCATGGCTTATCCCAAGTTAATATAATTATAATATTGATAGAAAAGAGTTCTGCAGCTTTATAATTACTTTATGATTATAACTAAATAGTGAGTAAGTATATTATTGAAGGAAAATAATTCAATTATAGTAAAGAGGAAAATCTTGACAATCTCCACTGCATCACTCTCCATATTGGTAGAGTTGCCATGACTGCATTTTTCTTTGTAACAAGGTTTCTCTACCCAGATTTCTTGAAATTAAGCAAAAAATTACTGATAAAAATTTTAACTTATGAACAGAATCTCTAGTTATTTTCTAATAAGTCAGCATCTTACCAATAATACTTAGGCGACATTGCCATCAGTTCTTGAAAGACTTTTTGTCTCACAGTGAAAAATCTTTTAATTTCCTCCAACCAGTTTCCTTCTGCATAAGTCTCAACAACATCACATATTTTGTTAGGTAATCTGAAATGCAGGAATTAAATTTCATTAATACAATGTGTGTTTATATTTTATCCACTTGAAGGAGCAGTACAAATGGTGCACTAATGCACACATAGACACCCATCAATAGCATCTACTTGATAGTGATCAAGTAGATGCTATTGATGGGTGTCTTAAATATAAATTATGAAAGCTACTAAGTTTATAGGTATATTCGCAATATGTCTCATTTTTTTAATGTCAACAGTGGCAGAGTAAAAACTAGTTCAATATCCCATTCGCAGATTGCACTGTTCATTCAATATTTTTATATGCTGTTAGAAAACAAACACAATACAATCAACACAACATAATAAAATTATATGTTTAAGCTTCTTAACTAAAAACATAAATAAATTTAGTAACATAATGTAATGCAATATCATTGTAATGCCATCATGCCTGAGATTTATCAACATGAAATCTTGATTTTACTTATTCACACACATTCACTGAGCCTTAATCATTCTTTTGGAGCATTCAGAGGCTGATCATTGTTTTAGCCCTATGTTAATACAATTTGAATTTGGCCATAGAATATAACAATCAAATTAGGGCATATGAGTCATGCATGTTGCTTCTTTAGACATTAGTTGTTTAAACATTAGTTTATAGTAAATATTTATGAAATGAAATATATGTTTATTCATTTAAGTTAATTAAATTAACACTTATGAACGTCAAAGTTTACAAAATGTCAGCAAATTAACCTACAGCCAGTTCGCTGACGAAGTAGAGCCATGAGAAGAACTGGCAAGAAACTCAGGCCACTCTTTTTAATCGCCAGGTTATTACAATTTTTGTAAGTTACAGTTTCAAGTAGCATGCAAAGTGACGCAGGCTTTAATAAAAGCATAACTAAAAGTCAGTTACATCTTAGAATAGCAGTGCAAAGCTGTGTTGGATATTCAACACTCTTCTGGGTCGTTTTGCTGTAGCGCAATGGGCCAAGTAGCAAACATTAACACAACAAGTAAAACAAAAACTTTTGTTGAAAACTAAAAATACCAGAACTTTATTAGTATATTTTTTTTGTACACCACAATTATTACCTATGTTGCAAAGCAAATTACAGAACAGCACAACATTAGGCAGTGATAATGGGTGGTCTTATCTCTTATTTCTCTTAAAGCCGTCTGTTTGAGATAACCTGAAGCATTAATTGTTGTCCAAACCAGCAGTCATAATGCTTTAAATCAGAAAGTTATTAGAACTGGTTTCTATAGCGCATCAGCAATGTTTACAGGAATGAGGATTGATTGCATCTTTCATGATTTTATGTATCTATGTCACCGTGACGAAAACAATTCAAAACTCAACAACAATAATTTGCAGCGTATCAACTTGTTTTATAATAAAACAATCATACTGAGGCCAAGCATGAGAAAGAAAGGGAAGAAAAACACTTAATATTAAGGTTCACTTTGGATAGATGAAGCTGTAAATTGCAAAATTTTAAACAATGATTCTAAAAATTAGACATTTTACTAACACAATTAGATGCATACCTTGTTAAAAACGCTTGAAGTTTTGAAATTTTGATTACTTGAAATAAATATATTAATGTGGGGTACATTCCGTGGTACAAAAGATGGCACATCTGTCGGCATCACATTCATTAAATTTAGTAGACGCAAATACTCACATCTCTCGAAATTTTTCTTTCCATATGTATTGATTAGTGATAACGAATACATTGAATTTTTTACATGTCGAGCCGAAATGAATAATATCTCGACATTTTAAATGCTGCAGGATCATGCACATTATTTCATTCGGCAACAGCATTATTCCATCGTATTCTGTTACTTCTTCCATAATGTTTAGCTAACACAGACAAGTTTAGCTAAAGTATTCACTGGCTAAATTATATACCAATGAAACAGTGCGCTCCTTAATAAAATAATCACTTCATTCAAAATAGTGCGAACAAATAGAATATCATTGGTGCGAACTCAGAAAATAATCAATCATACCAAAACCAAAGCCAAAGCCAAGCCAGTGTTAATCAACAGAGGAAATTTTTGACATTTATTTTGCTGATAGGGTTGGGACTAGGACTAAATTAAATTGGATTAAGCATCGATTCTATTCATCGTGACGTTACGTCACATCGCATTGTTTTAAATCGATACAAAAATCAACTATACACACGCTGCTTGTGGCTCCATAGAGATTTTACAACTACAATAACGTCGATTTTTTTCATAGAATAATTAGTATTTTTTTTAGTAATCAAATATTACAAAATAACTATTACTATTAATCGACGTACGGTCAAACTGCAAAAGCCAATGTTATTCTAGCAATAGTTAATATTGTGACGCGGAAGCTTTGCCAGTCAAGGAAATACAAAATGATTTAGTAACATCATTGGAATTTTATATAATATATACTGTACCAAAATTAGGTACCTAGTACGTTAAGACTTTAAATTAATGGTAATTACCAACTCTAAAAAATACATGGTTTATGACGGGCGAAAGGAGATAATATCAGAGAAAATCAATTAAAGCAATTTATATAGGTACTTATTTCATCTCTGTCGAAAGACGACCACTGCTGGATAAAACAGACCATCGATCCAATTTTTTTTTCTCCTTCCTAGTTGCTATGTACCTAGCGGATTGATTTGCGCGTTTTTTTATATTAAATGGAATAATTAGTGAGTAGGTTAGTACGTACCTACCATATACAAATGTACTCTGTTGTAGGTACCTATACTACTACGTTGGTATCTCGTTACTTGTACATACTCAGTACTCAGTAAATAGGTACCTTCAAATATTATCTGTAGGTACAGTGTACTGTAGGTACTTAAAGGTATTAGGTACCTAGTTATTTAAATATATAAGAAGACTAGCCGTTGCCCGCGACTTCGTTCGCGTGAAAACTCGGATGGGGTAAGTCCCATTTGTTCTATGGAACATGTCGTCGAGCAAAAGTGATTTTATTTTTTATATTTGTAGGTACTGGCTGGTACCTGGCTGGCACCGACTCCAAAATAACTGATTATAAATTGTAAATAGTAAAGTATTATAGGTATCAATGATTGCGTTGATTTTTCAACTTGTAAAGTTATTAAATTTATATTCATTATTAATAAAACCTTCTTGCACTAGTATTATATTGATTAATGCCAAATCATTGTCTTATCCAGGCCATAAATGGCAGAGTACCTACTGTTATATACTATTAATATCCCAACAAGATTCTCGCTTAGAAAGTACGTCACGGTTCTGTATTTTCATCTAATTAAATAAGGAATAGGCACAGCTGAAATTAAAGTTCTGTTTGTTCGTAAAGTAACTGAAATATAAACTGAAGTTATTTATAAGATTCTTTCATATTTTTATCAAATGGTTAAAATATACTTACATGTTATTGTAATAATAACCAGTTATTTATTATTATTATTCACCAATTTAAAGGAAAAAGGTTTAACAAAACGGCAACCCTTCCAACACACAATATAATATAATATAGTCCCGACCAACTCCAATTTCATACAATGTAAACAAACAGTATTTCAATATATTTTTATAGCATTAAATTGTTATTTACTATACCTACTACTACTGTTAACGAAGCCGATTGTAATTAGTATTAAATGTTGTAAATAGAAATCTAGTAGAAATATTATAAAAAATCGGCTAAGTCCACGAATTACGAGATTCTGCTCGACTGTACAAAACATAGAATACTAAGCTGCTGATTTGCGAAGTTTACCCATATGTATGGTGCGGTCGCTTTAACGTAGCCTATACAATTTGGTCGGCATATAGACGTATTACTGACATATTCTAGTTTTTGATGTAACTTTCTTATTAGTCGTAATAATTTAAAGCTGAAATTAACAGGGTAGATAGTTTATGAACCATTTCAATTTGTTTGCTGTATACCATGTTCCGTTGTTTTATAGGAACTGTGTATTTGATCACTTAAATACGGGCAATGAAATTTCATCAAATTTCTCATCTCCATATTGAGTAAAGTATTACAATCCAAATTTACTGTGTTTATAGAGGTGTACCATCGGTACATAATACAGCTTTTTATTTTATTCTAAGTGTACTAGTTTACTTGCAAATTTGTTTTTTCTGATTTTCGAAATCATTTTTAACGTTGTTGTTTGTTGAACAAATCAAAAACTTTTGATTAAATGAATTCAAACAAATTAAAGTCTATTAGTGGTATTTTTTTCAAACTTCTGCGTCAAGCCGTTTTCGAGATCTCGATAATCCCAAAACGTTACCCCAGCAAAATCTTGAATAACTTTAAAACCACAACACACACAAATTTTGCTATAGTCAAACAAATTCTAATTCGACAAAAGCTACCTATTCGTGTATAATTAGATCTGAGTCGATAATTTAAAAAAAAACATTTTGCAATTGCTGGGGTTACGTTTGAAACATTACCAAAAAGCATTTTGGTAATCTTTCAAACGTAACCCCAGCAAAATCTGTTTTTTCCGGATAACTTTAAAACTATAATGCAAACAAATTTTGCTATAAGCAAACAAATTACTCCTTACGACACACTAATCATCTGTTATACTCTCACCTCTCTGCACAATTTTTATCAACATTTTGCTGGGGTAACGCACTCTTTAATGTTCTTAGCTATGAAGTAATTGCTGAAAGTGCCTCGAGTAGGCATCTTTCTAGATGACATTATTGTTACTGGAGTAGATACGCCTACGCATATAAATACATTACATGAAGTGTTTTAAAGATTACGGCAGTATGGCTTGCGAAAAATGCACATTTTTCGCAGATACTGTAACATACTTAGGTTTTGTAATAAGTAAACAAGGTGTTCATACATGCTCAGAGAAAGTAAATGCAATTAAAAAGGCACCTATACCTACAAATATTATGGAATTACGTTCGTTTTTAGGGTTAGTCAATGTACTACACCAAATTTGTGCCAAATATAAGTACTATTCTAGAGCCGTTATATAGATTATTAAAAAAAGATGTCAGGTATGAATGGAATGTAGAGTGTAGTCAAGCGTTTGATAAAGTGAAGCATCTGTTGGTATCTAGTAGAGTGCTAGCTCATTATGCCGCGGAGTTGCCTCTTGTACTAACGACTGACGCGAGTAGTGTAGGCATTGGCGCTGTCATCTCACATATCTGTCCAGAAGGAGATGAGCGACCGGTAGCTTACGCGTCACGTGTACTTAACACAGCTGAAAGAGCATACTCACAAATTGAGCGCGAAGCTTTAGCTATAATTTATGGTGTACGTAAATTTCACCAATATCTATACGGGCGGAAATTTATATTAAGAACGGATCATAAACCATTAGTCACTATTTTTGGCGATAAAACAGGCATACCTGTCATGGCAGCTAGTAGGATACAACGTTGGGCAATAATTTTAGCAGGCTATGACTATACAATAGAATATGTGCGTAGTCATAGAAACGCCGCAGATGCCTTGTCTCGACTTCCAGTAGATAAAGAAAAACAATTGAATGAGGAATGTACCTATTTAAATTTCGTTCAGCATTTTTTACCAATTACGCGGGAAAACGTAAGAGATAGTACATCCAAAGATAGTATTTTAATTAAAGTTATAAATTTTATAAAAACCAGATGGCCTAATAATTGTAAGGAAAATGACTTAAAAGCTTATTTTGTAAGACGGAATGAGCTATACCTAGACAGAGGATGCGTAGTTTGGGGATATCGTTTAGTGGTACCAAGTAAGTTAAGAGACCCTGTATTACGAGAATTGCATATAAGTCATTTAGGTATAGTCAAAATGAAAAGTCTTGCGCGTAGTATTGTGTGGTGGCCTGGTATCGATCACGATATTGAAACAACTTGTCAGGAATGTGTAACTTGTTGCCTAGAAGGAACAACACCTCCGAAGGCGCCGCCACAGCCGTGGCCTTATGTTGCAGATCCATGGTCGCGCTTACATGTAGATTTTTTGGAACCATTTCAAGGCAAAACATTTTTAGTAATTATAGATTCTACAAGTAAATGGTTAGAAGCATTTTTAATGCCACGAACCACAGCAAGTGCAGTGGTGAAAGTACTTCGCACTACCTTTGCACGCTTTGGTTTGCCCAAGGAAATAGTCTCCGACAACGGCCCACCATTTTCGAGTAGGGAATATCAAGATTTTATGAATAATAACGGCATTAAAGTAACATTTACACCAATATACCACCTGCTTCTTATGGTGCAGCGGAAAAGGCTGTTAAACTTTGCAAGCGAGCTATAAAAAGATCAATACGTGACGGGATAGATTTAGATGAAGCATTACAGACATATCTTTTGATGTACAGAAATGTAGAACACAGCTCTACTGGCGAGTCACCGGCTATGCTATTACAGCGAAGAAAATTAAGAACTAGGTTAGAATTACTAGGCGAGGATAGGCAGGTAGAAGCTAGAATAAACAATGCTCAGCGTAAACAAGTATCGAATGCAGGCGGAACTGATAGACCCTTTCAGACAGGTGACCCGGTGTGGGCTCGCAGTTATACAGGAGAGAAGTGGTTTGGTGGTACTGTCACAGACAAAGTTGGCTCTCGTAATTATGTAGTAGGTAAGGAAGGTGGTCCCTTCTTGAAAAGACACGTCAATCAAATAAAAAAGAGAAGGAGCAGTTACGGGGTACCATCTGTAGATAAAATGATTTCATCACCGGCAACTAGATCCGCTGTGGAGATTTCGGAGGGTGAAGATATAAGGGATAATAGAACCTGATAAGCAGGACATGGGGGCTAATTTATCCGAGTCGAGCGCACAGGAATCTGGGTCTCAAGAGGGAACATTAGGTACAGTGGGTAACCCACAGCTTGGAATTCGTGCAGAAAATCTTGGTGATAAAACTCCTGTGCCGGTGAGTCGTCCCAAAAGAGTAATAAAACCAGTTATTAGATATGGTTTCGAAGAATAGATTTTGTATCGATTTAATAATACAATAAGTATTAGACATAAGTATAGTTATTATATAAATGTAATGTAGACTATAAGATGCTTATTTGTAGTAAAATTGTTTATTAATAGTTATGAATATTATATTATGTTAAGGTAGTTAGTAAATAAGGGTGGAGGTGTAACGTATGTAGGCATAAGCTTTTTACTGTACCACAGTCTTATAATAAAGCGAGTAAAGAACGGTCGTGTGTTTTACTGCGCTAAGCATTATTAAGTACTCACATATACTTCAGTAAGTACCTATTATGTACTATAAAAACTATAGAAGTTTCATACAAACTTTGTCACTGCTTTATACCTTCATAATGGATGAGTTTTGCAAAATCTTCTTCAATCTTAGTGAGCACCTATGTTCTAAAAGGAATCCCCAATGCAAAAATTTGAGAATCCTAGCACTTGTAGTTTCTGAGATTTCGTGATGAGATTGAGTGAGTGACCTTTCGCTTTTATATACCTACTCGTACTTATTTATAGTTATTGGTAAGTTTTTACTGTCCTACAGCAGGCCGAAGGCCTCTGATCTATATTTGAATAAAACGCGGAAGAGTTTGTTTGTTTAAACGCGCTAATCCCTGGAACTACCGGTCGTATTTGAATAATTCTTTTTGCGTATGATAACCCAGTTCTTGAGGAGTTTATAGGCTATGTAACAACACGCTACTGGCGATGGGAGTAGATCAGTACGTAACCAAAGATGCGGGTGAAACCGCGCTGTGGGAAGGTACTATTATTCTCATTATACCTAGAGAAGACATGAGCATGGATCAACACGTTTTTTAAGGCGGATTGGTAATTTCAGACTCTGGTCCAGTCTAGTTTCTATCACCGTCACAGTCGTAAGTACATCAGGTTCAGAAATCCATGAGATAAAATTGAATACGACATTATTAGAAACCGCTGCCACAGCCCCGGCCGCCAGTGCTATCAACAATATAAAGATAAAATATAGGATGACTTACGTAAGAATCCTGAAGCATTTTGGAGTTTTATAAAAAGCAAACATAAGAACTAATCTACTATGCCATCGACCATGACACTTACCTAATGACCGCGACACCGCGTGGCTCAGTCTGGTGAAGAAATCTCCAACTTGTTTGCCTCTCATTTCTCCTCGGTATATTTTATTTATTTATTTATTTATTCTTCTTGCACAAAATACGAAGTAAATGTACAAAGGCGGACTTAATGCCAGAGGCATTCTCTACCAGTCAACCTTTGGGTGATGCAGAGATAAAACTTGGTAGTGAAAAGATAGAATAAAATATAGGTAATTATACATATTCATTTATACATACCTAAACATATTAATAAAAAAAAAAAATACATCATACATATCGATATAAATACATGGCAATACTATTCTAAATAAATACAAATATACATATATATGAGAATATATATACATAAACTCAATTTAAAATAAATAATTACATATACCTACACAAAATAACGAGTAAGAAAGTTAAGACGATTCCGCCAGCAATTTGCTATAAAGCTGCCGCACTCTAGCCATAAATGCATCACGGTCAGTGAACGTCCTGATTTCGAGAGGGAGCGCATTCCAAAGAAGGATAGCTTGAATGTTAAAAGAATAGTGAACAAGAGAAGAACTATGAGGAGGACAAAGAAGTAGTAGATTGTTAGATGAGCGAAGCGCTCTATTATGACTTGAACATAGATATTGAAAGTGAGAGGTTAAGTAAGAGGGTGCATTATGAGAATTAAGAATGGAGTAAAGAGTGGTCAACGCACGTAGGCTACGACGTTGACGTATAGGTAGCCAACCCAGTTGGGATCGATAAGTAGATACATGATCGTACTTACGAAGATTGAAAACGAATCGAATGCAATTATTGAGAAGTCGGTCGAGTTTATTGAGTAGATCTGCATTCAGGTCTAGATAGCATACATCACCATAGTCAATTATAGGAAAAATTAAGGTTTGCACGAGCATTGTTTTGGTAGACGACGGTAAGAAATTCTTCAGACGATAAAGAGATCGCAGGGTGCCCGTGACCTTCCGGCTAACATTGGTGACTTGCGCTTGCCAATTCAGTGTGGTGTCAATTTGTAACCCAAGGTCTCTGATATCGCAGCTAATAGGAATTACAGTGCCATTGAACATGACTGATGGTAGAGTCGAAACATCAAGCCTGCTAATTATGCGAGGGCTGCCAATAACGATCGCTTGGCACTTGGAAGGGTTCACATGTAAACCAAACCTGCTCGACCAATTTTTTATGCATTCCAAGTCTTGGTTTAATGTCGCAATTGCTGCAGGCAGATTCTCTAGCCTTTCCTGGACATAAATCTGCAGATCATCAGCATACAGATGATACGTACTATGAAGGTAATCAGTGACAAGATTGATAAACAATGAGAAAAGAAGAGGAGAAAGTATTTAATCTAATTGCCCATCTAATAGATTGCCCAAATCTGATGTTTTGTCTTAGGTATTTCAATTCATCTGATAGTCTGACACCCAGTTTCTGAAAGGCAGATCAATGAAAAATTAACTAATCACCTGTTAAATCATAAGTAAAGTACCAATTGGGTTAGTAAAAGCATGAATATTTAGATTAATTTGATCTAGTTAGTAACTAATTAGATCAAATTAAACTAATTATCCAAACTTTTATCATGCTTTTAGGTACTTCACATGTGATTTAACAGGTGCTTAGTTAATTTTTCGTTGATCAGCCTTTCAGAAACTGGGAGTTAGCCGACTACATATAACAGAAAACGAAGTCGTAAAGCAGATAAAACAATTGGATACTCTGAAAGGTGCTGATCTGGATATACCATCCATCAAAAATAGAGGCGGTAGAGACGTCGTATTTAACCATTCTCTAGAAACGGGTAGGTTTCCTTCAGTGTGGAAACGCACTCGCATAGTTCCTATCCACAAGAAAGGAGAGGAGAGTGATATTTCGAACTAAAGCCCGATTTCCATACTGTCCTGCCTTTTAAAATTGCTTGAGTCTTTAGTTTGTCCACGCATTACGAAATTTATAATTCCTCAAATCAGCCACCTACAGGATGGATTCTGCAGGGGTAGATCTACCGAAACCAACTTGATAACATTCGTGTCCGATTTATCTCATAGTGTTGACAGAGGTCAGCAAGTGATGCAATCTATACAGATTTTAGCCAAGCATTTGATAGGGTTAGTTACTCTATTCTCCTCAGTAAGCTGGAAGCCTATGGTATTCATGGTTCATTGCTAAATTCGTTTAGATCGTACTTAGAACGTAGCTCTCAAATTGTTGCCATGCAGGGTTACGAATCAAATATTTTTTCCGCTGAATCTGTCGTCCCCCACGCCCAGGGTTCTCACTTAGGTCCCGTACCTATCCTATTTATAAACGACATAACTTCTCAAATTCTTCATTCCAAATGTCTTTTGTTTGCCGACGATTTAAAACTATACAGAACAGTTGAATCCCCTTCAGATATCACTTTACTCCAAAACGATTTAAATCGTGTCAAGAACTGGTGCAGTTTAAATCACATGATCCTGAATATAGATAAGTGCCATCATATAAAGTTCACCCGGAAAAAAAAATTGTTCTTACAAACTTGGTGAAAAACAATGGAACGAGGTAAGCGAGATACGGGACCTGGGCGTGATTGTCAAGTTCACGTTAAAATTCACTTCGCATATCGCCACTGTGGTAAAAAAGTCATCCCAAATGATAGGTTTCATAAAACGCAATGCAAAAGGTTTTCGGTGGGATATTAAAGTAATTCTGTACAATGTCTTAGTCCGCAGCCACCTTGCATACGCTTCTGCCGTGTGGGACCCTATAAACGCCGTACATTCGCAACCTGTGGAATCCATACAGTGTTCATTTAGCCGGCTTATTCCACAAATCCCCTCTGAATATCCGCCCTAAGGTAGATAATTGGAATCCAATTGCAAGAATCTAGAAATCCCCCTTAGGAATGCCCCTTAAGAGGGAATACTGGAATTGAAAAATATACTACTTCACTTAACCTCCTTTAACCTTTAGGGGGGACAAATAGAATGAAAAAAAAAGTCTAGAAATTCGCCCTAGATAATCCCCTCCAGGGGGGAAAACTGGATTCTAAAAAGTAAACGTTTAAAAATCCCCGTTCAGATAATAAACAGATAAGCCGAAGTGTTATATGGGCTTGAATAGTGGCATGATGCTTATTTCTTGGATAAGTATCATACGAATTTTATAAAAGCAGAGTTGGTTCGGCCAAGGTGGCGAAAATAAGGGTAGGCCTATGTCCAGCAGTGGACGTCTTTCAGCTGATATGATGATGATGATGATGAAAGAGTTTGTTCCACTATCAATGTTAAGCCAATTTTAAGAATGTATTATTCTTATATTTTGTACTAATAAAGTAAGAACGGGTTCAATCGAATCGAAATCTATATACATTCTGTAGCATACTTATTTGAGTCCGGGGCAGTGGTCCAACTGCTCTGTCCAACTAGTTGGACCATAGGTCTTTACTAGGGGCAGTTGTCCAACTCTAAACACCTCAACTGCTTCTTTATGTGTGTATGGTACCTATTCGTTTACGGTTATATTGAACCTCTTTGCAGTAAAATAACAAAATTACTTTAAAATGTCTATTCTGAACAGCATTAAAGAATTTGTAGGCTGTTATTAGCATTGGTACAATGTATTTGGAGAAAAGCCAAAAAATTTGGTATCTCAAAAACTAAATCAAAAACTAATCATCTAATCCTAAATTTGAGTTTGGAGGGGGCATGACCATTGGAACCCAGTGATGAATTGAGAGACGGATTTGAATTTGAGGGGGCTTGATGCCACCGGGGTAAGGTCTTACCAAGGTAAACATTTTATGCATATACATTTTTTATAACATGCTGATACACTGATGGAACTACTGGGTGTACCACGGATAACAAAGGGATGCGTTTGTGGGAAGGGCGACTTATGCCCTTAATAGCCTCCTCCCTGGATCTGCCAGTTACCAAGAATCCTACCTATAGGTCATTGAGTAATCGTTACCTCTACGAATAACTCGTCTCGTCTCGGACTTCATGGTAGTTGGGTTGGTATTAGTATTTAGGTACAGTAAGTAAGTACATGCGGAGCCATCATATTTTTCCTAACACCGTTGATCCCTAAAACTACGATATCATTTAATATAATCTAATAAATCAATACTATGAACAATTAAAGTGAAATTATTCATGTTATCTTTTATATTACCACGATATTGTCATTGTATCATATAATGAAACACGTCATGCAATGTAGGTATTACCACCTATTACTGTGTACCTAGGTATCTACCGCTATGTTTCTTCTTCGCCAGTTAAAAATTATTATAACAATGTAGGTGATTGGTGTCTAGAAACAGAAAGGGTATTAGCACATCATTATGGCATTAGTATATAGCTGTTGTTTTTGGTTCTCCTTGCGTCTGGGAGGAATGCTAATTGGTTTATTTTCTCTAGTAAGTTTCAATAAAGGTATACCTACCACCTACCTAGTAGTAGTTAACGCATATTGTGTACACAGTTTCAGGGGCTCCTGATATTAGTTATGAGCTGTGTAGGATATACTCACACTCAATTAGTGAAGGATGAAATCGCCAACTGGAGTAATGGTTTGAATTTAATCTATGCCAAACATTATTTGGAAAGTGTACAAGCAGGTGAGTGTAAGTAATACATTTCTAAAACACTTTAATTCAATCCACGCCATGAGTAAATCGCCTACCTACTTCATTCATTAAATTTTAAATGTTTTGATTAGGTAGGTACCTACCTATCTAAATCTTTTTGCTGCAAAATTACGAACCTGATACGTATCTACTCTGGATTGACGATAATTATAATTTTATTATCTATTGCAGATCCGCAAAAGTACTTTTCTTTGAGCATTAGTTTTTCCAGCTTTTACATAATCGTTTGTTTGATATTTATTTACGGAGCATATAAGGTAAATATCTATACTGGCACCTGCCACTTGTCTACCTCCCTACTTATAATCTTAAACATATTTTATATCCTTTAATAAGGGTCTCCTACATCAAGAGACCCGGTAACCACTGTAGCATAGATAGGTACCTACTTAGGTCGGGCTACTTAAGTTTCATAATTCTATTCTCGTAAAAAAAGAAATGCACTGCATGGGGTCCATGTTGTACGTAATTATATTAGCAAGAAGGCTCGAACTCTATAAAGTTAGATAAAGTACACTGAACCGCTATTCACCAACGCTATTCTGCGGTTTGCATTACTTTTGCAGCTTTCTGTGAGGTAGAGGTACTTCCTAGTTTAGCTGGTCGAATCTATGCTAGATAGAGAAATCTCACTTTGCTACTCTTCCTGTGGCCAAGTATATATAACGGCGGTATATATAACAGCCAAGTAATGTGTCAGGATAACAGGATAACAACATAACGACCGGTACTTAAGTACCTACTTGAATTAACTAATATCAATTTTTTTTGTCATGCATGTACGTGTAGTGTAACAACATGTTGATGGTTATTTTTATAATATTGGAGTTTTTGCGACTCATCTTAATTACAACGATGATTGCTACAAGTCTACTTTTGATCAAACAAAACACAATGGACATCGGTCTTTTGATAGGGGCCAGTGTTGCGAGCGGTTTTTTTCTTTGTAAGTATATTTTTTTTAAACATAACCACTACATTAATCCGAGTTCCATTCAATTATCTTCGGTGTTGAATAATTTCACCTTGATCAACTAGATTATCAGCTTTAAACTGTACCTATTTACCTACCAGTTGGGTAGCTAAGTAGGAATGTCAGTATCAGTATCCTAAGTATAAACTTGACTGATAAGCTGCGTTTAGCGGCAGGTATAATCTTGCATTGGTGAATTAGGTATGTAGGTACTCATGTAACTGTCATATTGGTCGCGTATCGTTTATGTGGGTAATTGTACTTACTTATTTGAGTAAGTAAATCAGTTTTGCTGAAATAAGTAACATGATATGCCAATAATTACAATTTTAGGTCTGTGATAGGTACTCCTATCGTAGGTAGGTATGTTAGGTAAGTACCTACCATAAGAGAAAAGTTGCAGGTAGGTATAACGTGGGTAGATCGCATAGAGTAGAATAACAAATACTTACCTACTTAGTTCGTAATTAATCAATTATACCTACTTGCTGCTATAGTAAAAGTTTTATTCGTTATTATATAAGTACCTATACCTTCCTCCTGGAAAATTTTAAATTTTTTAATAGCTGTCTTTACTAATTCAAAATATTCATTTCAGTGGGGATGTTTTACTTATGGATATGTGTGGCCAACTTGCCCATCGTAATAAACGAGATGGAGCGGGATGAACAAGCTGCAGTTATTAATAAATTGCGACAAGCGCTGGAAGCTACTAATAATAGTACGAGAAATATTTCTCGTGGTATAGATGATTTTCCTTTTACATCTGAACAGGGTAATATAATAAACAGAGGAGTATTTATTGTACCGAAATCTAAAGACCTGACGGCACACAAGAGGTTTAAGAGCAATTCCCTAACACATAAACCTTTTATTAATAATTTTAATTAAAATAAATGGAGATTAATAAAACAAATACTTATTTTCTTTGTCAGCTCCTATGATATCTACAGGAAGAGATTGGGAGAGCATCCCTATTGGTACACGACTGTATTCTATGTTCTAGTATTGTTGCTGTTGTATCCGTAGGTAGGTAAGTACCTATATATACTAGATATTATATATATATATATATATGTATATAGCTAATGAATTCAAAATCACCCTGTAGATATCTAATCTCATAGTATGACATAGGATAAGTCAATTTATATAAATACAGCTCTTACTGCTTCCCTACGAAGTTTTTTGAAACAAAATTAATCTTAAAAAATGTTATAGAGAAACAGTTAACATATTTTGTAAAATCTTGGTATTCAAGTTTCTTTGAAAAAAGATAACGGAAAATTAAACATAGATTTCAATCTGGTAATTAAGAGCACTGCCTCGTTCACTTTTAAGGCGGATATTGACAAAGGAGAACCCCACACCACCGGCAGTGATGATAGCACTGGCTCCTGTGTGGTCCATGTCCCTAGCGATGATACCCTGAAAACGGAACACAAAATAGCTTACAAACTCTTTACTGCAGATAAACACTCATTTAACTTATTAATAATCCTATTGTACAGAAAAATCAATCGCTCCGTATGTTTGTAACAACAAAATATTGGTAAGGTAAATAAAAAGTCGTTAGTAATTTTTTATTTATTATTAGTTATTAAGGGCGTTCCGTCACATATGACCTTGAGCGTTTCGCTTCCTCACCACCCCGCGCCTCACCCGAAAAAAACATTGCGTGCGAGTCCGCCCTCTAGCGTCAAGTAGCAGTAGCACAACTATAAGACAATGACCTTACTTGTCTGAAACCGCAGAGCTAAAATCTGATAGACGCGAAAATAATGAATTATTTTTTTAGTATCTTTTATTATTTCGTTTAGTAAGTATGTATATTTTTTAGTATATATTATTTATATATTTATTATTTATATAGTAGCGAAAGCAAAGATGAGTGTTTAGAATCATGACGTTTGTTAAATATGTAGTAGAAATAAAAATAACTACTGTGGGTTAAACCAATAAACTCAAAATCCAGCTCTACCGTGGTATAACTAAAATGCCGTTAACTGCCAAAGTCGAGTTTTGAGTAAACACTCAAAAAACGCGGCAAAAATTGAAACCGTTGTCACTTACAAATGACAACAATTATTTGAGATTTAAAGGTACCAAGATATAGATCAAATGAAATACTTTCAATTTATTCTCCTGTCAGTTTGTAAATATAATTAAATTTTATAATAAAACGTTTTTTTGCGTTTTAGTATACCATTGGTGTTACAAAAATCTAATAGATCAGCGCCTAAAATGCCACTACGCTTAGCGTAACGGCATTTTAGTGTCTCTATTTCATAAAAAATATTGTTTGTTAAAAACCTAAAAAACAAAAGAACTTAATTGTAACTAAAATGTCGGTATAGCACATAATGTCAATTTAGCTTATCATTAATACTTGTGGAACTACCTCATGTTAAACGTGGTTAACGTCCGTTCACTGCTTTTAAGTCTGGTAGTCTATAATTGTGTTTAAATAAGAGTACAAAACTTGATTCATTGTTACGCTTAAACGCGGTTAAACTTAAAACCTTATAGTTTAACGGCATTTTAACGCAACAGAATTATAAAGTATTAGATCATTATCGATCAAACTGAAGTTAAAAGTTATTAAAATACACTCATTTTTTAAACTTACAACTAACACAAAACTTCCCTTAAAACAAGATTATAGGTATCGCATCAATTATTATAAATTTAAAACATGGTTTTTATAAAATTTAAATTGACTTACAAACCACTTTATAATAAAAACAAATGTAGATACTAATAATAAAAATCACAAGTAAGTTTAACTTACACTTTAAACTAATAAGCATAAAAAAACAATTGGACCTACTTATGCAAAAAGGAACCAATCCACACATATGCCAAAATTGAGATAATTAAACAAAAAGCATAAAATGCACCTTATAACTATAATATAATAATAATATTCTACCACATTCACAAAGAGCCATCTTAGCCCCAAATTAAGCAATTATATTTGCTTGTGTTATGGGTACTAAACAACTGATATACTACTTATATACTTTTTTTTTTGTAAATACATACATATTATAGACTAGCTGTTGCCCGCGACTTCGTTCGCGTGAAAATTCAGATGGGTGCCAGATTTTACGGCAACCGTACATTGTATCAGTAATAAATATCAGTATTATCCATCTCTATGGCGAATCTCATTTAAACCCGCTACCGCTAAAACTGATGAACCACTTTCACACAAACTTCGACTCTTATTTGCTCACTTAATAAGGGTAGTTTCTGAATATTAAAAAAAGAGTATTTTCTAGTAATTTGGTAATCCTACTATAAAAACTATAGAAGTTTCATACAAACTTTGTCACCCCTTTATACACCCATAGAGGATGGATTTTGCAAAATCCCGTCTAAGTGAGCACCTATATCCTAATAGGAACGATCATGCAAAGTTTGAGATTCCTAGCACTTGTTGTTTCTGAGATTTCGTGATGAGTGAGTGAGTGACCTTTTGCTTTTATGTATATAGATAGCTTTTGCCCGCGGCTTCGCTCGCGTGAATATTGATTTTTCCAATAGACATTTTTATATTGTTTAAATACTGTTTTCCATAGTATTTTTAATCTCCCATTCATACAAACCCTCTTTCACCTACCTAAAGATATCCCTCGTAAAAAAAAAATACAATACACAAAGGCAAATATTCACTACAATAACTTTTCCCTTCCCCTCATTCCCTATCGCCCTTTTTCTCCACTCTCCACAGTTTCCGCTTCTCTCCTCACCTCCCTCTTCTCCTCTTCACCTCCTTCAGCATCCCTTGCCTCTCCTCAAGCATCTCTTGCTCTTTCCTCCACTTCTCTCTACCTTGCCTCCTCGCTTTCTCCTCTCTTCTCTAACACTTCCCCATTTCTTCTCCTTCGTTCCCCTCATTTTCTTCTCCCTTCTTATCCCTTTCCCTGCATTCGAGAGCTCCTGCCTTGTCCCCCCTTCCCCCTCCATTCCTCTCCCATCTCCCTTACTTCCCCTTCACTTTCCTCTCACTTCCTCCTCATTTACTCCTCACTTTTCCCTCACTCCTCACTTCCTCCTCACTTCCCCCTCACTTTCCCCTCACTTCCACTCACTTCCCCTCACTTCCACTCACTTCCCCTCACTTCCACTCACTTCCCCTCACTTCTAACTTCCCCTAACTTCCCCCTCACTTCTCCCGCACTTCCACATCACTTCTCCCTCACTTCCCCTAACTTCCCCGTCACTTTCCTCACTTTCCTCTCACTTTCCTCTCACATTCCCCTCACTTTCTCTTCACTTCTCCCTCGCTTCTCCCTGGCTTTCCCTTGACTCCCCTTGACTTCTCCCTGACTTTTCGTACTTTTTGACTCTCTTGTTTGCCGATGACCTAAAGTTGGTAATGGAGGTGAAGCGGTTTGGCTGGAGATGTACATAACGACGTAAAGTGTAAGTTTTGTCTGAAAGTCAGTGGTCCGAAGGCATAGTTACCTCCTCGGTCCTCTTTATTTCCTTTTTCTCCCACAGTATCTTTACTCTGTATGGCCGCCACTGCACTGAATTTGAAACAGCACCATTCACCAGCAAAACTGAATTCAAATGACGGAGCTGATAAGGATTTTCAGTTACACATGCTTTAAACAAAGCGTCATCATTCCTATGTGTATATCATTATTTCTATAGAAATTGATATTTTCAATGTACCCTATCAAAATTCAAGGATGTTGCACAAAAATGTATAGTATTGGATATCGTATTTTTTATGATATCGTATTGGGTTTTTATCTGTAATGATATTGTAAATACTTTTTCAATAAATAAATAAATGTTGATTATCTTCTAGTAAGTGCCCGTACGTAAGGTACACAATATCATGTACCCTTAGCAAAATAAGTAACACGAACAATTGCCAAAGTAGACGCATTGTACCCACTGTTTGAGTGATTTGGATGTACCGTGAAAATTACCTCGCTAGAGATTCATTATAAGTATAGATTACTTCAATATGTACATACAAATATATGTGTACATACATATATTTGTATGTACGTACATATTGTAGTATTGTAAATGTATAATATAATGCAAAATCGGTAAAGTAGAACTAATGTAATATTATCGCTAAGTAACGGATCCATGCGGACGACGTCACGGGGTAGTTTTACAGTACATACACTTATAATATAATATAATAAAGATACATACATACATACATACATAGAGTGCTAAACCATAATTCTTTTGCCTTTACCTAGTTAGGTAAAGACTGTACAAAAAAAGAGTAGAATTCTTTATACTGTGCCACCGTGCCGGGTCTATTACTTTCTACATACACCTATTACTCGAAAAATACGGTATTAGTTTTGTTATGTCCAGTAGGCACTCAACAATATATTATTTAATTTTAGGATTAAAAATTCATATAGTACGATAATAAAGGAACAGAGAGTAGGATTTTTAATTTACCTAATTGTGATAATTTCACAGTCTTCAAATATTTTAGTTTGGTTAGAGACTAAGACGTTTTGTAAAGCCTTTTTTCTTCCTTTCTTGCAATCAAATAAATAAATCAAAATAAGATGCATTGAAAGTAGAAGGGTAGGTATTTACTTTAGCCTAGTATCTTATCACTGATTTTATCAGCTCATGAAAAAAAATCTAACGAGGTAAATACTTGAATATTTTATCGGTATTACTTACCGATAGAATATTCAAGTACACACCGTATGTATATATAGAATGTATAGGTATTTATGCTCGTGCAAGATAACGTAGATAGTTAGGTAGCTAACAGCAGCGTGTATGGTTGTTTTGTGTAGGTACCTAACTAGATCGCAAACCGACGCATGTCACGTATAATCATTGTAATTTGAGTTCTATGCTAGTTGTACGACCGACGCCGACGTTCGTGTTCCGACCGAAGCACCTCGTACCTACGCCGGCGTCGTCGTCGTCGCGTCGCGTCGGTCGGAATCGGAAAGCGCCCTTGCCACATGAGTAAATATCCAAGTTAGATATTTTACTCATGTGCCCACCTACCACACACCTAGTTCGAAATGATAGTAGACATAGACAATATTGTAGCAAGCTCATATTCATACCCCTAGGGTATATAACAGCAGGAATTTACTGATTCTTGAGGCCTGGTGTTGCCTTGATCTTATCACGAGCGACAATAGGCTCACCACCTGCTACCTAGTTTACGTGGAACTAAACATAATTAAAGGATATCCTAGGTAAGTATCTCAAAGAAGGTATTTTACTAAAAATATGAAGGTAGGTATATACCTACTTACAGGATATTCTATTATTGAATCCTTTGCATTTGTATTTGTTTCAGTCGTGAAATTTTAGTCATTTTGATGAAAAATAATAATAAATGTAGGTAAATACCTACGTATTTAATACACTAAAAAAATCTAAATAACTAATCTAATTTATTTGCAACACTAAATCTATCCACACAATATTTTTTTTGATATTATTAAATTTGCAATTATTGAATTACGTAAATAATTTTTAAAAAAACCGCATACGTCCGTCCGTCAGAAGGGCTTGCGCCGCTCTGCCGTTCTGCCTCCCGTCGCCCGCGCAGAGCCCCTGCGACGCTGATTCAGCCAAATTATCAATAACTATTGAAACATTATCCTAATAAATGAAATAAACCTACAGAGTTGACATTTGGTTTATTCCGGTTGATTCAATATAACTTTTATATTTATAACTATAGTAATTACAAAGTAATATTTCAAAATAAGTGAAATCACGTTGTTTTAATATCGTTGGTATAAGTTATATAATCAATTATTGTAAATAATTCTTCTACTATTCTAAAGTTCATGAATCAAAGTATATTGTTGGCAAAAAAAAAAAGAATAAATAGCATTAGAATCTACTCAATTATCGAGATGAAAGTAGCGGATTTCGTCGAAATTTCGTCGGAACCACCTTAAGCGTCTGTATGTACCTAAGTCTCAGTGAGAGTACAGCTGTTTCCCATAGGAAAAGTCATAAGCAGGCATCAGTTTAGTTACAATTTGTAGAAACTTCTCGCTAAAGAACGAGTAGGCAACATAACTTTAAACATGACCTTTTTTTTAATAGCATAATGTACAAACCGATATATATCTACCTAACCTTTAGATAGAACATTATTTATTGTAGGCTACAACACTACGATACAAGTATGAGAATATCAGAAAATTTTAAACAGAAGTAGGTACAAGGTGTCTTTTCGCTAAAACCGATTTCTGCCACACAATAAAAAATATTGAAGAGAATAACCCAAACAATTATCATACCTTAATTATTTGCTGGCCGGGGTCCGAATAAAACACCTCCTTCACTCTCTTTCTGAACGGTATGCCCATATATTCTGCTTTCTGTTGCCAACTCAGGCGAGCGTTATAACTGGTCCCAACTATTAGATCGGAAGCGACACACGAAGAAATGGCTATTAAACCGAAGAAACCTAATATTAAAGCGCACTTCATTTTTACTATTGACGTATTGTTGGCTGCTTGAACTAAAATCTAGCTGCTCGCTTTATCAGTTGGACGACAAATGACTATTACTTCACTAAATTTGTCTGTACTTTGACAACAGATAACGGTAACTTTACGGGTTCATAAGTTCACAATAAATAGCGATAATAATAACTTGTATCAATTTTCATGTCGTCTTATAGATGTTTAGTCATATAATGAGTAAATAAATATAAGAGTGGTCATTACCATGCGTTCGTTACTCGTTTTCATTGGAGATAAATTTTAGGAAGACATGGCATATTGAAAACTGTAGAAAATGTTGTGCTAAATTGTTTTAATTTGATCATTTTGTCAATAATTCAGACTATATTTTTCAGCTTCTAATTACAAAACATAATTATACATTTTTGCCGAAATTATAATTCAAACTCATCTTACAACCCTAGATTTGGTTTTAGAATCGTAGAGCGTAATTTAATTATCTATATTTATATAAAAATGCGCGTGAACGGCTAAATCAATTTCGTTAATTATTTTTTTGTTGTTTGTTATTGTCAGGAGAAGGTTCTTATAAAAGAAAAACTAAGAAAATTGCGCGGTGATTTAGAAAGTTTAAGAATACTTAACCATAATATTAAATCTAAACCGCTAAACCGATTTCAGTGAAAATTGGTATGTAGATAGATTTGGTTTCGGGACATAGGCTACGTTTTATCCCGAAAATCGCTATGATTCCCGAGTTACATTAATTAAACACATAGCAAATTTCTTGCGGGCAAAGCTGCAGGGCGCAGCTAGTAATATATAGAAACACCAAGTATTTAATAGTACTTTTATATAGGTATTTATTCCCGATAAATTCTGTCATATAATAAAAACAACAATTTAAATCACAACATCAATAATAAACTATTTTCGGATAGAATGTAAGTTAGCGAAGAGAACACAAATTTCAAAATTATAAACACCTTTCCATTGCTAGAACTCACTATTTAATAACATTGCTAGAACTCACTACTTAATAATACTATTTATATTGGAGTGTACAATCACTTGAATATTCAATAAGTCAAATACAATACTAACAACTAGTTCCACGCTGAAATTTGATTTGGCCAAAAACTGAAACCGATGTTAATGTTAGTGGCTTCTTAGGTATTGTAAGAACCATCTATGTTGGTATTCACATAGCAGCATTATTATACTGTGGTCTTCGTTGTCAACCGTGTTAGACGAATCAGCGTCAGCGTCCCACATGAAAGTAATCTTAGGTTTACATAGTCTATAGTTAGTGCTCTTATTTTAAATATCCATTGCATATGCGTATTGTCTGGCTTAAAGTTAATTATTGTTTATTTTGTTTGGGAGCAGGTGAAAATTCAATCGGGTAATACCAAAATGGCAATTTTTAGTCTAATGGTAATAGTGTTACGGTTTTGGCCGTAACCAACATTCTAGTTTCAGTAAAATAATTTCTTGGCTAGATAGAACTAATAACCGTAAACCTTTTAACTGGAAGTCACGAATACAATGATAAATTACACTGAACTGACTTGCATTGCTGCGAATCGTGGTGTTGTTTCGATATCCAGTGAATCAGTTGTGACTTGCGAACGTGTATCAGAATTTTCTGTACTATTATGTGAAATTGACGTCATAGACATTTTCTCATCTTTCATGCTCCCATTAGCTTCGACGGAACTTTCAGCGGCCGACTTTTGTTGAGCATCAACCATATCGCCACCACCCCCACTGAGTGTATTCCAAATACCCTTCGAAGACTCCTTTAGTGTGACCTTCTTTTCGCCAGCCGCAGTACTTTTGTCTTTGATTTCTTTAGTCTTTTTACCAAGTACTGGGAAAGAGCTCAGTTTAGGTTTAGAAGTGCGGATCACACCACCTCGCAGTATAGGAGCAGCTTCCACTTCACCTTCTTCAGTAATCGAGGATAATATATCTGTGGATTCCGTCGGAACTACTTGGCCAGCTTGTATAGGAATGTCATCTGCAAATAAGCATTAACACATAAATATGATGATATACCATGATGAAGAACTTTTTACACAGAGGTGGGTTTGTCGGAGCGGTGATATGTCTGAGGTTTAATGTAATTTATTTTTCGTTCAGTTTCTCATAACAAACTTATTTTACATGAAGGGTACTTCATGTAAAATAAGTTTGTTATGAGAAACTGGTGCTTTTCTTAGGCGAAATGACTGGGACTAGTGCTATTGTTGTTGGAGTGTGTTTAGTATAGTGATTGTTTGCTATCATGAAAGGCAGCGGCATTAGCAGGAGCATCTGCTCATATACGAGCGATTTGTAAATTCAGTATTTTGTATATACAAACACTCAACATAAAAATGATGCGATGCAACGACGTCTATCTATGAACCACCGTGGTCAGCGAAGTATTGTTGCAGGAATCACTAGCACTATAATTATAGTACTCAAGTTGTTAATTAACAATTTTGTTTCATTTGTTTACGCGTATATTCTGTTATTTTTGTGTTGGAATGTTAGACACAATAAGATCTAATGTAGCGAGAAAACCTGGGCTTCAAAACTAATAAAATTCTAAAATTCATTCGAACAAGGCGCAGTGCTCAATGCTCTTGACTTAATTGAATGAGACCAGGCTCTTGCGCTCTGAAAGGGGACCGTAACTTTACTATCAAAATAAATAATTTCATAATAGCTCAACATAACCCCGAGAAGGATAACAGAATTTGTTTACACACGGATTAGAATAACGGCTTATCCTTTGGGACTTCTTTCGCGTGGAATGTTCTCAGATCACTTGGGCAAATCGGGAATTTCTTTCTTAGCGTGCGTCTACGTTATTTCCGGAACGCCTGTACAAAATTTTAAGGTTTAGCTTCGGAAGTTTTGCGTAGTTATTATGCCTGATGGTATTTGTTTTTATTTTAATTTTAAATATAGTTAGACATTTTATTAACTGCTCTGTGATATAGTAATAAGGTATAGGTGTAATAGTATAAGGTATAGGTGAATAAATCTATGTATGATGTACTTTTAAGGATTTCTGTGCTTTGGATTTCATGGGCCAATCAGGGGTTACCTTTCAAAAAGCGCTAGACAGCTAGACCTGAATCATCGGTGCTGCCACCCTGTGGGTACCATTTTAGAAAACCCTCTCAGCAATTTTCGTCTGTCCTTAAGCACGTGAATTATCCATTTTGTAAATTAAACATTATAATTTCCTAAATGAACACTGAAAATATTTGTTTTGATAGCGCTGTCAAAATGTCAAACATTATACCAAAGTGGCGCCACCTGGTGTCTAAAACTAAACACCCGCATTGCTTGCGCGGTTCTTTTTTATCGGTTACCTACAACATTTTTGCATAAAGATTTACTATTTGGAATTGGAAAAATATTTATGCTTTAAGTTACTAATAACCTATAGAAAACCCATATAGGTACCTACTAGCAGTGTAGCGACTAGGATGGGAACTTTGAAAACAAAAACTGTTTGTAGTGTTAGTGATTCCTGAAACAATGCAGAACCCCAGAAGGTCACATGCGCACAAAGGCACAGTTGGTTGACTCACTTATGACTTATTTGGCCGTTTAAGCGCTCTGAGACACGAACGATATGTTACCAACAGCAGTCGTTGTCGATTTAAAGCGACACTTGCAGTTGTTGGGTACTGCGTCTGCTATTTTGTTTTGTCAGTCGATTGTAAGTGTAAAATAAATTCCAATGACAAATATGATATTGAATTGCTAACTGTGGCAGTAAAAAAAAAACTTGTATTCGGAATTATAAATATCAATGTTATATTATTATTACATTGTTATGTTATATTACCTCAAGGTCACAACAAACCTTTGCTCAGTATAATGCTTTTCTGCATTATGTTATCCTTGTGAAATATTGATTTTTTTAAAATAGTCGTTAGCTCATCAAAAGAAGCAATGGATATACGAAAGTAATTGAAAACTTCTGCCCTTCTTTCTTCGTAAAAGTGGATAGAGAGTAAAAAAAATGCTCATCTTGATTTCTGTGATTAATATTTCTTGAACCCATAATGAACGTACTTATATTTATTCTTCGTTTTTGTCGGCGTAGTCGTCGCCTTTGATGAAATAAAGACAATAACAGTGTTTCTTTTTCGGAATCAACTTTGCGACTGATACTATAACTTCACGGCGGCTGCCGGTGATCTTCAAGTTCAAGTTGGACAACCAACCCGTGTCGACGGCTGCCGCTGGTAACATGCCGTTTCGTGTGGCAGAGCGCTTATTTTATAAATGCTCAAAGACGAATTGATAGAAGCTAGGTAGCGATAATTAAAAAATAACTTAATCCAAAAAAATAAATCGTAACGTTCACAAAATTACTTCAAAATGCTAAAGCATTTAAACTTATCAAATGTATTATTAAGATAAATATAATATTTTTATTATTCGTGAAAAGCAAAACATTGTTTACAACACATAGCTTTTTACCTGCTGTGACTATACTATATCATGATAAGATTGTCACCTGTGAGAATTTATTGTGATATATTTTATTGTGTCATCATAAAAGACCTAAGTGTCATTGTGCTTTAAATGATTATGTAAGTGTGCATGTATATTCTAAGTACTTAACATAATTATCAGAATGTATTTAATATTACTTCTAATGACGAACACAATGTGTAAGTGTTAGTTATTTAGTGTTAACTTTAATACCTATTAGATTTCAGTTATCTCTTTAATTGTTAAGGTTTAGATACTCTATTGATCTGTTTATTAACATTGTGATAAACAATGTTATTGATGTCTTTGCAAACACTTTTATAAGTCCAGAAACTAACATCAGTAAGATTCGAAGAGCATGCATTTGGCAGCATACAGTTACCTTCATCTGTATGTAAACCAAAAATAATGTCATGCAAATATGGGATTACAAGTATAAAATATTTCAAATATGTAATTAATACATGATTACCAAAAGTGGTTACTATGTAGTTTTTATGTACTTGCAATTATATTATAAAAAAAATTTGAATATGGTAGATGGATATAGATTTCCAACGATTAAAAAAAACAATTTAATTATGTATTTTTAGTTAATTATTATAAATCTATTACAGTCCTTCGTCTATTGACATGATATAGCTAGGACTTCCTGTCTTCAGAGACATAATACTAAAGTAAATAAGGGGTTAATTTTTTTGGTTACTGTTTTATTAATTGTCATTATGATGATTGCATTGTGTATAATTATCTTTTTGTTACTTACGATACAGAGTATCACTTAGATTATTATTTGTGCAATCTCGGCAATCTATGCTAATATTTATTGTCATTTTATTGCAAGTAAATAAATAACACTACCTAATAACAA